>OX465595.1:232895769-234145769 GCA_950022295.1 Bromus sterilis | reverse complement strand
GGCTCTGCATGATCCAAGAAGGACGATCCTCAAAAGCAAAACAGGACGCCCACAACCTGCACACCCGAGCAGCCGAGGACCTAAAAACAGCAGAAACCTACCATCTATATGGCGTAGAGACCAACATTACTTTCTCAAAAATCGATAACCCACCCGCAATTCCATGGCCAAGGCACGCACCACTGGTCCTCGAAGCCCAAATCGGCGGTTATGACATGCACATATTTTTCATGGACGGGGGCTGCAGTTTAAACATAATCTTCACCAGCACCTTGTGCAAGATGCTGATCCCGCGATCAGTCTGGAAGAAGTCAAGTGTCACCTCTACGGCGTAGTCCCAGGTGAAGCAGCCTCCTCCCTCAGAATAATTGAGCTCGATGTCGTCTTCAGCGGCAAGGGAAACTTCGCAAGAAAAGTCCTCGAGTTTGAAGTACTCGACTGACAGTCCCAATTCCACGCCATACTCAGGCGGCTCGCATTCGCTCAATTTATGGCGGTCACGCACTATGCGTACCGCAATATCAAGATGCCAAGACCCTTAGGGTTCATTACGGTCCATGGGAGTTTTATGAAATCACACCAATGCGACCAAGATTTTCACAAAGTTTCCGACACGTTCGGAGCCCAGCAGCAGCTCGAAGAAATAGCCATGGTGAGAGAAAAGAGCATTTTCCACTGGCAAGCAGAAGCGAATCAAAAGAATTTACTCGCGACTTCAGCATCGACAGCGACACAGTCACCCATCAGGTGCACCCAATGGACCCGGACAAGACGGTCAGAATCTACGCCCATCTCCCAGAAGAACAAGCAACTGCCCTCATGGTTTTCCTCCGCGAGGAGTGGAAATTTTTTGCCTGGTGCCCGACCGACATGCCCGGAATACCACGAGAGTTCGCAGAGCATGCACTACCCTTACATCCAAACACCAAACCAGTAAAGCAAGCGTTCCACAGATTCTCCGAGCCCAAGCGCAGAGCCATTGGAGAACAGGACAATTGACTACTCGACGCGCAATTCATACGAGAGACGAAGAAGGTCACCTGGATCGCAAACCCAGACCTAGTACCTAAAAAGGACACTGACGTACTACGCATGTGCGTTGACTACCAGCCCGTCAACAAACACTTCCCAAAGGACCACTTCCCTCTGCCAAGGATAGACCAGATAATCGACTCTACCGCAGGATGCGACCTTCTGTCTTTCCTCGATGCCTACTCAGGATACAACCAAATCAGGATGAAGGAAGAAGACGAAGAACACACCTCGTTCATCACACCATACGACGTATTCTGCTACAGGACAATGCCTTCCAGACTGAAAAACGCCGGAGCCACGTACTAACGGATGATGCAAGCATGCTTAAGAGTCCAAATCGGCAGAAATGTCCAAGTCTACGTCGACGACATCGTCATCAAAACTTACAGCGCAAACACGCTACTCGACGACCTCCGTGAAACCTTTGCAGCACTCAAAAAATACAGAATCAAGCTCAACCCAAAAAAGTGTGTTTTCGGCGTCCCAGCCGGAAAACTGCTAGGATACATGGTCTCTGCGCGAGGAGTCGAAGCGAACCCAGAAAAAATCCAAGCAATCGCCAAGATGCAAGAGCCGGTGAACATAAAAGGTGTACAAGAACTCACATGAAGACTCGCATCACTGAGCCGCTTCATCAGCATGCTGGGAGAAAGGACTCTACCATTCTACTAGTTGCTCAGAAAAGGAGAGAAATTATAGTGGACAGAAGAAGCTCGAAACGCATTCCCAGACCTAAAAAAGACCCTCTCGATACCACCAATCCTGGCGGTGCCCAAGGAGCGAGAACCTCTCTACCTCTACATAGCGGCACGCAGCAGCGTAGTCAGCACAACAATCGTTGTCGAGCGCGCGGAAGAAGGCAAAACCTAGAGCATACAAAGGACAATCTACTACCTCAGCGTGGTCCTCAAAAAATCTTAGCAGCGGTACCTGCACTACCAGAAGCTCGTATATGCCATCATCATGACTTGAAGGAAAGTAACACATTACTTCGACGAGCAACTCATCACGGTCGTGAGAAGCGCACCACTCGCAGATATCCTTAACAACCCTGGAGCAACGGGCCGAGTCGCCGAGTGGAACATCGAGCTCAGCCCCCGCGATCTGAAATTCAAACACCCATCAGCAATCAAAGCCCAAGTACTCCCAGATTTTCTGGTCGAGTGGACAGAGTAGAAAACACCTGGCCCTCCAGACCTCTCCAACTCATGGACGATGTTCTTTGATGGATCAAAAAGACATCAAGGAGCCGGAGCAGGCGTCGTATTAATCTCGCCCAAAGGAGCTAAACTCAAACACGTGCTCCAGATCAACTTCGGCAAGGCCTCAAACGACGAAGCAGAATATGAGGCACTACACCATGGCATGCGCATGGCAAAATCTTGCGGCGCCACCCATCTCTCAATCTACGACGATTCCAACCTCGTCGTCCAGCAAGCAATGAGGGACTGTGAAGCAGTCGCAGACAACATGGTAGCTTACCAGAAGCTCTACAACACTCTAGAAGGAGGATTCGACGGCTGCGAGCTAAACTACGTCACCAGAGCAAATAACACAGAAGTAGACGAGCTCGCAAACATTGGATCAACTCGAGGACCAGTTCCCCCAAGCGTTTTCCTCGAAAGTATTAGCCAGAGATCAATCAAAACCAAGGCTCTTGCGCCAGAAGCAGCCGCAGATGATGACAACACAAGCGAACTAGCACAAGTGGCGGCTGCAAACTCAACCGCTGACGAAGGCAACAAAGAAGTCGAGGAGGCAGAGCCAGCCGCACCCGAAGGCCCAGCTTGGACAAACCTATTCCGTAGATTCCTAATTCATGGCACCTTTCCGCAAGACGCTGCAGAAGCCCGACGAATCAGTCGGCCATCTAAAGCATTCACAGTAATCAACGAACATCTCTACAAGCGTAGCATTTCTCAGGTCCTCCAAAAGTGCATCGAGGAAGATGACGACAAGGCCCTGTTGCTCGAGATCCACGAAGGCACTTGCGGGCCCCACGCGAGCAGTCGTGCACTCGTGGCCAAAGCTTTTCGAGCAGGATTCTACTGGCCAACCGCAATGCAAAACACGGAATACATCGTGTGACGCTGCATCGCCTGTCAAAAATTCGCTAGTAGGCCACACGCTCCAGCATCTGAACTCAAAACCATACCATTATCCGGGCATTTCGCCACTTGGTGACTCGACATGGTGGGTCCACTCAAGAAATCCTCAAAAGGAGGTCGAACACATCTCCTGGTAGCAGTAGAAAAGTTCACCAAGTGGATTGAGGTAGTACCAATCACCAGCTCAATAGCCCTCACGGCAGTTAACTTCATCAAGTCCATCATCTTCCGATTTGGAGTACCACACAACATCATCACAGATAATGGTACAAACTTCACAGCAGCAGAATTTCAAAACTTCTTCCAAGATTTGGGCATCAAGATCAACTACGCATCGGTCGCGCACCCACAGTCCAACGGCCAGGTGGAAAAGGCAAACGTCTTAGTGTGTGGAGGAATAAAAAAGCGACTCCTTGCACCACTCGAACAGGCTGCAGGCAACTGGGTAGAAGAACTCCTTGCTGTCCTGTGGAGCCTGCGCACCACCCCCAATGCCTCAACCCAGTACACAGGGTTTTTCATGGTATATGGGGCAGAAGCTGTGCTGCCACACGACCTAAAGTTCGGAGCTCCCCGAATCTCGGGATACGAAGAGGAAGAGGCAGAAGAAGCACTCCAGGATAATAAAGACACCGCAGACGAAGCAAGGGACACAGCTATAGCAAGGTCAAAAGAATACCAAGATAAACTACGCACATACCAAAATAGTCGCCTGAGGACAAGAACTTTTCGCAAAGGAGATCTCGTGCTGCGACTAATACAAGAAAAAGTCCACAAGCTCGCCCCAAAGTGGGCAGGACCATTTATAATCTCAGAGGTCATAGGAGGAGGAGCATATAGGCTGAAGAACCCAAAGATCGACGAAGATGTGGGAAATCTCTGGAACGTGGCTAACCTACGCCTGTTCTACCCATAAACTACTCATAGACATTTTCGACCAGCAAAGAAATATCGGCAGCAGCACCGATCAGCAACTCGTGTAAAAACTCGAAGCAATAAATGAGATGTTGCCCAAATAATACTACTTAAAGCACTCGGGGGCTCGAGTGCAGAATCCCCCCCAGAGTCGCTATCTCCGCTTACGCGACGATACTTAAAGCATTCGAGGGCTCGAGTGCAGGCTCCCCCCGAGAGACGCTATCTCCGCTTACGCAACAATACTTAAAGCACTCGTGAGATCGAGTGCAGGCTCCCCTGAGAGACGCTATCTCCTCTTACGTGACGATACTTAAAGCACTCAGGGGCTCGAGTGCAGGCTCCCCCCGAGAGACGCTATCTCCGTTTACGCGACGATACTTAAAGCACTCGGGGGCTCGAGTGCAGGCTGCCCCCGAGAGACGCTATTTCCGCTTACGCGACGATACTTAAAGAACTCGGGGGCTCGAGTGCAGACTCCCCCCGAGAGACGCCATTTTCTCTCACGCGATGACACCTAAAAGCACTCGGGGGCTCGAGCAAAAGCTCCCACCAAGAGACGCTATTTCGTTTGCACAACGACACCTAAAAGCACTCGGGGGCTCGAGCAAAGGCTCCCCCTCAGAGACGCTATTTCGTTTACAAGACGACACCTAAAAGCACTCGGGGGCTCGAGCAAAAGACCTCCCCCGAAAGACACTACTTCGCCCGAATCGTTTTTAGAATAAGCCTCACTAAAGGTTTCCGCGTCAAACACAATCTATTTCCCAAAGATATGGATAAAGTAGACATTGGACCCAATGTTTTAAAGTCTTCACCTGATCACAAGTGATCACCTAAAGACTCGGGGGCTACTCCCATCGGGAGCGCTGCCGCGCACGCAATGAAAACTTGGACCAACAGTGCAGCTGTAAGAAGGGCCAGCGTGAAAAGTTCAAAGTCTACGTCCGACTCCGCAAGTCGAACGTCGCCCCGAGGGCTAATCCCATCGGGAGCGCTGCCGCGCACCCGATTGTACTGCAAGGACTTGAAGACAATTTTACATTATAAAGGACTAGAAGGCAGTTTACATTACAAAGGACTCGAAGGCAGTTTCCATTACAAAGGATTCGAAGACAGTTTTCCATTACAAAAGACTCGAAGGTAGTTTCCATTACAAAGCACCCGAAGGCAGCACAAATTACATATCAGAGTGATTTAAGGCCCAGTACCAAAAGTTCTACTACACCTACACTTCAGAGGACCACAAGACCAAAGAATTATGACTTCTACATGTGTGCACATGCTAAGATAATTGGCACTTTGGTCCTCGTCCCTAAGAGCATCATCCCAGACAAAGTAAAAAACTAAGCCTGTGAAGAGCAAACTCACCACATTCCCGAGCCTGGTGACCTTGCCTACCGGCACACCCGCTTGGCTGGTGGCTTGACGTTCGAGCTCTCCCTAGAACTAGAAGAGCAAGCACCACAGGCCGAGGAGTCGGAAGATGAAGAAGTTGAAGCCGAATCACCATTTGACTCTCCAGAACCAGTGCAGCTCGAGTCCTCCCAGTACGGATCCAGACGATTGCCACCGGCATGAAATGCACGGACGATGAGAGTATCTTCACCATCAAAAAGACATCAAAGGCTATCTCCATCACGCAAATTTAGCCGTCGAGAAGATGACCTCCAGCCAGATCCAAGGAAAATCAGGAACGGATTATCAACCTCCAGCTCCACCCATGAGGGAGACCGAGCACACCCTTGAAGCTGAAGCCAGAGACCCCTCAAATTGAGCTCAAAAACAATGGAGTCAAATGAAAACGGAAGAGGGATTCAAGTAGCGGTCAAACTAAAAACACGTAGAAGAAAGTCGTAGCGCCAAAGACCCTCCTCCACGTAAGAAGGAGTTGTTGTCGTAGCTCCTTGACGCCCACCACGCAAAGAACGAGACGTGCGGCCAACACGGCCGCGTCGGCCACGACCCCGGCCAACCACACCGCCACCACTCTTGGGCACCATTTTCACGAAGTAGGAGAAGGAAAAGATGGGATAAGAGCAGATGCCGAGCACAGGCAAATAGCAATAGGTATTTATAGCACAGCCTAGGGGCAAGCAAGGAAAACACGCAGAAACCCAACACGGCGTCATCATTAATTCAAAGGCCAAATGCGCTTGGCGTTACGAATTCCAAGACTAGATTCCCCTTCACATCAAGCACAATTCAATAAAGGACGCATCAAATCTCGTGTGTTCCCCATACAGGCCTCGGAGACCCAACGGGCAGCAATAGCGCAGGACTGCAGCGCAACGTCCAAGATGTCATTATGGTCGTTCAGATGAAGTGATGGTTCAGAGACCAAGCGTTGTCATCACAATGGTCACCAACAACATTATTACGTTACTTATCCTCGCGAAATGCCAAGAAGGATAATTTCAAGATAAAAACAAGTGGTAAAATCAAGCCCGGTAAAGATTCCCTGTCTCTCGATGCCAATTTTTTTTACTTTGTTCCAAAAATCTTACTTTCATCGAGAGCGCCCTGCCTTTACTAAAAATAGAGCAAGTTTCAAACTCCAACACCGTGGGTGACCATTCCCCCTATCAGATGTGCTTGAGTGACCACTCGCACCAACAATAATTGCTGCGTCTATAGAGTTCGGGTGCTCCCTCACCCAGAAGGCAACGGAGTGCTCGAGTGATCACTCGCATTGACAAGAAAATGATACATCTACAGAGTTTGGGTGTCCCTCACCCAGAAGGTAACGAAGCATTCGAGTAGCTACTCGCACGACTCGGCTAATACCCAGGAGAACAATCTTCCCACGCACTTGACGACTATCCGAGCGGGTGCATCTTTTATCGACTCCTCGACTGAGCACGCAAAAGGTCCGCGGGTGACTACTAATAGTCCACTTGATCTGTTTATTCCAAGTGGGTGCATATCTAATTAGTCTCCACGCCTCTATAAAAATGATGCCTGGGTGGCGACACACTGCACTCCAGATGCCACGCAAGCTTAGCGCGTAGGTAAGACCCCGCTGCGCAAACGGCCGGGCCAGGACTTTCCACAACGCGATTTCACTCCCCATGTTTTCCATGCGCTTGCATGAAGAAAGATGAGCCTATAACGGACACATTAAGTCTGCTTGCGGAGGACGGCGGAATTGATCCTGTAAGGCCTGCAGCGGCATGGACTTTGCTAGACACTGGTCGTTTCCAAGTTCATGTCGAGGGAAATAGGCTTGATTGAGATACTGAGGTATTTGCCACTAGCGCAATTCACCAAGGCTCAACCAATCGACTACCTTGGGCCCTTTCAGCTTACCATCCCTCAAATAAACATTTTTATGGTTAACAGCCAACGACTCGCAGCCGCGCTGCGCACGACAAGGCATGCAATGATAGATTCAAGTCCCCCAGGAACTCGGGGGCGACTTACGAGGGGGTGACCCCACGACTCCTGCGTGTGAGGATGCCTGGTGCGTATGAAGACAGATGGCCCGCTGGAAGCCTCGACGGGCCCACGAATGGCCCACTCAAGGCACCGACGTAGGAGTCCGCAACCAACATAGAAGGCAAGACTTGGCTTCCAAGGAAAAAACTAGATTAGGCAATTGCCCCTGTAATCTGAGACGGACTCCCCGAGACCCATCCTAGTATATAAAGGCTGGGAGGGGTGACGGCTCAGGACATCCAATCTTCAATCACCACCTCCGGTCTTGAGCAAACTCGCCTAGACCGCCACTGTAATCATCCCCCGCATAATACAATCGAGCAGGAAGTACTTTCTCCTGTTAGCCAACGAGTATCGGCCAACCTGTTCCTCTCTACGATCTAACCGAGGGTCCCTGACGAGTATCGGCCAAAGGCCGAAACCGCTGATACCAACAAGGCCGAGCGTGCCAAGAGAGCTCGGGCGACGACCGCGAGGCAGGCCAAGAAGACCGCTCCCCAATCGAGCTCCGCGGTCGCCACTGGTCTGATTGCCGCCTCGCAATCGACCACCCCCGCTGCAGCCGCCACTACTATTGATCCCATCGTGATTAATCAGTCTGGCGTCATACATTTTGATGTACCGGCCGCGAACCTGACCTTTCCAAGTGCAGATCCAACCAGGTCCTCTCCACCTCGGCCCACTCATGGCCAAGAAATGCCTCCTGCGAATAGATCGGAGAAGGCTGCTTCTGCCATCGCCGACCTAGCCGCTACTACTCCTGTGGGCCCGCAGGCCACCCCTTTGACTACTCCCACGACCACCCATATGGTTGGCGCTACTACTTCTCAGCCGTCCAGCGATCCCAGTGGTCCAGCCGCGTTGTTGTTCCTAAACCGACTGCTCCAGTTCGCAAGACCTCACGGCGCTACTACTTCTCAGCCGTCCAGCGATTCCAGTGGTCCAGCCGCGTTGTTGTTCCTAAACCGACTGCTCCAGTTCGCAAGACCTCACGGGCCGAGCGTTTCTCCTTGCGTACATTGGGACTCCTAATGTCGAGCCAGCCTCCGACTCCGACCCCGCTCCACCAGCTGAATCCCTGGATCATGTCCCTTCTTTAACTGAGCGTCGACTGACTAGCGTGGCTGAGCACATCAAAAACTTTGCCGTAGGGGCGCTTTCCGAGGTCCTTGCCCCCGAGCACTCAACAGTGGTGAGTTTCTTATCTTAAGGGGGCGCGCCCGCGCACCAACTGGGTGTAGTCCCCGAGATTTGGGCCGATTGCGTGCTATCAGCTCGGATCTTCACTTGTTCATCTTTGCCTTGTTCCACTAAGTTGCGTCATTTTTTAGGCCGTCTGCCAGAGGCGACATCGCGTCTTTGATGAGCTGCTGGCCGCTTATTCACTGGTCCAGAAAACCTCTACCACTCTGAAGAAAAGATTTGACGCACATGCTGCAAAGATCAATGAACTGACAGGTAACACCCCACCGATTGCTTTAAGTACGATTGCTCTGCTTACCTGTTTCTAGTTGCTGCCATCCTCATAAATATAACTTTCGTTGTGCTCCGTCCTTAGCCGCTACAGCTCTACTGCCCGAGATGGAGGCAACAAGGAAAAGGGTGGCCGAGCTGGAGAATCAGCTCGGTGAGAAGACTTCTCATCTCGGCGATGCTGAAAAGGAGCGGGGCTGATTGCTTGCTGTTGAGAGGGAGCTTCAAGCGAAAACCAAGAAGTTGGCAAGCGACCTTGCAACCTTGAATGCTTCCCATGCGAGTGACATGCAATTGCTGATGGATGCCCGAGCTGAGATAGAAGACTCATTATAGAAGGAACAGGATGCCGCTGTGAAGCGACCTGTGGAAGTTACTGAACGGTACCAAGGAGAACTTCAGTCTACCAAGGGATTGGCCGGGCTGGAACTCGCCAGCCTGCGGACGGTTGACACCACTCTTGCTGGTAAGTTTTTCTGCCGATCTCTTCTTCTTGTTGCTTTGCCGCTGAGGCTTCCTGCCCTCCGATCTTTTTTTCTCCCTTTGCTTTGTTTGCTTTAGGTGCCTAGCCTAACTCCCAAGCTGCTGCTGAACATGTCGTTGCGGAGAGCAGGCGGAACCGCGGTATGGAACTTGCTGTTACTGCACCTTGGAGCTCGGAGGATATTACTGCAGTCATTGATTCCCGCTTGCCTCTGGTAAAGGGTGCTCTCTGTGCTTTCAAGACTGGTGTGCAGAAGCTCAACCAGATAATCTGGCGATATGACTCCGTCGATTGCCGGTGAGACCACTGATAAAGTGGCTCGCAACCTGAAGGCTGCACCTCGGCGTGTTATGACCTTGCTTGATTCTGCTATTCGTGCTGGGATACAAGCTGCCTTTTCCATCGTGATAAGCTGGTATCCCAACTTGGATCTGAAGTTGCTAGGTGCCCTGCGCGCCAGATCAGATGAAGCGGTTTGCGCAGTCTAGGTTCAGGTCGGCCGGCGAGCTGAGGATCTCGGCGCCGCCATCAACCCTTAGAGTTCACTCCATACCATGAGGATGATGGTACGCCGATTCCGGCACCCTCACTAATAGAACTTGTTTACAGTAGTGATGAAGATGAGACTCAAGCTCCAAGCTCTCTTGGACGGGCTTCCACCTCAATCTCCGGGTAGTACGCTCCAACTTCAGAAGGTGAAGGTTCATCCAGCGGGCAGTCGGAGAGTCCCACGGGCAACCAGGACGAGCCATCCACCGTGCGAGACACTCTGACTATGGCTCAGGATCCTCCGATTGCTCGACAGCTTGAAGCCACCGCTACTTTTGCTCCACAGGGTGCTGCATTCGGTGCTCCGACTGCCCCTCCACAGGAAGCGAGAGTTCCGCCCTCCGGTGACGAAGTTGCGTCTGATGCTCTGGTTGCTTGACTCCTGCCGTTGCTTCTTCCTGCTTATCTTTCCAGGACTTGATCAAAACTCTAAGTGCACCCACTAGGGGTGACATTCTTTTATGTAATAAATAACATTCGTCTAATCGGCCAACTTTTCTTCTGAACATGCGTGTTTTTTATTTATCTGAGTGCTAGCCTGCCTTCGCGTTTTCAAGTCGATTTCCTTTTTCTCTACCTTTTTCTCCCTTAGTCAAATATTCTTGCCAACCATAGAGCCAACCAGCGGTCTGCGTTGGATCAGAGAATAGACTTCGAAGGAATCAGACAATTACTTCTAGGCCTTAGGAGCTTTTGACACAAACGCAAGGGTATGCCAACGGGCTGATTGCTACCTGCCGACTATTGGCTAGCCGGCCTATTCACAATCGGCTGCGTCTGCTATCGGCTAGTCCCAACCTAGATATACGTCAGAATGGAATTTTACGATTGATGGTTCTAATCGGCCACACGCCCCCAACATTACATCCGACCTGTGGTCCGCCTTAAGTTCGAGATGGTAATACGAACAAACCCACCGCTCGTCTTATTTTTCCAAGGTACACCTGCCTAGTGTAATCGATCAGTCCCGGGGTCCGCTTTCGGCGACCTTAGGACTGAGGATGAATGCGGAATGCAAAGTACTCTTTCTCTTGGCATCGACCGAATGCAGTCTCATGGAAGCATGGTGATTACATTGATAACAATGCAAAGGAAAAAATACAATTGTATCGTTCAAATGTAAAACGGGCATAATAGCTCGGCGTTCCAGGGACGCTCCATTTCTTCTCCTGAAGTTTCCGTGTATCGGGTCGACTGTTGGAGATATGCCCTAGAGGCAATCATGTTATGATGTTGTCTCCTTATGTATTCATGAGTTATTGTATTGTCCTTGAACATCATCACTTATATGTATCAATAAGTATGTGACTTGTTTATGAGACTGTATATTCTATGATGATTGTTCTAATGGTCCCTAGTTGATAAGGTTATACGGACAAAAATCCTTGACTAGTATATGATTCGGTTGATGACTATGTTTCACAAGTCATGAGCATGGAGATGCAACCAATAGTATGAACTTAGTGATGGGATCACTGAGTTGCACAGAGACCCACTTTGAGACGCAACGAGATATTGTCATTTGTTAGTCTCATTACAATGTATATGCCATGTCCTAGACCTGAGGTCCTCGCATGTTCTCGGGATGAGGAATGACTCACTTAGGGACTATCAAAGGCTACTTCGTAACTAGGTAGTTATAAAGGTAGCTTACGGGTGAGTCATGATACTTGCCACAAGACATGGTTGATCAAGATGGGATTTTCCCCTCCAGCATGGAGAGATATTCTCTGGGCCCTCTCGAGTGATAAGATTCAGAAAGCATGGCCACGTGACATGGGTTAAGTGTTAACCCAGTTCAGGAATCTCTATCACGGTTTCGAGAAGAGAGGTCAAGCTATCACAAGGGTGACAAGTACTCGCCTTGAGCCTGACAACATATATCGTGAGGCAAAAGGAATGTTTTATATGACACTTTGTAATGGTTCATCTTATGACTTTATGCATATATGGGAGCCGACATGTTCTGCTAGGAACCGCTACCGACTATCGAACCCGATGTGATCCGGGTCGTATCCATGTATATGTGAACCTATAGGGTCGCGCGCTTAAGGGGAAAGGAGCCGAATGGAGGGTCCGGATTGCCTAAAGGGTTGAGCACATTCCACGGGCGCCTATATAAGGGCTAGGGCGAACCCCGAAGGGGTACAGGTGAGATCACAACCCTAGCCGCCGGACCTAGAAGTCCGCCGCCCGACGCTCCTCCTTGTACGTGCGCATCCCTTGGAGGCGCCGCACCTGCGGCGCTTGGACGAACTTTTCGCGGGATTGGATCACGGGACTCCATTCGTGGGATCGGTACGAGGGATAGGTTCGAGGGATTCGATGAGCCGCCGCCGACGCACATCGCCAACTCTCCTTCCGATGCCATGACTGCGCGTCTAGTGGTAATCCCTCATCACATAGTTCTTCTCTAGTAGCAAGATCTTGGTTGTGCGCACTAGAAATTTTAATTTAGCGCTAGTTTAGCGTACCGCGTGCCTCAAAGGTGGTATCAGAGCCTCTGCTACGTGCCGTTGAATTCGTGATAGAATTTCATATGGAGATATATAGATCGGATCTTGTGATGGTAGATTAGATTGGTTTTGCATGTTTGAGGTTCTTGATTCCATGATCTGTCCCGAGGCGCGAACTACTTAGGTGGTGCCACAACTTATCCCTAGAGGTCGGTTATCCGCCATTGGGATAGACAGTGAGCCGTAAAGCCTATTGTGGCATGCGGATATCACTAGGTGATTGATCCGGGACACAGATCAGGACACGGCGTAGATATGATCTGCTGTCCGGAAATCTGTGAGCAGATTCGGTTCAGAGGCCATATCTTGGTCATATGAACTACGATTGAGCCCCGTGACCTACCAAAGCAGAATGAAAATATATGCAAAACAACGATTTGATGAATGTCATGGTTTTAGTTAATTAGGCGATTTTTCGCAGACCTAATTTGACTAGTGCTAAAATAGGTTTAGACAGTGGTAGAACGTCTAACTTGGTTTCGCATGGAATGATTGTGGTCTCGTATAGCCCATTGTGTATGTTATTATGCATGACCTAAGTGTCATGTTTTTGACAACCGGATGGAGCCATATGGTTGTCTCATTATTGTATTAATGACCTGCGTGTCAACTTGTGGAGCCATGTAACATAACTTACTTTCATAGCTATTAGTTTGTAATAGCATAGTATTTATGTAAAAGTTGGCGGTTGACACTACTGCGTGGAGATGGAGATCACCACAAAGACAACCATACATGGGGATGGAGATCGCCATGGGAGGTTCGCGCACATGGAGATGGAGATCACCATGCGCTATGATAAAGGGCTATACCATATCACTTAAATAAACTGCCTGTGAAAGTTTATCCCTTTATGCATCCTTCTTTTACATGGTAGATGTTTTAAGTAGGGTGATCCCTCAAAGAATGAAAAGTAAAATTGCCTCCCCAATTGTTTCACATCACAAGTCATGTATATTTAGTAGTAGGTCTATAAAATTAGGGTGCTTCTATATCTCCTTGGCGTGATGGGTTTGTGTCGGACACTTACACGCATAGCACTTGGTTAACTTGTCAAGGCTATTAAAATAGTTTTTAGCCTTGAGGCATATGTGTTGGTCTGTATGTGATGCACATCAACAAACAGGAGTCGTATGGTTGATGCGATTAGCAAGGATTTGCTTACCTTTAGATCGAGTCGGCTAGTAGTGATGCAAAAGCTCACTAGTCAATTCGCTCCATTGGATCCTGAATCACTTAGTGTCCACTAGAGGGATGTTGAGCTTAGTGGGAGTAATTTTATTAAAGCATTTAATATGAATTTCTCTTCATAAATACATGTCTTAGTATTTTGCATTTGATGTTGTAGATCAATGGCACCACCTGCTCCAATTACCAATTTTGCGTTGAAATCCATCCTTGAGAAAGATAAGCTGAATGGAACAAACTTTACCACCTGGTATAGAAAATCTGAGAATTGTTCTCAAGCATGATAAAAGGGAAAATTTTCTAGAGTAACCGCTTCCAGAGGAACCAGCTGATAATTCCACCCCTACTGCTAAGAATGCCTATCAGAAACTAAAGGATGAATCTATTGAGATCAGCTGCCTCATGCTGGCTTCTATATACCCCGAGCTGCAACAACAGTTCGAAGACATTATGGCTTTAGATATGAACGAGAGTATTAAGGGCATGTTTCAGGTTTAGGATAGGACCGAAAGGTTCAACGTCTGGCGATCCCTGATGGATTGCAAGCTGAAGGAGGGTGATCCACTGATCCCGCATGTCATCAATGAAAGTGCGATATATCGACCAGAGGGGGGTGAATTGGAAATTTTCAATTTTAATACCAGATTTTGGTTTTCTTCAGGACTGAAGCAATCATGAAGCTGAAGAAGTAACCAAAATGATGAAGAAATAAAACTTCACAGAATGTAATCATTAGGGCAGCTCATCATAATGCAACAAAAATAAATCAATTCAGATAAGCAGAAGTGCTTCAGATGCATAGTATGAAGACAAAGAGCAGAGGGAGAGCTGAAGCATAAGAAGTCAACATAGCAAATACTGAAGCTTATGAGGTTGAAGAGATAGCACCAGAGATTGAAGACATTGATTTGGTAGACCAGTTCAAGTTGTTGTGGCAACTCTACGTCTGGTTGGAGAGGCTGAGATTCAACTCAGAAGACATAGTCTTCACCTTGTTCTCCTTGAACTAAAGTCCTCAGAATCCGTCCAATAACTCAGGTGAGTCTTCAAGGTAGACTCCCGAAACCTTCACAGACTCAGTCACTCCGGGAAGTCACAATTGCATCTTGACTTCCTCAGAATGAAGACTTCTACACCGGCTTGAAGATCACAGTCTTCAAGAGTAAAAAGCTCCGGATCACTCGAACCGACTTCCTCAGAAATGCTCAACTACTCAGGCTGGTGGTTTTCCTCACATAGGTTCTTCAGTTTCCTCAGAGGTGGGTTGCTCTCAAATGACAAGTGTCAGTTTTTCTCTCGGAGCAGCCAACCCACAAATGGGGCTGGGGGTGGCTATTTATAGCCGCGGAACAACCCGAGGTGAAAGGACATAAATGCCCATGCATGAAATTACTCTCATGCCCTCGGAAATGACCGTTGCTAGACAGGTTCTAGCCTCTCACCACGCAACACGTGGCACGGTCAAACTATTCTCTCTCCAGACTCCTCATCCGAAGTTAGTTACCTCAGTGTCCTGAAGAACAACGTCTCAGACACACGCGGACTGAACTTCTACTGCAGGAGATAACTCTCTCTTCAGGAGAACTGCACTCGCATTCTCGAGACTCCTCAACTGAAGACAGATTCCTCAGTGTCCTGAAGAACAAGGTCTCAGACACCCGAGGAACTGAACTTCTACTGCAGGAGATTTCCTCAGGGTTTTTCTTCAGGATTCCTAATTGAGCACTTCCTCAGAGCTTCGGAACTTGTTTTCTTCAACCCCTCCAATAGTGCGGTGATTTCCTACGACTCAAGAAGTATAAAAAGTCTTAGGGAAGACTACGCTTCAACTTCGTCTTCAGCGTGAACGTCCTCAGGATCGTCCTCAGCTTCAGCTTCAACCGAACGCTTCAGGATCCTGATTCCTCAGGATTTCGCGCAACTTCATTCTTCAGGAAACGCACCGATTTCTCCAATGTTCCTCAACATTTTGGGGGGTCGACATTGGTGGTTAAACACCTCATCAGGGACTGTTCTCCTGTGTATACTCACAAACACATCAGTCCCTTAACCGTTTTTTCATGAAACTCCAAAACCTCAAGGGGAGGGCACTTGATGCACTTACAATCTCCCCCTTTTTGGTGATTTGATGACAATCAGGTTAAGCTTCAACGGGGATAAGATTATGAGTTTGAAGAATAAAAACTTTGAAGAACATTTGTATCATTAAGCTGGATATAATGAAGCTCCCCCTGAGGATATGCATATAAGTTGAAAAATGTTTAATATCTAAAGCATTTTGAGGTATATGAGGAGCTCCACCTATATCCAGGCATTTCTTAAGCAGTGCATGTTATGAAGTGTTTGAGGAAATTAAACAACGCACTAAGAGAGGTGTTTGCAGAGACAATCATATGAAAATATGATAAACTTGAGGAAATAGCATGAGGTAACTGAGGAATAGTATCAGGCAAACACCAAAATTATAGTTTACAACTCGTTACAAAAAAATCTGAAGAACGAGAGTTGTAACTGAAGAACCCCATAACTAAAACCCGCTTGAAGACTAACAGATTTCTCCCCCTTTGTCATAAAATGAACAAAAAGGGAAAAACTGAAGCGAACGCCCCTTTCAAGTTGCTTCAAGGCTGAGGTGAGTCACGCCTGAGGCAATCCGTTGCAGTGTGAGGGAAGGCAGTTGTGTCTTCAGCTTCTTCAGCAGTCATCTCCTGGTTTGAAGAATAAGAATCCATGGCCGGAGGAGGAGTTGTGCAGCGTCTGAATTGCCTTGGGGGTCTGATTGCAGGAATAGGAGGCTGTTGAAGCTCCAACTTTGCTAGGTCTTCAGGGGTGATTACTTCTCTCATCAGGGCATCAAGATGTTGATATGTATGATGAGCATACTGATGCACTTTCTTCACTGAAGAATGCGTCTGAGCCATGTAGCTGAGGATTTTAGTAAACTGACGCTTCACCCAATCATGATTTCGGTCAACCTTCTGATGAAGACTAATCAGAAGCTCTCGATCAGTCATCACTCGAGCCTGAGTTGTATCCTCAGTTGAGGCATGAGTTCTTGTTTCATCAGTAGTTCGAGACTGAGGATGACGAATGTTTCCACCAAGGGAATTGGTCGGGAGAACTTCTTCATATAATATGCCTTTGCCCTTGTTATTTGAAGCAATCGTATGCTGAAGCACTTCGACAGGCGGCAGATATGTCCGATGATTCGGCTGATCAGGTTGAAAATCAATACCAGTCGTGGCTCGGATGAGCTTCATGATCCATGGTGCGTATGGCTTCAGGATATGAGGATTCTGTGCAGCATCAACTAAAGTTCTGAAGAAGAAGTCAGGAACGTTGATTGGCCCAGACATGCAGAGGTTGTGGAGTATGTTCTTCATGATGCCAATGACTTCTTCAGCAGTGGATTCATAGCCTTTAATGGGGCAAAAAGTCTTCGCCAGAATCCGATACAATGTACTTGGTAGATACAGAAGCTCAGAAACGGGAAACTTTGTGAGAGCGGGGGCTTCAGGGGCCTGAGGCTTCATGAGCATGTTCATCAGGTCATCTCGAAGAAGTTGAGACCCATAGGAGCAAGCAGCGGGGGAAGTGCACTGAGGCAACTCAAGAATGTCAATTGCTTCAGGAACAGTGATGGTGTAATGATGATGCTCAGTCATCCACTCGAGGACCCAGGTGTTGATATCCAGAGGATCGCCTGAAACATATAAAGTTGCATAAAACTGAAGCACAAGCTCTTCATTCCAGTGGATGCATTCAGAGAAGAACTGAAGCAGCTTGGCATGATGCAGATCCTGAAGCACATTCTTGAAGCAGGGAAGAGCTTCCATATCCATCAGAGGAATATGCTTATGAGGAAACAGTTTGTTTTGCTTGTAGAGCACTGAAGCATAATAGTTCTTCTGAGTGGCAGTCCAGAACCTCAGCAGCTTTCGAGGTGGAGCAGAATGATATGGATTTTGAATCCCCTCTTGGAAGAAACTCATGGCATTGAAGAAATCAGTAGCATCAAAGCTTGGGGTATCATCAGCATCAAGATCACGGAAGAACGGTTGTTTCTGCTTCGGACACAAGGACCTAGCTTGAACTGGGCCTTGAGGTGGTGAAGGCGCTTGAGGCACTTCAATCTGAAGAGAGGCTTGAGGCTGAGGCGGAATCGCTACAGATGCAACCGGCACAGAAGTGTCAAGGTCCTTTGGAAGACGAGGTGATGTGGCCTATTTGTCTTCAGAGCCATCCTTTGAGGCTCTAGCATTAGCATTTGTACTGTTTTCTGCTTCAGGAGGAGCATTTGTGCTTTGCTCAGCTTCAGCTTCAGTTTCAGCGGCTGGTGGGTCTGGCTGGGGATCAGCAGGGGTAGGTTCAGCAGCATCAGTATCAGTAGTAGTGGTTGCTGCAGCATCAGTATCAGCAGCAGAATTTGTGGGAGCACTTGTGGCTTCAGGGTCATCAGCAGCAGACGCTGAGGACGATGCACCAACCGATTCTTCAGACTGTAGAGAAGTATCAGGAAGCACCTCGGTCACGGTGTTGGAGTGAGGCTCAGGTGAGAACATAGTATGAGTGGGTGAGTTTGTCAGCCCATAGTCCTCATCATGAACGCGAGGAGTTCCATCATCCATAATATCGACGTCCATGTCTTCAACCTCAGTGATAACTAGTGGTGGTGGGGACGAAGGAGTGGGAACAATGGGTGTTGCTGCATGGGGCGGAGTGAAGACGATTAAGCTGCGCTGAGGATTTTGAGGTGGAGTTGAGGCAGCAGTAATGTGAACGGTGGTATCAGTGGCCTGAGTTGTAGGAGGATCTGAGGAAAGTGGTGTAGCATAAATGGGGTCCTCAACAGCAGGCTTCTTTGCAACAGGTGGAGTTGAGGGTTGGGCTTCAGGCATGCGCTTGAGGCTTTTGGAAGAGGCATCAGTGGGTACTGAGGAAGCAGGTTGTCGAAGCTTCATCAACTTGGCCATCTGTTGGGAGATGCGTTCCTTGGATTTTCCAATATAAGTACGGTTGGCAGCGAACTCAATGTTGAGGCATTGAACTTCACATTGATGCTCAGTAAACTCCCGAGGAGTAACTTCAGTGATGGGTTTCTTCTTGAAGTCACTGAGGACTTTCTTCAGTTTGGCCTTCAACTGTTTCTGAAGATCACGTTGATGAATCTCATTTATGAGGAACTGTTGAACATAGAACTTGATGTCTTTAGGGATGTCCAAATCATCAAGCGGAGTGTCAGGCTTGACAGACCAAATTTCAATGTACTCCAAGATCTTCTTGGGATCAAGGAGAAGCGGGATTTCGGAACCTGTTGCTTCAGCTTTGCGTTTGGCCGCAACACGCACATATTCAATCTTATCAGCTTCAGTGGCGACGAAGCCGGCCAAATCCTCAAATTCATCTTCATCATCAGAGGATTGAGGAGTATGATAAATGGCGCCACGCATAGTAGTTTTCTTTGGTGAAGGGCGAGGGCTGCGTTGAAGAACAATTTTGGTCTTCAGCTGAGACTGAGGAATTGTGGTTGAGGCCTCAGGAGCACCAGATTCATCAGTGCGAATCCTTGAGGAGGGGGCAGCACCATCCGTGCGTTGACATGAGGAGCCAACAACTTGAGGCTTAGCTGAGGTCTTCTGGGAGGGTTTCATGCCAGGAGCCTTTTTGCGGTGCTGAGGCAGAGGTTGTTGTCTGGGTTGAGACTAATCCTGAGGCGGAATATGGATTGAAGCAGTCAAGTCACGGACAAGATTCTTGACACGGCCGCGAGTGCGCTTTAGGTACTGCTCATATGCCGCAGGAAAGTCTTCAGGAGTGTGCATTGTTGTGGGATCAGGAATGACGCCTGGTGCAGGTGGAGGTCGAGCCTTGATACCCAAGGTCTTCAGTGGCGGATTAAATGCAAACATCTCCTCATGTTGAGGATTAAGCCATTGATAGGCCACCCAACGCTTGGCCCATTCTCTTGTGATCTTCTGGACTCTTTTCTTACGATCATCAGAAGTTTCTCGTTCGGGAGTCTTCAGCTTCTCATATAGCTTCGGGGGCAAGTCTTTAGCGGTATCAGTGTGCTTACGTCGAGGAGCCATTTGCTTCAGCGGTGGTGACTGAGGAATTGTACGTTCGAGCTGAGCTGCAAATGAAGTGAGACTATGAGAACCATACGATTCCTCAGCTGACATGTACCTGTGACAGAATTAAGTTGCGAGGGAAGTGGGGTATGGTTATATGCGTTCATGAGGAATAGGCTGAGGAAAACAAAGGAATGAGGCATAGGTATAGGTCTCAGAAAGCTAGCAGTACAGTTGAGGATTTAACTGGCTTGAGGACACAACAGTACTGAGGAATAATACGCTGAGGAATAATCCACTGAGGAATAAGCATACCAGACTTGAGGCGAATGCTGAGGAACAACGAGTATTCGTCCCCGGCAACGGCGAACTCAGGCGACGTGAGCGCACGAGCTTGAGGAGCTCAAGGGCTGCGGCGCGAGAGTGAGAGAAGCGGTGGGGGGGAAATGACCGGGGGGGGGGGTAGAGGGCTATTTATAGAGGGGTGAAAGGCTGAGGCGGTTGCGAAATTTGTGGATGAGATAGCCCCGGATTGTTGGGATCCTCAGTGGATATCTTAATGGTGGATAATCACGACGTGCGGTAAAATCGCAACAAATTGAATACAGTTGTAACAGAAAATCCGTGATTTGAGGAACTTGAGGACATGGGCTGAGGATGAAGACAAATGGTCTCAGTCTGAGGAATACATGATTTCCGGATGAACGCATATGAGATAGACAGATTAGATAAGTGAGCACAAAGGGACGGGTCCGATCACGTTCACCTAGATGAAGAAGCAAAAGTTGAAGAACAATAACTAAAGGTGAACGCTGTTGAGGACAAACACGGTAATCATCAGTAATGAAGACTTCAAATCCGTAGGAAGTTGAGAGTCATGAGGAAGTTGAGGAACAACAAATCCTGAGGTGTTTGGGCGGTGGCTCTACCCACCTTATAGGGAATGAGACACTTGATACCATAAAATTGTCGTATGGATCTTGAGTCAATTCCACGTTAATTTCTTCACACTTAGCAAGGTAGTTCCTCATGATTTGAGGAGTACGACGCATCGTGTGTTGTGCATCAGGATTCTTCAATATTGTTTAAGCGTTAGGATGTGTGTCCATTCACTGGACGTTTGAGGAATCTAAGATATTTAGCTCACACCTCAGAGTGCTAAATCGCTTCTCATCCAAAGGCTTAGTGAATATATCAACAAGTTGGTCTTCAGTCTTCACGTGGCTGATGACGAGATCTTCCTTCAATACATGATCCCGAAGAAAGTGATACCGAATCTCAATATGCTTCGTCCTCGAGTGTTGTACTGGATTATGAGAGATCTTGATGGCGCTCTCATTGTCACATAGCAGTGGTACTTTCTTCAGGTTGATGCCGTAGCCCTTCAGAGTTTGCTTCATCCAAAGAAGCTGTGAGCAGCTAGCGCCAGCAGCAATGTATTCAGCTTCAGCGGTGGAGAGGGAGACGCAGTTCTGCTTCTTCGATGACCAGCACACAAGAGAACGTCCGAGGAAGTGACATGTTCCTGAGGTAGACTTCCGATCCACTCGATCTCCAGCATAATCAGAGTCTGAGTACCCAACGAGATTCAGCTGTGTGCCTTTTGGATACCATAAGCCTAGCGACGGGGTGTGAGCCAAATATCGAAGAGTTTGTTTCACCGCTTGGTGATGCGATTCCTTTGGTGCCGCTTGGAATCGGGCACACATGCAAACGCTCAACATTATATCCGGCCTAGATGCACATAGATATAGCAGAGAACCTATCATGGAGCGGTATACCTTTTGATCGTAGTCCTTGCCATTTTCATCAGGGCCAAGTTGTCCATTTGTGGGCATCGGTGTCTTGATGCCCTTGCAGTCTTGCATCCCGAATTTCCTCAGGCACTCCTTGAGGTACTTCTCCTGAGAGATGAAGATGCCGTTGCGTTGTTGACGAATTTGGAGCCCTAAGAAGAACTTCAGTTCGCCCATCATCGACATCTGATACTGTTCACTCATCAAGAATGCAAATTCTTCACTGTATTTCTTGTCAGTGCATCCAAATATTATGTCATCAACATAGATTTGACATATGAAACATGCATCATCATATCGTTTTGTGAAAAGAGTTGGATCGAGGGAACCAGATTTGAAGCCCTTGCTGATGAGGAAGTCCCTTAGTGTGTCATAACAAGCCTGAGGGGCTTGCTTCAGTCCATAGAGGGCTTTCTTCAATCTATACACCATATCAGGTTTCTTTGCGTCTTCAAAACCTGGAGGTTGAGCAACATATACTTCTTCCTCGATATTACCATTGAGGAAAGCACTTTTCACATCCATTTGATATAACTTGATATTATGATGGTTAGCGAATACAAGCATAATACGAATGGACTCAAGTCTAGCAACAGGAGTGAAGGTTTCACCGAAGTCGATCCCCTCGACTTGAGTATATCCTTGAGCTACGAGACGAGCTTTGTTTCTGATGACTTGTCCATCTTCATCGAGTTTGTTGCGGTAGATCCACTTCGTGCCGATGACATTGTGAACTCGAGGATTAGGACGTTTGACAAGTTCCCAAACATCATTCCGTTTAAACTGAAGAAGTTCGTCTTGCATTGCCTGAATCCATTCTGCTTCTTGGAATGCCTCGGTGACTTTGGTGGGCTCTGAAATTGATACAAACGAGAAATGCCCACAAAAGTTAGCTATATGATTAGCTCTTGCACGAGTAAGAGGACCTGGTAGGTTGACATCAGCGAGGATTTTGTCCACTTGAACTTCATTTGCCACACGAGGAAGTCGAGGAGGATGATCTTGAGGCGCATCTTCGTCACTGGTGTCAGATTCATCTGCATCAGCTTCAGGTTCTTCGGGAGCTTCAGGGGTATCAGGAGCCTCAGGATCAGGATCGTCATCAGGATTATCTGCATCAGGATTTGGATGTTCTTCAGGAGCAGGAGTTATGTGGATTTCTTCAGGATGATCCACAGGAATGATGTCACCAGCACCCGTCTTCTTGATTTGTTCTTCAGGTGGTGCTTCACCTAAATCATGTGGCAGGTGCTCTATTGGGTTTCTTACCGACCATTAACTCGTATGATGTTTTATTGAAGAACTTATGAAGATACACTCGATTGACGATATGGCATGCAGTGTTGATTGCTTCAGCCCACCACTTGAGTGGAGTATTGTACTCAGCCAGCATCGTGCGAGCCATCTCGATGAGGGTTCGATTCTTCCTCTCAACAACTCCATTTTGCTGAGGAGTGTAGGGAGCAGAGAATTCATGAGTGATTCCCAAGTCATCGAGGAATTCTTCCACACCAAAGTTCTTGAACTCAGTGCCGTTGTCGCTTCGAATGTGCTTGATCTTCAGGTTGTAGATGTTCATGACTCGCAGGGTGAAGCGCTTGAGGATTGCTGGGGTTTCTGACTTATAGTGAAGAAAATGCACCCAAGTGTATCGTGAGAAGTCATCAACAATAACAAGACCATACACATTACCTCCAAAGCTTGAATACTTTGGAGGACCGAATAGATCCATGTGAAGCAATTCCAGTGGTCTCGTAGTAGTCATGATGGTCTTCGCTGGGTGCTTGGCCTTGGTCATCTTTCCAGCTTCGCAAGCACCACAGAGCCGATCCTTTGAAAATCTGATTTACTCAATCCCGAGGACATGTTTCTTCAGTACCAGCTTCTGAAGATTTCTCATTCCAGCGTGGCCGAGTCTTCGATGCCATAGCCAGCACTCTGAGGCTCGAGCCATGAGGCATGTAGCGACCTGAGGACCTTCAGAGAAATCTACAATATACTGGTCACCTTTCCTAACCCCACTGAAGACAACGGAGTTATCGCTAACCATGAAGACAATACAACCATATTTTCCGAAGAGAACAGCGAGATTAAGATCACACAACATAGATACATACATCAAGTTGTATCCAAGGGATTCAACAAGCATGACTTTATCAATGTGTTGGTCTCGAGAGATAGCCACTCTGCCGAGACCCAATACCTTACTTTACTTTATCAGTGGAGGTGATGGTTTTCTTTGAAGAAGGACTCAGTGATGATTCCATAAGAAGACTTCTGTCACCAGTCATGTCATTTGTGCATCCACTTTCCATCACCCATTCAGTCTTTCCCTGCAAATGAATTAGTATCTCATACAGCAAGTTATGAGTCAGTCTCAGTTTGAGGAATTTAAGGTTCCTTAGAATTAATTCCTCAGGATGTTCCTCAGGATTGATTCTATGAAACCAAACAATATAATTATCCTTCAACCGACTCAAATGTTGTTGTCCTGGGCATATGATCTGCAGAAATTGTAATTGCCTCAAGACATGTCCCTGCAAGGATGATTAGTTCTTAACCACCCACATCTTTATGGGTGGTCTTGAGGCACATGAGGATTGATGAGGGTTATGAGACCTAATGGGGTGTGAGATGGTAGCATCAGGATAAACAAATGAATAAGCATTCTTATGTGGAGCTTCCCTGTGAACAAAGTGGTTAGCAGATACATGATTATAATCATTTCCTTTTGAGGTATCGTCCTCAGATGATCTCCTCAGCTCATTTGCATCTGCATTCACAGGAAGGTTAGTGATGAGGTCCTTCGGAACCCAGATCTTCTTGACTGGAGGACCGTTCCTGCAGTTAGTTCCGATGTATCTGGCAAATACCTCACCATTACCATTCTTAAACAGTTTATAGTTTGAGTCAAATGACTCAATCATCACATCTGAAGAAACAGCATCATAACCAGATAAGGTATAGGGATCAGGAGGGGGCATCTTTGCCCGAACCCAAGTGGTCTCAGGATATTGTTCAGGTTTCCAGTAAGACCCATCGGGGTTGAGTTTCCGAGTGAATGCGACACCTTCTTTCCTCGGGTTTCTGTTGAGGATCTGTTTCTTGAGGATGTCACAAAGGGTCTGATGTCCTTTCAGACACTTGAACATGCCTATTTCCAGTAGACTCTTCAACCTAGCATTTTCTTCAGCAATGTCTATGGTATCCTCAGATGAGGGGTTAGATACCACATAGGCAATAGAAATAACAGAGTCTGAAGACATTGAGGAACTAGACACAGAGATGATACAATCATGTTCAATACATTTTAAAAAGGGAGGATTAAATCCTTCTTGTGGCATGATGATCTGTTGGGAGAGGAGTGAATCATTTTCTTTCCTCAGATCGTCATGAGACATCCTTACACGTTCAAGTTCTTGTTTCCTCATGAGGAACTCATGAGACAGCTTTTCATGATCGGTAAGGAGTGCCTCATGACGATTGAACAAGTCATCAAACTTTGACTGAAGAGTTTTTGATTCTTCAGTCAACTTTTGATTCTTCGTCATTTCCTCAACCAACATATCATCACTTTTGTTTAGTGAGATCTGAGTCTTTTCAAGTGCACGTTGTTGCTTAGATGCAAGTTTAGCAAGTTTAGCATAGTTTTCATCAGGTTCTTCATCAGAGGGTTCATCTGATGATGATTAAGAAGATACCTTGGAGGACTTGGCCATGAAGCAAAAGGCAGGAGTTGTGTCTTCAGCTTCATCATCAACATGTGATAGACCAGATTCCTCAGTGCTGAAGATTGACTTTGAGACAAGCGTCGTGGCAAGAGCTAGACTGGCCACACCCTCAGATTCTTTAGATTCTTCTTCCTCAGCATCAGGGTTGGAACCAGATTCTTCCGAGTCCAATTCTTTGCCGAGATATGCGCGAGCCTTACGGGAACTGTTGTTCCTGTATCCAACAGACTTTGAGGATCTTGAGGATTTCTTCTTTGTCTTTTCATCAGAACTGTCATCTTTCCCTTTCTTCTTCTTCTTCTTCTTCTTCAGTCTAGCTTCCTTTTCCCATAAAGGACACTCAGCGATGTAATGCCCAGTTTTCTTGCACTTGTGACAGACTCTCTTTCTTTCTTCGACAGAGTCATCATCTTTGCTTTTTCTTGAGGACGATCTTGAGGAATTTCCGAAGAGATTCTTCTTCGTGAATCTCTGGAACTTTCTGGTGAGGAGAGCAAGTTCACGGCTGAGAGTTTCAGGATTATCAGTATCAGCCTCAGACTCTTCATCAGAGGACACTCTTCGTGCTCTAGCTTTTAGCGCGCGGACTTTAGGCGTGGTGCTGTATAAATCTCGTTTTTCAGAGAGCTTCAGTTCATGAGCATTGAGGTGCTCGAGAATGTCCGCTGGATCCAGAGTCTTGAAGTCAGGCCTTTCTTGAATCATCAGTGATAGGAACTCAAATGAGTCATCCAGTGACCTCAGTAGTTTCTTCACAACTTCATGGTCTGTCATATCAGCGGCACCTAATGCTTGAAGTTCATTGGATATGTCAGTGAGTCTGTCAAAGGTTTGTTGCACGTGCTCATTGTCCAGCCTCTTGAACCTATTGAAGAGACTGCGGAGTGTATCAACCCGTGAGTCTTGTTGAGCAGAGACTCCTTCATTGACTTTAGACAGTCTTGTCCATATCTTCTTTGCAGTATCCAGACCACTGATACGGTTGAACTGGGCCTTGTTGAGATGACCACCAATGATGCTTCGAGCTTTTGCATCAAGATGCCAGTTTTTCTTCACAACTTCAGGAGCAGTCATCAAATTTGCTTCAGGAATGCCTTGATCAACAATATCCCACAGATCCATGTCAATGGCTTCAAGATGCATCCTCATCTTGTTCTTCCAGTATGGATAGTCTGTCCCGTCGAAGATAGGGCAGTTTGAGGCAACACTCATTGAACCTGAGGTCGACATAACTAAAACTCCAGGTGGTTAAACCGAATCACACAGAACAAGGGAGTACCTTGCTCTGATACCAATTGAAAGTGCGATATATCGACCAGAGGGGGGGTGAATGGGAGATTTTCAACTTTAATACCAGATTTTGGTTTTCTTCAGGACTGAAGCAATCATGAAGCTGAAGAAGTAACCAAAATGATGAAGAAATAAAACTTCACAGAATGTAATCATTAGGGCAGCTCATCATAATGCAACAGAATTAAATCAATTCAGATAAGCAGAAGTGCTTCAGATGCATAGTATGAAGACAAAGAGCAGAGGGAGAGCTGAAGCATAAGAAGTCAACATAGCAAATACTGAAGCTTATGAGGTTGAAGAGATAGCACCAGAGATTGAAGACATTGATTTGGTAGACCAGTTCAAGTTGTTGTGGCAACTCTACGTCTGGTTGGAGAGGCTGAGATTCAACTCAGAAGACATAGTCTTCACCTTGTTCTCCTTGAACTAAAGTCCTCAGAATCCGTCCAATAACTCAGGTGAGTCTTCAAGGTAGACTCCCGAAACCTTCACAGACTCAGTCACTCCGGGAAGTCACAATTGCATCTTGACTTCCTCAGACTGAAGACTTCTACACTGGCTGGAAGATCACAGTCTTCAAGAGTAAAAAGCTTCGGATCACTCGAACCGACTTCCTCAGAAATTCTCAACTACTCAGGCTGGTGGTTTTCGTCACATAGGTTCTTCAGTTTCCTCAGAGCTGGGTTGCTCTCAAATGACAAGTGTCAGTTTTTCTCTCGGAGCAGCCAACCCACAAATGGGGCTGGGGGTGGCTATTTATAGCCGCGGAGCAACCCGAGGTGAAAGGACATAAATGCCCATGCATGCAATTACTCTCATGTCCTCGGAAATGACCGTCGCTAGACAGGTTCTAGCCTCTCACCACGCAACACGTGGCACGGTCAAACTATTCTCTCTCCAGACTCCTCAACCGAAGTTAGTTACCTCAGTGTCCTGAAGAACAACGTCTCAGACACACGAGGACTGAACTTCTACTGCAGGAGATAACTCTCTCTTCAGGAGAACTGCACTCGCAGTCTCCAGACTCCTCAACCGAAGACAGATTCCTCAGTGTCCTGAAGAACAAGGTCTCTGACACCCGAGGAACTGAACTTCTACTGCAAGAGATTTCCTCAGGGTTTTTCTTCAGGATTCCTAATTGAGCACTTCCTCAGAGCTTCGGAACTTGTTTTCTTCAACCCCTCCAACAGTGCGGTGATTTCCTACCACTCAAGAAGTATAAAAAGTCTTAGCGAAGACTACGCTTCAACTTCGTCTTCAGCGCGAACTTCCTCAGGATCGTCCTCAGCTTCAGCTTCAACCGAACGCTTCAGGATCCTGATTCCTCAGGATTTCGCGCAACTTCATTCTTCAGGAAACGCACCGATTTCTCAAATGTTCCTCAACATTTTGGGGGGTCGACATTGGTGGTTAAACACCTCATCAGGGACTGTTCTCCTGTGTATACTCAAAAACACATCAGTCCCTTAACCGTTTTGTCATCAAACTCCAAAACCTCAAGGGGAGGGCACTTGATGCACTTATAATCAAAATGATGGGATACATGCAAGCTTTGGATTTTCTTGGGCATCCATTGACTCCTGAGTCAGCTGCAAATACAATTTTGGGTTTTCTTCCGCCAAGCTATAACTCATTCATTACGAACTTCCATATGCATGGCATGGAAAAGAAGCCCACTGAATTCCATGGGATGCTTAAGATAGCAGAGCAGGACATTAAGAAGGGCACACATCAAGTGTTAATGGTGCAGACACGGCCAAGTTCAAGAAGTCATGGACCAAGAAGAAGGCTAACACAAAGGGCAAGGACAAGGATGTGATCCCGACTCCAGCCCCGGCGCCTAAGCCTGGACCTGATGCAGATACCATTTTCTTGTATTGCAAGGAGAATGCTCACTGGAAGAGGAACCGCAACAAGTGGCTTGCCAGCAAGGGCAAGAGCAGTGGGAGTACGTCTTCTACAGGTACACTTGTTGTATATGTTATAGACATTTATCTTGCGGATATTTCTAATAGTTCTTGGGTATATGATACCGGATCGGTTGTACACATTTGCAACTCGATGTAGGGAGTAAAAGGAAGTAGAGATTTCGCAAGAGGAGAAGTTGACATTCGCGTCGGGAATAAAGCAAGAGTTGTTGTATTAGCCGTTGGCACCATGCAACTTAATTTACCTTCTGGATTTGTAATGGAGCTTGATAATTTTTATTATTTTCCATCGTTAAGTCGAAACATTATTTCTTCCTCATGTTTGATGAGAAAAGGTTATGAATTCGTTATTAAGGAAAATGGTTGTGCTATATATTTGAATAAGATGTTTTAAGGCTTGGCGCCCGTTGTGAATGGGTTATTCATTTTGAATGTTGAAGATGAATCTGTCTATAATATAAATGCCAAGAGGCTTAAACTTAATGATCTGAATAAAACATACTTTTGGCACTGTCGGCTTGGTCATATTAGTGAAAAGCGCATGAAGAAGCTCCATGATGATGTACTTTTAAATTCGTTTGCTTTTGAATTATTCGAGACATGAGAATCATGCCTACTTGGCAAGATGACCAAGATACCTTTTGCAAAGAGTTGCGAGAGGGCGTCCGACTTGTTGGAACTCATACATACTGATGTGTGTTGACAAATGAGCACGACAGCTAGAGGTGGTTACCAGTACTTCGTGACTTTGAACGACGACTTGAGCATATATGGATATATCTACTTGATGAGGCACAAGTCGGAAACCTTTGAAAAGTTCAAGGAGTTTCAGAATGAAGTAGTGAATCAACTCGGCAAGACGATCAAACTTCTACGATCAAATCGTGGAGGTGAATATCTGAGTGAAGAGTTTGATGATCATCTCAAGAGTCGTGGAATAGTTCCACAACTCACTCCTCCTGGAACGCCGCAAAGAAATGGTGTATCGGAATGAAGGAATCGCACCTTGTTGGACATGGTTCGATCGATGATGAGTCAGTCAGATCTACCATTAGCATTTTGGGGTTATGCTCTAGAAAGCTTTCACACTAAACAGAGTACCATCTAAATCCGTAGATAAGACACCATAGGATATATGGACTGGGAAGCATCACAGTTTGTCTTTTCTAAAGATTTGGTGTTGTGAAGCATTTGTTACCCAACTTCAGTCGGACAAGCTCGAACCCAAATCGGATAAAGGCATATTCGTGGGATATCCAAGGGAAACCTAAGGGTATTACTTCTACAACCGACAAGAGGGCAAAGTGTTTGTCGCTCGACACAGTGCCTTCCTTGAGAAAGATTTTCTCACTAGGAAGGCTAGTGGGAGGACGGTGCAACTCGAAGAGGTTCGAGATAAAGCACTCGGGGAAGACACGTCAAGTGATGCCATTGTGGAAGAGCCAGTCAGTAACCCCGTGGTTGAAGTAGCACCCGCACCATGAAGGTCAGAAAGGCTGCGTAATGCAAGAAATGTATTGTTGTTGGACAACGATGAGCCTTTGACATATGCGGAAGCGATGGTGGATCCAGATTCCAAGTTATGCTTGAGGCCATGAGATATGAGTTAAAGTCCATGGACGACAATCAAGTTTGGAACTTGGTTGATCTGCCAAATGGTGCAAGAACCATTGAGTGCAAATGGATCTATAAGAAGAAAATTGATATGTATGGAAATGTTCAAATCCATAAAGCTCGACTTGTCCCGAAGGGGTTTCGACAAGTTCAAGGAATTGACTACAACGAGACCTTATCGCCTGTAGCGATGCTTAAATCAGTTCGGATTATTCTAGCTATAGCTGCCTATTTCGATTATGAGATTTGGCAGATGGATGTCAAAACATGTTTCCTTAACGAAAATCTTGATGAGGACGTGTATATGATAAAACTCGAAGGTTTTGTCGATCCAGATAATGCTAGTAAGTTATGCAAACTTCAGAAATCCATTTATGGATTGAAGCAAGCATTTCGGAGTTGGAATATTCGTTTTAAAGAGGTTGTCAAATCGTTTGGCTTCATCGAGAACGAAAAGGAACCTTGTGAATTCAAGAAGCTTAGTGGGAGCGCAATCATATTTCTAATCTTATATGTGGATGACATATTATTGATTGGGAATGATATTCCAATGCTGGAAGCTGTCAAGGACTCATTGAAAAATAGTTTTGCAATTAGAAATTGGGAGAAGCCGCTTACATTTTGGGAATCAAGATCTACAGAGATATATCAAGGAGGCTTATTGGATAAAGCCAGAGTACGTATATTAACAAGGTGTTGAAAAGGTTCAACATTGTAACACCCGGGTGTCATACAACAGTAATCCTTTTTGTTTGAGTAATTAAAATTGATTAGCAAGTCATTAATCTCCCTTGAATCATGCATGAGGTCAAATTCAAACTCCATTTGGGTTTTCAAAACAAAGTGGATATAAAACTTAATCCAAAAATATTGCAAACACTTTTATTAAATGCATAATAATCATTAGGTCATATTAAAATAATAGTGGGCATTTATTACAAGGTTTAAATATTGTAAACAAATCAAAACAATAGCAAAACAGTAGCATTTGACCCCTTTTAAATATTGTAAACAAATCAAGTATGCTAGTGCCATTGATCCCTATTAAATGAAAATATGGATAATGTTGCTATTTATTAATAAAAGAGAATCCATACAAAACTTTAAAATTGATTTAAACTTCAAAAATTAATATCTTTTAAACCGTAACTCGGATCAAAAAACTTTATACTTCAAAATTGATCAAAAAAATATAACGAATACAAATACGTTACCACATACCTATCACACCCCTCTAACATAACGAATCCGAGACTTTCCCCTCCGGTTCGTCTGTCCGGTAATTACCCGGTACCGGAAAAAACTTTCCGGATGGAAATGTTCTGAACATAAAAGTTTTTCAGAATGGATCAACGAGCACGTATGCACTATCCACATGTCTGTCAGATGTCTCTAACACTGCAAACACGGAACCTTCCCCTCCGGATCATCTGTCCGGTAATCAACCGGTACTGATGAGTCTTCACCGGATAAATTTTCGCTCCGAGCAAATCACCTAACACTGCGTTAGAGCCCTGTTGCTTTGTATCTGCTTTGTCATACCTTTATATTGCTATTATTGTTGTGTATTACTGTTTCTTCCCCCTTATTCTCCGGTATACCCCGATACTATCGCCGCCGACGTTGCTATGTTCGACTACTTCGTCGACGACTGTACCCCTACCGCTGAGCTTCCAGGAAAGAAGAGCCATTTTCCTTCCCCAGATATCACCTATCTTTTCCGTAAATTTCTTGCACTAGGCATTGTTACTACTGCTGCTACGTTACAATCCTATTCAATTGCATAGCCTGTCATTGTCACCCCTTGATGTACCTTCCTTTCTCCTATGCTGCCCATTATAATTATATATTATATTCAACAGTGAGCACTACGCTTTGTTAGACAACTAGAATTAGATAGCGGTCCGTGATCACCAGAGTGAACACGGATATAGTATATTAACTGAAACAGGTACGGTACAATGCATACACCACCTAAGGCCCCCTTGCTCGGCTCTGCCGAGCCACCATCAAGTGTGAGCTATCAAAGAGTAATCCTTGTACTCCACTCGTTGCTGACTGTGTATTGCCCCTCTAGGTACCTGAGTAACGGTTGTCCTTAAAGGTAAGATTCATGCGACCCAACGCAGCCCGCGAGAGGTATTGCGTCAGGAACGACAGGGAGAGTATGACTGATGTTACTGGCGTGCTTGGCCCATGCTCGTATCTCGTGAGAGTTACCAAACCATGAAAAGTCGATCTCTATAAAGAGAACACGCGAGACAAGGTAAGGAGACAGTTCACCTTGTTGGTAACCGAGTGCTTTGACGGGACGACAGGGCAGGACCCGACATACTGGTGGTCCTTATTGTTGTTCGTTGTACGTTGTGTTGTTAGTCAGACAGTGATAACGGTTGTCTGCAAGATAATATTAAAATGCTAAATGGTTCGGTGGATGACTTGAGAGGCCCATTGGTCTGTACGCACTACCTTCACGTGGGATAAGGAGTTATGGGCTACCCTGCGTCGTAGTTCATTCGAAAGATCTTCAGACATCAGTAGTACCTAGACGTGATTGCCGGGAAGTGGTGTGTCTTCTTCGTCCGGACGGTTTATTTGGATTTTCTTTTGCTTCACCGTCTAGAATCGCACCATGCAGGAGCATGGAAGGGTGAGGGACCTATACCCCTGAGCGCATAGGATATACTCCGGTGGATGACCTCTCTGTTGAGCCTAGGATGGACTGCGTCGTGTAGGATAGCTTTGGTGGAGCGTTCCCTAACAAGGTGCTCGCCACCCTGGAGATCCAAGCGTGGAGGCTGAATAGTAGTGCACCCCTGCAGGTAGTTTAATCTATTCAAATAGTCGTGTCCACGGTAACAGGACACTTTATGCTGAAGCTGGATCTTACCACTATAAACTGCTACTATTAAACTATATGGTTCCGGGTCTTCTTCCTCGTGGGAAGTCGAGGAAGGGAACTCGGAGGCATTGTCAAATTGTTAACTATTACAACTTACTATTATACAATGCTGCATCAACTTCTACAGCATTGTTACTTTATGCTTTATATGAATTGTTGGATGTTCTCTCCTTGAGCTGCAAGACTCGTCGGAAGATGCTAGTCTTCGATAGGCCTAGCTTTTCATCCTCATTCTGATTTCTACTTTGCAGTCCACTATATACAGCCTCCCCTTTCCATGTGATACAAATGCATAAATGCTTAGTAGCGGACGTAAGACTCGCGGGTATGCTAGATACTCACCTTTGTTTTATTTCCCCCTTTTTTTTTTGCCTGATCGGCCACTGCAGTCGACGTTGGAGCCGAGGAGCAGGAGATATCCGACGCCGACCACCGCAACATGAAGATCCCCGATGCCTTCTATGACGTCGAGTTCTCCGTTGAACAGGAGTAGTTTGGAGGTTCCCAGGCAAGAGGCCTCGCCCTTTTTGATCGTTGTTGTTATTTGTGCTAGCCTTATTAATGCAGATCATGTGTACCTTGTGTCTGTACTCAGATACTATTGCTGCCGCTAACTTTGTGTATCTTGAGCTGTTGTATTCGAGCCCTCGTGGCCCCTGGCTTGTATTAAACAACTTGTATTATTTTATATGGAGAGTTGTGTTGTGATATGTTACAATGATCACTGTACACGGCTTAATTTTGGGGGCATCACAAGTTGGTATCAGAGCGGGCTGCCTGTAGGTAACCCCCTTCCCAGTCCTTGGTCGAAGTTGAGTCTAGACAAACAAAAGCTATATTACTAACTTGTTGTGAGGCTTACGGGCCCCCAACGCAACTGGGATGGTATTAGGATCTTTTACTCCGTACCTTTACTCTGGGGCTCTGATCTCTCTTCTCTTTCTGGTTAACACTTTTGCTAACTCTGACATTAGGTTCTCGTCACTGCTTCCTCCCGGAGAGCCCCTCATTACAGATGATCGCTTGCTTCACGAGAAGATTCTGAAGATTACTCTCCGATAAAATTCTTGAGACCATATGTGCCGATCACCTTTACAATTCCATGCCACTAATAAGTCCGTATGTATAACGACATACTAGCTCCGTTTATCCATTCAATCCCAGTTGCTCTTGTGTTCACAAGATTCATCGAAATACTTGGCCTACTGCCTTGCAGCTCCTTTTCATCCTGCGTATAATTCCTCATATTTATCGAGGATCTGTTGATCCTAAGTGGTTCCTGTGATTCCCAAAATACTTTGAAACACTATTCGATCTCGCGACAATCCACGACAGCCTACTGCTTTGGAGATTTTTCTTACCTGCTTGCACTATGATTAATCCCGTTTGTCTTGTAGACTTTTATGACCTCACTTGGCATTGCCATTTTGATCTATTGAATCATCGTGTGTGCTAGTGCACGCAATCATTAGCTGATCCCTATGAATTCATTCTTCCGGCACAGACGTCATTCCTATGGATATCGGTAAATCAAACCTTGATTGATTGTTCGACTAATTCCATTCAACTTACTCATCTTTTGATCGGAGCGTCCTCTTCCGATCCTTCATTATGGAAATCATAATTCCATTGAAGTTAAGCATCAAAATATTCAACTGCTTATGTCATCTGATGACTTTGTATTCTTTATCCTTATGGTTGAGTACCGATACCCACGCCAGACTCTATGTACACCACCTGACCTTTTGGGCGGATTACTACCTACCGTCCCCCTGTGCCCTAAGTCATTCATGAATTTTCCCTGATATCACATGCCTCTGGCGAATGATATCATGTACTCGGTGTCGTCAACCTTCTTCTTTCGAACTGGTATCCCTCTCTTATGATGTTTGTTGTATGGGTTTCAAAATGCCCCGATGGGTTAACCCTATGCTTCCCCTAATATGTATGAACCCAAACTTTATGCGGGTCATACTCTATTGGTATTACTCTAGATAAGATTCTAACACGGAAATTCCGCGCAATCAAGAAGTAAATGAAAGGTTATGCATTAAAGAAGTGGGAGTCGACCTTGAACAGGTGTTCATGCCCATGGATACGATGTAGAACTTATCATGAAATCTTCTTGTAAAAGTAATTGTCCCCTTGGTGTAAATCCTGCTGCATCTATGATCTTCCGTTCTACCTTCGAGTATTACCCCTTGGTATCTCGAGGATATCATGCCTTTGCACTACATCTTATAAATTGTATTGAAACAATGTCTATCCCTATCATATCCATTTCATGGTTCTGGGTTGTCGTCAACCGGGAACACCGAATAATTTGCTTCACCATTTCATCATCGACATTTTGACTTCTCCCAAGTGTTACTTGGATGCATAATGAGAAATACCATCCTTGCCCCTCGATGATTTGTGTTATCATCGACAACCCTCTTTGACCCCCCCCCCGCCGCCAATACAAACTTGGTCATATATATCTTCCTCTTCTTTCCCTTGGGAAAGATATACCCGTGATACTTGTGTATCACATCACTTTCCCTTCCATTGGTCTGATTAATCGGATAATCACATCTTCCCTTTCATTGGTCTATTTAACCTTTCTTGTAATGTGTCTTGTCTGAGAAGTGATAATTCCCTGCTTATGTAAACACTTCGATGTACTACTCTGTCCTTACCACCTGTTACTATTGTTGATAACCTTTCGATAACCACCGATGGACGAGAACTTTGCCTACTGGTCTGCCTCGTCTTAACGAGCAGGAAAACGGTACTCTTTGTCCCTCGCCCTTGGTACCGACGTTGTTGCCGACATAGCTAACAAGTTGTTCTCTAACTTACCTTGCAACTTAATCGCATTGTTTGTCACCACCCTTTTTTATTCAATGTGGGCCCATAACCCATAGTTCCATAGTATCGAAACCTGAATCTCTTGTACCTTTCTGTTCTCGAAGTTATTCCTCTTGCTTGACCTCGTATGAAACTCACGAGTCCTCTACCTTGTGATATTCTGTTCGATATCAGACTCAGTGCTTATGCCTGATGCTCTGGGCCCCTTTTCATCCTCCGTCATCGGCATCGAATGCTTGCCTATCCGCTTGAAACTTCTTATATCTTCTTTTGTTTCCCTGGATGTGTTTCCCTGAGTTTAAACTCGAGGAATACTCTGTACCTCATTCCCTCAGAATGCCCCGGTTGATTAACCTTGTGTCCATTCGACCCCCTAAGTGTCCCTTCCTAGCCTATCCGTAGGTACGATGAAGACCCTGAAAGAAGGATGAAAACCCGTCGAGATGCACTGATGCAGAGAGACGAAGACGTCAACTTGAAGGATCAACTCCTTCAATAAGGACAACAAGCCCTAGAATATTCGTTAGAATACAAAACCGAAACCTTACCCCTTACCCTACTTTTAATTCTAGGGACGAGAATTCTTTGTAGTGGTGGAGATTTGTAACACCCTGGGTGTCACACAATAGTAATCCCTTTTGTTTGAGTAATTAAAATTGATTAGCAAGTCATTAATCTCCCTTGAATCATGCATGATGTCAAATTCAAACTCCATTTGGGTTTTCAAAACAAAGTGGAAATAAAACTTAATCCAAAAATATTGCAACCACTTTTATTAAATGCATAATAATCATTAGGTCATATTAAAATAATAGTGGGGATTTATTACAAGGTTTAAATATGGTAAACAAATCAAAACAATAGCAAAACAGTAGCATTCGACCCATTCTAAATAAAACAAAAATGCAATTGATTTTATATGGGCACAAAAAAAATTTGTGGCACTGTTATAAAGTGCATCACTAATTTTGGTACATGTTTCACATTTTACAAAAATAAAACAATAGCCAAATAAATTTTAACAGAAAAGTATAAAAGAAAAAATAGAAACCTAAACTATGCCTAGGGCAAACCCCCTCCCCCTAGTGGCCCAACAAAGCCCATGTCAGTGTTCCCCTACCTCCATACAAAAGGGGGGCAGGGGCAGGGCGTGGCGGCCATCCGGCCACCATGGTCGCGCCTTGGCCCCATGGCAGCCATCTTTTCGTGGAAAAGTCACGACAGATATCCGTAGAGTCGGACTTGATTATGGGGCCTTTGCTACGAGTGTACGAGGAGGAAGAAAATCACACAGAGAGAGACGCGATTTATACAGCTTCGGGCCCCGAGAAACATTGTCCGGTAAAAACCCTACATGCTGTTTGTGGCTAAGTTTTATTCCTTTGCTCACGGAGAGTGGCCGGCATGTCGCCGGCTCTCCTATTGTTGTGTCTAATTGTCCCGGGGTTAGATGACCTGGGACTAGTCTCTAATTTAGAGCTTTTTGTGGTCTATTGAGTCTGCTTGAGTCGTCCCGTTTGGGCGCCCTACCCCTCCTTATATAGGTGGAAGGGGGAGGCTTACATGTAGAGTCATAGTAGGATACAAACTAGTCTCTTATTCTATTACAAGTCGGATATCAATCTGAGTCCTATTCTAAGTCTTGTAGCTTTTCGTATCTTCCAAGTTAGGTGGACTCCATCTTGTTTCCTTCGTCCGACTTTCATCTCTGCGAGCCGGCTCTTGTCATCCGTCCGGCTTTGTCTCCAAGACGGATCTAGCCGTGGGATATTCCCCCGACATTAGCCCCCAAGTTTAGCTTGGACGCAATCTTGGTGTGGGCTTTTTTTTTTTGCTTGTCTTTGGTAATGTCAGTTTGTCATCGAAGAGAACGCCAGGTGCGCGTCCGTGGTAAACTTCCAATATGATGAATAGTAAGGATAAGGACCGGGTCTAGAGGTCAAACTTTAGGCCGGCTTGCTCCACTGATTCATGTCAATGAACCCGATATGCTTCAATTTTGATCTCTTCCACGTTTGAGTTCAATGTTGCTTTTTGCTCTTCCGTGTCTTGTCAAAAGGACTTGGAAAAAATTTACGGGCAATTTTATGTCCATATCACCTGTAGCCCCCAAGCTCCGAGTTTATCATCTCGTGATGTCTTGGAGTTTCGTATATAAAATAGCCATGCTGGTGTAGACCCCAAGTGCCGTGTTGTCTTGCCTGCAGCAACCTGAGACTTGTACTTGTGAAATTTTCTTCGAAGTAGTGTAGCCCCCAAGTGCCGGGTTGTCTTGCCTGCAGCAACCTGGGACTTACAATTTCTTGCTTATTTTCTGAAGTCGGCAAGTATTATATGCCTAAGCCGGTAATTTTTGTTGAAGCCGGCAAATGTTTTGCTTGCTAATAAAAACTGATGAATGCGAATTTTCTGAATTCGATAGATATGATATGTTGGGTTGTGTTCCCAGCTTCCAAATAGAGTGGCCCTTCGGGTGCTGGAATATGTTTCCTTCAGCAACCAAGAATAATGTGTGCAAACTCCAAGTCGATATGAGCATCTGAATGTGGCGAGAGCCGGTGCGACGAAAGTCGACTTATATATTTATATATGGTGAGAGACAGTGCGACGAGTGTCGACTTATATGTGGCGAGAGCCGTTGCGACCGAAGTCTACTTTGTATATGGCGAGAGTCGTTGCGACCGAAGTCGAATTTATATATGGCCAGAGCCATAGCGACCGAAGTCGACTTTATATATGGCGAGAGCCGTTGCGACCGAAGTCGACTTTTTATAAGGCGAGAGCCGTTGCGACCGAAGTCAACTTTGTATATGGAGAGAGACGTTGCAACCTAAGTTGACTTTATATATGGCGAGAACCGTTGAGACCGAAGTCGACTTTGTATATGGCGAGAGCCGTTGCGACCAAAGACAGCTTTATATATGGCGAGAGCCGTTGCGAACGAAGTCGACTTTATTTATGGCGAGAGCCGTTGCGACCGAAGTCGACTTTGTATATGGCGAGAGCCGTTGCGACCGAAGTCAACTTTATATATGGTGAGAGCCATTGCGAAAGAAGTCGACTTTGTATATGGCAAGAGCCGTTGCGACCGAAGTCGACTTTATATATGGCGAGAGTCGTTGCGACGGAAGTCGACTTAAGAATGCAGAAGATGCAATGCAGAAGGTATAGTCCCCATGAGTCGGTATGAGTGTCTTGGCGTACGACCGAGTCACATAAAGATGTTCTTTGAATTGTAGTACCCATGATTCGGTATGTGTGTATTGACATATTACTGAGTCGCATAGGAACTTATTTTGAGTTGTGGTCCCTACGAGTCGGTATATGTGTATTGACACATTATCGAGTCACATAAAGACTTTGGAGTTGTAGTCCCCATGAGTCGGCCTGTGTGAGTTGACACAGTACCGAGTCGCATAGGAACTTGTGTTGAGTTGTGGTCCTTATGAGTCGACATGTGTGTATTGACGCATTACCGAGTCGCATAGGTTTTAACTATGTATCCTTCAAGGATTTTTTATATATGCAAAGAAAAAATATGCTTATGATTATGTATGCAAAAAAGGGTAATTCATGAAATGCTTCAAGAAGCCGGCTCTAGATTCATCTGGTCCTCATCTTCTCTCGTTTGAGAAGAGTTTGGGTTATCCTTGAGTCAAGACTTCTCTGTATGTCGTCTCACATTGATCAGCGTTTCTCCGTTTGCGTCAAAAATTTCCCCTTGCGAATTTTCTAGCTGGATTTACGCGTCTAGATCGTATGAGCATCGAACATACAGGCAGTTGGGAGGCGAGGAGTGCCACATGTATAAGCCGAGGTTTCTTGAGTGAAGACTCGATGGGTATAGTCGATCCCCCAAGATTTCTCTGAATTCGATCTTTGTACATGCAATTTTCACATATGTGGCGAGATTTCTCAGTTGGAGGTTCATGAGTTTTCATCAAGTTCTATTGAACTTTCTCTGAATTAAACACATAAGTTCTCAGATGTAAGGCCCGATATGCGGTACTGTTCCAAATCTAGGTGTTTCCACCCAGATCCGGGGACGAAGCACATATCGGTCCAACCGCGACATATGACAAAGCCATATGCCCCGGATTTCCAACATGATATCACAACATTACAGATACAAGGATAGAACATCTCATACAATCGGCATACAACTGCCTTAATACAATACAACAGCGGAAGATACATGTCTGAGTATAGACTGCAATCAAATGCCTACTGGCAAAGAGAAAAGCATCGATCCCCATAACCACACTGGTCCAGGCCCTCCGCCGGGATCCGCCTAACTAGTCGTCGTCGAGTCTCCACGTGAAACGTCGATCACCATACCTGTTGTCCATCAAGAACCCTGAAAAGAGTTTGGGGGTAGTATCATGAGTACAGTAGCACTCAACATCCAAATGTAGTGGTCAAGTGACCCAGCAAGCACTTCATCACTCGTCATTCTAGGACAACTAGTAGTTTACGGTAAGGATGGGGTAAGTGGTGAGGTTGCTACCGCACTAGCATTTATGAAGTGGCTAACGATCTAGAGAGTAAGATAAGAAGCCAAACATTCGATGAGGAATCGCCTCCAACAAGTCTTGCTATCAACTACTTACGCAATCATAACACCTATCCTATCCTTGTCCTCCTCTTCGCATCCCGACGAAGAAGAAGCAATCAAGGCACACACACGTTGATCAAGTTATAGTTATGATTCAGTTGATGTTATCTATGAACAGGACGTAGGTTCGAAGTCGTCCATAACCGTGGACACGGCTTCTCGAAAAGATTTAACCCTGCAGGGGTGTACCAACTGCCCATTACAAGGCTCCGCACGCACGCCCATCACTCTCAGTTGCGACCCATCATAGGCAACCATTTTATGATTTAGTTCCGAGAGATCCGAAACGACAAGTCCCTCTAACTAACAACGCACAAATCCGGGTGGCCCCCGGGGATTCGACACCCAATACAAGAGCCGGCCACGCCCTCGGATCGGACTCTTCCGTATGGCTAAGGTCGGGTTTAGTCTTACCTAAATAGCAGGGGACTTCCCTAGCTCACCAGTGTGGACCAACAGAGGAACTCTGTCTCCGCTGGCCCGAGTTTTTTTTAAACTGCTGGGGGCCCAACCAAGCACACACACGGTTTCAAATGGTAAATCATCTTGGACCACCTCTAGAAATGTTTGGAGCTTGGTAGGTAAGAAAAGGGGACCCCATAAAATCCCACACGCGGTTAAGCACGCTCAGTCTTAAAACCAATACCCGGAACTCGGGTCCTAGGTGACTCGAATGAAACAAAGCGTCGGGGCGGTATAGCCTAGAACTTCCATCCTTCGTCGAGTATAGTCAACATTATAACAATCATATCATCAACAACAATATAATAATGTGATATCCCAAACCAAGGAGTAATAGGGTAACATCGTAGCATCCTAAGCATGCATACTAAGCAGGGGCTGAGCAACGAGCAATAGTAACATAGCAGTACATGGTTTGCTACGAGGGGACATGGCTGTATCGGTTTGAAAGAGGATGTAAACATGTGGTAGGATCAAACATCTAACCTATCCTATACTAGCATGCAAACCGCTGGTTGAAATAGAATGGATCGTAAGTAATGTATAGTCCATGCCTGTTGATAAGTCGGGTTCCGAAGGTGTAGTTGATCGCAAGCTCGCAACGTCTCCGAGAGGTACCCGCGGAAGCACACAAGAAGGAAACACTGGAAAAGGCAATCAACGAGCATCATCTATTACTACGGAGCAAACACGAGCAAGCATCAACAAGAAGGTAACACAAGACATCGCACCTACCGTCGAGAGCGGTTACTAACAGGTTAAGTGGAGTACTCATCACACACGACGATACCGCACATTTACAAGGTTCAAGTTGTTTAGCTACAGGTGATCAACAAAGCTTGTTAACATGGCATCTCACTCAAGCATTGAATAGCACACAAACATGGAAAGAGGTTAAGCATAAGATAAATTACCTATGCTAGTCAATTTAAGTGAGGCGCAACCTAAACATGGCATACACTAAGTACCCCATGACAATTAAAAGATTTGGTACTGTTCTGCCCTAAACCATATTTTATGTTGGTTAACAGAAGCAAACAAAATCATAAAAAAAAGTACACGAAAAACTAATCAAGTTACATATAAAGAACACTCCAAACGGAGTAACGGTTAAAAAGATACAAGCAAAACAAGTTTGGAACACAATCTGCCAACATCACGAAGCACACTTTAGAGCAATGCATAAACAGGGTAATGAATGCAAACATGCTCACAAATGATATGCAACTAAAGTAGACATGACAGGGAAGGCATGGCAAAAAGAATCATGCAAAAAGGCATCATGGTTCACTATTTATAAGCAACTTTGGAGCTCAATAACTAGATGACCAACAAGCATATCATGACAATGCAATACATATAATGAAAGTAGACATGATGCTTAACAGTATGCAAAAAGAATCAATGCAATATGCCTCATGGATGTGTCACAATCATCATGCAAACTTGCAATAAAATAACAGCAACAACACTTAACAGAAATTAGTAGCAGTTAACAGTCTGGTGCCCACTTCAACACAGATTTGCATCATCAAGATGGACTCAAATCAAAATGCTCACAAAAGATGGATTGAAGTACACACAATTCTAAACAATTTTCCTTTTTGGCGCAACGTGATCCGAGCTACGGTTTGATCGCAAATCTATTCGCAAATTCGAAACAGCAGTACAAATTTACAGGCTTAGCAAAAATAAAAATAAAAGCAGAGAGAAAAAAACGGGGCCTCACCCCTAGTGGGCCTCGGCCCACTGGCCGGCTGGGCTGGGAGGCGCCTGGCTGGGCCGTGCTGGGGGTAGGCCGGCCCACAACGGCGGTTGGGGCGCCACGCTCGATTCTGCTCCATCCCGCGACGGACCGAGACGCCGCCGGCAGCGGCCGTCGCAGCGGCTGCGCCGGCAAGACGACGACGAGACGAGGTGGCTGGAGGGGTCGGGCGGCGCAGGTGGATCCGAAGGGGGTGGCGCCTTGGAGGTCGCTGGCGAAGGGAACCCACCGGACTGGGACGTGGCGGCGAGCTCGGCTCGCAGCTCGTTCACGGCGCGGCGGCGGGACCGCGGGACCTGCGCGGAGGGGAGCAGGGGGTGAGGGAAGGAGAGAGGGAGGAGAGGAAGCCGGGGCGAGGAAGGAGCTCACCGGAGCACGCGCGGCGAGGTCGTCGAAGGCGCGGGCGGCGCGGCGGCTCCACGGAATCGGCGGCGGCGTGATGGGCTCGGGCGGGCCCGCGGCGGCGGCGCTCGGCCCGGCGGTGCCCGCGGCGGCTGGAGAGAAGGTTGGTGGAGGGTTGGCCAGATCTGGGCCGTCAGATCCCAAATCTGATGGTCTGGATCTGATGGGGGGCTAGGGTTTTGGATCTGGGGTGTTTTGAGGCAAAATTTGGAAAAGTGGAGGGGGGTGGCTGCAAATTTTGGCTAGGGAAACCCTAGAAAGGGGTGGGAGTGTGGTGATCTTTATATAGCCCAGGTGGTTGGCAGTTTGCAAAAACATTCCCGGTTTTTCTCTCGCGCGCGCGGTGCTTACGTTTCTGACCGCCGGGGGTCCGCAGGACTTTCGATTCGGGTAAAACTTCGAACTGCGCGATCAGCGCGTCGAGCAGGTGGCGTTCACCTAGCGCTGGAACCGTTGCGAGAAAACTTTCCGGCGCGCTATAAAAATATCTCGTTTACTTATTAAAATGGGTTTTTGTTCCGTTGGCTGCGGGTGGTCTCGTGCGGTTTTCGCGACGGTGATCGGGTGAAACCCGGTGTCGCAAAGGTCGAGTGTCAGGGTGGCGAGGGTCGGTCTCCGTCCGGTACGAGATAAGAGGGGGAAAATAATCGTCGATAGATAGATCGGGGATGCAAACACCCCAAAAAAAATCAGAAAATCAAACAATTCACACCGAAAACAAAATTTTTAATTTTTGTGAATTCTGGGCTGTTACATCAGATTACCAATTGGAGGTTGATCAAGCCCCCAGATTTCTGAGATAATAATAATGCAAAGTGTGATATGTATGATGCAAAGAACAGTAAGTAAATGTATGTAATACATGTGATGTTTTGATTTTGAAGGGGTTTGTTGCGACCAAAGTTGGCTTTTTGGTTGTGTGGCGTTATAGCCGGTTGCGACGAAAAGTCGACTTTTATTATGGCGATGGCCGAAATGCAATTTAAGATCGACTTATGGATGCATAAGATGTAATGCATAATGATATGAAAAGGTGCAATGCATAATGATGCAATGCATAAGGTGACAAATTCTGGGTTCCGGAGTAACGAGTCTTACCGAGATTACTTGTGAAGCCGGTAATTTGTAATAATCCTAGATCCGTAAAGGAGCCAGAATTTCCGATGAACTGGAACTCATCGAGGACCCGGAATTTTTTATGAACCGGGAATCGCTGAGTATCCGGATTTTTTTATGAACCGGAATCTCATTGTAGAGCCGGAGTTTTTAATTTTTTTGAATAAACCGGAACTCATGAAGGGAGCCTGGATTTTCCATTGACGGGAACTCACGAAGGGAGCCGGAATTTTGGATGAACCGGAATCTAAGCCGGGATTTTACCGATGATACGGATCTTAATGAAAGAGTCGGAATTTTTTTCAATGAACCGGAATGTGAGCCGGAATTTTTCTATGGACTATTCACTGTTGTAGAGTCGGAATTTTTCCAACGAACCGGAATCTGAGCCGGAATTTTACCGTCGGAATCAATGGACCAAAATTTGTGATGATCAATTATAATCCGTCGTTGAAATATATCTCATTCTCCGATGGATCCTATAGGAGGTGTAGCCCCTGAGTCTTGAGTCGACTCGAGGAGTCGGCTGGAGACTCCTTATACCTGGCTGACCGACATATCGAGTCGGCGGTGGAAATCGATGCTGACGTGAGCGTCGGAAGCGACGCAATAAGTCCACGCAAATGTGAGGCGATGTACGCGGACATAGATGTAAACGTCAAGAACGGCGCGGATTTGTTGTTCCGATGTACGTAGAGGTATTTTATTGTGGACAGAGCCGGTAAGCGCATAAGACCCGATAACGTGGCCGTGCTGCCATTGATGTCGCGAAGAGCCGGGCGAGCAGTTGGAGCTAGCGACGACGCACATGGGTGCAGTCGGCGGTCGATCGTGATCGCAGCTCGGGATGGGCTGCATGGGCGCGTATTGAAGACCCGACGGCAGGTGCCGTGAGATCCCAGAGACGGCCGGTGTCAGCGGCATAGGCAGAGCCGGCGACATGGCCATGGCTAACTAGAAGCCGGGTAGAGGTGGATGTTTGAATCCGACATGCTAAAGCCGGCTGGCACGGGAGACCCGGCAGTGGGCAAGAGCAGCGGCGAGATGGCCTTGGCGGAGCTGGAGGCGACCATGGGAGCAGTATCCGCAAGCGCTGCGAAGCAAGAGTCGGTTGTATAGAGAGCCTGTGGTGCAGCGACAGATCTGGTGCCAGCTACAGGGGCAACGTCCACAAACGCGGCGAGTCGCCGGTGTATGCGGCTATGCACTGGTGCAAAGCTGGTCGTCGGTCGGTCAGGGAAGCCAGAAGACGGGCCAACCTGCTGACACTGTGACACAGCGGTAAAAATATTCGGTAGCCGTAGTGCAGGACACCAGGTATAGTCAACTTCATCTCGATCTTGGATGGGATTGGAGTTTCTTTTCTTGTATGCGTGCTTCAAATCAAATAGTGCTAGTTTCCTTTTTGATCTTCATGGCGTTTTTTTTTAACGGTCAGGGGGGAGAGATTCCCTACCTGAATTATATTACTATTTAAAACCACCGAGGACAAGGCCTCATACATCAAGGTTTGAGGAGGGCAAACCTCAATTACATCACATCAAGAATACAAAGGGGGGATAAAAAGAATGCTCAAAAGAAGGCACGAGCTAGCTAGCAGACAGAAAGGCCAACACCATAAGAAGTACTAGTAGAAGTGGTGTGTCGTCTAAAGAACACAATACGAACACTAAGCAACTATCCTAACGCACCACACTAGCGTGCGTACCGACTCTATGGCCCTCTACTGAGCCTCCACAACCAACGAGTGACCTATCACGAACCTTGATTGGGAACTCCGCCACACGAAACCGGAACGATTAGCAAGCTGAGGAGGAATCATTGCATCGTCGTTGAGCAAAGATGAACCGAGGCAACACCAAGAGCATGAAGCTCGCCACAACACACGACCACCATGGGAGAGTCTTGGGCAAGCAGACCAAAGCACGAGCAATCACAGACCCGGAAGAGACGGATGGATGGCGGCGTATGTCTCCTGAATGACACCCTCAAGAGGGAAAACGGCATCCGCGGACGAGGTCATCAATGAGCTTTCGCCCGGAGCACATACCTAACATGCACCAAAACCGCAGAGCCGAAGACCACGCCCCCAAGAAGGAAAGCAACGCCAGGAGAACGCCGTCGTGGTCAGCTGATATGGGTCAGCAGGCGGATGTCGAGGCGGGTGCAACGGATGTGGAGGTGGATTCAGCGGTAGCCGAGCCGGGCAAAGAGGTGGGAGGGGATGGCCGTGGCGAGGGGAGGTGACCCCCGGCCGGATCAAGTGTTGGTGAAGGCGACGAGGGACGGATCCGGCGGAGGACAGGCGAGGCGAGGGCCGCCCCGGCCTGATCTGGTGGTGGAGGCGGCGAGGGCGAGTGGAGCGGGTCGAGTTGAAGCATGGATGGTGTCGTTGCTCGGGGAGGGGGGGCGCTGGGTGGGCGTCACAGTGAGGAGGCAGAGGAGACAGCAAGGTCGACCGTGTCGGTGTCGGAGGCGTCGGTGGCGAGGACGAGGTCCAAGGGCAGGGGAGGAGGGCCGCCGTGAGCAAGGGAGGCCGGATCCGCAGCCGCCTCAGCCGGATTCGGCCCAGGCCTCGCCGGCAGTAGGGCGCCTGGGTGCGCCCCGAACCCGACCTCAACTCCCGCGAGAGGCCGCATCGGGACCTTACCATCAGGCGAGACGCCCCGCCGCCGCCTTCACAGGAGCCTGCACGAGCTTCGCCGGCGGGAGCCTCTGGCGGCGGGGGGGGTGGGGAGGAGTGGGTGGGGAAGAGTGGCGGCGCTAGGTTTTCGCCCCCGAGTCGCCAGAGCCAGGCGACGCGGGGTTGTGCTAGTTGATTTTTCTAGCTGGATTTCTAGCTGAATTTCTCCTCCGAATATTTGTTAGTATCTTGTACTAGTACTTCACGAGAAGTAGCTGGAATTCAAGGAAACAAACTTCGTATCTGCCGCAAAATTTTCAGATCTCGACAACTAGACTTTCGGCGACGGTTGTTTGTTTTGCATGGATCTGATGAGTAGAAATCCGTTCTTTTTCGTCCGTACCGATCACGAAACTTCTCGATCCCTGTGATGCCTTTCTCCAAGACGTCAACATCTTTGTGCGCAGGCCCCATGGTGGGCGCCAACTATCATGGGGAAGTCATGGCAGATGTCCATAGAGTCGGACTTGATTATGGGGCCTTTGCTACGAGTGTACGAGGAGTAAAAAATCACACAGAGAGAGATGCGAGTTATAAAGCTTCGGGCCCCGGGAAACATCGTCCGATAAAAACACTACATGTTGTTTGTGGCTAGGTTTTATTTCTTTGCTCACGGAGAGTCGCCGGCATGTCGCCGGCTCTGTTATAGTTGTGTCTAATTGTCCGGGTTTAGATTACCCGGGACTAGTTTCTAATATAGAGCTTATTGTGGTCTATTGAGTCTGCTTGTGTCGTCCCGTTTGGGGCGCCCTACCCCTCCTTATATAGGTGGAAGGGGGAGGCTTACATGTAGAGTTATAGTAGCATACAAACTAGTCTCTTATTCTATTACAAGTCGAATATCAATTTGATTCCTATTCTAAGTCTTGTAACTTTTTGTATCTTCCAAGTTAGGTGGACTCCATCTTGATTCCTTCGTCCGGCTTTCATCTCCGCGAGCCGGCTCTTGTCATCCGTCCGACTTTGTCTCCAAGCCGGATCTAGCTGTGGGATATTCCCCCGACACATCACGCGCCTCCGCTTGGTGGATAAGAGCGCCCTCGACGACCTCAGCAAACCCTAGCCCATCCTGTTCGCTCCCTCCCTCCCATCTCCCTCGTTCCCGAGCGCGACTGTCGCCGCTGCGAGCACGATCCCCGGCGGTCGGCAGCTTGTCGAGGCGCCTCCTTGGCGTCGACTTGGTCACCCCGTGCCTGCAATCGGACCCGGGAGACCTAGAGGATCGCGCCGCACGTTCTTCTCCTTCACCGTCGCCGGCAACCGCCACTTCCCCTCGCCGCGATCGCCGCCTCCAGCCAACCCCGACGTCGCCCGAGCTCGCCACCCGCCCCCTCGCAATGAGCAGACCCCGTTCCCCCTATTTTCCGCGTTGTTTCGCCGTCGTATGTCCCGTGCTCCGTCGGGCCGCCATGGGCAGAGGAACTACCTCCCGCGCGAGCTTGTCGTGGTGTGCTGCCGCGGCCCGCCCCGCCTGCCCTAAGCCACCCCATCGTGCGTGCCTCGCCGTGCCGCACTGGCCCGCCTGGCCGCGCCCGCCTCCGGCAGTCGATTGCCGTCGCGGCTCCTGGCCGTGGCCGTCGGGGGCCTCAATCCATGCGTGGCAAGCCGTGGGCTTAACCCGTCCCTCTCTCTGTCACTGTCATGTGGGACCTGTGCCCTTAATCAACCCCTATTAAACTGCTACCTAAACTAAGTTAATTAACCCATTGTATATGACATGTGGGCCCTAGCCATTGTTTAATTAAAATAATTTCTAATTAACATTGGTGTCACTTACAGGTGGGTCCATCCCCTGTTAATTACCCCCACCTTAATTAAAATACAAATATAAATGTGTCCCTATGACATGTGGGCCCAGCCCTTAAAAATAACCCATGGTTTATTAAAACCAATAATATTAACTCCATCTCCATGACACCTGGGCCCCACTGACTACTTAATTAAATCAAAATGTTTTATTAAAAATATGAGGCTGACCAGTGGGATCCACTGGTAAGGTTTGACCTGGTCAACAGAACTGTTATGGATAATGTTTCCATTTATTAGTAAAAGAAAATCCAGAAAATACTTCAAAATTGATTTAAACTTCAAAAATTGATATCTTTTAAACCATAACTCAGATCGAAAAACTTTATACATCAAAATTGATCAGAAATATATAATGAATACGGATACGCTACCCGCATACCCACCTCACCTATCTAACATATCGAACCCGAGACTTTCCCCTCCGAATCGTCTGTCCGGTAATTACCCGGTACCGGAAAAAAAATTCCGGATGGAAATGTTCTGAACATAAAAGTTGTTCAGAATGGATCAACGAGCACAGAAGCACTATCCACATGTCTGTCAGATGTCTCTAACACTGCAAATACGGAACCTTCCCCTCCGGATCATCTGTTCGGTAATCAATCGGTACTGATGAGTCATCACTGGATAAATTCTCGCTCCGAGCAAATCACCTAACACTGCGTTCGAGCCCCGTTGCTTTGTATCTTCTTTGTCTTACCTTTGTATTGCTATTATTGTTGTGTATTTACTGTTTCTTCCCCCCCTATTCTACGGTAGATCCCGATACTATCGCCGCCGACGTTGCTGTGTTCGACTACTTCGTCGACGACTGTACCCCTACCGCCGAGCTTCAAGGCAGGCAGAGCCATTTTCCTTCCCCAGATATCACCTATCTTTTTCGTACATTTCTTGCACTAGGCATTGTTACTGTTGCTACTACGTTACAATCCTATTCAATTGCATAGCATGTCATTGTCACCCTTGATGTACCTTCCTTTGTCCTATGCTGCCCATTATAATTATATATTATATTCAGCAGTGAGCCCTGCGCTTTGTTAGACAACTAGGATTAGATAGCAGGTCGTGATCACTCTGGGAGTGAACACGAATACAATATATTAACTAAAACAGGTACGGTACAATGCAGACACCGCCTAAGGCTCCCTAGCTCGGCTCTGCCGAGCCACCATCAAGTGTGAGCTATCAAGGAGTAATCCTTGTACTCCACTCGTTGCTGACTCTGTATAGCCGCTCTAGGTACTTGAGCAACGGTTGTCCTTAAAGGTAAGAGTCGGGCGACCCAATGGTGCCCGCGAGCGGTATTGCGTCGGGAATGACAGGGAGGTTACGACCGACGTTACTGGCGTGCTTGGCCCCTGCTCGTATCTCGCAAGAGTTACCAAACCACGAAAAGTCAAGCTCTACCAAGAGCACACGTGAGACAAGGTAAGGAGATGGTTCACCTTGTTGGTAACCGCGTGCTTTGACGGGACGATAGGGCAGGCCCCGACGTACTGGTGGTCCTTGTTGATGTTCTTTTTCCGTTGTGTTTTTAGTCAGACAGTGATAACAGTTGTCTGTGAGATAATATTAAAATGCTAAATGGTTCGCTGGATGACTTGAGAGGCCCGTTGGTCTGTACGCACTACCTTCACGTGGGATAAGGAGTTATGGGCTCCCCCGTGTCATAGTTCATTCGAAAGCTCTTCAGACGTCAGCAGTACCGCGACCTGATTGACGGGAAGTGGTGTGTCTTCTTTGTCCAGACGGTGTATTTGGATTTGCTTTTTCATCACCGGCTAGACTCGCACCATGCAGGAGCGTGGAAGGGTGAGGGACCAAGACCCCTAAGCGCATAGGATATAGTCCGGCGGATGACCTCTCTGTTGAGCCTAGGATGGGCTGCTCCGTGTCGGATAGCGTTGTTGGAGCGTCCCTAACAAGGTGCCCGCCACTCTAGAGATCCGAGCGTGCAGGGTGAACAGTAGTGCCCCCCTGCAGGGAGTTTAATCTATTCAAATAGCCGTGTCCATGGTAACAGGATGCTTTATGCTGAAGCTGGATCTTACCACTACAAACTACTACTATTAAACTGTATGGTTCCGGGTCTTCTTTCTCGCAGGGAAGTCAAGGAAAGGAACTCGGAGGCATTGTTAAATTGTTAATTATTACAACTTACTATTGTACAATGCTTCAACAACTTCTGCTGCATTGTTACTTTATGCTTTATATGAACTGTTGGTTGTGCTCTCCTTGTGCTGCAAGACTCGTCGGAAGATGCTAGTCTTCGATAGGCCTAGCTTCTCATCCTTATTCTGATTTCTACCTTGCAGTCCACTATATACAGCCTCCGCTTTCCAGGTTATACAAATGCATAAATTCTTAGTAGCGGATGTAAGACTCGCGGGTATGCTAGATACTCACCCTTTATTTATTTCCCCCTTTTGTTTTGCCTGATTGTCCGCTGCAGTCAACTTTAGAGCCCAGGAGCAGGAGATACCCGACGCCGACCACCGCAACATGAAGATCCCCGATGCCTTCTACGACGTCGAGTTCCCCGTTGACCAGGAGTAGTTTGGAGGTTCCGAGGCAGGAGGCCTCGCCCTTTTCGATCGTTGTTATTATTTGTGCTAGCCTTCTTAAGACAAATCATGTGTACCTTGTGTCTGTACTCAGATACTATGGCTTCCGCTAACTTTGTGTATCTCGAGCTGTTGTATTCGAGCCCTCGTGGCTCCTGGCTTGTATTAAATAGCTTGTATTATTTTATTTGTAGAGTTGTGTTGTGATATCTTACCATGAGTCCCTGATCTCGATCGTGTACCTTGCGTGTATGATTACTGTACACGACTTGATTTTGGGGGCGTCACAAACATGCATGAGGCTAAGAATAGGTTCTTGCCTGCGTCACATGGCATTCATCTAAGAAAGACTCAGGGTCCATCGACTCCTGATGAGAAAAGACGCATGGATAAGATTCCGTCTGTTTCGGCCATCGGGTCTATCATGTATGCTATGGTCTGTACTCGTCCAGATGTTTCCTATGCTCTAAGTGATCCGAGCAGATACCAAGCTAATCTAGGCGAGAGCCACTGGACAACAGTTAAGAGCATTCTAAAGTACCTGAGAAGGACTAAGGATATATTCCTAGTTTATGGAGGTGAGGATGAGCTCGTTGTAAAGGGTTACTATCGGGGGAATGGATCAAGCCCATAGACCCGACATTATAAACCTCTGGGTCGACTTATACATGAAGGCCCACAAAAGAAGACCCGGCCACGAGCCATCCGCGTCAAGCATGAAGATCGAAGTCGTAGAAGGAATTCAACTTACCTTGTTTAGAAAGTAACATATTTGTAAAGTAGAATAGGACTCCACTTCCTGTAGGAGTCGGACTCGCGGAACCCTGGAACCCGACACCTTTATAAGTCGAGGTCCACGGGATCCAGGGTCAGGACTTAATCTCAATCCAAGATAGGACTAGACACTTGGGGCGTAACCTAGATCTCCTCGAGACTAAGTTTGCGATCCGACTCTCTTGTAATCAATCCATCGACTCATCTACTCGAGGAGTCGATACCCGCAATAATAAGAAGCAGGAGTAGGTCGTTACCTCGAGACAAAGAGGGGCCAAAACCTAGGTAAATCACCGAGTCTCTTCTCCATTTCGACTCTCTCCTCGTATCCACCTAGCAGCAAAGGTCCCATGTCAAGTTCGACTCTTCGAACATCTGCCGTGACTTTCCCATGACAGTTGGCGCCCACCATGGAGCCTACGCATGCAGGTGTTGAGATTTTGGAGGGAGATATGCGATACACGAAAGGGTTCATCGCTCGACAAATCACTAGAAGCTGGCACGGGAAGCTCTACATCAACGACTCAACTTGGGGCTCTGAAGCGGACTCCTCCAAATCAGGATATCGGGTCCCGACCGGGTCTAGCCACATCTTCATCGATAAGACAGACGGATATGATCCATAACAAAATCCTGAAGTTCCCATAGAAACTTCGAGTCGGCTACCCACCATGCCCTATGGTCTAAAAACGCAGGAGCCACCTACCAGCAAACATGCAATTCACAAGAAATCCCCCTTAAAAAAGGGAGCCAGCCAAACACCAATTTTCATCACGCCTTTGTCGGGTTTATTGGTGAGTCTTCAGAGCCGAAACGCTCTATTGAGACCCCGACCCACGGCAACATGGAGAATCTCTCTGATGCCGACTCATATCAAGAAGAAGATAAGTATGAAGATATCGGATCAATCCAATCCGTTAAAGAAGGTAGACTTGGATCTGACCCAGAGGAATACAACCTGGATTCTCCTTACCTTGAATCCCTCGGGAAGAAGACGTCTATGAAGTAGACGCCCGAAGAAAGCAAGATTCTTCAGAAGACAGGAGTCCGGCTTATGAAACCCACTACAACGCCAATACCATTCAAAATTCATCGGAAATTAAAAACGGTTCAGATGCACGAGCCACCAACGTGTGGCAACGACTAAGCCTAAACAGAACTGACTCTAACCAGGAGTTAGAGGAATACCAGAAAAAAATCATGATGCTGCAAAAAGAGATAGCTTGGGAGCATCAAAACCTTACAGAAGCACAGGACCGGCTCTCACAGAAATTACAGCGCGACAGGATCCAGGAGTCGATAGGCCTCCATCTTACACCTATAACCAACACACTAAAGCGCATAAAGGAAGTAGATGAAGACTTGAGGGGACTTGTGGATGTTGTCGTCAGATATGCTGAGTCTAATGAAGCCAAATATGAGGGAATCCCAAATCAAAGCCGGACACGCAATAGGAAACGCAGGCGTAATCAAACCTCGCGGGACGCAGTAGCGACCACCCCCAGAGTCACGAACAACCACCAAAGAAGGATGTAAGATACCGCGACTGCGAGAAATCCATGCAAGAAGCTTGCCCAAGGCACTCCAAACCAGGTCACCCTGCTAATCATACCTGGGACCAGTGCTACTTTATGCAAGACTATAGATGCCTAGTCGAGAAAAAAGTCCTAAAAGCAAGTCAGTACGATGACGACCCAACTGGCTCATACAGTTACAAGAGGTTAAGAACATGGGCTTGTCCGCTATAAGAGTCGGTCTCTCATTCCGTCTCTCGCCATACATATATACAAGTCGACTTTCGTCGCACCGGCTCTCGCCATACATATACAAGTCGACTTTAGTTGCACCGGCTGTCGCCCTACATATATACAATTCGACTTTCTCTGCACCGGCTCTCGCCATATAATATATATGTAAGTCGACACTCGTCGCACCGGCTCTCTTCATATAATATATATAAGTCGACTTTCGTCGCACTAGCCTTCGCCACATCTAATATATAAGTCGACTCTCGTCGCACTGGCTCTCACCACCTTTAGCTATCAGACCGATTCTCCTTTACTTTACTGTTTTCATGTCTTCATCTTGCATCATACATATCATATTATTTCATTTTATATCTCAGAGACCTAAGGGATTGATCAACCCTCTATTGGTACTCAGCATGTATATGGCTTATTTAGGGGAATCGAGGAGCTCGGTGATATTCATCAACTCTTATTTGAGAACTCGACACATATATATGTAAAACTTCACATGGGTATGGCTTATTCAGGGGAAATAGGGGAGCTCGATGACATCCATCGACTCTTATCCGAAGAAAACCCAGCATGTACATGAATTGGCCAACCACGCCCCAAAATCTCGCATGTATAGCTCAAGCTCATACGACCAACGCGAACCCGAATTAGTCTAAAACTTTGAGGGCTTACATAAACGCCTACCGAATTTGGTTCTAGGCACCGGGAACGCTAGTCATGTGTGTCGGCTTACAGAGAAGTTTTGACTCTTGAACCAATAATCTCTCTCAACGCGAGAAGATGAGGCAAGACCTCGACTTCTATATGAGCCCCCGAATTTTATCTTTTGCATACAAACATCATACTTCATTTTTTAATCATACATAAACAATTCTTTCTTTTCAGATAGAATGAGAAGTCAGACCTATGTGACTCGACACAACACTCAGATGCATATACCGACGCACATGGGGACTACACCTCAAAGTTTCTTCGCAAAATTTAGCATTAACATCTCAACATTTTCATTTTGCGTCATTTTATACGACAACTTCTAGAGGTTCTCCCTGTTAAAACCATATGGCATATACGTCGACTTGACAGAGGACTATACCCTCTTCTGCTTACAACATAAAAGAATATGACTTGGCTGTAACCGTGTCAAGCTAGTACACAAACCGTCTTTCTTCAAAGCTTTTCAAACACTAAACTTGTCAAACGGGAACAACAACATAATTCAGCCGAATCAAGCTCCTCCAAGAAACGACTACTATAATTCGACAAACAAAGGGGCCAATGCCATAAATTGAAGCCGACATGTATCATAAAAAGATTAGCATTCAAAAGCCAGAAGGCAAATTCAAAGCAAAACACCATAAGAGTATAACGGGACATGTCTCCCAATATTACAAAACTCGGAGCTCCGGCCACATCAAATAAATCAACAGTTTTTCAAGTTCAAAGTCGGCTGCATAAGCCTATTCTTGACCACCGGCTCTGCTCTGGGAAGATGACCCGGCACCACCTGCAAACGATATAACTGCATTACAAATTTCAGCCAAGTCTACATCGGACATATCATCCATCTTCAGGTCATCTTCTTTCCCACCTGGAGTCGGCTCAACAAAACCGTCCGGCTCGGAGACTTTGGAGATGGAAGAAGGGAAAATTATGTTGGAGAAGGTAGGTCAACCCGGCGCCTCTTTTTGGTTCCGTTGTATCCGGCTACCAAATAAGACAGATCCATCCCATAAGTTATCATAATGGCAGAAGGGAAAGTTTCTTTACGAATCTTGCTATGACCATCCTTGGAAAATTTGGACCCGTCAGCCTTGAATTCAGTAAAGCCAGCAGCCAGAAGTTCTGGCTTCAGACCGGGATGATATGCCTTGACAAGTTCCAAGCCTCCCATCACCCCCATGCAGCAAGCCGATCGCTTGCCGAGTTTGACCCAGTCAGAGACAACCGAGTTGTACCCGTAGCCTTGCAGGCACCCTCAAACAATTGCTTCACAAGGGTAAAAGTGTAGGTCAACATCATGGAATATGACTCGTTTAAAACATCATGGTCTTTGCCTAAAAACAACAAGCAAATACAACAAAGTCAACAAACAACAATGAAAACCGGGGAAGCAAAAAATACCAAAGGTTTTTCCGACTTACCAAAAATCGCTGATACGAGTTGGTGAACACTTCCCTTCAGCGTTTCCAGCTTCTTCTCAGCCGATTCCAATGTCTTCTCGGCTGCGTTACGCTGAGCCGTTACATCATCACAAGCCTTTGTCAAGGCACTCTGAACTTCAGCCATGTCGTTCTTCAGTTGACCCAATTCTTCAACTTTTTTCTTCAACTCCTCTAGGAGTCGGTTAACCTCTTCATTGGCTTGTTCGCGCTTTGGCGAGTCAGCCCTAAACTTTTCTTCCAGCTGACAAGCATTTTGACCAGCTTCCAAAGCGAGAGCCTGCAAAGCAAGATATCACTAAGTATCTACTTAGACAAACTACATAACCAGCTACTTGGGGGCTACACCTTAAAAAAACAATAACCCGACGAGATATAATCATATTTCACGCACTAATGGGGGCTACAGCTCAAAAAAGTTTTATGACTCAACATACTACACGAGTGATAAAGCGAATCATTATGAGTACAACTCACCTTTTTCTACATAACCCAACATGGCCTTCAATAACCATGCCGGCTTATGGGGCCTACAGATGCATAACAACAAGGATAGTATGTTGAGAAATAAAGAAAAGTACCTCATAACACTGCCGGAGATGGAGGACTATGCTATGCTGTTCAGTAGAGCAAGCCAGCGATCGCTTGTACAATTCTTCAAGAGAAGTCTTCTCAGATATCGACTCATAAGGTCGACTCACCACCTGCTTCTTACCATCCATTGTCTTCATCAAAATCTTACGAGCAGGTGGGTCACCCTGGTGAGTCCTAGTGATCACCACATCCTCATCTATAATCACCTTCTTTGTAGAAGGAGTCGGCACGGATCTTGGAGCAACTTAAATCTCTTCATTTTGAGTCTCCGAATTCTTAGAACCAACAACAGGAGAAGTATCCTTGTAAAGATCTGAAGGGCTCGACTCATCCAAGCCGGCCCTCTTTAGGTTCTGAAAAACCATAGTTCCTGGCAATTTCTCAGATAAAAATGTCGACTCTTTCATAATTTCAAAGTCGGCTAAGTCCTTGGGATCAATTCTAGCACCGCTCAAAGGAAAAAAGAACTCATAAAAAATATGCGTATAATGACGAGTCACCATTTTATTGAAGGCACTTACCCATGATTGATAGGGAAACATGTTTGAACAGAAGACCCCTCAGAAGAAGGGGTCCCAGATCCAGAGTAGCCAGCTTGAGGCTATTCATCGACAAAATCTTCCGACTGGCGGGAAGGAGTTGAGATGCTTGCAGTTTTGTTTCGGACACGCCAAGGCGGATCTTGCATAATCACGAGAGGGTCCCCTGAGTCGGTACTACGGGTATGCCTTTTCTGACCTTGTGCCTGTTCGAAAAAATGAAACATAAGGACACAAGAATCCTACCAAAAATATTATAAAGAGTCGGCAAGACATATACTGGCGGATCCATATTTTGACTCTCTTTTTGAGAGTCGGCTTCAACAGGAGGAACCTTATCCTTTTCCTCCTCCTCATCTTCGTCTTCATCCTCATGATCACCCGAATCCTCATACAAGGAAAAAAGAGGTGAGAAGGAAAATTATATCACAGAGGAAAAGCAATCGACTCTTACGTATGACTCTGGCTCTTGGCACTGGCCTATTTTCCGGTAAGGAGATCCTGACTCACATTCCACCATGGGTCAACCTCCTGGAAACCCAGAAGTCGGAAGATCAAACACTCGAACAAATATCACATCAAGGGAATACATGATAAAGATATACTAGTTGGGCTGGATTAGCTTGACAGAAAGGGGAAGGCCGACTTTCTTAAGATCCTCAATGCGTTTGGCGAGACATCTCTTGCAAGCCGTCACCAGATCGCTCGAAGTAAGTTCATTCTGGGCGAAGAACATAGGGTCACCTTTTACAGTATAATCATACAGGAGTCAATCCCTTATGCTGAGGGGTTGGCTTTGCCAACCCACCCAGCATCGGGTTAGGTCTCTTCCAGTAAGCCCATGAGCCAACAGAACTTTCATCCGAGCAAGAATTTGTTCATTCCTCTTCTGATGAAATTCCGTGGGAAAAGGGTTCAAACTACCATGAAACTGTCGGGACCCAGAATATGCATATGTAATTCCTGTTACAATACAATCATATGGAGAGCTGAGAGTTGTACCCACTTGTCTAAGCAGACAAGGCCAAGCACAGAACACTCTCGGAAAGCATCGAACGTGAGGGGCATCCCATCCATCAACTTAGATGGGTCCTCATCGTCCGCACACAAGTCTAAATTATTATGGGTGGTGAAATCACATACTCATAGACAAGTCGCCTCAACCATATTATCGATTGAATTATAACACTTACATAAACTGACTCCAGCCCGATCACTTAGTTGGGGTCTCGGGCGGACTCAATCTTACAACAAAGTGTGCCACGTGACAGAGTCACGAGGAATCGCATTGCGATGCCCCAAGCTGTGCACATATAAGGGCCACTTGGTGTATAAAAGACCGCCGTCCAGAACAGAACTAAGTTATCGAACCCCACACTAAGACATGCACGTTATAACCATACACGCAACATACATGTCTAGTGTAAACAGCAGGTACTCATCACATTAACTCTACAAAGTAAATCTTTATTGACTTATATAGAGTACACAAAGATATCACATGACTGTGATCCAACATTACATCAAACAACGGAAGAAACTTAGGTCTGAGTACAGACAAGTTTAACAAATGGCTTAGAGAAGCCTTGTTCAAACATACATAGCCCTCCACAAGGGACCAGACTGCTATCTGGAACTATATGACTTAGTCAATGTCGAGATCCACGAAGAAGCCTCCATCTGGGTCAGGGGGTTTCATCTAAAACATATAATAAGAAAACGTGAGTACAAAGTCGTACTCAGCAAGACTTACATCAGAACTATACTAATCATGCTCAAGTTCCAAGGTAAAGGGAGGTGGGGTTTGTAATGCAGAAGTGCCAGCTTTGACTTGGCTAGTCTTGTACTACGATTACCAGAATGAGATAAGATCCGTACTCTAGACCACTACCAAGTCTCCAACCAATACACCACTATGGATACTTCCTCGACTTCCCCACGAGAAAAAGCACGCCATAGAACTCAAACTTATCTTGGCAAGTTTTAGAGTAACCGTTGAAGTTGTCTAATAATCAGGCACAACTTTCCAAGTAATCCATGACCGCGGACGCGGCTATTCGAATAGGTTTATTAACCCTGCAGGGGTGTAAACTACACACACATGACCATCAGTTACCGCCAAGTACTCGTCACCATTCAAGGGGTGCCGGCGAGGATGTTCACCACGACACTTCACTCACAACCGGTCTATTCTAGGAGTCGACTATCTGAGTAGCTTCGCTCGAGATTCCGGCCGGATCAACGATGGTTTCACTGCCTCTCAGATCCACCCACATATCTAATTGATGCAACATTTCACTCACTCTTTTTCCATGCATATGCCAAATAGAAGGCCCGAACTAGTGTGACTCATGGACGTCAACATGGATCGAGGTAATAGGCCGAGAGGGGTCAGTGAGCCCAATGTGTGGTTGTAATCATTTTCTTGGATTACCATACAAGAACTCGGGCTTAAGGCGGTATTCAACGAGACAACCCACTGTGTACTCCTACACAACCTCTCATCGTTCACCTTGTTTAGGTCAAGTTTACCAAGACATTAACACCATCATCACATGATCACTACCATCCCGACTCACAACAAAGTAACCTCATCATAGCACTAAGCATAAATAAGCAGTAACAGTTGCAAGGGACACATGATCAACAGTCAACTCCTAGATCTGCTAGGATTATAGTTTGCTTAATACGGTGACAAAATGATAGGTCATGCATCGAAATGGGTTCATCTATGCGGTAGAACGTATCATGGTGATCTCCTAAACATGCATAAGCGAGAATGAGAGGGATATCGGTTTTTATAGACATGATCAATGGGGGTTTGCTTGCCTTACTAACTTTACACAGGTTATCGGTCTTCTGCTTCAGGGATGACCTCCGTCTCAGAAACGCTGTTATCGATAGCAATCATCAAAGAAGTGGGACAACATCGAAAGTAAAATGCTCAAGCACATGATAAGTTGTGACATGAAGTATATGGTGCTGGTTTCTGGCAAATTCGATTTAATTGAACTGTATTGCAAAACATTTGCACATTCAAACTACAAATATGAATTAAAATTATGCAATATACACATTTGCTTCTTTTCACCCATTTTAAAATGGTCAAACATATAAACAAATTGCATATTCATAATCCATTCATTTTTCTGATAATTTTTCATATATTATTTGTTTAATTTGGAGTGAGGATGAATTTTCTATGAATTTTTAAAGTTTAAAATATTTTCTGGATTTCTCTGATTAATTTTAATATGTAAAATCGAATTACTACGTCATGATGGCGTCAGCATGATGTGGGGCGGCTCTGACCAATGGGCCGTCCATGTAAGTGGCTCAGGGGTTAATCCTCGTTTTAATTTAATTCACTTGCTAATAAAAAAGGCTCAGGCCCACCTGTCATTGACTTAGGGTGCAGTTAAGGGGTGATTAGTACCTAAACTGATGGTGCCCACATCACCTCGCCGACGTCTCAACGCCGGTGACACGTAGAAGCGGCGGCGTCTGTGGTGATGGCGGCTCCGGCCACCAAACGCGAAGCTGAGGGCACTGGAGAGACCCCCTCGCACGCGCGCGTCACCCAGACGAATCAGGCGACCACGAGGAGGCCCGACGTGACAACGGCGACCTGACCGGCGGCGGCCGGACCTCGGCCAAGAAGAAAATGATGATTGGGGCATGGATTCGAGCGCCGGATGATGGTAACGAAGCGGGAGCTCACCATGGTGCTAACGGAGAATACAACGAGGTCTTAGGTGCTCCGGAGGAGACGGAATCTTCGCCGGCGTGTGGCGGACGCCGGTGATGAGGACGGCGCGATTTGTTGGCTTCGAGGGTTCCCAGCTTGCGCGAGCCAGCACGGAGACGTAGACGAGGGTGGTGGAGACGAGGGACACGACGGTGCGGCGGCTTGTCGTCGTTGGCCGTGCGGACACGGTGGTGCGCTCCGGCGAGCTCTCGGGGTGGCTCGAAAGAGCGACGAAGAGGAGAGGAATCGAGCGGGGAGAGGGGGAAGAGTAACAGGCGCGTGCTCCAGACGTCCACGGCTACATGTAGGGGCAAGGGGCAGGCTAGGCAGGTAGTTGGCGTGGAGGCCGTGGCATGCTCGCCACCGAGGACCTTCGTGCCCCGGGAGGAAGACGAAAAGGGGTCGAGGTGGGCTGGGCCTGGCTTCTGCTAGTTGGGCCCAAGCCAGGTAAGGCCTCTTTCCTTTTTATTTCTTTCTGTTTCTTTTTTGACATTTGTTTAGTTTTGATAAATTAAATACCAAAACATTTTATAAAAATACCAAAACTTTATTATGGCATTATGTGACATACTAGTAGCCACTCCCAAGTTTTGAGAATTTTTAAATTGAAATAATTTGAATTTCAATTCAAATATGGATTAATTTATTTCCAAGGCCTTTCTTGATTTTTTGAAAAATCTTGGAGCATGCAGTGGGACCCACTTCACTTGATATGTGATCATAATCATTTATATGACTTTTCCAAAACTTCAAAAGATTTTTGGAAAAAGATTTTTGTCGGGCCATTTGAATTAAATTCCTTTGGGGCTTTCTGTTTTCCCCATTTGGATTTATTTTGAAAATTTTACATGATGCAAAGGTCCAAGCTAACCCTAGTACATACCTAACTTGGGGTTGTGACAACTCGCCCCCACTCAAAAGAATCTCATCCTGAGATTCAGAAGTCGTCGGGAGGAAGGTGGTGTACTCGGCACGAAGGCGGTCTTCTCTTTCCCATGTAGCTTCTTTCTCGGAGTGGTGTGACCATTGCACTTTGAGAAACTTGATCTTCTATCGACGAGTGGTATGCTCTGCTGAATCAAGAATACGAACGGGGTACTCTCATTAAGAAAAGTCATCTTGGAGGTCAAGCGTTTCATGGTCGACTTCGCGGATGGGGTCCTTGAAGCAACGCCTGAGTTGTGACACGTGGAATACATCATGTACTCGAAAAGGTGCGGGGGTAGTTCAAGTTGGTAGGCAACTTCTCCATGTTTAGCAAGAATGCGGAAAGGTCCAATGTAACGTGGGGATAATTTTCCTTTGATACCGAATCGTTGGGTTCCCTTCAGAGGAGTAACCCGAAGGTAAGCCTTCTCATCCAGATTGTAGCTTTCTTTCCTATCATGACGATCATAGTAGATTTTCTGTCGAGACTGAGCGGCTTTCAAACGATCACGAACAATGCGAACTTGCTCTTCTGCTTCCTTGATCATATCCGATCCAAAGAATTGTCTTCCAACGGTTTTTGACCAGTTTAGGGGTGTTCGACATCGTCGTCCTTAGAGGAATTAAAAAGGAGCTATGTTCAGACTAGATTGGAAACTATTATTCTAAGCAAATTCGGCAAATGGAAGAGATTTCTCCAAATTCTTTCCGAAAGAGATAACACAAGCTCTGAGCATGTCTCCGAGAATTTGGTTAACCCTTTCAACTTGACCGCTAGACTGAGGCTGGAAAGCTGTACTAAAGGAGAGACGAGTTCCCATAGCATACTGAAAACTTTCCAGAATCTAGATGTGAAAAGGCTACCACGATCGGAATTGATTTCCAAGGGAACACCATGAAGAGACACAATTCTAGAGACATACAAGTCCGCTAACTGGCTAGCAGTTATAGACTCACGAACTGGAAGGAAGTGAGCAACTTTGGAAAGTCGATCAATGACAACGAAGATGGCCTTATTTCATTTCTGTGTTTTTGGAAAGCCAGTGATGAAGTCTATACTGACTTGGTCCCATTTCCACTTAGGAATAGGCAATCGTTTAAGAGTACCAGCAAGTCTTTAGTGTTCTGCCTTAATGCAACAACAAACATCACATTCAGCAACATATCGAGCAATGTCTCTCTTCATCCTGGTCCACCAAAATCTCTGGCGTAGATCTCGATACATTTTCGTGCAACCGAGATGAATTAAGAGGGGAGTGTCATGAGCTTCTTTGAGAATGAGTTGCCTTAGATTCCTATTTTTAGGTACTACCAAACGATTTTCAAAGAATACTGTTCCTTTGCTATCTATGGAGAAATATTTAGCAACTCCGCTAGCAATGTTCTCCTTGATCCAGCGAACACCTCGTGCATGCCATTGGGAAACTATGATTTGATCCTCAAGAGTTGGTTTCTCCACCAAGTTGAACAGTAATCCATGAGGAACAATATCGAGATTGAGATTTCGAAATTCCTCATGAAGAAGTGGTTGATACTGTTGTAACATGAGGTTGTTAAAATATGACTTACGACTTAGTGCATGATCCATGACATTGGCCTTGCCTGGGGTGTAAGAGATTCCTACGTCGTAATCTTATATAAACTCTATCCAGCGTCTTTGCCTGAGATTAAGATCTGGCTGGGTGAGTATGTATTTGAGGCTTTGGTGATCAGAATAGATCTGGCAGTGATTAACAAGGAGGTAATGTCGCCAAGTATTCAGGGAATGAACTATGGCAGTGAGTTCAAGATCATGGGTAGGATGGTTCTCTTCATGTGGGCGCAACTGGCGTGAAGCGTAAGCTACCACATGTCGATCTTGCATAAGTATGCGTCCTAACCCTTGTCGTGAGGTGTCACAATAGATCTCGAAATCCTTTTTGGTGTCTGGATGTGCAAGTATGGGTGTATAAGTCAATCTTCTCTTTATCTCTCGAAAGATTTCCTCGCACTTGGGGGTCCATTCGAATTTCTTATCTTTCTTGAGGAGTTCAGTTAGAGGTTTTGCAACTTTGGAGAAGTTCTCAACGAAGCCGCGGAAATAGCTTGCTAGGCCAAGAAAACTCCTAACTTTCTTAACCGATTCAGGTGGAATCCAATTTAAGGATGGCCTGAACTCTCTCGGGATTAACAGCAATGCCTTTGGCAGAAATCACGTGGCCTAAATAGGTCACTTCTAGTAGCCAAAATTCGCACTTAGAGAACTTGGCATAAAGGCGATGCTCTCGAAGTTTCATCAATACCGGCCTAAGATGTTCTGCATGCTCTTCTTCGTTCTTCGAGTAGATGAGAATGTCATCAAGAAAAACTACTACATGAATATCGAATTCATCATGCGCGAGAATGTGGCGGGGCATTGGTTAAATCGAAGGACATGACGGTGAACTCGTAAAAACCATAACGAGTAGTGAAAGCCGTATTGGGAACGTCCTCATTTAGAATTTTGATTTGATGATAGCCTAATCTCAAATCCATTTTGGAGAAGACAGAGGATCCAGCAAGTTGATCATAAAGATCATTGATCCTGGGAAGTGGGTACTTGTTCTTTATCGTCACTTGATTAAGAGGGCGATAATCTACGCACATCCTTTCTGTTCCATCTTTCTTCGTTACGAACAGAACGGGGCAACCCCATGGCAATGAGCTAGGGCGGATGAAGCATTTTTCCAACAAAGCTTCAAGTTGGATTTTAAGATGAGCTAACTCAAGTGGGGCCATTTTGTATGGTCGTCTAGAAATTGGTGTGGTTCCTGGCATAAGATCTACAATGAATTATACACATATGCCCGGTGACTAGATTCAAGGGTTGGATTACTGGGTGGTTTTCTTGAGGATGACCATGGTTTACTAGGGGCCACAACAGATATGTCAGAGTAGCAAAGTACCCCAACACGATGGCTAGTGTGGTTATTCTGGCTAGAAGACATCTAAAGTGGGAGGAAGAACTGCAAATGCATCAATATAGGTTTCTAGAATAAAACCTACAACAACTCTATGGAACTGTCGGGTATGCCACCTCGCAAATCTTCTGGAAAGACATCCAAAATAGAGAGAAAGAATTTGCAAATGCATCAGATAATCAAGAAACCTGGAATGACTCGGACATCATAATGGCTGTAATTGTAAGATAAGTGAAAATTCTTACAACGTGACAACATCACTTCCATAGGAAGTCTCAAAATAGGAATTACAACGACTCTAAACAACCAAACACAACTTTTTTGTGGCTACAAGGAAGCAATCAACAAGATATTCTAGTATGACATAGATGAGCCTAGTCCTATCTTCCCGTAGAAAAGATGAGGGTGACTCAGAACTCAGATCGATGAGGGTAAGGAGAAAAAAAAAGTTCTACATTGTTCCCTTATACCCAAGTAACTATATAACTATAGAATGGTAGACTCGACTTCGACCAAGGGGTTGATAATGCTACAGACAGTGCTTCTCTGATACCAAGTCTGTCCGGACCCAGTATATGCATATGAATTCCTGTTACAACACAATCATATGGAGAGCTGAGAGCCGTACTGTCGGGACCCGGGGTTTGCGTATGTAATTCCTATTACAACACAATCATATGGAGAGTCGAGAGCCGTACCCACTTGTCTAAGCAGACAAGGCCAAGCACAGAACACTCTCGGAAAGAATCTAACGTGTGGGGCATCCCATCCAGGCCGGATGATCAACTGAGATGGGTCCTCATCGTCCGCTCACAAGTCTAAATGATTATGGGTGGTGAAATCCTATACTCATAGACAAGTCGCCTCAACCACATTATCGATTGAATTATAACACTTACATAAACAGACTCCAGCCCGATCACCTAGTCGGGATCTCGGGCGGGCTCAATCATACAACAAAGTGTGCCACGTGACAGAGTCACGAGCAATCGCATCGCGATGCCCTGATACGTCTCAAACGTATCTACTTTTCCAAATACTATTGCTATTGTTTTTCCCTCATTCTTGCATGATTTGGACGAAACTAACCCAAACTAACGCTGTTTTCAGCAGAGCTACCTATATGGTTTTATTGTGTGCAGGAAAATGGATTTTTAGGTATCTCAGAAAATTCCGGGAAAATTCACAGAAAATCCACGCACCAGAAGCTTCCACCAGCCAGAAGTGGGGCCAGAGGGGGGCCATAGGGGCCCCAGGCGCCTGGCTGGCGCGGCCCCACCCCTTGCCGCGCCGGGGGGCCGCCTGGGAGGCCTCCACCTCCTCTCGTGCCCTTCCTCGACTCCTATTTATTCTCGTGACGGGAAAACCCCAGAACAGAAGTCTCTTTTACAGTTTCCGTCGCGGAGCCGCCGCCACCCTCTGTTCTTCTTCGGGAGGGCTAATCTAGAGGCTGATTTGGCCTCCGGAGAGGGGAGATCGTCGCCATTGTCATCACCATCACCAATCCATCCCTCCTCCATGACTTCTCTTCACATGTGTGATTAATTCCCTGCTGTAGGCAAAGGGGATGGTAGGGATTGGATGAGTTTGATCATGTAATAGTTCGTCAGATTGTTAGGGGCATGTTGCCTATCATCTACTTTGGTGTTTATCTTGTTTGCTTCAACTTGTTGCTCTTAATGCTTGTCACTTTGGGCCCGAGTGCCATGTTTTCAGATCTGAACCCTATGTGTTTTCATGAATATATTTGTGTTCTTGATCCTATCTATGAGTTGTAAGCACCTATTATGGTCAGGAACCGGCGATCCAAAGGTGACAGCTTGGGACACCAAAGGGGATGGTCCATGATTTGAGGATTCCATGTATCCATTGAGTTTATTGCTTTGTTCCGGTGCTCTTAGACAGGAGCACCTTAATCTCCATAAGTTCCCTTTGGCCCCGTTCGTAGCGGGATGGTAGGACAAAAGATGTTGTGCAAGTTTTTATTGCAAGCACGCACAACTACCTACGGGATACATGCCTAATGTTTGATATTTGCCTAGATGATCATTTCTTTTCTATGTGCCTTGCCCCGTGTTAGAATCTATTACATGTTCACTCTCATCCATGGAGCGCCCAACCATTCATCTCCCTAGCCTACAGTGTTTCAATCCTGCTGGTCATTAGTTTCTACTTTTGTTTTTTACTTTTGCTGTCGCCACCATCACTATCATAGTACCATTACTACTTATCTTTTGTTGCAAGCAATTATATTTCAGGTGCGGTTGAATTGACAACTCAACTGTCAAAGCTTATAAATACTCTTTGGATCCCCGTGTGTCAAATCAATAAATTGGGTTAACTTACCCTGGAAGACTATCTCGATCCCTTACGGTTGTGGGTCATCAAGTACCGTTTTCTGGCGCCGTTTCCGGGGAGCGTAGCAATATTTACAAGTCTACTTGAAGTATCCTGCCTGCTGCACATCATCCTCTATGGGTAAGAAAGGAGACCCCAAGGTTCCGATCTTACCATCCCGTACAACAAAAGGTACTGTTCTGAACACTAGTGCTACACTTGATTCACCTTCTGTTATGAGTAAGTTTTCTTCACCACCACCACATGATGCTTCTACTGAGTCTGTCAGTATGTCTGATGCTTTTGATGATGCTTCCACTACTCTTGATGATACTACTTTTCTTGGCTACTATATTGAAACTCAGACTGCTATGGCTGCAGCAGAATCCAAGACCAAGACCCCTGCTACCTATATTCCTATCTGCAAAACCTTTGGTTACCCGTGCCTAGATGAACTCAAGGAGAGAATCCTTGATGATGATTATGTTACTCTTGATGATGATTTTTGCAGGGAACTCAGAGAGTGTGTCGACTCTGACCCTGGTGCTGTTAAGGAGCTGCTCAAAAAAGCACTCCATGAAGAACAAAGTTATTCCTGATCCTAAATTTTCCACATCCCCTATATGCATCATTGATTCTGATTATGATTTCTCTGTTAATCTTTCACTTATATATACAGTCGAGGCTGACCCCTTTTATGGCAGAGAAAATGATGATGCTATAGCACACTTGACCAAACTCGCTGAGCTAGGTAACCTATTCACTAGTGATTAGAAGATACGAAACTTCTATGTGGCCAAGCTTTTTCCTTTTTCTTTGAAGGAAGATGCTAAATCATGGTACGATGCACTACCCTATGGTTCTGTTAAGAGTCCTCAGGACTTAGTCAAATTCTTTGTTGATAAATATTTCCCAGCTCATATGCAACATGCTGCTTTGCAAAGAATCTATAACTTTAAACAATTGCAGGATGAGCACCTCCCTGAAGCTTCGGGGAGGTTTTTTGATTTACTTAAGGTTATGCCGGGACATGGAGTCCCCAAGAATGAACTGCTTGATATATTTTACGCGGGTTTAACCGATGAATCCAGATCCTACCTGGATAGTTGTGCTAGTTGTGTTTTCAGGGAAAGAACACCGGACGATGCATAAGAATTAATGTGCAAAATTTCCAAGAAATATGAAATTGGTCCGTACCTGAACCCTTCTACCACCGAAAAAGAGGGGCATGCTTGTTCTGAGCCCCGAAGATATGCAATAAGCAAAGAAGTCTATAAAGGAGAAAGGTATTAAAGCCGAAGACGTGAAGAATTTACCGCCTATCGAGAAGCTGTGTGAGCCTACTACTCGCCCTCCCTTGGTAGAGGTAAACTCTCTATTAGACTTTACTGAAAGTGACATCCCTAAAGGTAAGCCTCCCGACCAATGCTTAGATGATCTTGATAATTTTATTATTAAGCAAGACCATTTTAATAGGAGGATACAAAGTGAGTTGCATGATAACTCTCTTGCTATCAAAATTTTGTGTGGTGTTCTAGAAAGAACAGTTAATGATGTTAAGTGTCTTGTTAAGAATTTTCATGTGGTTCAAACTCATCTTGAACAAATTTCTAATGTGCAAAAAGATTTGCTTGCTAATAATTCCAAATAGGACATACAAGCTTATGACATCAAAACTAGGGGTGGAACACACACCCAAGACCCACTCTATCCTGAGGGGCATCCAAAGAGGATCGAGCAAGATTCTCAAGTACAAGAAGAAGACGAGACTGTTAGCTCTCCGAAGAAAAAGAAGAAGAAGAAACACAAGGAGGCTGACAATCCCGATGATCCTATTACAAGTGAAAAGCCAGCTGTTGATCCTAACAGCATATCTACCTCCGATGCTGAAACAGAAGACGGTGCCGAGCCTGAAGAAAAGGACACTGAAAATAATGATTCTCCTGAGGTAAGAGAAGAAGAAACACCTGATAAACGCAAGAAGTAATCTAGAGAAGACTTCATCGCAAGAAGACATGGGAAGGAAAGAGAACCATGGATACAGAAACCCATGCCCTTTCCAGGTAAGTCCCTCAAATCTAAAGAAGAAGAGCATTACAATAAGTTTTGTGAATGGATGAAACCTCTTTTTCTTCAAATCCCTTTTACTGATGCTATTAAGTTACCTCCCTATTCGACATATATGAAAGATATTGTCACAAATAAAAGAAAAGTTCCTAATGAGGAAATATCTACTATGCTTGCTAACTACTCTTTCAGTGGCCAGATTCCTGAGAAGCTTGGTGATCCAGGTATACCCACAATTCCTTGCTCCATAAAGAATAATTACGTCAGAACTGCTTTATGCGATCTTGGTGCAGGAGTGAGTGTTATGCCTTTCTCTCTTTGGAAGAGGCTTTGTTTAGAGAAACTAATCCCTACAGATATCTCTCTTCAGATGGCTGACAAATCAACAGCTGTCCCCATTGGTATTTGTGAGGATGTTCCCGTTGAAGTTGCTAACTGTTTGATCCTTATAGATTTTTTTGTGCTTGACATTTCCGAGGATGGGAGCATGTCCATTATTCTTTGTAGACCTTTTCTAAACATCGCAGGTGCTATTATTGATTGCAATAAGGGAAAGGTCACTTTCAACGTTGATGATAAAGAACACACGGTGTATTTTCCAAAGAAGATCGACAAGAGGCATGGCCTTAACTCTATAGAGAATGTTGAGACCATGAACATTGGAGAATGGGACTGTCCATTACATGTGCACCACAAATACAAAACCATTATGGTGGGGACAATGTCCATTAAAGTAAAGGTGCAATGATCACTTCATAAGAGGTGAGACTTCTTGTTCTATATATCGCCGGGTTGTTGGTAAGACTTGATAAACCTTACTAGTAAGCTTGTTTTATAAGGGTAAAAAGTTAAGCTTGTTATGTTTTCATTTGCTTTAAACTTTTATTCTCTTTTCTGTACCAAGTTTTTGTGTTTTTGAAGCTTCGCAATACTAATCACCGCTTTAAGTTTTCAGAAAGTTTTGCAGCTTTTTGAACTCCGAGAAATTTTCAACAGTGAAGTTTTCAGAAAAATTCCAGAAAAAAAAATTCCATGCCGGGAGTGACCCAGAGGTACCTGGGGCTGACCAGGGGGGCCACCAGTGGCCCAGGCGGCCAGCTGGCGCGGCCTGCCCCCTGGCCGCGCCCATAGGGCGCCTGGGCCCACATGCCCCACCTCCAGGTGAGTCTTCTTCCTCTCTCTCTTTCTCTCCAAAAACACGAGTTCTAGCCCTGGAACCTGCGTTCTTGCTGTTCGTGGAGGTGATTTTCGATCTCTCTCCACAACCCATCATTTGAGCTGAGATTTTGAGAAAATACTCCCTGAAATGAGTTTTCTTGGAAGAGCAAAGGGGTGGCTTGGGAAGAAAAGGCCTGAGCACTCCGATCGAGTTACAAGAGCTGCAGCTTCACCCTCGACGGCTAGGGTGAGCTACAACGAAGATCATGTGCCCTTAGAGTTGTTGGAGGACACAAATCCAGCACGTGCAATGACTTTCCCGTGCAATGAATTCCTTGAAGCTGCAGGAATTAAGGAGGAGTTCTATAATATTTGTGCTAATGCAGGTCTGACGCGGCTCGCAACGTGCCGTGTTGCTCAGTATAAAAAACTCACCTCCTGTTTCATTAACAGTTTTAGATATAACCTTGATACTGGTACTGTTTAGTTTAAAATTTACAATAATCTTTTGACCATGCCTTTGGAAAAGTTTTGTGAAATAATAGGTGTGCCGAACGTTGGACTGACGGCGAAGATAAGCTCTCAGCCCTCCGAGGTGAGAACCGTCTTCAACTCTCTCTGTAGCATGGATACGAGGGATATTCACCAGTCAAAAATCTCCAGCATCTTATTCCCACACCTTAGGTATTTTGCGTATTATATTGCTAGAGGGGTGTTAGCTCGTGACAACACGAGCAACATTTCTGCGCCGGATATTGCTATCCTGGCAACCACCCTCTCAGGGAGGTTTGATTATAATGTGGGTGCCTTAATTGCTCGACGCCTTGCTATGAATGGTAACAAGGGAGATTTATTTTGTGGCGTTTACGCCACACTTATCCTAGAGTCTCTTAATGGAACCCCACACCCTGATGATAAGCCTTTTACTTATTTGAGTTTTGATCTTATTGCTATGAAAAGGCATAAGTTTGTTACCATGACTTCCGAGTTTGGTAACCTTGATTATATCTTGCGTTTCGAAGCCACCACGGAACGCAAGATCCGTCTACCTGCACCTCTTTTGTTCGATTTCTCTCGCAGTAACGGATGGTCCTTTGATGTTATCCAGTTCGATGAGTTCGTGGTCCAGCATCAGTTTCATAACCCCATGGAGGGGGTTGTGCCCGACGAGGAGGAGCACGGTGAGTTACCACCTTTCCAGGGGGAGGCCGTCACCCAGTTTGGTGAAGGGTATTCCTCTGCTTGGAGCATGGATCCTTCTTCGTGGGAGGATCCGAGGACTTCGGTGTACGCGCCGGAAGCCTCATACGACCCTTGGACTCACCAGTACCACCCTGGAGCAGGAGGCTCCTGGGGACATTAGCTACTACCAACTTAGGCCAAAAGCCTAAGCTTGGGGGAGTACGTGCCCTTCTCACTTTTCCATTGTATTATCCGTTTTATTTTTGTTCGCTTTGATCTTTTCGAAGTTTTTGCCCGTTCTTCTTTCTTTCTTTCTTTGCAAAAACAACAAAAAGATTTTCTCTTTTCTTTTGTTCTCGTTTAAACCTTTAAAAAAACCCAAAAATATTTCATTTCTCTCTTTAGTTTGCTTTGTTTTGAGAGTTCAACTCGAGTCCGTGATGGCATTTGATAATATTTCCCACGTCCGATCGTGCAAGTGACAAGGCAGTAATGACAAAGATCGACGGAAGGGAAGCAACAAGGAAAACCGGTATGAACTCTTCTTGTTTCTACTTTTGTACATATGCCTGTACTTATGATCTAGAGACCAGCTTGTAGCGACATAGTGCTATGTTTACAATGCTTTCCCAGTGTTCATAATTTCCTTGTGGCTAATCTCAAATAGCTAGAGTACATAATGTGTTGTTGAAATGATTTACATGCATTGCACGTTCATGGTTTGGCATACTGAAGTGGTATTTCCCTTCGGAGAATTTTTGGATTGACTTGGCACATGTTCACACATGTTTGTGACTAAAAAGTCTATTATGCCTTGATGATCTTTTTGTTTCAGAATAGTTATACCACTTTCATGCCCGATTCAATGTTGCTTTGTCGCTCTGCATGATTATGACAGTTATTGCTCTCGAGTTGGTCGCTTCCCAGTCTTCTGCTAGCCTTCGCTCGCACTAAGCGGAATTCTTCTTGTGCATCCAAAATCCTTGAAACCAGTTATTCCATATGATTCCACAATACCTTCCTATATGTGGTATTTACCGGCCACCCCTAACTCAGACTTTCTTGTGCCATCTCGAAATTTATTCAAAAGCTTCCCTTTTGTAACCGTACAAGCTCATGGTGCGGTGAGGGAAAATCAGTATCTATCATGCCAAAAATATTGACGGAAGTTTTAACTAGTCATTTAAAAAAAGGGGAAAGTTGCACCTGCCCCATACTTGATGATGGAATGAAATGGACCAAGTGATGCTAATGATAGATGGAACGAGTTTCCTTCCAGACTAGAGGCAAAATAAGGTTCCATAGACTGTAAAATGATAGATGGATAAGGGAATATGTGTAAGCAAAAAAATTATTAATATAGTTGGCATGGGAGATATTGAGAGACCTTTACCGTTCACCGTTGACTGGAAAGTTGCACTTCTCAAAAAGTTTCTTGCCTCTGTTTTCAAAACCAAGAGCTCTGGCACATGTTTAGTCTTTTCTTCCAACCACGGATTTTCAACCTTGGCACCAAAAGCCACGGTTCGAGAGTCTCCCCTTCTTTCTTCAAAGCACCAACTATGAGAGCATAATTGTCATTCTTAGTGTAATATGCATTGTCCCAAAGTATTACATTGTCTTCTGCATGCTCGTGTTATTGCTAGTCTGAAATACTGAGTTCTAGTCACCTTTCAAACTCCGGAGGAGTTTCTGCATTTATGTTTTGCTTCACTCATGGAGGCTAGCGAAATGTCACTCAAGTATGTTCAAGCTATGTGCATTGTGATCTTGTCTTGATTTTCAGTAGCATATTATTTACTTTTAGTTGTTTGTGATTGATCACATGAAAGAAGAATTGCTTCGTGCATTGTCCTTATAGCATTGTTTCAATACTTGCTAAACTCTTTTTGTAGTACATGCTTATATACATCTAATGAAGCAAAAGAGTTTGTCAAAGTTTTCTTTGTCGCGTCCAGTTCGTTGAACTGAATTGCTTGAGGACAAGAAATATGCTAAGCTTGGGGGAGTTGATAAGTCTCAAACGTATCTACTTTTCCAAACACTTTTGCTATTGTTTTTCCCTCATTCTTGCATGATTTGGACGAAACTAACCCGGACTAACGTTGTTTTCAGCAGAGCTGCCTATATGGTTTTATTGTGTGCAGGAAAATGGATTTTTAGGTATCTCAGAAAATTCTGGGAAAATTCACAGAAAATACACGCACCAGAAGTTTCCACTAGCCAGAAGTGGGGCCAGAGGGGGGCCACAGGGGCCCCAGGCGCCTGGCTGGCGCGGCCCCACCCCTGGCCGCGCCGGGGGCCCGCCTGGGAGGCTTCCACCTCCTCTCGTGCCATACCTCGACTCCTATTTATTCTCGTGACGGGAAAACCCCAGAACAAAAGTCGCTTTTCCAGTTTCCGTCGCGGAGCCGCCGCCACCCTCTGTTCTTCTTCGGGAGGGCCAATCTGGAGGCTGATTTGGCCTCCGGAGAGGGGAGATCGTCGCCATCGTCATCACCATCACCAATCCATCCCTCCTCCATGACTTCTCTTCACATGTGTGAGTAATTCCCTACTGTAGGCAAAGGGGATGGTAGGGATTGGATGAGTTTGATCATGTAATAGTTCGTCAGATTGTTAGGGGCATGTTGCCTATCATCTACTTTGGTGTTTATCTTCTTTGCTTCAACTTGTTGCTCTTAATGCTTGTCACTTTGGGCCTGAGTGCCATGTTTTCAGATCTGAACCCTATGTGTTTTCATGAATATATTTGTGTTCTTGATCCTATCGATGAGTTGTATGCACCTATTATGGTCCGGAACCGGCGATCCCAAAGGTGACAGCTTGGGACACCAAAGGGGATGGTCCATGATTTGACGATTCCATGTATCCATTGAGTTTATTGCTTTGTTTCGGTGCTGTTTGACAGGAGCACCTTTATCTCCCTAAGTTTCCTTTGTCCCCGTTCATAGCGGGATGGTAGGAAAAAAGATGTTGTGCATGTTCTTATTGCAAGCACGCACAACTACCTATGGGATACATGCCTAATGTTTGATATTTGCCTAGATGATCATTGATTTTCTGTGTGCCTTGCCCCGTGTTAGAATCTATTATATGTTCACTCTCATCCATGCAGCGCCCAACCATTCATCTCCCTAGCCTACAGTGTTTCAATCCTGCTGGTCATTAGTTGCAACTTTTGCTGTTTACTTTTGCTGTCGCCACCATCACTATCATATTACCATTACCACTTATCTTTTGTTGCAAGCAAGTATATTTTAGGTGCGGTTGAATTGACAACTCAACTGTCAAAGCTTATAAATACTCTTTGGCTCCCCGTGTGTCGAATCAATAAATTTGGGTTAACTTTTCCGCGAATACTATCTCGATCCCTTACGGTTGTGGGTCATCATGCCCCAAGCTGCGCACATCTAAGGGCCACTTGGTGTATAAAAGACAGCCGGCAAGACCTCAACTAAGCTATCGTATCCCACACTAAGACATGCACGTTATAATCATACACGCACCATACATGTCTAGTGTAAACAGAAGGTAACACAACATGAACTCTACAAACTCATAATTTTATTGCATTTGCTAAACAGAGAAGATATAGTAGTGTTACAAGAAGAGATCACATAACTGTGACCCAACATTACATCATACAACAACGGAAGAAAATTATGTCTTAGTAAAGACAAGGTTAACAAATGGCTTAAGAAGCCTTTAATAAAACACAACGACCCTCCAGAGGGACCAGGCTGATGTCTAGGACTACATGAATTCGTCGGCGTCGAGTTTGAGGGGGAGGCCACCATCAGGTTCAGTGGTCTCGTCTCTAAAACATAAAATAAGCAAACGTGAGTACAAAGTCGTACTCAGCAAGACTTACATCAGAACTATACTACTCACGCTCAGGTATCAAGCTAAAGGAAAGTGGGGTTGTAATGCAGAAAGCTTTGACTTGGCTACTTTGTACTACGACTACATAGAGTTGAGATGAGAGGCGCACACGAGTCCATCTAATCTTGATCACCACGTCAATACACCACCATGGATGCTTCCTCGACTTCCCCACGAGGAAGCAACCCAAAGCACTCACACTTATCTTGACGATTTTTAGAGTATCCATTTGAGTTGTCTAATAATCAAGTAAAGATCTCCAAGTAGTCCATAACCGCGGACAAGGCTATTCAAATAGTTCATTAACCCTGAAGGGGTGTACTTCTTCACATACGTAGCTACCACTTACCGCCTAGAACTCGTCACCTTCAAGCGGCGTCGACGAGGATAGTACCACGACACTTACCTCACGACTCCAAATCTAGTCCAGGGGATCGCCTATCTGAGTATGTACCCCAATCGGGAATCCGCCCGGGGTTTCCGTTCAGGACCCAGACGATGTATGGACGTCCGACAAGACCACCTCGACGGATGGTGTTGCGCTTGCGTAAAACTGTGCGACATTATGAAATCAAATAGAAGAACAATTAACCCATGCGAATCCTAGACCAAAGTCGGGGTGAGTTAATAGGTCGAGAGGGGTCAATGAGCCCACCTTGTGGTAGTAATATGTGTCTTGGATCACAACACAAGAACTCGGGGCCTAGGGCAGTGTAAATGAGACAACCCACTGTGTACTCCTACACAGCCTCTCATTGTTCACCTTTGTTAGGATGACTTTACCAACACATTACAATTACATTGCATTGTTCTCTACCATCCTGATACATCACCCAGATGGATCATCTTCATTGCAATCACTCTAGCATAGCATAGCATAACATGGAGGAAGGGTCACATGATGAACACAAACAATCCTGGATCTGCTAGGTTGAGGTTTTCTTAATATTGTCATGCAAAGGATGGGTTCAACTAGCGCTAGAACGGTAACATGTGAAGCACCTAATGATGCATAAAAGAACAAGAGGGAAATGGTTTTATATAGATATGATCAATGGGGTTTGCTTGCCTTGTTGACGATCACGAGGTGTCACTCTTCAGGGCAGTCGGAAACTACGTCCGGCGATGAATCTATCGAGAAGAGGCAAACACCGAGACAACAACAATGTAAACATCACATTGCAATGCACAATCAAGATGCATAATATAGCATGGCATGGTACTGATGTGCTCTATGTTCATGTTTCAACATGTTAATTGAAGTATATTTGGAAAAGAATTCCAAATTCAAACTCCAAATGATTATTCAAAATTGCCCAAATTACATTTTCTACTGTGTGATCTTTGTAAACTATTTTGTCATGCATGAAAGTTTCATATTTGGATTCCTTGCATTTTTCTGATAATTTTTCATATATTATTTGTTTGATTTGGATTTATGGTTTAAAAGTTATTGAATTTCAAAGATTTAAACAATTTCTGGAATTTTCTGATTATTTTTAATTTGGAAAAAAAAATTATTGCGTCATAATGACAAGACGGGTCAACTGACCAGTGGGCCAGGCCTGTCAGTGGCTTAGTGCATAAACAAAGGGTTATTTTAACTAAACCGGTTTAATTAGAGGGGTGGGGGCCACTGTCAGTGGGTGTTAGGGGGTCATTAGTGGGGGATTAGTCCTAATTAAGCCGACAGGACGTCGGTTAGCCGCCGGTGGCAACAACTACGGAGGAGGGGTCTTGCGGGTCCGGCGAGCTGTCGAGGACGAATACGGCGGCTCGGGGTAGTCCTGGCCCTTGATTTCCTGCAGGGCGACGAAGACGACGGCGGTGAACTCCCTGGACACGGCGGTTTGGCTCGTCGACGTCGTTGGCCGCGAGTGCGCGCACGCGGCGTTTCGCCGAACTTACTGGCGGCGCGGGATTCGCGAGAGGGAGAGGGGAAGAGTGACCAGAGAGAGAGGGGAAAGGATGGGGACGCTCTAGGCGTCTCCACGACGAGGGGGCAAGGATGGAGGGGAGGCTGCCACGGCAAAGCAGGAGGTGGCGCGGCGGCTGCATGCTCTCCAGCGAGCAGCATCGGGGCCGGGGGAGGAAGAAGACAAGAAAAAAGGCTGCTGGGCTGGGCCGGCCTAGGTGAGTTGGGCTTCTTTGCCAGGTAAGCTTCTTTCCTTTTATTTCTTTTTTTATTCTTTCTGTTTGTTTGTTTAGCTTTAGTAAAAAAATACCAAAGCATTTTATTAAATGCCCAAAACTTTAATATGCTCTTAAGTGACATGCTACTAGCCACTCCCATGTTTTGGAGATTTTTTTAATTCAAAACATTTGAATTTCAGTTCAAATATGAATATGATTTAATTTCCAAGCACCTGTTTGAATTTTTGAAAATTCTTTGAGTTGAGGTTGGACCCACAACACATGAAATGTGATCATACCCATTTATAAAGATTTTCAAAATCATCAGAAGATTTTTGGAAAAAGATTTTTATCTGGCCTTTTATTTAAATTATTTTTGAGGCTTTTCCAAATCCCTAATTATTAAATAGGAAATTTAAACATGATGCCTTATTTCTAGAAATAAAAAGCACATACCAAACTAGGGTTGTGACAACTCGCCCCCACTCAAAGGAATCTCATCCCGAGATTCAAAAGTAGTTGGGAAGAGGGTGGGGTATTCGACTCAAAGATGATCTTCTCGTTCCCAGGTGGCTTCCTTCTCAGAATGGTTGGACCACTGCACTTTGAGGAACTTGATCTTCTGACGTAGGGTGGTACGCTCAGCTTCATCGAGGATACGAACATGATACTCTCGATATGACAGGTTTTCTTGGAGATCAAGCGTTTCGTGGTCTACTTCGCGGATGGGGTCCTTGAAGCAACGCCTGAGTTGAGATACGTGGAAGACATCGTGAACCTGAGAAAGATGCGGGGGTAGTTCAAGTTGGTAGGCAACTTCTCCACGTTTAGCTAGAATGCGAAAGGGACCGATGTAACGTGGGGCCAATTTACCTTTGATACCGAAGCGATGGTTTCCCTTCAGAGGAGTAACCCGGAGGTAAGCCTTCTCGTCCATCTCGTAGCTTTTTGGCCTATGATGAAGATCATAGTAGCTTTTCTGACGAGACTAGGCTGTTTTCAATTGCTCACGAACAATGTGAACCTTATCTTCTGCTTCCTAGATCATATCCGGTCCAAAGAATTGTCTTTCACCGGCTTCTGACCAGTTCAATGGTGTTCGACATTTTCGTCCATAGAGAAATTCAAAGGGTGCCATGCCCAGACTAGATTGGAAGTTGTTGTTATAAGCAAACTCGGCGAATGGAAGAGATTTCTCCCAACTCTTTCCGAATGAGATAACAGAGGCTCTGAGCATGTCTTCGAGAACTTGATTGACTCTTTCTACTTGACCACTTGACTGGGGATGAAAGGCGGTGCTAAAGGAGAGATGGGTTCCCATAGCATTTTGAAAACTTTCCCAAAATCGAGAGGTGAAAAGACTTCCACGGTCTGAATTGATTTCCGATGGAACACCATGGAGAGAAACGATCTCGGAGACATATAAACCCGCTAACTGGCTAATAGTTATACTCTCGCGAACAAGAAGAAAATGACCACGAAGATGGCATTGTTCCCCTTGTGAGACCTTGGAAAGCCAGTGATGAAGTCCATACTGACTTTATCCCATTTCCACTCAGGAATGGCTAAAGGTTGAAGAGTACCAGCAGGTCTTTGATGTTCTACTTTCACACGACGACAAACATCACATTCAGCAACAAATTGAGCGATTTATCGCTTCATCCTAGTCCACCAAAATCTCTGGCGTAGATCTTGATACATCTTAGTACTACCAGGATGAATCTAGAGAGGGGTGTCATGAGCTTCCTTAAGGATCTGTTGCCTTAGAATCCTATTCTTCAGATCTACTATCCTATTCTCGAAGTACACAGTACCCTCATTGTCTAGGGTAAAACATTTGGCCTTACCGCTAGCAATGTTCTGTTTGATATATCGGATACCTCGAGCACGTTGTTGAACAACTTTGATTTGATCCTCAAGGGTTGGTTTCACAATCAAGGTGGAAAGGAATCCATGAGGAACAATCTCGATATTGAGCTTTCGAAATTCCTCATAGAGAAGTGGTGATACTATTGTAACATGAGGTTGTTACAATACGACTTACGACTTAGTGCATCAGCCATGACATTGGCTTTGCCTGGGGTACTTAAGTCATAATCTTTTATCAACTCAATCCAGCGTCTTTGCCTGAGGTTAAGCTCTGGCTGGGTGAATATGTATTTGAGGCTTTGGTGATCGGTATAGATTTCACAACGATTACCAAGGAGGTAATGTCGCCAAGTCTTCAGGGCATGAACTACGGCAGCGAGTTCAAGATCATGGGTAGGATAGTTCTCTTCATGTGGACGCAACTGGCGTGAATCATTTGCTACCACATGTCGATATTGCATAAGTATGCATCCTAACCCTTGCCGTGAAGCATCACAATAGATTTCGAAATCCCTTTTGGTGTCTGGAGGCGCAAGTATGGGTGCAGAAGTCAATCTTCTTTTCAGCTCTTGAAAGCTTTCCTCGCACTTGGGGGTCCATTCGAATTTCTTATCTTTCTTGAGGAGTTCAGTTAGAGGCTTTCCAACTTTAGAGAAGTTCTCGACGAAGCGGCAGCAGTAGCTTGCTAAGCCAAGAAAACTCCTAACTTGCTTAACCGATTCAGGTGGAGTCCAGTCAAGGACGGCCTGAAATCTCTCGGGATTCACAGCAATGCCTTTTGCAGAAATCACGTAGCCTAGGTAGGTCACTTCTGGAAGCCAGAATTCACGTTTGGAAAACTTAGCATAAAGGCGATGCTCTCTAAGTTTCATCAATACCAGCCTAAGATGTTCTGCGTGCTCTTGTTCGTTCTTCGAGTAGATGAGAATGTCATCAAGATAAACTACAACAAATTTATCTAAGTACTCCATGAAGATCAAATTCATCAACCGCGAAAAAGTGGCTCGGGCATTGGTTAAACCGAAGGACATGACGGTGTACTCGTAAAGACCATAACAAGTAGTGAAAGACGTTTTGGGAATGTCCTTGTTTCTGATTTTGATTTGATGATAACCTAATCTCAAATCCATTTTGGAGAAGACAGAGGATCCAGCAAGTTGATCATAAAGATCATTGATCCTGGGTAGTGGATACTTGTTCTTTATCGTCGCTAGATTTAGCGGGCGATAGTCTACGCACATCCGTTCTGTTCCATCTTAATTCGTTGCGAACAGAACGGGGCAACCCAATGGCGATGAGCTAGGGCGGATGAAGCCTTTTTCCAACGAAGCTTCATGTTGGATTTTAAGCTCAGCTAACTCATGTGGGGCCATTATATATGGGCGTCTAGAAATTGGAGCGGTTCCTTGGATAAGATCTACAATGAATTCTACACATCTGTCAGGAGGCATTCCTGGTAGCTCTTCTGGAAAGACATCCGGAAAGTCGCAAACTATCAGAATATCTTCAAGGTTAGGAAGGGGATTTTCATTCAACGAATATAGCTGGGTTTCTGAACCTTGAGATGCGAAATGGACTATCTTGCCGGAAGGATGAGTGAGTTGGACTGATTTAGTGGCACAATCAATCTTGGCACGGTGTTTTGACAACCAATCCATACCTAAGATGATATCAATATCTAAAGATTTGAGGGCTATGAGAGAGGCAAGGAATACAACATCCTTAACAACAATTTCATTGTCATGACTTACCCTACTGGTACGCCATGTGGATCCTGGAGTTTTAATCATGAAAGAGGTAGGCAACTCCTCAAATGAAATGTCATGCAGGAGTGCGAACTTTTCCGACAAAAAGGAATGAGAAGCTCCAGAATCAAATAGAAAAGAAGCAGGTTTGGAGTTAACGGGAAGTGTACCGAGTAGAACCTTCGTATCCTCTTGGGCTTCTTTGATGGTGGCATGGTTCACACGTCCGTATTCAACAATAGCGGACATGGCTTTGGAAGACTTTGGTGGCTTAGCTTTGGCTTTATGTTTTGGACGAGGAGGAACATTCTCTTGCAATGAACACTGTCGTGCAATGTGTCCAGGATTACCACACTTGTGGCACACTCGGGTGTTAGGTTGTGGAGTTTGTATGGCATGCTCTCTACTATATTTCTGGGTTTTCTTGCTTTGTGGAGATGGTCTTGAAATCAAGTGTGAAGGGATGGCACTAGTTGGGATCCAAATTCGTCGTTTCTGAGAACCCAAACTAGAAGATGAAGCTAGATCACGATCACGCTTGTGAGAATCATCAAAGACCTCATTTCCATGCTCAGATTTGAATGATCTATTGACAAAATCCTCGAAGTTGACAAATTCAAGGAGATTGAGATCATGACAAAGGACAGGGTTAAGTCCCTTGCGGAACCTTGCCTGCTTCTTGGCATCGGTTGATATCTTCTCAGGGACATAACGAGAAAGTCGATTGAACTCAGTCCTGTACTGATGAACAGTCATATTTCCTTGAGATAGGTTGCAACACTCTTCCCTCTTTCTTTCCATCAGCTCATCCAGAATGTGGTACCCTTGGAAGGCATCACGGAACTCCTGCCAAGTCACTACGTGACCATCAGGATGCATTGCAACAAAACTTTCCCACCATTCACCAGCAGCACGTTCCAGGAAGTATGCCGCGAACATCACACAATCATCTTGAGAAACATGCGCCTTCTCAAGATTACGCTCGATGGAACAGAGCCAATCATCGGAATACCGGCGGGTTCAAGAGGATGAAATCCTGGATGGGTATTACCGCATCTCGCTGAAGAGAAGTATTCTTCTCAATGAGCTCCAAAAGGCGTGTTTGATCACGTCGATTTCGCTCAGCCTCCATCATGATTTCCGCTGAAAAAGGCGGTGAAGGAGGATCATCATCACCACTTTGATTACTGTGACCAGATTCAACACATCTAGTTCCACCTGACATTTTGTGTGATAAAAATCAACAATCAGAGTAGGATTTATGATGGAATCAAAGCAAAGATTACATAATTTAAGAGCGGACAAGATTGTAATGCAAAGGCATTCGAAACACGGAACAATTTGGGCAGCATAACGGCTGTACCGGGGTGGAAAACATGAATCAACCTGCAAGAATGATCAGAACCTTCTCAAAAGGCTCGATGGAATGGTGAATCTAGACAACCAAAACATTCCTATAGCTATGGAGAATCAAACAACGAGATGTTCTAGTATAGACATAGAAGAGCCTAGTCCTATCTTCCCGTAGAAAAGATGAGGGTGACTCAGAACTCAGATCGATGAGGGTAAGGAGAAAAATGAAGCCTTACGTTGTTCCCTTATACCCAAAGTAACTATATAACTATAGAACGGTAGACTCGACTTCGGCCAAGGTTTATTAATCCTACAGGCAGTCCTACTCTGATACCAAGCCTGTCGGGAGCCGGGGTTTGCGTATGTAATTCCTGTTACAACACAATCATATGGAGAGCCGAGATCCATACCCACTTGTCTAAGCAGACAAGGCCAAGAACAGAACACTCTCGGAATGCATCGAACGTGAGGGGCATCCCATCCAGGCCGGATGATCAACTGAGATGGGTCCTCATCGTCCGCTCACAAGTCTAAATGATTATGGGTGGTGAAATCCCATACTCATAGACAAGTCGCCTCAACCACATTATCGATTGAATTATAACACTTACATAAACAGACTCCACCCCGATCACCTAGTCGGGATCTCGGGCGGGCTCAATCATACAACAAAGTGTGCCACGTGACAGAGTCATGAGCAATCGCATCGTGATGCCCCAAGCTGCGCACATCGAAGGGCCACTTGGTGTATAAAAGACCGCCGGCAAGAACTCAACTAAGCTATCGAATCCCACACTAAGACATGCACGTTATAATCATACACGCAGCATACATGTCTAGTGTAAACAGTAGGTAACACAACATGAACTCTACAAACTCATAATTTTATTGCATCTCCTAAACAGAGCAGATATAGTAGTGTTACAAGAAGAGATCACATAACTGTGACCCAACATTAAATCATACAACAGCGGAAGCAAATTATGTCTTAGTAAAGACAAGGTTAACAAATGGCTTAAGAAGCCTTTAAGAAAACACAACGACCCTCTAGAGGGACCAGGCTGCTGTCTGGGACTACATGACTTCGTCGGCGTCGAGTTTGAGAGGGAGGCCACCATCAGGTTCAGTGGTCTCGTCTCTAAAACATAAAATAAGAAAACACGAGTACAAAGTCGTACTCAGGAAGACTTACATCAGAACTATACTACTCATGCTCAGGTATCAAGGTCAAGGAAAGTGGGGTTGTAATGCAGAAAGCTTTAACTTGGCTACCTTGTACTACGACTACATAGAGTTGAGTCCATCTAATCTTGATCAACACGTCAATGCACCACCATGGATCCTTCCTCGACTTCCCCACGAGGAAGAAATCCAAATCACTCACACTTATCTTGAAGAATTTTAGAGTATCCATTTGAGTTGTCTAATAATCAAGTAAAGATCTCCAAGTAGTCCATAACCGCGGACACGGCTATTCGGATAGTTCATTAACCCTACAGGGGTGTACTTCTTCACATACGTAGCTACCACTTACCGCCTAGAACTCGTCACCTTCAAGCGGTGTCGGCGAGGATAGTACCACGACACTTACCTCACGGCTCCAACTCTAGTCCAGGGGATCGCCTATCTGAGTATGTACCCCAATCGGGCATCCGGCCGGGGTTTCTGTTCAGGACCCAGACAATGTATGGACGTTCCGACAAGCCCACCTCGACGGATGGTGTTGCGCTTGCCTAAAACCGTGCTACATTATGAAATCAAATAGAAGAACAATTAACCCATGCGAATCCTGGACCAAAGTTGGGGTGAGTTAATAGGCCGAGAGAGGTCAATGAGCCCAACATGTGGTAGTAATCTATGTCTTGGATCACAACACAAGACAACCCACTATGTACTCCTACACATCCTCTCATTGTTCACCTTTGTTAGGATGACTTCACCAACACATTACCATTACATTGCATTTTTCTCTACCATCCCGATACATCACCCAGATGGATCATCTTAATTGAAATCACGCTAGCATAGCATAGCATAACATGGATGAAGGGCCACATGATGAACACAAACAATCCTGGATCTGCTAGGTTGAGGTTTTCTTAATACTAGCGGTAGAACGGTAACATGTGAAGCACCTAATCATGCATAAGAGAAAAAGAGGGAAATGGTATTATATAGATATGATCAATGGGGTTTGCTTGCCTTGTTCACAATCACGAGGTGTCACTCTTTAGGGCAGTCGGAAACTACGTTCGGCGATGAATCTGTCGAGAAGAGGCAAACACCGAGACAACAACAATGTAAACATCACATTGCGATGCACAATCAAGATGCATAATATAGAATGGCATGGTACTGATGTGGTCTATGTTCATGTTTCAACATGTTAATTGAAGTATATTTGGAAAAGAAATCCAAATTCAAACTCTAAATGATTATTCAAAATTGCGCAAATTACATTTTCTACTGTTTGATCTTTATAAACTATTTTGTCATGCATGAAAGTTGCATATTTGGATTCCTTGCATTTTTGTGATAATTTTTCATATATTATTTGTCTGATTTGGAGTTATGGTTTAAAAGTTATTGAATTTCAAAGATTTAAACAATTTCTGGAATTTTCTGATAATTTTTAATTTGGACAAAAAATTTACTCCGTCATAATGACATGACCATGACGTCAGAGGAGTTGACTGGTCAAATGACCAGTGGGCTAGGCCTGTCAGTGGCTCAGTGCATAAACAGAGGGTTATTTTAACTAAACTGGTTTAATTAGCGGGGTGGGGGCCACTATCAGTGGGTGTTAGGGGGTCATTAGTGGGGGATTAGTCCTAATTAAGCCGGCAGGCCGGCGGTTAGCCGCCGGTGGCAGCGGCTACAGTGGAGGGGTCTTGCGGGTACGGCGAGCTGCCGAGGACGATTACGGCGGCTCGTGGTAGTCCTGGCCCTTGATTACCTATAGGACGAGAAAGACGACGGCGGTAACTCCCTGGACCCGACGGTTTGGCTCATCGACTTCGTTGGCCGCGAGTGCGCGCACGCTGCGTTCCGGCGAACTTTCTGGCGGCTGGGGATTCGCGAGAGGGAGAGGGGAAGAGTGACCAGAGAGAGGGGAAAGGATGGGGACGCTCTAGGCGTATCCCCGGCGAGGGGTCAAGGATGGAGGTGAGGCTGCCACGGCGAAGAAGGAGGTGGCGCAGCGGCTGCATGCTCTCCAGCGAGCATCATCAGGGCCGGGAGAGGAAGAAGACAAGAAAAAAAGGCTGCTGGGCTGGGCCGGCCTAGGTGAGTTAGGCTTATTTGCCAGCTAAGCTTCTTTCCTTTTATTTCTTCTTTTTATTCTTTCTGTTTGTTTGTGTAGCTTTAGTATAAAAATACCAAATCATTTTATTAAATGCTCAAAACTTTAATATGGTCTTAAGTGACATGCTACTAGCCACTCCCAAGTTTTGGAGATTTTTGAGATTCAAAACATTTGAATTTCAATTCAAATATGAACATGATTTAATTTCCAAGCTCTTGTTTGAATTTTTGAAAATTCTTTGAGCATGAGGTTGGACCCACAACACATGAAAGGTGATCATGCCCATTTATAGATATTTTCAAAATCATCAGAAGATTTTTGGAAAAAGATTTTTCTCTGGCCTTTTATTTAAATTATTTTTGAGGCTTTTTGCAAATCCCCAATTATTAAATAGGAAATTTAAACATGATGCCTTATTTCTAGAAATAAAAAGCACATACCAAACAAGGGTTGTGACACGTACCCACTTCTCCAAGCAGACATGGCCAAGCACAGAACACTCTCGGAAAGCATCGAACGTGAGGGGCATCCCATCCAGGTCGGATCATCAACTGAGTTCGGTCCTCATCATCCGCACACAAGTCTAAATGATTATGGGTGGTGAAATCCCATACTCATAGACAAGTCGCCTCAACCATATTATCGATTGAATTATAACACATACATAAATAGACTCCAGCCTGATCACTTATTTGGGGTCTCGAGCGGGCTCAATCATACAACAAAGTGTGCCACATGACAGAGTCACGAGAAATCGCATCGTGATGCCCCAAGCTGCGCACATCTAAGGGCCACTTGGTGTATAAAAAGACCGCCGGCAAGAACACAACTAAGCTATCGAACCCCACACTAAGACATGCTCGTTATAACCATACACGCAGCATACATTTCTATTGTAAACAGTAGGTACTCATCACATGAACTCTACAAAGTAAATCTTTATTGACTTATATAGAGTACACAAAGAGATCAAATGACTGTGATCCAACATTACATCAAACAACGGAAGCAACTTAGGTCTGAGTACAGACAAGTTCAACAAATGGCTTAGAGAAGCCTTGTTCAAACATACATAGCCCTCCACAAGGGACCAAACTGTTATCTGGAACTATACGACTTAGTCAACGTCGAGATCCACGAAGAAGCCTCCATAGGGGTCAGGGGGTTTCATCTAAAACATAGAATAAGGAAACGTGAGTACAAAGTCGTACTCGGCAAGACTTACATCAGAACTATACTACTCATGCTCAAGTTCCAAGGTAAATGGAGGTGGGGTTTGTAATTCAAAAGTGCCATCTTTGACTTGGCTAGTCCTGTACTACGATTACCAGAATGAGATAAGAAGCGTACTCGAGTCCACTACCAAGTCTCCAACAAATACACCACTATGGGTACTTCCTTGACTTCCCCACGAGAAAGAACGCCATACCACTCACACTTATCTTGGCAAGTTTTAGAGTAACCGTTGAAGTTGTCTAATAATCAAGCACAACTTTCCAAGTAGTCCATGACCGCGGACGCGGCTATTTGAATAGTTTTGTTAACCCTGCAGGGGTGTAAACTACACACACATGACCATCAGTTACCACCAAGTACTCGTCACCATTCAAGGGGTGCCGGCGAGGATGTTCACCATGAAAGTTCGCTAACAACCGGTCTATTCCAGGAATCGACTATCTGAGTAGCTCCACTCGAGAGTCCGGCCGGATCAACGATATGGACTCAGACAAAGTAGGCAACCGAGACGCCATCTGGGGATGGTTTCACTGCCTCTCAGATCCACCCACATATCTAAATGATGCAACATTTCACTCACTCTTTTACTATGCATATGCCAAATGGAAGGCCCGAACTAGTGTGACTCCTGGACGTCAACACGAATTGAGGTAATAGGCCGAGAGGAGTTAGTGAGCCCAATGTGTGGTTGTACTCTTTGTCTTGGATTGCCATACAAGAACTCGGGCTTAAGGCGGTGTTCAACGAGACAACCCACTGTGTACTCCTACACAACATCTCATCGTTCACCTTGTTTAGGTCAAGTTCACCAACACATTAATACCATCATCACATGATCACTACCATCCCGACTCGCAACAAAGTAACCTCATCACAACACTAAGCAGCAATAAGAAGTAACAGTTGCAGGGGACACATGATCAACAGTCAACTCCTATATCTGCTAGGATTGTGGTTTGCTTAATACGGTGAAAAAATGATAGGTCATGCATCTAAATGGGTTCATCTATGCGGTAGAACGTATCATGGTGATCTCCTAAACATGCATAGGAGGGAATGAGAGGGAACTGGGTTTTTATAGACATGATCAATGGGGGTTAACTTGCCTTGCTGACGTTACACAGGTTACCGGTCTTCTGCTTCAGGGATGACCTTCGTCTCGGAAACGCTGTTATCGATAGCAATCATCAAAGAAGGGGGACAACATCGAAAGTAAAATGCTCAAGCACATGATAAGTTGTGACACGATGTATATGGTACTGGTTTGTGGAAAATTCCATTTAATTGAGATGTATTGCAATAGATTTGCACATTCAAACTCCAAATTTGAATTCAAATGATGCCATATACACATTTGCTTCTGTTCACCCATTTTAAAATGGTCAAACATGTAAAATTTTTGCATATTCCTAATCCATGCATTTTTCTGCTAATTTTTCATATATTATTTGTTTAATTTGGAGTTAGGATGAATTTTCTATGATTTTTTGAAGTCTAAACTATTTTCTGGAATTCTCTGATTAATTTTAATATGTAAAATCAGCATGACGTGGGGGGGCTCTGACTAATGGGCCGGCCATGTCAGTGGCTTAGGGGTTAATCCCCGTTTTAATTTAATTCACTTGGTAACTAAAAATGCTCAGGCCCACCTTTCATTGAATTAGGGTGCTGTTAAGGGGTGATTAGCACCTAAACTGACGGTTCCCACGTCACCTCGCCGATGGCTCAACGCCAGTGACACGCAGACGCGGCGGCGTCCTTGGTGATGGCGGCTCCGGCCACCGAACGTGAAGCTGAGGGCAATGGACAGGATCCCTCGCACGTGCGCGTCACCAAGACGAATCGGGCGACCACGGGGAGGCCCGACGTGTCAGCGGCGACCTGACCGGCGGCGGCCGGACCTCGGCCGAGAAGCAAATGGCGATTGGGGGCATGGATTCGAGCGTGGGATGAGGGAAACGAAGTGGGAGCTCACCACGGTGCTAACGGATAAGACAGTGAGGTCTTAGGTGCTCCGGAGGAGACGACATCCTCGTCGGCGTGCGACGGCCGCCGGTGATGAGGATGACGCGATTCGTTGGCTTTGAGGGTTCCCAGCTTGTGCGAGCCAGCGCGGAGACTAAGACAAGGGTGGTGGAGACGAGGGACACGACTGTGCAGAGGCTTGTTGTCCTTGGCCGCGCGGACACGATGGCGCGCTCCGGCGAGCTCTCGGGATGGCTCGAAATAGCGACGCAGAGGAGAGGAATCGAGCAGGGAGAGGGGGAAGATTGACAAGGGCGTGCTCCAGACTTCCATGGCTACAGGTAGGGGCGAGGGGCAGGCTAGGCAGGAAGATGGCGTGGCGGCCGTGGCATGCTCGCCACCGAGGAGCTTGGTGCCACGGGAGGAAGACGACAAGGGGTCGAGGTGCGCTGGGCTTGGTTTCTGCTAGTTGGGCCCGAGCCAGGTAAGGCCTCTTTCCTTTTTATTTCTTTCTGGTTCTTTTTTGACATTTGTTTTGTTTTGATAAATTAAATACCAAAATATTTTATAAAAATCCCAAAACTTTATTATGGCATTATGTGATAAACTAGTAGCCACTCCCATGTTTTGAGAAATTTTGAAATTCAAATAATTTGAATTTCAATTAAAATAGGGTTGAATTTAATTTCAAAGGCCTTTCTTGATTTTTTGAAAAATCTTGGAGCATGCAGTGGGACCCACTTCACTTGATATGTGATCATGCTCATTTAGAGGACTTTTCAAAAACTTCAGAAGATTTTTGGAAAAATATTTTTGTCTAGCCATTTGAATTAAATTCCTTTGGGGCTTTCTGTTTTCCCCATTTGTATTTATTTTGAAAATTTTACATATGCAAAGGTCCAAGCTAATCATAGGACATACCTAACTTGGGGTTGTGACAGAAACTCAAGCCAGTTCTCACGAAAGCTGGGCAGAGGATACTCACCTTTGATGGTTTCCACATAAAAGTAGAAGAAAGATTTTTGCCAATCCTTCACTTTGCTCATCACCTTGGGTGCAGGAAAAATTGATTTGGCCCGCTTTTGGATAGTAACTCCGCTGCACTCCAAAGCCGGACCACCACTATGCTCGGTTTGCTTATTGCAGTAGTAGAACTCGGAAAACAAACCTAGAGTAGGCTTGATCTGTAGGTAAGCCTCGCAGAACACTTGGAAATGACATACGTTGAGCACCAAGTTGGCACTCAAATATTGGGGATGCAGCTTGTAGCAATGCAACACACTCCTGAAAAATTTGGACCCAGGGTGTCGGAACCCCCGAGTCACATGGTCAGTGAAGACAACGACTTCGCCTTCGTTAGGCTTCGGCCGTGTCTCTTCTCCAGGAACCCACCACTTGATTTCAGACGGGGGAGGAAGGATTCCATTCGCCACCATCTTGTTTAATTGTTCCAAAGTAACTAAGCTTTTCGCGCAATTGGCCTCCAAAGTCGATTTCTGAACTGGTGGCATTGGGGTTGGCGGCTTCTTTACTGCCGTTTTCTTGATGGCACCGACTTTCTTGCCCATGGTGCAAGAGTCGGACTTAGCGAGTAAAAAATATATTTGCTGAGCCGGCTAAGAAACTGGCTTAAGATAAGCAAGGGATGGCTTTAGCTACAAATTTCTGGAGTCAGACCAAATCGGACTTTGCATCAACTACACAAACATATTTCACAAATTATGGTGAAACAAATGGATCTACCGAACCAAAGAAAATAAGCGAAAAATACGAAACAAATCGAGAACTCACGAAGAACCCGAAGTGGTTGGGAACTATGGATCTATAATATTTCTCAAGCAAACAATCGACGCGGAACAATCTCTAGAAGATCTTAACCTATCTGCTAACATGCATGGAGAAATCTTCCGCGAAACTAGGTCAATCTACTAAAACGGTGAAACTCGAAGTTCTACAACAATGGCGATGAGCAAAGAACCGTGACGTGACGTAGAAGATGAGAACTTACTTGAAGGAGGTGCGGGAATTACACGGCCGAAGTCCGTTTCTCGAAAGCGCTGAATGAAGGAAGCTCGAAGTAGCGATGAGGATGAAGCTCACGTTCTTCAGCGTGAGAGGAAGAAGACAAAGAGGAGATACGGACGAGGTAAAGCAAACAGATGGGTATGAGAGGCCTATTTATAAGGTACTTTAACCCGAAACCCGAGGTATCGAATGATGATGGCTAACGGCAGGAAATCCCTCGATTCTCGCAAATGAATCTAATGGGCATTAATTGTGCAGCCAAAATCGGGATAAACCATTATAAAATTCCAAAGAAACACTGAAGAGTCGGATCCATTGTTAAAACAATAGAATGGAGTCGCCATCATCTCTTTAGAAGCACGAGTCGGCTCAGCTAAAAGAGTTGGCCCTATGAAGACAAAGAGAATGCAAAAGATTGGTATGAAGACTAAAGCATCACGCCAATCCTGGGAGCTAATACCGGGGGAATGGAACAAGCCCATAGAAGAGGAATTATAAACCTCTGGGCCGACTTATACATGAACACCCACAAAAAAGAACCATCCACGAAGATCGAAGCCGTAGAAGGAATTCAACTTACCTTGTTTAGCACATAACATCTTTGTAAAGTAGAATAGGACTCCACTTCCTGTAGGAGTCGGACTCGCGGAGCCTTGGGACCCGTTCCTTTATAAGTCGAGGTCCACGGGATCAAGGGTCGGGACTCAATCTCAATCCAAGATAGGACTAGACACTTACGGCGTAACCTAGATCTCCTCGAGACTAAGGTTGCGATCCGACTCTCTTGTAATCAACCATCGACTCTTCTACTCAAGGAGTCGATACCCGCAATAATAAGAAGCAGGAGTAGGTGTATTCCTCGGGACAAAGAGGGGCCAAAACCTGGGTAAATCGCCCAGTATCTTGTCCATGTCAACTCTCTCCTTGTATCCACCTCATAGCAAAGGTCCATGTCAAGTTTGACTCTTCGAACATCTTCCGTGACTTTCCCATGACAGTTACACCGATTCTAGTTTCCAAACTGACAGGGATGACATTCGTAAACAATCTGGTTATGTGTTCATTCTGAACGGAGGTGCAGTGAGATGGAAAAGTTCCAAGCAAGAGATGCTAGCTGATTTTACAACAGAGGCCGAGTACCACGCAGATTCTGAAGCTTCAAAGGAAGGTGTTTGGATAAGGGATTTCATTATCCTACTTGGTGTGGTTCCAGACTCGGCAAACCCTTTGGACCTCTATTGTGATAATAGTGTCCCATCACACAGGCCAGGGAGCCAACGAATCACCAGAAATCCAAGCACATAGAAAGGCGTTATCATCTCATGGGACAATTCGTAGATGATGGTAATATAAATGTATGCAAAGTACACACGGATGAAAACGTTGCTGATCCTTTGACGAAGCCTCTTCCGATGCCGAAGCATGAGGCGCACGGAAGAGCCATGGGCCTTAGATGCCTAACTGATTGACTCTAGTGCAAGTGGGATACTGTTGGACATATTCCCTAGAGGCAATCATGTTATGATGTTGTCTCCTTATGTATTCATGAGTTATTTTGATTGTCCTTGAACATCATCACTGATTTGTATCAATAAGTATGTGACTTGTTTGTGAGACTGTATATTCTATGATGATTGTTCTAATGGACCCTAGTAGATAAGGTTATGCGGACACATATCCTTGACTAGTATATGATTCGGTTGATGACTATGTTTCACAAGTCATGATCATGGAGATGCTTCCGATAGTATGAACTTAGTGATGGGATCATTGAGTTGGACAGAGACCCACTTTGAGACGCAGCGAGATATTGTCATCTGTTATTCTCAATACAATGTATATGCCATGTCCTAGACTTGAGGTCCTTGCTTGTTCTCGGGATGAGGAATGACTCACTTAGGGACTATCAAACACTACACCGCAACTGGGTAGTTATGAAGGTAGCTTACAAGTGAGTCATGATACAAGTCGCGGGACATGGATGATCAAGATGGGATTTTCCCCTCCACCATGGAGAGATATTCTCTGGGCCCTCTCGAGTGATAAGATTCAGAAATCATGGCCATGCGACATGGGTTAAGTGTTAAACCGGTTCAGGAATCTCTATCACGGTTTCGAGAAGAGAGGTCAAGCTATCACAAGGGTGACAAGTACTCGCCTTGAGCTTGACAACATATATTGTGAGGCAAAAGGAATGTTGCATATGACACTTCGTAATGGTTCGTCTTATGACTTTACGCATATATGGGAGCCGGCACATTCTGCTAGGAACCGCTACCGACTATCGAACCCAATGTGATCTGGGTCGTGTCCATATATACGTGAACCTATAGGGTCGCGCTCTTAAGGTGAAAGGAGCCCATTCGGATGTGATCCGAATGGAATATGGATGGAGGGTCCGGATTTCCTCAAGGGTTGAGGCCATTCCACGGGCGCCTATATAAGGGCTAGGGTAAACCTTGGAGGGGTACAGGTGAGATCACACCCCTAGCCGCCACTCCACCTCAAGGCCGAGCCGCCGGACCTAGAAGTCCGCCGCCCGGCGCTCCTCCTTGTACGTGCGCATCCCTTGGTGGCGCCGCACCTGCGGCGCTTCGACGAACTATTCGTGGGATTGGATTGCGGGACTCCATTCATGGGATTGGTATGAGGGATAGATTCGAGGGATTCGAGGAGCCGCCACCGACGCGCATCGCCAACTCTCCTTCCGCTGTCGTGACTGCGCGTCTATTTGTAATCGCTCATCACATAGTTCTTCTCCAGCAGCAAGATCTTGGTTGTGCGCCCTAGAAATTTTAATTTAGATCTAGTGTAGCGTACCGTGTGCCTCAACATCGGCTTGGTGGAGTCGATGAGGTAGTATGCATTGTTCTTCAGCGCTCGACGGACGATGAACGGACCTTCCAAAGGGGAGGACAACTTGTGCTGGCCCGCCGATTTCTGGATCCAGCGCAGTACCAAGTCTACCTCGTGAAAAGCGAGGGGCGTATCTTCTTGCTGTGGTAGTGGTGCAACTTCTGTTGGTATATTGCCGACCTAGACAGGGCCAACAAGCATACTTCTTCTTTCAGATCGACGCCGTTCTCTCGAGCTTCCTTGGCTTCTTCCTCCGTGTATAGGGCGTGGCGAGGTGAGTCGAACTCAATATCAGAAGGGATAATTGCCTCTACGCCGTATATGAGGAAGAAGGGAGTAAACCCGGTTGAACGGTTTGGTGTGGTGCGCAAACTCCACAGCACGGCTGGGAGCTCGTCAGTCCATGCTCCGGGTGCTTGCTCTAGTGACTCGACTAGTTTAGGCTAGATGCCTGTCAAAATGAGGACGTTTGCTCGCTCTTCCTGACCATTTGATTGTGGGTAAGCCACGGTTGCTACTTCCAGCCGAATGCCCTGCTGGGATGCATACCGTGCCAGTGCCCCTTTTGCAAAGTTTGTGCCATTGTCAGTGATGATGCTATGTGGCAGCCCATATCTGCTTGCAATATCTGCCATGAACTTGACTTCTGTCGGCCCATCCAATTTTTTGATCAACCTTGCTCGATCCACTTGGTGAACCTATCAACTGAAACTAGAAGATGTGTCAAGACACCTCTGGCCGTCTTGAATGGTCTGACCATTTCCAATACCGAAACTGCAAAGGGCCAGGTAATTGGGATGGTTTTTAGTGCTGAGGCTGGTTGGTGGCTCTTGGCTTTGAAACGTTGGTGGTCGTTGCAGTGCTTCACTAAGTTCTCTACTGCTGCTTGCGCAGTCGGTCAGTAGAAACCATGGAGAAAAGCCTTGGCAACTATTGTTGTAGCTTATGCGTGATGACGACATTCGCCTTGATGAATATTCCCTCTGGTCTAGAATATAAGGTGTATTGTTTTCCGTGTAAGTCAAACATTTAAATGTCTGACCAAGATTATAGAATAAAATATCAACATCTACAATATGAAGTAGATAAAATATGAAACTACTTGCCATGATGGATTAAATGTTATAAAATTTAGTTTTATGGATATTGATATATTTTTCTAAAAACTTGGTCAAACGTACACTCATTTGACTTTTGAAAAAACATATACACCTTATGTAAAGGAAAGTATCTCGCAGCAGATCGAGCCCCTTGTCCTCTTCAACGCAGCGCTGGAGAACTCCAGTGACACTTTGATGCACTAGATCATTGTTGATGATGGTATATGACCTAGATCGGCGTTGGATTTGGCGAGCTTTGACTTCATCTTGGGGTCAAGTGCCATCATCCAAGAAATCACGGAACGGCCCCGACCATGAAGGAGCGGTTACAACCACCAGCCTTGCTGCTACCACTCGTATGAGTGCTTCGGCTTCGACCGCTGGAAGCTCGGAGGAGTTGGAGCCAATTGCATCTTGCATGACCACATCAGTACTCGAGCTGACGACAGCAGCCCCTGGTGTGCAATCGGAATCCCCTGGTGTGGCCGAGTGCTCCACTGGAATCGGCTTCGTTGCAAACTTTATTGCTTCCGCTTCTGCCATCTTCAGGTCGGCCGGAATAAAGATGGACTCTGATTCCGGGGAAGGATTTATAGATGGCTTCTTGATATGCTCTAGGTAGATGCCTGCTGGTATTTACTTTCTGGTGGATCCCATCTTGGACAATGTGTCTGTTGCATCATTTTCAGCTTGGGGAACATGATGGAATTCACAACCCTCAAAGAAACCACAAGATTGCTGCACTAGGAATCTGTAGCTTGCCATGTTTGCCTCCTTTGCATCCCAGCTTCCAGTGTATTCCTGCATGACCAGATCGGAATCACCATAACATAAAATCCGCCGAATGACGATCTCTTTTGCCAACGGACGCCATGGACCAGTGCTTCATATTCAGCCACATTGTTGGATGCGGAGAAATGGATCTGCAACACATATCTGAGCTTTTCACCCTTTGAAGAGGTGAGAACGATGTCAGCCCCTAGTCCAGTCTTCATCTTGGAACCATAAAAGTGCATTTGCATGAAATCCGAGGACGGACAGGGTAGCTCATATTGAGTTTCAGCCCAATCTACGAGGAAATCTGCCAGTGTCTGGAATTTGATTGAAATGTGGGGCTCATACTTGATGCCATGATTTGCAATCTCAATAGACCATTTTTCCACTCGGCCAGATGCATCTCGATTTCCTATGATCTCTTCTAGTGGTGCCGAGATGACGAATGTGATCAAATGAGCCTGGAAATAGTGCTTCAGCCTTTTTGCCGCCATGTATACACCATATCATATCTTCTGGTAGTGGGAGTACTTTTGTTTGGAGCTTGAGAGCACTTCACTGACATAACATACTGGCCTCTAGACCGATTTCACTTTGTCCTTTTCAGGATGCTCAACCACCATCACAATATTGATCACCTGAGTGGTTGCTGCGATGTACAACATCATTAGCTCTTTCTCAATTGGCGCAGCTAACACTAGAGAAGTGGAAAGCATACGCTTGAGTTCTTTGAACGATTCGTCCGCTTGCGAGTTCCATGTGAACTTGAAAGTCTTCTTCATCAGTTGTTATAGAGGGATTGCCTTTTCTCCCAGCCGACTGAGAAATTGGCTGAGCGATGCCAGGCATCCGGTGAACTTCTTGACATCTTTGAGGTTTCTTGGTTTGCTCATCCACTCGATTGCTGCAATCTTCTTAGGGTTGCAGTCGATACACAGGGAATCCGAGCAGCTTGCCGGCTGGAACGCCGAATACACACTTCTCCAATTGAGCTTGATCTTCTAAGTGCGCAAATTTGCGAATGTCTCTCGGAGGTCCCGTCGGGGGGATTACTCACAGTTAAGACCCCGCCAGAAAGCAGCACCCAAAATGAGGAATCAACTAGAAGATATGTCCTGAAGAGAAGTCCCGGATTGCTACATTGCACACATAAAGTCCTCTACTGGAGTCGGTCGCTACAGTACTGACATGGACTTTCTACAGGAACCATGAGTCGGTTGCTACAGTACCCATGAGTCGGTTGCTACAGTACCCGCGTGGGGTCCTTTACAGTACCCAAGAGTCGGCCTGCTACATTATCCACAGGGGGGGTCTTCTACAGTAAAAACATGATCCGCTATAGCAAAGAAGCCCCAATCTCGGAAGGAGTCCACTTAACTTGGAATATTAGAAGACTTAGAGTAGGACTCGGAGTGATATCCGACTTACAGTACAAGATGAGACTAGTCTGTATTAGGATAGGACTATACATGTAAGCCTCCCCCTTCCACCTATATAAGGAGGGGATAGGGCACCCATAGAGGAAAAGTTGGCCAAAGTACGCTTCCGCCAAAGTAGGCTTTCGCAAAAGTAGGATTTCGCCAGAATACAACTGTAAGAGAGTAGGCGACACACCGGCGACTCCCCGTGAGCAAAGGAATAACACCTAGCCACAAACATCATGTAGGGTCTTTACCGGACGATGTTTCCCGGGGCTTGAAGCTGTATAAAATCGCGTTTCTCTTTCTCCGTGATGTTCTTCTTCCTCGTACACTCATATCAAAGGCCCCATAATCAAGTTCTCTCATGAGGACATCTGCCGCGACTTTCTCACGACAGTTGGCGCTCACCTTGGGGCCTACGCACAAGGGTGTTGTATTCTCGGAGGAAGTCCTCACATGGATTGAGAAACTCGTGATCGGTCGGACAAAGAAGAACCGACACAAACGAATCTAAATCAACAAATCAGCGATCCGCCGACTCTAGCAGGACTCGATCCGCCCCGGGTGCATTGCAACCTCGGTTTCTTCAATATCTAGATCAAGATATACATCAAACTCATGGATAAAACAAGAAAAAATTCGAGCGCGCGACTCGAAAATCTACTTCTACATTGACCCTCGCGCGCAATTTGCAGGACAAAAAAACATCTGCATTGCGGAGCCTCCAGGAGGCGACTTGGAACTTATATTAAAGATCCCTTCTGTGAAAAAGACTGGACATTTTTTTGGTTACAAGCTGTTAGAGTTTCAGCCAATTCCGATGGTTAGATCTCCCTGGCCGACTCCTGCACTGAAGCGCTACCGAAATCTGGCGGAACTCCGCACGACTTCAGAAAAATAATTCCCGAGGTCGACTCGTACATCAATTCGAAGATCCCTCTAGTGGAAAGCTGCGGGATATAATCCTTAAATGCCACAAACAATTTCAGAAAATTCCAAAGGGTAGATCTCCGTGGCCGACACCCGCACTAAAACGCGTTTTTGGATCTACGCAAGGTCGCGAAACCCAACCACAAATTTAGCTCAATTTAGCATCTGTTTGGACTCCGGACATTGGGAAAACTACCATTTGAGCAAAATTATTAGACACATATGCGTCGTCTGGCAACCGCTTGGCCATCGCTATCACCGGCTCGACATTTTGGTCGGACTATCAATCGTTGACTCCTACGAAGATCAGTCACAACCTCACCACGGTTGCCTTCTATGGTCCTTCGGGTTTTCACTACGTCATCAGATCAATGCTTGTTTGTTTATCAAGCCACATACATGGAGTGCCTAGCCAACTCCTCGAGTCGACTCAAGACTCGAGGGCTACGCCTCCTATAGGATCCATCAGAGATTGAGATATATTATGTTTCAACGACGGATTATAATTGACCATCACAAATTTTGGTCCATTGATATCGACGGTAAAATCCCGTCTTAGATTCTGGTTCATTGGAAAAATTCCGGCTCTTTCATTAAGTTCCGGATCATTGGTAAAATCCTAGCTTAGATTCCGGTTCATTGGAAAAATTCTGGCTCTTTCATTGAGTTCCGGATCATCGGAAAAATCCCGGCTCCCTTCTCGAGCTCCCCTTTATTGGAAAATCTCGACTCTACAATGAGATTCCGTTTCATCCAAAATTCCGGCTCCTTGACGAGTTTTGACTCGTTTAAAATTCCGGATCCTCAAGTGATTCCCGGCTCATCAAAAATTCCAGCTCCTCGATGAGTTCCGGTTCATTAAAAATTCCGGTTACTCGATGAGTTCCGGTTCATCGAGAATTCTGGCTCCTTTATGAATCTAGGATTATTACAAAATACCGGCTTCACAAGAAATCTCGGTAAGACTCGACATTTCTGAAACCAATAATTTGTCATTTTATGCATTGCACCTTTATTTTCATATCATGATGCATTGCATCTTCTGCATTCATAAGTCAACTTTCGTCGCATCAGGCTATCGCCATACATATAAGTCGACTTTCGTCGCACCGTCTCTCTCCACATTCAGATGCTCATAACGACTTGGAGAAGGCACACATTATTACGGGTTGATGAAGGGAACATATTACAGCACTCGAAGCGCCACTCTATTTCGAAGCTGGGAACACAACCCATCATATCATATCTAACGGATTCAGCAAATTCGCATTCATCGGTTTTCATCAGCAAGCAAAACATTTGCCGGCTTAATTTTTTTTGCCGGCTTTGGCATATAATACTTGCCGAATTTAGAAAACATGCAAGAAATTGTAAGTCCCAAGTTGCTGCAGGAAAGACAACTCGGCACTTGGGGGCTACACTACCTCGAAGAAAATTTCACAAGTACAAGTCCCAGGTTGCTGCAGGCAGGACAAACCGGCACTTGGGGGTGAGAACCCACAGGTGTAGGGGATCGCAACAGTCTTCGCGGGTAAGAATAACCCAATTTATTGATTCGACACAAGGGGAGCCAAATAATACTTATAAGCCTTAGCAGTTGAGTTGTCGATTCAACCACACCTGAAAAAGCACTAGACACGATATAAGTAGCAATGGTGTGTTGACGGGTGTAGCCTTTAAGACTTCCCAAATCACCAACACCACAAAGTAGTAACAAAGTAGTAGGAGCAGCAAAGAAAGTAAAAGTAACAACAAAGGCAATGAAGGTGAAAGATGGACCAGGGTTCAAGGTTTCACTAGTGGTTCCTGTCAAGCAAAAGAACAAGGTGTTGGGTGAACAAATTACAGTTGGGCAATTGATAGAATTGCACCAACTCTAGCCAAAGAACAAACTAGAGCATCCTAGTCTAAGAATCAAACGTAGGCATGTGTTCCGTATGTAGTTGTACGTGCTTGCAATAAGAACTTTGCACAAAATCTTTTGTCCTACCATCCCGCTACAAACGGGGCCACTTAAGGAACTTATGGAGATTAAGGTGCTCCTGCGGCGGAGCACCGGAACAAAGCATTAACACTCCATGAACACATGTGATCCTAAAATTATAGCCCATCCCCTTTGGTGTCCCAAGCTGTCACCATTGGGATCGCCGGTTCTGGACTATAGTAGGTGCCTACAACCGTAGATAAGATCTAGAACAACAATTATATTCATGCAACCATAACGTGCTCAGATCTGAGATCATGCTACTCGTGCACCAGTAACAAGCATTAAGAACAACAAATTGCAGCAAAAATAATTCATAAACCTCTTAGGACTGAACAAGGTAACAATTCATCGCATCCCAACATACACAACACCAATTACATCATATGGGTCTTAATCATGTAGGGCAGCTCATGAGAACATTGTATTGAGGATCTAGGGGGAGAGAATACCACATAGCTACTGCCAAGAACCCGTAGTCCAAGGAGGAACTACTCACGAAGCATCATGGGGGAAGAAGAGTCGATGAAGATGGCCCCGGGGGCCAAGGCCCTCCCCGGAAGGGTGCCGGAGCAGGATCCTGGTGACCCCCGAAGCTAGTTTTCGATGGCGGCGGAGATCGGAATCGCTTCTGGAAAAAGTACTTCGATATTGGGGATTTCCTCCTTGGGGGTAAAAATAGGGGCGAAAGGGGCACCGAGAGGGGCCACCAGGCAGCCAGGAGGGTGCCTGGCGCAGCCTAGGGCTGGGCCGCGCCATGGACCCTTCTGGAGTCCTGGTGGTGGCCCTCCCTTCCTTCCTTGGTGTTTCCGGAGGCTTCCGGGATGCTGATTTTTTATATAATTTTTCCGGAATTTTTGGAGCACTTTTAATGGCAGGAAAACCTGAAATACAAAAACAACAGAAAACAGGAACTGGTAACTGGGTGCACTGAGTTAATAGGTTACTCCAAATATGCTCAAAAGTATATGAAAGTTCAAGCAAAACATGACAAAGTCACACAAAACATGCATGGCACAAGCAGAAATTATAGATACGTTTAGGACGTATCAACATCCCCAAGTTTAATTCCTGCTCGTCCTCGAGTAGGTAAATGATAACAAGAATAATTTTTGTGGTGGCATGCCACACAAACATATAAGGACTTTTAAGTAAATGAATTAAATCAATTAAATCAATTCAAGTCTTAACAAGCAAGAGTCTATATTAGCATTGACACAAGCAACAAAAGAACATAAGGTGCAAGAGATCTCGCTGTCCGTGACTCGAATGTCTCTGAATGGTGTTTGCGTGCAAGAAGGGAAATTTGGGAATACGAGAGAGAAATCTTTTTATTGTTGAGAACTAAAGCTACTAAAGTTTCACGCTTGGTCTCCTTTCAAGTCTTATCTGGACTCGTCGCTAGACCACTAGCCAGGTACAAGTCAAACTGATCCACTCCCTTTCGATATTTTGAGCACTCATGCAATGGATGAGCGTGAGCAAGAAATTTGACACCTAAACGACGAAATAGTCAGATGGTGGAGGAAGAAGACAAAAAGGTGTAAAAGGCTCACATCAATGAGGACAATCATAGGCGAGAGAAGGCCATATGATAGATATGATGTGAGGAGTAGGGATTGCCATGCAACGGATGCACCTGTGAGCTAAAAGCTCTCCAAGGGAACTAGTGGGGGTGCATCTAACTTGCTTGCTCAAGAAGACCTAGAGCTCGTTTGAGGAGGCTCATCATTGGAATATACAAGCCAAGTTCTATAGTGTGAAGGTCCCCACATAGCTATATGCATGATGATGATCTCTATGGAGTACAAGGGATAGAGGATGTAGTACTAGTGTGGAACTCTCAAAAGGAATAGTAGTGTGCCCCTTCTCTCTTTTTATTTTTCTTTTTCTCTTTTTTCTATTTTTTTGTATTTTTTTGGTGGACTCAATGACTCTTTCTATTTAACTCTCGTTTGTCCTCTTTGGGATCTTTTGATTTTGTCCTCTTTGGGATCTTTTCCTCACTTTAGGGGCAACACTCTATATTTTACAAGAATATACGAGATCGTACACACTTTACAAAAGTACTCACATAAAGAAGATATAACTATCATGATGCAAATGTATGCCTCTGCCAGGATAGTAGGATATGCAATGATACTAGCGCGTCATGTCGCAATTATTAGGGAAAGGCCCAACTAGCATGCGGCTCATCGATCAAGCAAGTAGCATGTATGACATGAAGATCAAGTCATGAGACTGTGGATGTTGCATGGCAATGTATCTCGGGAAGGCTATGGAAATTTCTTGTAGGTAGGTATGGTGGCTGTGTTGAGGAAAGATATAAGGAGGCTTATGATCACAGAGCGTATCATGCCAAGGGTTTGGATGCACCGGAGAAGTATGCTCGAACTCTCGAGGTGAGAAAGGGAAATGCACGGTACCGAAGAGGCTAGAAAAATATGGATGGTGGAAGTGTCAACTTTCGAATACTCACATTAGTCCGTAGAACTCATGCACTTATTACCGATAACTCTCAATCTAATCAGGAGGTTCAAAAAGAGACAAGTACCCCGAGGAGGAGTGTATGGGGGTTTGGTTATCCTTGCGCATCCTCGACTCATGGTACGTGAGTGTACTCTAATATTCGACCCCTCCAGAGATTAGTGATTCATCTAGTAGCTAGAGTTCTCAACAGGGTTTAGGTTTTCGAAAATCACACGGATTGCCCAAAATACGACATCTATCACTAATAGGCTAAAGCTCTTGACACCATAAGTTCAAACATTACTTAAGTCAATACCTCAAAACTATTGCAAGTTACTACTACAAAGAGAATAAAAACTTCAACTACCTACTTTCTAGTCAAGACACAAAACTCAGTGCAACAGGCAAACTCTCTAAACAAGATAAGCATGCAAACTATAGAAAGTTGAAGCCTGAACTAATTAAAAGCTCTAGAAGAAAACTCTAAAGCACACGAACTAAACAGGGCAGCATCTAAGAAAAGATAAAGAACAACTCACAACAAAGAATAAGCATGAAAACCCTATGAGGTGTTCTAGTTTAAGCGGAGCGTGTATCTCTCCCAATCAAGCATGTTAGGTTCCGACATTGTAAGGACCAGCAAACAAAACAAAAGAACTAAGAAAAGTAAAGAGCAAGACACTCCAAGCATAGCACATAACGCATGAAGTGTTAAAAATATAGTGGAACGAGGGACGAATTGATGATTGTTAATGAAGAAGGGGATCCATGGGGGCATCCCCAAGCTTAGATGCTTGAGTCTCCTTGAATATTTCTTGGGGGTTCCGGGCGCATCCCCAAGCTTGAGCTTTTGACACTCCAAGATATTCTTTCATCATCTTCCATCGCACACTTGAAAACTCCCTTCATACATAACTCATCATAAGCTGATTAGAGAGGTTAGTACCCTATTAAAAATAATTTTCCTCTACTGCAAATAAAGATTTCAAGGAAGGGCCACTGTTTCTCTTGCCTGCCCAAAAGTTTTTGCAAAGAAAAAGCAAGCTTAAGGTTTGCAAAACTGTCAAAAGAAAAACAGGGACAGAAGCTGAGAAAAACAGAATAGCAGGGAGAAAAGAATTTTTTCTAGGCACTTCTGCACTCAAATCAGAAAACTCAGAACAAATGCCTGAAAGGTAATTGTATGCATCATACTATCAAAAAAATTCAGATCAAAAAGATGTGTTGACACACGAACACGTCACATGTACCCTCGACGCCAGGGGTGATGCACCGCAACTCACGTCGAAGGAGATCCGTCCGGTAGCGCGATACGCAAGAGAACCGGCGGACGCTTTTGAGCACCCGAAACCGCACACGCCCGGGAGAGACCCCGTCTTGGCGCACAGCGGCTATGGGCTGCCCTAGGTCGACCTTATCGCCCCTAGAGCTCTCGCGGATCGTTGCTCTGCAAAAACAAGAACAAACGAAGAACGATGGAGAACATACGTGGAAAAGTATACGAAATTAGGGTTTAGATGTGTTTGCGATTGTGTGTTGTTTCAATCGGCCGTCAACTCATCTATTTATGAGGGGGTTGGACTTTCCGTGCAAGAAAAGGGCTCATATTCGCGTCAAAACTGCCAAAAACCCGATCAAATTCGGATCCGGATCAGGGGTTCGGACGTCCGTACTTTATCCCGGACGGTCCGGACCATAGGGTCGGACGATTCGGCTTCTTGGTCGGATGGTCCGAGCTGCGGTCAAAATCTTTCTGTAATCGGGGTCCTCAAGTCGGACGGTCCGACTTCAAAGTCGGACGGTCCGACCTTAGCTCGGATGGTCCGTTTTCCACCTCGGACGGTCCGACCTGGTTTTCCAGTGTTGCACTGTTTTGGCAATAACTTCTTCATATGAACTCGGTTTTGGACGTTTCAAATATCAAAATCGACGAGATGAAGCCGGCCTAATTAGAACATTTTCCCATTTGAGGATGTCTTGATGTCCTAATTGGCAGAATAGTAGTCCGAATGCCAGGGTCTTATTGCTTCAAACATAGTTTCGTCCCTTGAGATGGAATCGGATGATCATAGCTCGAACTAAAAAGTTGTTCATATTGACAATACCCAACTTTTTCATGTAGAGCACTTCTTCATTTGAGGTCATCTTATATAAGTTTAATGTCGTGCCAAAAACCGGGGTCAACACATGCCCCCCTGTTTTTCGGCAAAACTTGCGTGCCGAAAAATAACTTGCCCATGTTTGTTCTAAGGAGGATGTCAACACTCCATCGGCCATGCATACTCTTAGGGCGATAAACGTATATCGGCCATGTTTTGTTCTTAGGGCGATAATCACATATCGGCCATTGTTTATTCAAGCTTCTTGCCACACACTTCGGTGGTACTTCTTCAAATACTTGCCATTGAGAGCTTTAGGCAACAACGTTCCTTGTATGGGTTCCACCAAATACGAGTTTCCTGGAACTATTCTTATAATCTTGAAAGGACCTTCCCAGCTTGGCGACCATTTTCCGAATTTTCTATCTTTTGCAGCAATTGGTAGAATCACCTTCCACACAAGATCTCCAATCTGAAAATTCTTCAACTTTACTTCCTTATTGTAAGCTCTTGCCACCCTCAACTTATCCTTTTCCATGGCCTTTAACGCAACCAAACGCTTATCGGTGACCTTATCAATATTATCAATCATCAAATTATAAAAGTCCATCGCTGATAAATCATTTTGTTTTGCTATTCTCAAGGCATTCAAATTAACTTCCACGGGTAAAACAACTTCTTGACCATATACAAGCTCATATGGAGTTACCTTCGTAGCACCATGCCTTGAAATCCTATGTGCCCACAAAGCTTCAGACAATAACTCATGTCATCTCCTTGTATTATCTTCAATTTTCTTCTTGATGAGCTTGATCAATATCTTATTACTAGATTCAGTTTGTCTATTAGCTTGGGCATAATACGGGGAGGAATTGAGCAACTTTATATTATAAGATTCGGAAAATTCTCTAACTTGATGTGCCATGAAAGACGAACCTTGATCTGTAGTCAATGTTTGAGGGATGCCGAATCTATGAATAATATGCTCGGTTATAAATTTAATTACCTCCACATGCGTCATATTCCTGAGAGGTACTGCTTCAGACCACTTAGTAAAATAATCAGTCGCCACCAACACAAACCGATGCCCCTTTGAAGTGGAAGGATGAATTTGTCCAATGAAATCTAATCCCCAACCTCTAAATGGCCACGGCTTAATAATAGGATGTAACATAGCAGCGGGAGGCAACTGAATATCACCAATCTTTTGACAAGCTTCACATCCTTTGTAGTACTTGAAGCAATCACTAATCATAGTCGGCCAATAAAATCCAGCACGTCGCGATAACCACTTCATCTTTGGAGCCGACTGATGAGTACCACATATTCCTTCATGTACCTCTCCCATAGCAACTCTCGCTTGATCATCATCCAAGCACTTTAAAGAAACATCATCAACCGTTCGGCGATAAAGGTCATCATCCCTCAATTCATACTTAAAAGCTATACGCCGAACAGTCCTGTCCACCCTTTTACTAGGATCAAGCAAATAATCAATTATGGGCTTCCTCCAGTCTTGATTTTCACCTGCACTAGATATCTCATTAGTGGCCGAAGTAGTAAGTTCTAATTCGGCCTCTTCTATGCTGGCAAGGCAAGACATCGGTTCTCGAGAAATATGAAACATGCCATGATCATCGTGATAACCATATGCTTGTTGTGCCAATTCATTTGCTTTACAATTGTCATGTCTAGGTATATGAGCAATACTAAAATGATCCAAAGTAGAAACTACATCTAGACATTTATCAAGATAAACATTGAGTGATTCATCAAAGCATTTAAACACTCCAGAAACTTGTTGCACTACCAATAATGAATCACCAAAAGCCTCAATATGTGTAGCACCTATATCTAGCAACATCTTTAAGCCGAATAACAATGCTTCATATTCGGCCTGATTATTGGTGCAAAAGTATTCTAATCGGCACGAGGCCTCAAAAATAGCGCCATGAGGAGATATATAAACAACACCAACACCCTGTCCATTGCTACAAACTGAACCATCAAAATATAATCTCCATGGTACTAACGGAACAAGGTTTATATCAATATCATGCTCACTATCAATCCGATGTTCAACTATAAAATCAGCAACAATTTGGCCTTTCATAGATTTCAAAGATTCATAAGCCAAATCATACTCAATTAAAGCATAAGCCCACTTGCCAATTCTACCACTAAGAATTGGCCTATGCAACATGTATTTGATGACATCGGTTTGAGAAGCTACTATGCAATTACTACGCACTAGAATATGTCTCAGTTTTGTGCAAGCATAATATAAACATAAGCATATTTTCTCAATGAAGGAATACCTTGTTTCGGCATCCAAAAGGCGCCGACTCAAATAAGTAATAGCATGTTCCTTCCCTTCGGTTTCTTGAGTCAAAACAGCACCAATAACACCGTGCTCCGCCGCAATATAAAGTCTAAAGGGCTTCCCATGCTTAGGATCTTTCAACACCGGAGGAGTGCACAAATATTTCTTGATCATGTCAAATGCTTCTTGCTGTTTTGCCCCCCAAATAAAATCAACATCATTCCTTAACCGAAGTATAGGGGTAAATGCATCAACCTTCCTTGACAAATTAGCAATGAATCTCCTCAAATAATTAATATTGCCAAGGAACTTCTGCATATCTCTCTTGCACTTTGGAGCCTCCACCTTCTTTATAGCTTCTATCTTCTTGGGATCAATTTCAATACCGTCCTCATGAATAATAAAACCCAAGAACTTGCCAGCCGATACGCCAAAAGCACACTTCAAAGGATTCATCTTCAATCCATATTTATTCATCCTCTCAAAAGCTAAACGCAAATCGGCTAAATGACATTCAAAAGAATCCGATTTGACAACAATATCATCAATATAGACCTCAAGTATAACACCAAGTAGATCATGAAAAATTAAGTTCATAGCCCTTTGATATGTAGCACCGGCATTCTTCAAACTAAAAGTCATTACCACCCACTCAAATAAACCAACAAAACCGGGGCACCGAAAAAAAGTCTTGTAAATATCCTCTTCGGCCATAAAAATCTGATTATATCCCGCATTACCATCCAAAAGGTAATAACTTTATGTCCAGAAGCTTCATTAATAAGCATATCGGCTATTGGCATGGGATACTCATCTTTGAGCGTAGCTCTATTCAAATCTCTAAAATCAATAAACGCACTCACCTTGTTGGACCCTTTCTTCTCCACAGGCACGATATTAGAAATCCATTCAGCATACCTGCAAGGTCTAATAAAATTAGCTTTAAGCAACCGACCGATCTCTTCCTTGATACGGTCATATATTTTAGGATTAAACTTTCTAGTTGTTTTCTTATAAGGCCTAAATCCATTCTTTATAGGCAACCGATGCTCAACTAGCTCTCGGCTTAAACCCGACATCTCATGATACTCCCATGCAAAGCAACAAATATATTCTTTCCATAGCTTGATTATAACTTTACAATCGGCGTCCAGATTTTGGTTCACAAATGTCGGCCTAGGAATTGAACCATCTCCTATGTCTACCTCCTCTAATGGATCAGCCGACACAAAACCTTGTCCTAATTTATCCATGTTTTCCAACTCTTCTATCGACTCAAATATATCGTCCCCATTGGACCGATATTCTTCAAGACGCTTTTGCAACCATTCGGAGTTAGAATCCATTTAAATGCATTGTTCCTTGGAGCCGGTTACCACCAACCGGCTTTAGAGATACAGGCACGAAACCATTCTTTGTGGCGCTAAGAAAATCAAAATATGATAAGTCGCGCCCCATCAAGCAAGTAGCATGTGGATGTTGCCAATCCACCGGTGCATCAGCCAAAGCAACACAGGCCGAATTATCCGCATGATCCACCGGTGCATCAGCCAAAGCAACACAGGCCGAATTATCCGCATGAACAACCTCCACTTCCTCATCAACCCACTGAATCAAGAACTGGTGCATAGTTGATGGCACGCATTGATTAGCATGAACCCAATCGCGCCCAAGTATGACATTGTAGTTACCATGCACCTCAGCAACAAAGAACGCGGTAGCCAAAGTCTTTCTCCTCACCGTAAGTTCTACATACATGACACCTTTGTCTTCAGTTTTGTCCTTACCTTCAAATCCATTGAGCACCATATTGGTCTTTATCAATTCCGCCTCATTCAAACCCAATTTTTTGAAGACCGAATAGGGCATAAGATTCACAATAGCACCACCATCAACAAGCATCCTAGAGACCGGTGATCCATTAATATGACCTTTGAGGTACAATAGCCTCAAGTGCGTCACCGGTTCTTTTGGCTTCTCGAATATAGCATTTTTAGGGCCAAAATCCAAATGAGCCACCTCCCCTTCTTCATCTACGGCACGAAATTCAGCGGGTAAGTAGAACACCATATTAATAACCATACTTTCACGTACAGGCGTAGGATGAAAAGCATAAGGAGCCATTGGGGGCTGCTCCCATCTACCATAAAATCCTCCTGTATAGTATGTCCCATAAGGGGGCGGCGCATAAGGGGGTGGCGCTATCCATGGGGCTGGCGCCCATGACCCGTATGGCCTTGCTTGACGCTGAAATACCTGCTTAGGAGGCGACCTTGAACGTTTAAAACGTGATGACCGATTAGAGCTAGAACCGGCCGCTTGGTTAGCATACTTGGACAACAACATATCATAAGTTGGCTTGATTTTCTTGCGTTGCATTTTAGCTTCATTTGTCTTCCACCTGCCAATTTCCGGACTCTTGGGCTTGACAAATCTGCCACGAGTATTCTCTTGCACTTGTGGTTGCCCCCCAAGTGTAGGATTCTTGATGGTGATCTTGATAATCTCCCCACCACCGGGTTGCTTGTCAAGCACCACCTGCCTCTCCGAGACCTCGCTGCCATCCTTGCTTTTCCTGGATTCACCAATGACAACATTGTCCTTGTTAGTTGATTCAGCTATGTCAGGCCGAATTAACATCTTCTTCCCCTCCAAATCAATAGTGTTCATGGGGAAGGGCTGCTTATCAACATGCATCTCAGAAAAATTCAATCGTCCGTCATTAATGGCCGATTGTATCTGTCGTCGAAAAACGTTGCAATCATTAGTAGCATGAGAAAAAGAATTATGATACTTGCAATATGCACGCCGTTTTAGCTCGTCAAACGGCGGTAAAGCGTGAGACATTTTAATAAACTTAGCTTGCAGCAAAGCATCAAATATTCTATCACATTTAGCAATGTTAAAGTAAACTTCATATCATCATCACGATTCTTATGAATCGACTTTAAATCTTGACAAGTAAAAGGTTTGCCCTTGGATGGCCAAACAAACTCGGCGGTATAGACATTAGCTTCATCATCCGAATCACTATCATATTCAATCATTTTCACCTTAGGACGATCAATCTTATATCTATGCACCTCTTTATTCTCTTTTCCACGGCTCTCTTGAGATAAATCCCTTTGCAAGACTTGATTAATAGTTAAGAACTCATGGCCTTCTAACCTAATCCCTCTCACTTATCACTAAACTATAACACCGGTTTTTTGTGTCCCTAAACCTCTTGACATAATCGGAGACCGATTCATCATTCTTTTGTTTAACTGATGTAAGATGTGACAGTTTAAGTTCATTATCACCACTGTAAAAATGATCATGAATTTTTTTCTCAAGATGAGGCCATGCAAGAATAGAACCATGCGGCAAAGATGAAAACCATGAAAAAGCAGTACCAGTCAATGATAAAGGAAACAAACGTATTTTCAATTCTTTTGATGAAGCAACTTCACCTAATTGAGCCAAATATTGACTAATATGCTCCCATGTAGTCTTTGTGCCATCCCCACTAAACTTAACAAAATCTGGAATTTTATATCCCGGAGGACATTGAATTTCATCGAAATACTCAGGATACGGCTTTTGACACATCCGATTCCTAGGTAGTTCCACACCAAAGTTTTCTCTAAGCATCTTGGTCATCTCCTCTCTAAGGTTAGCTAACTCATCGTCTGTATTAGACGATGTTGCTTGTGACACTGGCACGTGAGGAGTATGATTTGGGGCAACATGTGTGTATACCGAACCATAATTCGGCAATGATCCAATATTATCCCTACCTGTAAACAAAGTTTGGTTCGGCGTTTCCACCGAACCTGGCATACTCATGATAGGATTAATAGATGAAGCCACAACTTTATTTGTATAGGTGGGGAAGTAATTCATCGGCATGGGAGGCGCCGATGATAATGGCAAAACTGAACTAGGGTTTCCCAAACTAGTACGTGCACCAATACTACCACTAGATAATGGAGGCATATTATTTTTAGCACTAGTATTCTCAACGCAAGCTCGGTAAACCAAATTATTTCCGTCGGTAATACGACTATCAATTTCAGCCCATTGTTCAGGAGAAAAGGTAGTACTCACAGAGGGTTTAACTTGCGCCAAAAAGTTTGTTGACACATGAACACGTCACGTGTACCCTCGACGCCGAGGGTGATGCATCGCAACTCACGTCGAAGGATATCCGTCCGGTAGCGCGATACGAAAGACAACCGGCGGACGCTTTTTAGCACCCGAAACCCCACACGCCCGGGAGGGACCCCGTCTGGGCGCACGGCGGCTATGGGCTGACCTAGGTCGACCTTATCGCCCCTAGACCTCTCGCCGATCGTTGCCCTGCAAGAACAAGAACAAATGAAGAACGAGGGAGAAGATACGTGGAAAAGTAGAAAAAATTAGGGTTTAGATGTGTTTGCGATTGTTTGTTGTTTCAATCGGCCGTCACCTCATCTATGTATGAGGGGTTTGGACTTTCCGTGCAAGAAAAGGGCTCAGATTCGCGTCAAAAGTGCCAAAAACCCGATCAAATTCGGATCCGGATCAGGGGTTCGGACGTCCGGACTTTATCCCGGACGGTCCGAACCATAGGGTCGGACGGTCCGAACCATAGGGTCGGACGGTCAAGCTTCTAGGTCGGACGGTACGAGCTGAGGTCAAAATCTTTCTGTAATCGGGGTTCTCAAGTCGGACGGTCCGACTTCAAAGTCGGACGGTCCGACCTTAGCTTGGACGGTCCGTTTTCCACCTCGGACGGTCCGACCTGGTTTTTTCAGTGCTGCACTTTTTTGGCAATAACTTCTTCATACGAACTCGGATTTGGACGTTTCAAATATCAAAATCGACCAGTTTGACGAGACGAAGCCGGCCTATGTATAAAATTTTCCCATTTGAGGATGTCTTGATGTCCTAATTGGCAGAATAGTACTCCGAATGCCAGGGTCTTATTGCTTCAAACATAGTTTCGTCCCTTGAGATTGAATCAGATGATCATGGCTCGAACTACAAAGTTGTTCATATCGACAATACCCAAATTTTTCATGTAGAGAACTTCTTCATTTGAGGTCATATTATATAGGTTTAATGTCGTGCCAAAAACCAGTGTCAACAAGATGATCTGGTGATTTATCGTGAATTTTTTCGTCAAGCAGACAGAATCTGTTTCTGGACAGCATGCACCAACTTTTGATCTTTCTTGCAATCAGAGGATAAACTTGGCACAAATCTTAGAAAGTAAAGATACAATGATGTTGCTACAGTAGTAACAATCATCAAGACCACTAAGAACAGAAGAAAAACAAAAATAAAAACCTAAATTCGTTGCGGGCTGCCTCCGGAAAGCGCTTCTTTAAAGCCATTAGCTAGGCATGAGTGTAACGATGCTCACAAGAGAATAAGAGTCGAAGCGCAAAAGAGAGCTTCAAAGGAGCGAAGACAAACCACATTTAAGTCTAACATGCTTCCTATGCATGGGCAACTTGAAACAAAATAAATAAATGAAGCACAAAGCAACAAGCATAGGAAGGTAAAACATGAGCACCTTCAAGATTTTCAACATGGAGAGGGGTGTTTTCCTAACATGAAAATTTCTATAACCATATTTCCCTCTCATAATAATTTTCAGTAGCATCATGAACAAACTCAACAATATAATTATCACACAAAGCATGCTTTTCATGATCTACTAGCACATAATCATGTAGACTTTCTAAGAAAACCTCATCATCATTAAGAACATCCATAGTAGGAAAAAATAGAGGTTTATCATAAGATTCATCAAGATAGCAAGGGTTATCATAAATAACAGTAGAAAAATAATCCTTGCAAGTATCATTCATAGGGGCATCGTGGCCACAAGCATCAATTTCATCAAAAAGGGATATTTCAAAATAATCCATAGAATCATAGAAATCAATATAGCATTCATCCTCCTTTGGTAAGCATGGAGGGCAATCATATAAAGTAAGAGTCAAAGAGTTACTCTCGTTAGTAGGTAGAGATGGGTAGCTACTCCATTCTTCCTCCTTTCGTTCGTCACTCTCCTCCTCTTTTTCATCCAAGGAGCATTCAGTTTCAGCAATTTCTTCTTCCGTAGAGTCCTGCAAAACATTAGTCTCTTCCTCTTGTGGATAGAACCTTTTGAGATGGTCACTAATATAATTATTGTCATTAAAATCCTCAAAGAAATAATTAAGTATTTCAACACTCTCGGATTTGTAAGGGGCATCATCAATATTTTCAACAAAGGAAGCAATTTCATAGGCACCCTTAAAGATAACAACTTCTTGTATTTGTTCTGCATCATAAAAATCATAGTTTCCCTTAGCATAAGAAGCTAAGGTTTCATCATCATTGTACTCACATTGGAAAGCAATGTGTTTGTGCCTCATAAAGCAACAAGATTCATCCCTGCAGAAAGATATATTATATATTGAGCACAACTTTCTAGCATAGTCATACAACTCATGTATTAATCCCCATGAGTGTATCCCTTTTTGAGACAAGCGGTATTCCTTGTAATATTTTCGTTGATCCTCCATGAATCCGCCTTGCCAATAAGATCTAGTCTCAAAGAAAGTAGTCATTAGTAGCAAATAGAGTAATAAGCAAAAGTGTACTTATCAAGTGAACTTATAAGTAAAGCTATGCTCACTACAAGAAACAGGAGTTTTGCCGTCAGCCAAAGCTGACGGCAAACTTATGAAAAGCTGACGGCAAAGGCTTTGCCGTCAGCTCCACGACGGCAAACCTGTTGTCAGCTCGTTAGTCGGCAGTGAGCTGCTTTGCCGTCAGCTCAAGATCGACCGACGGCAAAGCCTTTGCCATCAGCCTTTTTGTACTGGCTGACGGCAAAGCCGCTCGTACGGCCAGCTCTGACTTAACCCCCATGGGCTGAGTTAACGGCGTGCATTGCCGTCAGCTAGCCGTCTGGATGACGGCAAAGCCCTTGCCTGGGCCCACATGTCAACAGTATGTTGTCAGCCAACCTACTCTTTGCCGTCAGCCGGTTGAAGGCCGACGGCAAAGCCGTGACCAAATGGTCACTGCCACAGCCCAGATTGCACAGGCTGCCGCCAGGTGTCCTCTTTGCCGTCAGCTTGCTGACGGCAACGCCTTTGCCGTCAGCAAGCTGACGGCAAAGCTCTCTGTATCTATCTTTTTAATTTGTTTCCCTGCATTTAAACAATAATATATATATACAGATATATTATAGCCAACATGATATATTATAGTCATCTCCATCCCACAAGTAATACAAAAAGTGCATCAACCATATAATTAACAACCATCACAAGTGCATCAACCATATAATATTTACAAGTGCATCAACAAAATCTACAAAGTTTACAAGTTCAACATCCATCCATATGACAAACACTAAAAGTTCAACATCCTATATCTACAACACACTCCAAAGGTAGCATCCATCAATGCATATAGCCAAAATCTTCAAAATGTGAACATAAAAGTATATGTTAGTTTTGGCCTTTATGAGCTAAGTATAAAAAAAAAGAACAAGGAGAAGAAGAGTAAGGAGAAGAAGAGGAAGAATAAGAATAAGATGAAAGGAAGAATAGAAGATGGAGAAAAAGAAAGAAGAGAAAAAGTAAGAATAAGAAGAACTTTTCTTCTTTTACTTTCTTTTTCACCTCTTTCTTCTTCACTTCTTTCTTTTCCTCCTATCCTTCTTCTTATTCTACAATACTTGTTCTTCTTAGACCTCAAGAGCTAAATATATCTCATTTTAGATCTAACTAAGTCATTAATTCATTTTTGACCTTTATATGCGAAGTATAACTCATTTTTTAGGTTTATAAGCCACTTAAGCTAGTAAATTCATTATTGAGCTTTTATAAGACAAGTATAAGTCATTGTTGAACTTAATAAGCTTATAAAATCAAATTTGAGCTTTAAAAGCTTATAAATCCAAGTTTCAGCTTTATAAGCTTATAAAGTCACTATTGAGCTTTTAGAAGCCAAGTATAACTCAATTTTCATCGAACTACGCTATTAACATCATTTTTCAGCTTTATGAGCTTATGAAGTCATTGAGGAGCTATTATAAGCCAAGTATAAGTCATTTTTTAGGTTTACAAGCTTATAAAGCCAAGTATAAGCTTTATAAGCTTATATAGTCATTTTTTAGCTTTTATAAGCCAAGAATAAGTAAATATTTATGTAACTAAGCTATTACTACCACTATTGAGCTTTATGAGCATATAAAGTCATTGATGAGCTTTATGTAACTTACCGGAGGCCACCTCAAGGCTGAGAAGCGCCGCCACGTGGGTTGCTCGGGGATTCACTAGGAGATTCTTGTGGGTTGTGAGATGCAGCTCCGGAATTATGCTGCAACAAAGGATGAGTTGCAATGTGGTAAGCATGATGACACTTGATGGTATAAGACCGGGATATATTGATCATTGAAAGAAACTTACCGTTCCGGGAGGAGAAACGATAGGCGTCGGCATCGGTGGAGGGGTAAGACCTTGCTTCTCCCACATACTCTGCGAGTTAGTTTTTGAGGACTCGAGCATATTAGCAAGTGAACCAAACATATGCATATGCATTCTTGGCGGATATATGCAAAAGTAGTAACTTACCGAGAAGAGGTCGTAGATGGCCTTCGTCTAGGCATTATTGCGTGCCCTCTCCTCCTCGAGTATCCTCTGGGTCCTCTCCTCCGCCAGTCGGTCCCTCTTCACAAGCTGCTCCGACAACATCTCTTGTGTCGCTTGTCTCTCCCTCTGAATGGCGTCCTGCGAACACTCAACAATATAGCAATTATTGTCATCATCACTACGTAGTCTAAAGAACGGAAAGAAAAATTGAGACAAAGTTATACCTGGATAGCAATGTCCACTGGCCGCGGGCGAGGTCGTACAGCAGGAGCGGAGCTCGTTTGCCTCGCCTTGATCTGAGGTAGAGTCTCCGGGAAATGTACGAAGCCATTGCACATGGAGGTGCTGCCATGATGCTTACCGCCACCAGAAATCATCAAGGCCTCCGGATCCATCTCCTCCTCGCTCGGGTCAAACTGAGGACCGCGTAGCTCTTTCGCCACCTCAGAATAGGCCATCATCTTGTGGTAGGCTGCAGCGCTGCTGTACGCCTCAACACCGTCGCCCTCGGAATATGCCGTCACCGTTTTGTACTTTCCCTTAGTGGCCATGGAAAATGAGCGAAATCCCTTAGGCACAGGATGATTATGGTGCTTCGCCTACAATGAAAAGCAAAGAAAAGGCATGAAACAAATCAATTGATTAATGATGAAAGGACATGAAACTTAAAAAAAAAGGCACATACCCATTTTTTTGCGTACTTGTTGACGTTGAGATTGCCTTGGTGGTGTGCCACACCTACCATTTGTGCACGCCTAGCCTTGGCGCTTTTTTGGGTGGACAGCCAGGCATCACTGAGCCATTTGTCCACTATCGCCTCAAAGCAATCCATCTTATTTGCACACCATCTCGGGGGCGCCTATGAATTAATAATCTTATAAAGTCATTGAATATCTTTTTTAAGCCAAGTACAAGTCAAGTTTTATGTAACTAAGCTATTATTATCATTTTTAGTTTTACAAGCTTATAGAGCCAAGTTTGACTTTTATAAACTTATAAAGCCAAGTTTGACACTTATAAGCTTATAAAGCCAAGTTTGAGCTTCATAAGCTTATAAAGAAAAGTTTGACACTTATAAGCTTATAAAGCCAAGTTTGAGCTTCATAAGCTTATAAAGAAAAGTTGGAGCTAACTAGGCCTTACTTATAAGTGTAGGAATTTGAATTAGTTAGTAATTTACTTCCAAGTATTCTTCCTTCTTAAGGAAAACTTTTCTACACTTCTTCTTGGCCTTCTTCACGCCCTTCTTGGCGTACCAATCTCGATCACACTGAACACGCATCTCGTGCCTAGTGTTCGTGAGTAGCCTCACTATCTCCTTCTCGAGATTCTTCTGGGCCGCCGGCTCCATCCCCTCCTCAACCCTATAGTAGCACTGAAAAATGCATCGAACATATGAAAAGATGAGTGAAATGATTCCAACACTAATAAATGATTGCAATGCTTAGAATACTTACCCAAAAAGTAGCCACCACCATGTCGGCTTTGGTACGACATTCAACGTTGTTGATGCATTCATCTGGCGGGGCCGGGGCGGCTTTGTAGTGTGGCCAAGTGAGGCCGGGCTCAGGAACCCTACCCTCAACAGGCAACTGGACTAGCCCGAGGAAATGCTCCTTAAGCACGGCACCAAGGAGGCAGTTCAGATTCCGAGCACCTTCCGGGTAACTCCACGCCCTGCAAAATAAGAACACAAAGACATTAGTTCTTGTTGGATCATATGTACATGTATGATATATATATACAAGGAACACAAAAAATTCATCAACTTACTTCTCCCCATCTGGCGCAATCAATGTCCTCTGCGCAGGGTCCGGACGTGGTGGGAGCCGTGTCATACCACGCTGGTACACCGGCTTCTTGGAAGAGGAGCTCCCCTCACCCCCATCATCCCCCTTACCCCCCTCAGCCCCGTCGTCATCGCTATCATCATCCTCATCAGCATCATCATCATCCGTGCGAGCACGCTCCTCCCAAGGATCATCCCAACGAGGCTCCGTCGACTGCCTCGGTGCCTCCGGTGTCTCTGACTGCACCGGCGGTGTCCGCTGCTCCGGTGCCTCCGACTGCACCGGCGGTGGCCGCTGCTCCGGTGCCTCCGACTGCACCGGCGGTGGCTCCTGTACCGGTGAGACTGTCCTGTGAGTGGGTGACTCGGCTAGGGCGCCACCTGCTCCTCGACCACCTCCTCGACCACCGGGTTTAGCTCTCTTTGGGCCTTTTCCCCGACCTCTCCCACGAGGCTGCTCAGCACGCGCCGGTGGCGAGCTGGCTGCAACAATACCCGCCAGCAACTCTCTCCGTAGAGGTAGAGGTGGTCGAGACTCCACCGGTGGGTCCCTACGGCTCGCCATGTGGCAACACCTGTTACGGAGTAAAGATGAATTAGTAAAGTAAGGAAATAAATAATACAAATTCATATATACAAAAAACAAACATATGCATATAAAGATGAATTAGTACATTACGGAAATAAATAATACAAATTCATATATACAAAAAAGAAAAGAAAGTTGGGATGCATACAACTAATAGTCGGGATCATCTATATCTTCTCCAGGATCAATAAAAACATCATCGTCACTATCACGCGTGTCGTCATGAATGATATCTTCTCCGGGATCGGGTTCAGCGTCAACCACATTTCGAAAGCCTTTTTGTAACCGGTCAAGTAATGATAGGTCATCCGCATCGGTAACCTCTTCGTGTTCCACTTCTTCATCTTCCTCCTCATCATCATCGGTAACCTCTTCGTGTTCCACTTCTTCCTCTTCCTCCTCATTGTCATTCTCTACTTCCATGTTTTGACCAAACGTAGAGGTTTTTCCGAAATGTTTTTTGGCCACACGTGTTTCTTGGAAGAATTCTCCGTCATATGTGTCTGGGTCTATGTGAGGTTGATAATCCTCTTCTTCATTGGGGGAAGGTAGTTTACCATGTGGCGGCACGTCATAGACGACATACCAATCTTCGAGATTCTTTACACTTTGGCAGGCCCATGGAAGATAGAAAACTTGTGTGGCCTGTTGAGCCACAATATAAACTTCGGCAACATTTAAACGGTTCTTCTGTTTAATTTCAACTAGGCCAACATGCTCATGAGTTCGTCTAGTGTCCTTCGGATCGAACCAATGACATTTGAAGACAACGGCATTCGGAGGATTTTCACCATAATATAGCAGTTCATATATTTCTTCAACTATTCCATAATACTCGACTCCTCCATCTATAGTGGACACACCGGAATTCTTTGTTTTCCGATCGGGCATAGTTTGCTCTTTCATACCAGTACGAAAGCGATACCCATTGATGTCGTATTTTTCATATGTATGGACCTTAAAGTCAAAACCATTTGCGATTTGTCTCAATTCAGCGTCCATCGACTCTGAATTAGCCTACAAGTTGAAACGGAAAGGCTTGTTTTATTAGTCGGTACTGAGACGACGAAGAAATAAAAATGGCTTGTATATCATATAAGAAGTACCGTTTGTGTAAACCAAGAGATGAAACCGGGATTTCCGCCTCCCCGCTTCTCAAGAAGATTAATCTCTTCGATGGAGTCTTTTTCGATCGCCACTCCATTCGAGAATTGCGCGACGAATCGACTGTATCAAATAATTAAGAGAAGTTAGACACACAACTCGTCAAGAAGTTGCAGAACAATTAATATGTACCGCGCACTTACTCGATGTATGGCCGCACTTCTGTCATGTTGGTCAAGATATACAATGTAATGATGCTCCATTCCTCGAAGGTCAACGTCTTTGTCTTCATAACCCCACAAGGTGCGACACTCCCTTTAAAGAGTTTGAACTTGGCTTCATGTCGCTCGGGGTCGCCAGTATTGTACCGAGGCTTTGGATTATGCAAACTGTAATTAGTGGTAGCATAGTGTGCTGTCACGAAGTTTACCGCTTCCTCGACAACGAATGCCTCAGCCATTGATGCTTCAATTCTCCGTTTATTTTTACATTTTTCTCGAAGCGTCTTCTGCATTCTCTCGGTTGCATAGCACCAACGGTTTTGCACAGGGCCACCCAATCTTGCCTCCATCGGTAGATGCAAAATCATATGCTGCATCGGATTAAAGAAACCCGGTGGAAAGATCTTCTCTAACTTGCATATCAACTCCGGCGCCAGTTTTTCCATATCTTCTGTCACAATAGGCGATAATTCTTTAGCACAAAGAACACGGAAGAAATAGCTTAGCTCTGCCATTACTAGCCATTCATCCTCAGGGATGTAGACGCGCAACATCAACGGCATTATCCGCTCAAGCCATATGTGCCAATCGTGACTCTTCAGCCCAAAGATTTTTCAACTTTTCAAGACTTGCTCCCCTTGCTAGATTTGCTGCATACCCATCGGGGAACATCAACTTTTTTTTCACCCAGATGAGGATTTCCCTCATGTGTTCCCTTTTAAGATTGAACCATGCCTTTGGCTTCTCCCAATTCTTCTTCCCTTTCGGTAGTCGCATGTTCAGTGACTTCCTATTACACAGACTCTCCTGATCGAATCTAGCCTTAACATTATCTTTCCCCTTATCAGTGCCGAACAATGTACCAAAAAGGGCCTCACCCATATTTTTTTCAGTGTGCATCATGTCAATGTTGTGTGGAAGAGCAAGGTCTTTGAAATACGGGAGATCCAAAAAGCATGGCTTGTGGGTCCAGGCGTGTTCCGTATTATATCCCAAGAAATACCCTGGCCAGTTCGGATCAGGCTCTAGTGAGTTCAACTGATCAAGAATTTGTGTGCCCGTCATCATAGGTGGTGCCTCGTGCTCGACAACTTTACCTTTGGTGAAATTCTTCTTGTCTTTTCTGAATCCATGGTCCAGAGGCAGGAATTGTCTATGCAAGTTGAAGCAAGAATACTTGCGACCCTCCGGCAGCCAATGAAACTTAAGAGCAGACTTGCATTGCGGGCATGGGAACCTTCCGTGCACGCACCATGCAACAAAAAGTGCAAACGCCGGCAGGTCATGCATGGAGTACATCAACCAAGCATGCATTTGGAAGTTTGTTTTGCTAGCTGCGTCATATGTCCGGATCCCATTATCCCAAGCTTCTTTCAACTCATCCATCAGTGGTTGCAAGTACACATTCATATTTTTTCCGGGATAGTTGGGCCCCGGAACTATCAACGTCAAGAAGATGTGCTTTCTTTGCATAAGTACTCCAGGGGGCTGATTGAGGGGCATGATGAATACGGGCCAACAACTATACTGGGTTGCCGTCATACCGAAAGGATTGAACCCATCGAGGCTAATGGCGAGTGCCACGTTTCTTGGGTCTTTGGCTTTACCTTCTTTATGTATTTCATTGAAAATCTTCCACGCTTCACCATCAGAGGGGTGGGTCAACATCAAATTCCCGTATTCATCTGTAGCACGTCTAATTCCATCTCTGCGCCATGTCATTTGTTTTGCTGTTTCTTCAAGCATGTAAAGCCGTTGAAGTCTTTGTAAGATCGGTAGGTACCAAAGAATGTTTACGGGTATTTTGCTCTGCGTCTTCTCACCAAGACCGTTGTCTACGACAATATACCTGGAGGACTTGCAGCGTGAACAATAATTATCATCCGCATACTCATGCCTAAATAAGACGCATCCTTTCTCACAAGCATGTATCCGCTCGATGGGCATCTTCAGTGCACCGAGTATTTTGTCTGAGTGGTATAGGTTTGCAGGCATAATATGACCGTCCGGTAGAAAGCGCCCGAATAAGGTCATCATCGCATCATAGCACTCTCTGGACAAGTTGAATTGTGCCTTAAGAGCCATTGTTTGTGCGATGGCATCTAGTTGACAAAGCTTGGTGTGCGCATGCAGTGGGAGTTTTGAAGACTCTAGCATGGCATAAAAGGCCTTGGAAGTTTCCTCCGGTTCTTCGTCCTCAAGACGAGCATCGTTGTAGTCATTGATTATGTCTTCGATCCCTGTACCACAATCCTGAATGCGCTGACGCACTACCTCATGTCTGTCACGTTGGGCCGACTCGCCATGAAATGACCACAACGTATAATCAGGCATGAAACCACGTATTTGCAGGTGTTTACCCATTACATCCTTTGTCTGTTGTGAATAGTTCTTACATCTAGTGCAGGGGAACCATGTTCTTGGTTGGCCAGCACTAAATGCAACCTCTAGGAAATCCTCGGTCTTGGTCAACCATTCCTTAGTCATATTTTTTTGACTAGGGTGACCGGTGTACATCCACGCACGATCATTCATTCTGGCTAGCTAGCTAGTACAAATTAACACCAGAAGGCATATAATTAATTACGGTGATATGGCATATGCACCTACTAGCTAATAGGTAAAGATAGGTCCTAATCCCACCCGAGTATGTGCAGATTGGATTCATTTCCCCATGCTCTCCTCCCGATCCGACGCAAAATTTCGACAACACCTCCCCGCTGTTCTCCTGATACACGTCTCAACATAAACCGAGAGGATGTGTACCCGGAGAACAACAAGGTGGCGCGGAAGAAATCCTGCGTCAGATCCAGAGGAGAGCATATCTGGGGAAATGAATCCAATCTACACATACTCGGGCTGTCCATGGATAACGTTGGACAATTCGAAAGAATCCAATTATAAATATGCAAATGAATGCATATTTATAAATGGAATCTTTCGAACGGGAGACGCATATGGGTTGCGTGACTTGGATGAGTTGAGAAGGAATAAACTAGCTACACCTATATTTTGGGTAGGGTGAAACTAGGGTAGGGTGAAACTAAGAGGAGAGATACGTTTGGTGTCCCAGTAGGAAAAACTTCTAGTCACGGGAACCTATGCAATTAAATAAGGCAACCTTAGCAACAACAAGCTAAGCACCAATACATTGGAGACTATAGTTACTTAACACATTTAATACTCTTAGCACCTCACTTAGCACCTTTGTTTTTTTAGATAAATAAGAGCTCTTGCCCCGGTTTCATATCACCGAAATCAAATAGTACTAACTATATATCCTAATTAGTAGTAACTAATTCCTAAATCTAAAAAGCCCTAGCCCTAATCTACTAACAAATCTAGCTAGCTAATTTCTTTAACTAAATACTTATAAGCTAACTAAAATTTATCATAAATAGAAACAAAATTGAATCCTAATTAGTATACTAACTAATTTCTAAACCTAACAAACCCTAGCCCTAATCTACTAACTGATCTAGCTAGCTAAATTTTTAACTAACTAATGATAAGCTAACTAAAATTTAACATAAATATCTACTTACATTAAATACAAACAAAAATGAATAAAAAATAGAAAAAAATGCAAAAAATGGGAGGGCCGGTGCTCACCTGCAGGGGGTCGACGGCTGGGGGAGAGGAGACCGACGGTGCCTCCGAGACCTAGAGGGGGAGGGCGAGCAGGGGAGGTGACAGTGGCGGCGAGCAGGGGAGGTGACGGCGGCCCGGCGGCGGTGGCGTTGACCTGCAGGGGATAGAATGGAGGGGCGGTGAGAGGTGGCGGTGGCGCGGCTAAGGAGGGAATGCCGTGGAGGCGTCGGCGGGTCACCGGCGTGTGGAGGTGGCGGCGGGTCACCGGCGCGTGCAGGGGTGGCGGCGGGGCGCAGCAAAGGAGATGCGGCGGCGAGATGTGGAAGGAGTGGGGGTTGTGGAGGCGTGGAGGAGGCGGCGGGTCACCGGCGTGGGGAGGTGGCGGCGGGGCGCAGCAAGGGAGACGCGGCGGCGAGATGTGGAAGGAGTGGGGGGTTGTGGGGGTTAGGGCTGGCCCGACGTGGGTTAACGGCGCTAGCATCTTTGCCGTCAGTTGGCTGACGGCGGAGGCTTGGCCGTCTGCTGGCTGACGGCCAAGCAGCGGGAAGTTAAGCCAGCTCCTCCTGGTGGGGCTAGGTTGGTTGTTCGCCGTCAGCTAGCCTGTTGCCGTCAGCTTGAATGGCATCTGCCGTCAGCCAGCTGACGGCATTGAACTGGCTGACGGCATAGCTCCGTTTTTCCCACAGCCAGGTCTTTGCCGTCAGCTTACCGTCTGGCGGACGACATAGTTTGCTTTGCCGTCAGCCCCCACAGAAAGCTGACGGCAAAGCACAAAGCTGACGGCAAAACTCCTGTTTCCTGTAGTGGCTCCCCTGCAACGGCGCCAGAAAATAGTCTTAATAACCCACAAGTGTAGGGGATCGCAACACTCTTCGCGGGTAAGAATAACCCAATTTATTGATTCGACACAAGGGGAGCCAAAGAATACTTATAAGCCTTAGCAGTTGAGTTGTGAATTCAACCACACCTGAAAAAGCACTAGACAAGATATAAGTAGCAACAGTGTGTTGACGGGTGTAGCCTTTAAGACTTCCCCAATCACCAACACCACAAAGTAGTAACAAAGTACTAGGAGCAGCAAAGAAAGTAAAATTAACAACGAAGGCAATGAAGGTGAAAGATGGACCAGGGTTCAAGGTTTCACTAGTGGTACCTCTCAAGCAAAAGAACAAGGTACTGGGTGAACAAATTACAGTTGGGCAATTGACAGAATTACACCAACTCTAGCCAAAGAACAAACTAGAGCATCCTAGTCTAAGAACCAAACGTAGGCATATGTTCCGTATGTAGTTGTACGTGCTTGCAATAAGAACTTTTCACAACATCTTTTGTCCTACCATCCCGCTACGAATGGGGCAACTTAAGGAACTTATGGAGATTAAGGTTCTGCTGCGGCGGAGCACCGGAACAAAGCATTAACACTCCATGAACACATGTGATCCTCAAATTATAGCCCATCCCCTTTGGTGTCCCAAGCTGTCACCATTGGGATCGCCGGTTCCGGACTATAATAGGTGCCTACAACTGTAGATAATATCTTGAACAACAATTATAATCATGCAACCATAACGTGCTCAGATCTGAGATCATGCTACTCGTGCACTGGTAACAATCATTAAGAACAACAAATTGCAGCAACAATAATTCATAAACCTCTTAGGACTGAACAAGGTAACAATTCATCGGATCCCAGCAAACACAACTCCAATTACATCATATGGTTCTCAATCATGTAGGGCAGCTCAAGAAAACATTGTATTGATGTTCTAAGGGGAGGGAATACCACATAGCTACTGCCAAGAACCTGTAGTCCAAGGAGGAACTACTCAAGAAGCATCATGGGGGAAGAAGAGTCGATGAAGATGGCCCCGGGGGCCAAGGCCCTCCCCGGCAGGGTGCCAGAGCAGGATCCTGGTGACCCCCGAAGCTAGTTTTCGATGGCGGCGGAGGTCGGAATCGCTTTTGGAAAAAGTACTTCGATATTAGGGATTTCCTCCTCGGGGGTAAAAATAGGGGCCAAAGGGGGCACCGAGAGGGGCCACCAGGCAACCAGGAGGGTTCCTGCCGCGGCCTAGGGTTGGCCGCGCCATGGACCCTTCTGGAGTCCTGGTGTTGGCCCTCCCTTCCTTGGTGTTTCCAGAGGCTTCCGGGACGCTGATTTTTTATATAATTTTGCCGGAATTTTTGGAGCACTTTTAATGATCGGAAAACCCGAAATACAAAAACAGCAGAAAACAGGAACTGGAAACTGGGTGCACTGAGTTAATAGGTTAGTCCAAATATGCTCAAAAGTGTATGAAAGCTCAAGCAAAACATGGCAAAGTCACACAAAACATGTATGGCACAAGCAGAAATTATAGATACGTTTATGACGTATCAGGGGGCTACACCAGCAAGGCTGTTTTATATACAAATATTCAAGTCATCACGAGATGATAAACTTGGAGCTTGGGGGCTACAGGTGATATGGACATAAAATTGCCTGTAAAAAATTTCTTGAGTCCTTTTGACAAGACACGGAAGAGCAAAAAGCAACATTGAACCCAACGAGGAAGAGCTCAAAATTGAATCATATCGGGTTCATTGACATAAATCAGTGGAGCAAGCCGACCTAATGGTTTGGCCTCCAGACCCGGTCCTTATCCTAACCATTCATTATATTGGAAGTTTACCATGGACGCGCACCTAGCATTCTCTTCCACGACAATCTCATTGCCAAGGAAAAGCATGGAAAAAATAAAGCCCACACCAAGATTGCGCCCAAGCTAAACTTGGAGGCTACTGTCGGGGGGATTACTCAAAGCTAAAACCCCGTAAGAAGGGGGCACCCAAAAGGAAGACTCAGCTAGAAGACATGTCCTGAAGAGAAGACCCGGATTGCTACAGTACACACATAATCGGCTGGTACAGTACGGGCATGGACTTTCTACATGATCCACGAGTCGGCTGCTATGATACCCATGAGTCGGCTGCTACAATACCATGAGTCGGTTGCTACAATACCTGTGGGGGGTCCTCTACAGTACCCAAGTGTCGGCCTGCTACAATATCCGCAGGGGGGGTGTCTGCTATAATATCCGCAGGGGGTCTGCTACAGTAAAAAAAGGATCCGCTAAAGGAAAGAAGCCCTAATCTCGGAAGGAGTCCACTTAACTTGGAATATTACAAGACTTAGAGTAGGACTCGCATTGATATCCGAGTTATAGTACAAGATGAGACCAGTCTGTATCAGGATAGGACTCTACTTTTAAGCCTCCCCCTTCCACCTATATAAGGAGGGGGTAGCGTGCCCATAGAGGCTAAGTTGGCCAAAGAAGGCTTCCACCAAAGTAGGCTTTCGCCAGAGTAGGATTTCTCCAAAGTAGGCTTTCGCCAAAGTAGGCTTTCACCAAAATACAACTATAAGAGAGTCGGCGACACGCCGGAAACTCCCCGTGAGCAAGGGAATAAGACCTAGCCACAAACAACATGTAGGGACTTTACCGGACGATGTTTCCCGGGTCCTGAAGCTGTATAGAATCGTGTTTCTCTTTCTCTCTGATGTTCTTCTTCCTCGTATACTCGTAGCAAAGGCCCCATAATCAAGTTCTCTCATGAGGACATCTGCCGTGACTTTCCCATGACAGGTCCTTCCGCAATGTCGTCCCTTGGGCCGACTTGACCACAAGATAATCTACATACACATGAATGTTTCGGCCGAATTGAGGCTGGACACATCGCTGCATAGTACGCTGATAAGGTGCATCGACATTTTTTAGTCCAAAGAGCATGGTGATATAGAAATAAGCCCCGAAAGGGGTGATAAATGCAGTCTTTATTTGATCTTCCACAACAAGTTTGATCTGGAGATAGCCAGCAGTGGCATCCAGAAAAGATAAAAGCTGACAGCAAGCCGTAGAGTCAATGACTTGGTCGATACGGGGCAAAGAAAAGGATCCTTGGGGCATGCCTTGTTCTGGAAAGTGTACTTGATACACTTGCGCCAGGTCCCATTCTTCTTCATAACCAGAAATGGGTTTGCTAACCAGTCTGGATAGAAAACTTCCATGATAAAACTAGCTGCGAGCAACTTGGCAATTTCTTTGCCGATTGCTCTTTTGGAAAAACGTCGAAGCGTCTGCTTGATCGGCTTGGATCCTGGACGGATGTGAATCCTGTGCTCGACGAGTTCCCTCAGCACCCTAGGCATGTCTTGTCGATACCATGCAAAGATGTCCTGGTTCTCACGGAGGAACTCGACGAGCTCGCCTTCCTATTTGTTGCTCAGTCCGGCTCCGACGACCATGCACTTGGCTGGGTCGGAGGGATCTAGATCAATCCTCTTGCTGTACTTGGATGCTTGGGACTAGGTCTTATTTTCCGATCTCTTGTTCTCCCCAACCGGCAGGGGTTCTTTGATCTGACCTTGAGCCATTGCCACCACTTTGCTGAGCTGGCGCCGCCCTGCATCAATGACAAGGGAATCGTCAAGCTTGATGCCGGCGGATGAACACTCGAGGGACTTCTTGTAGTCGCCGTAGACAGTGATGACACCATTCGGCCCTGGGACTTCAGGTATGGCTGGAATACATTCAGCATGAACTTGGCGATTGAGGGAAGTCTGATCAGAAGATAGTATGGGATGCTCAGAACGGCCACCTCGAACCAGACAGGCTCGCGATGAAAATTATCTTCAGTGCCGAATACCACGTCCAATCGGATGCGTCCCAAAGGAGTGCATGAGAGGCCAGGCATAATGCCATGGAACATAGTCCAACTGGGCTACATCTCACTCTCGCTTATTCCGAGCTTAATCATGGTGTCGCGGTAGAGGATGTTGATGGCGCTGCCTCCATCGACCAAGGTCCAAGCGAATTGGCATGAGTATTGTCGCGATGTCAGAATGACATCCACCACCAGTCCATAGCTGCCTGGATTCGGCATCAAGCCTAGATGGTCCTCCCTTCCCCATGTGATGAGTTTGTCTGACCAGTGCATGTATTGGGGGACTGATGGCATAGTAGCATTGACTTCTTGGTCACGGGCTCACCGACTGCCCTTGTCATCCGATTCGCTGGTGAAGATCATGTACGCTACATCTTGACACGGGTACTGGTTGCGAGCATTCGGAGGTGGTGGACCTGGGGGTGGTGGTGGGGGTGGTGGGAGGTTTCCTCCTTCTCCCTGTGCCAGACGCTTCACCCAAATACACTGTCGAGTGGTGTGCATTGCGGGCTTGCCGACTCTGCTATGCATCTTGCATGGCTGGTTCATCATGTCATCGAATGTGTATGGGGGCCGACCTGTCCCATGCGGCTTCTCACTGGGCTTCATCCTCCGACTGCATCCAGCAGCCCCTGGTGCATCCTGCTCCTGAACATCAGCTACCTGCCAATTGCCATATTGAGCATCCAGCTGATCATCCTTCCTCTTGTTGCTGAAGTTGTTGTTGTTGAAATTGGGGGTGGCGTTGTTGTAACCGGGTGTGTTGTTGTTGTTGTTGTTGCTGCGCTGCATCTCACTCCTCTCGCGCCGATTGGAGCATGAACCCCCTGCCTCTCCCGATTGCTGCTACTGCCCAGAGGATTTCCCCTGAATGAGACCGTTGGCACTCAATTTGATCGAGCGCATTGCAGAATCGGAAGCGGCAAAGTTGTTGGAGATTCTCATAAGATCGGCCAGTGTCGTGATCTCCTGCGCAGGAGCTTGTGCTTCAACATTGACCCATCCAGGCAGCCGTTAATAAAGTACTGGATGGCCTAGATCTCATGGACTCTCTCGTCAGTCTTCCTGAGCTTGATCCACCGCTAAAGGTACTCACGGAGGGGCTCATCCTTGCCTTGCACACACAGAACAAATGTCGAGGTAGACTTGGCCGCTCGTAAGTGCCAGTGAAATTGTGCAAAAAAGCGTCATCAAAATCCGCCCAACAGTTAATGATCTTGCCGGGCAATCTGTTCAGCCAGGACCGAGCTGAGCCCTGGAGCATGAGAGGTGCATAGCAAAATGCCACGCGCCTATTGCCTCCCGCGATGCCGATTGCGGTCATGTAATCGACCAGCCAATCCTAAGGCTTGAATGATCCATTGTACTTTGGGGTGTCCCTGGGCAAAGTGAAACCTTTGAGGAATTGCTGTTGCCGAGTGTGTGGCCCAGAGCAGGACAGGCCAGCTCATACTTCTTCTTCTGGTTGCTGATCTTTCTGCAGCTTCTCAATGCGATGCCTTGCATCATTGTCCGCAATTGCGCGAGGGCCTAAGCGCAAACTGACAGAGGGCCGAGCGGATGCAGCCGGTTGCTCCATTCGCCGACCGCTCACCGCTAACTCGTCAATCCGACTATTCGTAGCCCCTTGATTCCTCTGATTTCGAGGTTGGTTGCCATGAGGTTACGATGCTTGCCTCTACTACCGAGGCGGTGCATTCGGCTGCTGGTTTGCACCAGCAGTCGACCACTGTGCTGAATTTGACGCCACTAGCCTCTGGAGTTTCTTGGTGGCTTCCTTCTGCTGTTGGCTTGCTGCCTCTAGAAGATCACGCATTCGACGCGTCCTCTCCTGTAGCTCGTCTCCCTCAAAGTTCTCTAGCTCTTGGGCAGTCTGCTCGGCAGCTATCAGGTTCTTCACTAGAGAGATCTACGCTAGTTGTGGAACGATGCTGCATGCTGCAGGTTGCTGAGGTCCTGCCAGCTCTCTGCCTACTTCCCGGTCAGTAGTGCGAAGATCTTCCAGCTTGGCTAGTTGGATTATGCGTGGCACGGTGTCGTGCGCGGCGTTGTACTCCCGGATTATGGCTTCCAATCGGCGCTTTTCAGCGTTCATCCGATCTGCTTGCTCGGCCAAACCTTGGCGATCTTTCTCCAGCTCAGCATGGCCACCGCTAGATCCGCGCTGAGGTCCACATGTGTGCGGAGCACATCCCGCGGGTTTCTTGGGAATGTAGAAGCTGTTGCTGCCTCTCTCGCCGCTCAGGCTATAGTATTAGTGGAGCTGTTGCGACTGGATGAAACTCCAGCCATCATATCCTTCGCAAGAATGAGCGAAGTCGTGCTCTCCGACACCACTGAGAAATCACTGCTAGGCAGCAGATCTGTGAGGCCGGAGAACACCCGTATCTCCCTGGGATATCCCTCTGGAAGGGCCGCAACAAAGACGCGATGTCTGCCGAAAGGAATAATGACGCCGTGTAGCAGGGGCATTTCTATCAAAAACCACGAGACATTGTCATTGATGTAGTCAAATGCCTCGTACCTGAGAACCAGGCCAGAAGCGAAGTGCGCACTCAATGATGAGGATGGTCTCATAAATATCGTAACTCCAGTCGACGCCTTGGCCTGCCCCATGGTGGGTGCCAATTCTCGTCGATATGTATTGACAGATGCCATGTGGACGGCTAAAGAGGGGGACAGACCGAGGTGAGTGTCGATGGTGCCAAAATCAAGAGTGGGGACAAACAAAGTGAGACACCGGGATGTAGCTAGGTTCGGGGCTCTCCATAGATATAATACCCCTACTCCTGCCGAGCTGACTATGAGAAATAACTCGGGCTACAAGGAATGCTCCGTGAGCTGTATGAGAGGAAGGTGAAGAGGGCTCTAAACACAACTCTATCCTACCTCTCTGTCTAGTGGGTGGTGTGAAGTAAATGTGATCGTCCCCTCGCATAGGTGGGATCCCTAGGCTCTTATAGGCCGAGCCCAGGGTATTATAGTAACTTCCGATTGGTCCGGGACCCACCTGTAAGCCTCCGGAGAGCGGGTGGGTCCCGCCGACAATTCCCTTTACGGGTGCCAGGCGGCGGAAATATGTAGCCATAGTTTGTCTCGGAATCTTGTAGTATAGGCCTCAAGAGCTCCATGACTAGTCTTGCGGCTTCCTCAGCACCTGACAGGTCAGCATGGTACTGCTTCTGTCTGCCACGCGGATCTCTCGGGATCACCTATTGATGACCTTGGGCCGGGTGCGCCCATCCGGCCTAGAGTCAACTCTTGTGGATTACCTCGGATGATCTTGCATCCTCTTAGGCCGAATGAACTCAAATGAGTCCGATTGCTCACTCCTAGGGAAATCAGCCTCCGACCTGATCAGCTCGGCCTTCTCGAGATCGATCTTGTTTTGCTTGGCCTTCTTTAGATCATTGATCCTCAGATCTGCGATCTTCAAGTCGACCTTGACCAGATCGACCTTGCTCAAATCGGCGATCTTCAGTTCGGCCTTGCTAAGATCGGCGATTATCAGATCGGTTATCTTCGTCTTGAAAGGTTATTGCCTGGGTGACCCTACCCGAGGGTCTTTCCCACGACACTAGTCTTATATGTTACTGACATATTTGAGTGGGATCTATGTGCGTGTTATGCTAGTCTTATATGTGGCTGGGATATTTGAGTAGGAGCATGACAACATTGTCATATATGGATAACATATTGTGAATGTTGTCGTTGATATCAATGATTATTTAAAATCTTTCATGAATGAAGTTAAGCATTAGAATCTATCAAGATAGATTAATGTATTAACAACATTGAGTCGGAATACTTTCCTAGATAAGATTCTGAAGGAGTTCAGAATGGGACAAGTCAAGAAGGTAGTTCTTACTTGTATATCCAAGAGAAGTATCGAGTTCATTTCAGTACAAGAACGATGAAAGTAAGGGATGTGCCACATCCTCTATGCCTCTGTCATAGGTTCTTTCATATAAAACCAGAGTTATGTACTCGATGTAATGTAACCCAAGTTCTTAGTAAGAAGAACATGTTGTGATACAATTTATGAGTAAATCTTTGAACAAAGAGTTAAGTTTATCCTTCAACCTCTGGAGATAATTGAGGATACATCTCTAATTTGTAAAGGATACTGAACTTGACCGTAAAGGTTACGCTGGTGCAAGTTCTGACACTAACATAGAAAATTGAGATATCATACAAATAAATGCCTAAGTGGAAAGAAACATGGTTAGACATCAAAGTTGCATACAATGCACTAAGGATTAAATGTACATTTATATGGCTGCTTTAGAAGTGGCAAGTGTTATAGTTTGGCTTAAGAAGTTTGACTTCTGACTAAGTGAGTTTCAGTGTGCATGACTAAGGGCAAGTGTGCGTGACCCAACGGAAGTCATTGGTGAAACTCAACAAACAAAGTCTCACTCTACCGAAAAATATATATAGTTCATCATTATCATGAAAATAATGTCAAACTAGGTGACATTAATGATTTACAAAAGACATACAGATCGGAGTGGTAAAGACCGTTGACTCGACCTTTTCCACAAGCAAGCATGATCAATAAACCATATAGATGATATGGAATTATGATCCACACAAAATGCAACTAGATTATTTTACTCTAGTGCAATTGGGAGACTGTTTGAAATATGCCCTAGAGGAAAATAATAAAGTATTTTTATTAGCATATTTCGTTATTTCATAATAAGTTTTAGACTATGCTATAACTGTATTAAGCGAAAACATTAATACACGTGTGGTATGTAAACAACTAGGTCCCTAGTAGCCTCTATTCAACTAGTCCATTTGGCAATTGATGATCAAGGTTTCCTGATCATGAGACACTAATAGTCTATTGACAATGGGGTCATTTCATTAGGAGAATGATATGATGGACACACACCCAAACTAAAGTGTTGCAATTTGATCCAGTCACATAGTTGAATATTGCGATAACTTGATAATTGACGGGGATCAACCCCGGCAAATCCCATGGTCAGGGACCCTGGGTTAGTCATGAGAGGCGCAGGTTGGACGATAACTCATCGGCAAACAAGGAGGCTTGCTCCTGCTCGATATTATTGATTGGGAAGATGCGTTTACAAAGGAAGCCAAGGCTGGAGCGCTCAGGGATAGGGTTACAGGTGAGATTCGATGTCTTTGGTGTCGCCCCTCCCAGCACTTATATAGCGGGCTAGTTCTCGGGGAGTTTCATCTACGTGTACAGGTAAAATTTCCTAACCCTAGCTTGCTCCGTACGGCAGGTCTCCGCACCTTCCTTGTGAGTCGAGGACCTCTACGTCGGTGCCATCCAGTGGGCCGGGGCCGTATCTCCATGGGCCTCCTGCCTTCATGGACACCAGGTAGGCTCATCCGTAGGAGTCGTGGGGTCACCCCCTCGTCAGTAGCCCCCGAGTTCCTGGGGGACTCGAAGAGTCGCGCAGGGACTCAAGTACATTCATTTGTCGTTTATTGATATGCACGGTTCATCCGTGGGTCGCTGGCAGTCTGGTGGCCATGACAAAACCTGTTTCGAGGGATGCTAAGCTGAAAGGTCCCAAGGAGTCGACGGATCGAGCCTTGGTGAATTGCACTAGGGCAAATACCACAGTAGCCCAATCAAACCCACGTCCCTCGACGTGAGCTTGGAACACTGGTGTCAAGCAAAAGTCCAGCCGCTTCAGGTCTTACGGTGTTCATTTGCCGCCAGTAATGTGTGTAGCCTAAGGCGCCTCCGCCCGTCTTATCTATCATGCTCTGCGCATGGGAAAGGTTGGGAGTGAAATCGCTCTTCGGCAAGTCCCAGCCCGGCCGTACTTCGCAGCGGGGTCTTACCTACACGCTAATCTTGCGTGGCATCTGGACACAGTGTATCGTGTTCCAGGAATTGTGTGTTTTTGAGGCGCGGAGCCTTATAGCATTGCACCCGCGTGGAACAAAACATCAAGCGAGCTGTTCACTCATTCACTCGAGGAGCATTTGTTTCGAGTGCTCAGTCAAGGGGTTTTTTGCGAGTAATTACTCGAATGCCATTTTCGGCTCTTGAGGTGAGGGAGCTCCCGAAACTCGTAGCGCCGTATGGTCCTGGCGAGTGTTTCGTTTTGTCTTGCGTCGGGTTGAGGGATCACCCGGGACTCTCATTGGTGCGAGTGTTCACTCGAGCACTTATCTGGCTTTTAGGTGAGGGAGCACCCGAAACTCTTATGATGTATGCTCCCGATGGGAGTAAGATGTTTTTCTTCCTTCGGGGAAAAGATCTGAAAGATGGAACCTTTTGGGCTTTGATGGTGTACTGAGTTCGCCTTGCTGTTTGGGTTTCTTCGCCATTCGTCAGGGATAGTGATGCCTCTGTTTGATGGCTGTCAGTGATGCGCCACCAGTGAACCGTCATATCTCGAGGACCGGTCATAATGATGGCTGTTTGTGGCGTGCGGCAGGCGTCGGTTGAGTTTCCCATGTGTGCGTTGGAAACGCGCGCGAATTGACGCGCCCTGCGTACAGTGCTTCCTGTGGGAAAGCATCTTTCGTCTTGGAGTTCGAGATGGCTGGGTCGTTTGGTCTTTGAATTAATTGCCGCTGTCGTCTTGGCTTCTCTGTGCTTCGAGGATTTTTGTTCTATAAATAGGCCTTTCTCTTCTACGCTTCTATCCAACTCGCTGCTTCACCTCTTTCTTCATCTCCCCTTCCGCTCATGGTTCCGAGGCGAGGCGTTGGCCGTGGTCGTGGTCGTCGTGGCCGTGCTGGCCGCACACCACGTTCATGTCGTGGAGGTCGTCATGGTGCGGTGCCAATGCCTTCCTCATCACCCTTGGAGTAGGGATTCTGGCGCTATGATTTTATTTTGCGCGTTCGTGGCCAAAGTGCCAATCGCATCCTTCTTCCCTCTTCTTTTTCTGCCATTGTCTCTGAACGTGGCTTGGATGGCCTGCTTCTGCACCTTCATGGGAGATGTCGATCTCCTTCTTATGTTGAATTGGAGATTCATAGCTCTCGCTTGATTTTTCTTGGCTCTGGTTGGGGTTTATTTGCTCGGCGGTTGAATTTGCGAGATGGTGATATGCTTAGCTGTCACTTTGACGGTGAGAGCACTGTCATTGTCCGCGCATTCGATCCGAGTGGCAATAGCATGGATCCGCATGGACAGGAGTCGAGCAGCGACAACTCCATGAAGTCGAGGAGTCTTTCGCCTGCGTCTTCGACTGCTTCTTCCTCCAGGGACTCTTCTGATGGTGGTGGTGAGCCGTATTCAACTGCTTCCTCCTCTGCTTCTGGAGAAGACCTAGATGTCAAGCCACCGGTTAAACGAGCTCGACAGGCGACCTTGTAGAACTGGAGGCGGCGGTGTCATCTTTGCCGGCAGTTTGGGCGGAGCTGGAGAAGAAGCTAGAGGAGCAGGAGAAGAAGCTGGTGGAGCAGCTTCCCCAATGGCTCCCCAAATAAGTCGAGCTTCACCTTTTCTTATGTCATTGACATCATGAGCCTGCTGCTTCCATCATTACTTTGTCTGTGATGATGCTCTTGTACTATAGTTGATTACCCTTCATGGGCACACATGTAGAAGTCGTAATTCCTTGGGTGATTTCCTCTTGTAATAGGAGCTACCTTCTATCCAAATGTAGTTGAGTCCTTTTGTATTGAGGATGATATCTATGATGTAAACCATGCTTTATCCTTTGTGTATATTTGAGCTTTTGTGCCACCAAAGAACTGTGTCTTCACCATTAGGAGTTGTCTTTGAATCCCCCTTTTTGTGTGGAACTGAGAGTTACGTTTGAGTCTTTTTGCGGCTGGGAACTTTCTTCGGGTCCGTCTTGTACTTGGTACTGTGGGTTTTTATCGGGTGCGCGATACCGCTCCCGATGGGAGTAGCCCCCGAGGCTACGCTTGAATCGAAGGGTCAAGCGTAGGCTAGAGTTTTGTTTCCTTTGTTGTCTTTTTATCGGGTGCGTGGCAGCGCTCTCGATGAGAGTAGCCCCCGAGTCTTTAGGTGATCGTTGGCGATCGGGTGAAGGCTAGATGAAATTTTTGTTTCCTCCAAAGTTTCGTCGAAAGCGTTTGGATGTCATTAGGGTGTCCATGGTCGTCTCTCGGGTGGGGTTTGTGCTCGAGACCCCGAGTGCTTCGTGAAGGAGGTCGCGTAGGCGATGGCGTTGCTCAGGGAGTTTTTATTCTTAGGCCCCCGAGTTCTTCGATTAAGATCGCGAGTGCGATAATAGTTGCTCGGGGGGGGAGTTTCCTCTTTAGCCCCCGAGTGCTTCAATTAAGATCGCGAGTGCGATAACAGTTGCTCGGGGGGGGGGGGGGGGAGTTTCCTCTTCAGCCCCCGAGTGCTTCGATTAAGATCGCGAGTGCGATAATAGTTGCTCGGGGGGGAGTTTCCTCTTCAGCCCCCGAGTTCAGCCCTCGAGTGCTTCGATTAAGATCGCGAGTGCGATAACGTATTCTCGGGGGGGAGTTTCCTCTTCATCCCCCGAGTGATTTGAGATGGTAGTATTTGGGCGACACTTATTTTATTGCTGTCAAGCGATTTACATGAGTTGCCAGTCATGTCCGACCCATAGGGGCTATGTATAGAATAGTCGCAAGTTTGCCACGTTCCATGGGTTGCCCACGTCCTCGTCTGTCTTTGGGTTCTTCAGTATGTAGGCGCTGCCTCCAATGACTTCTGAGATTATGAATGGTCCTTCCCATTGGGGGGCAAGTTTGTGGACCTTTTCTTGTATTAGTCATAGGACAAGGTCGCCTTTGTTGAAGGTTCTGGTGCGCAGTCGACTGCTTTGGTAGGTACGCAGTTTGTCTTGGTACCCTTCTGATTTTCCCAGGACTGTGTGTCTTGCTTCGTCAGTTGTATCTTTGTCGTCTCGTAATGCTTCTTCTGCTTCTTCTTCCTCGTATCCGGTGACCAGGGGTGCTCCGAACTTGAGGTCATGTGGTAGGAATGCCTCTGCCCCGTACACCATGAAGAAGCGTGTGTATTGAGTCGCAGTGTTTGGTGTGGTCCGTAAGCTCCACAGTACCGCGGGGATTTCTTCTACCCAGTTACCGGCGGCTTGCTCGAGTGGTGCGAGGAGCCGTTTCTTGATTCCTCCATAGACAAGGCCGTTTGCTTTTTCCACCTGGCCGTTGGACTGTGGGTGCGCGACTGATGCATAATTGATTTTGATGCCCAGTTCTTCGTAGAAGTTCTGAAATTCTGCGGCCGTGAAGTTCGTGCCGTTGTCCGTGATGATGTTGTGTGGCACTCCGAATCTTAAGATGATCGATTTGATGAAGTTCACAGCCGTGAGAGCTATAGAGCTGGTGATGGGTACTGCTTCGATCCACTTGGTGAACTTGTCCACTGCGATGAGTAGGTGTGTTCTTCCGCCCTTTGATGATTTCTTTAGTGGGCCCACCATGTCGAGTCCCCAAGTGGCGAACGGCCAAGATAGTGGTATGGTCTTGAGCTCTGATGCGGGAGCATGTGGCCTGTTGGCAAATTTTTGGCAGGCGACGCAACGTCGCACGATTTCCTCTGCGTTTTTCATGGCTGTGGGCCAGTAGAAACCCGCTCAGAATGCTTTGGATACGAGCACTCGACTTCTCGCGTGGTGCCCGCAGATGCCTTCGTGGATTTCTAGCAATAGGGCTTTGCCGTCCTCTTCGTCAATGCACCTTTGGAGTATCTGGGTGATGCTGCGTTTGTATAATTGTCTGTTGATCATAGTGAATGCCTTGGATCGTCGGCTGATGCACCGTGCTTCGGCCACGTCTTGTGGTAGCGTGCCTTCGATTAGGAATCGGAGGAACGGTTTTGTCCAGACAGGTCCTTCGAATTCTGTCAGGGCTGTGCTGTCGGATGCGCTGGTGCTCGTTTCTTCTGATGGTGTTGCTGCTGCCACCTGCGTTATTTCTGGTGGGTCTTCGCCGTCCGCGACCGCTTCAGGTGTTGCTACCTGCGTCTTGATGGATCTCCGGTTGATGCTTTCGAGGAAAACGCCAGGTGGGACAAGCTCCCGGGTCGAACCGATGTTCGCGAGCTCGTCAGCTTCTGCGTTGTTGTCCCTGGTGATGTAGTTGAGCTCGCAACCGTCGAAATTTCCTTCGAACTCGTTGTAGAGCTGTTGGTAAGCCGCCATGTTGTCGGCTATTGTGTTGCAGCTTCTCATCGTTTGCTGGACGACGAGATTAGAGTCCCCGTAAATTATGAGGCGAGTGGCTCCGCATGTTTTGACCAAGCGCATGCCATGTAGGAGTGCCTCGTATTCTGCTTCGTTGTTGGAAGCGTGACTGAAGTTGATCTGGAGGACGTATTTCAGTTTTGTTCCTTTGGGGGAAATGAGTACAACTCCTGCCCCAGCTCCTTGTTGTCTCTTTGACCCGTCGAAGAACATTGAACATGAGCTTGATAGGTCTGGGAGGCCTGGTGTTTGAACCTCCGTCCACTCGACCAGAAAATCTGGGAGTACTTGGGCTTTGATGGCTGTTGGGTGCTTGTACTGCAGGTCTCATGGGCTGAGCTCGATGTTCCACTCGGCCACTCGCCCGGTTGCTCCAGGGTTGTTTAGTATGTCAGCGAGTGGTGCGCTGCTCACGATTGTGATAGGGTGCTCGTCGAAGTACTGGGACACCTTTCTTGAAGTCATGACGATGGCTAGTAGTAGCTTCTGATAGTGCGGGTACCGCTGCTGGGATTTGGTCAGGAGCATGGTGAGGTAGTAGATTGGCCTCTGAATGCTCTGGACCTTGCCTTATTCAGGGCGTTCGACAACGCGCGCTGTTCTTACTACGCTGCTGCGTGCTACCACATAGAGGTATAGCTTCTCATGTTCCTTGGGTACCGCCAGGATTGGTGGAGTTGAAAGTGTCTTCTTCAGGTCCGCGAATGCTTGGCGGGCTTCCTCCGTCCACTCGAATTTCTTTCCTTTCCTGGGCAGTTGATAGAGAGGCAGCGTGCGTTCTCCAAGCCTGCTTATGAAGCGGCTGAGAGCTACAAGTTTTCCAGTGAGCTGCTGCACTCCTTTGACGTTGGTTGGTTCTTGCATGCGGGTGATGGCTTGGACTTTCTCGGGATTTTCCTCGATTCCGCGGGCGGAGACCATGTAGCCAAGCAGCTTTCCCGCCGGTACGCCGAATGCGCACTTCTTTGAGTTGAGTTTGATTCTGTATTTGTTGAGTGCTGCGAAGGTTTCGCGCAGGTCATCGAGCAATGTCGTTGCTTTATAGGTCTTGATGACGATGTCGTCTACGTAGACTTGTATGTTTCTTCTGATTTGCTCCTTCAGGCATGCCTGCATCATTCGTTGGTAAGTGGCGCCTGCGTTTTTGAGCCCGAAGGGCATGGTCTTGTAGCAAAATACTCCATAGGGGGTGATGAACGATGTGTGCTCTTCGTCTTCTTCCTTCATCCTGATCTGGTTGTATCCTGAGTAAGCGTCCAGAAAGTAGAGTAGGTCGCACCCTGCTGTTGAGTCGATTATCTGATCGATTCTAGGCAGGGGGAAGTGATCCTTCGGGCAATGTTTGTTGACTGGTCCTTAGTCGACGCACATGCGCAGCACGGTCGTGTCTTTCTTTGGCACCAGCACTGGGTTTGCTATCCAGGTGGCTTTCTTCGTTTCTCGAATGAACTGAGCGTCGAGTAACCGGTTGAATTCCTCTCCGATTGCTCTGCGCTTGGGCTCCGAGAATCGTCTCAGCGCTTGCTTTACTGGCCTTGTGTTTGGCTTGATGCGTAGGGCGTGTTCCGCGAATTCGCTTGGTATCCCAGGCATGTCGGCTAGGTACCAGGCGAATATTTCCCACTCGTCTCGGAGGAAGGCGACGAGAGCTGATGCCTGCTCCTCTGGTAGGTGGGCGTACACGCGGACTGTTTTGTCCAGGTCCGTTGGGTGCACTTGGTGAGTGACTGTGTTGCTGTCGATGCTGAAGTCGCGTCCGTACTCCTTTGATTCGCTTCGGTTCACCGATGGGAAGGTGCTCTTGTCCGTCACTATGGCTATTTCCCTGTGTTCTAGTTTGGCTCCGAATGTGTTGGAGATTCTGTGGAAATCACGATCACATTTATCTGATTTGATGAAGCTACCGTTGATCGTGAGGACTCCTGATGATCCTGGCATTTTGAGCTTGATGTAGGCATAGTGTGGGACCGCCATGAATTGCGCGAATGCTGGCCGTCCCGGTATGGCGTGATACTGCGATTGCCAATCGAGTACCTCGAACTCGAGGACGTGCTTTGCGAAGTTACACCGGTTGCCAAAGACGACTTCGAGTTCGACGACTCCGAGGGATGTGGCTGCTTCTCCTGGGACTACCCCATGCAACTCGGTGCTTGATTTTCTCCATACTGATCGTGGGATCAACATTTTTTGCAGGGTGCTGGTGAAGATGATGTTCATGCTGCTGCCTCCGTCCATGAAGACCCGGTCCATGTCGTATCCTCCGATTTGTGCATCGAGCACTAGGGGTGTGTGCCCCGGTCTTGGGACTGCGAGTGGATGGTCGTCCTGTGAGAACGTGATGCTGGTCTCCGTGTCATGCAATTGGTAGATTTCGACTATGTTTGTGCTCTCGGCTGCTCTGGCCTGCAGGGTTTGGGCGTCGCGATGTGCTTGCGGTATTCTTCCTTCTTGGATCATGAGCACCTGTGCTTGCGACGGGCTGCGACGTCCTTCCGGGTTTGAGGTTGGCGATTGCTCGGGTCGTCGATTGCGTCTTTCTTCTTTCTGCTTCTCCTTCTTGAGGTCATCGGCTAGCTCGTTGAACAGACGGCAGTCTCTCAAGGTGTGACTTGATCTGACGTGTCCCCAGTCATCCTCGAAGCTGTGGATCGTGCAGGGTCCTGCTAGCTGCTCTCTGGCTATGAGTATGCTAGATCCGGCGTGCCTCTTCCTTCTTTAGATTCTGAAGATCTGCTCGTGATCCTCCGGGTTTTCGTGGAGGCGAGGGTCGGTTTCGATTCCTCGACTCATGTCTTGGTTTTTGATGAGGTTGGAGAATTCATCCGGCCTTTGATCTGGGTCGTAGTACTCGCCAACGGGTGTCTCGGAGTCGCTGTCTTGGTTTGCGGCGGATGCTCGTGTGCGCCTTTTGGGTCGTCGATTCATTCTGCCTTGGCGGTGGTTCTGTTGATCGTTAGATTCAATCTCGTAGTTATCGTCGTGGTGTGCGTCGGGTGCTCGGGCGATGGAGGGTTGTCGGAAGGTTTGCGAGTCCTCCGCTGCGCTTTGCAATTCGTCGAGTGGAACTCCTTCGTAAAGGCCCCTCGCCGTTCTTCTAGGTCGTCGACTCCTTCGGTGCTGGCGCTGTATTTGTCCGTTACCGTAGTAACGGTCCTGGCGTGGCTGCAGCTCGAGTGGTCTTGATGGGGTGGCGAAGATGTCCGCCGTGATCTTGAATCCTTCGAGCGGGCTAGGTCGGGTTCTTGCCCTCGAGTTGTGGCTTGCTGAAGATGGGACCACCGAGATCGTGATCCCAACCTGCGTAGTCCCCACGGTCGGGGCCAATTGACGGGGATCAACCCCGGCAAAACCCATGGTCAGGGACCCTGGGTTAGTCATGAGAGGCGCAGGTTGGACGATAACTCGTCGGCAAACAAGGAGGCTTTCTCCTGCTCGATATTATTGATTGGGAAGATGCGTTTACAGAGGAAGACAAGGCTGGAGCGCTCAGGGCTAGGGTTACAGGTGAGATTCGATGTCTTTGGTGTCGCCCCTCCCAGCCCTTATATAGCGGGCTAGGTCTCGGGGAGTTTCATCTACGTGTACAGGTAAACTTTCCTAACCCTAGCTTGCTCCGTACGGCAGGTCTCCGCACCTTCCTTGTGAGTCGAGGACCTCTACGTCAGTGCCATCCAGTGGGCCGGGGCCGTATCTCCATGGGCCTCCAGCCTTCATGGACACCAGGTAGGCTCATCCGTAGGAGTCGTGGGGTCACCCCCTCGTCAATAATGTAGTAACTTAATCCTTGGACCGTAACGATCATATGTAATTGCTATCTACCAGGAGGCTTTGAGTGTATCAACCATTACACTGAATAGGTTAACCGTAAAGGTGCATCTTGGGTATTCCGAAGTAGATATGTTGTGGATTAAGAAATAGATCAGAACGGGATTTGTCCATCCGAGTGATGGATAGGTACTCTGGGCCCACTCGGTGATATTATATCATAAAGATTGCGCAATCATGTGACAAGGTCATGGGGTTGTAATATATAAAGAAGAATAAATAGGTTTCGGAGACAAGGATGAACTAGGTATTGGATACCGACGATCAAACCTCGGACAAACAAAGTACCGTATGACAAAGGGATCAGGACTCAACGTTAACTTTTCAAACGATGAAGCTAATTTGATGAAAGCACAGGGGACATCAAGGATTGTAACCAGATACCACATGATGGACATTGGTCAGAGAATGTATCGATCATGTCACTACAAAATCTGCGATATCTTTTGAAAACATCCCGCGTGAAAGATGGACGAATGTCATCGAAGTTTTTTTTTCTTTGATGAGTATCTTCACGGGTAAATTCCGCCCAATCCGGATCTTCGAGGGAACTTCTGTGGCGTCCAAACAAAATTTTAAATGACACATTTGACCGTCACTATGGGTGTGTATTTTCTACGAAGTTGTTTAGTGTCACATGAATTGTTTCGAGTGTCATTTATTGACTGCGCAAAAAAATGGTAACTATTTTTTGGCTCGGTCGTTGCGCGGGATCTCATTTTTCTCTTGGAGGGATCTCTTTTTCTCATGGAAGGATCTCTTTTTACATGGCGGGATATCTTATTTTTCAGGGCAGGAACTTGGAATTGGGATATCTCATAAAAGGAATCGGGAAGGTCGACTTAGGTCCCTCTTATACTATTACGTCTCCGGCGACGCTACAGGGAAGAACGGCGAGGTGAACGTGTGTAACAGCCTAGATTTCACAAAAATTAAAAATTTTGTTTTCGGTGTGAATTGTTTGATTGTCTGATTTTTTTGCGGTGTTTGCATCCACGATTTATCGATCGGCTATTATTTTTCTCCCCTCTTATCTCATATCGGATGGAGACCGGCCCTTGCCACCCTGACACTCGATCTTTGCGACACCGGGTTTCACCCGATCACCGTCGCGAAAACCGCACGAGACCAGCCACAGCCAACGGAACGAAAAACCCGTTTAATAATTAAACGGGATATTTTTATAGCGCGCCGGAAAGTGTTCTCAGAACGGTTCCAGCGCGAGGTGAACGCCGCCGGCGCGCGCGCTGATCGCGCAGTTCGAAGTTTTACCCGAATCGGAGGTCCTGCAGACCCCGACGGTCAGAAACGTAAGCACCGCGCGCGCGAGAGAAAAACCGGGGATGTTTTTGCAAACTGCCAGCCACCTGTGGTATATAAAGACCACCACACTCCCACCCCTTTCTAGGGTTTCCCTAGCCACAAAATTGCAGCCACCCCCTCTGTTTTGCCTAGATTTGTCCAAAAAAAGCCCCAAATCCCTAAAACCTAGCCTCCAACCGATCCAGACCGTCAGATCTGGGATCTGACGGTCCAGATCTGGCCACCTTCCCTCCAACCGCAGCTCTCAGGGCAACCGGGCCCCGTGGGCCCGCTCCTCCGCCGCCTCGGGCCCGAGACGGTCTGAACGCTGCTGCCGTCCCCGTGAAGGCACCGCCGTCGCGCCGCCTCGGCAACTCCGGCCGTCCGCCAGCAGCTCCGCCCCGGTGAGGATTTCCCCCTCGTCTCTCCTTACCTCCCTACCTCACCTCCGCCTTCCCCCTCCCCTTGTAGCCATGGCCGGCGTGCCATGGAGCTTGCCTCCTCCTCGGATCCCCTCAACGCCGCGGCCTGATCCGACGTCCTCCGCCTCACCCTAGCGCTTGAAACCCCCACCTCGCTGTGCTGTGCCGCGCCGCCTCGCCGGTGAGCGCCGCCGGTGGCCGCCGCCGCCAGGTCGGGTCAGGATGGGGACGCCCGAGCCGCCGTTGACCGCCCCTGGTGGGCCGGCCCAGCTCCCAGGCCCAGCAGCCACGTGGCCCAGCGCCAGCCAAGCTAACCCTTTCCTCTTCTCCAGCGGCCTATTGGGCCGAGCCCAATGGGGTGAGACCTTTTTTTTCTCTTATCTGCTTTTTCCTTTTAGCTTTTTTCTGCTAAATCTGTTAAATTATTGCCGTTGTTTCAATTTTGCGACATAATTTGCGATCAAACCGTAGCTCGGATGACGTTGCTCCCAAAAGGAAATTTGCTTAGAATTGTGTGTTCTTCAATCCATATTTTGTTAGAATTTTGATTTGAGGCAATCTTAATGTTGTTAATCTCTGTTGAAGTGGGCATCAGGCTGTTAACTTTTGCAAATTCCTGTTAGTGTGTTGTTGTTATTATTTTATTGCAAGTTTGCTTGATGATTGTGACAAATCCATGAGGCCTTTTGCATTGATTCTTTTTGCCATGCCTTACCTGTCATGTCTACTTTAGTTCCATATCATTTGTGAGCACGTTTGCATTCATTATGTTATTTATGAAATGCTCTAAAGTGTGCTTCCCGATGTTGGCAGATTGTGTTCCAAACTTGTTTTGCTTGTATCTTTTTAACCGTAACTCCGTTTGGAGTGTTCTTTATATGTAACTTGATTAATTTTTCGTGTACTTTGTGTTTATGCTATTGTTTGCTGTTGTTAACCAACCTAAAATATGGTTTAGGGCAGAACAGTACCAATTACTTAAATTGTCGTGGGGCACTTAGTGTTATGCCATGTTTAGGTTGTGCCTCAGTTAAATTGACTAGCATAGATAGTTTCCTTTATGCTTTACCTCTTGACATGTTTGTGTGCTATGCCATGCTTCTGTGCTTTGCCATGTTAAAAACCTTTGTTGATCACCTGTAGCTAAACAACTTGAACCACCGTAAACGTGTGGTATCGTCGTCTGTGACGAGTACTCCACTTAACCTGTTAGTAACCGCTCTCGACGGTAGGTGCGATGTCTCGTGTTGCCTTCTTTTTGATGCTTGCTTGTGTTTGCTTCGTAGTAATAGATGCTTGCTCATTGATTGCTTTCCAGTGTTTACCCTCTTGTGTGCTCCCGCGGGTACCTCTCAGAGACGATGCGAGCTTGCGATCAACTACACCTTTGGAACCCGACTTATCCACATGCAAGGACTATACATTACTTATGATCCATTCTATTTCAACCAGCGGTTTGCATGCTAGCATAGGTTAGGTTCGATGTTTGATCCTACCACATGTTTATAGCCTCTTTTAAACCAATACAGCCATGTCCCCTCCCAGCAAACCTTGTACTGCTATGTTACTATTGCTCGTTGCTCAGCCCCTTCTTAGTATGCATGCTTAGGATGCTACGATGTTACTCTGTTACTCCTTGGTTTGGGATATCAAATTATTATATTGTTCTTGATGATATGATTATTATAAATCTTGACTATATTCGACGAAGGATGGAAGGTCTAGGCTATCCCGCCCCGACGCTTTGTTCCATTCGAGTCACCTAGGATCCGAGTTCAGGGTATTGGTTTTAAGACTGAGTGTGCCTAACCGCTTGTGGGATTTTATGGGGTCCCCTCTTCTTACCTACCTAGCTTCAAACATTTCTAGTGGTGGCCCAAGGTGATTTACTATTTGAAACGTGTGTGTGACTGGTCCGCGGCCGGCAGATTTCAAACAATTTGGGCCAGCGGAGACATGTTTTCTCTTGTTGGTCCACCCCAGGGAGCTAGGGGTTGTCCACATCTGTGTGGGAAACTAACCCAACTTCGTCCAGACGGTAGAGGCCGATTCGAGAGCTTGGCCGGCTTTTGAGTTGGATGTCGACTCACCGGGGGCCACCCGGATTTGTGCATTGTTAGTTAGAGGGACCTGTAGTTCTGGATCTCTTGGGACTAAATAATAAAATGGTTGCCTATCATGGGTAGCAACTGAGAGAGATGGGCGTGCGTGCGGAGCCTTGTAATGGCAGTTGGTACACCCCTGCAGGGTTAAATCTTTTCGAGAAGCCGTGTCCACGGTTATGGACGACTTGAGACATACTCCTTGTTCATAGACAACAACAAATGAGATAATCTTAATATAACTTGATCAACGTGTGTGTGTGCCTTGACTGCTTCTTCTTCGTCGGGATGCGAAGAGGAGGACAAGGATAGGATAGGTGTTATGCTTGCGTAAGTAGCTGATAGCAAGACTTGTTGGAGGCGATTCCTCATCGAATACTTGGCTTCTTATCTCACTCTCTAGATTGTTAGCTACTTCATAAATGCTAGTGCGGCAGCAACCTCACCACTTACCCCATCCTTACCGTAAACTACTAGTTTTCCTAGAATGACGAGTGATGAAGTCCTTGCTGGGTCAGATGACCACTACAGTTGGATGCTGAGTACCTCTCTACACATGATACTACCCCCCAAATTCTTTTCAGGGTTCTTGATGGACAACAGGTATGGTGATCGACGTTTCACGTGGAGACTCGACGACGACTAGTTAGGCGGATCCCGGCGGAGGGCCTGGAACCGTGTGGTTATGGGATCGATGTTTTTCTCTTTGCCACTAGGAATTTGGTTGTAGTCTGTACTCAGACATATATCTTCCATTATTGTATTGTATTAAGGAAATTGTATGCCGATTGTATGAGATGTTGTATCCTTGTTTCTGTAATGTTGTGATATCATGTTGGAAATCCGGGGCATATGACTTCGTCATGTGTCGCGGTGGGACCGATATGTGCTTCGTCCCCGGATCTGGATGGAAACATCTAGATCTGGAACAGTACTGCATATCGGGCCTTACAACGTGGGTGGGGTGATACGGCGAGGCTATGATCCCTGTTGAACGGAGAAGCGAGGCGCCCCTGCTGAACGAAGAAGTGACGCGCAACGAAGACAAAGTGAAGCAGGGGTGATTTCAGGTGTGATCTATTTACTACAAGACAAATTGTTTTGGTTTCCTGGAGTTTTCAATTTCAATTCTTATGCAACATATCCTTATGTTTTTTTAGGAAACGGATCGCTCCTGGATTAATAGTAAAGCCAAGATGACCCCGGAATACACTCAGGGCGTGAAATGTTTTATGGTTTTCACGCTTCTTCATAAAAACGGGGCTTCAGAAATGATGTTCCCATGCATCAGGTGTCGTAATGTGTACATCCATGCTGTAGAAACTGTTCGACGTGACATACACATCAATGGTATGTGCAATTCCTATACGACGTGGATCTTTCATGGGGAAAGTAGTGGTTGTCAACGCATCACGTCATGATAATATGGGAGGTCGGATGGAAGACTTGGTATATGAAACGGGTCATTTTCCGTTCTTTTTTGTTTTGTCCTTTGGCTGGGTGCATCCTGGATGCCTTTACCACATCTTGTAGGTGCAGAGGCTGGTTGTAATTACTATCTTCCCGGTATTAATATATTCCCTTTTTTGGAAAAAATGTGAACCACGTGACACGGCCATTTTTTTAGTAAATTATTGCAAGACGCGCAGGAAGAACTCTATCCTGGATATAGTACTACGACACGGTTGTCATTCATTTTGAGCATGCTTCATGGAAAAACAAAAACCCATATGACCAAACGGGCATTCGATTTGGTCTTTGGTGAACTAAAAAATTTTATGCTTCCAGAAATCAACCTTCCAAAATCATAAGTTGAGGCTAAGAGAGTTCTTTCTGAATATGGAATGGGTTATGAGACAATTAATGTATGTAAGTATGACTGCATTTTGTTTTGGGGAGACCATGCCAGCCGTACTCATTGTCCCGAGTGTGGTCATTCAAGGTGGATATAACAGGATTGGAAGAGAAAGGTTCCTCACAATATCCTTCGATACTTTTTGATAATCCCACAGTTTCAAAGATTTCTTTCTTCCAGAGAAATGGCAGAGCACACCCAGTGGCACAAGGAAAGGAGAGTTGTAGAGAAGAATGTCATGAGGCACCCCGCTAATGCCAAGGCATGGGAGCACTTTGATGAAGACCATGGATCTTTGTTACAGATCCCCGCAACTTGAGGTTAGGCTTTGCAATAGATGGATTCAATCCCTTTGGACACTGTAACAGCCCAGATTTCACAAAAATTAAAATTTTTGTTTTCTGCGTGAATTGTTTGATTGTCTGATTTGTTTGCGGTGTTTGCATCCCCGATTTATCGATTGGCGATTATTTTCCCCCTCTTTTCTCGTACCGGACAGAGACCGACCCTTGCCACCCTGACAGTCGACCTTTGCGACACCGGGTTTCACCCGATCACCATCGCGAAAACCCGCACAAAACTAGCCGTAGCCAACGGAACGAAAAAACCCCGTTTATTAAGTAAACAGGATATTTCTATAACGCGTCGGAAAGTGTTCTTGGAACGGTTCCAGTGCAAGGTGAACGCCGCCGGCTCGACGCGCTGATCACGCTGTTTGAAGTTTTGCCCGAATCAGAGGTCCCGCGGACCCCCGACGGTCAGAAACGTAAACACCGCTCGCGCGAGAGAGAAACCGAGGATGTTTTTGCAAACTGCCAGCCACCTGGGCTATATAAAGACCACCACTCTCCCACCCCTTTCTAGGGTTTTCCTAGCCTAAAAATTGCAGCCACCCCCTCCACTTTGCCCAAATTTGCCTCCCAAAGCCCCCAAATCCGAAACCCTAGCTCTAGGCACATCTCAGCCGTCGGATCTGGCCATCAATGGCCCAGATCTCGCCCCGAGCCTCCACAACCAACTCGGGCCCTGCAGGGCCTCTCGGTCCGCCGCCGGGCTGTGCAGGGCCGTCGCCGGTTCTGCCTCCCGCGGCCGCCCGACGACGGCGAGCCGCCGGCCGAGCCGCCACTCCGCGCGCCACCCCGGCGACCACGGCAGCCCGCCGGCCATCTCCCTCTCTCCCTCCTCTCCTCTCTCTTCAACTCACCCTCCCTCTCTGTCCTGGGAAGGTCTCCCTGCTGCCGCCATTGGAGCCGCCCGTAGATCTCGCGCCTACGCCCTAGGAGCAGCGGCCGCTCCCCTGCACCTCGCCGTCGCCACCGGACCGGCCGGATCCGGCGGGATCCACCGCCGATCCGCCTCCCCACGCCGTTCATCTGAGCCGTCGGAGCCCGCCGCTCCTCGCCAGCGCGGCCAGCCGCCGCTGCTGGTGTCGGCCGGAGACGAGGCCGGCCCGATCCGCCCCGCATCCGAGCTGGGCCGGCGAGCCCAGCCGGCCTCCGAGCACCACAGCCCACCTCCAGCGCCTTCGTAGCCTAGTCGCCAGCCGCCGCCTGTTGGGCCGAGCCCACTATGGTGAGGCCCCCTTTTTTCCCTTGTTTGTTTTTTTTCTTTTTATCATTTTCTGCTAAGTCCTTGTAATATTATTGTTGTTACGTTTTTGCGACGACTGTTGCGAGTAATCTGTAGCTCGGATGACGTTGCGCCCAAAAGGAAAATTGTTTACAATTGTGTGTACTTCAGGTAATATTTTGTGAGAATTTTGGTTTGAGGTCATATTGATTGTATAATTGTTGGTCAAACAGGGCCACCCATCGTTAATTACAAAGTCTTGTTATTTGCTGCTGAAAATTGTTGCATGATTGAAAATTTGGGTGACGGTTGCGTCGCAACCGTTCATCGGAATCGAGTGATTCTTGTTGCATACTGTTAAGCATCATGTCTACTTCAGTTCCATTCTTTCATTTGTCATTTTAGCTTGATGAATGTTCATGGTAGATTCACCCAAAGTAGCTACCCTGCTGTTAGTGTGCTGCTGTTTATATAAAGTTGCTACTTTGCTGCCCTATATATTTTTAACCATGCATCCTATTGAGCATTGCAATATGTCATTTTGATCTATGCCATGTATACCTCCATTATATCTATTGCATTGTCAGTATAGCATTCCTGGTCATAATTATATTTCAGCTCCAAAGTTGCTATCCTGCTGTATTTGACAGCCACCTCTGTTTTTCTCCAAGTCTATAACTTTCCAATGCCATGTTGCACGCTTAATATCTTTTGATCTGTTATGCCTATGACCTTGATTCTTGTTTTTACCTGATCATCATCATGCCTACTCCATGCTCATATATTGGTATGTCATGTTGCTTCACTTTTGCATATAGTTTTGCTCCTGTTTATACAGCATAAAAATAACAGTTTCTGCCCTGTTTTCCTGATTTTCACTAAGTCCTAGACCAGTAATGTTTTATGCATTTTGCTTGGGCTATAATTAATTGTTCATGACGCCTATTTGCATGATTCCTTTTGCCATGCCCTACCTTCCATGTCTACTTTAGTTGGACATCATTTTTGTGCATGTTTGAAACCTTTTGCTTGTTGCTCTAAAGTGTGCTACCTAATGTTGGCAGATTGTGCCCGTAACTTGTATTTCTTATAACTTTTTAACCGTAACTCCGTTAATTGTCATGTACTTTGTGTTTATGCTATTGTTTGCTGTTGTTAAGCAACCTAAAATATGGTTTAGGGCAGAACAGTACCAAATGCTTTAATTGTCATGGGGCAATTAGTGATATGCCATGTTTAGGTTGTGCCTCACTTAAATTGACTAGCATAGATAGTTTATATTTTGCTTCACCTCTTGCCATGTTTGTGTGATATGCCATGCTTGAGTGAGATGCCATGTTAATAACCTCTGCTCACCTTGTGTAGCTAAACAACTTGAACCATTCTAAATGTGCGGTACCGTCATGTGTGATGAGTACTCCACTTAACCTGTTAGTAACCGCTCCCGACGATAGACGCGATCGTAGTGCGTTGTCTAGTTTTGCCTTCTTGTTGATGCTTGCTCGTGATTGCTTCGTAGTAATAGATTCTTGCTCGTCGATTGCCTTTTACAATGTTTCCTTCTTGTGTGCTTCCGCGAGTATCTCTCGGAGACGTTGCGAGCTCGCGATCGACTACACCTTCGGTTTCGTCTTCTTATTAAGTAAGGGGGAGCATATATCATGCTTATAAATTTCATCTCACTCCCTCCTAGGTGTAGGATAGAAAGATTGCTTGATCCTACCACTTCATATTCATGCCTCTTAAATAAACCCAAACGGCCATGTCCTCCACATCCCAGCAAACTTTGTTCGGCTATGTTACTATTGTTTGCTGCTCAGCCACTTCTTAGTATGCATGCGAGGATGTTATAAACTGTTACCTCCTATTACTCCACGGATTGGGATATCACAATATTATATTGTTGTGGATTATATTATTATTATAATGTTAACTATATTCGACGAAGGATAGAAGGTCTAGGCTATCCCGCCCCGACGCTTTGTTCCATTCGAGTCACCTAGGACCCGAGTTCCGGTTATTGTGTCTCTTGACGAGCGTGGCTAACCGCGTGTGGGATTTTATGGGGTCCCCTCTTCTTACCTACCTAGATCCAAACATTTCTAGAGGTGGCCCAAGCTGATTTACCATTTGAAACCGTGTGTGTGCTTGGTTGGCCCCCCAGCAGTTTTAAAACAACCCGGGCCAGTGGAGACATGGTTTCTCTGTTGGTCCACACTGGTGAGCTAGGGAAGTTCCCTGCTGTTCAGGTGAGGCTAACCCCGACCTTAGCCATACGGAAGAGTCCGATCCGAGGGCGCGGCCGGCTCTTCGATTGGGTGTCGACTCCCCGGGGACCACCCGGATTTGTGCGTTGTTAGTTAGAGGGACCTGTCATTTTGGATCTCTCGGAACTTAATCAGAAAATGGCTGCCTGTGATGGGTAGAAACTGAGAGTGATGAGCGTGCGTGCGGAGCCTTGTAATGGGCAGTTGGCACACCCCTGCAGGGTTAAATCTTTTCGAGAAGCCGTGTCCACGGTTATGGACGACTTGAGACCTACTCCTTGTTCATAGACAACAACAACTGAGATAATCTTAATATAACTTGATCAACGTGTGTGTGTGCCTTGACTGCTTCTTCTTTGTCAGGATGCGAAGAGGAGGCCAAGGATAAGATAGGTGTTATGTTTGCGTAAGTAGGTGGATAACAGACTTGTTGGAGGCGATTCCTCATCGAATGCTTGGTTCTCATCTCTTATGCTATAATTAGACTGTTAGCCACTCATATGTTTCTAGTGCGACTGCAACCTCACCACTACCCCCATCTTACCTGTGAGAAGTTAGTTAAGACTTTTGATATAGCTCACCTCCTTTTTTCTCTTTACGCACGTTATGCAAACGACATTGGACTACAGAGGAGCTTGACAACCCTTCTTCTGGACGCCTTCGCAAAGACTCGACGACGACTAGTTAGGCGGATCCCGGCGGAGAGCCTGGACCCGTGTGTTTGCGGGAATGGTGTGTTTTACCTTTGCCACTAGGCATTTGAATGTAGTCTGTACTCAGACATGTATCTTCCGCTGATGTAATGTATTTAAGTTAGTTGTATTCCGGATGTATGAGATGTTGTATCCTTGTAGATGTAATGTTGTGATATCATGTTGGAAATCTGGGGTATATGGGTTTCTCATATGTCGCAGTGGGACCGATATGTGCTTCGTCCCCGGATCTGGATGGAAACATCTAGACCTGGAACAGTACCGCATATCGGGCCTTACGGACACCTGAGTAGTACATACAGTATGTGGCCTATTTTTCTCATTCCTTACAACTTCCCACCTTGGATGTGCATGGACCAATCCAATTTCATGATGGCATTGCTGATTTCGGGAAAATATTCACCAGGAAAGTATTTTCACGTATTCATGCAACCACTAATTTATGATTTGAAGAAGCTCTGGTGTGGTGTACCAACAAAAGATGTTCGGGAGAATAAAGTCTTCAACTTGCGTGCGGTGATTCTGTAGACCATTCATGATTATCATGTATATGGATCTACCGCAGGTCGGAGGAGAAAGGGTTATTATGCATGTGTGTCTTGCGACAAAAATCCTTGTCATGTGAAACTGAAAAATAAAATTGGTTATATTGGCCATCGTCGATTCCTTGATGATAACCATATCTTCAAAAACCCGGCGAAAGACCACTGAAGTTCACGAGTGAAGAAGCCGTTGTGCATATAGAGGCTGCTAAGGAGAAGTTCAAACCAGGCAAGTACCAAGAAAATAAAACTAGAAATAGAAATTATGCGAACGTGAATCATCCTACATGGCACCTCAAGGCTAGATTTCATTATTTGGATTACTGGCACACTCTTCGGTTACCTCACAACTTGGATGTCATGCACATTGAGAAGAACATATGTGAGAGTATAGTTGGTAAACTTCTTGAACTTGAGGAAAAGAACAAGGATACAATCAGCGCAAGATTGGATTTACAACAATTGAATATGTGGAAGGACTATTGGTTGAAAGAAAGTGTGAAAAAGAAGGATACTTTAAAGAAGCTTCCTGGTCGCTGGATGCTTGCAAACAAAGGTAAAATAAGGTTGTGCAAGTTTCTTTCTAGTGTTAAATTCCCATTTGGTCACGCTGCAAACCTGAAAACATATGTGGATGTGGTTACTGGTAAATTACATGGTCTGATGACGCATGATTAGCACATACTCCTTCATATTATCTTACCAGTTGATCTTTAGAGGCATTGCAGACAAGGATAAGTATGAAGCTATCACCAAACTAGGAAGATTATTTAAGGATTTGTGTGCCAAGACACTAAACATCCAAGTCATTGAAGGATTGAAGAAAGAAATCCTTGTAATTCTTTGCAAGCTTGAGAAGATCTTCCCACCTTCTTTCTTTGATGTGATCATGCACCTTCCAATTCATCTTCCGAAGGAGGCACTTCTATGGGGCCCTGTCCATTATGGTTGGATGATTCCAGTTGAGAGAAAGCTTGGGTACCTAAAGGGAATTGTTTGTAACAAAGCAAGGCTCAGAGGTTAAACAACCGAGACCTATATCGTCGATGGGAGCTCCACATTTGTGTCTAGATATTTCAAAAGTGACATATAAACCAAATTTAACATTGCATACAGGAACATGGTGATACGTCCCAAACGTATCTATAATTTCTTCTTATTTCATGCTTATATGGGTGACTTTGCATATGTTTTGCTACACTTTCATACCTTTTCCAACCTATTTGGACTTACCTACTAACTCAGTGCTCCAGTACTAGTTTCTATCTGCTGTTTTCCGTGCATTACAGGAAAATACCAATTATCAAAGTGCTCGGAAAAATTGGGAAAAATCATATAAAAAATCAGCAGATCAGAAAACTCCAGACGCCCTAAGGGGAGCTGGAGGGGGTCCCACCTCACCAGGCAGGCACTTGGAGCGGCCTAGGGTGGGGCCGCACCACCTGGCCTCCTGGTTAGGTGGGCCCCCCTTGTGCCCCCCTTCTGCCTATATTTACCTCTCGCTCCAAAAAACCTCGGGAGACCCTCCGTTACGCGATTTTCACCACTGTTCCGCCGCCGCCGCGATCCCGACATCAGGATCACCAGAAGACCCTGTCCTGGAACCCTTCCAGAGGGAGGATTGATCTCCGTAAGCTTCTCCACCATGATGAGTGCTTCTCGGATGTGCCGTGAGTAGTCCTCCTTGGACCATGGGTCCATGATCAGTAGTTATGTGATGTTTTCTCTCCAAACGTGTGCCTCAATTCTTAGCCCTTGTGAGTTGCCCTACATGATCAAGGAATCTATGTATTAGTTTCTGTGTTGCTATGCTCTGTTTGCTAGGATCCGATAGATTATGAGATTATGTTCAGATTGTGATGAGTAATATATTTGGTTTACCTTTTATGTTTCAGTTCTTGAGTATTCTTGCAAGTTCTCTGTTGCTTTTTATAGCTTTGCCCAAGTAGTAGATCTTGAATCCAAGAGGGAGCACTATGTTTGATTGTGGGTTCATGCCCCCTGATGTCTAGCTTGAGTGACAGAAACACGAGACTAGGGGATGTGTTGTTTCCACCAGGGAGGTGTCTGTCTTTCTAACATTAGCGACGCGAAGACATTTGCAACGGAGGGCCCCGACAGGGGTGTAATAGAGAAAATTGCCAAATTGCTGTTGTGGTTTTATGTTCGTAGGCATAGAAACGGTTCTATCTCAGAAGCCCTATCAGCCACGTAAAACTTGCAAAAGATAAACTAGAGGTGTCTAAACTTTAATTTGCACGGAGGCATCATAGTTAGTATGATTTATGTTGTTGCATCCTATTTTGCTCGTATTAGATATACAACGATAGCATTAAAGGATGATCCCTCACTAAATCCAACAAAGTGTCCTTCCTTAGTGAAGCACCATCTGGAAAGAACTCCATTATGGAGGCATCATGTGTCACTGGGGTGTCAAACATATTAGCGTTCACATGAGATTGGTGGAGCAAGCCTAGCATGTCCAGAAACATGCCTTGCAACATGGCATACAATCACTAAGGTTATTGCGGCGAGCCTGGAATATTTCAATGATATGGCATGGGGACACATGATCAAAAGATCAAGCATGAGTCACATAGATGATGTGATTGGCATGATGGCCTACCTTGAGAATATACTGATGGTCGTAATGATCGGGGGAGGTAAAGTTCTCAAGGATCGTGTAATCACTTAGAATACACTACGAGGGAAGTTTGTATGAATGGGAGTTCCATAATTGTTTTAGAAACATGAACTCCTATTATAAACTTAATCTTCATGTCTTAGCTAATATCAATGTAGATAATGTCATACCCCAATGCTTATAACTATGGCTCTTTTATGAGTGATCAAGAACTTAAGGTAGATGCGTCTTACTTCATTGATTGGTAACAACACCATAGAGACATACTCATTAGTAATGACTTATTAAATCATAATACGAGAACTGCTAAGAGATACGCCTGATAACTCTATAAATTGAGGAAGATGATGATGAGTATCGTACTCCTCGTCTCTTATTTATGACGGTCCAATGCACCATACTTCATTCTATGAAATCTAAATTGCGAGAGCGTGCTATCGACACCAACACGTATGACGTGGTAGATGAACTTAAAAGTACTAAGTCGCAAATCAGAGTAATGGAGAATGAGTATCTGGACGAGGTTTATTTCAACAATGGTGGAAGGACCAACCTGCAAGAAAGTCACTTGGAAAATTGTATAGGATACATGGACACCTTGTGGACAACTTGGATTGCTAAATGACTAATGACTTTGCAATAACTGGGGTATCGCGCCCAGTTCCTCCCAGCTACAACGATCATGTCTAGACTATGTCATGATGGAGAATCGTTCACCTGTCATGAGGTTATGGTTAAAGTTGTGAACTTTAAACGTAGAACCAATGCAGGAATAGTCATTGATGGAGAAAGTATATTTGATATACGGGTTATAAATATATTAAGTATTCGATACTTGAAATTAGTTCTTAAGGAGTGGCTTGAAAGGGATGAGGTGACTATGTTTGGTAATGATAATCAGGAGTTTATGGTCGACAACACTCTCCCTCTGCATCTATCATTTGATTACTTATACGAAAGTTTCGTAATCGTGTGAGTGTGAACTTTATTAGTGTGTCTTGCATCTCCGAAGACAATTATTCATATTAGTGAGTAACAAGTCAATTATTCTCCTTTTATGAATGATATATTTTATGGTCACATTACAATTATGAATGAGTTATTCTTATTTCAATATTGATGACAGTAATTTGATCATTTACAAAACATGCCATGCCAAGATATATACAAACTTAATGAAAACACTATATGATTGTGGAATATCATACATAATGATGTATCATGTTTCAATATGTAGTGAACTTCATTGTTTCGAGAACTTCATATGTGGACTTAGATGAATATGTGTATTCACTAATGGAACACGAGTCTGATATAGTTTGATGTGATCAAAGGGATTTCATAATGAAGATGGGTATTAAATTAACAAGAAAGAAAAGACTCTATGATTTGATCAAAGTGGTAAATGTTTTGAGTTAGCCTTGGGCATACGGACTTGTGTGAAAGTTGTTCCGCAAATTACAATGCTTCGAACACTTCAATATTATTGATGTGCCTAAACATTGTAATCATACTCTATTGAATAGTGTATGGTCTAAGTTATCTCTTAAAGAGTTACGTTATTATTGTTTAGAGTTATTAATTTAATAAGCAAACACTCACTTCAGTATAGGGAACCATCTGAGATCGTGGAAACCAACACTATATAAGTTATGATGGGTCGTGGTTTATAGGAAGTTGGATTAATGTGATAAATTATCTTTTTAGTGTATCCATAGACAACTATGGATGCATCTTCCACAACCAGAACCAAAAGATCAAAACTTGTGTTTGTCAAGAAGTGTTCATGATGAATGTGTTAATGGAAGAAAGTGAAAGTTCAAACAAGGTAATTAACCTTGCCTACAGATGTTAGAGTAGTGCAACGGAATGTGTTCTGGAACTAAATCTCTACAATTAGAGGAGAAAATGATAATGATCATGATGTTTCGATTGAAACTTGTACTGAACAAAGTAGGATTCAAGAGTACATATTTGCGCCTTTTGCAAAATAATATTCATGATTCACTTGTCATGTTGATGGAACAAGACATACCTACGAACTACTAAGAAGCGATGGTGGACCTAAGTACGAGAAATGACTATGAGTCATGAAATCCTTCATTGAGTTACATTTAATATTACTTGAATCTTATCGAGTAAAGATGTTACTTGATTTTCTCAATAACTTCAAGGTTATAAGGAATAATTGTGAACATCAAAGAAGACATCAAGATCGATTTGTCATAAACGATGTTTCTGACCAATTCAACGGGTTTACTACAATATGTACCTATGCTTGAGTCAATAGGATATTCACTACGATTGATCCAAAACGTTATCAATACCGTAACTTCCTCAAATCGTGTATTTGAAGAAGTGTTGTAATTGGTAGAACAAGAAGGTTTTGGAAAACATATGGATGCTTGTGTCTCGTATGAAAAACGTATGAACAAAGAGTTAAGATTATCCTTTATTGTCTGGACAGAACTGAGGATACATCTCTAATTTGTAAAGGATAGTGAACTTGACCATAAATGTTATGTTGGTTCAAGTTGTGACACTAACCTAGAAAATTGAGTATTCATATTAATAATATGCCAAAGTTGAAAGAAACATGGTTGGACATCAAAGTTGCATACAATGCACTAAGATTAAATCTACATTGATAAGACTGCTTTAGAAGTGGCAACTGTTATAGTTTGGCTTAAGAAGTTCGACTTCTGACTGAGTGAGTTTCAGTGTGCATGACTAAGGGAAAGTACACGCGACCCAAGGGATTTCATTGCTGAAACACAACAAACGAAGTCTCACACTACCATCAAATATATACATCATTATTATAATTGATAATGAAAATAATCTCAAACTAGGTGACATTAATGATTTGCAATACATACAGATCTGATTGGTAAAAACCTTTGTCTCAACCATTTCCACAAGCAAGCATGATCAATAACCATATAGATGATATGGAGTTATGATCGATAGAAAAATGCAACAAGATTATTTGTACTCTAGTGCAAGTGGGAGACTATTGTAAATATGCCCTAGAGGCAAATAATAAAGTATGTTTATTAGCATATTTCATTAGTTCATAATAAGTTTTATATTATGCTATAACTTTATTAAGCGGAAACATTAATACACGTGTAGTATATAAACAACCAGGTCCCTAATTGATTCTAGTATACTAGTTCATTGTGCAATTGATGATCAAGGTTTCCTGATCAGGGAGACACATATGTCCGTTGACAATGAAGTCATGTCATTAGGTGAATGATATGATGGTCACACACACACACCTAAAGTGTTGCAATGTGATCCAGTCACATAGTTCAACATTGTCATAATTTAATAACGTAGTGACCCAACCTTAGACCGTAATGATCATATGTAATCACTATCTCTGGAGGATGCTTTGAGTGTATCAACCGTTACACCGTAATAGGGTAACCATAAAGTTGCATCTTGTGTACTCCGATGTAGATATGTTGAGGAGTATGGGATCGATCAGAACGACATTTGTTCATCCAGGTGATGGATAGGTACTCTGGGCCCACTCAGTGATATTACATCCTAAATCTTGTGCAACCGTGTGACTAGGTCACGGGGTTGTAATATCATAAGACGATTAAATATGTTTGTCGGAGACGAGGATGAACTAGGTATAGGATACCGAAGATCAAACCTCGGACAAACAAAGTACCGTGTGACAAAGGGAACAGGACTCAACGTTAACGGTTCAACGATGAAGTTAATTCGATGGAAGCGCAGGGGCCATCAAGGATTGTAACCAGATCCCATATGATGGTCACTGGTCAAAGAGTGTCTCGATCATGTCTGTTGTTGTTCCGAACCGTAGGATTTCACGCTTAACGGTATTTGATGCATTAAGTATAGATTCGGGATCGCTAGAGAAATAAGGGAGAACTCCGAAATTGTAACGGAGGGGTGAAAGAAATAGTTCCGTGTTTCCGAATTTTTTGGAAAGTTATTTGGATATGTTTTAGTATTTAATAAAATGAATTAAATATTAAAATATAATTTAAATAATTAAACATAATAATACTTCTTTTAATTTTCTTTAATAGAAATGAAAACAAAAGAAAATAAAAAATAAAAAGGGGAAAGAAGTGGGCGCCATGGGCTAGGCCCATGTGGTGTGGACGCAGAAGAATTGCATGTATGCTCATGGCAAGGTTAGCGAATGTGGTACTACTTTAGTACAACATTGCTAGTTGACGGGCATACTTACCCCCTATTCCCCCTATATATAGATATGGAGGGCGCCTCTTTTTCAAGACAGAAAATTCTAGAAAAATACAGATAAATTATGTTGATCTTTCTCTCCCTTTATCCTTCCTTTGAGCGGACTCCCCCTGTTTGGAGTCTACACTATTTTGCGGATTTCTCCACCATACGCACGCTGTCGTGCTGCTGGAATCGAGACCTGAATCCATATTCTTTCTATTGCTCGCCTGATTCGGAGCCCGAGGGGGAACCTCGGGTACACCGTACGCGTGTAATCCCGCGAGGTGTTGCACATGCGGTACTTCTTAATAGTCAAGGCCATGTCACGTACGTCTTCACCGACAACGTTCCGACGGGAACGTAATCCCGTCATCAGTCTTGAACGACCGGGTGGATTTTGGACTCGTCAAGGTTCTTCGACGCATCGAGGATCGGTGGGTACGACTACATTAGGCACGTTCTCGCGTGAACATTTCCCGGTTAACGGACTACATACTGCTATGTTACGATTTCCATTTCATTCCATTACTTACATCAGCATAGCATAGGTCTTGGGTTTGGGCATCACGTAGGTTGTAAAAATCATTGTTTTCTACCCCGAGCCCCAACATGCTCATGCCGAGATGGAGAAGGCGTGCCGGCACCTGGCCGATTAGGCGAAAGCCATCACCACCGAGAAGGCACACACAAAATTTTGTCGTGTCTGATAGAGCTAGTGGTTCTAGAGGAGCTCCGCATCTTCGGCCGAGCTGTCGGCAAAGAGTTAGCTGCGTATGAGAAACCGGCGGCAACTGGCCTCATCCCTCAACCGTCCTATAGCTCCCTAGTAAGAAATCTGAGAGCTTCCGAGTAGATCGCAGGCGAGCTGGATAACTTGCGGGGCGAAGAGCTGGGACAGAGAATGAGCCGGATGCCCGAACTCCTGGCAGTGGCAAATCGGCAGCAGGCTGCCTCCAAGCCCGCTCTGCAGCCAGCAGGATCAAGATCCAGATTTCATCGAACTGCCGGTGCAAAACTGGAGTAGGGTGGAGCAGCTCGGCAACAGCGGCATGCATCCTCGCCAAATGGAGACCGAGCTCGGAGCCGCAGAAACCCGCCGGTTGCGAAAAGTCGGAGGGAAGAGTGTGCAGTTAACTGCTTACATGAAGAGCAACAAGCACCGGCAAAACCTGCAGTTAGCCAGCGCCTAGGCCCTCACACAATTTCAGAGAACGACGCACGTCATCGGATAGAGCGATTAGCGAAAGATTCCCAAGAAGAAGGGGGGCCAACCGGCCCGGAGTGCTTCGGAGGGCGCATCCGGTCTGAGCAGTTTCCTATGGGTTTCACTTTGTCCCGGGACACCCCCAAGTACAACGGATCAGTCAAGCCAGAGGATTGGCTACTGGACTACATTACTGCAGTCGGAATCGTTGGCGGAAATCGGCAAGTAGCAGTCCTCTATGCACCTCTGATGTTCCAAGGATCAGTTCGGTCCTGGTTGAACAGCCTCCCCAGCAACAGCATCAATTGCTGGCAAGATTTTGAGGATGCATTTGTGCGCAACTTAGTAGGTACTTACGAGCGTCCAGGTTTACCTTGACATGTCGCCCTCTGCGTGCAAGGAAAGGATGATCCCTCTGCGATTACCTTGCGTGGTAGATCAAGCTCAGAAACACCCACGAAGGAGTGCTTGAGATTTAGGCCATTCAGTAATTCACAGATGGTTTTTTGGACAGCTCAATGCTCAAGAACAAGCTGCTCCGCAAGGAAGTCAAGTCGCTGGCCGAGCTCATGGAGATTGCAAATTCTTTTTTTGTCTCCGACTGAGAGATGCGCCCAATCCGGCTGGGTCTCAACGGTGTGATCCAAGAGAATTCGGTTGGGCAGCAGTCGGCAGAAGCAGGAGGTTCTAGGCCCAGTCGGCGTGAGCGGAGTGAGAACAACAACAACAACAACAACAACGACAACAAGAACAACAACAACAACAACAACAACAAAAACAACAACAACATAAACAACAACAACAACAACAACAACAATAACAACAACAACAACAACATCAACTACAACAACAAAAGCAACAAGAGAAAGGATGAAGAGCCGGATGCTCAATAGGTCAGTTGGCAGGTCGCCGTTGTTCAAGACCAAGAGGCACCAGGGGTTGCAAGAGGCAGTCGGTGCATGAAGCCTAGTGAGAAGTCGCAGTGGCAGGCATGCCTCAAGTACACATTCGAAGACATGCTAGACCATCCGTGCAAAATGCATAGCGGACCCGGCAAGTCCGCAACGCATTCCACTTGGCAGTGCAACTGGATGAAGCGCCTGATGCAGCACGAGGGAAGAAAACCACCTCCACCTCACGGCCCACCACCACCTCCAGTTCGCAACCAGTACACGTGTAACAACCCAGATTTCACAAAAACTAAAATTTTTGTTTTCGATGTGAATTGTTTGATTGTCTGATTTGTTTGCGGTGTTTGCATCCTCGATTTATCGATCGGCGATTATTTCCCCCCTCTTATCTCTTACCGGACGGATAACGACCCTTGCCACCCTGACACTCGACCTTTGCGACACCGGGTTTCACCCGATCACCGTCGCAAAAACCCGCACAAGACCAGCTGTAGCCAAGGGAACGAAAAAACCCCGTTTAATAATTAAACGGATTATTTTTATAGCGCGCAGGAAAGTGTTCTCGAAATGGTTCCATCGCGAGGTGAACGCCGCCGGCTCGAAGCGTTGATCGCGCAGTTCAAAGTTCTAACCGAATCGGAGGTCCTGCGGACCCTCGGCGGTCAGAAACGTAAACACCGCGCGTGTGCGAGAAAAACCGGGGATGTTTTTGCAAACTGCCAGCCACCTGGGCTATATAAAGACCACCACTCTCCCACCCCTTTCTAGGGTTTTCCTAGCCTAGAAATTGCAGCCACCCCCCCCCCCCCACATTAGCTTGAATTTTCGCATTTTGCCTAATTTTTCGTCCTTTTGCTAGCCCATCAGATCTAGACCGTCAGATCGCCGAATCTGACGGCCAGCAAGCCGCCGCGTCAGCCCCATCTCGTCCCAACCTCCTCTCTCCTCCGAGCCGTCTCCACGCCCGCGGGCTCACCGCCGCCGCCGCCGCTTCCCCCGGCCACCGGCACCGCGCCACGCTGCCAGGTCCCCTCCTCCCGTGCCTCCTCTCTTCTCTTCCTCTCCTCTCGGCCTCACCTCCATCTCTCCCCTTCCCGCAGAGCCGGCGAGCCACCATGGACGAAGACCTCTCCACCAGAAGCTCCCGCAACGGACTGCATGGCCGCCCTAGCGCCGACCACCTCGCCCTCCGGCCTCACCGCTCCCGGATCTAGCCGGATCCGCCGCCCCACCGCTCCTGGACCTCGTCGGAGTCCGTCCATGGCCGCCGCCGCATCCCATTCGGTCAAGATCGACGAGCGCCCGCTCGGGATCGAGCATCGTCTCGCTGGGCAGCCGCTCGCTATGCCCACGTGGGCCAGGAACCCCACCACGGCCCAGTGGCCCATCACCGCTCCCCCAAGCCCAGCCGAGCACGGCCCGCTAAGGTGAGGCCCCCAGCCATTCCCCTTTTTTTTCTCTGCAGCATTGGGCTCGGCCCATTAGCCTAGCCCCCGTGTAGCGCCATGGGCGTCGGTTAGTGGTCTTGCGCCCACCCTGTTAGCCCAGCAACCTCAGATTCGGCCCGTGGGGGTTGTTTTTTCTGGACTGCTTAAATAACATATATTTTTGTATTTTGCGTCTCGTGTATCTTTTTAACGGTAGCTCGGATCGCGACGCTTTAAACATGAACGTGGCTTAGAATTTTTTTGTAGATTAATAAAATGTGCTCCTTTGCCATGTTTGCACTTGTTTACATGCCGTTTACCTGCTAATTACACTGTATGCCACTGTAAATTGTTTCTTTAATAACTTTTTAACCGTTGCTCCGATAAAAATGTTCTTGATATGTAACTTGACTAGAATTGCATGTAGATTTTGTTTATGCTTCTCTTGCTTGCTAATAAAAAATAAAAAATATGGTTTAGGGAAGATCAGCACCAAATTCTTTAATTGTTATGAGGACCCCATCCCCCCCTAGAGTGGATCCCCACCCAGTTCCTCAAATTGCTTGGCCTTTCCCTGGTTTTAACCATGGTGCTCCTGACAACCAGCATGATGCTGCTGAAGATGATCAGGAATTCTGGGATGTTGCAGATAACCATTGGGCCTTCCAGCAGAACAACATTTTTCAACCGCAGCAGAACATGGGTGCTCTCCTTGAAAATGCTGCCAATGAAGATCAGGCATGGGCTGATGGAGAGGAACTAATTCCTCCTCTGCAGGGCAATAGTGGTCTTACCTCTATTTCCTCTGATATTTCAGTAAACTTTGATAATGCTCTGAATGGTATCCCTGATGATGATCAAGTGGATGGTTTGCAAATTGAAATCCCTGCTGAAAATGCTCTCTTAAACCTACAACTTGCATATGGTTTTGATGAGGAGGCTGAGGAGAAATTTGAGGCACAACTCAATCTAGAGTTACCCCTTAGCCCTCCTGAGCCTGCTAATGTTGATGTTATTCCCAATGATGATCATCCACTGGAGGCACTAGATGATGATGCCCCATCATTCAGGAAGCAGCAAACCCCCAGAATGAGATTGCTGCACAACTGGAGATTGTCCCAATTAAGATTCTTGCTCACCAACCATCTGCAGCACCTGAGAGCTCTAATTTCAATGATTTAGATCATGATGCTGATGGAATTCACCATGTCCCTCTTCCTGTCAAATTTGTTGTGAATGCTGATGTTCAAGGCTCATCTTCCTCTCCTCTGGTTTCTGGTGACAATGTTCTTAGGGAGATTTCCAATATGGACTCAAATGTTAAGGTGACACAGGTCTCTTCTTTTCCTCTCTCTCTCTCTCACCTTTGGCTAGTTCTTCATCTCATTAGTGCTCTAATCCTGCTGGCCTTAATTTGAACTGCTTAGCCCCTATTAACTCCGAGGAAGATTTATTTCAGATCCCCATGAACTACTCTATCAGCACTGATTCTTCTTCTAAGTTGCCAGTGATTCCCAGCAGCTCTGGTCACCAGGAACTCACTTTAGGTATGGAATATGCTCTCTTTAATGAGAACCTTTCTAAATATGGTATTGCTAATGATCATCTGGAACCTAGTCTTCTTGACAATAACTTTGAATTCAATCTCATTTCCTGTGATGGAGTAGAATTATGGAACAAGCACTTTGCTCCAGGAAGTGTGATGGAGAATTGTGAAAATATGATCACTAGCCAAGTGCCTGTAAGGTGGTTCAACTTTATTATATCCTTGCTCCTTTCTCCAGATCAGTTCGATTGGGTTATCAAGTTATTGCAATCACAGTTGTGGCCAATTATTCTTAGTAATAATAATAAGGAGGATTCTTACACATTTGTGATCCCACCAAAATGTGTTGTCTCACAGGCTCTATCTTGCAAGCATGGTGGGTCAGAGAAAGAGCCAGATCATGATAGAAGAGAGCACACTGATGGAACTGTTCCCACTATAACCATTGATCCTAGCTTGGGCACAAAGAAGAAGAGAGGAAAATTTGCCCTGGTGGAAACTGAGGTAAGGAGAAGTGGTAGGATTAGAACAAACAATGATGGCTTTAAAAATGTCTCTTGTGTTGATTGAAACTGCTTACCTTGCCATGCTACTCCTCCTGATCTGCATAATAAGGTGGTTCAAAATATTTCTAAATCCTTTTGCAAGGTGGGAGACAAGGAGCTGGAAGAGAAACTGGCTAAGAAGCCAAAGATGAAAGCTCAAGAGGAACTGGCCAAGGTATCCAAGGCCAAGGAAAGAAAGCAAAAATCTTCCAGTGAAAAATGATTAGCAAAATTTGGAAAAGTCTAGTGGATATGTCTATCTTTTGGAAAATTTATCTGGTTGTAAGATTTGTGATGCCCATTACTGTGTTATGTCTGAATCATGTAAGAACCTTTGCTATCAGTTTTTCTCTCATGCCACTTTGCTTTTACCCTCATCATGCCTGGAATATTGGATGGAAGGTAGAATTAACATCTACTGTGAGTGTTCTACAAATACCAACTGTTTATGAATAACAAAACCTGGAATATCCTGAATTGGAACATAAGAGGTATTAACTCAAAAGACAAATGGAATGTTGTTTCCCACAAGATTGAAGAAAGTGCTTCTTCTATACTATGCTTGCAGGAAACTAAAAGGGAAGATTTTGATCTCGTAGGAAGGTATGGTGGCTGTTTTGAGGAAAGATATAAGGAGGCTTATGATGACAGAGCGTATCATGCCAAGGGTTTGGATGTACCGGCGAAGTATGCGCCAACTCTCAAGGTGAGAAAGGGCAATGCACGGTACCGAAGAGGCTAGAAAAGTATAGGTGGGTGGAAGTTTCAACTTTCGAATACTCACATTACTCTGAAGAACTCATGCACTTATTATCGGTAACTCTCAATCTAATCAGGAGGTTCACAGAGAGACAAGTACCCCGAGGAGGAATGTATGGGGGTTTGGTTATCCTTTCGCATCCTCGACTCATGGTACGTGAGTGTACTCTAATATTCGAACCCTCCATAGGTTAGTGATCCATCTAGTAGCTAGAGTTATCAACAGGGCTTTTTGGTTTTCGAAAAACACACAGATTTCCCAAAATACGACATCTATCACTAATAGGCTCGAGCTCTTGACACCAAAAGTTCAAACATTACTCTAGTCAATACCTCAAAACTATTGCAAGTTACTACTACAAAGAGCATAGCAACTTCAACTACCTACTTCTAGTCAAGACACAAAACTCAGTGCAACAGGCAAACTCTCTAACAATATAACAACCTATAGAAAGTTAAACCTAAAACAAAAGAAAAGCTCTAGAAAAACTAAAGCACTACAACTAAACAGAGCAGCAGCTAAGAAAAGAAAAAGAAAAACTCACAGCTAAAAGAATAAGCATGCAAATCCTATGAGGAGTTCTAGTTCAAGAGGAGCGTGTATCTCTCCCACACAAAAGAGTAAGCTGGGGTCTAAATTGTTATGAAGAGCAAGCAAAGCTAAAAAAACTAAAAACAAAACCTAAGAACGAGACGCTCCAAGAATAGCACATAACGTATGAAGTGATAAAAATATAGTGCAACGAGAGACGAACTGATAATTGTTGATGAAGAAAGGGATGCATGGAGGCATCCCCAATCATAGAAGCTTGAGTCTTCTTGAATATTTCTTAGGGAGTGCACATGGGCATCCCCAAGCTTGAGCGTTTGACACTCCAAGATCTTCTTTCATCATTTTCAATCGCGCACTTGAAAACTCCCTTCATACGTAACTCATTGTAGACTGTTTAGAGAGGTTAGTACCCAACTAAAATAATTTTTCCTCTACTGGAAATAAAGATAAACTTGAAGAGCTACTGTTTCTCAAGATTTCCAAAAGGTCTTTGCAAAGAAAAAGCAAGCTTAAGGTTTGCAAAACGAAGAAAAGGCAAAACAGGACAGAATCTTTGAAAAACAGACCAACAGGTAAAAACGAATTTTTTAGAGATACTTCTGCAACTCAAATCAAAAAACACAGAACATACGCAAGTTTCATAATTGTATAGAGCACACTGTGTAAAAAATTCAGCTCAAAAAGATGAACTGGAATTTTTCTGTGATTTTTCTAGTCACGAGGACAGAATCTGTTTTCTGGACAGCATGTCACAACTTTACCTTCCCTTGTCGTATGAGGCTATAAAAGGCACAAAGCTTGAAAAGTAAAGATACAATGATGTTTCTACAGTAGTAACAATCATCAAGACCACTAAAAACAGAAGAAAAGCAAAAGGAAAAACCTAAATTCGTTGCGGGCTGCCTCCCGAAAGCGCTTCTTTAGAGCCATTAGCTAGGCTTAAAGCAGAAGATCAAGTCTTTTCAAGAGAAAAACTAGCCCGTGTGACGGACTCAAAAGGTAACTTAATATTTTTCCTAGGTAAATGTTCCATCCCTTTCTTGAGAGGGAATTGGAATTTGAAATTCCCTTCTTTCATATCAATAACAGCACCAACTGTGCGAAGAAAAGGAGGTCCCAAAATTATTGGTCAAGAGGGCTCACACTCAATTTCCATAATAGTGAAATCAACGGGAACATAATTGTCATTGACAATGATAAGAACATCATTGATCTTCCCAAAAGGCTTCTTTACGGAAGAATCGACAAGACGAACACCAAAAGAACAGGAATCAAAAAGTTTCAATTCAAGCATATCATACATTCTTTTGGGCCTAACAGAGGTACTTGCTCCAACATCACAAAGAGCATAACAAGAGAAGTTATTCAATTTGATTTTTATCATAGGATCCCAAACATCTTCTAGCTTCCTAGGTATGGAGGCTTCTAGTCTAAGCTTCTCCTCCCTAACTTTGATTAGAGCATTAGTGATATGCTCTGTGAAGGCAAGATTAAGTGTGCTAGTGTGGGGGTCTCTAGACATCTTGTGTAGGAAACCAATAACTTCAGGTAAAGTGCAGTTATCAAAGTCTAGGTCACTACTATCTATCAAGGAGGTAGTGATATCATTTAGGCTCACTTGTTTGAAAGCCTCTATGTTCATAGAGGTTTCTTCATCTATGGTTGAGGTGGTGGCATCACCATTGATAGGTCTAGTGGGACTAGGGGTGTGATGGGTGCTAACTGTTTGGACATCCTCAACTACTTGGGTAGTGGCTACTGTGTGGTAAGTAGGAAGGCTCTTAATTCTATCCTCTTCCTCTTTTTCTCTAGCCCATCTTTCTTTGAGTTTAGCCATCATCCTAATATTTTCATTGATTTGTAACTGGATAGCATTAATAGGAGTGACCTTACTCTCCTCAAGGGGAGAGGTTCTAATTTTTAACATCTCAGCATCAAGGGCTAAGTTGTCTACCTTCAAAAAAATATTATCTAATTTAGCTAGTTTTTCTTCCACATTCTTGTTGAAGGCTTTTTGTTAGTGATAAAGTCTCTAAGCATAATCTCTAGTTCAGAGGTGGGGTTCTTGTTGCTAGGGTAGGTGTTGTTGTTCCCATAAGTGGATGGAAACGGCCTAGGATTACTAGCAAAGTTGACCCTATAAGCATTATTACTAAAGTTGTTTCTAGCAATGAAGTTCACATCTACTTGAGCCTGAGCAATCAAAGAATTTAAAGGAACATCGTGAGGATCAGTAGGAGATTTCTTGGTAAGTAGAGACATGATAAGGTCAACCTTTTCATTTAGAGAGGAGATCTCCTACACAGAATTTACCTTCTTACCAGTTGGAGATCTTTCGGTGTGCGAGTGAGAGTAGTTCAGCATCATCTCATCAAGTAGCTTTGTGGCATCACCAAGTGTGGTTGACATAAAAGTTCCTCCCGCGGCCGAATCTAGCAGATTCCGCGAGGTAAAGTTCAAGCCTGCATAAAAAGTCTATTTTGCAGACTGGAGTCCCCGGCAACGGCGCCAGAAATTGTCTTGATACGGTGAGGATATCTCACTCCTTGTTGGTTACCCCAAGTGGAAGGTGAGATGTAGCGTAGCAGCAAATTTCCCTCGGTAAAGATACCAAGGTTATCGAATCAGTAGGACTCCAAGAGATACAAGAAGGTGTCATGACGCTTGACGTGGACCTTCACACAGCAACAAATAACTTTGCTCCGAACGAGTACAGAGGAGTTGTCAATTCCTCCGGCCTTGCTGTTTACAAAGGATCAACGCAAGAGATAATAATAGTGGCAACTGAAAGTAAACTAAGGAAGTAAACAATAATGTGAAGATGGACCGGGGTCCCGTGATTTTCACTAGTGATGTCTCTCTCCCAAAAGACGATAAAAGTGCTAGAGAGGTAAACAAATCACAGCTGGGCAATTGACAGAATTATGAAGGCACCGCAATGCTAACTATGCTGCAAAGAAAGGAAGGGCTCAAAAGCAATGGGCAGTACGCCAAGGTAAGTAGACCGAAATCCAACTGCATCTACTACGAATCATCCACCTTGAGATATCTATCCAGAACATCTCGCTGGTATTAAGTTGTGAATCCCACCCAAATTGTAAACTCAAAGCAACAGACAACTGCATTAAAACAACTTTGCGTAAAGTAAACAATCCTTGCACCCGCGAGTACAAGCACCGTTGTTTTATCCCTGGTGGCAACAACATATCCTCTAGTCTCATGTTTCTGTCACTCAAGCTAGATATCAAGGGGCTGAACCCACAATCAAGCACAACGCTCCCTCTTGGAGTTGCAACAAATCACTTGGCCAAAGTAAAATACGGCAACGGAGAACATGCAACAATTTACTCAAGAACAAAATATAAAAGAGAAGAACCAAATATATTACTCATCACAATCTGAACATAGTCTCATAATCCATCAGATCCCAGAAAACTCAGCATAACAAAAACAGAAATTACAAAGGTGCCTCGATCATGTGAGGCAGCTCACGAGGTCTCGAAAGTGGAAGCACAAAGAGGGGAGAGAAATAAATCACATAGCTACTGGTCACGGACCCATGGTCCAAGGGGAACTACTCACGTTACATACGAGAGGCGTCCATGGCTATGGATGGTATCCCGGAGGGAGTTCCTCCTCCCGGCAGGGTGCGGGGGTAGCTTTTCTAGGCAGCCCCGATCTAGAAACGGTGGCGGCGGCGGTACAGAGGCGAGTTTGCAGAAAAGAGATCGATATTAGGGGTTTCCACCCCGAGGGCTAAATATAGGCGGAGGGGGGTGTCGAGGGGACCCACCAGGCAGCCAGGAGGCCTCCTGGCGCGACCTAGGGTGGGGCCGCGCCAGGGACCTTCCTGGTCTCCTGGTGGTAGCCCCCCTCCGATGCCTTGGTGATTCCGGAAGCTCCTGGGTCGCTGATTTTTTATCTGATTTTTCCGGATTTTTTGGAGCACTTTTAATGGCCGGAAAACCTGAAATACAAAACAACAGAAAACAGCAACTGACAGCTGGGTGCACTGGGTTAATAGATTAGTCCAAATATGCTCAAAAGTGTATGAAAGTTCAAGAAAATCATGGCAAAGTCACACAAAACATGCATGGAGCAAGGCGAAATTATAGATACGTTTGGGACGTATCAACATCCCCAAGCTTAATTCCTGATTGTCCTCAAGTAGGTAAATGATAACAAGCATAATTTTTGTGGTGACATGCCACACAACCATATAAGGACTTTTAAGTAAAGCAATCAAAGCATGCAATTCAATTCAAGTCTTAACAAGCAAGAGTCTATATTAGCATTGACACAAGCAACAAAAGAACAAAAGGTGCAGGAGCTCTCGCTATCCGTGACTCGAATGTCTCCAGATGGTGTTTGCGTGCAAGCAGGGGACTGGGAAAAAGAGATAAAAAAGGTTGTTGAGAACAACTATCTACTAAAGTTTCACACTTAGTCTCCTTTGTATTCTTATCTTGACTCGTCCCCAGACCACTAGCCAGGTACAAGTCAAACTGATCCACTCTTTTTCAATATTTTGAGCACTCATGCAATGGATTAGTGTGAGCAAGAAAGTTGACACCTAAAAGGCGAAACAGAAAGAAGGTGGAGGAGGAAGACAAAAAGGTGTGAAAGGCTCACATCAATGAGGAAAATCATAGGCGAGAGAAGGCCATATGATAGATATGATGTGGGGAGTAGGGATTTCCATGCAACGGATGCACATGTGAGATAAAAGCTCTCCAAGGGAACTAGTGGGGGTGCATCTAACTTTTTGCTCAAGAATACCTAGAGATCGTTTAAGGAGGCTCATCATTGGAATATACAAGCCAAGTTCTATAGTGTGAAGGTCCCCACATAGCTATATGCATGATGATGATCTCTATGGAGTACAAGGGATAGAGGATGAAGTACTAGTGTGGATCTCTCAAAAGGAATAGTAGTGTGCCCCCTTCTCTCTTTTTATTTTTCTTTTTCTCTTTTTTCTATTTTTTGTATTTTTTTGGTGGCCTCAATGGCTCTTTCTATTTAACTCTCATTTGCCCTCTTTGGGATCTTTTGATTTTGTCCTCTTTGGGATCTTTTCCTCACTTTAGGGGCAACACTCTATATTTTACACGAATATAGGAGATCTTTCACACTTTACAAAGGTACTCACATAAATAAGATATAACTATCATGATGCAAATGTATGCTTCTGCCAGGATAGCAGGATATGCAATGATACTAGCGCGTCATGTAGCAATGATTACGGAAAGGCCCAACTAGCATGCGGCTCATCGATCAAGCAAGTAGCATGTATGACATGAAGATCAAGTCATGAGAAGGTGGATGTTGCATGGCAATGTATCTCGGAAAGGCTATGGAAATTCCTTGTAGGTAGGTATGGTGGCTATGTGACTCGGTATAGCACCCAGATGCACATACCGACTCATGGGGACTACACCTCAAAACTTTTTCTAAGACTCGGCACGACGCAAAGATGTTCGTACCAACTCTTGTGGAGTATCACTTCAAAATCTATGATTTGGTTTGTCACACAAGGTGACAATCCGAAACCATGGGGACTACAAGTCGATTTTACCTATGAGTCGACAAGATACAAGTATGTTCAAATCGACTCAGGGGGCTACATATCTCAGCAAGAAAGTTGTCTCACATACATAAATATATCTTAAGTCAGGTATAAAACCGACTTACAGGTTTGATGGGAAATTAAAATTCTCATTCATCATAAGCCGGATCTTACATCAAAAGAAGAACAACACATAAGTCGGCAACCTACTCGATGAAAACTACAACTTCAATTGTTGTCTTCAGAGTCGACTTGATCATCAGATGAGGAGACTCGGGCTTCCTATGCATTGTTGTAGAAGTCTTCAGCACTATTGCTGGAACTCTCCATACAACAGCCGACTCGATCACCATCCGAGTCAAAGATCTTGGCCCACAGGGTCTCATCACCATCATACCTGAAGATGATAGTATCTCTCTTGGATACATTCCTGGAATGGAGGAAGGTTTTCCAACCCGTCTCCAAAAACATGGAATCCTGACCAGAGAAGCTAGTGGCCCCCTAGATGGGTCCATCAGGACACCCCTAAGAGCGGAGCCATAGCCCTGGAGGCTTGGAAGCCATCATGATCTTGGCAAAAGATTCAGGAAGATTAACCCAATGACGGATTGTATGAACTTTCACTAGAAACTCATTCCTTTCAGGAGAAGGAGGTGGAGCTTCAAGATCTGTGGATTGACGAGAAGCATGCGCATTTATTCCTCTACCTCTTCCGCGGCCTCTTCCACGGCCTTGACCACCGCGAGAGCCAACACTACAACCAGGGTCGTTGGCAATTGAAGGAACACGGACACTGAGCTTGGGAGCCATGGAGAAAGTTGGACACAGAAGAGAGGAAGAAGAAGATGCGCGCACTCAAAAGACTATACCACTGAGTGGCTATTTATATAGTTACAAGGGGATGGTCAATCAATACCATAAAAGCAGGGGTAGAATACCCATGTCAGGAGACATTTATGAAAAGTCTTCGATTCTCACCACGGCATAAATGCCTTCAATGGTGGCGTTTTGGGCAGAGAAACAATAAATGCAGTAACATATTTTTGACTAAAAGTCAAACGAAATTTACAAAAGGTGGAAGATGAAATGAAGCTAAAAGAGAGTCGGCTCCGACTCCTAGTAAATTTCAAGCATGATTCGGCTCAGCTAAAAGAGTCGGTCCCTCTTGGAGTTCCAATGTACTACTTGGCCAACGTAACAAACGGAAACCGAGAACAAGCAAGAACACTCAAGAACTAAAATATAAAGGTAAACAAAATATATTACTAATCACAAACTGAACATAATCTCATAAACCATCGGATCCCAGCAAAACACAACATAACAAAACAAGAACTAGTACATAGGTGCCTTGATCATGATAGGCAGCTCACAAGGGCTAAACATTGAATCACGAGATTGGAGAGAAGACATCGCATAGCTACTAGTCATGGACACATGATCCAAGGGGGACTACTCACGGTGCATCCCGGAGGCGATCATGATGATGGAGAGGCCTCCGGAGGTCAAACCTCCCTCCGACAGGGTGTCGGGACAGCTTCTTCTGGTGATCCCGAGATCGACTGTGGAGGAATAGTAGACTAAATCGCATAACGGGGGACTCCTCGAGGGTTTCTGTGTTAGGAGATAAATATAGGTCAAAGGGGACCCTGAGGGATGGCCCCCTTGGCCCAGGCGTCCAGGTGGCGCGGCCACCCCCCTGGCCGCGACGTGGAGGCTCCTGGCTGGGGGTGCCTGTCGTGGGAAATTCACGGCAGATGTTCGAAGAGTCGAACTTGACAGGTGGCCTTTCCTACGAGGTGGATACGAGGAGAGAGTCGACATGGACAAGAGACTCAGAGATTTACCCAGGTTTCATCCTCTCTTTGTCTCGAGGTAAAGACCTACTCCTGCTCCCTATTATTGCTTCTACTAGTTATTATCTTAGTACGAGGAGTGGATGTATCGATTACAGTAGAGTCGAATCACAACCTTAGTCTCGAGGAGGTCTAGGTTATGTTGTAAGTGTCTAATCCTGACTTGTACTAAGATTGAGTTCTGACTCTGGATCCCGTGGACCTCGACTTATAAAGGTGTCGGGTCCCAGGGTTCCGCTAGTACGACTCTTGCATGAAGTGGAGTCCTATTCTACTTTACAAATATGCTACGTGTTATACAAGGTAAGTCAAATTCCTTCTACGGCTTCAATCTCTACGCTTGGCACGTCCGGTCCATGGTCGTGTTTTCTTTTGTGGGCCCTCATATGTAATTCGGCCCAGAGGGTTATAATGTCGGGTCTATGGGCTTGATCCATGCCCCCGACATTAGCCCCCAGGATTGGTGTGATGCTTTAGTATTCACAGCGATCTTCTTTATTCCCTTTGTCTTCATGGGACCAACTCTTTTAGCTGAGCCAAATCATGCTTGATGATTACTGGGAGTCGGCGCCGACTCTCTTTAGCTTCGTTTCGTCTTCCATCTTTTTGAAATTTTCATTTGACTTTTAGTCAAAGATCCGTTACTGCATTTATGGTTTCTCTGCCCGAAACACCACTGTTTAAGGGCATTTATGTCGTGGTGAGAATCGAAGAGTCCCCGTAAATGTCACCTGCCATGGGTAATCTACCCATGCTTTTATGGCATTGATTGATCATCTCCTTGTGACTATATAGATAGTCATCTGGTTATCTAATCTTCTGAGTGCACACATCTTCTTCCTCTCCTCGCTCTGCAACTTTCCCCATGGCTCCCAAGCTCAGCGTCCACGTTCCTTTGGTCGCGAGCGACCCTGGTTCCAGTGCTGGTTTTCGCGGTGGTCGAGGCCGTGGGCGAGGCCATGGGAGAGGCTGCGGCAGGGGTAGAGGAAGAGGTGCTCGCGCTACTCAACAGTCCCCGAATCTTGAAACTCCACCTCCTTCTCCTGAAAGAAACGAGTTTTTGGTGAAGGTTCGTACAATCCGTCGTTGGGTTAATCTTCACGAATATTTTTCCAATACCATGATGGCTTCCAAGCCTCCAAGACTGTGGCTTCACTCTGAGGGGTGCCCTCATGGACCCATCTGGGTAGCCACTAGCTTCTCTGGTCAGGATTCCATGTTTCTGGATAAGGGTTGGAAAACCTTTCTTCGTTCCAGGAATATTCAAAAGGGAGACACTATCATCTTTAGATATGATGGTGATGAGACCCTGTGGGCCAGGATTTTCGACTCGGATGGTGATCGAGCCGGCTGCTATATGGAGAGTTCAGCATTAGTGATGAAGATTTCTACAACAATGAAGAGGAGGCCAAAGTCTCCTCATCTAATGACGAAGCCGACTCTGAGGACGACTACTAAAGCTGTAGTTTTTATCTAGTCGTATTTGTCGACTTTGGTCTTGTTTTCTTTTGATGTAAGACTCAGCCACTGACGAATGAGAATTTTAATTTCCATCAAATCTGCAAGTCGGTTTTATACCTGAGTGTGGATATTTATGCATGAGAGCCGAAGTTCTTGATGATATCTGTAGCCCCCTGAGTCGATTCGAACGGACTTGTATCGATGTCGACTCATAGGATAGATCGACTTGTAGCCCCCATGATTTGGTATGGTCTCCTTGTGTGCCGAACCTGATCATATAAAATATTTTTTGAAGTGATACTCCCCAAGAATTGGTACGAACATCATTGCGTCGTGCCAAAACTTGATAAGGTTTTTTGAAGTGTAGTCCCCATGATTCGGTATATGCATCTGGGTGCTATGCCTAGTCACATAGGTCTAACTCCCATTTTATCTGAAAAAGAAAGGATTGTTATGCATGATGAAAAAATGAAGTATGTTATGATGTTGGATGAAAAAAAAAGCGAAGGCTCATACAAGCCGACTATGTATTTGAACATGCCTCATCTTCTCGCGTTGAGAGAGATTATTGGGTTATCCAGGAGTCGAAACCTATCTGTAAGCCGGCACATATGACTAGAGTTCCCGGTGCCTAGGACCAAACTTGATAGGCATTGATGTAAGCCCCCAAGGTTTATAGTAAGTCGGGTTCGCGTTGGTCGTATGAGCATGAGCTATACAGGCCAAGATTTAAGGCGTGGTTGGCCAATTCATGTATATGCCGAGTTCTCATATAAGAGTCGATGGATGTCATCGAGCACCCCGATTCCCCTGACTAAGCCATATACATGTGGAGTTTTACATATATATGTGCCGAGTTCTCAGATAAGAGTCGATGAATATCATCGAGCTCCCCGATTCCCCTGTATAAGCCATATACATGGTCAGTACCGATAGAGGGTTGATCAAGCCCCGAGGTCTCTGAGATATAAAATGAAAAATTATGCAATGTATGATGCAAGATGAAAACATGAAAATAATAAAGTAAAGAAGAGTTAGTATGACAACTAAATTGGCGAGAGCCGGCGCGACGAAAGTCGACATCGGCCAGGTCTGTCGTGCCCCGCCCCGCCCCATCCAGGACGGCCTCCGCCGCGCCCCGCCCCTCCCAACCCCGGACGACCTCCGACGCGCCCCGGCCCATCTCGTCCGGCCTCCGCCGCATCGTGCCCAGCCCCGACCCATCCCGGTTGGCCTCCGACGCGGCCCGCCCCGCCCCATCCCGGCCAGCCTCCGCCACGCCCCGCCCCGCCCCACCCCGGATGACCTGCCTCCGCCCACCGCGGCCGGCCTGCGCCCCGCCCCGCCCTAGCCCGGCCTGCCTGCCACCGCCTTGACCCGCCCCGGCCGGCCTTCCTCCGCCCCGCCTCTGCCCGGTCTCCCTCCCCCACCATCCTCCTCCTATCAGCACCCTCTTCGCGGGTAGGGAGATCCCATGACCAGGGCTGACGACCGGCGTGGAGGACCTGCCAGAATTCGCCGCTCACCCATTCCGGTTGCTGAAGTGGCCTCTACCCCGTCTTTGTTATCACTGCGACATCAAGATGGAACATGCATTTCGGCTCCCCGTTGAAGCCACTCTCCTTTCCCTCCTGTGCAACAGGTTTTTTTTGTTCATGCAACAATGTCCAGGGTTGCTTCTGGGCATATCACACATCATCCATTGATGGTTTTGTTGACATCCAGGATTGAGATATTCAATTTATATTGTGGGCAGTTGCAAAAATTGCATACATGCCTTTTCTTTCCATCTGTCCATACATACAAAGCCATGGATTTGTATCTACCATCCGTGGGGGAACTACAATGTATATAAAATAGTGCACAACATATATTAAACAATACAAAATCAAAAGAAGTACGCTATAAATTATATAAGAAATATCATAACTATATAGTTAAGCAATACAATATACATACTAGAAAAAATAAAAACATGATATCATAAAGCAATACAAAAACATTTTTATTTTTATTATCGGGCAGTACCAAAAAATCACTCTGGGAAGTACCGCTGATTCATTACGAGCAGTACCACATATATATTTTGAGCAATACAAAATATTTTTCATTGATGGGTAGTACGTGCTATATGGAAGCAGTACCAGATCATCATTCTGGGCAGTACGGAACTCATATTCCACAAAAGTACAAGACAAAATTCAGTTATTTAAAAAAATTATGAGCAGTACAATTTATTCATCACGAGAAGTTCAATTATTATAATTATTATCGGGCAGTACCAAACTCAAATACACAGAAGTACAAGGTACATGTGGAGGAAATTCGAGTCATCTTTAAAAAAAATATGGGCAGTAAAATTTAATCATTTTGAGCAGAACAAAAACTTCTTTATTGTCGGGCAGTATGAAACTCATATTCACAGAAGTACAATACTATGTTTCCTTCGAACAGGAAAAATCTCGGTATTCTGAATATTGTTCAAAAACCACGAAGAATTGGAAAAATGTTAAAACACAGAAAAGTTGCTAAATTTCAGTACCTCTCTGAAGCCATATCATTTGCATCATTCCGAGGTCTGATGAATATCAATGATCATCTTTGAATAAAACTGAATTTGAGTATTTTCAAAACTATTCAAAAACTATGCATAATTTGAAAAAACTTAAAACACGAAAAAGTTTGTAAATTAGAGTAGCTTTCCAACGGTATATCATTTTCGCTATTTCGAGAAGTGGTTAAAAATTAATATCAAATTACTGTTCGTCTATTTTGAATGAATCTTGGTATTTTGAAAACTGCTCAAAAATTATGTAAACTTTCAAAAACATTAATATTTGAAAAAGATGGGAAATTTCAATAACTTTCCAACGCCATATCATTTGCATCATTTTGAGGTCTAAAAATTATCAATAATCATCTTTTAACACAACTGATTTTTAGTATTTTCAAAACTGTTCAAAAAATATGAAAAATTGGAAAAACATTACAACATAATTTTTTTTGGAAATTTCAGTAGCTTTCCAACGGTATATCATTTGCGCAATTTCGATCAGTGGGTAAAAAATTGCGTTCAAAACACTTTTCAATCAGCTTGTGATGATTTCTGTTTTTTGAAAATTCATAACAAAAAATATAAAAAATAGGAAAAAGTCACAATATCAAAAGGCTGAGGATTTTCTATAGCTTTCAAACGGTATATCAATTGCACAATTATGATTAACGGTTTAGAATCTACGAGTGAATTACTACACACAGACAGAAGAGGAGTACAGACTTCACGAAAAAGCAGTACGTCAGTGTATTACAGAAGAAGTACGAGATCGTCATCTCGGGCAGTACGAGATTATTGCAGAATATTATTCTATCATCGATTGTAGAATAGACGACATGTATATATATATATAGGGTGGGTCTATTATGATAAAAACCCTTAAGACCTTATCTAACAACAAAAACCTTATTCTGCTAACAGCCCCCCTAACCTACCTCCTAGAGCAGCAGCACCCCGAACCGGCGGCGACCCCCACCCCTCCCCGCCTCCTAGCGCGAAGCGCCGCGGCCGACGGCGAACCCCGCCCCTCCCCGCCTCCTAGAGCGGAGCGCCCCTGGCCGGCGGCGAACCCCGCCCTTCCCCGCCTCCTAGCGCGGACCGCCCGCGGCCGGCGGCGAACCCCGCCTCCCTAGCACGGCAGAGCCCTGCGAACGGCGGCGAACAGCGGGGAGCGCCACGATGGAGCGCGGATTCGGCAAATTCTTCCTTGATTCAGCGCCGCCACCGCCTACAGCTCCACCCCTGCTGCAGATCCGATCTTCTGTCCTGCGAGATCCGCCGCCGTTCAACTAATCGAAGCATCCAGCAGCAGTGATGCATGTTAGGGGAAAGCGAACTTCAAGGAGATCTTCTCCGGCAAACTCGCAATCATCGTGGGAGCGAACTGCAATGTTCGTATCGCCCATACAGCCTTCTCCAGCGACAATAGCGAAGGTTGAAAAAGCTCGTGTGTTCCTGAAGCGCAGGTGGGCTGCACGGCAACATCAATCGGAACTGCATCTACAGAACAACAGAACTTCTCTCAAGAGGAGGGTAGCGCATCCAAATAATGTAAGAAGTTCGACAATGAAAAACACCCACACCCCCAGTTTTAAATATAGTGCAGTTTCCTTCTAGTGTTGATAGGAAAATTCAAAATGCAGTGCTCTGTTTATTACAAATGCAGTGCCTTCTTGCGTCAAATGCATTCGCGTCTCTCCTCATGGCTTACATGTGTATGGTACATTAGGTAGTAGTTTGTAAAACAATGCAATGCACATTGCTTATATTATGTTGAGCAGTGTCTCTTGAACTGGACTGCAGGGGAGTACAGTGCAGGGAACTACATTAGGTAGTAGTTTGTAAACAACCCTGCTCTCAAGAGGAGTGTAGCACATCCAAAAATAATATGGTTACACAATTACTGAACTGCAGAGTAAGAATGCAGTGTAGTGCAATTTCTGCAGTTGCGTATAGAATGACATATAGTATGGAAATACATGCAGTTCACTATTTTACAGAAAAAATGTACCTCTTTGGATTAAATACTAAAGTCCAGTTCACTGCCTATTCTCCTATGCAGGATGTGGCTGTGCAGAGAAGACAGAAGATGCAACGAGTGATTCAGAACAAACAATCCCTGAACTGCGTTGAGAGGGAAGAGTGGGAGATGGCCACATGGATAACACCAGAAATACCTAGGGGTTTTTTGAACACAACAAACATGACTACATACTCAACGGATGAAGTTGTAGAGGGCGAAGATGAAAATAGAAAAGAATATAGCAAGCAAGATGATGAGAACGATGAGCTGGTCTACATGGGGGAGCATGTACAGCAAACCGACGATGAGGATACGATGAAGAGCAACTCATAAAAGTTCTGCAACCAAGGTACACGCACGTTTTTGAAACATTCGGTCAGCAGATAAGAACGGGTGATATTGCGCCTCCACAAAACAATGTTGCACCTCCACAAACCAATGTTGAACACGAGAAAGTTCAGGAGCGAACGATTCATCAACGCAGAAACAGTAGGATTCCAAAAAGGCCGCCTACCACGCAGCAAAAGGATCAGAACCCAGATCAGAAAAGGACACAAGCAAAAAGAGAAGTACAGTTCTCAACACTTCTGCCTCCTCGAGATCCTCGATTACACAGGTCTGTTGTAACTCCTCCATGCCCAATAAACATCGGTGAGCTGCAAACACCAGTGGAGAATAAGCAATAGACACATGTAAGCTTCATTGCCTTGCTCCTACAGTTCACTTGTGAATTTTTTTTCAGCCTGCGCATCCTTCGTTAACAAAAATAAAAACATTTCACGTTGCGGTGCAGAACAAGAACTTGCTACAAGAACTTGTGCCTGCGAAAGGTATGTAGTTCACCTCTTTCGCAGCGGCACAAGAGTTATACAACACATATACGAGACATGTAGGGTTCGGCACGCGGAAAAGGGGCGCGTACAAGAAGAACAACTACATAGTTTTCTCAAGGGAGGGCAAGAACCAGGAGTCTGTTGCAGATTATGACAGAAAGCGAGTTAAAACAACGAAAAGAACTGGCTGCAAGGCGAAAATAAGAGTGAAAAAAAATCAAGGATGTGTTTTTGATAGCACATGTTGAGCTCAATCACAACCACAAGATGATTGAGAGCCCATCTATGCTTTTGCACATGCACTCGCATAAGAGGGAAGATCCATTGCTTTATAAACTGGTAAAGGACATGTAGAGCGACAACCTGACGCACACGCAAATGATTTCAACCCTGTCAAGAATTTTGGGAGGGCTACACTTTATTCGACGCACTAGCCGTGACTGGGTGAACAAGTACGTACATTAAACTAGTTGATATATCGTCTACTTGATGTAGTTCGCTTATGCGTTCCAGTTTGTTGTTTAATGCTGATATATGCTCTGCTTTTGAACAGCAGGAAGTACCAGTTCACAAAGGAGGAAACCGAGGACGATGTAAATAAACTGCTAGCTTTCTTTGATAAGATGCAGCAAATAAACCCGGAGTTCTTCTATGATTACAACAAAGATGCCGATAACCGTGTGCAAAGCATCTTCTGGGCGAACGCGAGCTGCCGGGGTTCCTACGAACATTTTGGAGATTGTCTCACATTCGACACAACATACAAGACCAACAAGTTTCACATGCCTCTGGGCGTGTTCGTTGGAGTAAACCACCACCTGCAAAGTAGAATATTTGGGGTGGCTCTCGTCAGAGACGAAACGATACCATTTTTCGAGTGGGTATTCCGGACGTTCTTGCGTTGCTTGAACAACAAACGTCCAATCTGCATACTAACAGGTAAACTAAAAAAATAAAATAGGTTTAAATAGCACTGCAGTTCACTGCTAGGTTTTTTTAGTCCATTTCTTACATTCAAACAAAAAAAAATGGCGAAGAAACAAAAAAAGAAATGCAGTTCTCTCAAAAATAATTGTCTGCTTGTTTCCAAAAAAACATGCAGATCAATGCCCCTCCATGGATGCAGCGATAAAGAGTACACTGATAAGCACGCTGCACAAGTTATGCGTTGGCATATACTGAAAAAATACAAGGATCACCTGTCCTTGCTGTACAAAGCATATGAGACATTCAAAGATGAGCTGACATCAGCTCTCAACCACCCACTGATGCCTTCGGAGTTTGAACGCTCTTGGCGTGATCTCATGGAGAAGTATAACCTACAGAGTGATGAAATTATGAAGGCGCTCTGGAAAGAACGGAAAGAATGGATATAAGCTTACTACAAGGAGGTGTTTTGTGCACGGATGACGTCAACACGGAGAAGTGAAAGCATGAACTGGATCTTGAAGAGGAACTTTGTCAGGGAAAGACACGGCCTGCACATATTTGCGTCGCAGGTGGATAGATGCAACCAGACAAGGAAGGGAATCGAGCATGCAGAGACCATGGCTAACGAGGTATGTGACAAAAGAAAACATTTTAAGCTCGATGAGCGATTCAGAATCACTGCTGATTTTTCTTTTACTTTAAAAAATGCAGTTCTCTTCAGTATGAACAAAATGAGATGAAAGTGTGATGTTAAAATGCAGTTCTCTTCTGCATAGACAAACAATTATGTTTTTGTTAACCAAAAATATGCCCCCCCAACCCCCCCCCCCCCCCCCCCAATAGGGCATATGCTCCATAATGTACATAAATGGCATATATTGCTCCCTCATACAAATTTTTTTTCACTGAAACAATATTACTACTACAGGCCAAATCTTCATACTAATTGACTTGCTTCTTTGTTTCGCAGACGAAAATAAAACGTTCATGGTCAACATGATGGTCATTTTCTGAGTGGGAGCCTTGAGAGAATTATTTTTATGTAAGACATAAGAATAAAGACGTTAACTTGATGAAAGCTAAACCAAAAATATATGAGCATATGATGGATATATTTTGAGTGGGAGCATGATAATTATCTCAGACATGCATGTTATGACATATGTGGAGAATGATCACGTGTATGTATATATGGACATGCGAATGATATATGCATATGGAGAATCGTCTCATATGCACGTATATGCATTATGATATATATATATATATATATATAACATAAGGTAGATATAACGCAAGATTACAAGAATCTTCCTTTATATGAAGTACTAAACACATCACACGTTGAAATCTATAGTGATAGATACGTATGATGAAACAAAGAACAGTTGGAATAATCTTCTAGACAAGAAACAGGTTCTTGTAGCTAGAAATTATATAACGGATGAAATCCAAATATCACAAGCAATGTCTTGATGGAAGAATAGAGATGCACATGTACTAGGACATGTGATCTCATATGTACTTTGCCATTTGATTCTACCATATAACATGCATTGTGAATCCAACAACAAAATGACTCAAAAGTTCTTAGAAGAAGAACAGATTCCGATGTGCTTTAGGAGTAAAACACAGAATCTGAATAAAGTCCATGAATTCAGTATATGTGGAATACTGAGGACTATGCTCTAAAGTATAGAAAGATAATAGATTTGAATGTAATGCAAGATTACAATTGCAAGCCATATTATGCGCCTATATGGAATTAGAGATATCACCAAAGACATGAAAGAAATGTGAGCAAGATTCACGACACTACAAACATAATACTACTTAAGAAAGTAGACGTATGGATAAAAGTTTGGCGTAAGAAGTTTGGACTTCTGGCTGAGTGTATTTCCCAATATATGTGATGCTGGATAAGTCTTCTAAAGACTGAACCAAAGGATCACTGAAGGATACTGTGAAATAATAGTCTCACTCTCCCGCGAAACTTATATCCAACCATTATATGATAATGAGTGGCATGTCAAACTAAGTTGACCTATACCAGTTGAAAAGGAAACATACGAATCTAAATTGGTGCAGTTCGTTGACGAACCCTCTTCCATGAGCAAGCATGAACAATGAACACTTATGCGATAAGCTGATTATGATAAGGAATATGCTGCTAGATTATTATCACTCTAGTGCAAGTGGGAGACTGTTGGATATATACTCTAGAGGAAAATAATATATGATTATTCCAATATATCTAAGAAAGTTCATAACCAGTTTCATACCGTGCTAGAACTGTATCAGTGAAACAATGATACAGGTGTGGTATAGAAAACCCCAGAGTTCCTAGTTAGCCTCTATTTCAATAACTAGTTCATGGTCAACATGATGGTCGTGGTTTCGCGATCATGGACAATTAAGTCTCTTGACTGTGAGGACACCTCACTGGATGAGTGACGTGATGAACATTACCCAAAGCAAGCATTACAGCATGATCAATCTTATGAAGGTTCAGTGTTGTAATTACAGAACGTAGTAGACGGTTCATTTGACCGTGAGTACGTGCATAATTGCTATCTACTCGGATGCTTTGACTTACATCCCACCACCTGGCTGAAATATGCGGGTCATAACGGTTGTATCTTAGGTATTCTGTGGAGATATTTTGAGGAGTATTATTACAAGAGCAGGATTTGTCAATCCATGTGATGGATAGATACTTAGGGCCCACTCGGTGAGATTCCATCCATAAAGCTGCAGCGTGTCACTAGGTCACGGGGGTTAATATCACGGGAACGAGTGAATAAGGATTTGTTCATGAGGAAGTTGAACCAGACATAGGATGTCATTGATCGAATCTAAGAACAATCCAGTATCGCTGACAAAGGGAATGCTATAAGACGTAAGGTCCAATCAGTGTTGATATTCATAATGCACAGGGGTCATTATGGGCATCCAGGTCCCGCTGATGATCATTGACCGTAGCCTCATCTCGGTCATTAATGGAGTGTTCTCGGACCGTAGGGTAACACACTTAAGGGCTCGATGAAATCGGAGACCTTTTTGGAACTATCAGAGTTACCAGAGATATGAGAGAGAACTCCGAAATCGTTTCGGAGGGGAGACGAAAAAGGTTCCGTGGTTTCGAATTGTTCGGAAATTTATTTGAATATGTTTTATTATTTAATTAAATGAATTAAATATTAAAATATAATTTAATTAAATAATGGAATAATATTTTTTTTGTTTTTTCTTTAAAGAAAGAAGAACGAAAAAAAAGAAAAAAAGAAAAAAGGTGGGAGTGAGGCGCCATGGGCCATGGGGCCCATGTGGCCAAGTGGCCACTAGGCCACCACGCCATGGCCTAGTGTGGTCGGCCACCCCATGCCACATGCGGCCACGCATGTGCAACTAGCACATGTGGTACTAAAAGTTTAGTACCACATGGCTAGTTGACAGGCATGCGCACCCCCTTTTTCCCCTATATATAGATGTGGTGGGTAGCTCTTTTTCAACACATAAAATTCCAAAAAAATACAGATAAATTATGTTGATCTCTCTCTCCCTATTTCTTCCTCCTATGAGAGGAATCCCCTTGTTCGGAGGCTGCACTAGGTTGGAGATGTCTCCACCATACACACGCTGTCGTGCTGCTGAAACTGTGGTTCCGGAGGTCTGCTTCCTCTACCTTCACTGGATCAGAGATCGGAGGTCGTCATCGAGTCTCGTACGTGTGCGAGTACTACGAGGTCTACACGTGTGGCACTACACCCATCCGGGTGATCAACACAGCCAGGGGGCTGTGAACTTCGTTCGGCTACATCAACTACGTTTGCGGGAACGTTTCCCGCGCAACGGACTACACCCCGAGGTATGTTATTCCGCACTCCTTTCCGTTACGGTAATACGGCTAGCTAGATCTTGGGTTATGGCAAACGCTAGTTAGGAAAAATTTGTGTTTTCCGCTGCGCACCCCAACAGTGGTATCAGAGCTAGGTCTATGCTTAGTATTATTGTATGGATAGAACACATCGGGGATGTGGGCGTTGATTGTATGATTGTTACCCTCCCACGTGTACTTGTTCACATCTGTGGCATTGTTTGATGAAGCGGCCCCCGACCGACCTTACGCGTACTCTTACGCGAGACTGGTTCCACGCTTGACATGCGGCTTGTACCGTATAAAGTGGCTCTGGGGGGGTGTTTGTCTCTCTACTTTAGCGGATGTGGCATTTGCAACGAAGGGCCCCGTGCGGGGTGTAATAGAGTCAATCGTATGGTTGACGTTGTGGTTGACTCGTAGGTTAAAACCTGTTTAACTATGAAAGCCCTAGCAGCCACATAAAACTTGCAATATACAACTAGATCGTCTAAACTTTGTATTGCTAAGTGGGGGCTATCGTTTGTTAGATTGTGAAGTAGTGATAGATTTTCTATGTGTTACTAGTAAGTAGTAAACGTCGTCATGATAAAACAAACTCAAATGGAGACACTGTAGACTTAGTGTTGCCATAGTTCAAACATCTTAAAACTTGCTAGTATAGGACACACGACAGTAGCATCTGATAAGATGATCCCTTAACAAAGCCAAACACAAGTATTCTACCAAAGTGTGCACCACCTGGAAGGATCTCCCATATGGCCGACATTCCGTACATATCGAGTGTCACACATATTAAACGACGTTCGCATGAGGTTGGGTTCGGCAAGCCTAGCATATGCAGATATGGCCTTGCTGAGCAGCATATAACATGGAGATTAATTTGGCGAGCCTAGCATATGCAGATATGGCCTCGGAATACTAGAGATCGAAAGATCGAGCATGAGTCACAATATACAGATAATATGATCGCAAAAGTTGTTGTCTACCTTTGAAACTGACCCGTCGGCCGTGTGATATTCGAGGGCGGGCAGTGAATCTGGATCATGTAATCACTAAAACTTCTTAGGGATGATTGTTTTAGTGCGAGCTCATTTATAATATGATTATATGAACTCATTGTTGTGAACTAGTCTTAATTGTGTTCCTTGCAATTATGTTTGTAGAAAATGAATGCACTAGAGCAACGTGAATTATCTTTCTTCATGGAGGGTGAAAGACTTAGAGTAGATCGGTCCAACTTTGCTGACTAGTACTCACGCCTTAGGACTTCGCTCAAAAGAGAAAACATCTTGTTCACAATAGAAATGCACGTGGAAGAACATCCGGACGACGATGTTGGCGATCAGGAGATACTTGATCATTATGCTCGCCGACAGAAGTGCTCCGTAGTCAGGAATGTCGTGATTTTCAGCATGTCAGAGGATTTGGGTATTCAGTTTCAGGACACTGGCTCATATGACATGATGGACACACTAAAGAAAATGTTCATACGTGAGTTCAGAGTTGCCAGATTTGAGTTAGAAAGAAAGTTTCTATCTACAAAGATGGAAGAACACACAAGCCTTGATGATCACTTAGACAGGATGCATGAGATGTACCTAACCCTGGTGGAGGACTATGAATATTGGATAATGAACGAAACCACCACAGAAGATTTTTCAATAAACACGTTATTGAACTGGCTTCCTCCGAGTTATGGTGATTATGTTCATAGCTATGTCAGAAATGGAGCTAATATGAGTCTCCAGAACTTCATGACTAATCTCTTGGCTGCAGACATTTCTCCTATCGAGGATGCAGAAGTCGTGGATGGAGAAGGTATATACTTGATATACTTTATAAATGTTTGTTCCCTTATACAACACTTGTAGTTAATGAGTATCTGATACTTATTCTGTTTTATGAAAACAGGACCTGCCGTTGCATGGACGGGAAGAGGTGAAATCGAGGATTGATGGCAACCAAGTCAGTTGATGGCTAACATTGATTCCACCGAGACATCTATCATAGGAGATACTTAGAGTATTAGATAAATCATATGTAATCATTATAGTATGAACACTTAGTTGTGTGTCTTGCATCTTGCGAGACAAAGTTATTCATGTAATGAGACAAGTCAGTTGTTCCATCTTTATGAATAAAAGTGTTCTTATACTTTGATTACGTCTTGATTTATGTTATGATAGAAAGCATTTATAATACTGCTATTATTGTCATGTAATATTCAATGTTTAATGATAAAGTTGTCTTGATAAAGTCAAAGATTTGATTGCATAAGGTGATTTCATAACTGATGAATTCATTATATGTATGATCTATTAACTTGTGAGTTCATTATCAAATGAAAGTCATAACTTGATTCCATGAGATGGATTAGATACACGATCTATGAACCTCTGCAATAAATATGACCAAGACAAGGTTCTAGCAAGTAGAAATTATGCCAATCATTATACATAAATGATGCACTAAATGGGCACATGAGGTATCATTAAATACTTCATATGATTAGTTGAAAGCTTGTATTCAATTGAGATCATAAAACTGAGATTCAGGAATCCCAGTGTGAAGTAGAATATAAGGATACAAATCACTACGCTATCCGAGTGATAAGTATTAAAGATGACATAATGGGAGACTTTTGGAAGTTGTACCGCAAATTACGATGGAAGTTTAAAGTACTAGACTACTTAAACCATTTGTAGTCATACTAAACTATAGTACGGTCTAAACGTTCTTTCCCCTTGCACTAAAATTATTAACGAACAAGGTTGTTTAATTCATTAAGTTAAAACACCCACTTCATGAATAGGAAACCATCCTGAATCTAATGAGACAAGATAGCTCCATAATTGATGGTGTTATAAGGTTTCTTAAAGAAAGAATTTCTTTGTGATAAAGCTACAAGCAATTGAAATTACATATTCTCCCCGAATAGCAAAATCTTTGTTGCCTGATTGGTAGTGCGATAAGAAGTCTCTCGACACGGATCCAATGGGAGATAATGGAAACTTTGACCAAGGTATTGGACCTTGACTTCAGAATATCAGAGTATTGCAACGGAAGCGTGTTCCGCTGTAACAACACTGTAAAAGGAAGGATATGCCATAGATGAATTATCTTGGTATATGAGTTGAAGCCATTGTTAAATTTAGAAGGTTTTCATGAATACGTTCTGTATAGAACAATAATCATGAGTCTTCTTAATGAAACAAAAGGAATAAAACTTCTTGAAATACAAAGGAATGATGGTAGCCTAGAACACGAGGAGAAATGAAATAATATGGAGTTACATAAAATATGGCTCACGTCCTGTGAAATAAATCGGTTATTTCATATTCCCAATAAACTGGAAAGTTATTGAGAATAATGTAATAGGCATAAGGCATTATTTGGCTCATAAAACTGTTATGACCAAAGTTCAATATTGATTGACTACGGAAACGTAGGAATGCTTTAATCAATAAAATATTTTATTTAAACTACAGTGGACCATAGCCTGGAATTGCGCCTCATTCAAACTTAGGATTTGAAATTGAATTGCAATAGGCGTGAACAAATTTTATTTCGTTAAATGAATGGACTATAGTACCTTAAGACAGGAAACCCTCAACCTTGATTTGATCAAGTGATTTTGTGATGACCAAAATATTGAGTGGACCTGTAGTTTCATGAAACTGAGTGGCAGCTTCGGAGACTTCCAAGAGACTTGGAATGAAGAGGGCATTTTCTGAGTGGGAGCCTTGAGAGAATTATTTTTATGTAAGACATAAGAATAAAGACGTTAACTTGATGAAAGCTAAACCAAAAATATATGAGCATATGATGGATATATTTTGAGTGGGAGCATGATAATTATCTCAGACATGCATGTTATGACATATGTGGAGAATGATCACGTGTATGTATATATGGACATGCGAATGATATATGCATATGGAGAATCGTCTCATATGCACGTATATGCATTATGATATATATATATATATATATATAACATAAGGTAGATATAACGCAAGATTACAAGAATCTTCCTTTATATGAAGTACTAAACACATCACACGTTGAAATCTATAGTGATAGATACGTATGATGAAACAAAGAAAAGTTGGAATAATCTTCTAGACAAGAAACAGGTTCTTGTAGCTAGAAATTATATAACGGATGAAATCCAAATATCACAAGCAATGTCTTGATGGAAGAATAGAGATGCACATGTACTAGGACATGTGATCTCATATGTACTTTGCCATTTGATTCTACCATATAACATGCATTGTGAATCCAACAACAAAATGACTCAAAAGTTCTTAGAAGAAGAACAGATTCCGATGTGCTTTAGGAGTAAAACACAGAATCTGAATAAAGTCCATGAATTCAGTATATGTGGGATACTGAGGACTATGCTCTAAAGTATAGAAAGATAATAGATTTGAATGTAATGCAAGATTACAATTGCAAGCCATATTATGGGCCTATATGGAATTAGAGATATCACCAAAGACATGAAAGAAATGTGAGCAAGATTCACGACACTACAAACATAATACTACTTAAGAAAGTAGACGTATGGATAAAAGTTTGGCGTAAGAAGTTTGGACTTCTGGCTGAGTGTATTTCCCAATATATGTGATGCTGGATAAGTCTTCTGAAGACTGAACCAAAGGATCACTGAAGGATACTGTGAAATAATAGTCTCACTCTCCCGTGAAACTTATATCCAACCATTATATGATAATGAGTGGCATGTCAAACTAAGTTGACCTATTCCAGTTGAAAAGGAAACATACGAATCTAAATTGGTGCAGTTCGTTGACGAACCCTCTTCCATGAGCAAGCATGAACAATGAACACTTATGCGATAAGCTGATTATGATAAGGAAAATGCTGCTAGATTATTAGCACTCTAGTGCAAGTGGGAGACTGTTGGATATATACTCTAGAGGAAAATAATATATGATTATTCCAATATATCTAAGCAAGTTCATAACCAGTTTCATACCGTGCTAGAACTGTATCAGTGAAACAATGATACAGGTGTGGTATAGAAAACCCCAGAGTTCCTAGTTAGCCTCTATTTCAATAACTAGTTCATGGTCAACATGATGGTCGTGGTTTCGCGATCATGGACAATTAAGTCTCTTGACTGTGAGTTCACCTCACTGGATGAGTGACGTGATGAACATTACCCAAAGGAAGCATTACATCATGATCAATCTTATGAAGGTTCAGTCTTGTAATTACAAAACGTAGTAGACCGTTCCTTTGACCGTGACTACGTGCATAATTGCTATCTACTCGGATGCTTTGACTTACATCCCACCACCTGACTGAAATATGAGGGTCATAACAGTTGTATCTTGGGCATTCCGTGGAGATATGTTGAGGAGTATTGTTACAAGAGTGGGATTTTTCAATCCATGCGATGGATAGATACTCAGGGCCCACTCGGTGAGATTCCATCCATAAAGCTGCAGCGTGTGACTAGGTCAAGGGGATGAATATCACGGGAACGAGTGAATAAGGATTTGTTCATAACGAGGTTGAACCAGACATAGGATGTCATTGATCGAACCTCAGAACAATCCAGTATCGCTGACAAAGGGAATGCTATACGACGTATCGTCCAATCGGTGTTGATATCCGGAATGCACAGGGGTCATTATGGGCATCCAGGTCCCGCTGATGATCATTGACCGTAGCCTCATCTCGGTCATGACTGGAGGGTTCTCGGACCGTAGGGTAACACACCTAAGGGATCGATGAAATCGGAGACCTTTTTGGAACTATCGGAGTTACTGGAGATATGAGAGAGAACTCCGAAATCGTTTCGGAGGGGAGACGGAAAAGGTTCCGTGGTTTCGAATTGTTCGGAAAGTTATTTGAATATGTTTTATTACTTAATTAAATGAATTAAATATTAAAATATCATTTAAATTATTAATGGAATAATATTATTTTGATTTTTTGTTTTTTCTTTAAAGAAAGAAGAAAGAAAAAATAAAAAAAAGGTGGGAGTGGGGCGCCATGGGCCATGGGGCCCATGTGGCCAAGTGGCCACTAGGCCACCACGCCATGGCCTAGTGTGGTCGGCCACCCCATGGCGGCATGCGGCCACGCATGTGCAACTAGCACATGTCGTACTAAAAGTTTAGTACCACATGGCTAGTTGACAGGCATGCGCACCCCCTTTTTCCCCTATATATAGATGTGGTGGGTAGCTCTTTTTCAACACAAAAAATTCCGGAAAAATACAGATAAATTCTGTTGATCTCTCTCTCCCTCTTTCTTCCTCCTATGAGTGGACTCCCCTTGTTTGGAGGCTGCACTAGGTTGGAGATGTCTCCACCATACGCACGCGGTCGTGCTGCTGAAACTCTGGTTCCGGAGGTCTGCTTCCTATACCTTCGCTAGATCGGAGATCGGAGGTCGTCATCGAGTCTCGTACGTGTGCGAGTACTACGAGGTGCTACATGTGTGGCACTACACCCATTCGGGTGCTCAACACAGCCAGGGGGTTGTGAACTTCGTTCGGCTACATCAACCACAGTTGCGGGAACGTTTCCCGCGCATCTGACTACACCCCGAGGTATGTTATTCCGCACTCCTTTCCGTTACGGTAATACGGCTAGCTAGATCTTGGGTTATGGGAATCACTAGTTAGGAAAAAAATTGTGTTTTCCGCTGCGCACCACAACATTTGGTGCGGCACTACAACCAGTCTGATGATTTTGACTGGGCGAGACATGAGTTCCAGGTTGTCGCTGATGTGACGAACAAAATCTACGAATGCGAAGGCAAGCTCTAGACACAGAAAGGTCAGTGAGACAAAAAACAAAAATAAAGAGCACAAAAAACATAATGAAGTTCGCTTAACTCTTGTAGCTAGATATGAAAACAAGAAAACCTTAGTGGAGTTCACTAGAAGAGAAAACCAGGACATATATATATAATGCAGTTCACACACAAAAATTCTTTGTTGCATGCCTGTTCTGCATGCACATCGTCTGCATGTTAGATCAGCTGCGGGTGGACAAGATACCTGAAGAGTACATATTGGAGAGGTACACATGGAACGCGCGGCAAAATGCAACTTTTGACCGCAGAGACTGTGAACAAACTGCTCCGGATGGAAGTTCGATGTTCTACCATAGGAGACTACTTGCAGAAACAGCCATGGACCTGGCAAACACGGGGGTGAAATCGGATAGAGGATTCAACAGAGCTTTAGATGGGATGAGAATATTAATACAGGAAGTCGACGTACTGAATGAAGAAGAAGAAGAAGAAGCAGAAAACATCAAGAATGCACGGAGTGAAGAACAAGGAGAGGAGCGCGAACATGCATGCCGCTGATGGTGCATCTCACACTACAGATGAAACAATTCTTCCCCCACCTGTTTCAAACACAAAAGGGAGAAACAAAGAGAGCAAGTCGGCAAAAAAAGCTGCAGCAAGGGATAAAGATCCAGAAAAGAAGAACAAGCCTGAGGCAGAACTGGAAAGTGAAGGAAGACCACTGGGAGTGAGGATGTGCAAATCATGCAATAAGATTGCGGGACACAACTCAAGAACGTGTGAGAAGAGGCTAAAAATATTCAGGATGAAAATGCAGCCACATATCACCAAGCTAACCAACAAGATGATATGACAAAGAGAAGACTGTGCAGCATCTGCAACAAGAGAGAGAAGCATAATGCAAGAACTTTCCCCTCGAGAGAAGAAGAGAAAGATGAAGAAGATGCTCATGAGGAAGATGATGAAGAAGATGAGAATGAAGAAGATTCTGATGAAGAAGACTCTGATGGGGAAGACAAAGCTGATGAACCGGAAGAGGAAGATGATGAGGCAAAAGAAGGTGGTCAAGACAACAAAGAAGCAACATCAACATCAAAGGGGAGAGGCATGCAGAAAACAACACGTAGGAAAGCGTCGTAGACGCACGGCCGCACTGCGAGGAATAGCACATACAACAAGAATAAGGCTGACGCAACAACAACCATGGAAACGAATGCAGTGCCCGCTTTAAGAAGAAGCAGCAGGAACAGGGCATAGCTAAAGCACAAAAACAATGAAACCTTTTACATATATTAACTTCATCTTTTTATGTGGCGTAAAAAGTAGATGTAGCTTGTGTTCAGCGGACTGCAGAAAAAATACTTCAAAGATGTGATGTTGAAAACCAATTTAATTGATATAGCATAAAAACAAATATACTTTGTGTTATATGCACTACTGGTGGACTTGAAAAAATGCAGTCCTCTTCTAAATGAAACGAAATGAGATAAGAGTGTGATGTAAAAAAAATGTAGTTCTCTTCTGTATACATAGAGTAAAAACAATGCTTCATGTACACTGTGCAGTGCGCATCATGTATACAGTGCAGTGAGCTTGGTGCAAAAATGCGGTGCATATCTGAATGTTTAAAAATACTTGGCTGCAACTCATATGCTCAAAAATGTAGTGCGCTTACAAAAAATGTTGTAATTACATCAGGTTGCGATACATAATAATTATGTGTTAGTGGGATGTGCTAAGATGCAGTTCTCTTCTCTATGAACAAAGTTAGAGGAGACTGTGATGTTAAATTGCAGTTCTCTTCTGTAAAAAACAATGCTTCATGCATACATGCAGTGCGCTTTGATCATACGTTGCAGTGCACATCATGTATGCAGTGCAGTGCGCTTAGTGCATATAAAATATGAAATTGAGCTCTCTCTTAGCAGACACATATGAAGTTCTCTATTCCAATACTGTAATCAAAAATTCTAAATATCGGCGACAAAAACACGTTGAAGTCATGTTTGCACTTCACGTATTAAATTTATATGCAGTCCAGATACATATGTTTTTAAAACATGGTTGCAACTCATATGAGCATTCCGGTGCGCTCCAAAACATGTTGTAATTACAGCAGCCCAGGTGCTCCATTATGTACATAAAAGACAGAATATTGCTCACTAATGTAATTAGGTTTAAAAGAAAACAAGAAGATCTATTATGTTCAAACATGACAGTATTGCTCTCTGCCACAAAAGGGAAAACACAAACTAAGTAAACCAGAATATACAAAATAACACGTCATAGTGGGAAAGTTTTACTGAACCAGACACCTCAACACACAACACACATAAGCCTCTGCTATCATTCTATGCCTCAGCCTTCTCCTGCGAATCCGGATCTGGAGGAAGACCAAGAGAAATGCATAGATTTTTTAGCTCCTCCGGGAACTCGCTCACACAGACCAAGTTGTCAGGGTGGAACATAATCTGGAACAAGAACTCAGGCTTCCAGTCCTGAACATCGGCTTTCAGCTATGAAGAAAAAGAAAAAAACCAAAACACATCATCATCTATTTGTTAGAAGACACACCACCTACAAGTAGTGCTATGAAAAATAAGAGAAGATGAAAAATTATATTAGATACAAAAATAAGATACTTACATTACGCTTCCCGAATTTCACAACAAAGTTTTTGCTGTCGTAAAACTGAGCCATCTTCAGAACAAAGAAGCCGCACTCATTGGGGCCCTGTTCAAGGGAACCCAAAAATCTAGCTTTCTTTGAAACATCAACCCAGTCTACCGACTCCTTTCTCTTGTACTCCTTTTCTCCGTAAACCTTCTTCATCAAAACGGTCATCCTGATCATCTGGTGAATGCAAAAAGACAAATGCATACAACAAATACACATCACAAAACTGTCGTTCGGCTCGTATACATATGAAATAAATAAATAAGATGAAATAAGGGAACATTTTTACCATTTCAGTGCGGTCGCTGTGGTAGTCAGACTTATGCCACCTCGTTGTTTGATCAATCGGTCTGGTGTATCTCCTAGTGTCACGGATATCGAGGGTCTCACGGTGCATGTTCATCGTGTATAGGGAGTAATGCTCGTCTTTCATCCGTGGTAACAGGATCTGAATTGGTTTTCATCAAAGGTGTTTTTAAGTTTGAGTAGAGAAAAAGGATTACTGTAAAAATGGCACAAAAACATAGAAACAGCAAGGTGAAACAGAAATCTGGAAACTTACTAATTTCAATTAAGAAGGTTCTCATCATCACGAACATAAAGTTTGAAGCCATGCTGCATCATCAACATTAAACTTGGTGTGCACAAAGGGCAACACGACGTTTCCATCATCATCTCTCTTCTCGTGATCATTCATTTGAAGCACATACTTCAAAAGTGTGTAATTCGGAAAAAGTCATTAATGCAGTTCCTCTAAGAAAATAAGAAAGATCTTCTAATGTTATCAAAACAATGCAGCTCACCAGGCAAAAGGATAAAAAGAAAACAATTAACCACACAAAAATTATTAATGCAGTTCGGTCTCGGCCTAAGTGAAAACAGATCACACTTATTTGGAAAGTTATGTATGCAGTCCCCCCCTACAGCATTACATTCATCGGTTCCCAAGAACAGAAAGTTGTATGCAGTTCACTGCATTTCTACGCTTTAATAAGTTATTCGAAGAAGCTATCTTTTATTATACACTAGTAATGCAGTTCACCCCTATAGCGCAACTTCTTTATATTATACACTGGCAATGCAGTTCCCTACAATAGAAAAAATAAAAAAAAGGAGAAATACCATGATAAATAGAGAGGAAAGAGGAACGCGTTCGCCGGATCGATAAACCATATTCATTCGCTGGTCGATCTTCCAGTGCGTGATGATATGGTCCATAAATTCCGAGTCCATGTAACTAGCTCTGGTGAAAGTTAAGAACATGTAGTCCACAGTCACAGAGTAGACTTCGATAGGATTCTTGTACATGAAAACAGCGAGGACCTGCACACACAAAAAACAGCGAGTGGGGAGGGGATTAGGAAAAAAAATAAAACCACACAACAATAAACAAAATAGCTACAACAATAAGCGAGAGAAAAAACTAAAGAACATAGAACTAACTTGCTTTGTTTTTTCCTGAATGCAGGGGTCGTGACAAGTTACAATACTTTTCTCGCTTCCATGAGATAGCTGAATCTCGCAGGCTGCAACTTTTGTACCGGGGTTCTAAACTTCGATGGCTTCTGTACAACCCTTTTGTTGGATAGTATAATTGCCTCACTGTCATTTGGGTATTCCACAGTTGCGCTCCTGGTCCTCTTGCAAACTAGTGGCGGAGTCATAAAATCCTCGTACGTATCTTCAGCATTCGGAGGGCTGACCGTCCTGGTGGAACTCTTACTCGGTGCATTATTCCCAGGCTTCGCGGTAGATTTCTCAAGGGCTTTGTTCGAAGGTTCAGCAGCGCTCCTTGTCCTCTTACACACAGGTTCCTTTGCGTGCTTGACAGGTGGTTCTTCAAGGACATAATTGTTAATGGTTGGAGTGTGAACCTGAGTTTCAAACAGTGAAATTCCACGTTGGTGCGCGTCTACATCAAAGGCTACGCGAACAAAAATGGAATAATAATAAAAATTAAAAAGAATCGTGAATTTCAATAACAAAAAAGGGCATAATGGAACGTAATAAAAGCAATGTATAAATGCAGTGCACTTTTCCTTGTGAAAAAGAAAACATAAAACTTAATGTAGTTCATATAATATCATTTGGGCATAACAAGCATGCAAAAATGCAGTTCATATAATATCATTTTGGCAAAATAAAATAGATGCAAAAAGTGCAGTTCATATAAATGTAATTTTTCCAAAACACACAGATGCAAAAAAGTGAAAAGATAAAAAAGAAAAAGGCAATTGGTACATATAAAAAATGCAGTGCGCTTTGATGTACAATGCAACAAATATAGCATGCATGCAGTTCATATAAAATGATTGTGAGAATGCGCGTACATTAGATATCCTTATTATACTAAAAACTTAACAAAACAAGTGGACCTCCCCTTTCTGGGCTAATGAAGTTCACTTAATATATAAAAAGGTGTGCGGATGAAAAAAAAGAAATAACCTTCTTTAAAAATCAAAAGGGATGTCAAGTCTAGACAGCAATACGAAGATGTCAGCCAACTATAGAGCATTACCTTCAGGATGTAGCCAATGTGCTCATTGCCGAACTTGGAAACCGCTTCACCATCCCAGCTCTGCATGAATTGGAACATGAAAAATCCACAATCATGCCTGCGAAAAAAAACAAAAAAAACAAATTAGTAAAGTGCAGTTCACACAAGAAAAAAATGCTTCTGATGCTAGTAAACCAATGCCTCTCACTATGCAAAAGCCAAAAAATCGATAACAACTAATAATGCAATGGTGCTAATGCAGTTCTAAACAAAGGGAAAAATATGGTACTAATTTACTAAAGCAATGCGGCTCGCTATGCAAAACACCAAGGAAGAAAGAAAATAATTGATAAACACAATGGTGGTAATGCAGTTCTCTCAAAAGGGGAAAGTGATACTAATTTAGTAAAGCAATGCAGCTCACTATACAAGAAACAAAAAAAAGGAAGAACAACTAATAACGCATTATTAATGCAGTTCACTCGAGGAGGGAAATGCTTCTAGATTCAGTAAAGAAGTGCAGATCGCTACGCACACAAAAATAAAAAGAAGAAGAAACGATAGGAGAACAAGTACATACCCGTTTCCTGCTGTGGGACGTTGACATGACTCAACACAAAGCCATCAAGCGTGGGAGGGTTCAATGGCTCATCACAGCTTGCACTGCCGTCTTTCCAAACTTTTTTGATATTCTTAACCATTTTCCTAAAGACATTACTTGCAGCAGGACTGTCAGGACCATTGTATGAGTCAAGAAACTCAAAACGCTTTGCTGACAGGTTCAAAGTAACCAAGCAGTAGTGACCAATCGCATCCTTCATTGATGCAGGGGGAGGATCAAACGTTGCAAACATAATCTGTATTAAAAAGGTATAAAACAAAACAAGATGAGAAAAAGTAAAACTAGAAAACTTATTTCAAAACATGACGAAAAATGGTCAAGTGGAATACCAAAATTTTCTTGTCCACACGTTCCTCTGCACTTGAAGAAACATCTTTTTAAGAGCCTTATTTGTCGCATCGCCATTCCAGATGGAATTCTGCCAAAAAGAGAAAGCCACAAAGTTAATTTCACCACTAAAAAAACCCTATAGCACAAATAAAATGTAGATGAGGGAGAAGGATAAATTAATGAAAACGCTTACACATAGGTTGTACGGGACAATCATCGTTTGAGATACTTTGAACCTCTCAGCTTACATAGAGACACCAATATTTGCAAGGCGCGTCCTCAGCATTCCGTATGACCAAAACGACTCGCCAACATGACCGATAGTAATATCACCAAACTCGTCCTTGAATGCAACTATATCCCTTCAGAAAAATAAGAAAAAACACAGCGAAAAGTAAATAAGCTGCGTGTGCATAAAAAAATAAAAAAAATAAACAACCAGGTATAAGACAAGGAAAAAACATACTTCTTCTTCTTATCCCTCCTAGCCCTCGTAACAGCGTCAAATAACTCATTGTATCTCCTCAGAAGAGATGGATCAATACTGGAAGAAGTGACAACGGGTAATTCCTCGTCTACACAATAAAGAAAAAAACGGATATCAGATGATAAAACAACACAGTCAACTCGGACAGACTGGAACAAAATAATGCAGTTCGCTTACCTTCGGTTTCGGAGTCCACATCCTTCCGCTCCCCGGATACATCTTCGCTGAGAGTCAAGTGATCCAGCCTAGTGATATCATCGTCCAGCGACGCTTGATTGCTCGTGTCCTGCACAAGACTTGGTTGTTCCTCTTCAGAGCCGATCAAAACTGTCTCGGCTGGGGCTTTGTGTAAGGCCCCTGATGCGGTACTAACTCTAACCAGTCGCTTTCGCGTCCGGGCGGAGTTAGAAGCGCATCAAATGCCATCGGCGCACGACACGCGCACTCGTGTCGCTGCCGGATTCTCGACAACAGGTATAAAAACACAACTCTACGAGAAAGGAAGTACATATAGAGATAATAGAGCAGGGCATACAACGCCACTGTCTAGAATATATAACATCTCAAGAATACATCTTATCAGTACATCAAGCGGAAGCAAAGTCGGACCGGGTACGGTCAAGATGCAAATTTCCCTAGAGAGGGCTACACATAAATCCACCCACGGGAACGTCTGAGCCCAACTAAGGATCCTACTGGTCGGAGTAGTCGTACTCGTCGTCATCCTCCGGGGACACCTCCACGAAGTATCGTCCAGTGCTGGGGTCGAGGTAGTAGTCCACTGCAGCGGCCGATCAGGCAAAGTGGTAAAGGCGGAAAAGTAAACGGGGGTGAGAACATATCATTACGGAATAACTAACGCTACGGGCAAGGTACAAGTATAGACAGTTTGCAACCGTACTAGCATATATGGTGGCTACACGTTCTATCGGAATAAAGATGAGATCCAAGAAGTTACGTCGACAAACGTGTCGTAAGTCAGCTATCCACCTACTTACGCAAACATAACACAACCTCGTTTCTCTCTCGGTCCCCCTGGACGAAGAAAGACAACCAAGGCACGCACACGGTTTGTCAACTTTTATAGCATGTTTAACATTGATGTTATTCTATGAACAAGGAGTAGGTCTCAAGTAGTCCATAACCGTGGACACGGCTTTTCGAAAAGATTTACCCTACAGGGGTGTACCAACTGTCCATTATAGACGTCGCATGTACGCCCGGTTTCCACTTGGCTAGGTAAGCGCCTGAAACTCCGGAACGTCAGAGTCCCTCTAACTAACATCACACATATCCGGGTGGCCCCCGGGGAGTCGACATCCAATCCGGGAGCTGGCCACGCTCTCGGATCGGCCTCTTCCGTATCAACAGGGTTTGGGTTACCGGTGAAGCCTCACATGGGGACCGGGCCCTCGCCGGTCAGTCTTGGGCTAGCCAAGAAACTATGTCCTCCTGGCCCTGGTTTGGTTTGGAAACAACTGGGGATCCAACCAGCACACACGCGTTGCAAAAGTAAATCAGCTTGGGTCACCACTAGAATGTATGAAGCTAGGTAGGTAAGACAAGGGGGCCCCATATAACCCCACACACGATTAGGCACGCTCGTCAAGAAACACAATACCCGGAACTCGGGTCCTAGATGACTCAAATGGAACAAAGCACTAGACGGGAATAGTCCAGCCTTCCACCTTTCGTCGAATATAAATTAACATCATGTAACAATAATAAATATCAACCAACTTCTTTTATAGCATGATATCCCAACCATAATCATGTAAGGTAAGCAGCAAGTTTTCTAACCATACTAAGCAATGGCTGAGCAGCGGTAACTTAGCAGAACAATGGTTTGCTGGGAGGTGGGGATGATGGCTGTATGGGTTTAAACATGGCATATAATGTAGATAGGACCAAGCAATAACGTTCTAGATCTACAGCTAGGCATGAGCATAAAGTTATAAAGTAATGACACAGATCTCCCCCTTGCCTGGTAAGGTAGTCGAAGCAGCACTCACGGTACCCTCGGGCTCGGTGTCGGACAACTCCACGTAAGTCTCCTCGGCGGTCTCAGGTGCTAACGTAAGGTACCGGCAGGAAAAAGGCACACAAGTAAGTAACTGAAGTAACTCAAACAAGGATGGCATGATCAAGTTTTATTTACACGATATGACCCTGTCTAGTCAAGTTTAAATGAAGGTGATGACGACAAGTCATCACTTTCATATGCAATTTATTTACATTGTAATGGCTTTGGTCTGAGCCTTAACTTAGGTGTAAATAGCATGATAGCATGACATGAACAACAAAGCATTACAGGAATTTAAATAACATGAAGGTAAAACAATGATTCCGGAGACGGAGTAGTGTCGGTGAATTTGACACTTAAGAAGGTGCAACAACTGTTGAAGGTCAGCCCCATAGCATATGACAATATGTTAAGGCTGACTTGAGGAAAAAGATGGCATGGAACTGCCTTGACAAGATCAGATGAACAACATTTCAGATACACTGAAGCTGAGATGTTGTGGACAGACAGACCTGAAGCTTCTGGACCAGGTGATCACACCTTGTCTCAAAAGTCGATCAACACAACAAGAAAACATCACCACTGAACTCCTTGCAGGAAAGCACCCCAAAAACATATATGATATGCCTCCATTTGAATTTGCAAAAGCAGTTGCAAATTCAACTGAAGTTCAGGGGGCTGAGTGCAAAATTGCACCTCATGAATTTTTGAAAAGGTTCAGTTGATGAAAACATTATCACCATGTAACTCCTTGTGCAAAACTACCCAAAAATCATATATGACATGGGTAATTTTAACCTTGAACCAATTTCCAAAATTTAAAGAAAAGCAAAAGGGGTTTATTTGCAAAATGACACAACTCCAATTTTTTAGAAGGGGTCAGATGCAAAAATAATTATCACCACTGTGTTCAGTAGCTCAAAATACCCCAAAAACATATATGGGATGGCACTGATTGACAACTTGGGAAAAAACAGATTTGAATTTGAGATTCAAATCCAAATTGAATTAAAACAGAAAAAGAAAAAGAATAAAAAGAAAAGAAAAGGGAGTCCAGGCCACTTGGGCTGGTTTCGAACAGCAGCCCACTGTTGCTGCTCCCTTGCGCACGCTAGGATCTAATGGGCCAGGCCCAGTAGCTCGCGCGGTCACTCCAAAAGTGCAAAAATTGGGGGTTAATCGAACCCAGGGGGATTCGAACCCGCACCGCGCAGATACAACACCAAGCGCTCGACCAACTCAGCTACTGAACGAGTTGTGATAGGAAACAGATCGCGCTGAATATCAACTAGCTACGGCTGCTATGACTGAATCGAACACAACCCGAACTGAACTCGGTTCAGTTGACTGACGACGAGCAGAAAGGAGAGATCTTGCTCGCGTTTGAGGTCGATCCAGGACTCCAACACAGGGGGGGGCAGCACTGCATCAACTCGTGCATCTACGGGTCTGCATCTCGCGAGAAGGAGCAGTTCGGCGTGGTCTGAAGAGGAAAAAGGACGTCGCTTGCCACTGACAGAAGAACTTCAGGCGGCTGCTTCCTGACGCGACGAATTCCGGCGACGATGCCATCTCTTACAAGGCACCACGGCTCCACTGCTCGCCGCTGGTCGGAGCTGGATGTGCCGTGATCCCATTTTTGTGCCTAGATCACCTCGCCGCGCTATGATTTGGAGCTACGCCTCGACGCAAAACTACGGCGGAACAGGTTCTGCAGAAACAGGGGAGGAAGGGAACGGAGCTCACAGCGGGGCAAGAGGGGTCGAGCGGGCTCGGAGAAGGTCGTCGGCCTGCTGGCTGTCGGCGTCGTGGACGAAGGCGGCTCGTGCAGCGCTGAGCTCAGGCCATGGACCTCCTGTCCATGGCGGAATCGGCCGGAAGCAGAGATGAAACGGAAGAGGCGGCGGCGCCCGAGGAGGAAGAAGGCTAGGGTTTGGAGGAGGGAGGTTGGGCGCATATAAAGGAGAGGGGGGGAGGCGACGTGGATGCAGGAGGTCCAGGCATCCCCTCCACGGCGCCATGTGCGTGCAGGAAAAGGTGAAGGGAGGAGGGGGATGACACGCGGGCCCCGGCTGGCAGTGAGAGAGAGGCGAAGGGAAAAAGAAAAGGAACGGGTGCGCTCTGGTGGGCTGAGTCCAAGCGGCCCAGTTGGGCTGGAGGGGAGAGAAAAAGAGAAAACAGCCCGTTTCCAAAAGAGAAAGAGCAGCAGGGAGAAGAAAAAGAAAAAGAGGGGATTAGGGGTTCAGAAAAATATTCCAAATATTTTTATAAATCCCCTAAAAAGATGTTTGATCATCCAAAATTGGTTTGACCATTTTTGCATGCAGTGAAAAAAAAATCCACAAGCAAAACAGTACCTTTTCTATTTAAAATTAAATAGAAAAGGACTTTGAAGAGTTTTTTGAGAGAAAAATAAAAGGTTCAAAATTCCATGATTTTGAAATTCCTAATCCTTGCATTTTTCTGTATTTTTCAAAAGTGGTTTGGCCAATTTTTGCAACAACAAAAATGTGGCCCTGTTTTTGAATTCAAAATACTTTGAACTAGGGCTACTGTTTGTTGGTGGCAAAAATGCCTTGAGGGTTTTAAAACCCTTGCCATATGAAATGAAATGGCTAGGTCAAGTTTGGGGTCAAGTGAAGTGAGCATGTGGCAAGGAAATTTCCATGACTGCCCCTCTTGAACCACCTTGGATGCAAAAGAAACCAACCCAACATGACTCCAATCTCCATGCCAATTTAAACCACCACATGAAAAGATGTAACTTCCCCCATGTCAAGTTACAAGTCCAACAGAGAAAGTAAAATACATGGTGTTTGCAATTTATTACATGTGGGCTGTTACAGCTCTCCCCCACCAACACAGGATCTCGTCCAGAGATCTAAGCAAGAAAAAGATCGGGGTACTCGGAACGGAGATGATCTTCACGCTCCCACGTTGCTTCCTTCTCTGAGTGATGTGCCCACTGCACCTTGAGGAACTTGACTGTCTTGTTGCGAGTCTTGCGCTCTGACGAGTCAAGAACACGGACTGGACGCTCTGAGTAAGAAAGATCCGCACTGAGCTGGATCTCGCCCAAGTCCACTGCCTGCTCTGGCTGCTTGAAACACTTCTTCAACTGAGACAGGTGGAACACATCATGCACCATAGCCAAACTGTCTGGAAGATCGAGGCGGAACGCAAGAGGTCCCCGAGTCTCAAGAATGCGAAACGGACCAACGAACCTGGGAGCCAACTTGCCTTTGATCCCAAAGTGGTGAGTGCCTCGAAGTGGGGACACTTTGAGGTATGCGAAGTCACCAACTTTGAATTCAACACCACGGTGCTTCTTATCATAATAGGCCTTCTGCCTAGACTGTGCTGCCCTTAGGTTCCCTCGGATAATCTTCACTGTGTCCTCAGCCTCTTGGATCACATCTGGACCGAACAGCTGCCTCTCGCCTATCTCGGACCAGTTCAAAGGTGTCCTGCACTTGCGACCATACAACACTTCAAACGGCGCTGCCTGCAGGCTTGCTTGATAGCTGTTGTTGTACGAGAACTCATCATATGGCAAGCATTCTTCCCACTTCATGCCAAATGAGATGACACATGCCCTCAACATGTCCTCAAGAATTTGATTCACACGCTCAACCTGCCCACTGGTCTGAGGGTGATAAGCGGTACTGAACAATACTGTCGTACCAATGGCCTTTTGAAAAGCCTGCCAGAACTTGGAGGTGAAAAGACTGCCTCGATCAGAACTGATTTTCTTGGGGATGCCATGCAAAGATACAACTCGTGCGGTGTACAAATCCGCCAACTGAGCTGCTGAAATGGAGTCCCTCACTGGAAAGAAGTGGGCAACTTTGGAGAGATTGTCAATGACAACAAAGATGGCATTGTTCTTCTTCTGCGACAGAGGAAAACAGGTGATGAAATCCATCTCAATGTGATCCCATTTCCACTCTGGAATTTCAATTGGCTGAAGTAACCCTGCAGGCTTCTGATGCTGTGCCTTCACTCTCCTGCACACATCACACTGGGAGACAAAACGGGCAACATCCCGCTTCATACGAGTCCACCAAAAGCTCTGCTTGAGGTCCTGATACATCTTGGTGCTACCAGGGTGGATAGACAGCTTTGAGTCATGGGCTTCTCTCAATATGGCCTCTCTGAGACCTCCCTCTTTGGGAACAACAACTCTCTCCTCGAACATCACGGTGCCGTCACTATGCACTGAAAAGCAACCGTATTTCGGAACTGAGGTGGCAACACCCTGCTTGACCTTCTGAATCATCAAGCTACCAGACTGAGCTTCACGAATCTTCTCACGGATAGTGGGCTCTACCACAAGGTTGGCTAGATAGCCTGCTGGAACTAGCTCAAGATTGAGCCTTCGAAAGGCCTCACACAAATCAGGGTGTATCTTTTGCACCTGCACACTGTTGCAATCACCCTTGCGGCTCAACGCATCAGCTATGAGATTCGCCTTGCCAGGCGTATACTGAATATCCACAGAGAACTCAGTAATAGTCTCGAGCCATCTCCTTTGCCTCAAGTTCAGGTTAGGCTGCGTGAACAAGTACTTTAAGCTTTTGTGATCGGTGAACACATCAACCTTCCTCCCTAGGAGGAGGTGTCGCCAAGTAACCAACGCATGAATCACTGCAGCCAGCTCAAGATCGTGGGTCGGATAGTTCCTCTCAGCCTGCTTCAACTGTCTGGAGGTGTACGCCACAATACTCTTTCCCTGCATCAATACTCCGCCAAGGCCATTCAACGAAGCATCACAGAACACCTGAAAAGGCTGTGACTCATCTGGCGGCATAAGGATCGGAGCTGTGGTCAGCCTTGTCTTCAACTCATCAAAAGCTGCCTGGCAATCCTGTGACCAAACGTATTTCTTGCCCTTGCACAACAGCTCGGTCATCGGCTTTTCTATCTTGGAAAAATTCTCGACAAACTTCCTGCAATAGCTGGCAAGTCCGAGAAAGCTCCTCAACTGCTTAACATTCCTCGGCGGAGTCCAATCCTGAATCGTCCGGACTCTGTCTGGTTCAACAGCAATGCCCTCTGAGGAAATGACATGGCCAAGAAAGTTGACCTTGTTCATCCAGAATTCACACTTGGAAAACTTTGCATAAAACTGGTGATCTCTCAACTTCTGCAACACCAATCTGAGATGCTCCTCATGCTCAGCCTCTGACTTGGAAAAGACAAGGATGTCGTCGAGGTAGAGGAGTACGAACACGTCTAGCCACTCTTGGAAGAGATAGTTCATGGCCCTCATGAACGTTGGAGGAGCGTTTGAAAAGCCAAACGTCATGACCGTAAACTCGTACAGGCCATATCGAGTGCGGAAGGCTGTCTTAGGAATGTCCTCCTCACGGACACGAATCTGGTGGTACCCCATCTTTAGATCAAGCTTTGAAAACACCTTTGCTCCATGCAACTGCTCGAATAAGTCATTGATGTTGGGCAAAGGGTATTTGTTTTTGATCGTCCTCTTGTTGATACCACAGTAGTCTTGAACCAACCGACTAGTACCATCTTTCTTCTTCACAAAAAGACATGGGGCACCCCAAGGGGAAGTGCTCGGACGAATGAGCCCATTCTTCTCAAGCTTCACCAACTGCTCTTTCAACTCAATCAGCTCTTCCGGACACATCTTGTAAGGCTGCCGAGATATCGGCTGTGTACCAGGTTCTAGCTCAATCACGAACTCAATAGCACGCACGGGTGGAATACCTGGCAACTCCTCTGGAAAGACATCTGGGAACTCTCGAACAACTCTGACCTCCTCGATCAATGGAGCAACTCCAGCGTTCAGAGCGTACAACTGTGCTGATCCTGCTGTCGAGCCACAAGTGTACCAAATCTCTGCGCCTGAATCGTGCGTCAGCAACACGGTCTTGGACGGGCAATCGATCTTGGCCTTGTACTTGACAAGCCAATCCATGCCCAAGATGACATCAATGTCGGAACGGGTCAAGACTATCGTTGATGCTAAAAAGATAGCACCCTGGATAGAGATCTCCACATCTGGAACAAAAGCAGTGGAGTTTGTCTTGGAACCCGGAGAAACAATAGACAACTGCTGAGACAAACCCTGAGGGTGTAACTCGGCACGCTCAACAAAAGCTCTTGAGACAAAAGAGTGGGAAGCCCCGGAATCAAACAACACTGAAGCTGGAACTGAACATACAAGCAACCTACCAAGCACAATCTCGGACGACTGCTGAGCCTCTGCCACAGTTACGTTGTTCACCCTGAGTGCTCGTGGCTGGGCCCGCACCATCGCGTTGCTCGGTGTAGAGCGAGGTGGGGGCGGAGGCAGCCTGGCGTAACGAGGGTCGGTGCACTGCGGAGACTTGTGGCCTGGCTTGCCACACTTGAAGCACGTGATCGCTGGTCTGGGCTGGCCCTGTGGAGCAGGCGGCCTCGCGTGTGGTGGAGTAGAGCGAGGTCCGTGCTGCACTGGGACGGGAGGGCGGGCAAAAGTGCGGACAACTGCCCCCCTCTGGTGGAACTGCTGACGCTGCGGCTGAGACTGTGGCTCTGCAACCCAGGACTTGGCCTTCTTGTGGACCATCACTGCTGAACTGTGCTCTCTCTGCTTCCTCTTCTCTGCGGAACGCTCTGCCTCAGCTGACTCCTGTCTGATAGCCTGGTCGACGAACTCTGAGAACAGGCTCGGCGTGGACAAGGTGAGCGCATACTTGATGTCCGGGGCAAGACCACCGCGGAACCTGGCAATGCGCTTGGCCTCTGACGAGACCTCCTCTGGAGCGTACCTGGCAAGCCTGACGAAGGCCAGGTTATACTCCTGCACAGACCTGTCCCCCTGCCTCAGAGCTAAGAACTCCTCGCGCTTCCTCTCGATCAGTCCACTGGGAATATGAGCAGCTCTGAAATCCTTGACGAAATCATCCCACGTGATCTCTGTCTCACCCTTGTTCTCCTTGTACGTCGAGAACCAACTGCCTGCAGCACCCTGGAGCTGGAAGGAGGCGAAGGTGACGTAGTCGACGGGTCTGACGGTGTTGGCCTTGAAGTGCTTCTTGATCTCTGCAATCCAGTCATCCGCCTCCAGCGGGTCTCGAGCCTCGCATAACCTGGGAGGGCTGATCGCAAGAAACTGCTGCAGTGTGGTGTACTGTGGACGATCATTCCTCTGAGCACCCTGGTTCTGCAGCATCTGAAGGATCGCAGCTGTGCCCTGAGCCACTGCAGCTACAGCCTCCCCAAGGATAGGGTTCTCTGGCGGCGGCATGTTTGCTCTTGGCATCCTGTATACAGGAACACTTATGAGAACATGAACGAATCATTGAAGTAACCAGAGTTAAAGCATAATTGACAACAAAACTTCCTCATGAGGTATGAGAAAGCCGAAGGCTGAAATTCCACCAAGGTTAACCCGGAAAGTCGATAACTAGGTGCTACTGGAATTCCCAAACCAAGATCATCCGAATCCAATATAATAATGTGCTAGCGAGCACACAACAATATATATACGAGCGGTTGGAAACCTGCACAATGAGACATCTGCCCTGAGCGGCCCGCCATCACGGTCGTCCATAGGGGAAAGACACCACATCCATATTACCATAGGATGCCCGCCAATCCTGTATGGACGGTTCACCTAGGGTATGCCGTAAGCGAGGTAGAGCAGTCAACCCCAAGTGGCGGCTCAGTGGTCTCAAAGACGCCAACACAACTCGTCGCTAGCAAAACATTATAGAGGAATCGGAGTTTCATGTAAACGAGAACCTAGATTGTTTTGAAAGGGGATAAGTTACAGAGATAAAACATCGTTTCACTTCCTCACGGAAAAAGGGGTGGGAGGGTGGGATAAGGAGAAAACAGAAAGAGGTCCTACTCTCCGAATTTTTTTTCTATATAACTACCAAAATAGTTTCTAGACTCAACTTCGGCCAGTAAAGGGTCCTACAGTCAGTCCTGCTCTGATACCAAGTTGTAAGGCCCCTGATGCGGTACTAACTCTAACCAGTCGCTTTCGCATCCGGGCGGAGTTAGAAGCGCATCAAATGCCATCGGCGCACGACACGCGCACTCGTGTCGCTGCTGGATTCTCGACAACAGGTATAAAAACACAACTCTACGAGAAAGGAAGTACATATAGAGATAATAGAGCAGGGCATACAACGCCACTATCTAGAATATATAACATCTCATGAATACGTCTTATCAGTACATCAAGCGGAAGCAAAGTCGTACCGGGTACGGTCAAGATGCAAATTTCCCTAGAGAGGGCTACACATAAATCCACCCACGGGAACGTCTGAGCCCAACTAAGGATCCTACTGGTCGGAGTAGTCGTACTCGTCGTCATCCTCAGGGGACACCTCCACGAAGTATCGTCCGGTGCTGGGGTCGAGGTAGTAGTCCACTGCAGCGGCCGATCAGGCAAAGTGGTAAAGGCGGAAAAGTAAACGGGGGTGAGAACATATCATTACGGAATAACTAACGCTACGGGCAAGGTACAAGTATAGACAGTTTGCAACCGTACTAGCATATATGGTGGCTACACATTCTATCGGAATAAAGATGAGATCCAAGAAGTTACGTCGACAAACGTGTCGTAAGTCAGCTATCCACCTACTTACGCAAACATAACACAACCTCGTTTCTCTCTCGGTCCCCCTGGACGAAGAAAGACAACCAAGGCACGCACACGGTTTGTCAAGTTTTATAGCATGTTTAACATTGATGTTATTCTATGAACAAGGAGTAGGTCTCAAGTAGTCCATAACCGCGGACACGGCTTTTCGAAAAGATTTACCCTGCAGGGGTGTACCAACTGTCCATTATAGACGTCGCATGTACGCCCGGTTTCCACTTGGCTAGGTAAGCGCCTGAAACTCCGGAACGTCAGAGTCCCTCTAACTAACATCACACATATCCGGGTGGCCCCCGGGGAGTCGACATCCAATCCGGGAGCTGGCCACGCTCTCGGATCGGCCTCTTCCGTATCAACAGGGTTTGGGTTACCGGTGAAGCCTCACTTGGGGACCGGCCCCTCGCCGGTCAGTTTTGGGCCAGCCAAGAAACTATGTCCTCCTGGCCCTGGTTTGGTTTGGAAACAACTGGGGATCCAACCAGCACACACGCGTTGCAAAAGTAAATCAGCTTGGGTCACCACTAGAATGTATGAAGCTAGGTAGGTAAGACAAGGGGGCCCCATATAACCCCACACACGATTAGGCACGCTCGTCAAGAAACACAATGCCCGGAACTCGGGTCCTAGATGACTCAAATGGAACAAAGCACTAGACGGGAATAGTCCAGCCTTCCACCTTTCGTCGAATATAAATTAACATCATGTAACAATAATAAATATCAACCAACTTCTTTTATAGCATGATATCCCAACCATAATCATGTAAGGTAAGCAGCAAGTTTTCTAACCATACTAAGCAATGGCTGAGCAGCGGTAACTTAGCAGAACAATGGTTTGCTGGGATGTGGGGATCATGGCTGTATGGGTTTAAACATGGCATATAATGTAGATAGGACCAAGCAATAACGTTCTAGATCTACAGCTAGGCATGAGCAGAAAGTTATAAAGTAATGAGACAGATCTCCCCCTTGCCTGGTAAGGTAGTCGAAGCAGCACTCACGGTACCCTCGGGCTCGGTGTCGGACAGCTCCACGTAAGTCTCCTCGGCGGTCTCAGGTGCTAACGTAAGGTACCGGCAGGAAAAAGGCACACAAGTAAGTAACTGAAGTAACTCAAACAAGGATGGCATGATCAAGTTTTATTTACACGATATGACCCTGTCTAGTCAAGTTTAAATGAAGGTGATGACGACAAGTCATCACTTTCATATGCAATTTATTTACATTGTAATGGCTTTGGTCTGAGCCTTAACTTAGGTGTAAATAGCATGATAGCATGACATGAACAACAAAGCATTACAGGAATTTAAATAACATGAAGGTAAAACAATGATTCCGGAGACGGAGTAGTGTCGGTGAATTTGACACTTAAGAAGGTGCAACAACTGTTGAAGGTCAGCCCCATAGCATATGACAATATGTTAAGGCTGACTTGAGGAAAAAGATGGCATGGAACTGCCTTGACAAGATCAGATGAACAACATTTCAGATACACTGAAGCTGAGATGTTGTGGACAGACAGACCTGAAGCTTCTGGACCAGGTGATCACACCTTGTCTCAAAAGTCGATCAACACAACAAGAAAACATCACCACTGAACTCCTTGCAGGAAAGCACCCCAAAAACATATATGATATGCCTCCATTTGAATTTGCAAAAGCAGTTGCAAATTCAACTGAAGTTCAGGGGGCTGAGTGCAAAATTGCACCTCATGAATTTTTGAAAAGGTTCAGTTGATGAAAACATTATCACCATGCAACTCCTTGTGCAAAACTACCCAAAAATCATATATGACATGGGTAATTTTAACCTTGAACCAATTTCCAAAATTTAAAGAAAAGCAAAAGGGGTTTATTTGCAAAATGACACAACTCCAATTTTTTAGAAGGGGTCAGATGCAAAAATAATTATCACCACTGTGTTCAGTAGCTCAAAATACCCCAAAAACATATATGGGATGGCACTGATTGACAACTTGGGCAAAAACAGATTTGAATTTGAGATTCAAATCCAAATTGAATTAAAACAGAAAAAGAAAAAGAATAAAAAGAAAAGAAAAGGGAGTCCAGGCCACTTGGGCTGGTTTCGAACAGCAGCCCACTGCTGCTGCTCCCTTGCGCACGCTAGGATCTAATGGGCCAGGCCCAGTAGCTCGCGCGGTCACTCCAAAAGTGCAAAAATTGGGGGTTAATCGAACCCAGGGGGATTCGAACCCGCACCGCGCAGATACAACACCAAGCGCTCGACCAACTCAGCTACTGAACGAGTTGTGATAGGAAACAGATCGCGCTGAATATCAACTAGCTACGGCTGCTATGACTGAATCGAACACAACCCGAACTGAACTCGGTTCAGTTGACTGACGACGAGCAGAAAGGAGAGATCTTGCTCGCGTTTGAGGTCGATCCAGGACTCCAACACAGGGGGGGGCAGCACTGCATCAACTCGTGCATCTACGGGTCTGCATCTCGCGAGAAGGAGCAGTTCGGCGTGGTCTGAAGAGGAAAAAGGACGTCGCTTGCCACTGACAGAAGAACTTCAGGCGGCTGCTTCCTGACGCGACGAATTCCGGCGACGATGCCATCTCTTACAAGGCACCACGGCTCCACTGCTCGCCGCTGGTCCGAGATGGATGTGCCGTGATCCCATTTTTGTGCCTAGATCACCTCGCCGCGCTATGATTTGGAGCTACGCCTCGACGCAAAACTACGGCGGAACAGGTTCTGCAGAAACAGGGGAGGAAGGGAACGGAGCTCACAGCGGGGCAAGAGGGGTCGAGCGGGCTCGGAGAAGGTCATCGGCCTGCTGGCTATCAGCGTCGTGGACGAAGGCGGCTCGTGCAGCGCTGAGCTCAGGCCATGGACCTCCTGTCCATGGCGGAATCGGCCGGAAGCAGAGACGAAACGGAAGAGGCGGCGGCGCCCGAGGAGGAAGAAGGCTAGGGTTTGGAGGAGGGAGGTTGGGCGCATATAAAGGAGAGGGGGGGAGGCGACGTGGACGCAGGAGGTCCAGGCATCCCCTCCACGGCGCCATGTGCGTGCAGGAAAAGGTGAAGGGAGGAGGGGGATGACACGCGGGCCCCGGCTGGCAGTGAGAGAGAGGCGAAGGGAAAAAGAAAAGGAACGGGTGCGCTCTGGTGGGCTGAGTCCAAGCGGCCCAGTTGGGCTGGAGGGGAGAGAAAAAGAGAAAACAGCCCGTTTCCAAAAGAGAAAGAGCAGCAGGGAGAAGAAAAAGAAAAAGAGGGGATTAGGGGTTCAGAAAAATATTCCAAATATTTTTATAAATCCCCTAAAAAGATGTTTGATCATCCAAAATTGGTTTGACCATTTTTGCATGCAGTGAAAAAAAAATCCACAAGCAAAACAGTACCTTTTCTATTTAAAATTAAATAGAAAAGGACTTTGAAGAGTTTTTTGAGAGAAAAATAAAAGGTTCAAAATTCCATGAGTTTGAAATTCCTAATCCTTGCATTTTTCTGTATTTTTCAAAAGTGGTTTGGCCAATTTTTGCAACAAGAAAAATGTGGCCCTGTTTTTGAATTCAAAATACTTTGAACTAGGGCTACTGTTTGTTGGTGGCAAAAATGCCTTGAGGGTTTTAAAACCCTTGCCATATGAAATGAAATGGCTAGGTCAAGTTTCGGGTCAAGTGAAGTGAGCATGTGGCAAGGAAATTTCCATGACTGCCCCTCTTGAACCACCTTGGATGCAAAAGAAACCAACCCAACATGACTCCAATCTCCATGCCAATTTAAACCACCACATGAAAAGATGTAACTTCCCCCATGTCAAGTTACAAGTCCAACAGAGAAAGTAAAATACATGGTGTTTGCAATTTATTACATGTGGGCTGTTACACTTTGCTTGTTTCAGCTGGGACATCAAGATTGGTCTCAGCCAGATTGCCTTGAGGTTGCTCGGTGGCACGAGGGGCAACATGGAAATTCTAGGGCACATCATCGCCAGAATACAAAACAGATGGCCCATCAATTAGATCAATGCCAAGAGCTGTGCCCGCAGCATCATCTACGACTCTAGCTCCTTCACTCTCTTCTGCAGTTCCGGCTTTAACACGAGGAGATCCTTCTCTCTCTTCTGGCTTATCAGCATCCACTCCATCCTCCCTTCCTTCGGTATCTTCTGCATTATCAGCCTCAACAACATCCTCCCTTCCTACTCTCTCTTCTGCCTTTTCAGGCTCGACAGAACACTTGCCTCCTTCTCTGCGATCTTCCTTGTCAACCTCCACATTGGCATCCCCTCCTTCTCTCACTTTTACATTGTCAGCCTCCGCAGTGCACTCCACTTGGATTTCATCATTTAAACCACGATCCTGATGAATTAAAAAAGCATTAAACAAATGATGGTGATGCAGTTCACTAAAAGAAAAAAGCAAAAACAAAATGCAGCACGCGTCAAAATATAAAAAAATTGAATGCAGTTCTCTATGCTCACCAGACCAGCGTCTCCTTCCATCTCTTTAGACTCGTCAGCCTCATCAACCTTGTCAACGTCACCCTCTACTTCCTTCCCATTGACTTTAACAATTGTTTCACGATCCTAAAAAACAAAAACATGAATAAATAGTTTATAAAAAATGCAGTTCTCTAAACAGATCATTGTAGTTCACTGCTGAAAAATGCTACTTCTTCTCTATTACATGTTTTTCAGAAAAAATGCAGTTCACTGGCGCTGCTGGTGCATGTATGATTCTTTATTTTTGAAACTACAAAACAATAAACTGCAGTTCACTACCTCTACTTGTGCAGCTGTACTTCTTTGTTTTAGACACTACATAAAAAGATTAAACTGCAGTTCACTGCCAATACTAGTCCACATGTGATTCTTTGTTTTGGACACTACAGAAACATTAAAACAAATGAAAGTACAGTAGAAAGGTACAAAAGAAAACAAACCTTGTCTATGACACCTTCGTCGACAGGATTTTCTCTGGCAGCATCAACAACAGTGGACTGCGGCCTATCATACATGATATTTGCATCAAAACCATGGTGGTCATGCGGGTCATTATCGCGACGCGCGTTTGCGTTAGAAGACTCTCCTCCGCACTGCAAGAATAAAAAGCGTGCAAAAACAAATGGTCAATGGCACAAAAAACAAGAATATAAATATAAAAAGAAAGAAAAGGTCAATAAAAATGCAGTTCACATATGAGATAAAAGGGACATACATCAACAGCAGCACGGTCAGACAAGGAAGGCCTAACGACATGTTCCCACATATTCATTTCCTACACAAGTGCCTCAGCTTCCTACTCGTACCTAGCGCACTTGTCATCATGGGAATGCTTAAACTAAACAAATGACGACCTGACATTCATAACTGACATCTTAAGCAATTGAAGCTGCCCACAATCAAAGTTGTGAGCGGCATCGATTTCTCCTTCAAAAGGTCCTTTGCCAGGGGTAAACAGTCCAGCAATATTCCTCATCCTAGATCCAGATGTTGGGACGTCAAAAGTTAAATTGATAACCCTGTAAAGAATCTCGTCAACCTGAACGAAAATATTGCGATCATCATGAGCATCGCTAGAAAAGAGAGAATTCCTTATTTGACACTCCCTTAAAATCATGTTTCTTATTTGAAACTAGACAAAATTTTCTTACCTATATGACCTTTAATCTAAATTTGTTTCCCTATATGACACTCTAGTGCATTTTTTACACATAAAAGACATTTTTACCCCTATGCCTAATGTGACCCAAAATATGTACAAGATAATAGTTGTGTCTAGAAAATGAATTGGTATAAAAAAGAAGATCACGTCAATGCTTCCATTAGCTCTCCCTACTTACTATTTATATTTATTTATTTAGTGACAGATTACATATTTGTAACTACTTTATTTTATATAATTAACAAAACAATATTTTCACGCAGTCTAGTATAATCAACAAAAAACATGCACGTAACTAATTGAAGAAAATAAATGGACTTTAAAGTATGTATGTGTCAATTTGTCACTCATGTTCAAAATGAAATCTTGGATCGTACTCGCCACAAAGAAAACGTTGAAAGCACTGCTATTTTTAGTTTGATGGACTTTAAAGTTTAAAGTAGTAACTATAGGATATTTAAAATGCTGCATTCTATAGTTTTTGTGTGTTCTATACTGGTGTAGTATTGATACATAAGGCTAGAAGTTTTATACAAAAAACGGTTTAGTGACCGGTCTAAATGAAGGTCGTATAAAAATAAAATATATTTAAAAGTTTCAATATATTTCTTTATTTTTTTACAAATATATACATGTTCTTCAATTATTTATACACTTGCATTAACAAAATGTTTTTATTTTACATAATATACAAAAAGATAAATATCCAACCAGATACAAGAAAAAATTCTAATTTAATCATCGTATTTTTTTGTACATCACATATGAACAAATATGTTCAAAAAAATTTACACGTATATAGATTTGTTTCGGACTTTTGTTTGAAACATGAAAATAGCATTTTTCGAAAATAAGTAAATAAATATAATTTCATTAAAACGCCACACTACGTTTATACTTGTATTTCCTTGGCGTATATAGACAGTCAAGTGTATATATGCATGTATTTTTCTATTGGTTGGTTCAGAAGAACCCACACCAATATGTTATTGTACGCGGACGGCTGCACGTGAAATGGAATTTCGTAGTATAATTATACATATAGATTTCTTTCTGCATACTTACAAATATGTAATCTTCCACTAAATAAATATATATACAAAGTAAGTAGGGAGAGCTAATGGAAGCATTGACGTGTTCTTCGTTTTTATACCAATCGATTTTCTCGACACAACTATTATTTTGTACATATTTCTGATCACATTATGCACAGGGGTAAAAATGTTTTTTACATGTATATAAAATGCACTAAAGTGTCATATAGGGAAACAAATTTAGATTAGGGGTCATATAGGTAAAAAAATTTCTCTAGTGTCAAATAAGGAACATGATTTTAAGGGAGTGTCAAATAAGGAATTCTCTCGTCAGAAAAACCTCCAGCAGACACCCTAGCAGCACCATGAACCCACCTGAGTGGAGAACCCCTAGCAACACCATCAACCCGTCAGATAGGAGAACCCCTAGCAAGAGGCTCACAAAATCTTGCATGAAGTTCAGCGGCTGCAGTCCGCTTGTACACAATGTCCCCTACCGGCTTCCACTGAGCAAAATAACAAAAACGGAAGCAGTGCACATGTAAGTACGTAAGAGTTCCACATTTAGCATGGCGGAAAAAACGGGAATAATAACAAACATAAAAAAACTGAATTGTGAACATACCGGTAGCTTGCCAAACTTGTAAGTATCCAGGTGGATCTTTCCCCTTACAATAAGGTTAGCATTATGAATTTTCTTCAACTCTTGATGGGAAAGAATTGCAGCGCGTGGCGTGCATGTATTAATAGCAGATACGTTGTAAAGATTCAAGCAATCAAGGTAACTGAACAGGGGCACAATGGTGCAGCCCTCAGCACAGTTCTGCTTTCTCTCATCAGAATTCCACTTGTACACAGCAGCCTGCAGCTCATCGACAACTAGCTGACAAAAATCCATCTCAGCCCAAAGTTCAGGTTTTCAACAATGGAAGCTACCTTGGACAACTGAGTTGCAGGGCTGGGACAAAGCAATCTCTGGAAAAAATAAGAAAGAAAACCATCACAGACATGTCAATCTTCGCGGGTCCTCAACCAGGTTGCCGAGTAGAACAAGCAGGTCCTTCACGTCTATGCTACGAGAATGGTTAAAACCAAGCTCATCCTTCAGAGTAGCCAGAGAATCATCATGGCCGCTTTCGGTAGGCCTCGGAGCGGTACGAGTACCCATAGAGAACTCGAAAATGTGATGAACAACCTCACGATTGATTTCCAGAACCTTGTTTGGCCCACAGTCCAGTTTCATCGTATCGGGGTTGATCTTTCCCATCATCTTGCACATAAGCACACGTGACACATTCTTCTTCACTTTCAGATTGAAAACAATACCGAAACCTGCTCGCCGAACCAAAATTTTGTGCGTGTCCTTCAACTTATCAACGACTTTACATACATTTGGAATAGACAGCTGAACAGTCTTATTGAACCGCCATTCCCTCGTAACATCGTCTTCGGACTTCTTCCTTTTGGTACTCTAAGCAATCTACAAAAAATAAATAAAAATGCAGTTCACATTAGCATCTGAACAAGTCATTTTGAAAAACGCAGTTCTCTTCTGTAAGAAGAAAATGAGTTTGACAGTGTGATGTTAAAAATGAAGTTCTCTTCTGTATAAACAAAATGAGATGAGAATGTGGTATTAAAATGCAGTTCTCTTCTGCATACATATGCTGAGATAGAAAAAACAGTATGTAATGCAGTTATAAAAAATCGATGATCTACATAAAGTAAAATTAGCCTCCATTTTGTACAATGTGATGTGCAACATGTAAAAAAGAGTGCAGTGCGCTTAGATCAAAATAAATAAAAAAATGAGCTCCCTTAAACAAACTCATATACAAAAGATGCAGTGCATTGTGTATACAGTACATTTATACAATGCAGTGTAAACTACTAGGCTTTCATTTATACAATGCACTGCGCTCCGCGCATATAGTACAACTCATGAGACTCACGCTAAAACAACTCAAGAAAATGCATTTCACATCAGTGGCTCATGCGAAGGAAACAACTTTAGCAGCAATAAAAACAACAACAAAAAAGTGACAACATCAAATACCTTCGTAGCATCAATATCCTCCCCATCAGAATCCTCCCCACCAGAGTAGTTGTCAAGCCTTTCTGCAGCTACCTTTCCACGTGCACGCTTGGATGGAGGATCAAAGTCAACAACAGAGTAATCGTCAGCACTTGGCCGCTTTCTTTGAACCCGATCCACATCAACCTCAGCATAATTAGGCCTCTTTGAGTAATCAACACGGGGGCTACGACGTGGAGAGCTTAAGCCTTCCTCTACAACAGTGTTGAGTTTTCTCTTCACAGTATTCTTTGAAGGGGCAAACTTAGAAGACTTATTTGAGTCTGCAATCCTCCTTCCTATCTCCTTGCCCTCATCAAACATTACTCTCTTCGCCTTATGCTCCTTCTCAAAATGATAACCGAGCGCAATCTCTTTCTGCCTTTTCCTCTCGCTGTCAGCTGCAATCTGATCGGGCACCATCCAATCCTAAGTAACTGTTTATGTGCCATCAACAGATTGCGACTGGGTTTCGCTCATTTCAGGTAGCATGCTACCCAGACTAGATGTCCCGTCCCCGACAACATCGGCTGTGAAATAACGCGTAATCAAATAGTTAACACCCTCACCACCAGACCCATCAGGACATAAAAATGTAGGTAGAAGAAATATATATATATATATATGTGAGAGGTAAAACTAAACTAAATGCATCTCATATAAATTGGGCCACATATATATGGGATAGGCAAAAAAAACTAAAGCAATGTACAAAATGCAGTGCACTTTTACCAAAAAAAAAGATAGGAGACTGATGGAAACAGAATAACTTAATGCAGTTCATTAACATATAAAAATGAAAAAATGCAGTGCACTATTACAAGTAAGAAATAATAAACAATTAAAAAACTTAATACAATTCATTTCAAGACAAGAAATTGAAAACCATTAACTAGCTGCAGTTCATATGAATTTGCCAAACATGTCTAACAAAAAAGAGCAATTAACAAAATGCATATCACTTTGATGAACAATAGAAAAATAAAATACATGTTGTTCTCCCATAACAAGAAGAGTGCTATCAGATTTTTTTCCCTTCTTCCTGGTGAGCAAGAAGTTGACATGTGGTGCGATTCTCCTAACAACATTATGGCAAAAGGGGGCAAGGAGACATTGGAAATTACCAGATGGGGCAGCCATGCTGATTGGTGAGGCATCAATCAGAGAAGAATAAGTTGTATTATCTGAAGGAGATTACAAAAAGGAAAAAGAAAAAGAATCAACATGAAGAAGAATTACAAAAAATAGAACATGGATAGGAGAAAGCAGTTCACTTACATTTTCCTCCAAACCTTGGACTTCTTCTAATAGGAGAAGCCATGCTAAATCTTCGAACAACAAAAGATAACAATCAAACCCTACACAGCAAACCTGAAAACATATAGAGAAAAAAAACCTAGGTGGACATTGCTAGGATTTCAAGGCCACAAATACCACAACCTTTCTTAAGCAAACGCATGTTGCAATTCGAGCATGGAAAACGACAGTTAAAAAAGAAGAGGATGATGCTCGCTACAAAAGTAACGCTAGAAACAAATCGGGAAATGCCTATGGCGATTTCCGACGCCGAAATCGGCGGTGCGGAGAGAATAGCGATGGAGCCAAGAGACGGGAGGGACTCACCGTGGGATGCTGTGACGAACGACCGAAGAACACGGCGGTGAATGGCGGCGGCTGCAGGCGTCGTCCCTGTCCGCCGCGAGAGCAAGGAGGGTTTTCGTACGGGCGAGGGAGAGAATGAGGAGGAGACGGAGAGAAACAGAGGAGACAGGGGAGGTCAATGACTACAACATTTGAGCCCACGAGTCAGCGGGACGAATTGTATACAAAAACTGATCTACCTTCTCGGCCTTCTCGGCCCACAAGTCATAGAAAAAAACCAACAACGGCTCGTTCTCTACGAGAACAAAAGCGAGGCAGTTCGGTTACGAAAGAGGTGCGGTTCGCCTGAGATCTCTTCAATTGCTTCGTTTATGAACCGCCCACGAAAAATATGGGGCCACGATCTCCCAACGCAAGCGAAGCGCCGAGCGCCCTGCTCCTCTATCCGGACGGTTCAAAAACACATGAAGCCACGATCCCCACGATCCTCACGGGCGCAACCACGATCGCCCCCGTGCTGGTTGAAGAAGGAGATCGTGCGCTGGGCAGATGTTGCTCCCGCTCCCCTTTAAATTCCGCACTCCAACGCCTAATCATTCGCAAAACACAAGCACTGTGCTTCCTCCCTCTTGTTCCTCCTCTTTCCAGCCATGTCGTTCACCAAGGTCTACAACGATGTCCAGGCGCACTAGACGACTATGCTCACGGTGGTCTACACCAACGACGTGGACACCGTGGCGACGTACATCAACGACTACAAGGAAGTTCTCCAGGGGCGCCGCGACAAGATCGTCGGCATCGACATCGAGTACACCTCTGACAGGAGGGACGCCGCCCTGATTAAGATCTCCGTCGGCAAAGATCACGCAGTCCTGCTTTTCTAAGTTTGCGCTACAATGGGCAAGAGATGCATCTCCTTCGACAAGTTCCTCAGCAACCAAAAGTAAGCCATTCTTTCTATGTGCAGGCCGATGGATCACTCCTTGTCATCTGTTATGCAGTTCTATTTTCATCCGATTGCAGTTCTACTTGCCAGTTGTATGCAGTTCGCGCATGAATAACTTGTGGTTCACGTAGGTACGAGTTCGCTGGTTTCTCCATAGACCAGGACATGGAGAAGCTTTCGCGCTGCAACGTCGACATTCACAACTTCACCGACATTCAGGCGAGCTGGAGGGTGCTGGGAGCAACGAAGAAACTTGACTCACTTGGCGATGTGTCTGCCGTCATCATCGATGTCTACTACGCAGACATGAAGAGCAAGATAACATACAAGAGATCAACGAGTGGACTTCCATTCTCAGCAGGAGGCATGTTGAGTATGCTGCAATGGACGCCTACACTACGTTCGAGATATGGAACCGCATCACCACAGTGCAGAATGGCCTCACCCGTGATGTAAAGGAGCAAACGAGGAAGCGCCCGAGTTCATCCTGGGGCAAGGGGAGCTGGGGGGATCACCTTCCACCTCCGCCTGGAACGAGTGGAACTGATGATGCATACCAAATGTTGTTAACCAAGGGTTCCTGTTGCGAGTGCTCAAGTTCTTTCCTTCTGCTTATGTCGATTAGTTTGCTTTCTTTGTTATTTTCTTTGAAACAATGTTTGCTTATGCTTCTTTAGTTTGCTTGCTGATGTATTTTGCTTATTATGAGCACAGAACCTTGGTTTGTATCTATCAACAATTTGCAGTTCTCATTAGGTGTTTCCAGTCTATATATTGCTTACACTTCTGCTGCTACTATGATACACATAAAAAAAACTCTTTATAAAAGCAGTTCACAGGTAGTTTTCTTCACAAAAACTATTGTTACTATAATAGTTGATGCATTCCTCTTTTATTAAGCACTGTAGTTCATATATATGAATTACTGAAAAAAGGAAAGCTCAGTGGGGGTTTTCAGACTTTTCAGTATGTATATTCCTTGAATTACTGCTACTACCAGGATGCACATAAAAAACTCTTTACAAAAGCAGTTCACTTAAATTCAGTGGTGATGTTTTCTTCACAAACTGCTACAGCTACAAATATTAAGATAGATACACACATGCGAGTACCCAAAACTCCATTTCATCAGTAATAAATAAAAACCTTTTGACAAAACACCATTTCATTAGTAATAAAATATTCAGATAATGTTTCACTGCCTTTTCAGCAAAAACAAAAAGGCAATAAAATTGTTCGCCATGCAAGTCAGATTTCTCTAGAAAATAAAGTACATGCCACACAAGATCTCAAATTATTACAACAAATAGTTTCATCCTGCTGCTGCTCTAGCAGAACTGATCTAAAGAAAATTTAATTTAATTTCCAAACAAGTTTCATGCCTATAAACATAGACATGACAACATCCCCATCCTGAAGACCAGATTCCTCCACCAATTCCTTCCAGCCATCTTTGAGGACCAAACAATCATCAGAGCCAACAGAATACATTACATCAACATTATGATATCCATTCTTTCTAACCAAGACCAAATTAACACAACTTTCTGTTACCCTGACTAGACCAGAAGGGAATTTCTGCAAAACAACAACAAAATATGAATAAGGAATAACACAAGAAAACTTCAACTGCTGCTGCTGTTACAATCTTCATAATGAAAAAATCTATGAGAAAGCAGTTCACTTGTACTAAATGAAAATGTTTTTTCAGAAGCTAATACTGCTACAATCTTTCATAATAAAAATCTATGGGAAATCAGTTCACTTTTAGTAAATGAAAAATGTTTCTTCAGAAGGTAATGCTGCTACAATCTTCATAAAAAAATATGAGAAAGCAGTTCGCTTGTACTAGAGAAATGGATTCTTCAAAAACTAAAAAATGCTAGAATACTCAGATAGGAATAACTAACACACAACAAATTACATACCAATGAATCTATGGGAATGTAACATCCCAATTTTCTAAATTCGGATGTTAATAGATCATCATATGCATGTCATGCTTGAGTTTTTCATTATTTGGATTTTATGAATATTTTAAACATTTTTCAACTTAAGGCAATTTTATTGGAGAGTATATAATATGACTTATCCCCAATTTAAATAAGGTTGAAAGGTGTTGAAAATATTTTTGGGTGTTTATAAACTATGTCATAGGAATTATAAATGACTCAAATTTATTTTTTGGGATTTTTTATAATTTTTATACGGAGTTTATTGCATAAGAGGTATTTATGAAAATTGCATAATAGCTGAAATAATAATTTCGCAAAAACAATTATTTTTATTATTTTATTTTATTGTTGTGACATTTTTAATTTAAAAATGTTCTCTGTAGTCGGTTGACCAAATAATTTTTTTTAAACAACGGGTTTTTGTTTTGGGCCTTCCAGCGGCCCAGACGACTATTTTACGCCGCGTGCGTTCCGGTCCGATTCGGACTCAGGAACAAATATTTTCTGGGTTATAAATAATTTTCAGATTTTTTCGATTTTAGTTTTTTTCCAAACCCTAATCCCACATGGGCCCCGCAGTCGAAGTCGCTGCCGGGCACAGCCGCCGCCCCGGAAAGGCCCGCCGCCTTGGGTAATACCCGTCGCCCGCCTCCTCATGCGCGACCCCTCGCTGGAGCCGCGAGCCGCCACGCCGGCCGGCCACGCCGCCGCCCCGGCCATCTCGCCGCCGGGCACCGCCGCCGCCTCGGGTAAGCGACGCCGCCCGCCTCCTCACACGCGGTCGCTCTCCGCAGCCGCGAGCCGCCACGCCGCCACCCCTCGCCGCCCCGTCCTCCGCGCCTCGCGCTGTGCGCCGGGCCACGCCGCCGCCGGCCGCCCCCGGTTGCCCCCGCTCGCTGGAGCCGGTTGGATCCGCCGCCGCTCGCCCTGGGCCATTGGATCTAGATCCAACGGTCTGAAATAGATCGGAGCCGGGTTTTTTAGGGTTAGGGTTTTTCGCCGGTTAACCGCGGTTTTGGTATACTGCGAACGCTCGCCGTTCGCTCCGTAGCAGAGGACCTGTTCGCGGCAGAAAAGTTATTTTATTCATGATTAGGCCCTTTTTCACAGATTTCCTCCTAGAACGGTATTCACTATATCATTTAAACCGTAGCTCCGTTTTCGATGATTCTTTTTGCGTTACGACCGTAGAGAAGTCTATTTTACAGTATGATGCACTTTGCACTATTAAACTTTTCAAATTTGATTTTTGTAGAGAATTAAATTCAAACTTCCTGTGACTGTATCTTTTATACGGTGTATCCGTTTTCGCCAATTCCGGTTGCGTTGGGGTCAGGGTGACGTGTAGATATCGTTTAGCTACTGTTTAGTTGGTTTTCTTTCTGTTCATTTGGTTCTTTTACTGTTGCATTGTTTATGTGTTATATGGTGTATTGAATGCTATATTTTTTGATCGTGTAGACTGTCCGGAGTGCAACGTTTCGTTTTGTGAAGAGTGTGATCGTCAGGAGCAGGATCAAGGCAAGTCATACTTTGACCATTTCACAACCTATATTTTTACTTATGCATGTAGCAAATATCACCCTATGCATGTGTAGGAAGCTTTATAATATTATTGCGGCAAACCTGGTAGGGTAGCCATATGATCTTATCATGTTTTCTTAGACAACCTAGCACGTGCTTGCTATATATTTGCTATGCTTGTAGATGTGGATTGGTTTGAGATTACATTGAGCAATGTGAGGATTTAATGACTTGACTAGCAAACCTTTAATTAGAATAAACCTCTAGACGGGCAGGGAGTGCTTCCTGGGGGCTCGTGCCTTATCTAAGGAGAGACCAGGTTGTACCCCTAATGGTGTGTTTTGGTGGTCGACAGTACGTCACGGTATATACCCTCTGAACGTAAGTGGGCACCGTCCAGGCTCAAAAAGATCATACATACTTGGTGACTAGGAGCTTCCATGTACAGCCGCTGGCCATATGGGCTTGGCTTAGTTGAGTACGATGTAGGAAGCCTCTCCCGTGCAAAGCTATCAGATGTAGATATGATAGGTGGTACCGTCTTGCCGTTGGGTGTAGGTTACCTCTTCTGAAAGACTTCGTCTCAATCCTCGGGTTGAGTCCAGCGGGAAAATTGTACTAACCTCTGCAGAGTAAAAACTAATCATGATTAGCCGTGTCCCCAGTTATGGACATCCTTGAGCAACTAGACATTACTGGTACTGGAGGATCTTGACAGATGATTCACCAAAATAATTTGAGTGGAAAAGATTTAATAAAGGGTGTGGATTGGAACTGGTGTGCCCAGTTCGATCTTAAGTAGTAAGTTAAACTAAAATTTTGACTAGGTAGATTGGGAAAAATCAGCTTTCTGCAAAATAAAACCATAAGACTTTCCTTTGACTTATCCTGGCATGTAGCGATAGCTCTGTTATATCCTTTTTCGTGTGACTTGCTGTACAAATCAGATGTACTGACCCGTTGTCGGGCTGTAACCATCGGTGTTGCAGGTTTTTCAGACGACCAGTAAGGTGCGTTTAGGGTCGCGGGTCTTCACTCAGCATGTTCGCTTGTGGATGTTGATGGGACTCCTCGTTATTTGCTTTTGCTTTCGCTATATTATATTGAATAAGCTAGCCTTGAGCTATGCAACTTGTTATTTATATTATTCTGGATCATACGATGTAATAATGATGCACTTGTACTTTGATATACATCTATGATATTGTGTGTGCCAGCGAGTTCGATCCAGGGACTGGCACTTGATCACAGAGACTCCAATTCTATGTGAATTGGGTCGTTACAGATGGTATCAGAGAAGTGTGTTGACTATAGGACGCGACCCTAGAAAATGGATTAGAAAAGCCATAGGAATGAAAATATTACTTTATATCACTCTGTCTTGTACTTACTTACCTTCTCTATCTCGTATTCATACCTGTTCTAATCTTGCCTTTCCTCTCTTTGATTATAGATGACTACTTTGTCTTACTGCTCTATGGTGTTTGGACCTGAGCTCAAGGGGATTTGCCATCACCTGAACATCTATGCGCCAGTCTTTCAGCCGGACATAGTAGAGACAAGGGAAGCTGATGACTACTGGCAAGTGGAAGCATTTCTTCTTGGAAGCAAGACGGAGTAAAGAGTGATCACGGAGTCATTTGAGGTGCATGCCTCGGAGAAGGAGCAGTGTTTGCGCATATCCGCTCACATGGCTCTTGGACGCCTTGTCAACCGGTATACCGACCAGGTAAAGGGTATGGTGTACGAGAAGATGACCAAGATCCTTCCATCGGGGAACATATGGCCAAAGAAGTTCAAGATTGTGCCTAGGACCACTTGGCCAGGTACAACCACCTACTTCATCCAGAGCCTGGAGAAGCACATCCTCAACCTGGAGAAGAGCACTCAGTCGGATCTCTACACCATCACTGAGTTGCAACAGAAGAACAACAAGCTCAAGAGGGACACCAAAAAGCTGAAGAATGAGAAGATGGAGATGTAAGCGAAGATCAAGAGGCTGAAGGAGAAGCTGAAGGCCAATGGTGTTGAAGAAAAGGAAGAGGAACCAAAAGTGGAGACTTCGGCGGAAGAAGATGAACCGAGTCCCAAGAGGCGCAACCGTATTAGTTGGCGCGAATACCGTATGCTGTTTAGCAAAGACAGCGTTCGGAAGTACTTCACCGGAAATTAGTTTACTATCGTTATCGTGTTAGTGTATTTGACCATGTCGACTTATTCGGTATGGCAATACTAGGTTGTTTGATATACTCTTATATTCGTGGTTGTGTTGAGGATCTTATATTTAGTTATACAAAATATTTTGAGACTATATGGTGTGATTGTATTTGCTTATTGGTATGAGTGCTTTTTCTTGATGATATTGATGATTGATGATGGGTGATAATTGTATGATGATTGTGTGGTATGCTATGTTGTATATGTATATGTTGTCTTGATCATAATAAGCATATGGGGTAGGATATATTTCCCTAGCTACTGTCTGTCTATAACTTACCTATTCTTGGCCAACAGATGCCGCCGAGACGTGATCCCACGGGCAATGGGAACAAAAACAATGAAGTGCCAGCTTACATGCCACAGTTCCTTCAAGGACAAGCCCAGTTGATCCAGTTGCTTACCCAGAACATGGGCAACAACAACAACAACAATGCGCCGCCACCACCCCCACCTATGGACACGCTTGCGAGGTTCCTGAGGTTGAATCCTCAGAGCTTCTCTAGCACTCCTGAACCCATTGTGGCGGATGTCTGGCTTCGTTCAGTGAGTCGGAACATGGAGACAGTTGGTTGTACTGAGGCAAAGAGAGTGAGGTTTGCCTCACATTTGCTGGAGGGTCCTGCCGCTGCATGGTGGGAAAACTACTTGGTGACTTATCCCATCGACACCATCACTTGGGCGCAGTTTCAGGCTGCGTTTCGCGCCACACATATCTCTGCAGGCGCTATGGCTTTAAAGAAGAAGGAGTTCTGCAGCTTGCGCCAAGGAGGTCGCACAGTAGCGGAGTATGTAGAGGAATTCAACAAGCTTGCCCGCTATGCTCCAAATGATGTCAACACGGATGAAGCTAGGCAAGAGAAGTTCTTGGAGGGTCTCAACGATGAGTTGGGAGTTCAATTGATGGTGGCTACTTTCAACAATTGCCAAGGACTCATTGAAAAGGCTATTGTGCTGGAAGGGAAACATTAGGCTATAAAGTACCACAAGAGGAAGTACAACAACAACAACAACAACAACAAGAACAACAACAACAACAACAACAACAAGTACAACTCAAAGCCACAGCAGAAGCAACGCACTTTCTATAATGGGAATGGAGGACATAACCATCATGGTGGAAACGGACACCACCATCATTGTGGAAATGGACATAATCATCATGGAGGAAATGGACACAATCATAACGGAGGGAATGGCCACAACCATAATGGCCACAACCACCATAGTGGGCATCAGAATGGCAATGGCAATGGGAAAGGAAATCAAAATGGAGGAAACTACAACCAGAACCGTCAAGTGGTGAATGCTCAGAAGGACCTTAGTCAAGTTCAGTGTTTCAAGTGCAGGAAGATGGGACACTACTCCAACATGTGCCCGGAGAACAAGGACAACAATGGGAATTCTGGAGTCAGCAAGCCCAATCCTTTCAACAAGGGGCATGTGAACCATGTCAACGCGGAGGAGATTTATGATGAGCCCGATGCTGTGATTGGTAAGTTCCTTATCTATTCAGTACCCGCACTTGTTCTTTTTTATTCTGGTGCATCGCATTCATTCATATCAAGGGTGTTTGTGGATAAGCATGAGTTACCTACCGTAGTTCTTAAGGAATCTATGTTTATAAGTTCCCCGGAGCGGAGATGTCAGCTAGTTTGGGATGCTATCAAATAAGCCTAGCCATAGGGAAGCATGATTTTCCTACAGATTTGATTATATTGAAGTCACAAGGTTTGGATGTTATATTGGGCATGGATTGGCTAGCCAAGTACCAAGGTGTTATTGATTGTGCCAGTCGGTCCATCACTCTCCGTACACTGACTGGACAGAAGATCAGATATGTGTCCAAGTATAAGCATCAGCACGCTCAGGTGAATTCTCTTAAGGGGGGTAGCCTGGATGATGTGCGTGTTGTGAGGGATTATCCGGATGTGTTTCCAGAGGAGTTTCCATGTATGCCACCGGATAGGGAGATAGTTTTTCTTTTTGATTTAATACCAGGCACTGGGCCTATTGCTAAGAGGCCGTATAGGATGCCCGCTAATGAACTTGCAGAGTTGAAGGAGAAGATTGGAGAGTTGCAGGCAAAGGGATTCATTTTCCCAAGCTCGTCACCTTGGGGATCTCCAGTGTTGCTTGTTGAGAAGAAGGATGTAACTCAGAGGATGTGTGTGGATTACCGTTCTCTGAATGATGTTACTATCAATAACAAGTATCCTCTACCTGTGATTAATGATCTATTTGATCAGTTGGAGGGAGCTTGTGTGTTCTCTAAGATCGATCTTCGTTCTGGTTATCATCAAGTGAAGATTTGTGAGAAGGATATTCCGAAGACTGCTTTTACTACAAGGTATGGATTGTACGAGTATACCGTTATGTCATTTGGATTGACTAATTCTCCTGTATACTTCATGAATATGATGAATAAGGTGTTTATGGAGTTCTTGGATAAATTCGTTGTGGTGTTCATTGATGATATATTGGTGTATTCCAAGAATGAGCAAGAGCATGAAGAACATCTGCGTTTGGTATTGGAGAAGCTCAGGGAGCACAAATTGTATGCCAAGTTCAGGAAGTGTGAGTTTTGGCTGAAGGAGGTAGGATTCCTTGGACATGTTGTGTCAGGAGAAGGAGTAGTTGTGGACCCATCCAAGGTTTGAACAGTTACAGAATGGGAGACACCCACGACGGTTGGGGACATTCGCAGTTTCTTGGGGCTTGCAGGATATTATAGGAGGTTCATTGAAAATTTCTCCAAGATTGCAAAACCAATGACTGAGTTGTTAAAGAAAGAGAATAAGTTTGATTGGAGCGACGAATGTGAAACCAGCTTTCAGGAGTTGAAGAAACGGTTAGTAACTGCACCGGTTTTATGTTTGCCTGGTATACATAAAGATTTCCAAGTATATTGTGATGCATCTCGTCGAGGACTTGGTTATGTTTTGATGCAAGGAGGTAAAGTTGTTGATTATGCGTCACGTCGGGTTAAGAACCATGAGCAGAACTATCCTACACATGATTTGGAGTTAGCTGCAGTTGTTCATGCATTGAAAACATGGAGGCAATATCTTGTTGGAAATCACTGTGATGTATTTACTAATCATAAGAGTTTGAAGTATATCTTTACTCAGAAGGAGTTGAATCTCAGGCAGAGTAGATGGCTAGAGATTATTAAGGATTATGATTTGAATGTGCAGTATCATCCTGGTAAAGATAATGTGGTTGCTGATGCATTGAGCCGTAAGAGTCATATCAATGTTGCTAATGTTGAGGATATGCCACTTGAGTTATGTGAGAAGTTCAAGAATCTCAGGTTGGAGATAGTTCCTAACGGATATGTGGCAACATTGGAGGTGAAGCCAAATCTGTTGGAAAGAATCAGAGAAGCTTAGAAGGGTGATGCAGAAATTGATGAAATAAAGGAGAAGATGATCAAAGGGAAAGCAGAGGGTTTTCGTGAGGATGAGCATGGAGCCATTTGGTATGAGAAGCGCATTTGTGTACCGCAAGATGCAGAGATCAGGAAGTTGATTCTTCAGGAGGCACATGATTCACCTTATTCTATCCATCCTGGGAATACCAAGATGTATTTGGACTTGAGGGAAAGATTTTGGTGGCCTAGCCTAAAGCGAGAAATAGCTCAGTATATTGCATTGTGTGATGTTTTCCAGAGAGTCAAAGCCGAGCATCAGAAGCCAGCAGGATTGTTGCAGCCCTTTCCTATACCCAATTTGAAGTGGGATCAGATAGGTGTGGACTTTATTACTGGTTTACCCAGGACTCGGCCAGGATATGATTCTATTTGGGTGATTGTTGATCGTTTGACCAAGGTTGCTCACTTCATTCCAGTAAATACAACTTATACAAGTGCTAAGCTAGCCAAGATTTATATGACCAGGATTGTTTGTCTGCATGGAGTTCCAAGCAAGGTAGTGTCTGATAGAGGTACTCAGTTTACATCCAAGTTTTGGCGTCAGTTGCATGAGACCTTGGGCACCACTATAGTTTAGTACTTCTTTTCATCCACAAACAGATGGGCAAACAGATAGAGTGAATCGGATTCTGGAGGATATGTTGAGAGCTTGTGCATTAGAATATGGGTCTAGTTGGGATGATAATCTACCATATGCTGAGTTCTCATACAACAACAGTTATCAGGCTTGTCTGCAGATGGCACCATTTGAGTTACTGTATGGCAGGAAGTGTAGAAAGCCGTTGATGTGGGATGAGGTAGGAGAACATCAGTTGTTTGGACCAGACCTGATCAGAGATGCTAAGGAGAAAGTCAAGTTGATCCGTGATAGACTGAGGATAGCACAGTCTAGGCAGAAGAGTTATGCAGATGCGAAGCGCAAGGACGTAACCTATGAGGTTGGAGACCATGCGTATCTCAGAGTTTCACCAATTCGTGGAATCAAGAGGTTTGGAATCAAGGGCAAGTTAGCACCACGTTTTGTGGGGCCTTAAAAAATCTTGGAGCGCAAAGGAGAGGTAGCTTATCAGCTGGAGTTGCCAGAAGCCTTGTCAGGAGTTCATGATGTGTTTCACGTATCTCAGCTGAAGAAGTGTCATGCAGAGATGGCAGATATTCCTTTGAGAGATACAGTACCTCTTGAGGCAATTCAGTTGGAGAGTGACTTGACTTATTGGAGAGTATATAATATGACTTATCCCCATTTTAAATAAGGTTGAAAGGTCTTGAAAATATTTTTGGGTGTTTATAAACTGTGTCATAGGAATTATAAATGACTCAAATTTATTTTTGGGATTTTATATAATTTTTATACGGAGTTTATTGCATAAGAGGTATTAATGAAAATTGCATAATAGCTGAAATAATAATTTCGGCAAAAACAATTATTTTTATTATTTTATTTTAATGTTGTGACATTTTTAAAATTCGTATTTTATTATTTAAAAATGTTTTCCGTAGTCGGTTGACCAAATATTATTATTTTTAAACGGGTTTTCGTTTTGGGCCTTCCAGCGGCCTAGACGACTATTTTACGCCGCGTGCGTTCGGGTCCGGTTTGGACTCAGGAAAAAATATATCTTCTGGGTTATAAATAATTTTCGGATTTTTTTTATTTTAGTTTTTTTCCAAACACTAATCCCACGCGGGCCCCGCAGTCGAAGTCGCCGCCGGGCACTGCCGCCGCCCCGGGTAAGCGCCGCCGCCCGCCTCTGTCGAGACCCGAAATATGCGTATGTAATTCCAGTCACGATACAATCACATGGAGAGCCGAGAACCGTACCCACTTGTCTAAGCAGACAAGGCCAAGCACAGAACGTTCTCGGTAAGCATCGAACGTGAGGGGCATCCCATTCAGGCCGGATGATCAACTGAGATGGGTCCTCAACGTCGGCTCACAAGTCTAAATGCTTATGGGTGGTGAATGCCATATTCATAGACAAGTCGCCTCAACCATGTTATCGATTGAATCCTAACGCTTACATAGACTTACTCCAGCCCGATCACTTAGTCGGGGTCTAGGGAAGGCTCGATCATACAACAAAGTGTGCACGTGACAGAGTCACGAGCAATCGCATCGCGATGCCCCAAGCTGCGCACATCTAAGGGCCACTTGGTGTATAACGGACCGCCAGCCAGATCACAACTAAGGTCTCGAAAACCCATACTAAGACATGCATGTTATAAATATACATGCATCACACATGCCTAGTATGAATAGCAGGTATCATCACATAACTCTACAAAGTGTATCTTTATTGACTAATACATAGAGCATACAAAGATCACATGTCTGTGATCAACATTACATCATACAACGGAAGCATATTAGGTCTGAGTACAGACAACATTAACAAATGTCTTAGAGAAGCCTTGTACAACAAACATGCCCTTCCACGAGGGACCAGACTTCTGTCTGGAACTATACTACCAAGGTCAACGTCGAGCTTCACGAAGGTGACTCCATCGGGGTCTGGGTTTCCATCTAAAACATAGAATAAGCAAACGTGAGTACAAAGTCATACTCAGCAAGACTTACGTCAGAACTATACTACTCATGCTAAAATATCAAGGTAAAGGGAGGTGCGGTTTCATCATGCAGAAGTGCCAGCTTTGACTTGGCTAATCCTGTATTACGAGTACCAGACTTGAGGTAAGAAGCGTACACGAGTCCACTATCAAAGTCTCAAACCAATACACCACTATGGTTACTTCCTCGATTTCCCCACGAGGAGCACACCATAGAACTCACGCTTATCGTGCGAGTTTTATAAGTATCCATTCAAGTTGTCTAATAATCAGGTACAGGTTCCAAGTAGTCCTTAACCGCGGACGCGGCTATTCGAATAGTTTTGTTAACCTTGCAAGGGTGTAAGCTACACACACATGACCATCGGTTACCGCCTTTTGCTCGCCACCGTTCAAGAGGTGACAGCGAGGATGTTCACCACGACACTTCGCTCACAACTGGTCTATTCCAGGAGTCGGCTATCTGAGTTTTTCACCGCTCGAGAGTCCGGACGGATCAACGATACGGACCCAGACAATGTAGGCAACCGAGACGCCACCTCTGACAGATGGTTTCACTGTCTCACAGATCCACCCACATATCTAGGATGATGCAACATTTCCACTCACTCTTTTTCTATGCATATGTCAAATGGAAGGCCCGAACTAATGTGACTCCTGGACGTCAACACGGATCAAGGTACTAGGCCGAGAGGGGTCAGTGAGCCCAATGTGTGGTTGTACTCTTTGTCTTGGATTACCATACAAGAACTCGGTGCTTAAGGCGGTGTTCAACGAGACAACCCACTGTGTACTCCTACACAACCTCTCATCGTTGACCTTGTATTAGGGTGGATTCACCAACACAGTTTCACTTTCATCAACACCATATTCACTATCATCCCGACACACATCAAAAGCAACCTCATTGTACCACTAAGCATGCAATAAGCAGTAACAGTTGCAGGGGCCACATGATATCAATCAACTCCTATGTCAGCTAGGATTGGGGTTTGCTTACTACTGTGACAAGATGATAGGTCATGCATCGGATATGGGTTCAACTATGCGGTAGAATCGATACAAGATGATCTCCTAAACATGCATAAGAGAGACTGAGAGGGAATTGGGATTTTATAGACATGATCAATGGGGTTTGCTTGCCCTGCTGACGAGGTTCAGTATTGGGGTCTTCAACGAAGGGGGTGGCCTCCGGTTCCGGTTCCACTTCTATTAGCAACATGACAATCATAGGATCAAAATAAATTACAATGCACAATCACATGAATAAGATTGCAATGGTGATGTTCATGGTTGCAATGTGGGTACAATTCCATTTAAAAGAAGTGGAATGCAAAATCATTTGCAAATTCACTCCAAATTTGAATTCAAAAGAACTCCATATGCACATTTGCTACTGTTCACCCATTTTAAAATGGTCAAACATAGAAACAAATTACATATTCATAATCCTTGCATTTTTCTGATAATTTTCCACATATTATTGTTTAATTTGGAGTTAAAATTAATTTTCTATGAATTTCCAAAGTTTATATGATTTTCTGCAATTTCTGTAATTTCTCTGGAATTGTTATATTTCTGGAAATTCTTTTATTGCATCAGTATGACCTCAGCATGACATCAGTAGGGCTGACATGTGGGCCATGCCTGTTAGTGGCTCACTGTTAATTTCTGTTTGGATTTAAATTAAACAGAGGTTAAGGGGGGGGGGGGTGGCCCCACTTGTCATGGACTCTGGAAGGGGGTTAGTGGGTGATTAGCTTAGGTTTAGGGGGGCCTAATGGCGGGCTCGCCGCCGGCGACTGGGAGCTCGCCGGAATTCGACTCCAGGCCACGGGAGGGCACGGGCCTTGAGCCAAACGGTCCCCCGTGGTCTTCCGCGTCTGGTGCACCAAGCAGGGGGCGTCGGGGAGCTCTGGAGCGACGGCGAGGACGAAAGGCGCGGCGACCGTGCTCTGTTCAAGCGGGAATCGGCGAACCCGGCCACGGGAGCAAGCGAGAGAAAGTGCAGCAGATGTGCGTGCTCACCAGGAGCTTGAAGACGGCGTCGGCTTCTCCGGGGAGGTTCAGCAGGCGGTGAATTGGTCTCCGGGATTCATGGCGGCCGGCGGCGCGAAGGTTGAAGCTTCCGTCGTCTTCAGGGAGCCGCAACTCGATTGAATCCACGGGATGATGAAGTTGACCACTGCGGAGCTGATGGACACGACGGGAATGTGGCTCGTCGACGTTGGCCGCACAGGGGCTCGCCGGCGTCCTCTGGGGCGCTACGGGTGCGTGTGAGATTTGCAAAGCAGAGGGAGGCAGGGCTAGCGGAGAGAGAGGGAGATGGAAGGGGCCTCTCTGGGCGTCTCCGTGGCGTGTAGATGAGGCCCCGGGTGGCCTCGAAGTGCTTTGGTGGCGTCGGCGCGCCCACGGCTCGCCACCGAGCAGATTTGGGGGAAGGGGAGGAAGAAGACAAGCCCCAAGTGGGCTTGGGCTGGGGGGGACTAGTTGGGCCGGGGTGGCCTGGTAGGGTGGGCTAGATAGGTTTTTCTAATTCTTCTGTAATTTTTATTTTCTTTTCTATTTCTGTTATTTGTTTTGCTCTGGTAAAAATACCATAGCATTTCATAAAAATGCCCAAACTTTTATGTGGACTTGTAATATAAATAACTAGCCACTCACAACTTTTGGGCATTTTTGAAATTCAAATAATTTGAATTTAAAATCAAATAGGGGTTTATTTAATTTTCCAAGGCATTGTTTGAGATTTAGAAAATTCACTGAGCATGGGATTGATCCCAAACCACTTTTAAAATGATCACACTCATTTTTAGGAATTTTCCAAATATTCAAACGATATTTGGAAAAAGATTTTTATCTGGACATTTGATTTAATTTCTCAGGGCTTTTCTTTTCCCCATTTTTGAATTTCTTTTGAAAATTTTGCATGATGCAAAGGGCACAAGCAACCCTAGCACTTACCCTAGTTGGGGTTCTGACAGCCTCCTCACGCGCGGCCGCTCGCTGGAGCCGCGAGACGCCACCTTTCGCGGCCCCTTCCTCCAAGCCTCGCGCCGTGCACCGGGCCGCGCCGCCGCGCGCGCCTCCGCCGGCCGCCGCCGGTTGCCGCCGCTCGCGGTTGGATCCGCCGCCGCTCGCCCTCGGCCGTTGGATCTAGATCCAACGGTCTGAAATAGATCGGGGCCGGTTTTTTTTAGGGTTAGGGTTTTTCGCCAGTTAAACGCGGTTTTGCTATACTGCGAACGCTCGCCGGACCGTTCGCCGGAGTGGACGCCGTTCGCTCCGTAGCCGAGGACCTGTTCACGATAGAAAAGTTATTTTATTGACGATTAGGCCCTTTTTCACAGATTTCCCCCTAGAACGGTATTCGCTATATCTTTTAAACCGTAGCTCCGTTTTAGATGATTCTTTTTGCGTTGAGACCGTAGCGAAGTCTAGTTTACAGTAGGATGCACTTTGCACTGTTAAACTTTTCGAATTTCATTTTTGTATAGATTTAAATTCAAACTTCCGGTGACCGTATCTTTTATACGGTGTATCCGTTTTTGCCGATTCCAGTTGCGTTGGGGTCATGGTGACGTGTAGATAACGTTTATCTACTGTTTAGTTGGTTTTCTTGCTGTTCATTTCATTCTTTTACATTTTCATTGTTTATTTGTTTATATGGTGTATTGAATACTATATTGTTTGATCGTGTAGACTGTCCGGAGTGCAACGTTTCGTTCTGTGAAGAGTGTGATCGTCAGGAGCAGGATCAAGGCAAGTCATACTTTGACCATTTCACAACCTATATTTTTACTTATGCATGTAGCAAATATCACCCTATGCATGTGTAGGAAGTTTTATATTATTATTGTTGCAAACCTGGTAGGGTAGCCATATGATCTTATCATGTTTGCTTACACAACCTAGCACGTGCTTCCTATATATTTTCTATGCTTGTAGACGTGGATTGGTTTGACATTACATTGAGCTATGTGAGGATTTAATGACTTGACTAGCAAACCTTTAATTAGAATACACCTCTGGACGGGCAGGGAGTGCTTCCTGGGGCTCGTGCCTTATCTAAGGCGAGACTAGGTTGTACCCCTAATTGTTGCTTGTGGTGGTCAACAGTACGTCATGGTATCTACCCTCTGAACGTAAGTGAGCGCCGTCCAGGCTCAAAAAGATCATACATACTTGGTGACTAGGAGCTTCCATGCACAACCGCTGGCTATATGGTCTCTGGCTTAGTTGAGTACGATGTAGGAATCCTCTCCCGTGCAAAGCTAGCAAATGTAGATGTGATAGGTGGTACCAGCTTGCCGTTGGGTGTAGGTGACCTCTTTTGAAAGACTTCGTCTCAATCTTCGGGTTGAGTCCAGCGGGAAAAGTGTACTAACCTCTGCAGAGTAAAAACTAATCATGATTAGCCGTGTCCTCGGTTATGGACATCGTTGAGCTACTAGACATTACTGTTATTGGAGGATCTTGACAGATGAATCACCATAATAATTTGAGTGGGCAAGATTTAATAAAGGGTTTGGATTGGAACTGGTGTGCCCAGTTCGATCTTAAGTAGTAAGTTAAAATAAAATTTTGACTAGGTAGATTGGGAAAAATCAGCTTTCTGCAAAATAAAACCATAAGCCTTTCCTTTGACTTATCCTGGCATGTAGCGATAGGTCTGTTATATCCTTTTTCGTGTGACTTGCCGTACAAATCAGATGTATTGACCCGTTGTCGGGCTGTAACCTTCGGTGTTGCAGGTTTTTCAGACGACCAGTAAGGTGCATTTAGGGTCGCGGGTCTTCACTCAGCATGTTCGCTTGTGGATGTTGATGGGACTCCTTGTTATTTTCTTTTTCTTCCGCTATATTTATATTGAATAAGCTAGCCTTGAGCTATGCAACTTGTTATTTATATTATTCTGGATCATACGATGTAATAATGATGCACTTGTACTTTGATATACATCTATGATACTATGTGTGCCAGCGAGTTTGATCCAGGGACTGACACTTGATCACAGAGACTCCAATCTATGTGAATTGGGTCGTTAGAGAAAGCAGTTCACTTGTACTAGAGCATACCCATGAATCATTGAAATCGTAGTCAGTCATTTGATGCACGAAAGGAGCCCTGAATCCAATAACTGGAGAGTACAGCAGGGAACAAAGAGCGTTGTGCCGCTGCCTGTGATTCAGAACCAAACCTTCAGAGAAAACGCAGGTCTCTAGCATGGGCTCCATCCTTGCCAGGCAGCCGCACGAGCAATCCATTTGACGGGGGAAAGGATATGGTTGAGGGAGAGAAGACAGATCTGATGGGAAGACAGGGGTGGGATGGGGGGAGGGCGAGGGACTATCTGCTGGGCGCCACGGATAAGATATGATGGGAGGCAATGGACCCAGCCGCATATATGCACAGCGACCGCCAAAGAAAAAAGCTAAAAAATAAAAAACTAATGCAGTGCGGTAGTATGACCAGATGCAGTGCTGAATAAGGATAAGATGCAGCTCACATGGCAACATGATTGCAGCTTGTTGTGCGTGCCCAATCAAAAACAGATTACTAACTAAGAAAAACGATTTGCCTAGTTCCCCTCCGCAATCCGTGCAACAAAACCAACAAAAACATATCTCTCAAACATTTGACACCCTCGTGGCGCAACTCGAACACATCCCGCTCCGGGGGGGGGGCAGAGTTCTTCGCCACAGAGACAAATTCGACAAATAAACAAAACAATCGAACACATTAGCAACTGAATTCGTCTCGGAGTAACACAAATAGGGTCGCGGACTTACAAACACACTAAAATTACAGCGTAATTGACCGTGATCCCTGCAAAGACGAGGAGAAAGTACCGCTCGGGCCAAAGAATAGAGGCCAATCCGCTATCTACATTGATTCTCGTGATTTTTTCGCAAAATTTCTCGTTTTAGCACATAATACATTATCGCGGATCATGGTTAACGCAAATAAAACAAACGAAAACGATCAAACTTCTTGACTATATCATCTGCATCCGCATGTGTTGTGAGCCAGTAGAATCCATGTCGACAGGCCTTAGCTACAACCGAACGAGAACTGGCATGGTTTCCACAATCTCCAGAATGTATTTCATTGAGGATGGCTCTACCTTCTTCTGGTGAGACACATCTCTGAAAAACATCTGCGGGACTTTGCCGATGTAGCTCACCATTGATGAGTACAAAGGATTTTCTTCTCCTAACAATCTGCCTTGCCAGTATTTCATCTGGGGGTAAGATTCCCTGGGTCTTTTAATCCAAATAATGTACAACCCATGAGGGGTTTGATACGTATCTATAATTTTAGCTTGCTCCATGCATGTTTTGTGTGATATTGCTATGCTTTTGCTATACTTTCATACAATTTTGATCATATTTGGACTAACATATTAACTAAGTGCACCTCAGTGCCAATTCCTGTTTTCTACTTTTTTTCTTATTTCAGGTTTCCCCCGTATTAAAAGTGCTCCAAAAATTATGGGAAAATCCAATAAAAAAATCAACGCTTTGGAAGCTTCCAGAGTCCCGAAGGGGGCCCAGAGGGGACCCACCACGGCCCCAGGCGCCCTCCCGGCGCGGCCAGGAGTGGGGCCGCGCCAGAGGCCGCCTGGACCGCTGGTGCCCCCTGGCTGCCCCCCTTCGCCCATACTTACATCGTCCTCCGAAACCCCCGACACGGGAACCCTTTTTCGCGATTCCGCCTCTGTTCTGCCGCCGTCGCGCTTCCAAGATCGGGAGCACCAGAAGACCTCTTCTCGGCAGCCTGCTAGAGGGAGGATTGACCTCCGGGAGCTTCTCCACTACCATGAACGCTTCCCGGATGATCCGTGATTAGTCCAAGTTGGACCATGGGTCCATGATCAGTAGCTATGTGATGTTCTCCTCCCCTCTTTGTTCTTCATGGATTAGACCTTGTGAGCTGCCCTAGAAGATCAATGCACATATTTAATTCTTTCTGCTGTTGCTATGCTGAGTTTGCTGGGATCTGATGGATCATAAAAATATGTTTAGATTATGATTGAGTAATATATTTGGTTCTTATCTTTTATATTTTTGTTCTTGAGTAATTCTTGCATGTTCTCCGTTGCTGTTTATTGCTTTGGCCAAGTAGTAGGTAGTGACTCCAAGATGGAGCGTTATGCATGATTGTGGGTTCATGCCCCCTGATGACTAGCTTGAGTAACTGAAACATGAGCCTAGGGGATGTGTTGTTGCCATAAGGGGGAAAACAACGGTGCTTGTAACCGCAGTTGCAAGGATTGTTTACTTTACGCAAAGTTCTTTTAATGCAGTTGTCTGTCACGTTGGGTTTACACTTTGGGTAGGGCTCGCAACTTAATACCAGCGAGATGATGTGCATAGATATCTCTAGGTGGATGATTAGTAGTAGATGCAGTTGGATTTCGGTCTACCTATTTTGGCGTACCACCCATGCTTTTGAGCCTCTTCCTTTCTTTGTAGCATAGTTAGCATTAGTTTGCGCCCATAATCCTGTCAATTTCCCAGCTGTGATTTGTTTACCTTGCATAGCAGTTTTATCGTCTTTTGGGAGAGAGACATCACTAGTGAACATCATGGGATCCCGGTCCATATTTCCACCACTGTTTACACACTCAATTTACTTCTTGCTTTTACTTTCTAGTTGCAGTCACTATTATCCTTTATCTCTTGTGTTTGATCCTTTGTAAACAATAAGGCCGGAGAGATTGACAACCTCTATGAACTTAGTTGGGAGCAAAGTTACTTTTTGTGTGTACAGGTCCAGGTAAATTAAGCAACCCTGAGGTTGTGAATGGCGCCATTGTTCACTTTACCACCTACTTGTCGACCTTGGAGTCCTACTGGATTGACACTAAACCTTGGTATCTTCACCAAGGGAAATTTTCTGCTATCCTACATCTCACCTTCCACTTGGGGTAACCAACGAAGGGAAAGAAGCCATTATCATCTCTCGCGTACCAAGAAAATTTCTGGCGCCGTTGCTGGGGACTCCAATCTTCAAGATAGGGGAGTTGCGCACTATCTTTTATCTTTGCTTTTTAGTCTTGTTAGTTTACCTTTCAGTTTTTATCTTCGTGTCCTTTATCAAAAATCACAAAAAAATGTTTGTCCCATTTGCTGCTACTATGGGTTCCACTGAAAACACAAAGTTGTGTGACTTCACTAGTCACATCAACAATGATTTTATCTGCACTCCTATCGCTACACCTGCCACTTTAGCTACCTTTTATGAAATTAAACCTGCTTTGTTAAACCTTGCTATGAGAGATCAATTCTCTGGTGCTGGAGATGCTGCTGCTTTACACTTGAATAATATTTTTGAGTTATGTGATATGCAAAAGTATAAAGAAGTAGAAGGTGATGTTGTTAAGCTTAAGCTTTTTTCCTTTCTCTTTGAGGGAAGGAGCTAAAATCTGGTTTCAATCCTTGCCTAGGAATATCATAGATTCTTGGTATAAGTGCAAGGATGCTTCTATTGGGAAGTATTACCCACCTACTAAGATTATCCAATTGAGGAGCAATATTATGAATTTTAAGAAATTGGGTAATGAACACGTTTCCCAAGATTGGGAACGCATGAAATCTCTTGTTAAGAAATGCCCTACACATGGTTTGAGTACTTGGATGGTTATCCACACTTTTTATGCAGGCTTTAACTTTATCTCGCGGAATCCGTTAGGTTCGGCCGTGGGAGGAACCTTTATGTCAACAACACTTGGTGCTGCCACAAAACTTCTAGATGAGATGATGACCAACTATTCCCAATGGAACACCGAGAGAGCTCCAACAGGTAGGAAGGTAAACTCTGTCGAGGAGATTTCCTCCCTAAATGAAAAAGTTGACTTAATTATGTCTCTAGTTACCAAGCAATCTCCTATTGATCCTCATGATGTTCCTTTGAATTCTTTGGTTGCTCAAGAACAAGTAGATGTGAACTTTATCTCTAGAAACAACTTCAATAATAATGCTTATAAGAGTAATTTTGCTAGCAATACTAGACCGTTCCCATCCAACAACTATGGGAACAACAACACCTATCCTAGCAACAAGAACTCCACTTATGAATTAGAAAGCATGCTTAAAAAATTTATCACTACCCAAAAAGTCTTTAACAAGAGTATAGAGGAAAAATTAGACAAATTAGATAATCTCTTTTTGAAGGTAGACATCCTAGCCCTTGATGTCGAGATGTTTAAAATTAGAACTTCTCCCCTCGAAGAGAGGAAGTCCTCTCCTATTTAATGCTATTCAATTGCAAATTAATGAAAATACTAAGATGATGGCTAAACTTAAAGAAAGATGGGTTAGAGAAAAGGAGGAAGAAGCTAGAATTAAGAGCCTTCCTACACACCACACTGTTGTTACTATCCAAGTTGTTGAGGATACCCAAACTTTTAGCACCCAACACACTCCTAGTCCCATTGGACCTATTAATGGTCATGCTATTACCTCAACCGTAGAAGAATAAACTCCGGAACATAGAGGTTTTCAAACAAGTGAGATTAGATGAAACCACTACCACCTTTGATAGTAGTGACATTGATTTTGATAGTTGCACCCTTTCATAAGTTATTAACTTGTTACACAAAATGTCTAGAGACCCCCACACTAGCACACTAAATCTTGCCTTCACGGAGCATATCACTAATGCTCTCACTAAAGCTAGGGAGGAGAAGCTTAGAATAGAAGCCTCCATACCTAGGAAGCTCGAAGATGGTTGGGACCCTATGATCAAAATTAAATTAAATAACTTCTCTTGCTATGCTTTATGTGATGTTGGAGCTAGTATCTCCGTTATGCCCAAAAGAATGTATGATATGTTTGAATTGAAACCCTTTGATCCTTGTTCTTTTGGTGTTCGTCTCGTTGATTCTTCCGTAAAGAAACCTTTGGGGAAGACTGACGATGTTCTTATCATTGTCAATGAAAATTATGTTCCCGTTGATTTTACTATTGTGGACATAGAGTGTGAACCTTTATGTCCAATTATTTTGGGATGCCCTTTTCTTCGCACCATAGGTGCTGTTATTGACATGAAAGAGGGGAATACAGAATTTCAATTCCCTCTCAAAAATGGGATGGAACACTTCCCTAGGAAGAAGATTAAGTTACCTTTTGAGTCCGTCACGCGGGCCAGCTATTCTCTTTCTCTTGATAAAACTTGATGTTTTTTGCTTCTTGCCTAGATTAAAGGAGTAAAAGAAAGCGCTTGTTGGGAGGCAACCCAAGATGTTTTTACTTCTCTTTTCAGTGGTCTTGATGATTGTTACTACTGTAGCAACATCATTGTATCTTTATTTTCAAGTTTTGTGCCAAGTTTAGCCTCCGATTGCAAGAAAGTTCAAAAGTTGTGACATGCTGTCCAGAAAACAGATTATGTCCTTGGACGAAAAAATTCACCTAAAATCACCAAGTCATCTTTTTGATCTGAATTATTTTGAAAGCGTGCTCTATACAATTGGTTTTCGAGCGTCTGTTTTGAATTTTTTTATTTGAGTTGCAGAAGTACCTCGAAAAAATTATTTACTACCTGCTGGTCTGTTTTTCACAGATTTTGCCACGTTTTTCCTTTCCTCACTTTTGCAAGTCTTGCGCTAGCTTTTTTCCTTGAAATTTTTTTTGGAAATCTTGAGAAACAGTAGGCCTTCAAGAAAATCTTTATTTCCAGTAGAGGCAAATTATTTTATTAAGGTTACTAACCTCTCTAATCAGCTTATGATTAGTTTTGTATGAAGGGAGTTTTCAAGTGTACGAGGGAAGATGATGCAAGAAGATCCGGGAGTGTCAAACGCTGAAGCTTTGGGATTCCCCCATGCATCCCCAATAAATATTCAAGAAGACTCAAGCGTCTAAGCTTGGGGATGCCCCCGTGCATCCCCTTCTCCATCAACAATCATCAGTTCGTCCTTCGTTCCACTATATTTTTATCACTTCATGTGTTATGTGCTATGCTTGGAGCGTCTCGCTCTTAGGTTTACTTTTTGATTTTATTTAGCTTTGTTTGATGTTCATAACAAGTTAGAACCCAACTTTCTTTGTGTGGGAGAGAAACACGCTCCACTTCAAACTAGAACACATCATAGGATTTTCATGCTTACCTTTCTTTTGTTGCGTGTTCTATTTCTTTTCGTAGCTGCTGTCATGTTTAGCTCTTAGTTTTCATGTTTATCATTTTCAAGAGCTTTAGTTTTGTTTGTTGCTGGAACTCTCTTTAGTTTTCATGTTTATCTTGTTAAGAGAGTTGGTTGTTGCACTGAGTTGTGTCTTGACTTTAAGTAGGTAATTGAGGTTGCTATTCAATTGTAGTAGTAACTTGCAATCGTTTTGAGGTATTTTTGTGAGTAATGTTTGAACTTTTGGTGTCAATAGCTCTAGCCTATTAGTGATAGGTGTCGTATTTTCGGAAATCCGTGTTTATTTTAAAAAACTACAAAAACTAGTTGAGAACTATAGCTAGTAGATGGATCACTAATATTTGGAGGGATCAAATATTAGAGTACACTCACGTACCATGAGTCGAGGATGCGCAAGGATAACCAAACCCCCATACACTCCTCCTCGGCGTACTTGTCTCTTTATGAACCTCCTTATTATATTGAGAGTTACCGATAATAAGTGCATGAATTCTTCAGACTAATTTAAGTATTGAAAGTTGACACTTCCACCTCCTCATATTTTCTAGCCTCTTCGGTATCGTGCTTTGCCCTCTTCTCAATCTGAGACTTGGCGTCCACCTCGCCGTTGCATCCAAACCCTTGGCATGATACGCTCTGTCATCATAAACCTCCTTATATCTTTCCCCAAAACAGCCACCATACCTATCTATCAAGGCATTTCCATAGCCTTTCCGAGATATATTGCCATGCAACATCCACCTTCTCATGACTAGATCTTCATGTCATACATGTTCTTGCTACACTGGCAGAGGCATACATTTGCATACATCATGATAGCTACATCTTCTTTATGTTGAGTACCTTATAAAGTGTGAAAGATCTTCTATACTTCTTGTAAAATAGAGTGTTGCCCTTAAGTGAGGAAAAGATCCCAAAGAGGACAAACTTAAAAGATCCCAAAGAGGACAAATGAGAGTTAAATAGAAATAGCCATTGAGGCCACCAAAAAAATACAAAAAATAGAAAAATGAGAAAAAGAAATAAAAAGAGAGAAAAGGGCAACACTACTATTCCTTTTGAAATATCCACACTCGCACTCCCTCTTATACCTTGTACTCCATAGAGATGATCATATATGCATATAGTTATGTGGGGACCTTCACACTTTAGAACTTAGCTTGTATATTCCAATGATGAGCCCCCTCAAACGAGCTCTAGATCTTCTTGAGTGAGCAAGTTGGATGCACCCCCACTAGTTCCATTGGAGATCTTACTTTAGCTCGTATGTGCATCCGTTGCATGGCAATCCGTACTCCTCACATCATATCTATCATTTGGCCTTCTCGCCTATGATCGTCCTCATTGATGTGCGCCTTTCACACCCTTTTTGTCTTCTTCCTCCACCATATCTCTCTCTCGTTGCCATCCTAAGTGTCAACTTTCGTGCTTACGCTCATCCATTCCATGAGTGCTCAAAATATCAAAAGGAATGTGACAACCCTCTTTTAGGTATGTGCTAGGATCAAGTTCAACCTTGCGCCATGTCAAAAATTTCAAAAGAAATTGAAATGGGAAGGGGAACACCCCCAGATGAATTTAATTCAAATGGCCACTTTAAAATTTGCTCCTAAAATTCGTCTAGTATTTTTTTAAAGTCCTATAAATGAGCATGATCACATATAAAGTGAAGTGGATCCCACTGCATGCTCCAAGATTTATTAGAAATTCAAACAGGGCCTTGGAATTAATTAAAACCCCTTATTTGAATTTGAATTTCAAAAATTCCCAAAACTTGGGAGTGGATAGTATCTTGCCCTATAAGTACATATAAAAGTTTGTGGAATTTTATAAAATGCCCAGGTAATTATTTTACCACTTCAAAACAAAGATCAGAAGAAAAACAGAAAGAAATAAAGAAAACAGAAGCTTACCTGGCAATCTGGCCCAACTAACCGCACCACGGCCCAAGCCCACCTCAATTCGCATGTCGTCTTCCTCAAGCTCCTCGGTGGCGAGCCGATAGCGCGCGGCGACGCCACCGCGACGACGAGGCGCTTCCAGGCCCTCCCCTTCCTCCTCAGAGCGCCACGAGGACGCCCAGAAGCCCCTGCCTCCTTCCCCTCTCTCGCCACTCTCTCTCCACGCTCTCCCTTGCCGTTCTCGTCGCCACCAGAGAGCATCCGCCGCTCGCCGTCGCGCTCCAACGTGGCCAACGGCCACCCCAAGCCTACGCACCTCCTCCGTCTTCGCCGTCGACGACGTTGGGCTCACGGTGAGCATCCGCGTCGTCTTCCCCATCCCATGCTCCTTCCTGTGGCCTCCTACGCCGTCTTCGACTTCACAGAGCCATGACCGCCGTCGTACCTCGATGTCGGCGAGGCTCCGGCCACCTCAGAGCCTCCCCGTGGGTGCTGGGTGAAGCGGGCGAGCACGGGGAGCACTCCGGTGCCCTCCGCGTGCCACCCCGTGGCCGGAACGCCAACTCCGGCGAGGCTCCGTCGTGCCCAGTGGCACCGGCTACTAGCCGCCGGCCGGGTTGGTTTAGGATTAACACTAACCCCCCTAATCACTCGCTGACAGGTGGGCCCTGGCTCTAACTAACCCCTGTCAGTTTAATTTAAACAGGATTTAACCCCACTGACACTGACATGGGGACCCCACTGGTCAGAGCCCCCCCCCCACGTCATCATGAGGTCATACTGACGCAATTTTTTTCTAGATTTAAAAGAAATTCAAAAAATCCAAACAATAGTTTAAACTTCAATAAATCCTAGAAAATTAACCATAACTCCAAATTTAAAAAATAATATATGAAAAATTATCAGAAAAATGCAATGAATATCAATATGCAACTTGTTTTCATGTTTTCCCATTTTAAAATGGGTGAACAATGACAAAGATGCATATGGACCTTTTTGAATTCAAATTTGGAGTTGTTTTGCAAATCTGTTTGCAATGCACTTCTTATATGGTTCGTAGCATGTCACCACAGAAATTATGCTTGTTATCATTTAGCTACTCGAGGACGAGCATGAATTAACTTTGGGGAAATTGATACGTCCAAAAGGTATCTATAATTTATGCTTTCTCCATGCATGTTTTGTGTGATATTGCTATGCTTTTGCTAAACTTTCATACACTTTTGATCATATTTGGACTAACCTATTAACTCAGTGCACCTCAGTGCCAGTTCCTATTTTCTGCTATTTTTCTTATTTCAGGTTTCCCCCGTATTAAAAGTGCTCCAAAAATTCCGGGAAAATCCAATAAAAAAATCAGAGCTTAGGAACCTTCCAGAGTCCCGAAGGGGGGCCGGAGGGGACCCACCAGGGCCCGAGGCGCCCTCCCGGCGCGGCCCCACACCTGGCCGAGCCACGGGGCCGCCTGGACCACTGGTGACCCCCTTGGCTGCCCCCCTTCGCCTATATTTACATCGCCCTCTGAAACCCTCGAGACGGGAACCCTTTTTCGCGATCTCGCCTTTGTTTCGCCTCCGTCGCCCTTTCAAGATTGGGAGCACAAGAAGACCTCTTCCCAGCACCCTGCCTGAGGGAGGATTGACCTCCGGGAGCTTCTCCACTACCATGGACGCTTCCTGGATGATCCGTAAGTAGTCCACCTTGGACCATGGGTCCATGATTTGTAGCTATGTGATGTTCTCCTCCCCTCTTTGTTCTTCATGGATTAGACCTTGGGAGCTGCCCTACATGATCAAGGAACATGTGTAATTCTTTCTGCTGTTGCTATGCTGAGTTTGCTGGGATCTGATGGATTATGAGACTATGTTCAGATTGTTATTGCGTAATATATTTTGTTCTTATCTTTTATATTTTTGTTCTTGAGTAATTCTTGCATGTTCTCCGTTGCTGTTTATTGCTTTGGCCAAGTAGTAGGTAGTAACTCCAAGAGACAGCGTTATGCATGATTGTGGGTTCATGCCCCCCATGATGACTAGCTTCAGTGACAGAAACATGAGTCTAGGGGATGTGCTGTTGCCACAAGGGGGGAAACGCCGGTGCTTGTAACCGCGGTTGCAAGGATTGTTTACTTTACACAAAGTTCTTTTAATGCAGTTGTCTGTTGCTTTGGGTTTACACTTTGGGTGGGGCCCACAACTTAATACCAGCGAGATATTCTGGATAGATATCTCAAGGTGGATGATTAGTAGTAGATGCAGTTGGATTTTGGTCTACTTATTTTGGCGTACCGCCCATGCTTTTGAGCCTCTTCCTTTCCTTGTAGCATAGTTAGCATTGGTTTGCGCCCGTAATCCCGTCAATTGCCCAACTGTGATTTGATTACCTTTCATGGCAGTTTTATCATCTTTTGGGAGAGCGACATCACTAGTGAACATCATGGGACCCCGGTCCATATTTCCACCACTGTTTACACCCTCAATTTACTTCTTGCTTTTACTTTCTAGTTGTAGTCACTATTATCCTTTATCTCTTGTGTTTGATCCTTTGTAAACAAAAAGTCAGGAGAGATTGACAACCTCTATGAACTTCGTTGGGAGCAAAGTTACTTGTTGTGTGTGCAGGTCCAGGTAAAGTAAGAAACCCTGAGGTTGTGAATGGCGCCATTGTTCACTTTACCACCTACTTTTCGACCTTGGAGTCCTACTGGATTGACTCTAAACCTTGGTATCTTCACCAAGGGAAAATTTCTGATATCCTACATATCACCTTCCACTTGGGGTAACCAACGAAGGGCGAGAATCCATTATCATCTCTCGTGTATCAGGGGTGGCATGTATCGCGGCCACTAGAGCCGGTTTTGGATCCGGCTCTGCTATGTATTTCTCTGTTGTTTTTTGCACAGACGACTTTGTTAGGACATCCAGGAATATATTTTGTGGAACCAGCTTTCGCTGAGAGCCAAGCCGGGACAAAGCATCCGCTGCTTCGTTTTGCTTGCGTTCCACATAATCCACCTGGTATCCAACAAAGAAACTGGCTTGTCTTTACACCTCTCGCCGATAAGCTACCATGGTGGCATCTTTAGAATTCCATTTTCCTGACAATTGTTGAGAAACGAGGTCAGAGTTGCCGTAGCATTGAATCCGTTTATGTTCATCTCACGAGCCAGCCGTAGGCCATGAAATAGGGCCTCATATTCTGCTGTGTTGTTGGTGCAAGTGAATTGTAATTGCAAGACATAGCAGAATTTTTCTCCTTTAGGCAAGGTAAAGACCACGCCGATTCCTAAACCTTGGAGCTGCCGACTCCCGTCAAAGTGTATTGTCTAGTACTTGGTAATCGGCTTTTTTGGAGGTTCTTGCATCTCTGTCCAGTCATTGACAAAGTTGACCAACGCCTCGGACTTGATAGCCGTGCGTGGTTCATACTTGATATGATAAGCCCCCAACTCTATAGCCCACTTTACAATCCTTCCCATGGCTTCCCAGTTCTGGATGATATCTGCAAGTGGTGCTGAGCTGACTACAGTTATGGGGTGCTCCTGAAAATAGTGTTTGAGCTTTCGACTCTCCATAAATACACCAAGGACCAATTTCTGCCACTGAGGGTAGCGTTGCTTCGATGAAGTTAAGACCTCACTAACATAATCGACTGGCCTCTGCAAGGGGTGCTATTTTTGGCTTCCATCCGCTCAACTACAACCAGAACACTGACTGCTCGATTTCTGGACGAGATATATAGTAGCATAGGTCCTTTGGCTTAGGAGCCGCCAGGATTGGAGCCTGGGACAATTGTTTCTTCAGTGACTCCAGGGCCTGATCTACCTCATCATACCAAACCAATTTTTCTGACTTTCGCAAGAGTCGGTAGAGGGGGATTGCATTTTCCCCGAGTCGGCTGATAAACCGACTTAGGGAGGATACGCATCCTGTGAGCCGTTGGATTCCTTTCACTGAGGCCGACTTCTAAGGGACATGATAGCTTTGATTTTCTCCAGGTTTGCCTCAATACCTCTCTCAGATACTATGTATCCGAGGAGTTTTCCTACAGGTACCCCAAAGGTGCATTTGGACGAGTTTAACTTCATCTGGTACTTGCGCAGAATTTTGAAGGTTTCCTGTAGGTCACTCATGGGTGAGCCGGCCAGCTGATATTTGACCACTATATCATCCACATAAGCGTGTATGTTGTACCCAATTTGCTCTTTGAGGCAATTCCGGAGCGGACCGCTGATATGTGGCTCCGGCATTCTTCATGCCAAAAGGCATACAAGTATAACAGTAAATCCCAAAAGGAGTGATGAAAGCCGTTTTATCCTGGTCCTCAAGAGCCATCTTGATTTGGTGATAACCAGAGTAGGCATCAAGAAAACACAGGAGCTCACATCTCGCAGTCGAGTCTATGATTTGGTCAATACGAGGCAGAGCAAAGGGATCCTTTGGGAAAGCCTTGTTTAAGTCGGTGTAGTCAATACACATACACACTACTGGAATTCACCAGTTTGCCATGTGGGAACCTCTTTGACGTCTGTTTTTCATCGGGGCGGACGGCAAAGCGGTTTCTTGCCTTCTGTCGCCCCTTATACAGATGGCAAACCGTTCACTCATGGAAAACTCATGTTTCGCCGTCTGTCCACAGTCCTGCGGACGGCAAAGGTTCGTTTGTCGTCCGTAGGCTGACGGCAAAGATAAATGTGGGCCCGCCTAGCATCATCGATGAGAGAGGGTTAACAGCCAGGTGGTATGCCGTCTGCCAGCAAATGGCAACGACGCTTTGTCGTCTGCCAGCAGACGGTATACCGCCTATCACCGTTAACCAGTCATCCTTCCCCTCTCCGACACCCACTCCTCCTCGCAACCGTGCCCTCTCCCCCTCGCCGTCGCCGAGCCCTAAACATCGCCACCGCCTCTCCGTCCCGCCCCCGCCGGATCCCTCCCCGTCCTCCACCTCCCCGCCCTCCGCCGCCCGTGGGATCCCGCACCCGCCCCCACCCTCCTCCGCCCCGCCCTCCGCTGCCTGCGGCCGCATCTCGCTGGATCCCGACACCGCTGCCCTCCTCCGCCACTCGCCGTTGCGCAGCCGAACACCTCCCGGCCTCCTCCTCTGGCCCCCTACTCCGGTGAGCCCGCTCCTCCTCTATTTTTTTATTTTTTCTCTATAATCTCTATAGTTGTAGGATTTTAGTTAGTAATTAGTTAGTGTTAGGATTTTAGTTAGTAATTAGTTAGTGTTAGGATTTAGTTAGTAACTGTAGATATTAGGTTTTAGGTTATAGATTTTTAGTACGATTTATTTTTATTTTTTCTGTTAATTGCAATATGCAGAAAATTTAAATGATAAGATGCATAATTACAATATGCAGAAAATTTAAATGATAATAAAGAGTAAATGTAAATAAAAGAAGAAGTGTAAAGGAAAAAAGAAATAATATGTAAAATAAGAAGAAAGAGGAGGAAAGAAGGTTGAGGCCGGAGGAGGAGGCCGGGAGAAGAGAAGGTGAAGGCCGGAGGAGGAGGCTGGGAGGAGAGAAGGTGGAGGCCGGTGGAGGAGGCCGGGAGGAGAGAAGGTGGAGGTCAGAGGAGTAGAAGAGTAGAAAGTAGAAGAAGGAGGATGAGAAATGGAGAAGGATGAGTCTAGAGGAGAAGAAGAGTAGAAAGTAGAAGAAGGAGGAGTAGAAATGAATCTTGACCGAAGAGCATCTCTAGCATAACCTGAAACCAAAAAATATCTCTAGCACACCGCAGAATAGCTTATTGGTTTTTAATGTGCAGTTGTTCCCCCTTCACCTCGAGCCGTCGCAAGTCTGGTGTTCGACGACCTCTCCCTGTGTTCGACGATCTCCCCTGCACTCGAGGGTATGCAAAACACGTCCTATCCTCCTGACCCCCCTTCCTTTGCTTTGTTCTGGATTTGTGCCGATGACACTAGCTAGCTATATAGTTTCAATATGCAGTCGCGTAACCAGTATGCGTCTCCCGTTCGAAAGGGTTACAGTTATAAATATGCATTCATTTGAATATTTATAATAGTGATTCTTTCGAATTGGCCAACGTTAGCCATGGACAGCCCGACTATGTGTAGATTGAGTCGGCTTCCCATGCTTTGGTCCCGATCCGACGCGGTATTTCGTCAGCGCCTCCCTGTTGTTCTCCGGATACACAACCTCTTGGCTTGTTGTCGAGACGTGTATTAGGAGAACATCGGGGAGGTGCTGCCGAAATACCACGTCGGATCGGGACCAAAGCATGGGAAACTGACCCAATGTACACATACTCGGGTGGGATTAGGACCTATCTTTACCTATTAGTGTGTAGGTTAATTGCATATGCCGTAGCTATGTATGATAAAAGCAATAAAAAGTGGACGTAATAAAATTGACAAACTGGTATATTTTTTGTTTAGTAGCTACAAGATGAGCGATGATCATGCGTGGATGTACACTGGTCGCCCTAATCAGAAAGAGATTAGCAATGAATGGGCAATGAAAACCAAGGAGTTTCTGAGAGCGGCGTTTGCAAATGGGCAGAGAAAAACCTGGTGCCCCTGTGTTAGGTGCGACAATTATAAACAGGTGACAAAGGTGGATATGGGTAAACACTTGCAGAAGTGGTGTTATAAGCTTGGTTATATGGTGTGGAGCTTCCATGGCGAGTCTGGCGGACGACGGAGAGAGGAGGTGGTCCGTCAGCGCACAAATGAGTACGGAACCGGGATCAAAGACATGGTGCAGGACTTTGACGATGCGCGGGATGAGGACAATGAGATGGAGGAATCTGCGAAGGCCTTCTATGAGATGTTGGAGTCTTCGAAACGTCCGCTGCACGCTCACACTGAGCTTTGTTAGCTCGATGCCATCGCACAGTTGATGGCTTTGAAGGCACAATTCAACTTGGGCACAGATTGCTACAATGCGATCACGACCCTAATTGGGCGGTTTCTACCAAAAGACCATGTTATGCCTGCAAACCTGTACCAATCGTATAAAATCCTCAAGGTACTTAAGATGCCCTATGAGCAGATACATGCTTGTGAAAATGGATGTGCTTTATTTAGGAAAGAGTATGCGGACAAAGACTATTGTCCCAAATGCAAGTCATTCAGGTATGTTTTGGTAGACAATGGTCAAGGTGAGAAGACGCAGACCAAAATACCCGTAAATGTTCTTCGGTATCTTCCAGTGATACCAAGAATTCAACGCCTTTACATGATGGAAGAGACAGCCAGACAGATGACATGGCACAAAAATGGGAAGAGAACAGAATTTGATGCAGATGGGAAGCCGATGTTGACTCACCCATCGGATGGTTCAGCATGGAAGCACTTTGATGAAAAACATTCGGAAAAAGCTAAGGAGCCAAGGCATTGCCGAATCGCCCTCGGCACAGATGGGTTCAATCCTTTCGGTCTGATGGCAGCCTCATACAGTTGTTGGCCTGTATTTTTCATGCCACTCAATCTCCCCCCTCAGAGATTATGAAAAGGAAGAACATTTTCCTGATGTTGATAATACCAGGGCCCAAATATCTGGGGAAGAATATGGATGTGTACATGCAACCGCTTAAGGAGGAATTGCAACAAGCTTGGGACGAATGGTTCAAGACATATGATGCAGCTAGCAAAAGGACCTTCAAAATGCATGTTTGGTACCAGTACTCGATGCATGACCTGCCGACGTAGGCACTTTTCGCTGGCTTCTGTGTTCATGGAAAGTTCGGGTGCCCAACATGCAAGGCTGCTCTTCAGTTTCATTGGCTGAAGGCGGGTGGCAAGTATTCCTGCTTCGACTTGCATAGACAGTTTCTGCCTCCTAAGCATCCTTTTAGAAAAGACAAGAAGAACTTCATCAAAGGCAAAGTTTTCAAAAACCTGGCAGCACCTACGATGACGGGCGAACATGTCTTGGCACAGTTGAACTCTCTCGAACCTGATCCAGAACATCCCGGGTATTTTAAGGGATATAATTCGGAACACGCCTGGACTCACACGACATGCTTCTGGGATCTCCCCTACTTCCAAGACCTCGAACTTCCACACAATATTGACGTGATGCACACTGAAAAAAATATCGGCGAGGCCCTGTTTGGTACATTTTTCGGCATAGATGGGAAGTCAAAGGATAATCCTAAAGCTAGAGTCGACCAGTAGACTCTATGTGATAGACCCTCACAGAACATGCAACAGCCGAAAGGAAAGAAGAATTGGTCCAAGCCAAGGGTCTGGTTCAATCTTGAAAGGGGGCATATCAGGGAAATTCTCTTGTGGGTGCAAAACAGTTTGATGTTCCCCGATGGGTATGCAGCGAATCTGAGGAGGAGAGCGAGTCCTGAAAAACATAAAATATTTGGGCTGAAGAGTCATGATTGGCACATATGGCTTGAGCGGGTAATGCCGGTGATGTTGCGCGGCTATATCCCCGAGGAAGAGTGGCTAGTACTGGCAGAACTGAGCTATTTCTTTCGTGTTCATTGTGCTAAAGAACTATCCGAAGGCGTGCTAGAAGACATGGAAGATATGGCGCTGGATTTGCTCTGCAAGTTAGAGAAGATCTTTCCACCGGGTTTTTTTAATCCGATGCAGCATTTGATATTGCATCTCCCGACCGAGGCAAGATTAGGGGGCCCTGTGCAAAATCGTTGGTGCTATTCAACGGAGAGAATGCAGAAGACGCTTCGAGCAAAATGTAAAAATAAACGTAGAATTGAAGCATCGATGGCTGAGGCTTTCATTACCGAGGAGGCGGCAAACTTCGTGACAGCACATTATGAAGCCAAAAATCGCCATTTGCATAATCCAAAGCCTCGGTACAATACTGGCGACCCCCAACGGCGTCAATCCAACCTCAGCCTATTCAAAGGGAAGCTCGGACTTGTTGGTGCTTCGAGAAATAAGATTTTGGATATCAAAGAATGGCGGACTCTTACACTGTATATCTTCACCAACCTAACAGAAGTGCGACCGTACATCGAGTAAGTGCTCGGTACGTACATTGTTTCGCAACTTCTAATAATTCTTGTTTCTTATTAATTCCCATGAATTCATACAGTCGATACGTCGCCAAATTCTCGAATGGAGTGGTTATTGAAAGTGATTCCATCGCAGAGTATGAGCTTCTTGCCAATCAAGGAGACGGCAATCCTGGTTTCATCTCTTGGTTCAAACGAACGGTAACTATCATTCTTATATAGGGTTTCATTTGTTGGTTCGACCTATTTTTCACTAATATACCAATCCTTTCCTATTAAACTTATAGGAAAATGAGGAGCCTATGGACGCCGAATTGAGACAAGTCGCTAATGGTTTTGACAATAAGGTCAGTGTATTTGAGAAATACGACATCAACGGGTATCGCTTTCGTACCGTTGGTAAAGAGCGAAAAATGGCCGATCGAAAAAGTACAAATTCGGGTGTCTCTGCTGTCGGCGACGGAGGTATTGAGTATTATGGAAGAGTTGAAGCAATATACGAACTTCTATTCTATGGTGAAAATCCTCCGAACGTCGTTTTCTTCAAATGTCATTGGTTTCTCCCGTCGAGGATTAGACGAACTCTTGAACATGTAGGTCTAGTATAAATTCGACAAGACACCCATTTTAATGTCCCCGATGTCAATATTACAGCTCAACAGGCCACCCAGGTTTTCTATCTATCCTACCCCTGCCAAACGGTTGAAAACCTGAAATGTTGGGATGTCGTTTATGATGTGCCACCACATATTAGACCACCTCCCCCCAATGAAGAGGATTATGTACCCCACATTGACCCAGAGACATATGAAGGAGAATTCTTCCAAGAAACACGCGTGATAAAAAAAAGTTTCCGAAACCGCTCTACGCAACCCAGAACATGGAAGAAGACAATGAGAGTGAACCCGCTAACAACGATGTTGAAGAGCCTGAAGAAGAAGAGGTTACTGCCCCAGATGACCTGTCAATGCTTGACCGTTTACATAAAGGCCTTCCAAATGTTGGTGTTGTTGAACCTGATGAGGCCGTCATTATCGACAACACGCGTGATAGTGATGACGATCCTTCAAATGATCGCGGAGAAGATACCAATGATCCCGACTATTGTTAGTTGTATGTATCCCAACTTTAATTATTTATATATTCTCATTATTGCAGTAATTACTTTTGTATTATTAATTATTTTTCTCATTGTACTAATTATTTTATTTTAATTCTTGGCAGGTTCGTGACAAATATGGAGGGCGAGATCTCAGGCTCGCGAGGGAGGGGTCATGCGCTCCCACCTCTGGCTCTACGGAGGTCTTTGCTCGAGAGTATTTCCTCGCCTCCTCCTTCTACTGATGAGGTGCCCAGGGGGAGAGGAGGTCGGAAGAAGACCGGGAGAGGCAAAGAAGGTGGTGGTCGCGGGAAAGGGAGATGGACACCGGCTGCTGCTTCCTCGCCGCCACCTCCGGCTGATTCACCAGAGCACTGCAGGGTGGATCCCTCCTCGGACACTCCGGTCCACCAGCCTGAGGTGGAGGAGGAGGCTACGTCCACCCGCACGACCTGGAGTCCCTGGCCGGACCAGCCGGAGCAGCACACGCCTGATGGGGAGGCTGGTGCCGAGCTGGACACTACGGATGAGGAGGAGGTGGCTGAGGGTACCAGCGTGGGGGTACACGGCTCCCGTCCGTGCCGGTGACTCCCGCCCATAAGTGGTTGATTATGCCTGATGGAGAGACGTAAGTGCACTTATACTCTCTTCCAGTACCTTCTATACTTATGTCTATCTGATGGCTTTGTCTTTTTATACTGAAGGGGTTGGATATACGGCAATGGTGTCCACAATCCCAACTCCATCCTTGGTGTGCTCATCAGGGAGAACTTCCCGGGGCTGGTTCAATTGCCCGGACCTGATGAGGTTCCGCAGCCTGGACTCAAATGGGAGCACTATTGTGCTGCCCCGGCCCCGCCGGATATGACCATCAACGGGGTCGAATGCCACACCAGAGCTGACATGGTGATCAACGGCTTTTGGGTAATTTCTGTTTCACACAATAAAATCTTGACAATAGCTAGTTGGTGCACTCATCAGTGTTGTCTCGTTCTATTGCAGGTCTACTACAAGGTCGATGAGTCCAAGGAGCAGGAGGCGGAGGACGTGATAGTTGCAGAGGCCACGCGCCTCTTGCAGAATACAAGGCACGAGATGCGAGTGCAGGCGGTCCGTGACTACTACGCCAAGCAAGGGCGCGAGCGTAGCAAGAAGGACTGTTGCAAGAAGTTTCTGACCAGGGCCCAGTACATGACAGTAACCCTTTTTAAGTCTTGAATAGTTTGCTTGATTTGATTCCTATCTAGGATACTTATTAGTTTCCTTGTTTACTAACTTAGGCGCCGCCGAGATGGTGTGCGGACAAGATGGATTGTTGGGAGGTCATTGTGGACCACTGGTGCTCAGATGCCTGGTTGGCCGTCCACAATAATGCCAAGGACCGGCGCGCCCAAATGGTTGGTGTGCCACACCATCAAGGCAGTCGTAACTTAGCTGGTTACGGGCATAAATGGGTATGTGCAAATTCTTCTTTGCTTTGTCTTTTAGGCACCCACTTACTAATATCATGCTTTGCTTTGTCTTTTAGGCGGAGCATAATAAAATGAAGGTGCCTCACGTGTTCAACATGTATGGCATGGCCCATACAGCGTCGTACAAGAATGCCAAGGCGCTCTCAGAGTCGGATCTCGCCACTCCTTCGACTTTCACCAACATTCCCGCCTATAGTAAGCTCAAGGCTTATACTGAGGTGGCGAAGGAGAAGCACGGGGAGGTTTACACCCCGATTGGGAAGCCTATTGACCCGGAGCTGGTGATGATTTCTGGTGGCGGAAGGCGCCATGGCGCCATGGCCATTGGAGATAAGTTGATTAGGTGTGATAAGACTCTTCCTGAGATCAAGGCGCGCCAAACGAGTTCTTCTGCTGCTATAAGGACTCGTCCGCGGCCAGTCGACCTCGCTATCCAGGTTATCCATAAGGACTCTTGCATTCTTATTTTCTCTCATCGAATATTACAATTCTAACTAGAGGAGTGGGGTTGTAGGAAGCTCTTGAGAAAGAGCGAAAGAACACCCAGCAGCTACTGGAGGAGAAGGAGCGGTTGGCAGAGGAGAAGGCAGCGGAGAGAGAGCGGCTAGCGGAGGAGAGGACGGCGAAGGCTCTCGAGGAGGCCGCGGCACGACACGATGCATCAAACCGGGCCTTGTATGAGCTCTTCCTGGTAAGTCACTTGTTCATATTCACCCAAAGAATGCATGTTATAATTTTTGTTTATATTAGTAACTAATATGATTGACTCATGGAAAACAAATGTGCAGACTATGTGTGAGAAGACTGGTCTATCCGCCCCACCGATGCCGATCATTTCTCCTGTGGGGACGGTGAGTATCTTTCGATGATCATCAATACCATATTGAGTGGCGTCGTGCTAACCTCTAGTTGATCTTTTCGTGCAGCATAACTCTCGGGCTGCGTCCCATGACCCTTCTCCCCCGTCAACATCGGCCAACCCGACGGATGCTTCTCAGCCACCTCAGCCTTGAGTGCTTCTCGGACACTCCGGTAAGTTGTCTTGTATATCTTTCTTTTTAAATGCTTAGTTAGTTTGAAACTGCATATTTATCTTCTAAAATATTATGAAATTCTTAAATATAGCTAAGTTAGTGTAAGGCCCGATATCCGGTACTGTTCCAGATCTAGATGTTTCCATCCTGATCCGGGGACGAAGCACATATCGGTCCCACCACGACATATGACGAAGTCATATGCCCCGGATTTCCAACATGATATCACAACATTACAGATACAAGGATACAACATCTCATACAATCGGCATACAACTGCCTTAAAACAATACATGTCTGGGTACAGACTACAACCAAATGCCTAGTGGCAAAACAAAATCATCGATCCCCATAACCACACGGGTCCAGGCCCTCCGCCGGGATCCGCCTAACTAGTCGTCGTCGAGTGTCCACGTGAAACGTCGATCACCATACCTGTTGTCGATCAAGAACCCTGAAAAGAGTTTGGGGGTAGTATCATGAGTACAGAGGTACTCAACATCCAACTGTAGTGGTCATCTGACCCAGCAAGGACTTCATCACTCGTCATTCTAGGACAACTAGTAGTTTACGGTAAGGATGGGGTAAGTGGTGAGGTTGCTGCCGCACTAGCATTTATGAAGTGGCTAATGATCTAGAGAGTAAGATAAGAAGCCAAGCATTCGATGAGGAATCGCCTCCAACAAGTCTGCTATCCACCTACTTCGCAAACATAACACCTATCCTATCCTTGTCCTCCTCTTCGCATCCCGACAAAGAAGAAGCAGTCAAGGCACACACACGTTGATCAAGTTATATTAAGATTATCTCTGTTGTTGTTGTCTATGAACAAGGAGTAGGTCTCAAGTCGTCCATAACCGTGGACACGGCTTCTCGAAAAGATTTAACCCTGCAGGGGTGTACCAACTGCCCATTACAAGGCTCCACACGCACGCCCATCTCTCTCAGTTGCTACCCATCACAGGCAACCATTTTATGATTTAGTTCCAAGAGATCCGAAACGACAGGTCCCTCTAACTAACAACGAACAAATCCGGGTGGCCCCCGGGGAGTCGACACCCAATCCAAAAGTTGGCCACGCTCTCGGATCGGACTCTTCCGTATGGCTAAGGTCGGGGTTAGTCTCGCCTATATAACAGGGGACTTCCCTAGCTCATCAGTGTAGACCAACAAAGGAACTATGTCTCTGTTGGCCCGAGTTGTTTTAAAACCACTGGATGCAGACCAGTTATGCATCCTGTTTCAAATGGTAAATCAGCTTGGGCCACCTCTAGAAATGTTTGAAGCTAGGTAGGTAAGAAAAGGGGACCCCATAAAATCCCACACGCGGTTAGGCACGCTCAGTCTTAAAACCAATACCCGGAACTCGGATCCTAGGTGACTCGAATGGAACAAAGCGTCGGGGCGGGATAGCCTAGACCTTCCATCCTTCGTCGAATATAGTCAACATTATAATAATCATATCATCAATAACAGCAATAATAATGTGATATCCCAAACCAGAAGTAACAGGGTAACATCGTAGCATCCTAAGCATGCATACTAAGCAGGGGCTGAGCAACGAGCAATAGTAACATAGCAGTACAAGGTTTGCTGGGAAGGGACATGGCTGTATCGGTTTGAAAGAGGCTGTAAACATGTGGTAGGATCAAACATCGAACCTAACCTAGACTAGCATGCAAACCGCTGGTTGAAATAGAATGGATCATAAGTAATGTATAGTCCTTGCCTGTTGATAAGTCGGGTTCCGAAGGTGTAGTTGATCGCAAGCTCGCACCGTCTCTGAGAGGGACCCGCGGAAGCACACAAGAAGTAAACACTGGAAAGCAATCAACGCTGCACCACTATTACTACGGAGCAATACAAGATCAAAGAGGCAACACAAGGCACGGCAACGCGATACGGATCTATCGTCGAGAACGGTTACTAACAATTTAAGTGGGGTATCGGTCACACACGACGAATACCGCACGATTATAAGGGTTCAAGTCGTTTAGCTACAGGTTATCAATCAACGGTTATTAGCATGGCAACTCAAGCAAGCATGGCATAGCACACAAACATGTCAAGAGGTGAAGCTCAAAGTAAACTATCTATGCTAGTCAATTTAAGTGAGGCACAACCTAAACATGGCATAACACTAAGTGCCTCACGACAATTAAAGGATTTGGTACTGTTCTGTCCTAAACCATATTTTAGGTTGGTTAACAGCAGCAAACAATAGCATAAACACAAAGTACACGAAAAACTAATCAAGTTACATATAAAGAACACCCCAAACGGAGTTACGGTTAAAAAGATACAAGCAAAACAAGTTACGGCACAATCTGCCAACATCACGAAGCACACTTTAGAGCATGCATAAACAGGGTAATGAGTGCAAACATGCTCACAAATGACATGAAATTAAAGTAGACATGGCAGGGAAGGCATGGCAAAAAGAATCATGCAAAAAGACATCCCGGATCAAAAGATATTAAGCAAACATGGTAGAAACTATTATTTTTATGTTGTATAAACAGGGGTATAACTATATGCAAAAGTGCAACAACATGACATAGCAATACATGGGCATGAAGTAGACATGATGCTTAACAATATGCAATTGGAATCACTAAATTCCGATAAACGGTCGCGACACACTCGTCGACCGAAGTTGCAATAAAATAACAGTTTCAGCAATAGCAGCACACTAACATCAGGGTAGCTACTTTGGAGCAAGATATAAACATGATGCAGAAAGCAAATATAGAATGTGAATGCATGAAACTGAAGTAGAAACATTTCTTAACGCAACGCAAAAGGAATCAATGCAATAGGCCTCATGGATTTGTTACAATCATCATGCAAAGTTGCAACAAAATATAACAGCAGCACTAGACAGGAAAAAGTAGCAGTTTAATGGCCTAATGCCCACTTTAACACACAATTACACAATCAAGATGAGCTCAAATGCAAATTATCACAAAAGATGAAAGCTAGAGCACGCAATTCTAAACAATTCGTCTTTTGGGCGCGAAGTCATCCGGGCTACGGATCGCTTGCTATCGTCAACGCGGAATCGAATCAGCAGAAGTTGTTCCAACACTTAGCAAAAATAACAGGGTGCTGGAAAAAAAAACAGAGGCGAAAAAATAAAAAAAGGGGGGCCTCACCCCACTGGGCTCGTCCCAAGTGACTGGAGGGGGCGGCCTGGGCTGTGGTGGGCTGCGCCGGCCCACTAGCGGCGGCAGAGGCGGCCCAGCACGGGCGCTGCTGGCGATTGGATCGGGGAGCTCGTCCCTGGGCGCTCCCGAGCAGCGGCGCCGCCGTCTTGGCTGCTCCGGCGAGGAGGCGAGGGCCACGGTCTTGGCGCGGGGTGCAGGGGGGGAGGAAGGCGCGGATCCAGCAGGAGGCAGTGCGGGACGACGTCGGCCGTCGCTGTCCAGGGCGGCACGGCTCGTGCTTCGGGCGGCGGAGCTCGTCCGGCCATGGCACTCTCCGGCGCGGGTCCTGCAATGGGGAGCAGAGGGAGGTGAGAGGGGGCGAGCAGGGAGGAGAGGAAGGAGGAGATGGGGTGGCCGCAGGAGGACAGGTGGCGGCCGGGGGCGCTGCTGCCGGCGGCGCCTCGGCTGGCGGCGCGCGTGACTCCAAGGGAGGGGAGAAGAGGTGAGGAGAGAGAGATGGAGTGGGTGGCTGGGTGGATCTGGGCCGTCGGATCTCCGGATCTGACGGTCCAGAACTCATTGGGCAAAATGCGAAATTGGGGGCATTGTTAGGGGGGTGGCTGCAAAATTCTGGCTAGGGAAACCCTAATTGGGTGGTGGGAGTGTGGTGGTCTTTATATAGCCCCGGTGGCTGGGAGTTTGCAAAAACATCCCCGGTTTTTCTCTCGCGCGCGCGGTGTTCACGTTTTTGACCGCCGGGGGTCCGTAGTACCTCCGATTCGGGTAAAACTTCAAACTACGCGATCAGCGCGTCGAGCCGGAGGCATTCACCTCGCGCTGGTACCGTTCTGAGAACACTTTCCGGCGCGCTATAAAAATAACCCGTTTAATTATTAAACGGGGTTTTTCGTTCCGTTGGCTGCGGCTGGTCTCGTGCGGTTTCCACGACGGTGATCGGGTAAAACCCGGTGTCGCAAAGGTCGAGTGTCAGGGTGGCAAAGGTCGGTCTCCGTCCGATACGAGATAAGAGGGGAAAAATAATCGCCGATCGATAAATCGGGGATGCAAACACCGCAAACAAATCAAACAATCAAACAACTCACACCGAAAACAATTTTTTTTAATTTTTGTGAAAACTGGGCTGTTACAGTTAGCCTAATAATAGCATGATTAGCCAGATTTGCTGATAATATGATGAAGTTAGCTTGATTTTCTCACAAAATGCTAAAGTTACCTTAATTTGCTCAAAAATGCTTAAGTTAGCTTCATTTGTTCAAAGATGCCAAAGTTAGCTTAATTTGCTCACAAAATGGTAAAGTTAGCTTGATTTGCTCACAAGATGCTAAAGTTAGCTTGAATCTCTCACAAAATGCTAAAGTTAGCTTGATTCACTTAAAAAATTCTAAAGTTAGCTAAAGTGGCTCACAAAATGCTAAAGCTAGCTTAATCGGCTCACAATATGCTAAAGTCAGCTTAATACCTCAAAACATGCTAAAGTTTCTTAAATTGCTCACAATATGCTAAAGTTAGTTTCATTGGCTAAAGATATGCTAATGTTTGCTTAATTGCTCACAAATGCTAAAGGTTAGCTTAATTTCTCAAAATGTGCTCACAAATGCTAAAGGTTAGCTTAATTGCTCACAAATGCTAAAGAAAACAGAAGAAGAAGAAGAAGAAGAAGAAAAAGAAGAAGAGAGAAGAAGAACAAGGAGAGGAGAGAAGAAAAACAAGCTCTCCTCTCCTTGTTCTTCTTCTCTTTCCTTCTTCTTCTTCTTCTTGTCCTTCTCCTTCTCTTATTACTTATTCTTCTTGTCCTCCTTCTTCCGCTAACTTTCTTATTTTGATTTTGCAGATTTGCTTTATGAGGGTCGTGCATCGATGGAGTTGTTGTATTTTCACTTTGAATATAGCTTAGAAACAGTTTATTGTTGTTATGAAGATTTGTGTAATGAACTATGTATATATTGTTGTGTTCCTTGTTTGGAAACAATGTGTTATACTTGTTGGAGATTCATATGTTGTTTGATATGATGTGATGTGGTGTTAAAATGTGGTGTTAAAATGTATTGCTTTTTTGTCAAATGCAGGGATTAAAAGAAAAACAGAAAAAACAGAGACAATATAGGCTCTTTGCCGTCTTCTTGCAGTCGGAAAAGCTATTTGTCGTCTACTGGTGGTCGGCAAAGAGGACACGTGGTGCCCAGCTGTGCAATCTGGCAACAGCTGGGTGACCATTTGGTCATTTTATCGTCTGCCTGGCGGCACGGCAGATGGCAAAGAGGATAGGTTTGCCGTCTGCTGGTCGACGGCAAAGGCGGGGGGGTGGGGGGGGGTGGGGGATGTCATCAAACTGTTAGATGACGTCAGCGAGCTTTGCCGTCTGCAGGCAGATGGCAAACTACGTCGTTAACGGCCTGACGGAGTCGATTGAAACAGCTTCGCCGTCACACTTGCGCTGCCGTCTGCTTCCACTAAAGCGGACGGCGAATAGCTTTGCCGTCCGTCGATATACGACAGACGGCAATGCACCTCTTTGCCGAAGGAATAGCTGACGATTTCTTTACCGTGTGGGGGCAGACGGCAAAGAGCTTTTCCGTCCGCCATATAGGTGTTTGCCGTCCGCCTTGGCGGACGGCAAATTGGCGAATTCCAGTAGTGACACCAGGTCCCGTTCTTTTTCAAAACAAGGACCGGGTTTGCGAGCCACTCTGGATAAAAAACTTCTATGATGAACCCGGCAGCAAGGAACCGAGCTATCTCTTCTGTCGTGGGGTTGTCACGGCAGATGTCCGAGTCATCGAACTAGTTGTGAGGCCTTTGTTGCGAGGTGGTATCGAGGAGAGAGTCGACATAGACACGGTACTCGGCGATTTACCCAGGTTTCGGCACCTCTTTGTTCTTGAGGTAAAGACCTACTCCTACTTCTTATTATTGAAGGTTCCGTCTTGTCGAGAGGACTAGCCGGCTTGTGGATTACAAGGGTGTCGGCTCGTAACTTGCGTCTCGATGAGATCTAGGTTACAAGTCGTGTGTTTTTGGATTGTGTTGAGTTGGTTCTGGCGCCCCGAACCCTCGGCTTATAAAGGTGTCGGGTCCAGGGGCCCATGAATCCGATTCTTATATGAGGCGGAGTCCTATTCTACCTTTATTTTACAAATATGCTACGCGCTATACAAGGTAAGTCGAATTCGTTCTTTGGCTTCAAGCTTGTTTCCTTGGCGCGTCCTCCTCTAGGCCGAGTCTTGTTTTGTGGGCCTTCACGTTATAAGCCGGCCCAGAGGTTTGTAAAGTAATGCCGGGTTTTGGTCTTGATCCATCCCCCCGACATTAGCCCCCAGGATTAGTATGATGCTTTAGTATTCATGGAAATCTTCGTTTGTTTCTTTGATCTTCATAGGGCCGACTCTTATAGCTAACCCGATTCTCATCTCAGAATTTGTTGATGCCGTCTTGTTTCTTCAAGGAACTGATGTCGACTTGTACTTTGAAGGAGCTAATGCCGACTTGTGCTTTCAAGAAGACGATGCCGGTTTGCGTCCTTTGTATCACTTTTTGATTTTTTTTCTCTTAAGTCCTTTTTTTTACCTTTGAGTCAAAAAAGCTGTTGTTGTATTTATTTTTTTCTGCTCGAAGCGTCGCCATTGAATACGTTGTGAAAATCGAAGAGTCTCCATAAAGGTTGCCTACCACGGGAAATCTACCCACGTTTTTATGGCATTGATTGACCACTTCTTTTATCTACTATAAATGAGCGTCTGTTGAGAATGACTTCTCTGCATGTGCATCCTCGTCTTTCTTTCTTCTGTATTCTTTCCCCATGGCTCCCAAGCGCAACGCTTCTGCAATGACTGCTGGTTCCAGCTCTGGTGCTGGATCCCGTGGTGACAGAGGCCATGGACGAGGCCTCGGCAGAGGTCGCGGTAGGGGTAGAGGAAGAGGTGGGCGTACCGCTCGCCAAGCCACGAGTCCCGATTCTTCTCCCCATTTTTCTCCTGAAAGGGTTGATTTTAAAGTTGAGATCATCTCGGCTAGTCATCGCTGGGAGAGGCTCCCAAATTCTTTTGCCAGGATTTTGGTAGCCTCCCGGCCCTCAGGGTTGTGGTTGTGCTCAGCAGGATGCCCCCATGGGCCAATTTGGGTGGCTATCAATTTTTCTGAAAACGACGCCATATATCTGGAGAAATGTTGGAAAACTTTCCTCCGCTCCGGAAATATTTCAGAGGGAAGAACCATGATTTTCTCCTATGATGGAGATGAGACCCTTTGGTCCAAGTTCTTTGATTCTGATGGTGATCGAGTCGACTGCTATTTCGAAAGTGCCAGCAGCAGTGATGAAGATTTCCATCATGAAGCTGAGGAAGCCACCATAAATGTTGAATCTTAAGATGATGACTGAAGCCTTTGTAGTTTAGGCTAGTGAGTCGGTAATGAATTTCCCGGCTCTTATTTTTATTTTTTCTTCTGATGTAAGACTTTTAGTCTAATGAATGAAATCTTTGTTTCCGAATGAATCTTTATAAGTCAAATTTTCTCTTGACCTGCGCATGAGATTCATCTGGCTTGATGATGTATGTATAGCCCTCTGAGTCATTTGGAACAAAATAATTTATGCAGACTCATAAATGATTTGCAAGTGTTACTCCGCAAGACTCGGTCGAAATATAGTTTGTACTGAATTTGTAAAGAAAACTGGAGGTATAGTCCCCATGAATCGGTATGAGTATTTGTGATGTCATGCCGAATCATAAGAAGATAATTATATTTCAAAAGAGTTGGTATGAACGTTCGTTCATGCCAGATTTTTTAGAAAGGTTTCAAATTTTAGTCCCCATGAGCCGGTATGAATATCTTTGAATCTTACTGGGTCATAGAAAAAGATTTTCAAGTTATAGCCCCCATGAGTTGGCATGTGCGTGTTGGCACATTGCCGATTCACACAGAAAATTTTCAAGTTGTAGTCCCCATGAGTCGGCATGTGTGTGTTGACACATTGCCGAATCACATAGAGACTTTAACTTCTGTGTATAAAGAAAAAACATGCTTATAATGATGTATGAAAAAAGCTAAATTATGCATTTCTCATATAGAAGTCAGCTCCTAGATTCATCTTTTCCTCATCTTCTCTTTTTTGAGAATTTTTTTGGGTTATCCTTGAGTCGGAACTCCTTTGTATGTCGTCTCACATTGATCAACGTTTTTCTGTTTGCTTTAAAACTTCTTCTTGAGAATGAGGAGGCCACCATAAAGGTTGAATCTGAAGATGATGACTGAAGCCTTTGTAGTTTAGGCTAGTGAGTCGGTAATGAATTTGCCGGCTCTTATTTTTATTTTTTCTTCTGATGTAAGACTTTTAGTCTAATGAATGAAATCTTTGTTTCCCAATGAATCTTTATAAGTCAAATTTGCTCTTGACCTGCGCATGAGATTCATCTGGCTTGATGATGTATGTATAGCCCTCTGAGTCGTTTGGAACAAAATAATTTATGCAGACTCATAAATGATTTGCAAGTTTTACTCCGCAAGACTCGGTCAAAATATAGTTTGTGCCGAATTTGTAAAGAAAGCTGGAGGTATAGTCCCCATGAATCGGTATGAGTATTTGTGATGTCATGCCAAATCATAAGAAGATAATTATATTTCAAAAGAGTTGGTATGAACGTTCGTTCATGCCAGATGTTTTAGAAAGGTTTCAACTTTTAGTCCCCATGAGCCGGTATGAATATCTTTGTATCTTACCGGGTCATAGAAAAAGATTTTCAAGTTATAGCCCCCATGAGTTGGCATGTGCATGTTGGCACATTGCCGATTCACACAGAAAATTTTCAAGTTGTAGTCCCCAAGTCGGCATGTGCGTGTTGACACATTGCCGAATCACATAGAGACTTTAACTTCTGTGTATAAATAAAAAACATGCTTATAATGATGTATGCAAAAAGGTAAATTATGCATTGCTCATATAGAAGTCTGCTCCTGGATTCATCTTTTCCTCATCTTCTCTTTTTTGAGAAAATTTTTGGGTAATCCATGAGTCGGAACTCCTCTGTATGTCGTCTCACATTGATCAGCGTTTTTCTGTTTGCTTTAAAACTTATTCTTGAGAATTTTTAGCCTGGTTTCGCGTATTTAGATCGTATGAGCATCAAACATACAAGCAGTTATAAGGCGTGGAGTGCCACATGTATATGCCTAGTTTTCTTAGTTAAGACTCGATGAGTATAGTCGAGCCCCCAAGATTTCCCTGAAATAAGCTATATTTACGTAATTACACATATGTGCCAGGTTTTCTCAGTTAAAGGTTGATGAGTTTCATCAAGCCCCCTGAACTTTCCCTGAAATAAACACATAAGGGCCCAGATAACAGTTGAGAGTTGATCAAGCCCCCAAGTTTCTGACATAATAATAATGCAAAGTATGATATGTATGATGCAAAGAGCAGTAAGTAAATGTATGTAATGCATGTGATGTTTTGATTTTGAAGGGGTTTGTTGCGACCAAAGTCGGCTTTTTGGTTGTGTAGCGAGAGCCGGTTGCGGCGAAAGTCGACTTTTAATGCTATGGCGAGAGCCGGTGCGATGAAAATCGACTTTGTAAATTCATGAGGCAATGAAGCCGGTGCGATGAAGGTCGACGTGGTAAATTCATAAGGAAATGAAGCCGGTGTGATGAAGATCGACTTGGTAAATTCAGAAGGCAATGAAGCCGGTGCGTTGAAGATCGACTTTTATATATTTTATTAGGCGAGTGCCGGTGTGACATAAGTCGACTTACAATTTGAGAAAAATGGCATTCCTTCCCTTCCTAAGTGTAATACGGACCAAGTTGTGCGATGTTCCACGGCCTGAGGGTCTCTTCCATACAGGTGCGTGTTTTCTCCTTCTCTCGTATATCGACTAGGTAGTAGGATGCATTGTAGAGGTTCTTGCTAACCACAAACAATCCTTCCCATGGAGAGGATATCTTGTGCATTCCGTCCTTCTTTTGTATGTGTCGGAGCACCAAGTCACCTTCCTGAAAAGTACAGGTCTTGATTCTACGGCTATGATAGCGTCGTAGGTCTTGTTGGTAGATAGCCGACTTAGCTGCCGCTAGCTCTTCTTCGTCGAGAACATCTAAGGCGTCTTGTCTTGCTTTCTCGTTGTCAGCTTCTACATAGGCTGCAACTCTAGGTGAGTCGTGACGTATGTCACTTGGGAGAACGGCTTCTGCTCCATAGACCAGGAAGAAAGGCGTGTAGCCGGTTAACCTCTTAGGAGTTGTCCGCATGCTCCATAGTACAGAGGGTAGTTCCTCCTCCCAAATGCCTGGTGTTCTTTCTAAGGGATCACAGACTCGGCGCTTGATGCCTCAAAGTAACTCTTGTTTAGCTCTCTCGGCTTGTCCATTGGACTGAGGGTGAGCGACAGATGCAAGATCAAGTCGGATGTGCTCCCTCTGGCAGAATCGCTGCATAACCCCTTCTGATAAGTTAGTTCCATTATCAGTGATGATCCTAAGGGGGTAGACGAATCTGTATATTATCTTTTTCAGGAATATCAGTGTCGTCTCAGCATCACACTTGCTAACCGGCTCTTCTTCTACCCACTTGGTGAATTTATCAATTTCCAAAAGGAGGTGGGTGTTCTTGTTGGGGGATCGTTTGAAAGGTCCCACCATATCAAGTCCGCATACTGCAAAGGGCCAAGTGATAGGAATCATCCTGGGTTCTTGAGCCGACACGTGATCTTGCTTCGCATAGCGCAGGCATCAATCACACTTTTTGACGATATCCTCCGCATCCGCATGTGCCGTAAGCCAGTAGAAGCCGTGTCTGTAGGCTTTGGCCACAAGAGAGCGAGAGCCGGCATGATGTGCACAATCACCAGAATGTATTTCGTTGAGGATGGCTGTTCCTTCTTCTGGTGAAACGCATATTTGAAAAACATCTGTGGGACTCATCTGATGTAACTCACCATTCATGATTGTAAAGGATTTGCTTCTTCTGATGATTTTCTGAGACAGAAGATCATCTGCTGGCAATATCCCCCGGGTCATGTAATCCATATATGGTACAACCCAATCTGGGGTGGCGTGAATTTCCGCGACCAGAGCTGGCTCCGGGTCTGGTTCTTCTATATCTTGCTCCGTTGGTGGATGCACAGATGGCATTGTCAGAATATCAAGGAACACATTTGGAGGAACCGGCTTGCGCTGAGAGCCAAGTCTGGATAAGGCATCGGCTACTTCATTTTGCCTGCGGTCCACGTGGTCCACTTGATAATCAACAAGGAAACCGACTGTCTTTCCACTTCTCGTTGATAAGCCGCCATCATGGGATCCTTCGATTCACATGTGCCCTACACTTGTTGAGAAAAGAGATCGGAATCACCGTAGCTTTGTATCCGGCTTATGCCCATCTCACGAGCCAGCCACAATCCATGGAGTAGGCCTTCATATTCTGCTGTATTGTTGGTGCAGCTGAATTGTAACTGCAGAACATAGCAGAATTTTTCTCCCGTGGGGGAGGTAAGAACCACACCGGCTCATGATCCTTGCAGCTGCCGACTCCCATCAATGTGCATCGTCCAATATTTGGTCACCGGCTTATCTTGGGTTTCTTGGATTTCTGTCCAATCATTGATGAAGTCGGCTAGCGCTTGAGATTTGATGGCCGTGCGTGGCTCATATTTGATATGGTAAGCCCCCAACTCTATATCCCACTTTGCAATCCTTCCCGTGGCTTCCTGGTTTTGGATGATATCTGCAAGTGGTGCCGAGCTGACCACAGTTATGGGGTGCTCTTGGAAGTAATGCTTGAGCTTCCGGCTTGCCATAAACACACCAAGGACCAGCTTCTTCCAATGAGGATAGCGTTGCTTTGATAAAGTCATCGCCTCACTAACATAATAAACCGACCGTTGTAGGGGGTATTCCTTGCCGACTGCCATATGTTCATCCGCAACTACGGCACTGACAGCACGGTTGTTAGCCGAGATATAGAGTAGCATGGGTTCTTTTGGCTTGGGAGCCGCTAGGATTGGGGCCTGGGTTAGCTCTTTCTTGAGTGATTCCAGGGATTCATCAGCTTCATTGTCCCAAACGAAGTTATCCGACTTTTGCAAGAGCCGGTACAGGGTTATTGCCATTTCACCAAGTCGGCTAATGAACTGGCTTAGGGCGCTACGCATCCTGTAATCCGCTGGACTCTTTTGATTGACGTCGACTTCTGGAGGATCATGATGGCTTTGATCTTTTCCGGGTTTGCCTCAATGCCTCTCTCAGATACTGTATCTGAGGAGTTTTCCTGTGGGTACCCCAAAGGTGCAGTTGGACGGGTTTAGCTTCATCTGGTATGTGCGCAGATTCTTGAAAGTCTCCTGCAAGTCGCTGATGAGTGAGCCGGCCAGCTATGACTTGATCACAATGTCGTCTACATAAGCGTGTACATTGCGTCCAATCTTCTCCATGAGGCAGTTTTGCACTGTGCGTTGATAGGTGGCTCCTCCATTATTCAAGCCGAAAGTCATAGAAGTATAGCATAAAATACCAAAGGGTGTGATGAAAGCCGTCTTCTCTTGATCCTTGAGAGCCATCTTTATTTGATGATAGCCGAAGTAGGCGTCAAGGAAGCATAGAAGCTCACATCCTACGGTCGAGTCTATGATTTGATCGATACAAGGTAGCGCAAAGGGATCCTTTGGGTAGGCCTAAGTCTGTGTAGTCGATGCACATACGCCAAGTCCCGTTCTTTTTCAAGACGAGGACTGGGTTTGCAAGACACTCCAGATAAAAAACTTCCACGATGAACATGGCATCTAGGAGCCGAGCTATCTCTACCCCAATGGAGTTCCTCGTTTCATCGTTAAAACAGCGAAGGAATTGTTTGACCGGCTTTAGCTTCGGATCTGTATTTAGGTGGTTCTCAACGAGTTCTCTCGGGACACCTGGCATGTCAGAAGGTTTCCATGCGAAAATGTCCCGATTCTCACGGAGGAACTCAATGAGCGCCCTTTCCTATTTTTCAGATAACCCGACCCGATGATGAACTGTTGGTAGAGTCACCAGGGACAAAGTCAACTTTCTTTGTGTCTTCAGCCGGTTGGAACTTGGGGTTGTTGTCGGGAGTCCGTTTTTTCAGGATCGTTGAGTCTGTCGGGTCTACCTTTTCTTTGTATGCTGTCAAATCCTCTTTAGCACACTTCGAATCGGCAATTTTGACATGCTGCTGGTGGCACTCCGTAGCCCTAGACCGGCTCCCTTCCAAAGTGATTGGGCCATGAGGACCTGACATTTTGAGCTTCAAGTAGACATAACACAGTCGTGCCATGAACCTATCATAAGCCGGTCTGCCCAAGATGGCGTGATATGGGTTCTCAAGATTGACTACCTCAAATGGTATGATCTCGGAGAGAATGTTTTCAACGTTTCCAAAGGCCGTCTCCAGGTAGATCTTGCCTATTGGTCTTTCCGACTTGCCTGGGACTATTCCATGGAACACAGTGTGGGAGTGTTGCAGTTGTTTCTGAGTCAATCCCATGCTGAGGAAGGTCTCATAGTACAAAATGTTGATGCTGCTGCCTCCATCCATAAGCACTTTTTCAAGTGTGTATCCTCCGACTTGTGGAGAAACTACTAGAGCCAGTGCCCCCAGGTTATCTACCACTAGGGGGTGATCATATCTTGTCAAGGTGATTGGCTGTTCTGACCAATTGAGCCACCTGGGCCAAGCCAACTCTATAGTTATGGCCATAGCAGCCCTCTGATGTAACTTCTTGTCCCTCCGACAACTTCTAGTGGTGAAGACATGAAAAGCTGAGCGGTTTTGAAGTGGCTTTGGATTTGCTTGAAACCTGGCTGAGCCTGATTGGTTTTTCTGTCCTCCTTCGGGTCCCTGTTGCCGATGCGCGGCGCCGGCTCCTTGATGACCTAAATTTTGGTTATGGTTACCTTCGCCTGCTCCACCAGTAGACCCGGGAGGTCCCTGGTTTTCTCGCCGTGCGTATTCCTTCATGAAGTGGCACTGTTCCCAGGTGTGATTAGCTGGACGTCCGGGTTTGCTATGCGACGGGCAGGGCCCCTTCATAGCTGCTTCAAAGTTGTTTGGGCGAAAGCCTCCTCCTTCTGACTTACGGTAGTTGCTGCCCCTTGCTTCTGTCGTTGGTAGCCGACATTGGTCTTAGCTACTAGGTTAGAAGTATTTTGGTCGTGGCGTCGTTTATTCTGCTGGCTCTGGGATCCTTTGCCGTCGTTCTGTTTACTCTGGCCGGCTTTGTCTTCCTCAGAGTCTGCATCTTTGGTCTTGTTAGACTCGGCATATTTGATTACCGCGTTCATGAGCTAACCCATGTCCTTGACAATTCTCTTGAGCCGGCCGAGCTTGTGCACCAGAGGCTCAAACTTACAATTCCTTTCCAAGACAATTACTGCATTTTGGGCTGTAATTGTGTTTGAGGAGTGCATTATATCCGATGCTCACCGTGCCCAGCTGAGAGTCGACGCCCCTTCTTTCTGGACACAGTGCTCCAAGTCAGCAATAGTTGTAGCCCTCTTGCAGGTGCCTTGGAAGTTTGTGATGAATTTCTATTTGAGGTCAGTCCGTGAGGTGACAGCATTCTCAAGGATATTCTTGAACCTGATGCGAGCCGGCCCTTCCAACATCATTGTGAAGTAGCGAGCACAAACCCCGTCGGATGCTCTCAAGAGATCCATCGTGAGTTCATAACTTTCCATCCAAACCGCCAGGTCCATGTCGGCCGTGTAATTTGCCATCTTACGTGGTCCCTTGAAGTTGGTTGGAAGGTATGCGTTTCAGAGAGGCAGTGCTAAGCATCGGTTTACTACTAATCTCCCAATAAAATCGGGGTCTTCGGTTGGTGGGGGAAGCTGGTATGCCGACTGACGGGGATCAACCCCGGCAAATTCCATGGTCAGGGACCCTGGGTTACTCATGAGAGGCGCAGTTTAGACGATAGCTCGTCAGCAAACAGGGAGGCTCGCTCCTGCTCGATATTATTGATTGGGAAGATGCGATTACAGTGGAGGCCAAGGCTGGAGCGCTCAAGGCTAGGGTTACAAGTAAGATTCGATGTCTTCGGTGTCGCCCCTCCCAGCCCTTATATATCGGGCTAGGTCTCGGGGAGTTCATCTACGTGTACATGTAAACTTTCCTAACCCTAGCTTCATCCGTACGGCAGGTCTTCGTACCTTCCTTGTGAGTCGAGGACATCTACGTCGGTGCCATCTAGTGGGCCGAGGCCGTATCTTCATGGGCCTTCTGCCTTCACGGACACCAGGTAGGCTCATCCGTAGGAGTCATGGGGTCACCCCCTCGTCAGTAGCCCCCGAGTGACTGGGAGACTCGAAGAGTCGCGCAGGGACTCGAGTACATTCATTTGTCATTTATTGATATGCACGGTTCATCCGTGGGTCGCTGGCAGTCTGGTGGCCATGACAAAACCTGTTTCGAGGGACGCTAAGATGAAAGGGAGCAAGGAGTCGACGGATCGAGCCTTGGTGAATTGCACTAGGGCAAATACCACAGTATCCCAATCAAACCCACGTCCCTCGACGTGAGCTTGGAACACTGGTGTCAAGAAAAAGTCCGGCCGCTTCAGGTCTTACGGTGTTCATTTGCCGCCAGTAATGTGTGTAGCCTAAGGCGCGTCCGCCCGGCTTATCTATCATGCTCTGCGCACGGGAAAGGATGGGATTGAAATCGCTCTTCGACAAGTCCCAGCCTGGCCGTACTTCGCAGCGGGGTCTTACCTACACGCTAATCTTGCGTGGCATCTGGACACAGTGTATCGTTTTCCAGGAATTGTGTGTTTTTGAGGCGCGAAGCCTTATAGCATTGCACCTGCTTGGAACAAAACATCAAGAGAGTTGTTCACTCATTCACCCGAGGAGCTTTGTTTCGAGTGCTCAGTCGGTGGGTTTTTTGCGAGTAATGACTCGAATGCCACTTCAGCTTTTCAGGTGAGGGAGCACCTGAGACTCTTAGCGCCGTATCGTCTTGGCGAGTGCTTGTTTATCTTACGTCGGGTTGAGGGAGCACCCGAGACTATCATAAGTGCGAGTGTTCACTCGAGCACGTGGCTGACGTTTAGGTGGGGGAGCACCCGAAACTCTTATGATGTATGCTCGCGATGGGAGTACGATGTTTTTCTTCCTTCGGGGAAAAGATCTGATAGATGGAATCTTTTGGGACTTGATGGCGTACTGAGTACGCCTTGCTGTGATATGAAGTTGGCGTGGTCTTCTGCAATTTGTTTGACCGCTGCGGTCTATCGTGTGAGTTGACTTTGCGCTGTCCCGCCGAATTTTTCCCGTCGCGCGATCATGGTCCTCTTTTTGCGCGCGTAGTGGGCAGTGTTGTTACTGCGCCGGTTGGATTTTCCATGCTTTTGGCCTCTGTAGGGGATCGTGGCACGTTTTACTGGGCGAAAAGGTTGGCCGGTGGCCCTTCTTGCCAGGTTCTTGCGTTAAATACCATGTGGCCGGTGACTTGTAGATTTTACCCAGCCGTTGCCTTCTTCCTCTTTCTCTGCTTTCCTTCGTGTTCCTAAGTCTTCATCTTTTTCTCCTCTGTGTGCTGCCGCGAGATCTATGTCCAAGCGCTCCCGTGCTGCCATTGAATCGGCCAAGATGTCGGGCAAGTGGGAGCGGTCCACGTTCGGGGCTGAAGATCTGGATGCGCTGGTTGCTGATGGCGTGGTGGTGGCGGGCGATGCTCGTCTTCCTGGCGATGAGTCGATTCCAGCACCGACGGCAGACGAGCGGGTATGCTTCCAGGCTTTCTTCCACCGTGGTTTTTCTCTTCCACTGCATCCTTTCGTTCGGGGCTTTCTTTATTCCTATCGGCTCTAGTTGCATGACCTTACTCCCAATGTGAAAAGGACGAACTGTGAATACGCCGTGGGTCGAGTGGGTATCTCCATTGGGGATAAACATTCATACTTTGACTTGGAGAAGATCGATTCCGTTAGTGGCTGGCGGAAAGGCTGGTTTTATCTGAAGGATCACTGCGTTGTCGGTCAGCGATTTGGTCTTGCTTCTTTCAATCCAGGCGCACGAGCGGTCAGACAACCTTCGTGGTCTCATTCTCTGACCGAGGTGGAGTCGTCTGAACTGATTCCATTTTTGGAGAGTATTTTTGTGCTGAAGGATATTTTGACTGGTGGTCAACTTATCTCTGTTTTTGTGGGGCAGCGAGTTCAACCGTTGCAGCATCGAGACCGCCCAATGTGGTAGTACAAGGGACTCGATGACTCGATGAGATTCTCGCCTGAAGAACTAGAACCTGATGCCTTGCTGGCTCGTATCCAGCATGTGTCCAAGTGCTCTACTGTTTTCGAGATGCGCCTTCTCCTTCCATATGCTTCTGATCATCTTCCGCCCCCGGTTGGTGCCCATGTTCCTTCGTTTGTATGGACGAGTACCTAGTTTTTGTTTTGTTGTTGACATTGCTTGTTTTGCAGGGTTGTGCTCCAGTTCCGTGTAATCCTCCGCAGCCGGAAGACGCCGATATTCGTGAAGAGCCTGATGCTTCCGCAACTGAGAATGCTGCGCCTGCTACTAATGCTGAGTTTGTGCTGGTGGAGACCGGAGATAGTGAGGATTCAAGTCCCTTCCATGTGAAGCGGTCACGCCCCTTGGATGCTAAAGATCATGCCGCATTAGGTGATGTTTCCCCTTCTGCTGCTCCTTTTGCTGGGCCTTCCCCTTCGGCTGTTGCTCCGGCCCTTCCTCCCAAGAGGGCCAGGCTTGGTAGGTTGGGGCGCCCTCGTGGCGCGCGTGTCGGGCAAGATTCTGCTGAATTAGTGCCCGGTTCTTTTTCCTTGCTCTTGCGACTGATAATATTTTATTTGTAGTGCTGCGCCTGCTCCGGCTGCTTCATGCACCAGCGCGGCTGCTACTGATCTGAAATCGACGAGCTCTGGGGCAGCGGCCAAGCGTCCTGAAGACCACTCCACTACTGCTGGTCAATCTGGGCCGACGGCGACTCCTGCCGTTTCGACTGCGGGTGTAGTTACCGGCGTGTCTCCTTCTGGTGTGCCTGGTGCTACTGCTCCTAAGCCTAGGTCGACTGGGCTTTGTCCTCCATTCTTTGGCCGTGTTGGTCTGGCGATTGAAGACAAAGCTCGTGCTTTCGATCATGTCTCCAAACTGGTAAGATGATTCCTGTCTTGTGTTGCTTCATCATTGGGGGCACGGCAGTGCTCCCGATGGGAGTAGCCCCGAGGCTAGAAGTAACTGTATGCAGTTGCTTGTAGCCTTGTCTTTAATTAACACCTAATTGCCTGGTTCTTGCAGCCTGTTTTCCAACACTGTGAGCGTTTTGTTCTTGAAGCTGAGCGTTGGCAACGGGCCCATGAGTCTGCCCAAGATGCCTTATCTGTTATGGATGGTGAGCTTTATTCTTTTTGCTCCTGTGCTTTTGGGTACTTCGTCTTTTGTTCTGAGTGCTGTCTTTGCCTCGCACGTCGTCGCCAGGCTGCCGAGAAACAAGCCGAAAAGGCGGAGAGGACTGTTTCCGTTCTCGAGGCTGCCTTGGCTTCCAAGGAGGCGGAGTTGCATGGTCAGCATGAGGAGCTGGTTCGCATTCGCCAGGTTGAGGATGCGCGTGCGCAGGTGGAGGCAGTCGAGGGCAAACGTCTTCGTGCCTTGGCGGGCTCTCTAGTGTGTAAGTTTGGTGTTCTACTATTACTGTTTTCTCTGTTTGGCCTTGAAGACGTTTCTTTGCTTGGTGCAGCTGCTATGGGTGCGAAGCCGATGGAGGCTGCTGCGTCGGGGTCTGGAGTTCTCCAAGGTGTTGTTGATGCTGTATCGAGTGCTGTTGCAGTGGTTGAGGACGTCTGCGCCCGGGCTTCCAATGTTGTGGGTCTTGCGCACGAGCACCTTATGCCGGAAGGTACGAAGGTTCCTGATGGCCTGGGTGCTCGGGTCGCTGCTTTCGGCCCTGATGGAAAAGATATGGTGGAGCTGGTGGCGGAGAGCGTGGTGAGTAGTTCTTCCACGGCCCTGGTCGTCCTTATGGGGCATGGGGTTTCCTTTGACGATTCCTTGGTTGAGACCATTCCGTGCTATTCTGGTGAGAAGGACGACCGAGCCGATAGGCTGGCTCGTCGCCTACAACAAGCTGTAGATGCTCAGGGTCCCCCTGCCGTAGGTGAGGGGGAGGCATAGTAGTGATTTCGCCGTTTGGAAATTTTGTCTGTAATTCCTGACTCTGTTGTGATGGTTGATCTTTTGCAACTTCTATCTGAATGTCTGCTTGGCTGTTCCTCTTGCTGTTTTTGATTTGTTTTGTTCGTCCTGCTGTAGGCCGCTCCTGGCTTCCTTCGTCCGTGGAGTTCGTTGAAGGATGGTGCTCGCGAGGGTGCGTACGAGTCCGTTTGCTTGCGGCTGAAGGACGCTGAGCGGGATATTGTCCAACTGAAGGGGTCCGTGGCCGTTCAGCGTACCCGGCGTGAGCGTGCCGAGTCCGTGGTTGAGGGCCTTGCTTCGTGGGTGGTGAAGTTGTCTGACCTCCTGCGGGGTGAGTCTTGGCTCTGCTTGGTTGCTTAATTCCGTTTGGTGGGTTTTCGCCATCTCTGTCTTGATCGTAGTTCTTGACTTTCGAAGTGCTGACAGGGCGAACTCAGGATGAGGAGAGGGCCGTTCAGTCAGAGATGTCGCGGCTTGATGATCCTAGTGTGCAGGCGAGCAATCCCTTTTGGGCAGATGCGGCTCGTGCTCGAGCGTTTGCGTTGCTTCGTCGCCGAGTTGAGCGGGTACCGGAAGCTCTCGGCTACTGCCAACGGGTGTTGGGTGGTATGCATGCTGAGTTCTATCCATTGGAGGTAGTTCCTTCATCCCTTGAGAGGCTTTGTCGCATGTTTTCTCAGCCTGCCGAGTTGCGCCGAGTGATGGACCACCAAATTCGTGCCGGAGCCCGAGCTGCTTTGGGCTGGGTCCATAGTCATTGTCTAGGGGTGGTTTTTGCTCAGGTGGTGGCGGGTCCTCCAGGTGGTAAGGATCACCCAATGAATGAGCACTACGTGGCTGTAGATAGGCATGCTCTCCAAGTTGTGAGGCGAGTTTGCGAAGAAAACGACCGCCATCTTTGTGCGCTTATTAAGGCGAAGTTGGAGCCTAAAGATTAGGTGCTTCCCTTTGTTGTATTTGCTTCATCTTGATTGTATATGTCATCTGTATTTGCAGTTGCGTGTGGTGTCTCGGGGGGTGGCTGCTTCGGCGAGCCCCCGAGTGCTGAATTTATTTTTGCCGCGATTGAGGAGAACTCCTCTGGGGGTGGCTGCTTTGGCGAGTCCTCGAGTGCCAAGTTAGTTTGCCGTGATTGCGGAGGACGCGTCGGGGGGTGGATACTTTTGGCGAGCCCCCGAGGGTCAAGTTAGTTTTCCACGATTGCGGAGGACGCCTCGGGGGGTGGCTGCTTTTGGCGAGCCCCCGAGTGCCAGATTAGTTTGCCGCGATTGCGGAGGACGCCTCGGGGGGTGGCTGCTTTTGGCGAGCCCCCGGGTGCCAGATTAGTTTGCCGCGATTGCGGAGGATGCCTCGGGGGGTGGGTGCTTTGGCGAGCCCCCGAGTGCCATGTTAGTTTGCCGTGATTGCGGAGGACGCCTCGGGGGGTGGCTGCTTTGGCGAGCCCCCGAGTGCCAGGTTAATTTGCCGCGATTGCGGAGGACGCCTCGGGGGGTGGCTGCTTTGGAGAGCCCCCGAGTGCCAGGTTAATTTGCCGCGATTGCGGAGGACGCCTCGGGGGGTGGCTTCTTTGGCGAGCCCCCGAGTGCCAGGTTAATTTGCCGCGATTGCGGAGGACGCCTTGGGGGGTGGCTGCTTTGGCGAGCCCCCGAGTGCCAGGTTAATTTGCCGCGATTGCGGAGGCCGCCTCGGGGGGTGGCTGCTTTTGGCGAGCCCCCGGGTGCCAGATTAGTTTGCCGCGATTGCGGAGGATGCCTCGGGGGGTGGGTGCTTTGGCGAGCCCCCGAGTGCCATGTTAGTTTGCCGTGATTGCGGAGGACGCCTCGGGGGGTGGCTGCTTTGGAGAGCCCCCGAGTGCCAGGTTAATTTGCCGCGATTGCGGAGGACGCCTCGGGGGGTGGCTGCTTTTGGCGAGCCCCCGAGTGCCAGATTAGTTTGCCGCGATTGCGGAGGACGCCTCGGGGGGTGGCTGCTTTTGGCGAGCCCCCGGGTGCCAGATTAGTTTGCCGCGATTGCGGAGGATGCCTCGGGGGGTGGGTGCTTTGGCGAGCCCCCGAGTGCCATGTTAGTTTGCCGTGATTGCGGAGGACGCCTCGGGGGGTGGCTGCTTTGGAGAGCCCCCGAGTGCCAGGTTAATTTGCCGCGATTGCGGAGGACGCCTCGGGGGGTGGCTGGTTTGGCGAGCCCCCGAGTGCCAGGTTAATTTGCCGTGATTGCGGAGGACGCCTCGGGGGGTGGCTTCTTTGGCGAGCCCCCGAGTGCCAGGTTAATTTGCCGCGATTGCGGAGGACGCCTTGGGGGGTGGCTGCTTTGGCGAGCCCCCGAGTGCCAGGTTAATTTGCCGCGATTGCGGAGGCCGCCTCGGGGGGTGGCTGCTTTGGCGAGTCCCCGAGTGTCAGGTTAATTTTCCGCGATTGCGGAGGACGCCTCAGGGGGTGGCTGCTTTGGCGAGCCCCCGAGTGCCAGGTTAATTTGCCGCGATTGCGAAGGACGCCTCGGGGGGTGGCTGCTTTGGCGAGCCCCCGAGTGCCAAGTAATTTTGTGGAAAAATATTTATGTAATATCTTTCCTGCTGTTCCTGACAAAGAGTGGGCGGGCTCTGTTGAGCGGTGATGTAGTGGCTTTAAGGGCCTGGTAGCTTTGTCTCCCAGTGCTAGGTTTCTTGGGGCGATGCTCCTTTCCTTCTACGGGAGCGCTTCTTCTGCGAGTCCCGTGGTCTTGCTATCTTGGTGGGCTATGAATGCTTCTGCTATCTTGTGGAATTCTTTGTCGCAGCGGTCGGATCTGACGAAACTGCCGCTGATTGTGATGACTCCGTTTGGGCCTGGCATCTTCAGCTTGAGGTAGGCGTAGTGGGGTACGGCCCTGAAGCGGGCGAAAGCTGGCTGCCCGAGAATGTTGTGGTATTGCGACTTCCAATCGACCACTTCAAAGTCAAGTGTTTCCTTGAGAAAGTTCATCGCGTCCCCGAAGACTACCTCCAGGCTTATCCTTCTGAGGGGATAAACTGCTTTTCCTGGTACGATCCCGTGGAAGGTTGTGCCTGAGGATTTGATTGCGTTGTTTTGGATGAGCATGTCGTCGAGTGTTCGGGTGAATATGATGTTGATCCCGCTGCCGCCATCCATGAATACTCGCGACATGTCGTAATTTCCTATTCTGGCCTCGAGTACCAGCACGGCGTGCCCTGGTTGGGGGACGACTGGCGGGTGGTCGTCCCGGGAGAAGGAGATTTCTGTCTCCGACCCACGCAGATACTCTGGGACGGCCGGGTGTGCGGAGGTTGCCAGAAAGACTTTTCTGGTGACTTGTTTCTGCTGCCTTCTTGTATCATGTAGATCCTCCCGTGGGCTTCTGGGTATTGGTTTTCTTCTTCCGGCGTCCTTTGCCGTTCCTGGATGGCAGGCACCTGTCTTGTTGGCAGAGGGGGGGCTGGTGGTGCGCCGTGGACGACTGGTCCAGCTGCTATGCTTGCGAGTGGTCGTGCTACTGCGACCGAGGAGCGGCTTTTCTCTTCGGCCAGCTCGTTGAAGCTTCGACAATTCCTGAGGGTGTGGGATGATTTGAGCTCTCCTCGCTCGTTTCTGAATCCGTGTAAAGAGCACGGTCCATCGAGTTGTTCTTTGGCGGAGCGGAATGTGCGAGTGCCGTCGCGTGGCTGTCTTGTCCTCCATTCTCGTCTTTGAGCCTGGGGCTTGTCTTCTGGGTTGTCTCGGCGCCGTGGTCTATTGTCATCACGGTGCCTACCGTTCCGGTCGTCTGAGAAACCGGCGGCGACCATGTCAGGTCTTCTGTCGTTGTAGAAGTTCCGTCTGGGTCGCTTCCTTCTTCTGTCGTCTCCCCTATCTCTGTTGTAGTCGTAGTCGTACTCTGATCGTGCAATCTGGGTTTCTGTTTCGTTACGAACGGAATCTTCTCCGTCCGCCCAGCTGTTGGCTAGTTCTAGCAGCCGTGCGAGTGTTCGGACTTTCATCTGTCCGAGCTGCTCTTTGAATTCAACGCGCTGAAGACCTCGCCTGAATGCATCGATCGCACTCTCGTCCGAGAGGTCTTCCGCTGAATTCTTGAGTATCGTCCATCGCTGGATGTATGCTCGCAGGGCCTCACTTGTTCCTTGTTTGCATGCCCGCAACTCCTCGAGTGAGGCTGGTCGCTTGTATGTTGATTTGAAGTTTTCTATGAAGGCTCCTCGGAACTGGCTCCAGGAGCTCATGGATCCGCGCCGAAGATTTTTCAGCCAGTGTCGAGTGGAGCTCTCGAGCATGAGGTGTACGTACTGCATCGCCGTGACATTGGTCCCTCTTTGAAACTTGACTGCTGTTAGGTAGTCATCGAGCCATGCCTCTGGCTCCTCGAGTCCGTTGTACTTTTGAGTAGTGGAGTTCAGTTTGAACCCGTTGGGCATGCGCGTCTCACGTATGGCACGTGTGAAGCAGAGTGCTCTGCATGGCTCGATTTCCTCGTCGGAAGTCTCTTCCTCCGAGTACTCCTCGCGTGTTGCGCGTCTTCGCCTGCTGTGGTTGACTCTGTTCTGCGTGATGTCGTCTCGCGCGTCTCGCCGAGTGCTGCGGCGTCTGCCGTTGTCGTCGCTGTCGCGTTTCTTGTGCTTGTCGGAGCGCCTGCGTCTGTCGTCGTTACTGTCGTTGTCGTCGTCGTCGTCGTCTGGCGAACTGGGGTCCCTGTCCGGTGTCCGCTTGCGAGTCTGCCGCTTTGCGCTGGATTTTTTAGGTACCGAGGCGTCGATAGCGTCCTTCATTATCTGCAGAGCTATGGAAGTGTAGGGATCCGTTTTTCCCTTTCTGCTTTTCTAGGAACGGGACAGGTAGTCTTGGGCTCTTATGAGTGCTTCCGCCGGAGTGAGAGGCTCCTCTTCGTCGTCGTCTTCCTCTGACCTGAAGTCGTTTTCCAGTTTCTGCACTACTCTTGTCCTTTCTGTTTTCCGCAGGTTGTTGAGTTTCGATCTATTGCGGATGGGGGAGTCGTGACCTGGCGAGTCACTTCTGGGAGATTGTCTGCGGCTGCTTTTCCTTTCGGGTTCCGCTTTGGCTTGCTTCTCCATGGCTAGGCGCCAGTGTCTCGTATGCTTTGTTAGCTCTCCCGCTAGCTTGTTGTATGCCCTTAGCTCGTCTCTTGTGGCGTCTGATGGTAGTAACCCGCCGCGGGTGACTGCTTCTTTTACCATTGCCATCGATTCCTTGGACAAGTATATTTTTTCTTTGGATGATTCGCCAGCCGCTGCAACCGGGGTTTGCTGCCTGCTGCGCGATGGCTGGCTGCCCTGGCCAGGTGCTTGCTGTTTGTTGCTTGGCAGCTGACTGCTTTTTTGATTGCTTGGTCCTTGCTCCACCGGTACTTTCTTTGGTATGGTCCCCGGTTCTCCTAGTTGTACGATCATCTGACTGGTGTGGCCAGGGCCAGCCGCCTTGTTGATGGTTGGGGTGTCTTTTCGAGTGCCCGGGTCGTCGGCTCGCCCGTTGTTACCTGACGTTGATGTGCCGACTTCTGCCATGAACACATGCGATGGTGCCCTTGCCGTTTCCTTGCCGATGCTTGCGATCGTGCTTCTCCATGCTGGGGCTTCACTCGAGCGGTCGCGAGTAGCGTCGAGCCATGAGTTGGGTGCGTAGCTACAACCGCCAGATGGATCGTCCGTGCGGGCGGCGTCGGCTATGGTCGTTGTTGTAGATGTTGCGGTGGGCGCACGGGTGTCGTCGATGAGGCGGAGGGTACCCCAGTGGTTGATGTAGATCTGGTACTCTCCGAAGATAAAATTGATGCCGGAGCGTAGGTCGGTGAAGACTGGTTTGAGGGCTGGGAGGTGGGCCGTGAATCCGAGGGACTCGAACAGGTTGGATCTTGCCGGAGCCGCCGAGTCGATGAGTGCTGGTGGTGATGAGGCCGCCGAGATCGCGTTCCCAACCTGCGCGGTTCCCACAGACGGCGCCAATTGACGGGGATCAACCCCGGCAAATCCCATGGTCAGGGACCCTGGGTTAGTCATGAGAGGCGCAGGTTGGACGATAGCTCGTCGGCAAACAGGGAGGCTCTCTCCTGCTCGATATTATTGATTGGGAAGATGCGATTACATTGGAGGCCAAGGATGGAGCGCTCAAGGCTAGGGTTACAAGTAAGATTCGATGTCTTTGGTGTCGCCCCTCCCAGCCCTTATATATCGGGCTAGGTCTCGGGGAGTTCATCTACGTGTACAGGTAAACTTTCCTAACCCTAGCTTGCTCCGTACGGTAGGTCTTCGCACCTTCCTTGTGAGTCGAGGACCTCTACGTCGGTGCCATCTAGTGGGCCGAGGCCGTAGTTTCATGGGCCTTCTTCCTTCACGAACACCAGGTAGGCTCATCCGTAGGAGTCGTGAGCCCCTCGTCACCGAATCCATGCAATGCTCAGGGGCGGGATAAGCCGGCTGGCCTGTGAATCCCACCGCTCTCTGAGGGTCCGGGTTCTGTGGCACTTCGTGTTGTCGATGAATCCTCGACACCGCAGGACCCGACAACTCTGCTTGCCGGCTCATACTTTGATAAGGAGTTGCATGTAAATGAGATTGCCCTCGTGATTAATTGGCTTGTTGAGTCATTGCGGTCTTGAGAAGCTCTGCCGCCTGCCGAGCGGCCTGGTCCGCCGGTGTGTCTCCATAGATGGGTGCGGTAGTGAGGAGCTGGGTAGCTAACATCACGTTCGCCGTAGGATTGTTGTAGTGATTAGGGGGTGTATGGAACTGATCAGGCTGAGAGGGGGGAGTCGGCTGATTAGCTATGTTGAATCCCGGAGGGGTTGATTGTTGTGGGCTTTCAAAAAGGTTTCGCCTCGGCAGTTTAGTCAGGATCCGGCTCAAAGGTATGTCTACGCGTGCAAGGCTTAGCCTCTAAGATTCTATCAGCTCCAACTCTTGTTGTAGGCGTATGGCTTCCTGAGCGAGCCGACCCTCCTTCTCTGCTAACCCGGACGCCTCGGCGTTGATTTCATTGCGTATGTTGATCACCCGATGTCTAAGCTGCTCAACCCTTGTTTTCCAGGCCTCCTAGTTATCTAGTGTTACCGGGGTGAGTAGCGCTTCCTCGAAGGCGGCCACAGCTTCACTAAGGGCTTCCTCCCCGATGGGACCTTGGGCTGCTAAACGAGTCGGTTGGTCCGCAACCAGATTAGGGGGTGCACACTGATCTCCCTGGCTTCCCTGTGCTCCGGCTCCTGAATTCTCCATGAAAAAGGAAACACAATACGGAGGCTCAAAGTAGGGGAAATCCGGCTTGTATTCCTCTGATCCGGTGCCGAGTCTGCCGCTTCCAGCAGATCGGATTGACCCGACATACATCGAGCTTCCATCACTGGGGCGTGAGGTCGCATTGGATGTTTCTTCATAGGTGTCATTAGTCAAGGGCTCGAAAGAGCGCGCCGGCTCTGGAGACCCGGTGACGAATCCGACGAAGGTGTGCCTGGAGCCGGCTTGTTGCCGGCTTGAGGTCTCCACATGAACTTCCAGATCTGGCTTTGGCTCAGATCTGTGCTTTTGGCAATGAAGATTTGAATCGACCCGATTGGGACCGGGTAACCAGATTTGAGGGAATCGGCTTCGGGGCCCCAGTGCGAGTCATCAATGTAGAGCTTTCCACGCCGGCTTCTAGTGATCCGCCCGGAGACGAATCCTTCCATGCCTTGCAGAGCTCCTCCAAGAATCTCAACGCCTGCATGCGCAGGCCCCATGGTGGGCGCCAACTATCGTGGGGTTGTCACGGCAGATGTCCGAGTTATCGAACTAGTCGTGAGGCCTTTGCTGTGAGGTGGTATCGAGGAGAGAGTCGACATAGACACGGTACTCGACGATTTGTTCTCGAGGTAAAGACCTACTCCTTCTTCTTATTATTGAAGGTTCCGGCTTGTCGAGAGGACTAGCCGGCTTGTGGATTACAAGGATGTTGGCTCGTAACTTGCGTCTCGATGAGATCTAGGTTACGAGTCGTGTTTTTGCGGATTGTGTTGAGTTGGTTCTGGCGCCCCGAACCCTCGGCTTATAAAGGTGCCGGGTCCAGGGGCCCATGAATCCGATTCTTATACGAGGCGGAGTCCTATTCTACCTTTATTTTAGAAATATGCTACGCGCTATACAGGGCAAGTCGAATTCCATATTGGGCTTCAAGCTTGTCTCCTTGGCGCGTCCTCGTCTAAGCCGAGTCTTATTTTGTGGCCCTTCACATTATAAGCCGGACCAGAGGTTTGTAACTTAATGCCGGGTTATGGGCTTGATCCATCCCCCCGACATCTTCCCCAATGGCGTTTCTCCTTTCGTCGTTGAAGCGGCGAAGGAATTTCTTGACCGGCTTCAGCTTTGGGTCTATATTTAGGTGGTGCTCAGCGAGTTCCCTCGGGACACCCGGCATGTCAGAAGGTTTCCATGCAAAAATGTCCCGATTCTCAAAGAGGAACTCGATGAGCGCGCTTTACTATTTATCAGATAACCCTGTCCCAATGATAAACTGCTGAGAAGCGTCAATAGGGACAAAATTGACTTTCTTTGTATCTTGTGTCGTTGGAACTTGGGGTTGGTATCGGGAGTTGGTTTCTTCAGGATGGTGGAATCTGTCGGGTCTACCTTTTCTTGGTATGCTGATAAGACCTCCTTGGCAGATGCCGACTCTAGAAAATTTGAGGTGATGTTCGTCACATTCTGTAGCCCTGGTCCGGCTCCCATCTACCGTAATTGGGCCATGAGGACCCGACATCTTGAGCTTCAGATAGACATAGCAGGGTCGAGCCATGAACCTAGCGTAAGCCGGTCTGCCCAAGATGGCGTGATATGGGCTCTTGAGGTTTACCACTTCAAAGGGTATGATCTCAGAGCAAAAAATTTCAGCGTTTCCAAAGGCCATATTCAGTCAGATGCCGAATTGCCTGGGACTATTCCGTGGAAAACTATGGTTGAGGGTTGCAGTTGTTTTTGAGTCAATCACATCCTGCGGAAGGTCTCGTAATAAAGGATGTTGATGCTTCTCCCTCCGTCAATGAGCACTTTTTCAAGTGTATAACCTCCAATTTGTGGAGAGACTACCAGAGCCAGGGTGCCTGGGTTCTCTACCACCAGAGGGTGAGCGTCCCTTGTCGAGGTGATCGGTTGTTCGGACCAATTGAGCCACCTGGGACAAGCTGGCTCTGTGGCTACGGCCATGGCGGCTCTCCGCTGCAGCTTCCTGTCTCTCCGACAACTACTGGTGGTGAAGACATGATATGCTGAGTGGTCTTGTAGTTGTTTCAGGTTCGCTTGAAATCCTGCAAGCCCTGACTGATTTTTCTGCCCTCCTCCTCCGGGTCCTTGGCGTTGAGGTACTGCGCCGGCTCCCTGATGACCGAAATTTTGGTTACCATTGTACTGGCCGGCTCCTCCACCTGACCCGGGAGGTCCCCGCCTTCCACGCCATGAAAACTCTTTCATGAAGTTGCACTGTTCCCAGGTGTGATTGGCCGGACGATCGGGTTTACTATATGTTGGGAAAGGCATTTTCATAGCTTCTTCAAAGCTGCTTGGGGGTCAAAAATTTCCTTCCGACTTTTGGTAGTTATTGCCCCCCTGCTTCTGCCTTTGGAAGCCGACATTTGTGTTGGCTACAAATTCAAAAGTAGTCTGATCGAGACGATGCTTGGTCTGCTGACTATGGCTCTGGGATCCTTTGTCGCCGTTCTTTTTATTCTGGACGGCTTTATCCTCTTCCGGATCAACACCCTTGGTTTTGTCAGACTCGGCATACTTAATAACCGCGTTCATGAGCTCTCCCATGATATTGACCATTCTCTTGAGTCGACTGAGTTTATGTACTAAGGCTCAAACTTGCAGTTTCTTTCCAAGACGGTCACAGCTGTCTAGGCAGTAATAGTGTCTGAGGAGTGGACTATATCTGCAACTCGTCGTGCCCATCTTAGGGTCGACTCTCCTTCCTTTTGGACACAATGCTCCAAGTCGACAATTGTTGTGGCTCGCCGGCAAGTGCCCTGGAAATTCTTGATGAACTTTTCTTTGAGATCGGTCCAAGAAGTGATGGAGTTCTGCGGGAGGTTCTTGAACCATGTACGAGCCGACCCTTCCAACATCATCGTGAGGTAATGGGCACAAACTTCTTCGCTGGCTTGCAGCATATCCATGGAGATATCGTACCTCTCGATCCGAATCGCCGGGTCCATGCCAGCTGTATAGTTTCGGATCTTACATGGTCCCTTGAAATCTTGTGGCAAGCGCGTATTACGCAGAGCCGATACCAGACACTGGTTACCCACGGATTTGCTGACAAACTCGGTGTTCTAGTCTTGTGGGAGAAATTGGATCACCGACTGTACGCGGCGCTCTGGATTGGGATTTTCCGGTAGGTCTAGGATTCACACCGCCCCTTGATGGCCCGGGAGTGGTGGTGCTCCATGCTGACGATGGCTGCGGGAGCCGGCGATTCTGCCTGCCGGCTCACACTTTGGTATGGGGTCTCATGTAAGTACGAGAGTCCTTGCGAGTATTGGGCTTGCTGTGTGATTGCAGTTTTGAGTAAGTCCATAGCTTCTCGGGCGGCGTGATCCCATGGAGTGTCTCCATGAATTGTTGTGTTGGTGAGGAGCCGGGTTGCAGCCACCACATTCTCCATGGGTTATTGTAATGGTTTGGAGGTGTATGGAAGCGGTCCGGACGTGGAGGAGGAATCGGCTGCATAGGCGGCGTGTATCCTGGCAGAGTCGGCTGGTGAGGGATGTGGAACATCGCTCGACCTTGGTAATCAGGAGGGATCCGACTCGCAGGTCCTTGAGGGCGTACATGTGCGAGGCTGCGTCTCTGAGCCTCTATCAACTTCGATTCCTCCCGTAGGCGCTTGGTTTCTTGTGCGAGCCGGGTTATCCTTTCCGCCATTTGTTCTTTTTCGACGTTGATCTCCCTCCGTATGCTCATCACCCGTGCTTTGAGTCCATTGACCCTTTTCCTCCAGGCCTCTTGATTCTCCGTTGTCATTGGCATGGCCAAAGCTTCACCGAGAGAGTTCAGGGCATCAGTGAGGGCTTCTATTCCCGTGTGGACTTGTTCTGATGAGCGGGCTGCCAACTCCCTATCTGGATTAGGAACTGCGTTGGCAGCCGGCTCTGCCCCCTGATTTTGGGTTGCGTTCTGGGCCGCCTGACTCCCCTGTCCTCCGGTGTCGGCCATGAAGACCGTGACGCAGTATGGAGGCTCGTAGTAAGGGAAATCTGGGTTATATTTTGCTGGTCCCGTGCCGGGTCTCTTTCTCCCAATAGATTAGATGGACCCATCATCTGGAAAGCTTCCTTCACTAGGGTGTAAGACAGCATCAGATGTTTCTTCTGAGGCATCGTGCATTGGGGACTCGACAGAATGCTCTGGCTCTGGAGATCCATCAATGAACCCGACAAAGTATGCTTGGAGACGGCATGAAGCCGACTCGAGGTTTCCAGAGGGACTTCGGGATCCGTCTCTAGCTCAGATCCGTCCATCCTACCAATGAAGATGTGAATAGACCCCATCGGGACCCGATACCTAGATTCCATGGAGTCGGCTTCAGGGCCCCATGTTGAGTCGTCGATGTAAAGCTTCCCGCGACAGCTTCTAGTGATTTTTCCGGCGACGAATCCTTCCATGCCTTGCAGAGCTCCCTCCAAAATACCAACACCTGCATGCACAGGACCCATGGTGGGCGCCAACTGTCGTGGGAAAGTCACGGCAGATGTTCGAAGAGTCGAACTTGACATGGGACCTTTGCTGCGAGGTGGATACGAGGAGAGAGTCGACATGGACAAGAGACTCGGCGATTTACCTAGGTTTCGGCCTCTCTTTGTCTCGAGTTAAAGACCTACTCCTGCTTCTTATTATTGCTGGTGCCGACTCTTCGATTAGAGGAGTCGACGTGTCGATTATAGTAGAGTCAAATTACAACCTTGGTCTCGAGGAGATCTAGGTTATGTCGTAAGTGTCTAATCCTGACTTGTACTAAGATTGAGTTCTGACTCTCGATCCCGTGGACCTCGACTTATAAAGGTGTCGGGTCCCGGGTTTCCGCCAGTCCGACTCCTACATGAAGTGGAGTCCTATTCTACTTTACAAATATGCTACGTGCTATACAAGGTAAGTCGAATTCCTTCTATGACTTCAATCTCTACGCTTGGCACGTCCGGCCCATGGCCGGGTCTTCTTTTGTGGGCCTTCATATGTAAGTCGGCCCAGAGGTTTATAATGCCGGGTCTATGGGCTTGATCCATCCCCCCGACAGTGCCCCCCCTCGGGGCCCCCTTCGGGCTTCTAGAGTCTTCCGACTTGGATATATTTTTGGTAAATTTTCTATAATTTTTCGAGTACTTTTATTTGTGACTTTTTTCTGCAATCACAGACAATAACAGAAAAAAACAGGCACTGGGCAAAGAATTAGTAGGTTAGTCCAAAATATGTTGTAAATGATATGAAAGTGCATCAAAACATATAACAATATCACCAAAATAAGCATGGAGCAAGCAGAAATTATAGATACATTTGGGATGTATCAACATCCCCAAGCTTAATTCCTACTCGTCTTTGAGTAGTTAAATGACAACAAAGATAATTTCTGTGGTGACAGGCTACCAAAAAAGATTTGAACTTAGTACAATAAGCAAGATATACAATTCAATTCAAGACAATAACAAGAAAGATTCTATATCTAGTATTAAAACTAGCAAAGTAAGAACATAAAGGTGCAAGAAGCTCTCTCTACCCATGACTCAAATGTCTCCAATCAGTGTTCCCATGCAGAAAATGGGCGATGGGTTTAGACCATAAAAATACTAAATAGTTGTTGAGAACTCAATATACTAAAACTTCACACTTGGTCTCCTTTGGAATCTTATTATGACTTGTCCCAGACCACTGGCCAGGTACAAGTCAATTCTATCCTCTCCCTTTTGATTTCGAGAACTCATGCAATGAATGAGCGCAAGCAAGATTAGTTGGAACTTAGGATGGCAAGGAGAATAAATAATGGGGAAACGAAGTAAAAAAGTGTGAAAGGCTCACATCAATGAGGACGATCATAGGGGAGATGTAAGACCCGATATAGGGTACTATTTCAGACCTGGATGTTTCCGTCCAAACTTGAGGACAAAGCACAAATCAGACCCACCGCGACATATTACGAAGCCATATGTCTCGGATTTCAACATGATATCACAACATTACAACTACAAGGATACAACATCTCATACAATCGGCATACAAGTGGCTTAATGCAATACATCAGCAGAAGCTATATGTCTAAGTACAGACTACAAACAAATGCCTAATGGCAAAGGTAAAATCGCCGATCCCCATAACCACATGAGTCTAAGCTCTCCGCCATGATCCTCCTAACTAGTCGTCGTCGAGTCTCCACAAAGGCATCCGAAAGAAAGGCCGTCAAGCAACTCTGTAGTCCAAGATCTTTTGCACATGGTACATAAAAGAGGAAAGAAGAAGGGGGTGAGCTATATCAAAATCAGTATAACTAACTTCTCACGGTAAGGTGGGGTAGTGGTTGAGGTTGCAGCCGCACTAGCAATATATCAAGTGGCTAACGATCTATTTACAGTAAGATGAGAAGCCAAGCATTTGATGATTAAGCGCCTCCATCAAGTCTTCTATCCACTTACTTACGCAATCATAACACCTGTTCTATCCTTGTCCTCATCTTCACATCCAGACGAAGAAGAAGCAGTCAAGGTACACACGAGTTGATCAAGTTTTAGTTATGAGTCGGTTGATGTTATCTATGAACAAGGAGTTGGTCTCAAGTCATCCATAACCGTGGACACGACTTCTCGAAAAGATTTAACACTGCAGTGGTGTACCAACTGCCCATTATAAGCTCTGCACGCATGCTGGCTCTCTCAATAAGGCCCGTTAAAGACACTCATTAAAGAGTTGTTCCGAGAGATCCGGACGTCATAGCCCCTCTAACTAACAACGCACATTTCCGGGTGGCCCCTGGTGAATCGACATCCAGTTCAGGAGATGGAGCGCTCTAGATCTGGTTTCTACCGTTTGACTCCAGGTTTGGATTACCGTGTCATCACTGTGCTCGGGTGCTTAGCTGGCCAGCTTGGACCAACAGGAAACACTGCCCCCACTGGCCCGGTTTGTTTCAAATATGCTGGGGGCCCAACCAAGCACACACACGGTTTTAAATGGTAAATAATCTTGGGCCACCACTAGAACTATTTGGAGCTAGGTAGGTAAGACAAGGGGACCCCACAAAATCCCACACGCGGTTAGTCATACTCGTAAAGAGACACAATACCCGGAACTCGGGTCCTAGGTGACTCGAATGTAACAAAGCATCGAGGCGAGATAGCCTGATCTTCCACCCTTCTTCGAATATAGTCAACATTATAATAATCACATCATCCACAATAACATAATAGTGTGATAGCCTAATCCAAGGAGTAACAGGGTAGCATAGGTAGCATCTTAAGCATGCATAATAAGAAGTGGTTAAGCAAGCAAGGTACATGGCCAAATAAAGGTTTGCTGGGATGTGGGGAACATGGTTGTTTGGGTTTATTTGAGAGGCATGAGTATGAGGTGGTAGGACCAAACAATCGTTCTATACTATACCTAGGCAATGCAAGCTGAGAGCTATAAAGCAAGATATATGCTCCCCTTAGCTGTTGAGAAGACGATTCCAACGGTGCAGGCGATCACAAGCTCACATTGTCTCCGACAGTATCCGCGGTAGCACACAAGAAGGAAACATTGGAAAGAAATCAACGAACATGCATCTATTACTACGACGAAATCACAGGCAAACAAAGATCAAGAAGGTAACATGAGACAACACACTTCGATACGGATCTACCGTCGAGAGTGGTTAAGTGAAGTATCTGTCACACACGACGATACTGTACATTTACGATGGTTCAAGTTGCTTAGCTACACAACATGAGCAAAGGTTGTTAACATGGCATCTCACACAAGCATGGCATATGGCACAATCATGGCAAGAGGTGAAGCATAAAGTATACTATCTATGCTAGTCAATTTTAAATGAGGTAACACCCTAAACACGGCAAACTGCTAAGTACCTTATAACATTTATTGAATTTATTACTGTTCTTCCCTAAACCATCTTCTACATTTTTTAAGAATAGCAAACAATAGCATAATCATGATCTACACGCAATTCTAGTGAAGTTACATATAAAGAACATTTTAAACGGAGCAACGGTTATTAAGTTATGGACTATTACATTTTAGAGTTGCATGGCATGTAAATAGCATTGAAACAACATGTAAACAAGTGCAAACATGGCAAAGGATCACGTTTTAAGAATCTACATGAAAAACTAAGAAAGCTTCATGTAGAACACGTCGCGATCCGAACTACCGTCAAAATGATATCGCCATCGCAAAATCCTATGTTTTCTAATTTATTTAATTTGCAGACAATATCTAATTGTTTACTAGGACTAAATGAGATCAAATGGGCTTAGACAGGTGAGCGCAGGATAACTACGAAACGACTGTGGCGGGGAACATCACACGGGCCAGCCCAACTCACAGCGAACCAAAAACAGGAAATAAGAAAGGATGGGGCTACTCACCGCGCGGGCCTCGTCCCTGGTGGAGAGGCGCACGATGGCTAGCAGAGCAGCGCCTGGAGCGGAGCAGAGGCACGGACCGCAGTCGCTGGGTGGGCCGTACTCTGGTGCGACTCGCCTAGTAGGTCAACAGGGCGCGCATGCGGCTCGTGCCGCGTTGATGGATCGGGCAGGGTCAACGGTCGGTGGCGGCGTTGATCGACGACGGGTGATGTGAGGTGGAGGCAAGGCGAGGGACGGGCAGGTCCAGATCGGAGCTAGCTGGATCTGGCAGGTGGCACGTTCCAGGGGAGGCGCGCCTTCTACGGGTCGTTCATGGTGTTGCACGAGCTCCGGTTCTGGAAGCTTTGTCCATGGCGGCCATGGAGCTCGGGCATGCATCACATGGAGAAAAGAGGGATTAGAGGGAGAGAGGGAGAAAAACAGAGAGTAGGAGGAGGTCCGAGGGCTCACTAGCGTTGGGGCTGTAGCTCGCCGGCAGCGGCGGGAGTCGACGGGGTTGGCTCGGGAGGAGGATCTCATCCACGGGAGCAAGAGCGCTCGGGAGCGAGACTGGGTAGGGACTGGCTTCTGGTGACGTGGCACAACGGGGGCCTCCGATCGCGCGATCCGACAGTTCAGGATGAAGGTGGGTTTCTCCAGATCTGGACAACTAGGGATTGGTTCTGCATGGAAATTAAGGCAGGGTGGCGGCTGAGTTAGGGGAAACCCTAATTTGGCTTAGCTTTGGTGCCTAAAATGGCAGGGGAGGTGCCTCTATTTATAGCCAAGAGTTAGGTGGGCTAGAAGATGACAAAAATACCACTGATTAGAGTGGTTAGTACCTAAAATAAATTAATTTCACTTAGTTTTTTTGGAAACAAGTATTTTCAACAAGGGGTACTGTTTCTCAAGATTTTCAAAAAGTTTTTGCAAGGAAAAAGCATGCAAAAGATTTGAAAAATTGAAGAAGCAAAAACAGGGCAGAATCTGGGAAAACGGAACAACAGGTAGTAAATAACTTTTTCGGGGTACTTCTGCAACTCAAATAAAAAAACTCAGAACAGGTGGTTGTTAGCCAATTGTATAGATCATACTTTCGGAAAAATTTAGATCAAAAAGATGATGGGGTGATTTTACACAGATTTTTCCGTCAAGCAGACATAATCTATTTTCTAGAGAACACGTCACAACTTTTGATCCACTTGCCACCGGAGGCTAAAACTTGGCTGAAAGCTTGAAAATAAATATAAATTGATGTTGCTACAGTATTAACAAGCATCAAGACTGCTAAAACTGAAAGTAAAAAACATTTTGGGTTGCCTCCCAATGAGCGCTTTCTTTTATGCCTTTGAGCTAGGCATAAGGATTATAAAAGATGCTCACAAGAGAATAAGAATTTAAGCAAACGAGAGCATCAAGAAAGAAATATGAAACATATCTAAGTCTGACCCACTTCCTATGACTAGGAACCTTGTAAAGAAATAAATCATGAAAGAACAAAGTAACAAGCATAGGAAGGTACAAGAAGAAGAACTTAAAACTTTCATCATAAAGGGAGGAGTTTTAGTAACATGGAAGTTTGTACAACCAATCTTCCCTCTCTCAAAATAATTTACATTAGCATCATGAACAGCATCAAGAATATAACTATCATATAAAGCATGTTGTTCATGTCCTACAAGCACACTTGTATAGTATTCAACACGGTCATTAGGAACATAAGATAAATGCAACCAATCACTATGATCCTTAATAAAAGAAAAATTCTCCGGAATATGGTTTGGAGATTTTAAAAAGATAATAGGACAGTCAAGTCTGTAAGCATCATCCATAATGGCATCCTAGCCAAAAATGCAACAAGTATCAACTTCATCAGAAAGGGATGTTTCAAGTGAGTCCTCGGGATCATAGGATTCCACTTCATAGAAATCATTGGCCTCTTCTAGGGTAGCAAGATTTTTTTTAAATACTCAGTATAATCATTGCAAACATAATTCTCAAGGCAATACTTAAGTACTGCAGAATTTTCAGACTTGTGAATAGTGTCGTAATACTTTTCAATCAAAGAAGCAATCTCACAAGCACCCTTAAAAGCAAGAAATTCTTCAGTCTTTTCAACATCAAAGTGATAATAAACACCTTTAGCATAAGAAGATAAGATCTCATTTTCATTAAACTCTCATTGGAAAGGAAGGTGTTTGAGGTCTTTTTTAGAACAGCAAGTAAAATCATAAACGTGGCACAAAGACTCAACATAGCAATAAGAAATTGGTATTTGATCCCATAAGTGTTTCCCTTTCTGTGATAAGCGTTGTCGCGTATAATGAGCATGCTCTCCAATGATTTTCCCTCAACCAATTAGGTTGGATTCTTAGCGCGAGCACAAATAGATCGAAGACGATCCAACTGAAAAGTGTCGATCCTACCATATTTGGGTGGTTCCGCACCCATGGTGAGGATAGCATCAGTAGGCAGAGATAGGCAAAGAAAAAAGGTAGAAATTGATGGCGTTTTGAAGGGTATAGACCTTTGTAGATCCTCCCCGGAAACGGCGCCAAAAATTTAGCTTGATGGGTGAAGATAACACCTCCTCGTTGGTTACCCCAAGTGGAAGGTTATGATGCAGGCATCGGTAAATTTCCGTCAGTGAAGATACCAAGGTTTATATCTCCGGTAGGATTCCAAGAGCTACAAGTAGGTGACAACAACGCCTGAAGCTTAGCTGGTGGGTAAGTTGACGTGGACCTGCACACAAGAACGCAAGTAAATTTTCTACCAATGAGTTCAGAGGGGTTGTCAATCTCATCGGCCTTGTTGTTTACAAAGGATCAAAACACAGGAGGAAATAATAGTGGTGCTACTAAAAGGAAAGTAAAAGCAGTAAATAAGAATGGTGTAAACTATGCTGGAAATATGGACCGGGGTGTCATGACTTTCACTAGTGATGTCTCTCTCCCAAAAAAAGATAAAGAACTATGTTGGGTGAACAAATTACAGCTAGGCAATTAACATAATTATAACGCACCACAATGCTAATTGTGCTACTAGAAAGTAAAGAGGATCAATCGTATGAGAATTACACCAAAACAAGTAAACTGTTTATCCATCAACATCTACTCACTAATCATGCACCTTGAGATATCTATCCAGAACATCTCGCTGGTATTAAGTTGCGAACCCCAACCAAATAGTAGGCTCAAAGTAACGGACAATTTCCTTAACACTCTATGCGTAATGTAAGCAATCCATGTAAGCACGGTTACAAGCACCGTTGTTTTCTCCCTGGTAGCAACACATCCCCTAGTCTCATGTTTCTGTCACTCAAGCTATACATCGGGGGGCATGAACCCACAATTATGCATAAAAATCCCTCTTAGAGTTGCAAGCTACTACTTGGAAAAGGTAAAAAAAGACAACAGAGAACATGCAAGAACACTCAAGAACTAAAATATAAAGGTAAACCACATATATTATTCATCACAAACTGAACATAATCTCATAAACCATCGGATCCTAGAAAACACAGCATAGAAAAACATGAAATAATACATAGGTGCCTTGATCATGATAGGCAGCTCACAAGGGCTAAACATTGAAGCACAATATTGGAGAGAAGAAATCACATAGCTACTGGTCATGGACCCATGGTCCAAGGGGGACTACTCACGGCGCATCCCGGAGGCGATCATGGTGATGTAGAGGCCTTCGGAGATCAATCCTCCCTCCGGTAGGGTGCCAGGACAGCTTCTTCAGGCAATCCCGAGATCGGAATCGCGATGGCGGCGGAACATTGGACGAAATCGCGTAACGGGAAGATAAATATAGGCCCGAGGGATGCCCCCTGGCATAGGCGACCAGGTGGCGCGGCCACCCCCTGGTCGGGCCGTGGAGGCGCCTGGATGGGGGTGCTCCCCCCGTCGAGCCCCCCTTCGAGCTTCTAGTGTCTTCTAACTTGGATGTTGTTTTGGTAATTTTTGAGCACTTTTATTTTTGACCTTTTTCTGCAATGCACGGACAATAACACACAAAAATCGACACTGGGCACTGAATTAGTAGGCTAGTCCAAGATATGTTCTAAATGATATGAAAGTGCATCAAAACATCTAGCAATATCACCAAAATAAACATCGACCAAACATAAATTATAGGTACGTATGTGACATATCATCATTGCTCTGGATATGAAAGTAAAACACAAAATGACCGACGCATGCTTCGACGAAAACATGTCACTCTGGCACGAACGTCTTCCCAAGGGGAACACTTGCCCGACCAGTTTCAAGGAGTCTCAGAAAATTGTGTGTCCTCTGGATTTACCGCACGTTAAATACCATGTGTGCATGAACGATTGCATCATTTATCGGCATGAGTACGCGGAGTCTTCCGTCCGAAGTGCGGCGTTAGTCGATACAAGAAGAGGAAGAACCTCCTCGAAAAGTGGTGTGGTACTTTCTGATCACTTCTCGTCTTGAGCGTTATTGGGCTGAACCTAAGAAAGCTAAGATCATGGGCTGGCATGCGGAAAGGAAGCAACAGAAGGAAGAAGCTGAAAAAAATGATCCAGAAAAAGAAAGGATGTTGATTCACCCTTCGTATGGGACACAGGGGAGGCGTTGAACTTCGAACATGACTTTGGGAAGGATCCAAGGAATGCCATGTTGGTCGCGAGAATCGATGGAGTCAATCCTTTTGGCAACCAGAGCAGCACACATAGCACCTGGCATGTGTTTGTGTGCATGTAGAACACCCCCCTGGGATTGCATGAAGAGGAACTACATGCACATGAGTATGCTAATTGAATGGTTGAAACAACCAAGAGACAACCTCAATCAATATCTAGGGCTCCTGAAAGCGGAGCTAGATACGCTATGGAGAAAGCCAGCCAATACGTGGGATACCGTAGAGGGAGAATATTTCCCTATGAAAGTTGCACTGCTCACGACGGTGCACGACTGTCTCGGTTTAGGATATGTCGCGGGGAAGGTGGTCCATGGATTCTATGGATGCGCCAAGTGCATGGATGACACAACGTATCGCCAACTAGATAGGGATCCTGGGTCTTCGAAAACCGTGTTCAAGGGACATCAAAGATGGCTTCGTGACAATGACCCATGGTGAAAGAACTAGGATCTGTTCGATGGTGAAGCCGCACCCCAAAAGGCGCCATGTATAAGGAGCGGCACCAAAAACATGCTGAAAATTTGGAAAGAGTGCCCACTGCCAGGAAAGAATTCTAAGTGAAAGGCGCCTAAGCCGCTGATAAAGGTATGGAAAACGAGGTCTATTTTCTGGGACTTGCCGTACTGGAACATCCTCGGTGTGGCTCACAGCCTTGATGTCATGCATATCACGAAGAAGGTGTGCGAGTGTCTACTTGTTACCCTGTTCAACATGACAGAAAAGAACAAAGATGGGCCGAAAGCAAGGGCAGACTTGCTATCAATGGGCATCAGGGAGGAGCTTCATTGTAACACCCCGATAATCAGGCAATAGTAATTCAAAAGTGATCACCTTATCTAATGCCAAGTAATCATGATTATGCTAATAATGATTACCCTTGATCATGGCTTGTCCAAATCCAACCAAGATAAAAATTCCAAATCTACGTTGAAGTAAAACTTTGTCTAAAAATTGTGCACCCAATTTTTTTAATTGCACAATAATCACTGGACCATGTTCAGACAACCTAGGGTATTTATTAAGCTTTTAAATAAAACAAACAATTCTAACCAGTAGAAAAAGAAGCCCAAATACCCATTTAATATTGGAATAAAAATCAATTGAATTTAATTGTGCACCAAACTTTTTCTGGTAATCTACAAATGTGCAACACAAATATACCAACAAGTTTCATACTTTCTAAAAATCATTTGATGCCAAACATAAATAAAATAGGTCAACAGAACTGCTGGAAAACAATTTTTTTTGAAAAACGACTATGTCCCGCCCAGGGCAAGGCCCACCCTTCGGGCCCGGCCCACTCCCACCTCCCCTTCTTCTCCCCCTGTTCACCCATGGCGTGGAAGCCATCCATGGTGACTCTCCACGCCGTGGCGGCCATCCGGCGGATGCCGATGAGGTTAAGACCTCGAGCCGCCCCGCACCCTCCCTCCCGAAAACCTAGCCGCCCCTTTCTCTCCCTCGAGCCGCCGCCCGCCCTCTCGGCCTCGCTCGCCCCGCACCCGTGACCGCGCCGGCGAGGCTGCGCGTCCATCGGCCACCCCGTGTCGCTCTGCCCTGTCGAAGGGGTCGCCAACGCTCGTCCACGACTCCCCGTCCATTCGTTCATCGCCGGAGACCACTGGGCATCGCGAACCTCGCCGCCCCCTTCCGTCGGCTGCCTCCGCTACATCTCCAAATTCGCCGTCGACCGCACCTCCCCGACCTCCTCGAGCTCGAAGGCAGCATCCCGGTGAGCTCCCAGCCTCTCCCCAATTGTCCCTGCCCGATTTGACGCCGTAGGGCGGTGCACCCGCCCGGGCCTCCATTGAAGGGAACTTGAGCTCCTGAGCGAGCGCAACCGCGCTCGCCTTGACAGCCTCCGCAAACCGCGCCCTGGATCCCTTTGCCCCGCACCCACGCCTCCCTGTACACCTGCTTGCCGCACCTGCCCACTTCCCCTCGCCGGCCGGCCTCGCTGTGCCCGGTTGTGGCCATGGTCGTGCGACCCTGCCATGGTGTGCGGCTGCTGCTTGCCCGACAGCGTGCGGCCGCGCCTTGCCGCGCGTCGGCCTGCCGCTGCCACCAGCCAAGCCGCTGCTGGCCTCCCCCGCTCCACGCTCGCTCCGGTTTCCCCTTGGAAACGCCCCTGGTCTCCCCGTGCTTCTCCGTCAGTGCTCTGTCCATCGTCCGGGTTCAGAATTTGGACACTGAATTTTTCTTCAGTTTCGTTGGAAAGAGAGTAGTGCCATATCTCTTTGTCATGTATTTATAGTGTGGCAATTTGTTAGCATTCATCGAAGTGGTTCAGTGGCTTGTGCTTGTGATGTGCACCGGGGAGGTGCTGGGCTCGACTCCCTCCTGGGACGTTTAGACCCCCTTTTTATATCCTTGTTTTGTACCACAGTGCAGCTACTGCCTGAAGCTGTTGCTGCTACTCTGAAATTGTTGCTGCTGTTTGATGCTGATACTGCTGTTGTTCTATCATTTTTGACAGCAACGAAATAGCAATAAATTGCATCCCAACATGGCAAAAAATAATATGAGCAGAGTGTAGACATAAACAACTTCAATTTTTTCCATTGGACCAATTTCATTCGGTGCATGGATTTGCTACTACTGTTTGATGCTTATACTGCCTGAAGCTGTTGCTGCTACTCTGAAATTGCTGCTGCTGTTTGATGCTTATACTGCTGTTGTTCTATCATTTTTGACAGCAACGAAATAGCAACAAATTGCATCCCAACATGGCCAAAAATAATATTAGGAGAGTGTAGACATAACAAACTTCAATTTTTTTCATTGGACCAATTTCATTCGATGGATGGATTTAATCCTACAAAAATCAAAAATTGCAACTTTTTGTTAATGGCACAAATGACAGAAAATAGAATTACTTGATGCCTACTTTAGGGTTGTTAATATATAATTCAAAAAAATGTTTTACGAAAATTAAACCCATAGAATGTTAGTAGACCTTATATGTGACAAATTATCTATAGGAGGTATTGCAATTTGAGCTATAGATGAATAGGTATTATCTTGCAAAGAATGAATAAAATAAAGTAATCTATAATTAAAAATTGGTAGCACTGTTTAGGTAATGTTTTAATTAGGAAAATGAACCCTAATAATTTTGGCTTCCGTACCAGTTTCGAGATCGCAGAAAATTGTTCAATTTGATATATGGCACTAATTCGTCGGGTGGGCAGAACATTAAACCATAGCCCTTCGAAAGCAGCTAAGTGTGTTAAGTTCTCCGACTTAGCCAAAATCCATGGAACTTACATGTGGGTCCCCTTTGACTCAGTCAACATTTGACCAGTCAACTGCTGAGTCAGCAATTGACTTGGCCCCACCTGTCAGCCTCTCCTGATTGGACTTAGTTGACTAGTCAAATGCATTGTTTTGGATGATGTTGAATTAATAATTAAATAAATTCCAGGAATGATTTAAAATAATTTAAATTGGGAAATTCAATATCTGTTAAACCGTATCTCTGTTGGAAAAACTTTACACATCAAAGGTGATAAAAAAATACAACGAACCCGGATACACTACCCGTATAACCACCGCACCCCTCTAACCTACCGAACATCGAACATTTCCCCTCCGGTTCATTTGTCTGTCAGACGACTAGAGCCGGTAAAACTGTCCGGATGAAAATGTTCTGAACAAGAAAGTTGTTCAGAATGGAACAACGAGCACGGATACACTATCCACATGTCTGTCAGATGTCTCTAACACTGCAGACATGGAACCTTTCCCCTCCGGATCATCTGTCCGGTAATCAACCAGTACTGATGACTCATCCCCGGATAAATTCCTGCTCCGGGTGTCACAACCCTAGTTTTGGTATGTGCTTTTATTATTAGAAATAATTGCATCATCTTTAAATTCCTTGGTTTAATAATTGAGGATTTGGAAAAGCCTCAAAAAGAATTTAAATAAAAGGCCAGATAAAAAGTTTTTCCAAAATTTCTCCAAACAATTTTGAAAAGTCCTATAAATGAGTATGATCATTTTAAAAATGATTTGGAGTCAAACCCATGCTCATGGATTTTTCAAATATTCAAACAGAGGCTTGGAAATTAAATTTAAATGCTATTTGAATTGGATTCAAATAATTTGAATTCCAAAAATCTTCAAAACTTGGGAGTGACCAGTACTAGGTCACATATGTCCAAGATAAAATTTTGAGGATTTTTAAAAATGCTTTGATATTTTTTTCAGAGCAGAACAAATCAAACAGAAAGAATAAAAAGAAATTAAACAAATGGGCAGAGCCCACCTACCTGGCCCACCTGGCCCAGCAGAAGAGGCCCGGCCCAAAGGGGCAGGGTCGTCTTCTTCGCGGGGACAGGCAGGCGGGCACCTGCGTGGCGAGCATGCCGCCGTCGGCAGCCCGCCCACGGCGCCCCCCTCGTTCCTATCTCCACGCAGAGGAGCCCCTCGAAGCTCCCCTTCCTTTCCCCCCCTCTGGAACCCTCTTCCCCCTCTCTCCCGTGCGATTCCGCGAGAAACCGAGAGCCCGACGTCGCCGCCGACGTGCGCCACCGTGGACAGAGGCCACCCCTCGCCGCGCCAGCTTGTCCGTTGTGCTCCTCTCCGTCGTCTTCGTCACCCCGCGCAGTCAATTGGAGCAAGGAGCCCCGAGAGCCGTCGTCCCCTTTGTCGTTCTCATCGCCGGCCGCCGTCACGCCGTCGTCGAATTCGAGGCCACCGCGGCTCCTCCGGCACTCCTGTCTGCACCAACACGTTCAGGGTGAGCTCCCCGTGCTTTCCCGCCTAACCCCTGTAACTCCCTCAGTTGCCTGTAACAGTAATCATCATCACTGTTGACTATCACTGTTTGTTAATCACTGTTATCCCCTGTCCTTAATCAAACTTTACTTCTGCTCTTTTCAAACCATGCTGGTTGGTAATCATAACACAAAGCCCAATGCATTTTGCTCATCATGAAACCAAACCCTAGTTGAAACTACCTCAAATGGAAATTAAAACAAAAGTGCTCAAATAAAGTTGTTCCAAAAATCATGGAACTATTTTTGTAAATTGCCTAAAATCATTACAACCATGTTGGAACAACTTTGGTAATTTTTGAAGTTGCAGGAAACTCTAAACAATTCAAACAGTAGGTTAAAACCCCTACTTTGGGAATTTAATAATTAAAAGAAATACCTAATGATTTTATTTTACTACAAAAACTTTTGTGGAACCTTAGTAATATGTAAACCTAATTTACAAACCCTAATAACCTTTTTCAAAAATGCCTAGGTTAGCAAAACAAATACAAAGTACAGAAAACAAAAAGGAAAATAAAAACAGAAACAAAGCAACTAATCTACGCCCAGGGCGATGGCCCAGCCCACCCCGGCCCGTCTTCCACCTCCCACCTGCCCCCATCCCATCGGCCACCTGCTCGACGCCATGCCGCCGCCGTGGCCGTCTCTGCCACTGGAGCCCCCCTCCCTCACCTGCTCCCTGCGACCGGGGAGGTGACAAGGCCAACCCCAGCAGCTCCTTGGACACGCCCCCCCCTCCATTCCCCTCCTCCTCCTCTCGCCATCGCCAGGGAAAGATCCGCCCGAGCTCGCCGTCGCCATGACCGCGCCCACTCGCGGCCGGCAAGCTCCCTAGCCCTCGAAGCCGTGTGCACCGGGTGCGCCGTCGTCGACTACGTCGACTACTGCGACGAATTCAAGCCGGGAGCACTCCCTCGCCTCGCCCGCGTCATCGTTCCCCATTCCGGCCGCCGTGATCCCGTCGTTGATTCCGGCCTCGTCGAGCCTCCCCGAGCCCACTGCCTCCCACTACGTGCTCACGGTGAGTGTGGCCACCACCTCCAACTCCCCGCTTCGCATCCCTCTCGTCGTAGCTCGAGTCGCCATTGGAGCCCGAGCGTCTGCTCCGCCATTGTTGACGATGCCGAGCTCACAGGGCCTCCTAGCGTGCGCTTGTGACACCTTTGTACTCCCCGTGCATCGTAGGTTCGATTCCATCCACTTGCGCGTTCGTTTTCACTCCGTAACCCCGACTTCCATTTTGACCCGAGCGCTGCCTCCGCCATTGCCCACGGCGAGCTTCACTCCGGCCACCCCCGACGGCGCCACCACTTGGAATCGACGCGACGCTGTCTTCCGGTTCTAACGCACCAGATCCCATGGCGAACGGTGCCCCTAGCCTGATTCCGACCCCCTCCCGTGGCCTCCGCCGTGCTGGGCACGCCGGCGTTTAGCCGCCGGTGCCCCCTGACGTGGCACCCCTGGGGAAACCCCCCTGGGTCGCGGCCAGTGGACCCCCTGGTCCCAGTTGACTGGGCTGACCAGTCAACTGTGCTGACTGGGCAACCCCAGTCACTGACAGGTGGGTCCCCCTGGAATAATTAAACTAAATGATTTAGATTAATCAGATAATTTAAATTGAGTCACTGACATGTGGGTCCAGGGGTATTTTCTAATTTAATTAAGTGTTTTATAAATAACAGAGGCTGACATGTGGGTCCCACATGTCAGCACTGTTCTGGATAATGTTGTGCATAATGTTTTGGATAATGTTTAAATGAATAATAAAAGAAATCCAGAAAATCATTTAAATCGATTTAAACTTCGAAATTCAATAACTTTTAAACCGTAACTCGGATTCAAAAACTTTATACATGAAAATTGATCAGAAAAATATAACAAATACGAATACGCTATCCGTATGTTTACCACCCCCCCTCTAACACAACGAACATCGAACCCTCCCCCTCCGGACCGGCGGTCCGATAAACTGTCCGGTACTGTTAGAGTGCCCGGATGAATTTATTCCGAACACGAAAGTTGTTCGGAATGGATCAAATAGCACGGATACACCCCCCTTATGTTGTTCCGATAACCACGACACCTCCGGCTTGATCCTTCCCCCTCCGGAAACCCTGTCCGGTAATCACCCGGAGCCGGTAGTTCATCCTCAGATGAATTTCCGCTCCGAGCATATTGCATTGCACTGCGTTAGAACACCGATAACATTTCATCTATCTTGTCATGCATATGTTTGTATATTATTGCTATGTATTTACTGCTTCCCCCCCCCCCCTTAATCTTCGGTAGACCCCGCTGCTGCCGTCGACTACACCGCTGCTGAGTACGACTACTTCGTCGACGACCCTACTACTACCGTCGAGCTTGCAGGCAAGCAGAGCCATTCTCTTCCCCAGATATCGCCTATCTTTCCGTACATTTCTTGCACTAGGCATTGTTACTGCTGCTGCTACGTTTACAATCCTATTGAATTGCATAGCCTGATTTTTGTCGCCCTTTGATGTGCCTTCCTTATCCTATGCTGCCTATTATTATTATGCCTTATTCAGCAGTGAGCCCTGCGCATTGTTAGCTAGGATTAGATAGAGGGCTGTGGTCACTCAGGGGAGTGAACGCGGATACAAATATTATAACTGCACAGGTACGGTACAATGCAGACACCGCCACAGGCCCGACCTGGGTTATGCCTAGTCACCTCAAGTGTGAGCTATCAAGGAGTAATCTTTGTACTCCACTCGAGGCTGACTTTGTCTTACCGTCATAGGGTTTAGAGTAACGGTTGTCCTAAAGGTAAGCAGTCGGGTGACCCAACGGTGCCCGCGAGAGGTACTGCGACGGGACGACAGGGAGGGCACGACCAGTGTACCGGTGTGCTTGGCCCCTGATCGTTGTCCGCGAGAGTTACCAAACCACGAAAGTCGAGCTCCTCCAGGAGCACACGCGAGACAAGGTAAGGAGACGGTTCACCTTGTTGGTAACCGCAGTGACTTGGTGGGACGACAGGGCAGGCACCGATGTACTGGTGGTCCTGGCTGCTGTCGTTGTCCGCGGGTCGGTTAAGTCGAGGCAACGATAACGGTTGTCACGCAGGTTAATTAAAATGCTAAATGGTTCAGTGAATGTCTTGAGTTGGCTATATGCCATGTACGCACTACCTACCCGTGGGATTACGAGTATGGGCTCCTCTGCTTCTTAGTGTCGTCCGAGGACTCTTCAGACGTCAGCAGTACCGCGGGCTGATTGCCGGGAAGTGGTGTTCTCTTATTTGCCGCGGCGTGTGATTTGTATTTGCTTTGATTTAACTTCACCGGCTAGTCACGCACCGTGCAGGAGTACGTTTGGGTTGGGGTCCAAGGCCCGGCGTACTTAGGATTTAGACCGGCGGATCACCTCTCTGTTGAGTTTGAAAGATGGGCTAGGAAGTGTCGGATAGCCTTGGTGGAGCGTTCCCTGACAAGGTTCCCGCCACCCAGGAGATCCGTGCGTGTAGCGTAACACAAGTGCACCCCTGCAGGGAAGATTGATCTATCGATAGCCGTGTCCACGGTAACAGGACGCTTTATGCTGAAGCTGGATCTTACCACTAGAAACTATTATTATTAAACTTTATGGTTCCGGCTTTTCTTCCTCGCGGGGATGTCGAGGAGGTGAACTCGGAGGCATAGTTAATTATGATTACAACTTATTATTATACAATGCTGCAGCAACTTCTGCTGCATTGTTACTTTCATTTCTGTTATATAAACTGTTGGCTGATTCTTACCTCATGCTGCAAGACATCGTTGGAAGATGCTAGTCTTTGTTAGGCCTAGCTTCTTACCCTTGCTCTGTATTTCTGTCTTTCAGTCCACTATATACAGCCTCTTCTTTCCATTGATACAATGCATAATGCTTAGTAGCGGACGTAAGACTCGCGGGTATACTAGATACTCACCTGCTTTATCTCCTTTACTGTTTTGCCTGATCGGCCGCCGCAGCCGACGTTGGAGCCCAGGAGCAGGAGTACCCCGGAGGCGCCTACTACGACGTCGAGTTCCCCGTCGACCAGGAGTAGTTCGGTGGATCCCAGGCAGGAGGCCTCGCCTTTTCGTTCTGTATCTCTGATGTGGTTTGTGCTAGCCTTCTTAAGGCAAAACTTGACTAACTATGTCTGTACTCAGATATTATGACTTGTATGACTTATGTATTCGGGTCCGCGTGACCCCCTCTATTGTAATATATTTGTTTATCCTTTTGTGTTTAGTGTTGTGCTGTGATATTATCACCGTGGCACCCTAATCTTAGCCGTGTACCCTGTGTGTATGATTACTGTACACGGGTTGATTTTGGGGGCGTCACAAGTTGGTATCAGAGCCGACTACCTGTAGGAAGCCACCCCACCACTACCTGGTCGAAGTTGAGTCTAGACTTTGAAAAACTATTTTGCTAACTTAATATTTGGCTTACGGGCCCACATCGATGTGACTACGGTGGTATCTATGGTATTAGGATCCTTTTCTCCTTACCCATGCTCTGGGAATCTGCTCTCTTATCCTTGCTGGTAAGTTTTACAAAATCTGAATTAGGATCACGTTCTCTTGATTCCATCCGGCGTTTTTATGGTGCATCCCCCATTGATCGAGTCGTGTTGCAGGAGTCGTACGCCAGTTCCCAGACCGCGGATCCCATTCTCATTCTGGGAAGGCCGCGCGTTCTCTGGCATCAACTGCTGTGGCCAACAGTTTTCTTGCGGCGTGATTGACATAGTGGAATCTATGTCGCGTCGTGTAATCCTAACCGCGGTCTGCGCGCCGCCTAGAGAGTCTTTTTCCTTAATTTCTACGACGTTACGCTGCCCGATTTTCGATTGACTCTGTGTGCAAATGTGTATGTCTTATGTGACTACTCCTGCATATATCTACGCCTTCTTTTCGTTGTCGATTACATCAGGCTTAATTTCGGTATCTCGTTAAATTTTCATCGCTGAAATACCCTTGTTAAATGCTAGCAGGATGGCTGGTCGTGGTCGTGGTCGTGCTGCCAACGACCCACCTCCGCCGCCGGATTATATGGCCGCGATGATGCAGCAGTTTGAGATGAACCGTCAGTTCATGCAGAATATCATGGCTCAGTTCCCTCAGCCGAATCAGAATGGGCACCACCATCAGCATGCCACCGTGACTCTGCACGACTTCACCCGCCTCAACCCCACTATGTTCCGCAACACTGTTCAGCCGCTGGATGCTGATGACTGGCTTCGCGACATCACTCACGAGCTGGAGTCTGCTAATGTCGATCCAGCCGACTATGTGAACTTTGCGTCTTATCATCTGAAGGGCGCCGCTGCTCAGTGGTGGAACACCCACAAGCGTTCACTGCCAGTCGGAGAAGTCATCACTTGGGATGAATTTCAGTCTGCTTTTCGCGGTCGCTACCTTCCTCAGGGGATCATGGACCGTAAGGCGGAAGAATTCCGCAACCTCACTCAGGGCGACATGACTGTTGAAGCCTATCAGCGCGAGTTCCTTAACCTCTCTCGCTATGAGGAAGAAGAGATCGCCACTGATGCTCGCAGGCAGCAGAAGTTCCGTCGTGACCTCAACCCAGAACTCAGGCTCGCTCTTGCCGTTCATGATTTCGCCAACTTCGCCACCATGGTGAACAAGGCTATCACCGTCGAGACTTCCCAGATGGAGCACAAGACCTCTCTGAAGCGTTATCGTGACGTTGGCTCATCTTCGGGCGCAACGCAGAAGCGTCGTATCTGGCTCCCTACCAGTTTGACCCACTCAGCTGCCCCTGCTCCAAGGCCGTCCTATGCTGCACCCCGTCTGCCTCCGCCACCACAGATGCCAAGAGCTCTGCCTGCACCACCCAATGCACCACCCCTTCGTCCTCAGGATGGATTATGCTTCACGTGCCGCCAACCTGGGCATTATTCCAGGGAGTGTCCCCAGAAACAGAAGCAACTGGTAGTTCACCCCGCTGGCCGCGGAAATGGTCGTGGCAACCACAGGACCCCCAACTATAATACTGGGTCTGCTGCTCATGCTCGTGGTCATGCTAACAACATCAATGTTGAAGAAGCTCAGCAACAACCCGCTACCGTGATGGGTACTCTTCTCGTTAATTCCGTACCTGCTACTGTTTTATTCGATACAGGAGCATCACATTCATTCTTGTCGGAAGCATTTGCATTGTCGCATAACTTTACGCTTGAGAATATGAACCCACCGATGGTTGTCCGCACCCCGATAGGCCATGCCCACACCTCCAAGATAGTTCCCGGAACCATTGTTGAAATTGAAGGGATTGAATTCCTTGCTTCCCCCATCGTTCTGAAGTCTTCCACCATAGACCTCATTCTGGGAATGGATTGGTTGAAATCTCACGATGCCGCACTGTATTGTGGCACCAGCTCTGTCCGACTTTTACACCCCTCCGGCGAGATTGTTATCCACACCACCAGAGTAACCCGTAATGCTGAAACACAGATTTTTATGATGAATGCTTTGAATGCCGCCCCCCTTGAAGGCATTGAGACCGTTCCAGTCGTTCGCGATTTTCCCGACGTCTTCCCAGAAGAACTGCCGGGGATACCCCCGATCAGGGAAGTTGAATTCGTCATCGACTTGAAGCCAGGCACTGTTCCTATTGCCAAGCGTCCTTACAAGATGCCGCCACATGAACTCCTTGAACTTAAGGAGGAAATCGACAAGGCACTTCAGAAAGGATTCATTCGCCCCAGTTCCTCAGCTTGGGGAGCACCTTCGCTCTTTGTCAAGAAGAGCGATGGGACAAACCGATTGGTCCAAGATTATCGGCCCATTAACCAAGCCACCATCCAGAACAAATACCCACTTCCCCGGATCAACGATCTGTATGATCAACTTGCCGGATCCAAGGTGTTTTCTAAACTCGACTTGAGGTTGGGTTATCACCAAATTCGGGTCCGTGATGAGGACATTCCGAAGACTGCCTTCATTACTCGCTATGTTTCATACGAGTACACCGTCATGTCCTTTGGCTTAACCAATGCTCCAGCCACCTTCTCCAGATTGACGAATTATATTTTCATGGAGTACCTCGACCAGTTCGTCGTGGTTTATCTGGATGATATATTGATATATTCCAAGAATGAAGAAGAACATGCAGAACATCTTCGTCTTATACTGGAGAAGCTTCGGGAACACAAACTCTACGCTAAGTATTCTAAGTGTGAGTTCTGGCTTCCCGAAGTAACCTACCTTGGACATGTGATTTCCAAGGATGGCATTGCCGTCACCCCAGAACGTATCCAGGCTATTCTTGACTGGACTCCTCCCAAGACCGTCAAGCAAGTCCGCAGTTTCCTCGGACTCGCTAGCTATTGCCGCCGTTTCGTCGAGAATTTCTCCAAGATTGCCAGGCCTCTGACTAATCTGCTTCACAAAGGCGTCAAGTTTGAGTGGACAGATAAATGTCAAGAAAGTTTTCAAGCCCTCAAGGACAAGCTAATTTCTCCCCCGGTGCTCGCTCCCCCTGATACTCAGAAGGACTTCGTGATATATTGCGACGCGTCTCGTCAAGGATTAGGCTGTGTCCTATTGCAAGAGCGCAAGGTGATTGCTTATGGCTCTCGTCCGTTGCGTGCTCACGAAGACAAATATCCAACACATGATCTCGAATTGGCAGCAGTAATTTATGCATTGAAGCTGTGGCGACATTACCTCGTTGGTAATCGTTGCGAGATCTACACCGACCACCAAAGCCTGAAATACTTGTTTACTCAGCCCGACCTGAATCTCCGCCAACAAAGATGGCTCGAGACAATAGCCGATTTTAACATGGATATTCATTACACCCCTGGCAAAGCTAATGTGATGGCTGATGCCCTGAGCCGTCAAGCTTACTGTAGTGAACTTGAGGTTCAACTACAACAACCACCTCTGTATGAAGATTTTCAAAAGTTGAACCTCGAGATTGTTCCTCAAGGTTGTGCAAATAACCTGGTCATTGAACCGGATCTCGTCAAAAACGTCAAGTGTATACAGTTCTATGATGATTTCGTACACAAGATTAAGCGCGATATCGCCAATGGGAGACCCTCACCCTTCACCATTGATAGTAAGGGTGCGGCGTTCTACCTGAACCGTTTAGTGGTTACTCACAGCAAGGGCAGGCATGAGAACCTGGATATGACCCCGAAGGTCATGAAAGCGGCTCACGATACCCCGTTGTCCATTCATCTTGGAAGCACCAAGATGTACCAAGACATTCGTCAGCAATTCTGGTGGCCTAACATGAAGCAAGACATTGCCCGATATGTTTCTGAATGTGACGTTTGTCGTCGCGTCAAGGGGGAACATCAAAAACCCTCTGGAACTCTACAACCACCTGAAATCCCTGTATGGAAGTGGGACAAAGTTCAGATGGACTTCGTCACCGGTTTTCCCCGATCACAGAAAGGTAACGATGCTATGTTTGTCGTCATCGACCGGTTCTCCAAGGTTGCTCACTTTATACCCGTAAAGGAGAAGATCACGGCGGCTGAGTTAGCGGAACTATATATCGCCCAAATCGTGTCGCTCCACGGTATTCCGTTGGAGATCAGTTCAGATCGTGGCAGCCTTTTCACCTCAAGATATTGGCGGAGTTTCCAAGAAGCTCTGGGGACTACTCTGCATCTCAGCACAGCTTATCACCCCTAGTCACAGGGCCAAGTCGAACGCGTGAATCAAGTACTTGAAGATATGCTTCGAGCTTGTGTCATCTCCTTCGGCAAGAAATGGGAGGAATCTCTTCCATTTGCTGAATTCTCGTACAACAATAGCTACCACGCTAGTCTGAAGATGGCACCCTATGAAGTTCTCTATGGACGTAAGTGTCGGACCCCTCTGAGTTGGTCAGAAACTGGGGAACGTGCACTCATTGGCCCGGACATTATTCAGCAAGCTGAAGACCAAGTTCACGTCATCCGTGAACATTTGAAGGCCGCTCAGTCCCGCCAGAAGAGCAACTATGACCGCAAACACCGTGAAATGGAATATCAACCTGGTGAATACGCTTACCTTCGTGTCACTCCCATGAGGGGCACTCATCGCTTCGGTATCAAGGGCAAGTTGGCTCCTCGCTACATTGGCCCGTTCCGTATTCTTTCCAGGAGTGGACCCGTGGCATACCGGTTGGAATTGCCGCCGAACCTCTCCCAAGTCCACGATGTCTTCCATGTGTCGCAACTCCGTCGCTGCTTCAAGGATCCTATCCGCGAAGTGGAGCATGATATGATCGAGCTGCAACAAGACTTGACTTATCGAGAACATCCGAGCCGCATTCTCGATCAGTCTGAACGCTGAACCCGCAACAAGACCGTCAAGTTCCTCAAGGTTCAGTGGTCGAATCATTCTGAAGATGAAGCCACTTGGGAACGCGAAGATCGCCTTCGCGATGAATACCCCGATCTTTTCCTCGCTACCACTTAAATTCTCGGGACGAGAATTCTTGTAGTGGGGGAGATTTGTAACACCCTCAGTTGCCTGTAACAGTAATCATCATCACTGTTGACTATCACTGTTTGTTAATCACTGTTATCCCCTGTCCTTAATCAAACTTTGCTTCTGCTCTTTTCAAACCATGCTGGTTGGTAATCATAACACAAAGCCCAATGCATTTTGCTCATCATGAAACCAAACCCTAGTTGAAACTACCTCAAATGGAAATTAAAACAAAAGTGCTCAAATAAAGTTGTTCCAAAAATCATGGAACTATTTTTGTAAATTGCCTAAAATCATTACAACCATGTTGGAACAACTTTGGTAATTTTTGAAGTTGCAGGAAACTCTAAACAATTCAAACAGTAGGTTAAAACCCCTACTTTGGGCATTTAATAATTAAAAGAAATACCTAATGATTTTATTTTACTACAAAAACTTTTGTGGAACCTTAGTAATATGTAAATCTAATTTACAAACCCTAATAACCTTTTTCAAAAATGCCTAGGTTAGCAAAACAAATACAAAGTACAGAAAACAAAAAGGAAAATAAAAACAGAAACAAAGCAACTAATCTACGCCCAGGGCGATGGCCCAGCCCACCCCGGCCCGTCTTCCACCTCCCACCTGCCCCCATCCCATCGGCCACCTGCTCGACGCCATGCCGCCGCCGTGGCCGTCTCTGCCACTGGAGCCCCCCTCCCTTACCTGCTCCCTGCGACCGGGGAGGCGATAAGGCCAACCCCAGCAACTCCCTGGACACGCCCCCCCTCCATTCCCCTCCTCCTCCTCTCGCCATCGCCAGGGAAAGATCCGCCCGAGCTCGCCGTCGCCATGACCGCGCCCACTCGCGGCCGGCAAGCTCCCTAGCCCTCGAAGCCGTGTCCACCGGGTGCGCCGTCGTCGACTACGTCGACTACTGCGACGAATTCAAGCCGGGAGCACTCCCTCGCCTCGCCCGCATCATCGTTCCCCATTCCGGCCGCCATGATCCCGTCGTCGATTCCGGCCTCGTCGAGCCTCCCCGAGCCCACTGCCTCCCACTACGTGCTCACGGTGAGTGTGGCCACCACCTCCAACTCCCCGCTTCGCATCCCTCTCGCCGTAGCTCGAGTCGCCATTGGAGCCCGAGCGTCTGCTCCGCCATTGTTGACGATGCCGAGCTCACAGGGCCTCCTAGCGTGCGCTTGTGACACCTTTGTACTCCCCATGCATCGTAGGTTCGATTCCATCCACTTGCGCGTTCGTTTTCACCCCGTAACCCCGACTTCCATTTTGACCCGAGCGCTGCCTCCGCCATTGCCGACGGCGAGCTTCACTCCGGCCACCCCCGACGGCGCCACCACTTGGAATCGACGCGGCGCTGTCTTTCGGTTCTAACGCACCAGATCCCATGGCGAACGGTGCCCCCTAGCCCGATTCCGACCCCCTCCCGTGGCCTCCGCCGTGCTGGGCACGCCGGCGTTTAGCCGCCGGTGCCCCCTGACGTGGCACCCCTGGGGCAACCCCCCTGGGTCGCTGCCAGTGGACCCCCTGGTCCCAGTTGACTGGGTTGACCAGTCAACTGTGCTGACTGGGCAACCCCAGTCACTGACAGGTGGGTCCCCCTGGAATAATTAAACTAAATGATTTAGATTAATCAGATAATTAAAATTGAGTCACTAACATGTGGGTCCAGGGGTATTTTCTAATTTAATTAAGTGTTTTATAAATAACAGAGGCTGACATGTGGGTCCCACATGTCAGCACTGTTCTGGATAATGTTGTGGATAATGTTTAAATGAATAATAAAAGAAATCCAGAAAATCATTTAAATTGATTTAAACTTCGAAATTCAATAACTTTTAAACCGTAACTCGGATTCAAAAACTTTATACATGAAAATTGATCAGAAAAATATAACGAATACGAATACGGTATCCGTATGTCTACCAACCCCTCTAACACAACGAACATCGAACCCTCCCCCTCCGGACCGGCGGTTCGATAAACTGTCCGGTACTGTTAGAGTGCCCGGATGAATTTATTCCGAACACGAAAGGTGTTCGGAATGGATCAAATAGCACGGCTACACCCCCCTTATGTTGTTCCGATAACCACGACACCTCCGGCTTGATCCTTCCCCCTCTGGACACCCTGTCCGGTAATCACCCGGAGCCGGTATTTCATCCTCAGATGAATTTCCGCTCCGAGCATATTGCATTGCACTGCGTTAGAACACCGATAACATTTCATCTATCATGTCATGCATATGTTTGTATATTATTGCTGTGTATTTACTGCTTCCCCCCCTTAATCTTCGGTAGACCCCGCTGCTGCCGTCGACTACACCGCTGCTGAGTACGACTACTTCGTCGACGACCCTACTACTACCGTCGAGCTTGCAGGCAAGCAGAGCCATTCTCTTCCCCAGATATCGCCAATTTTTCCGTACATTTCTTGCACTAGGCATTGTTACTGCTGCTGCTACGTTTACAATCCTATTCAATTGCATAGCCAGATTTTTGTCGCCCTTTGATGTGCCTTCCTTATCCTATGCTGCCTATTATTATTATTATGCCTTATTCAGAAGTGAGCCCTGCGCATTGTTAACTAGGATTAGATAGAGGGCCGTGGTCACTCAGGGGAGTGAACGCGGATACAAATATTATAACTGCACAGGTACGGTACAATGCAGACACCGCCACAGGCCCTACCTGGATTATGCCTAGTCACCTCAAGTGTGAGCTATCAAGGAGTAATCTTTGTACTCCACTCGAGGCTGACTTTGTCTTACCGCCATAGGGTTTAGAGTAACGGTTGTCCTAAAGGTAAGAAGTCGGGCGACCCAACGGTGCCCGCGAGAGGTATTGCGACGGGTCGACAGGGAGGGCACGACCAGTGTACCGGTGTGCTTGGCCCCTGATCGTTGGCTGCGAGAGTTACCAAACCACGAAAGTCGAGCTCCTCCAGGAGCACACGCGAGACAAGGTAAGGAGACGGTTCACCTTGTTGGTAACCGCAGTGACTTGGTGGGACGACAGGGCAGGCACCGATGTACTGGTGGTCCTGGCTGCTGTCGTTGTCCGCGGGTCGGTTAAGTCGAGGCAACGATAACGGTTGTCACGCAGGTTAATTAAAATTCTAAATGGTTCAGTGAATGTCTTGAGTTGGCTATATGCCATGTACGCACTACCTACCCGTGGGATTACGAGTATGGGCTCCTCTACTTCTTAGTGTCGTCCGAGGACTCTTCAGACGTCAGCAGTACCGCGGGCTGATTGCCGGGAAGTGGTGTTGTCTTATTTCCCGCGGCGTGTGATTTGTATTTGCTTTGATTTAACTTCACCGGCCAGTCACGCACCGTGCAGGAGTACGTTTGGGTTGGGGTCCAAGGCCCGGCGTACTTAGGATTTAGACCGGCCGATGACCTGTCTGTTGACTGTGAAAGATGGGCTAGGAAGTGTCGGATAGCCTCGGTGGAGCGTTCCCTGACAAGGTTCCCGCCACCCTGGAGATTCGTGCGTGTAGCGTAACACAAGTGCACCCCTGCAGGGAAGATTGATCTATCGATAGCCGTGTCCACGGTAACAGGACGCTTTATGCTGAAGCTGGATCTTACCACTAGAAACTATTATTATTAAACTGTATGGTTCCGGGTTTTCTTCCTTGCGGGGATGTCGAGGAGGTGAACTCGGAGGCATAGTTAATTATGATTACAACTTATTATTATACAATGCTGCAGCAACTTCTGCTGCATTGTTACTTTCATTTCTGTTATATAAACTGTTGGCTGATTCTTACCTCATGCTGCAAGACATCGTCGGAAGATGCTAGTCTTCGTTAGGCCTAGCTTCTTACCCTTGCTCTGTATTTCTATCTTTCAGTCCACTATATACAGCCTCTTCTTTCCGTTGATACAATGCATAATGCTTAGTAGCGGACGTAAGACTCGCGGGTATACTAGATACTCACCTGCTTTATTTCCTTTACTGTTTTGCCTGATGGGCCGCTGCAGCCGACGTTGGAGCCCAGGAGCAGGAGTACCCCGGAGGCGCCTACTACGACGTCGAGTTCCCCGTCGACCAGGAGTAGTTCGGTGGATCCCAGGCAGGAGGCCTCGCCTTTTCGTTCTGTATCTCTGATGTGGTTTGTGCTAGCCTTCTTAAGGCAAAACTTGACTAACTATGTCTGTACTCAGATATTATGACTTGTATGACTTATGTATTCGGGTCCGCGTGACCCCCTCTATTGTAATATATTTGTTTATCCTTTTGTGCTTAGTGTTGTGCTGTGATATTATCACCGTGGCACCCTAATCTCAGCCGTGTACCCTGTGTGTATGATTACTGTACACGGGTTGATTTTGAGGGCGTCACAACCCCGCTCGCTCTAGCCCCCAGCGTCGCCAGCTCCGTCGAGCCCGAGCTCGGCCACCGCGTCCCTTTGCTCGCCGGCGTGTTCTCGGCGTCCCCCTGGCCTTCCCATGGCGTCCACGCGAACCGCGCGTTCGAGAGGAGCCGAGCGGTGCCTCCCCCGTGGCCTCCTGCGACCGGAGCCGCCATCTGGAGTGGGCGCCGCCGCGTCCAGAGGTCGCCGGCGGCTAAACGCCGGCCTGGCTAACCCCATCCCCCCCTAATCACTCTCTCTCTCTCTCACTGACGGGTGGGACCCAAACCCCCCTAATCCCTTGTTAAGTTTTAATTAAAACAGTTTTAACCCAGAGGCAATGACAGGTGGGTCCCAGGCGTCCGTTTGACTGGTCAGCGCCCAGTGACGTCATGCTGGCGTCAGCCTTGCGCAATAAACCCTTTTTCCTATTTAACAGAAATTCCAGAAAATGCTTAAATCTTTGAAATTCAATAACTTTTAATCCATAACTCCAAATCAAATAATTTATATATGAAAAATCATCAGAAAAATGCAAGGATTCCAAATATCATACTTTCATGGATGTTAAACACATCTATGATGATGAACCAGTAGCATTTAGCTATATGGCTTATTTGGAATAATTCAAATTAAATGTTTAAATCATTTCAAATTAAATCTTTGCAATGCCAACCTTATCACATGAACATCAGAGGCATATCATACACATGACCACATGATTTACCATATCCAAACATTAGCAAATGCAACTTTGGCTAAATTGAACCACATTTGGAGTTTGAATTTGAATTTCTTATTCAAATCAACTTCAATTAAATTGTTACAAATTAAACATAGATCACATCAGTACCATGCCATGTTTCATTCTTGAATGTGCATTGCAATGTGATGTTTATACTTTGTTGTCTCGGTGTTTGCTTTTTCTCGATAGATCCATCGCCGGACGTAGTCCCTGTTTTCTCCGAAGAGTGGCACCCCCGAGTCTCGACAATAAGGCAAGCAAACCCCCCTTTGATCATATCTATAAAAACCCAATTTCCCTCTTGTTCTCTTATGCATGATTAGGTGATTCACAAGTTACCGTTCTTCCGTTAGTTGAACCCATCCTTTGCATGACCTATCATTGCTACCACAGTATTAAGCAAACCTCAACCTAGCAGATACAAGTTTGTTTGTGATCATCATGTGGCCCTTCATCCATGATATGCTATGCCATGCTAGAGTTGTTTGCAATGAATTTGATCCATCTGGGTGATGTATCGGGATGGTAGTGAACACATGCAACAAGGTGGTAACGTGTTGATGAAGTCACCCTAAAATAAGTGAACAATGAGAGGCTGTGTAGGAGTACACAGTGGGTTGTCTCATTTACACTTCCCTAGGCCCCGAGTTCTTGTGTTGTGATCCAAGACACAGATTACTACCACATGTTGGGCTCATTGACCCCTCTCGACCTATTAACTCACCCCGATTAAGGTCCAGGATTCGCATGGGTTAACTTTATTCTATTTGCTTTCCTAACGTAGCACGGTTTTAGGCAAGCGCAGTACCATCCGTCGAGGTGGGCTTGTCGGACCGTCCATACATCGTCTGGGTCCTGAACGGAAACCCCGGCCGGATTCCCGATTGGGGTACAACTCAGATAGGCGATTCCCTGGACTAGAGTTGGAGCCGTGAGGTAAGTGTCGTGGTACTATCCTCGCCGACACCGCTTGAAGGTGAGGAGTTCTAGGCGATAAGTGGTAGCTACGTATGTGAAGAAGTACACCCCTGCAGGGTTAATGATCTATTCGAATAGCCGTGTCCGCGGTTATGGACTACTTGGAGATCTTTACTTGATTATTAGACAAATCAAATGGATACTCTAAAAATCGCAAGATAAGTGTGAGTGCTTTGGGTTGCTTCCTCGTGGGGAAGTCGAGGAAGGATCCATGGTTGTGTATTGATGTGGTGGTCAAGATTAGATTGACTCGTGTGCGCCTCTCATCTCAACTCTGTGTAGTCGTAGTACAGGATAGCCAAGTCAAAGCTTTCTGCATTACAACCCCACTTGCCTTTACCTTGATACCTGAGCATGAGTAGTATAGTTCTGACGTAAGTCTTGCTGAGTACGACTTTGTACTCACGTTTGCTTATTCTATGTTTTAGAGACAAGGCCACTGACCCTAATGGTGGCCTTTCCCCTTCAAGCTCGACATCGACGAAGTTATGTAGTCCCAGACAGCAGCCTGGTCCCTCTGGAGGGTCGTTGTGTTTTATTAAAGGCTTCTTAAGCCATTTGTTAACCTTGTCTTTACTAAGACATAATTTGCTTCCGTTGTTGTATGATGTAATGTTGGATCACAGTGATGTGATCTCTGCTTGTAACACTACGATATCTGCTCTGTTTAGCAGATGCAATAAAGCTATGAGTTTGTAGAGTTCATGTTATGTTACCTGCTGTTATACACTTGGCATGCATGCTGCGTGTATGTTTATATCATGGATGTCATGTGTGGGGTTCGATACCTTAGTTGTGTTCTCGCCGGCGGTCTTTTATACACCAAGTGGCCCTTAGATGTGCGCAGCTTGGGGCATCGCGATGCGATTTCTCGTGACTTTGTCACGTGGCACACTTTGTTGTATGAATTGAGCCCGCCCGAGACCTCGACTAAGAGATCGGGCTGGAGTCTGTTTATGTAAGTGTTATGATTCAATTGATAATATGGTTGAGGCGACTTGTCTATGAGTATGGGGTTTCACCACCCATAATCATTTAGACTTGTGAGCGGACGATGAGGACCCATCTCAATTGATCATCCGGGCCTGGATGGGATGCCCCTCACGTTCGAGCTTTCCGAGAGTGTCTTGTACTTGGCCTTGTCTGCTTAGACAAGTGGGTATGGCTCTCGGCTCTCTATATAATTGAATTGTGACTGGAATTACATACGCAAACCCCGGGTCCTGACAGACTTGGTATCAGAGCAGAACTTCCTGTAGGATTAGTAAACCTTGGCCGAAGTCGAGTCTAGCATTCTATAGTTATATAGTTACTATGGGTATATAAGGGAACAACGTAAGGCTTCTTTTTCTCCTTACCCTTATCGATCTGAGTTCTGAGTCACCCTCATCTTTTCTACGGGAAGATAGGACTAGGCTCATCTATGTCTATACTAGAACATCTCGTTGTTTGACTCTCCTTAGCTGTAGGATTGTTTTGGTTGTCTAGAGTCACCATTCCTTCAAGCCTTTTGAGAAGGTTCTGATCATTCTTGCAGATTGATTCATTTTTCCACCCCGGCACAACCGTTATGCTATCCGATTTGTCCCGTGTTTCCAGTGATTCCAATGCTTTTGCATTACAATCTTGTCCGCTCTTAAATTGTATCATCTTTGCTTTGATTCCATCATAAATCCTACTCTGATTGTTGATTTTTATCACACAGAATGTCAGGTGGAACTAGATGTGTTGAATCTGGTCACAGTAATCAAAGTGGTGATGATGATCCTCCTTCACCGCCTTCTGCAGCGGAAATCATGATGGAGGCTGAGTGAAATCGACGTGATCAAACACGCCTTTTGGAGCTCATTGAGAAGAATACTTCTCTCCAGCGAAATGCGGTAATATCCATCCAGGATTTTATCCTTTTGAACCCGCCGGTATTTCGATGTTCATCTGAGCCCCTTGATGCCGATGATTGGCTCCGTTCCATCGAGCGTAAGCTTGAGACGGCGCATGTTTCTCCAGACGATCGTGTGATATTCGCGGCCTACTTTCTGGAAGGTGCTGCTGGTGAATGGTGGGAAAGTTTTGTTGCAATGCAGCCTGATGGTCACGTAGTGACTTGGCAGGAGTTCCGTGATGCCTTCCAAGGGTACCACATTCTGGATGAACTGATGGAAAGAAAGAGGGAAGAGTTCTGCAACCTGTCTCAGGGAAATATGACTGTTCATCAGTACAGGACTGAGTTCAATCATCTTTCTCGTTGTGCCCCTGAGAAGATATCAACCGATGCCAAGAAGCAAGCAAGGTTCCGCAAAGGACTTAGCCCTATCCTTCGTCATGATCTCAATCTCCTTGAATTTGTCAACTTCGAGGATTTGGTCGATAGATCATTCAGAGCTGAGCATGGAAATGAGGTCTTTGAGGAGTCTCGCAAGCGTGATCATGATCTTGCTTCCTCTTCTAGTTTAGGTTCTCAAAAACGTCGAATTTGGATCCCAACTAGTGCCATTCCTTCGCACTTGATTCCAAGACCATCTCCACAAAGCAAGAAAACCCAGAAAGGTAGTAAAGAGCTTGCCATACAAACCCCACAACCTAACACCCGTTTGTGCTACAAGTGTGGTAATCCTGGCCACATTGCACGACAGTGTTCATTGCAAGAGAATGTTTCTCCTCGTCCAAAACCTAAAACCAAAGCTAAGCCATCAAAGCCTTCCAAAGCCAAGTCCACTATTGTTGAGTACGGGCGTGTGAACCATGCCACCATCAAACATGCCCAAGAGGATACAAAGGTTGTACTCGGTACACTTCCTGTCAACTCCAAACCTTCTTCTGTTCTATTTGATTCTGGAGCTTCTCATTCCTTTTTGTCTGAAAAGTTCGCACTCCTGCATGACATTTCATTCGAGGAGTTGCCTAACCCTTTCATGATTAAAACTCCAGGATCCACATGGCGTACCAGTAGGGTAAGCCATGACAATGATATTGCTGTTGAGGATATTGTATTCCTTGCTTCTCTCATAGCCCTCAAATCTTCAGATATCGATATCATCTTAGGTATGGATTGGTTATCCAAACACCGTGCCAAGATTGATTGTGCCACTAAATCAGTCCAACTCACTCATCCTTCCGGCAAGATAGTCCATTTCACATCTCAAGGTTCAGAAACCCAGCTGTATTCGTTGAATGAACATCCCCTTCCTAACCTTGAAGATATTCCGATAGTTTGTGACTTTCCGGATGTCTTTCTAGAAGAGCTGCCGGGAATGCCACCCGACAGGTCTGTGGAATTCATAGTGGATCTTATACCAGGCACAGCCCCAATTTCCTGACGCCCATATAGAATGGCCCCACATGAGTTAGCTGAGCTAAAAACCCAACTGGATGCTTCGTTGGCAAAAGGCTTCATCCTCCCTAGCTCATCGCCATGGGGTTGCCCCATTCTGTTCGTAACGAAGAAAGATGGAACAGAAAGGATGTGCGTAGACTATCGCCCGCTAAATCTAGCGACGATAAAGAACAAGTACCCACTGCCCAGGATCAATGATCTTTATGATCAACTTGCTGGATCCTCTGTCTTTTCCAAGATGGATTTGCGATTAGGTTATCATCAAATCAAAATCAGAAACGAGGACATTCCCAGGACGGCTTTTACTACTCGTTATGGTCTTTATGAGTACACCGTCATGTCCTTCGGTTTAACCAATGCCCCAGCCACTTTTTCGCGCTTGATGAATTCGATCTTCATGGAGTACTTAGATAAATTTGTTGTGGTTTATCTTGATGATATTCTCATCTACTCGAAGAACGAAGAAGAGCACGCAGAACATCTTAGGCTGGTATTGATGAAACTTAGAGAGCATCGCCTTTATGCTAAATTCTCCAAGTGTGAATTTTGGCTACCAGAAGTGACCTACTTAGGCCACGTGATTTCTGCAAAAGGTGTTGCAGTCAATCCCGAGAGAGTTCAGGCCGTCCTTGATTGGACTCCACCTGAATCGGTTAAGCAAGTTAGGAGTTTTCTTGGCCTAGCAAGCTATTGTCGCCGCTTCGTCGAGAACTTTTCTAAAGTTGCAAAGCCTCTTACTGAACTCCTCAAGAAAGATAAGAAATTCCTATGGACTCCCAAGTGCGAGGAAAGCTTTCAAGAGATAAAAAGAAGATTGACTTCTGCACCCGTACTTGCACCTCCAGACACCAAAAGGGATTTCGAGATTTATTGTGATGCTTCACGGAAAGGGTTAGGATGCATACTTTTGCAAGATCGACATGTGGTAGCTTATGCTTCACGCCAGTTGCGGCCACATGAAGAGAACTATCCTACCCATGATCTTGAGCTCGCTGCCGTAGTTCATGCCCTGAAGACTTGGCGACATTACCTCCTTGGTAATCGTTGTGAAATCTATACCGATCACCAAAGCCTCAAATACATATTCACCCAGCCAGATCTTAATCTCAGGCAAAGACGCTGGATAGAGTTGATAAAAGATTATGACTTGAGTATCTCTTACACCCCAGGCAAAGCCAATGTCATGGCTGATGCACTAAGTCGTAAGTCGTATTGTAACAACCTCATGTTACAACAGTATCAACCATTTCTCTAGGAGGAATTTCGAAAGATGAATCTTGAGATTTTTCCTCATGGATTCCTTTCCACCTTGATTGTGAAACCAACCCTTGAGGATCAAATCAAAGCTGTTCAACAACGTGCTCGAGGTATCCGACATATCAAACAAAACATTGCTAGCGGTAAGGCAAAATGTTTTACCCTAGACAATGAAGGTACTGTGTACTTCGAGAATAGGATGGTAGTTCCGAAGAATAGGAATCTAAGGCAGCAGATCCTTAAGGAAGCCCATGACACCCCTCTCTCGATTCATCCTGGTAGTACTAAGATGTATCAAGATCTACGCCAGAGATTTTGGTGGACTAGGATTAAGCGAGAAATCGCTCAATTTGTTGCTGAGTGCGATGTTTGTCGTCGTGTGAAAGCAGAGCATCAAAGACCTGCTGGTACTCTTCAACCTTTAGCCATTCCTGAGTGGAAATGGGATAAAGTCAGCATGGATTTCATCACTGGCTTTCCAAAGTCTCAGAAGGGAAACAATGCCATCTTCGTGGTCATTGACCGTCTTTCCAAAGTTGCTCATTTCCTTCCTGTTCGCGAGAGTATAACTGCTAGCCAGTTAGCAGATTTATATGTCTCCCGGATCGTTTCTCTCCATGGTGTTCCTTTGGATATCAATTCAGACCGTGGAAGTCTTTTCACCTCTCGATTTTGGGAAAGTGTTCAAAATGCTATGGGAACCCATCTCTCCTTTAGCACCGCCTTTCATCCCCAGTCAAGTGGTCAAGTAGAAAGAGTCAATCAAATTCTCGAAGACATGCTCAGAGCCTGTGTTATCTCATTCGGAAAGAGTTGGGAGAAATCTCTTCCATACGCCGAGTTTGCTTATAACAAGAGTTTCCAATCTAGCTTGGGCATGGCACCCTTCGAATTTCTCTATGGACGAAAATGTCGAACGCCATTGAACTGGTCAGAAACCGGTGAAAGACAATTCTTTGGACCGGACATGATCCAGGAAGCAGAAGAGAAGGTTCGCATTGTTTGTGAGCAATTGAAAACAGCCCAGTCTCGTCAGAAAGCTACTATGATCGTCATCATAGGCCAGAAAGCTACGAGTTGGACGAGAAAGCTTACCTCCGGGTTACTCCTCTGAAGGGAACCCATCGCTTTGGTATCAAAGGAAAATTGGCCCCACGTTACATAGGCCCCTTTCGCATTCTAGCTAAACGTGGAGAATTGCCTACCAACTTGAACTACCGCCGCATCTTTCTCAGTTTCACGATGTCTTCCACGTATCTCAACTCAGGCGTTGCTTCAAGGACCCCATCCGCGAAGTAGACCACGAAACGCTTGATCTCCAAGAAAACCTGTCTTATCGAGAGTATCCCGTCCGTATCCTCGATGAAGCTGAGCGCACCACCAGACGTCAGAAGATCAAGTTCCTTAAAGTGCAGTGGTCCAATCATTCTGAGAAGGAAGCCACCTGGGAACGAGAAGATCGTCTCCGAGTCGAGTACCCCACCCTCTTCCCGACTACTTCTGAATCTCGGGACGAGATTCTTTTGAGTGGGGGCGAGTTGTCACAACCCTAGTTTTGGTATGTTCTTTTATTATTAGAAATAATTGCATCATGTTTAAATTCCTTGGTTTAATAATTGAGGATTTGGAAAATCCTCAAAAAGAATTTAAATAAAAGGCCAGATAAAAAGTTTTTCCAAAATTCCTCCAAACAATTTTGAAAAGTCCTATAAATGAGTATGATCATTTTAAAAATGATTTGGAGTCAAACCCATGCTCATGGATTTTTCAAATATTCAAACAGAGGCTTGGAAATTAAATTTAAATGCTATTTGAATTGGATTCAAATAATTTGAATTCCAAAAATCTTCAAAACTTGGGAGTGACCAGTACTAGGTCACATATGTCCAAGATAAAATTTTGAGGATTTATAAAAATGCTTTGATATTTTTTCAGAGCAGAACAAATCAAACAGAAAGAATAAAAAGAAATTAAACAAATGGGCAGAGCCCACCTACCTGGCCCACCTGGCCCAGCAGAAGAGGCCCGGCCCAAAGGGGCAGGGTCGTCTTCTTCGCGGGGACAGGCAGGCGGGCACCTGCGTGGCGAGCATGCCGCCGTCGGCAGCCCGCCCACGGCGCCCCCCCTCGTCCCTATCTCCACGCCGAGGAGCCCCTCGAAGCTCCCCTTCCTTTCCCCCCCTCTGGAACCCTCTTCCCCCTCTCTCCCGTGCGATTCCGCGAGAAACCGAGAGCCCGACGTCGCCGCCGACGTGCGCCACCGTGGCCAGAGGCCACCCCTCGCCGCGCCAGCTTGTCCGTTGTGCTCCTCTCCGTCGTCTTTGTCACCCCGCGCAGTCAATTGGAGCAAGGAGCCCCGAGAGCCGTCGTCCCCTTCGTCGTTCTCGTCGCTGGCCGCCGTCACGCCGTCGTCGAATTCGAGGCCACCGCAGCTCCTCCGGCCCTCCTGTATGCACCAACACGTTCAGGGTGAGCTCCCCGTGCTTTCCCCCCTAACCCCGCTCGCTCTAGCCCCCGGCGTCACCAGCTCCGTCGAGCCCGAGCTCGGCCACCGCGTCCCTTTGCTCGCCGGCGTGTTCTTGGCGTCCCCCTGGCCTCCCCATCGCGTCCACGCGAACCGCGCGTTCGAGAGGAGCCGAGCGGTGCCTCCCCTGTGGCCTCCCGTGACCGGAGCCGCCATCTAGAGTGGGCGCCGCCGCGTCCAGAGGTCGCCGGCGGCTAAACGCCGGCCTGGCTAACCCCCTCCCCCCCTAATCACTCTCTCTCTCACTGACGGGTGGGACCCAAACCCCCCTAATCCCCTGTTAAGTTTTAATTAAAACAGTTTTAACCCAGAGGCAATGACAGGTGGGTCCCAGGCGTCCGTTTGACTGGTCAGCGCCCAGTGACGTCATACTGGCGTCAGCCTTGCACAATAAACCCTTTTTCCTATTTAACAGAAATTCCAAAAAATGCTTAAATCTTTGAAATTCAATAAATTTTAATCCATAACTCCAAATCAAATAATTTATATATGAAAAATCATCAGAAAAATGCAAGGATTCCAAATATCATACTTTCATGGATGTTAAACACATCTATGATGATGAACCAATAGCATTTAGCTATATGGCTTATTTGGAATAATTCAAATTAAATGTTTAAATCATTTCAAATTAAATCTTTGCAATGCCAAACTTATCACATGAACATCAGAGGCATATCATACACATGACCACATGATTTACCATATCCAAACATTAGCAAATGCAACTTTGGCTAAATTGAACCACATTTGGAGTTTGAATTTGAATTTCTTATTCAAATCAACTTCAATTAAATTGTTACAAATTAAACATAGATCACATCAGTACCATGCCATGTTTCATTCTTGAATGTGCATTGCAATGTGATGTTTATACTTTGTTGTCTCGGTGTTTGCTTTTTCTCAATAGATCCATCGCCGGACGTAGTCCCTGTTTTCTCCGAAGAGTGGCACCCCCGAGTCTCGACAATAAGGCAAGCAAACCCCCCTTTGATCATATCTTTAAAAACCCAATTTCCCTCTTGTTCTCTTATGCATGATTAGGTGATTCACAAGTTACCGTTCTTCCGTTAGTTGAACCCATCCTTTGCATGACCTATCATTGCTACCACAGTATTAAGCAAACCTCAACCTAGCAGATACAAGTTTGTTTGTGATCATCATGTGGCCCTTCATCCATGATATGCTATGCCATGCTAGAGTTGTTTGCAATGAATTTGATCCATCTGGGTGATGTATCGGGATGGTAGTGAACACATGCAACAAGGTGGTAACGTGTTGATGAAGTCACCCTAAAATAAGTGAACAATGAGAGGCTGTGTAGGAGTACACAGTGGGTTGTCTCATTTACACTGCCCTAGGCCCCGAGTTCTTGTGTTGTGATCCAAGACACAGATTACTACCACATGTTGGGCTCATTGACCCCTCTCGACCTATTAACTCACCCCGATTAAGGTCCAGGATTCGCATGGGTTAACTTTATTCTATTTGCTTTCCTAACGTAGCACGGTTTTAGGCAAGCGCAGTACCATCCGTCGAGGTGGGCTTGTCGGACCGTCCATACATCGTCTGGGTCCTGAACGGAAACCCCGGCCGGATTCCCGATTGGGGTACAACTCAGATAGGCGATTCCATGGACTAGAGTTGGAGCCGTGAGGTAAGTGTCGTGGTACTATCCTCGCCGACACCGCTTGAAGGTGACGAGTTCTAGGCGATAAGTGGTAGCTACGTATGTGAAGAAGTACACCCCTGCAGGGTTAATGAACTATTCGAATAGCCGTGTCCGCGGTTATGGACTACTTGGAGATCTTTACTTGATTATTAGACAACTCAAATGGATACTCTAAAAATCGCAAGATAAGTGTGAGTGCTTTGGGTAGCTTCCTCGTGGGGAAGTCGAGGAAGGATCCATGGTTGTGTATTGATGTGGTGGTCAAGCTTAGATGGACTTGTGTGCGCCTCTCATCTCAACTGTGTGTAGTCGTAGTACAGGATAGCCAAGTCAAAGCTTTCTGCATTACAACCCGACTTGCCTTTACCTTGATACCTGAGCATGAGTAGTATAGTTCTGACGTAAGTCTTGCTGAGTACGACTTTGTACTCACGTTTTCTTATTCTAGGTTTTCGAGACAAGACCACTGACCCTGATGGTGGCCTTTCCCCTTCAAGCTCGACATCGACGAAGTTATGTAGTCCCAGACAGCAGCCTGGTCCCTCTGGAGGGTCGTTGTGTTTTCTTAAAGGCTTCTTAAGCCATTTGTTAACCTTGTCTTTACTAAGACATAATTTTCTTCCGTTGTTGTATGATGTAATGTTGGATCACAGTGATGTGATCTCTGCTTGTAACACTACGATATCTGCTCTGTTAAGCAGATGCAATAAAGCTATGAGTTTGTAGAGTTCATGTTATGTTACCTTCTGTTATACACTTGGCATGCATGCTGCGTGTATGTTTATATCATGCATGTCATGTGTAGGGTTCGATACCTTAGTTGTGTTCTCGCCGGCGGTCTTTTATACACCAAGTGGCCCTTAGATGTGCGCAGCTTGGGGCATCGCGATGCGATTGCTCGTGACTTTGTCACGTGGCACACTTTGTTGTATGAATTGAGCCCGCCCGAGACCCCGACTAAGAGATCGGGCTGGAGTCTGTTTATGTAAGTGTTATGATTCAATTGATAATATGGTTGAGGCGACTTGTCTATGAGTATGGGGTTTCACCACCCATAATCATTTAGACTTGTGAGCGGACGATGAGGACCCATCTCAGTTGATCATCCGGGCCTGGATGGGATGCCCCTGACGTTTGAGCTTTCCGAGAGTGTCTTGTACTTGGCCTTGTCTGCTTAGACAAGTGGGTATGGCTCTCGGCTCTCTATATAATTGAATTGTGACTGGAATTACATACGCAAACCCCGGGTCCCGACACCGGGAAAATCATCGAACACTGCGTTAGAGCCCCGTTTCTCTGTATCTTCTATGTCATACATTTGTATTTCTATTATTGTTGTGTATTTATTGTCCCCCCCTTTTATTCTTCGATAGACCCCGTTGATGCCGCCGACTACACCGCTGTCGGGTACGACTACTTCGTCGACGACCATACCGCTACTACCGAGCTTACAGGCACGCAGAGCCATTTTCCTTCCCCAGATATCACCTACCTTTCCGTACTTTTCTTGCACTAGGCATTGTTACTGCTTCTAGTATGTTACAATCCTATTCAATTGAATAACCTGTTTTTGTCGGCCCTTGATGTATCCTCTTTGTCCTATGCTGCCGTATATATATATATATAATATTCAACAGTAAACCCTGCGCATTGTTAGCCAGGTTTAGAATAGCGGGTCGTGATCACTCTGGTGAGTGAACGCGGATTACAAAATATTATAACTACAACAGGTACGGATCAATGCAGACGCCCTAGGGAACCTACAACGGCAAGACAATACCGACTCGCTTCGAGTTTGACTTACGCGTGGACGGACTCGTATTTCACTCTCGTCGGCTCAGTAGCGTAGCATCACTGGGATGATATGAGGGTATTCCTCTTTAGTTCATTCCGCTGGTGTCTCGGCACCACCGGTGTGATACGAGAATATTCCTCTTTAGTTCATTCCACTGATGTCTCTGTCGAACATCTTTAAGTGTACCATCGAGGGGGATTCCTCCTGGTTTCACTTGATGGTAGGCACTCCAATCAACTGGTGTCCTTACAAGTAAGGAGTCGGGTGACCCAACGGTGCCCGCGCAGGGTATCTTAGAGGAACGACAGGTCAGGTGTATTCCACCGGTGTGCGGCGGGCCTGGTACTGTTCGTGGCCGATAGATATCCTGTTGTACGAAAGTCGAGCTCTTCGGAGAAAATGCGAGATAAGGTAAGGAGACGGTTCACCTTGTTGGTAACCGCATGAGTTGGTAGGATGTCAGGGTCGGCACCGACGTTGCTGGTGGTCCTGGCTGCTGTCGTTGTACGCGACTCATTCAATAAGGGGCAACGATAACTGTTGTCTCGACAGAAAACTAATAAAATGCTTAACGGGTTCGGCGGATGACTTGAGTAGCCTTTTGGCTTGTATGCACTACCTATACGTGGGATTACGCGTATGGGCGCCTCCGCAATGTAGCCTCGTTTGAAAGCTCTGAAAGACGTCCAGTTCAGCATTGCGGCAGGGACGGATCGCGCTGCGGCATTAGAATTCACCCTCATCGCAACGACCCGGAGAGTGAGGGGTGATAGGCCCATGACCCCCTTGCCCTTAGGGCTGTAAACCGGCGGGGACCTCTCTGATGAGCCGTAGGATGGACTGCGTTGTGTCAGATAGCCTCGGTGGGGTGCTCCCTAACCAGGTGTACGCCACCCTGGAGATCTGAGCGTGTAGTGTCACACTAGTGCACCCCTACAGGGAAGATTGATCTATTCGAATAGACGTGTCCACGGTAACAGGAAGCTTTATGCTGAAGCTAGATCCTACCACTACAAACTACTACTATTAAACTGTTGGTTCCGGGTTTTCTCCCTCGCGGGGATGTCGAGGGAGGGAACTCGGAGGCATTATTAATTATGATTACAACTTATTATTATACAATGCTGCAGCAACTTCTGCTGCATTGTTACTTTCATTACTGTTATATTAAACTGTTGGCTGATTCGTACCTCATGCTGCAAGACTCGTCGGAAGATGCTAGTCTTCGATAGGCCTAGCTTCTTATCCTTATTCTGATTTCTACCTTGCAGTCCACTATATATAGCCTCCCCTTCCATTTGATACAAATGCATAAATGCTTAGTAGCGGACGTAAGACTCGCGGGTATGCTAGATACTCACCCTTGCTTTATTTCCCCCTTTTTGTTTTGCCTGATCGGCCGCTGCAGTTGACGTTGGAGCCTAGGAGCAGAAGATCCCCGATGCCGACCACCGCAACGTGAAGATCCCCAATGCCTTCTACGACATCGAGTTCCCCTTTGACCAGGAGTAGTTTGGAGGTTCCCAGGCAGGAGGCCTTGCCTTTTCGATCGTTGTTGATTTTTGTGCTAGCCTTCTTAAGGCAACCTTGTATACTTGTGACTTTACTCAGATACTTTTGCTTCCGCTAACTTTGTGCTCTCGGGCTGTTGTATTCGAGCCCTCGTGGCCCCTGGCTTGTATTAAACAACTTGTATTATTTTATTTGTAGAGTTGTGTTGTGATATCTCACCGTGAGTCCCTGATCTCGATCGTGTACCTTGCGTGTATGATTACTGTACACGGTACGATTTTGGGGGCGTCACAAGTTGGTATCAGAGCCGACTTCCAGTAGGACACCCCTTCCAACTCCTTGGTCGAAGTCGAGTCTAGTCTTTGCAAAACTACTTTACTAACAAGTGTCGTGTGGCTTACCGGCCCACGTCGCAAATTGGATGGTATTAGGATCTTTTACTCTGTACCTTTACTCTGGGACTCTGATCTCTCTCCTCTTCCGGGTTAAAGATTTTTGCTAACTCTGACATTAGGAGCTCGTGACTACTTCCTCCCGGAGACCCCTCAATCCAGATGATTGCTTGCTTCACCTAAAGATTCCAAAGATTACTCTCCGATAAACTCCCGAGAACCTACGTGTTCATCGCCTTTGCAATCCCCTGCCACCGATAAGTCTGTATGGCTAATTGTATTCACCTCCCGATCTAGAACATATAATTTCCTTGTACTCAAGCATCGAATTATTTCGATGCCTTTATCATCTGATGCCTTTGCATTCTTTCGCCTTGTGGTTGAGTGTCGATACCCACCTCAGATTCTTTGCGAACCACCCGACCTTTGGTGGATTATTATCCGACTAATCTTACATGGCCTCTTCCATGTGTCAATTGGATTCATCATGTGAAATACCATCCTTGCCCTCGATGATTTGTGTTATCATCGACAACCTCCTTTGACTCCCTGCCAATACAGACTTGGTCATGTATGTCTTGATCTGCTTTCCCTTGGGAAGGATATACACCTGATACTTGTGTATCATCACAATTTCCTTTCCATTGGCCTGTTTAACCCAGCTTGTAATATATCTTATCTGAGCATTGATAATTCACCTGCTTATGAAAACACCTCGGTGTACAACCTCGTCAGTAACCCCTTGTTGACATTGTCGATGACATTTCGGCATCCACCGGGACGAGAACTTTGTCGATTGGTCTGCCTCGTTTTAACGAGCAGGAAAATGATTCTCTTCGTCCCTCGCCCTTGGTATCGACGTTGTTGCTGACAAAGCTGCCAAGTTGTTCTCTGACATACCTGGCAACTTGATCCCATTGATTGTCACGACCCTTCTTATACAATGTGGGGCCCTAACCCACAGTCCAGAGGATCGAAACCTGACTCTTTTGAACATCCCCGTTCCCAAGATTATTCTTTGTGCTTGACCTCGTATGCCATTCACGAGTCATCTACCGTGGGGTATTCAATCCGGTATTAGACCTAGTGCTTATGCCTGATGCTCTGGACCCCTTTTCATAATCCGTCATCGACTTTGAATGAATGCCTATCCGCTTAAAACTTCTCATGTGTTCTTTTGTTCTCTCGACGTATTCCGCTGAGTTTAAATTCGGAAAATACTCTGTACCCCCTTTCCCTCGGACCACCTCTGTTGATTGACCTTGCACCGATCCGAACTTTCCTCCTAGCCCATCTGTTAGTACGATGCAACCCGAAAAGAAGGATGACAACTCGTCGAGACACAACGATTCAAACAAATGAAGACATCAACGAGAAGGATTAACTTCTTCGCGAAGGATAACAAGCCCCGAAGACTCGTTAGAATATGAAACCAAAACTTTAACCCTTGCACTACCTCTTAATTCACGGGACGAGAATTCTTTGTAGTGGGGGAGATTTTTAACACCCCGATAATCAGGCAACAGTAATTCAACAGTGATCACCTTATCTAATGCCAAGTAATCATGATTATGCTAATAATGATCACCCTTGATCATGGCTTGTCCAAATCCAACCCAGATAAAAATTCCAAATCTATGTTGAAATAAAACTTTGTCTAAAAATTGTGCAACCAATTTTGTTAATTGCACAATAATCACTGGACCATGTTCAGCCAACCTAGGGTATTTATTAAGCTTTAAATAAAACAAACAATTCTAACCAGTAGCAAAAGAAGCCCAAATACCCATTTAATATTGGAATATAAATCAATTGAATTTAATTGTGCACCAAACTTTTTGTGGTAATCTACAAATGTGCAACACAAATATACCAACAAGTTTCATACTTTCTAAAAATCATTTGATGCCAAACATAAATAAAATAGGTCAACAGAACTTCTGGAAAACAATTTTTTTTGAAAAAACACTATGTCCCGCCCAGGGCAAGGCCCACCCTTCGGGCCCGGCCCACTCCCACCTCCCCTTCTTCTCCCCATGTTCACCCATGGCGTGGCAGCCATCCATGGTGACTCTCCAAGCCGTGGCGGCCATCCGATGGATGACAGTGAGGTTAAGACCTCGAGCCGCCCTGCACCCTCCCCTCCCGAAAACCTAGCCGCCCCCTTTCTCTCCCTCGAGCCGCCGCCCAGCCTCTCGGCCTCGCTCGCCCCACACCCGTGGCCGTCCACCGACCACCCCGTGCCGCTCTTCCGTGTCGATGGGGTCGCCAACGCTCGTCCACGACTCCCCGTCCATTCGTTCATCGCCGGAGACCACTGGGCGTCGCGAACCTCGCCGCCCCCTTCCGTCGGCCGCCGCTACTGCATCTCCAAATTCGCTGTCGACCGCTGGAAAAAATGATCCAGAAAAAAACAGGATGTTGATTCACCCTTCGTATGGGACCCAGGGGAGGCGTTGAACTTCGAACATGACCTTGGGAAGGATCCAACGAATGCCATGTTGGTCGCGAGCACCGATGGAGTCAATCCTTTTGGCAACCAGAGCAGCACACATAGCACCTGGCATGTGTTTGTGTGCATGTACAACACCCCCCTGGGATTGCATGAAGAGGAACTACATGTACATGAGTATGCTAATTGAAGGGCCAAAACAACCAAGAGACAACCTCAAAATATCTAGGGCTCCTGAAGGAGGAGCTAGATACGCTATGGAGAAAGCCAGCCAATACGTGGGATACCCTAGAGGGAGAATATTTCCCTATGAAAGTTGCACTGCTCACGACGGTGCACGACTGTCTCGGTTTAGGATATGTCACGGGGAAGGTGGTCCATGGATTCTATGGATGCGCCAAGTGCATGGATGACACAACGTATCGCCAACTAGATAGGGATCCTGGGTCTTCGAAAACCATGTTCAAGGGACATCAAAGATGGCTTCGTGACAATGACCCATGGAGAAAGAAGTAGGATTTGTTCGATGGTGAAGACATACCCCGAAAGGCGCCATGTATGAGGAGCGGCACCAAAAACATGTTGAAAATTTGGAAAGAGTGCCCACTGCCAGGAAAGAATTCTAAGTGAAAGGCGCCTGAGCCGCTGCTAAAGGTATGGAAAACGAGGTCTATTTTATGGGACTTGCCGTACTGGAACATCCTCGGTGTGGCTCACAGCCTTGATGTCATGCATATCACGAAGAACGTGTACGAGTGTCTACTTGTTACCCTGTTCAACATGACAGAAAAGACCAAAGATGGGCCGAAAGCAAGGGCAGACTTGCTATCAATGGGCATTAGGGAGGAGCTTCATGCAAACCACCCTAATGATGAAGATGATGATGATGATCCACCGGAGGACACGGAAAGTCGTCGCTGTCGGTGTACGGATCCCAGGGGTATCCTTCGAAAAGGTATTACGATAAAAGCCAGAGAAATCATTGCATCTTGCAGGGCGCCTCCGAGAAGATACGAGCACGCTCCTAAGACATGGGGGGCCATCTGTGACTACCACCGCCCGACCAGAGGGACAGAGCATTGAATAAAGACAGAGACAAGCGCCACCGAGCTCCAGAGAAGTCTTGCCACCTGCCCTGCGCATGGAGCAACATGTCGCACGGGATCCCTCGTCATCACCCCTTTTCAGAAGTTATGTCACTATGCCGCACGCGGCCTTGTACATTAGCAATTGGTATCATGTGATCATCCCCTTGGACTATAAAAGGGAGAGGTCAACCACCAGTAGGGGAGGAGGCCATTTTGTAATATAAATTGGACATTCTAGCTAAACAAAAAGAATCAGACAAGAAGGAGTAGGGCTTTCAGCTTACGAGCGTCCCAAACCTGGGTAAAAAACCAGTGTCTACATGGGTTCATTCATCATTGCCGTTTCGACGACACCACTACCTCCGGCCACACCCTCGCCTCCGTCAGCCGGCTCCGTAAGGTGTGCCGCCTACATCCATGTGCGGGCTCCTGACGCCCCACTCTTATCCGGGAACACGATCCCGTCCAGGAGGACCCCGACATTTTGCGCTAGAAGGAGGGCCAACGTGTTGGGGATCAGCGCAGAAAACAAAATTTTTCCTACCTACGAGTCCCGAACCCAAGATCTATGCTATGATGATGTATGTAACGGAAGGAATCGGTGTTCATACCTTTGAAGACCGAAAGAGGTAAATGTTCCTCGAACGTGGTTGGCGTAGACTCTGATCCTACGACCTCCCTGTCGTGTTGAAGAACCTCCGACGATGAAGTAGCACCACACGTGTAGTGCCTCGCGGGATTACACAAGTACGGTGCAACCGACGTCCCTCCGGGATCCGAACCAGAAGAGCAGCGGAAAGAAGATTGAAAAAGGTGCAAACTCCAAACCAGGGGAGTCCGCTCTAGGTCGGAGAAAGAGAGAGAGAGAGAGAGAGAAACTCAATGTTCTATTGAAAAAGGCACCCCACCCCTCCTTATTTAGGCCAAGGAGGGGCTCCACCCCCTCCCCTTCCCCCATGTGGGACTAAAGCCCCAAGGGAGGGAGTGGTCCAGCTAGGAGGGGGGATGGGCCCCTCCCTTGGCGCCAAGCCCAAGGGGGGAGGCTCTCCCTTCCACTCATGGGCCTTTTAAGGCCCAAATACCTTTTCACCTTTTTAATTAATTATTTAAATTATTTTTAATATTTAATTCTGTTAATTAGATAATAAAACATATTTAAACATTAATATATATTATTTTGAACCTTTCAAAATATCCAGAACAGCTTCCGGCACCTCCCGGTACATTTCCGGTGTTTTCTCTCTTTTCACCGATGATCCTGAATCAATCCTTAATGCATCGATTGCCCTTAAGTGTGACACCATACGGTCCGGTAAACAGTAGACATGATTGAGACACTCTCTGACCAATGACCATCATGTGGGATCTGGTTACAATACTTGATGTGCCCCTACGCTTCCATCGAATAAACTTCATTGTTGTTGAACCGTTAACAATATGACTTGATCCCTTTGTGCTTTGGTATTATGTTTGTCCGAGGTATGATCGTCGGTATCCAATACCTAGTTCTTCCTCGTCTCCGACATAACATGTTTACTCGTCTATGAATATTACATCTCTTGTGACCTAGTCACTTGCTTGCAAGCTATTGATGCAACACCACCGAGTGGGCCCAGAGTACCTATCCATCACTCGGATTGACAAATCTCGCTCTGATTTGTTTCATACTACTCAACATATCTACTTCGGAATACCCAAGATACACCTTTTAAGTTACCATGTTTCAGTGTAACGGTTAATGCACTCAAAGAATCCTAATAGATAGCAATTATGTATGATCATCACGGTCTAAGGATTCAGTCACTATGTTATTAAGTCATCGCAATGCTGAACTTATGTGACTTGATCACACTGCAATGCTTAAGGTGGGTGTGTGTCCATCACATCATTCTCCTAATGATATGACGTCATTGTCAATAGACTATTATGTTCTCATGATCAGGAAACCTTGATCATCAATTGCCCAATGAGCTAGTATGCCTGAGTTTAACTAGTGACCAGGTTGTTATATATCAAACGTGTATTAATGTTTCCGCTTAATACAATTTTAGCACAATATATAAAGTATTATGAACAAACATATATGTGACAAATATCTTTATTAATTTGCATCTAGGGCACATATCCAACAGTCTCCCACTTGCACTAGATTACAAATTACACTAGTTTAAACAAGGTATGTATCTAACACCAATAGTCTCTCGGTGTTGTTCAAACTTGGCTTGTGGAAGAGGTTTAGTCATTGGGTCTGATGGATTCAGATCCGTATGTATTTTGCAAATCCTAGTATGACCATCCTTGACGTAGTCCCGCGTCACATGGAAACGCTGGAGAATATGCTTGGCTGTAGAGTGAGTCTGCGGCTCCCTTGCGTTAGCAATGACACCCATATTGTCGCAATAAATGCTAACAAGGTCAGTGCAACTACGGAATACGCCAAGCTCGATGACGAACTTCTGCAGCCAATGTGCTTCACTTGACGCTTCGCAAGCGGCAATATACTCCGACTGCATCGTAGATTGGGCGACGACTGACTGCTTGCCTCTCCTCCAGCTAATCGCACCACCATTCAACATAAACACGTATCCCGTCTGGGATATTGAGTCATCGGGATCAGTACCAAGACTGGCATCGACGTAACCTGTTACGGCGAGCTCTTCTTCGCATCCTCCATAGACAAGAACCAGATCCTTAGTTCTTCGTAAGTACTTAAGGACGTTCTTCACTGCAATCCAATGATCCATTCCAGGATTACTTTGGAAACGATTAGTCAGACTAACCGCTAGGGCCACATCTGGTCGATTACACAGCATATCATACATGATAGAACCTATGGCTGAGGCATAGGGCTTTGAGGTCATTTCCTCCCTTTCTTTTGCTGTTGCTGGGCATTGAGTCACACTCAATTTACTTCCTTTCATAACGGGCAAGAGGCCACTCTTGGCGTTATCCATATTGAACCTCTTCAATATATTCTCAAGGTAAGTTCTCTGACTCAGTGCTAATAGGCGTCTTGATCTATCTCTATAGATTTTAATGCCTAATATGTATGCAGCTTCACCTAGGTCCTTCATGGAAAATTGTCCATTCAAATATTCCTTTACCCCCTCTAGTGATTTCACATCATTCCCTATCAATAATATGTCATCCACATATAGTACTAGGAATGCCACAGAGCACCCACTCGCTTTCTTATAAACACATAATTCTTCTTCATTTTGGACAAATCCAAAAGCTTTGATCATCTCATCAAAACGAAGATTCCAGCTCCGAGATGCTTGCTTCAACCCATAAATGGACCTTGAAGTTTGCATACCTTACCAGCGTCCTTAGGATCAATAAAACCTTCCGGTTGTACCATATACAACTCTTCCTCAATGTTGCCATTTAGGAACGCAGTTTTCACATCCAGCTGCCATATTTCATAATCCTAATAGGCAGCAATTGCTAGCAATATCCGGATAGACTTTAGCATCGCTACGGGAGAGAAATTCTCTTCGAAGTCAACTCCTTGAATTTGTCGGAAACCTTTTGCGACAAGTCAAGCTTTATAGACAGATACATTTCCGTCTGCGTCAGTATTTTTCTTGAATATCCACTTATTCTCGATGGCCTTTCGGTCCTCGGGAATATCCACCAAAGCCCATACTTTGTTGGCACACATGGAGTCTATCTCGGATTTCATGGCTTCCAGCCATTTCTCAGACTCGGGTCCCTCCATTGCTTCTTTGTAGTTCACAGGTTCGCCAGGTTCATTTGACATGACTGCATTGACAAGTTGCACATAAAACTGAGTTTTTACTCGGTCTCTTGATGACCTGCGGGGTACAATAGGATCCTCTTCATCTTGATCATGATCATCATGTATGTCACGATCGTTATGAATATCATGATGACCGTTCTCTTCAGCTCCCACTACGGAAGATGGTTCCGGAACAACTTCCATTGCCATTTCTTCCACTTGAAGTGATTGTTCAATCATCTCTTTGAGGTCTATTTTCCTCCCACTCAATTCTTTCGAAAGAAACTCTTTCTCAAGAAAGCATCCAGTCTTGGCGACAAACGTTTTGCCCTCAGACTGGTTGTAGAAGGTGTATCCAACGGTTTCCCTTGGATATCCCACAAAGATGCACTTATCCGCTATTTATTCGAGTTTGTCAGGCTGAAGTTTCCTAACATAAGCCTCACAACCCCAAATCTTCAAGTGAGACAATTTTGGTTTCTTTCCATGCCATTCCTCAAATGGTGTTGTCTTTACGGATTTGGACGGTGCCCTATTAAGAATGTAAGCGGCAGTTTCTAATGCATACCCCCAGAATGACACAGGTAAGTCGGTATGAGACATCATCGATCGTACGCTATCCAATAGAGTTTGATTACGTCGCTCAGAAACACCGTTACGCTGAGGTGTTCCTGTCGGCGTAAGTTGTGGTACGATGCCACAAGTCTTAAGATGATCGCCAAACTCATGACTTAAATACTCGCCTCCTCGATCGAATCGAAGGTGCTTGATTTTCTTCCCGAGTTGATTCTCGACCTCACTCTGAAATTCCTTGAACCTTTCAAAGGTTTCAAAATTATGTTTCATTAAGTAGATATACCCATATCTCCTTAAGTCATCTGTGAAGGTCACGAAGTAACGAAGACCATTGCGTGTGGGGATGTTCATAGGTCCACATACATCTGAATGTATGATCCCTAACAAGTCTTCCACACGCTCCATTGTTCCATTGAATGGAGTCCTTGTCATCTTGCCCATAAGGCATGGTTCACATGTGTCAAGGGATCCAAAATACAATGACTCCAGAAGTCCATCATCATGAAGCTTCTTCATGCGCTTTTCACCAATATGACCAAGTCGACAATGCCACATAGTCATGTGTTCTTCGCCACTAGGTTTTAATATTTTGGCCTCTACGTTATCAATGTGAAGTATATCACAATCGAGATTAAGAATGAATAAGCCTGTTTTCTCCGGTGCGTGAACATAAAACACATCATCCTTATAAATCGCACAACCAATTGTATCTGACTTAAAAGAATAGTGGTCTCGCTTCAAGCAAGAACCACTAACGATGTTCACACTCAATGCGGGTACCTAGTAGCACTTTTTCAAAATCAAAACTAATCCCGAAGGGAGACTGAGATGCTTCGTGCCGACCGCCACCACTTCAATCCGGCAGCCGTTTCCCACGCGCATCGTCACTTCATCTTTCATCGAGCATCGCCTATTCCGTATCCCCTGAGAGGAGTTAGAAATATGAGCAACAGATCCTATATCAAATATCCAGGATTTGTTCCCAGCGCTTGTTAAGAAAAGATCAATAACGTGTATATCAAATATACCTTTGTCTCTTCTTACAATCTTTCCAGCCTTCTTATCCTCTAGGTACTTGGGGAAGTTGCGTTTCCAGTGACCATCACCCTTGAAGTAGAAGCACTCAACGCCGGGCTTGGGTCCAGGTTTGGGTGCCTTACGAGGAGTGACAACTGGCTTTTCACCCTTCTTCGGGCTTCCCTTCTTTCCCTTCTCCTTCTTGCCAGACTTCTTGAATTCAACGGTCTTGTTGACCATGAATACAGCATGGTCCTTCTTGATCTCAACCTCAACAGTTTTCAGCATGGCGAACAACTCAGAAGGGGTCTTAGTCATCCCCTGCATGTTGTAGTTCAACACAAAGCCTTCGTAGCTAGGGGACAGCGATTGCAGCACCCTATCAACAGCAAGTTCATCTGGAATGTGACATTCCAGAGCATTCAAGCATTGAACGTAGCCAGACATCTTGACCACGTGCTCACTAACACTGCTATGCTCATCCATCTTTGCTGAGAAGAAAGCTTCGGAAGCCTCATAACGTTCAGCCCTGGCTTGGGGTGCAAAGACGGCCTTGAGGTCGGTGATTATCTCATATGCACCCAACCTCTCAAAGCGTTTCTGCAGCTCAGCCTCCATGGAGTAAAGCATTCGACTTTGGACAAGGTTGTAATCATCTGTCTTGGAGAGGTAGACATTCTTCTCATCCTGACTAGCGTCTGCTGGTGGTTCGTCACCTAACCCATCGGTTTTCAGTTTGTCTTTGTCTAGGGATGACCCTAAGTTGAATGAGGGGCGAGGTGCAGCCATCTACAATGGTTATTTGCAAAACACATATTTAGACTTTATTCATAATTGGAGTTCAATTTTAATTAATTCTAAAACTCCCACTTAGTTAAACATCTCTCCAAATTTACTATGTGATTAACATAATCCTAGTTTGAATGATCGTCCTCGATTATCACACGTCCAACGACACATCTCCCTAGGTAGGCCATCATGCCAATCATATCCGTTATATGACTCATGCTTAACCTTTCGGTCATCCATATCCCAAGCTCATATCTACATATGTCAAGCCTTCCAGTCGAACCTTAGTGTATGGCTGTTCAGTAAGGCCATATCTGCATATGCTAGGCTTGCCAAACCCAAACTCATGCGATCGCTAATGTATGTATGACACCCGATCGTCACGGCCTGCCTATCATAAAGAGATCCTTCCAGGCGGTGCCCACTAAGGGAGAATACAATCATGGTATTGAGAGAGATTATCCTATCATGCTACCGTCGCATATCTAGCATATTAGCAAGACAGGAAATAATACTTTAAATCATACAAGCTATGATCCCCCCTTACATGCAAATTAAAGTTAAAACGCCTTCTACTTTATATTTTGCAAGTTCTACGTGGCTGCTAAGGGGTTTCGAGAGAGAACCGCTTTCTATCCTGCGAGGACAAGCCACAACACCAATCCTGCAATCGTCTCTATTACACCCCTGTCGGGGCCCTCCGTTGCAAACGTCTTCGCGTCGCTAATGTTAGAGAGACAGACACCCCACAGCCACTTATATGGTACAAGCCATATGTCAATCGTGGAACCAGTCTCGCGTAAACGCGTAAGGTCGATCGGGGCCACTTCATCAGGACATTGGTGCACCGCTAAATGAGTACACGTGGGAGGGTAACAATTGGAGAATTGATGCCCACATCCTAGATGTGTTCTACCCGTACAATACATCTACGCATAGCCTTGCTCATGATACCACTGTTGGGGATCGGCGCAGAAAACAAAAAATTTCCTACCTACGAGTCCCGAACCCATGATCTATGCTATGCTGATGTATGTAACGGAACGAATCGGTGTTCATACCTTTGAAGACCGAAAGAGGGAAACATTCCTCGAACGTGGTTGGCGTAGACTCTGATCCTACGACCTCCCTGTCGTGTTGAAGAACCTCCGACGATGAAGTAGCACCACACGTGTAGTGCCTCGCGAGATTACACACGTACGGTGCAACCGACGTCCCTCCGGGCTCCGAACCAGAAGAGCAGCGGAAAGAAGATTGATCCGGATCCCGATTCTGGCAGCGCGACGGCGTCCGGATGATGGTGAAACCCCCAACCAAGTGCAAACTCCAAACCAGGGGAGACCGCTCTAGGTCGGAGAAAGAGAGAGAGAGAGAAACTCAATGTTGTATTGAAAAAGGCACCCCCACCCCTCCTTATATAGGCCAAGGAGGGGCTAGGAGGGGGGATGGGCCCCTCCCTTGGCGCCAAGCCCAAGGGGGGAGGCTCCCCCTTCCCCTCATGGGACTTTTAAGGCCCAAATACCTTTTCACCTTTTTAATTAACTATTTATATAATTTTTTATATTTAATTATGTTAATGAAATAATAAAACATATTTAAACATTAATATATATTATTTTGAATCTTTCAAAATATCCGGAACAGATTCCGGCACCTCCCGGTACATTTCCGGTGTTTTCTCTCTTTTCACCGATGATCCTGAATCAATCCTTAATGCATCGATTGCCCTTAAGTGTGACACCCTACGGTCCGGGAAACAGTAGACATGATCGAGACACTCTCTGACCAATGACCATCATGTGGGATCTGGTTACAATCCTTGATGTGCCCCTACGCTTCCATCGAATAAACTTCATCCCTGTTGAACCGTTAACAATATGACTTGATCCCTTTGTGGTTTGGTACTATGTTTGTCCGAGGTATGATCGTCGGTATCCAATAACTAGTTCTTTTTCATCTCCGACATAACATTTTTACTCGTCTGTGAATATTACATCTCTTGTGACCTAGTCACTTGCTTGCAAGCTATTGATGCAACACCACCGAGTGGGACCAGAGTACCTATCCGTCAATCGGATTGACAAATCCCACTCTGATCTATTTCATACTCCTCAACATATCTACTTCGGAATACCCAAGATACACCTTTTCAGTTACCATGTTTCAGTGTAACGGTTAATGCACTCAAAGCATCCTAATAGATAGCAATTATGTATGATCATCACGGTCTAAGGATTCAGTCACTATGTTATTAAGTCATCGCAATGCTGAACTTATGTGATTGATCACACTGCAATGCTTAAGGTGGGTGTGTGTCCATCACATCATTCTCCTAATGATATGACCTCATTGTCAATAGACTATTATGTTCTCATGATTAGGAAACCTTGATCATCAATTGCCCAATGAGCTAGTATGCCTTAGTTTAACTAGGGACTAGGTTGTTATATATCACACGTGTATTAATGTTTATGCTTAATACAGTTTTAGCACAATATATAATGTATTATGAACAAACAGATATGTGACAAATATCTTTATTAATTTGCCTCTAGGGCACATATCCAACACAACGATCACGTTGGCCATAACCGCTGCAATCGCCCCTCCGAGGGCTCATCTTCTACTGAAGAAACATCGGGAGCTAGTTTCTGTGGATCAACTCAGCAACGCGGCCGTAGTTGGGCATCTTGCTACAGATCACCCCTTGCGCTCCATGCCCTCAGAACCCTCCAACCTTGCCCCAAGTGTTGAGCTGGAAAATGCACGTCAGCCCGTGATGTGAATAACCCTTTATCTTCCCCATTGTGCTCACTTATGGTGTTCCCTGGATTCGTATCCCCCGGTAATCGAATTATCAGCGGACTTAACTGACTTAGAAGGTTGAGGATTCCTAGGGAGCATCATACTCATTCGGAGAGATGTGCCCCGAGAGGGGTCTCATCGAGGTGACCCCGGTCCCATGACGTATGAGCAGCTTGAGCCTGGCTACCCCTGCCTTCACGACAAAGTTCGGGAAGGGTGCCACACAGGGCGCTATGGGATGAACCGTCTTCGTGTGGATTATGTTTTGGGTCCGTCCTAAAACCTGGGGCAAAGTTCCTGTATTGTCACCGGAAAAGTCCCACAAGTCGGGTGCGTCACAGAAACCAGATTTTCGGTGTCCCCAATTCCCGAGAACTTCACATCTCCGATAAGTTGTTCCCGGGATTGGAATCATAGTTCCCAGAAAAATTTCCCCATCTCGGGGTTTGGTGCCCGGATGCTGTTATCAACCTTCCTGCGATGTGGGTTAGACTGTGGTTGTCCCGGGATATGGAAGGAGTAGTCCAACAGCCGACCTCCGGGTGATGCACTCCCTTGCCTCGGTTGACAAAATGTACAAAGAACCTCTTCCGGATTCACAACATGCACATGCAAGACTATAGGAATATGTCGAATGAAGCCATTGATTCAAAATATCATGCGGCCCGTCCCATGGGAAGCAAGCCATTCAGTACAATTATTACAACTCAAGCAGTTCAACGAGACAAAGGTACGAATGAGGTAATAAAATAAACACCCGAAATCACCCCCTCCATATCATTATAGTGCTGATCTTCTCGGCATGCTTGCGACACTTTTCCTCCATGCGCTTTTTCTCTTCCTAGTCCGGGATGTTGGTGTACATGGTGTTCAGGTTCAAGGTAGGGTTGTGAAACTGCAGCCTCATGAATGCCCACCTGTAAATCTCTGAACATACCTCTTTGATTATCCGGGCCGCCCGCTCGGTGCGCCCCTTCTGGTATGTGTCCAACACCTCTGCTGCGTCGAGGTAGTTGTCCATTAGACTTCCGACCTTGCAGTCCAGCGGATCTTCAGGTAATCCTACATGGGCCAGCTGCATCTCGGAAAGCACCACTACAAGCCTATCCACCACGCTCTGGAGGGACACCAACCCCTGATCGCTCGATCCCAAGAGCTCCATGTACTTCTCCTTGAGCGTGTCGCACGCCTTGCCGGTAGACTCTTGCATTTGGCGCGCTTGAATCGCTTCTTCACGCGCGAGCGAGTTTTCCTTGTCCTTCTTAGCAAGGGCAGCCTCTAACCTCTGGATTGTAGCCTCTTTCTCCAAGAAGCTCGACTTCAGGCTATCGTTATCCTCCCGAAGCTGACGCTGGGACTCTGCGTGTGCCCCTTGGGCGGCCTCCATCTCCTTTTTGTGCAGGATCTTCAGGTAGTTGCGCGATTCATCAAGCGTTGCCTCAAAGGTCTCTTCTCGGATGGTGAGGGATTGGCTGTCAGCCTTGAGGTCTTCTGCTTGCTGTTCTTGGGCCTTCCTCACCTCCTCTACATCCTTCTAGACACGCAACCTTTCCGCCTCGTGACTCGCCATAGTCGCGTGAACTTCCTCCAGCTGAGCAGACCATGTGGACAGGGACTTCCTGCTGTTAGAGATTAACTTGGTCATGGCCGCCTCTCTGGAGGACACCTGTTGAGCCTAGTCTGTAACATGTTTCTCGCACGCGAAATGCTTGTTCATGAGTTTGTCGTACGCCTTCTGGCTGTTGATCCAGAACTCTGCCTCAGTCGGAGCCATGAGGTCATCCAGATCAACCGCCTCCGAAGAGCTTCCGCGAAGGGCCTCTTCCAGTGCCCTCACACTGGCCACGCATTCCTTCCCTTTTCTCATCATCAACGTGGATGCAACAATGTTGGTCTGCGGATGGCACAAACACGGATAGAACCGCAATTTTAATTGCTGTACGGAGCTAAGGCATTGCCTCAAACTTATTGGAACAATTGCGTCGCGTACCTGTATCACACCGGGGCTGGCATGTTGCACCCTCGCAACCAAAGTGCCCTCACCGCCTAGAGATCCTGTCCCTTGGGGAGCGTTGGGTCCGGTCGGGCCCATCCCCTCCGGCGCAGGGGCCGCCCTGCCACCCTGGTACATGATGTTCTGGAGAGGGTGCCCCTCATCCTCCCTTCGCGGAGCCGATGGAGCAGCCGGTGTCGCGTCGACGGAAACTCCCCCTGCGAGTGCCAAGTTAACACCGAAAATCACCACTTCCCTAGGAGTTGAATGTCCTAGGAGAACACGCATACCTTGTGCGAAAGAGAGCCCCCCCCCCCCCCCCGCGGTCGGAGGTCCCACGGGATTCCGCTACGTCTTAGTTTCCGGTCGCGCCCTCGTTTCATGATGAGGCCCTCGCTCTGCCCCAGACGGTTGCTCTGATGTGCGGGCCCTCCTGGCCAGAGCCTCACCGGCCTCGTCCCTGCATCAGAAATTTGCCAGCCGTTATTTTATTTTAGAAGCAGAAGAAGGTATGACTTACTCATCATCTAGCGGAGGAGACAACGTCAAATCCGGAAGGCCTATCTTCCACTCGTCCTCCGGCATGGAAGAGGGCTCCGAGACCTCCCCTCTCGTCCGGGAAGACTCGCCCTGTATCTTCCGAGAAGCCGGCCTCTTGCGCGAAGACATGCCCCTCAACAGCGCGATGCTCCTAACAACAGATGGAGCCTCAGCCCCAGAAGCCTCGTCTAAGTCCCCTAGCGGTACGTCCCATGATGGAAGAGGAGCGTAAACCGGCGTCCGCGGCTGTCCGTCGCCCTTCTCCTCCTCCTCACCGCTGGTGGCCCGAGGGACGTCGAACGACCCTCCGCTTTCATCGAACCACGACTCCTCCGAGGAACTCTCTTCCGAGTCACCCCTCCTCCGGGGCTTGTTCCAGGTCCTCCTCCACCACGGGCCTCTTGTCGGGATCGACCGCTTTCTTCCGGGTCGACCTCCGTATAGACGAAGTACCCGTGAGGTCCACAACCTCGCGTAGCGGCGCGGATGATTGCGCGCCTTCTCCTCGCATGCTCCTCGAGCCCTTCCCTTTCGCCTGGCTTCCGGGGGGTGCCTCCTCGAATTTCTTGCCACCGGATTGGGTCTGGCCTATTGGAAGTACACATGTTGCCATTTCTGCATCCACTTCAGTTCCTCCAAGCTTGTGAGAGCCATCATGTTCTCACCGGGATGCATGGGCAGCTCGTCGATCGACTCCAGTAGAGCCCTGATCTGCTCCTCCATTGGACCCCACCAGTCCGGATCGATTAGCCCCCTGGCATCACAAGGAGGCATGGCTCCCACCAAGTCATCCTTCGCCTTGTTGTTGTGCAAGGGGATCACTGTCTCCGCTAGCGCCATCTGCCACCCTCCGAAAAACATCTCCTTGAACGTGTTATAGAATCTAAGCACAATCAGATTGTGCTCAAGACCCGGATGGAGCCGCATCTTGTCCGCCAGGCCTTTGTACTCCCACGCCATCCGAGAACGGCGCCGCAGGGGCGCAATCTGGCGGCAGAGGTAGTCCACGACCACCATATCCAGCGTCAGCCCACCGTCCCTTAGCTGCTTGATCCTAGCCAGCGGGAGGTCGATCTGCTCTCCCAGGTCATATAGAACGCGCCACACCTCGTCTTGCTCCTCGGTCGGTTGCAGCACAGTGTCAGGCACCTCATAGGCAGGGAGGACAGGGTTTACCTTCACGAACACCTAGTCATCTCGCCACTCTGCCCTCTTGGTGATCACATGGGACTCCAGGTATTCATCGGACATCCCGCCCAGGATCTTGAAAGAGAATCCCCCTGCGACCATGTCCTGCTTCACTCTGGGGGTATAAAAGTACCGGAACAAGGCGACTGACGGCACCACACCCACAAAGTTCTCACACAAATAGGCGAACGCCGCTAGAGCAGTCACCCCGTTTGGGTGCAGGTGCATCACCTGGATCTGGAACATATCCAAGATAGCCAGGAAGAATTGAGAGAAAAGGGGGCACCAGACCTGCTTCGAGGAAAGCAACATAAATTGGCACCATGTCCCCGGTCAGCACCGCGTCTCTCCCAATTGGAGATTCTGTGATGGTCTGACCCCCCTCGCTGTTCATGTCAGACAGAAACACTTTGAGGAGATCCATATTCTCTTTGGAATTTCGCGCTGATGGGAAGCACGCAGAAACTAGCCGCCGATCGACCGCTGGAGCAACGACGCCCTGTGGAGGCTTCTGCTACGACATGCACTTCCTCTTGGGGGCCATGGCCGGATCTCACAGCAGGGTCGAGAGGGCGTGGGCAACGAGAAGGACAGAAAGGGGGAGAATAAAGTGAAGTTACTTCTCTCCCCGCGGGGCTCGATTGATATACTGTAACCGCTCGGCGTCGCCACGTTCTTCGCAATGGTTACTTTCCGTGGGTCTGCCTTGTCGTAATTGCACGCTATGGAAAATACGCTCTTTTCGGGACTACTCGATGGTTACCGTTGGGCCTAGCCACTTCCTCCAAAGCTGCACGACCGCGCCCAGACCCGGGGGCCACTGTCGGTGTATGGATCCCAGGGGTACCCTCTGAAAAGGTATTGTGATAAAAGCCGAATAAATCATTGCAGCTTGCAGGGCACGTACGAGAAGATACGAGCACGCTGCTAAGCCATGGGGGGCCATCTTTAACTACCACCGCCCTACCAGAGGGACAGAGCATTGAATGCAGACAGAGACAAGCACCACCGAGCTCAAGATAAGTCTCGCCACCTGCCCCGTGCATGGAGCATTGTGTCGCACGGGGTCCCTCGTCATCACCCATTTTTGGAAGTTATGTCACTATGCCGCACGCGACCTTGTACATTAGCAAATGGTATCATGTGATCATCCCCTTTGACTATAAAAGGGAGAGGTCAGCCACCAGTAGGGGAGGAGGCCATTTTTTTAATAGAAATAGGACATTCTAGCTAAACAAAAGAACCAGACAAGCAGGAGTAGGGCTTTTAGCTTACGAGCATACCGAACCTGGTAAAAGACCAGTGTCTACATGCGTTCATTCATCATTGCCGTTTCGACGCCACCAATACCTTCGGCCACACCCTCGCCGCCGACAGTCGTATCGGTGAGGTGTGCCGCCTCCATCCATGTGCGGGCTCCCGACGCCCCACGCTTATCTGTGAACACGGTCCCCTCCGGGAGGACCCGACAGTCCCAAAGGAAAAAGGGCCAAGAAGAGTGAATATTACTGCCCCCCCCCCGCGTGCTTCATTCTAAGTCAGAAGGGATCGAGCATTTTATCAACTGCCTCCTAGGACTAAAACTTCCTCACGGTTACACGGGGAAGATCAACATATACCTAGACTCAGCGAAGTAGAGGTTCGGCGGTATCAAGTCTCACAGCTGTCATGTGCTGATGACGCAGCTACTTCCGGTTGCAAGGCGTGGGGTCCTGGACGAGCACGTCCGTGAAATGCTATTTGGTTTATGCAACTTTTTCTACGGCATCTCTCGGAAGTCGGTTGGCATGAGGCAACTCAGAAAGCTACAACAAGAGATCGAGGTGATACTATGCGAGCTCGAGATGTACTTCCCGCCTGCATTATTCGACGTTATGGTGCATCTTCTCGTCCATATCTTGGATGATATCATCGAACTCGGACCGACGTTCCTGCACAACATGATGTCGTTCAAAAGGATGAATGGTGTCATCAAATGATACATTCGCAACAGGGCACGTCCAGATGGAAGCATAACCAAGGGCATTCTGACCGAAGAGTGCAACTCCTTCTGCACAAATTATCTAGTCATCGATAACCTCGTTGGTATGCCCGTGAACAGGCACCTTAGCAGGCTTGCAGGATGTGGTCACCACGAGGGTCTCCGCAAAATGCATGTCAACTCGCCAACTTTGAAAGAGCAAACCTAGTCGCGCTACAACACATTGATGTGGATGATCCTTGGGTGGTAGATCACAAAACCTCTATTGAGAAGACGTACAATGATCGAGGCCAATAGTGGACAGATGGAGATGTACTCAAAGAGCACAACTCATGTTTCATGCGTTAGTTCAAGGACAAGCTTACATCTTACCCTTTACATGAGGATTCTTCTGAGGAAGAAATACTCGTATTTTCCTTGTCACAGGGCGCCGAGCACAACCTGATGACATATCAGGCGTACGATATCTATGACTACACATTCTACACCGAGAAAAAGGACATGAAGAGCGATTATCAAAACTCCGGGGTAACGATGGAATCCTACACTGATACGACTGTTAATGTCAAGAAAAGAGACTACACAAGGATCGAGGAGATTTGGGAGGTGAGCTACGCTGGAGACACGGTGCCGATGTTCCGCGTCAGATGGTCCAAGAGCAACGTAAAAGAAGACCGGTATTTCACCACCATGGTTATACCCGAAGCCAAATCCAAGACCGCGGGCACATAAATCACCGTGAAAATGAGCAATGGGTACTGGCTAGCCAAGTGGACCAATACTTCTTCATCACCGACCCGTCAAAGCCCAACCGTGTTGTCATGTGGAGAGGCAAAATGAACATCATCGGAATGGATGGAGCCGCCAACGAGAAAGGCTTTGACAAGTACAGGGACCCGAAGATTGAAGATGACAATGAAGATGATGCGGTATCATACAAATCAAGAAGAAGCAGAACCACCTTACCTAAAGGCGTTCATCCGTTCATGAGAAGAAATCAAGGGTTCTGGGGCTAAATTATTCAACTACGAGAAAGAAAGGCAAGAAAATTGTGAAAAGATAGCTAAGATTGAATCACGATGTGTCGGCCGCGTGTGTGTATGTGGGAATTTTGAATCATTATTCTATGGAGACGGATATGTCATTATTTTAAATATACTACATAATTAATCATAGGTACCGTCTTTGTATAAAATTAACACATGCTTATTACATGGAATTAAAATTTCAATGTGCTTGCTTTAGAGTATTAAAATTGCCATGTGCTTATTTTTTTAGGGGAACAATGTGATTACTTTAAAGTGTTTGGATGTTTATGATAAGGTTAAACTAATTTTTTATAAAAAGTGCAAAAAACGTGGCTGCCAGGATTCGAACCTCCATGGCTACGTTTATGTATCAAGGGACCAACCACTAGGGGAAGTGAGTGGTTCTGTCCTAGCCACACACATATCTGTTTTAAGAAGCTATGCCTAGTAATGGTAATGGCGCACCTGGCAAAAAGTGCACCATTACTATCCTTATGCTTATGGCGCACCCCTAAAAAGTGCGCCATTACTATCCTAGCCCTAATTAATCCCCACCTCTCCCCTCCTTTAACGCTATTCCCCTCCCACACTTCTCCAAGGCCCTGTTTCCATCTCGCCGCCGTCGCGCACCCCTCCGTCACCGCTCACCCGTCTTCGGTGACCCCGTGCCCCTCCGGCGTGCCTCCCTCTCTCTCTCTCTCTCTATCTCTCTCTCTCTCTTTCTCTTTCTCATCGTGCCCCCTGATCTGCATGTCACAACCCTAGTTTGGTATGTGCTTTTTATTTCTAGAAATAATGCATCATGTTTTCATTTTCCTTTTTAATAATTGGGGAATTTTGAAAAGCCTCAAAATCAAATCATATAACTGGCCAGATAAAAATCTTTTTTCCAAAAATCTTCTGAACTTTTTGAAAATCTCTATAAATGAGCATGATCACATTTTATGTGTTGTGGGTCCAACTTCATGCTCATGGAATTTAAAAAAATTCAAACAGGAGTATGGAAACTAAATGTTATCAATATTTGAATTGGATTCAAATAATTTGAAATCCAAAAATCCTGAAAATTTGGGTGTGACTTTATATCAGTCACATATAGCCCCAATAAAAATATCAGGGTTTTATAAAAATGTTCTGTTATAAAAACAAAACAAAACAAAAGAAACCGAAACAATAAAAGGAAAAGAAAGAAAAAAGAAACCGGGCCCACCTACCTAGGCCTCGGGCCCAACTTACCTGGTCGGCCCAGCCACCTCTCCTCCCTGTCGTCTTCCTCTCCGCCGAGCCAAGCAACTCGGCGGAGGGTGCTCGACGGCCGCCGACGCCACCTCATGCTTCCCTAGGCCATGTCTTCGCGCCTGGAAGCTCCCCGACGTCCTCCTCATCCATTCCCCTCCCCTGGAGACGTCTCTCCATCTCTCCCCTCGCCGATTTCTTGCCGCCAGAGAAATCCCGAGCGCTGCCATTGTCGGTCGACGAGCGCAGCCGTGGCTAACGGCTACGCGGAGCAAAGACTACGCTGCGTGGCCAATCGAGCAAGAGGGTCTTCGTACGCGACGCCATCGTCACCGAGACGTCGCTGGAGCCGCCATGCGCCATCTTCGATTCCGCCTCCATTGAGTTGTCCCTGACCTCCCCGTCGCCTCCGTTGGATTGCTGATGAGCACAAAATTCTTCCCCAACCTTTCCCACGCTCCCTCCGCTAGCCACCGCAGCCATGAGCACAGTACGGCGCCGCCGCATGCGTCATCGCCGGCAGTGCTCCGGTGACCAAATGGTCACTTCGAGGTGCCCATCCTTCTCGCCGCCTCCCACTAGTTCCCCCTAGCAAAACCCCCCTCGTTTGCACCATCCAGCGATGCCAGCCTCTGCACTCGAGCGCCGCTCGCCGCCGATGAGGTCTCCTCCGATGTTCCCGACCCCGCCCGACTCACCGGAATACACCAATCGACGCGCGGCAACTCCAGCTTTCAAACTCACCTAGCAGCGCCCCTTTTGGCCGCCGAAATCGGCCGGACGGCCAACGCTGCCGCGTCTGTGAGTCGCCGGCGACAAGCCGCCGACGAGCCCACGTGGCCACGGCCATTAGCCCCTAATTAAAGCACCCCCCAAGCCACTGACAGGTGGGGCTCTGTCCCCCTTAACCCCCTATCATTTTAATTAAAAGGGGATTAACCCCCTGTGTCAATGACAGGTGGGTCCCAGGCATCAGTTGACTGGTCAGCGCCCCATGATGTCATCTTGATGTCATGCTGACGCGGTAATTCTTTTATCTAGTTAACAGAAATTCCAAAAAATAGACAAAACTTCAATAAATCATAGAAAAATAACCACAACTCCAAATTAAATAAATAATATATGAAAAATTATCATAAAATGCAAGGATTATTAATATGCAATTTTTTTTCATGACAAACCACATTAAAGTGGAGGACTAGAGGCAAATGCATACTTGGTTCATATTGAATTCATATATGGAGTTTGAATTTGCAATTCCATTGCAATACACTTCATTTAATTGGAATGATCAACACATAAGAACTCTTTAAATCATGTTATACCACTTGATCATGTGTTTGTGCATCTTTCATATATTGATTGCTACATTTCCGCATTGTTTTCTATCGATAGAAGTTGATCCGGAACCGGAGATCATGCCCGAAGTTGAACACTCTCAGTACGAACCTCGTCAGCAAGGCAAGCAAACCCCATTGATCATGTCTATATAAACCCATTTCCCTCTTGTTCTCTTATGCATGATTAGGTGATTCACATGTTACCGTTCTATCGCTAAGTTGAACCCATCCTTCGCATGACCTATCATTGCTGCCACAGTATTAAGCAAACCTCAACCTAGCAGATACAGGATTGTTTGTGTTCATCATGTGGCCCTTCATCCATGTTATTCTATGCTATGCTTAGAGTTATTGTAATGAAGATGGTCCATCTGGGTGATGTATCGGGATGGTAGTGAACAATGCAACGTAATGGAGTGAAATCACCCTAACAAAGCTGAACAATGACAGGCTGTGTAGGAGTACACAGTGGGTTGTCTCATTTACACTTCCCTAGGCCCCGAGTTCTCGTGTTGTAATCCAAGAAAAGATTACTTCCACATGCAGGGATATGACACCCCGTCTAGCCTACTAACTCACCCCGACTATGGTCCAGGATTCACATGGGTTATCGCTTCTTTGATTTGATTTTGTGCCGGAGTGGGAGGTGATGCACGGTTACTTTGTAGCACGGTTTTAGACAAGCGTAGTACCATCCGTCGAGGTGGGCTTGTCGGACCGTCCATACATCGTTTGACTCCTGAATGGAAAACCCGGCCGGATTTCGATTGGGGTACATACTCAAATAGGCGATCCCCTGGACTAGAGTTGGAGCCGTGAGGTGAGTGCCTTGGTGTTTATCCTCGTCCGACATCCTCTTGAAGGATGATGAGTCACGGGCGGTAAGTGATGACACGTGTGTGAAGCGTACACCCCTGCAGGGTAATGATCTATTCGAATAGTTGTGTCCGTGGTTATGGACTACTTGGAGACCTTTACTTGATTATTAGACAACTTGAACGAATACTCTAAAACTGACAAGATAAGTGTGAGTACCTTGGGTTGCTTCCTCGTGGGGAAGTCGAGGAAGAAAACATGGTGGTGTATTGATGTGGTGATCAAGATTAGATGGACTCGAGTGCTCTTCTCATCTCAACTCTATGTAGTCGTACTACAGGATAGCCAAGTCAAAGCTTTCTGCATTACAACCCCACTTTCCTTTACCTTGATACCTGAGCATGAGTAGTATAGTTCTGATGTAAGTATTGCGGAGTACGTCTTTGTACTCATGTTTGCTTATTTTATGTTTTAGAGAGGAGACCACTAACCCTGATGGTGGCCTCTACCTCGAGCTCGACGCCGACTAAGTCGTATAGTTCCAAACAACAACCTGGTTCCTTTGGAGGGTCGTTGTATTTTTTTTCAGGCTTCTTAAGCCATTTGTTAACCTTGTCTTTACTAAGACATAATTTTCTTCCGTTGTTGTTTGATGTAATGTTGGGTCACAGTCATGTGATGTCTGCTTGTAACACTACTATATCTTCTCTGTATAGCAGATGCAATAAGGTTATGAGTTTGTAGAGTTCATGTTGTGTTACCTGTTGTTTACACTAGACATGTATGATGCGTGTATGATTATAATGTGCATGTCTTAGTGTGGGGTTCGATAGCTTGGTTGTGATCTTTCCGGCGGTCTTTCATACACCAAGTGGCCCTTAGATGTGCGCAACTTGGGGCATCGTGATGCGATTTCTCATGAATCTATCACATGGCACACTTCGATGTATGATTGAGCCCGACCGAGTCCCCAACTAAGTGATCGGGCTGGAGTCTGTTTATGTAAGTGTTATGATTCAATCGATAATATGGTTGAGGCGACTTGTCTATGAGTATGGGATTTCACCACCCATAAGCATTTCGACTTGTGAGCGGACGATGAGGACCCATCTCAGTTGATCATCTGGGTATGGATGGGATGCCCCTCACGTTCGAGCTTTCCGAGAGTGTCTTGTACTTGGCCTTGTCTTCTTAGACAAGTGGGTATGGCTCTCGGCTCTACATATGATTGACTTGTGACTGGAATTACATATGCATAGTACGGGTCCCGACACTGCCGCAGAGCGCTCCCTCACTGCCAGTCTTCGGCGGTGACTCCCTCAGCTTCGGTAGTCTCCCCGAGGCTAGGGTATGCCTCCCTCTCCATCCCTCCCTCTCTCTCCGTCTCTCTCTCTCACCGTTCCCCTCCTCTGCAGCAGGGCGCCTAGCCCCTTCTTTCCCGCCTCCTCCGCCCTCGACCGCACGGCCACCTCGCCCTCCGACGACTCCCCATGATCCCCTTCTCCTCGTCCTGAAACCCCCTCCTACTCTAGATCTTGTGACGTTATGGTTACCACTAAAGTAAAATTCATATAAGTGTTAGGGTTGCTGTTATGAATTTGTCTAGGGTTGTTGTTATGATTGTTTAAAACATTTTTCTTAACATAATTTAATTGGTTAGGGTTTTCGCACTTATTTTCTTCATTTTTGCAACATCGGTAGCTAGCTTATTTTTCTTGATAATAGAAAGGGAAACATGGAAAATATAGCAAGGAAATGAATTGTCATGTGTATGCAACAGAAATTGCCGCCGAGGATGACACCAGTGCCGATGGTGCCACCGAGGATGCCACCAGTGATGATGGGAGCCAACGCATAGATGGAAGACAATTGAAGAGGCGACGGAAGGACATGCGCCGGAACATGCTCGACACCGTCAAGGAGGAATTTACTGAAGTATCCAAAAGTGGGCTTGCAACAACGCCTACATAATTAGTTGCTAGGTAAGTGGGACAACACGAGTGCATTCTTTAGAGCACCGTCTCGATCAACACCAAGAACCTAGGGCATCCTGACCAAGCGAATTTGTGCAACCTCATCTTCACGAACCGATACAAGTTCCTCGGTGACTTCACAAACACACGCCTCTTACGGAATAAAGTGAACAGTGCCACCATCACGAAGATGAGCACATCCCTGGATACTTGGAGAAGCACGATGAAGAAAATGATTCTTAAAGGTGATAGTTACGAGAAGATCAAGGAGGGAAATCCTGCGATCAACGAAGCTAACTACCAGGAGTACAAGCTCAAGTGCGAGACCGCCGCATCCAAGGAATTGAGTCAGTGGGGGAAAGAAATGCGGGAGTTGATCTTAGAGTTCCACCCCCCCCCCCCCCGCGCTTAATTAGCTCCATATGGTTGCATTCTAAAATTAATGAAGCCAAGTTTGTAAATGGTTCATGTTCCTTCTGCAGGACACTAAAAGCAGTAGCGCGGGGTCCCCGATTGTCACCCCTTGGGACAACCCTTTAAAAGGCGCGTTGAACATAGCTAAGAAAAAGGATAAGTTCAATAAGCTGTCGTCAACTGGTGGTGTGGCCGGCCAAGGCTATTCCACGAAATGTTCGGACTACTATAAGTCTGGGCGAAAGGAGAAAAATACTAGTAGATCCGACCAGGAGGTTAAAGAACTCAGGGAAAAAGTGGTGCAGCCTCCACACATGGTCGAACAACAAGTGGGAACGACGCTCAACGCCATGATGCCTTCCTTGCTTCTGGGGTTGCGGGAGTGAGTTTCGAGCGATCAACAAGGGTGCTCCCAATTCCTAGCCTCACGGGCAGCAACTCTCACAACGCGTCGCCATTGGTGTCTCCGCCGGCGGCCGCGTTGGTGTCCCCGGTGGAGGTCGCATTGGTGTCCGTGGTGGCGGCTCCAGTATTGGAGCTTAAAATGCCAACACCTAGTACCTCAGCAGCAAGCGCCCCCTCCGTCACATGCACAACCGCCGTTGGCAGTCCCTAAACATTAGCGGAGCTCGACGCCATCATGGTAACTAAGCCTCGGTTGACGGCTTCATTTCCCTCCCTTTGATTGGGCATCCCTGATGCCCTACATGTTTTCGTAGGATGCCGCCAACGTTCCATGCACTCTCCTACACTTCGTGGGTGACAATTTGGTCGATGTAAGCCGATGCCAACCAACATGTATAGGGTTCAAATGATTCGGGTGCTGGATGGCTACGCCGAGGTGTTACCTCCCTATCGACCCCCTGGAGCCGACGACAAGGAGGTTATGAACCTCCGCATCTGCTTGAGTTGGAACATGCTTTGTCCAAAGAACCAGATTCGTTTGGGGGCGGGGGACTCCACCCTACGGACAACTCCGCCAGTCGTGCCGGTGCCAAGCCATGGAAAGACCGCTGCAACGTCATCGGCTGATCCGGTCCAGCACCCCACGGGCATGCATATGGCACATCATGTGAGCGACAACAACAACTAAAACGATACACTTGGTCGTGTCGATATGAACATGTAGGAACATGGGTGCGAGATCGACGAATATTTCCCGCCTCCTTCTCAAGAACCCAACGTTGCTGCAAAAGACTATCGCCATCCATCTGGTAGTGGGGAATGCATTGTAGCAAGCGTCGACTATTTAGTTCTTAACGTGTAAGAACGATCAGAGTGGGAGGGGTTGGACGATCACTTCTAAAATTTATTCAAAACTTTGTAGTGAAACAGAGAAATAACAAGCTACTAAGTGGAACACGAAGGAAATGCAACATCGAAAGACATGTCGAGACAGTTCACACCGAAAGTAAACAAGGAGAGGGGAAACATCGAGAGAAAATAAGCAACAAAGTAAATACTGAAAGTAAGTACTCGAAGGAAAACGAGCCCGACTCTGCAATGTTGGGTGAAGTAGTTCACACTCTACAAAGTGGTACGTCTAGTTGAAGGGACTGGTGATTGAACACCTGGAGCAAAGCTCTCTCTGTCCTATTCACCACTACAACAAACTCCTCGAGCTTGTCCAGTTCTTACTAGGGGTAGAGGATTCAAGACATCTCCGAAACCTTTACAGACTTTGTTCGTAGTGACAATTACTCATCGACTGATGAAAGGGGGCCTCTAACCGTGTAGGAGAATTGTCGATCACCAAGATAAAAGGCCGGCTAATATCAACCTAAGTCTTTGTGAATTTCTCAACTCAGTAGGGGACTTGGGATTGTTTCCTCTTGAGATCTTCCTTGGGATGATCACAACACTTCAGTATGAGAATATTCAGTGGAGCAGCCAACCAAAAATGGCGAGCGGGTGTGGGATATTTATAGGTGGCGATCCCAACGGTGAAATGACTGATGTGACCCGATGCGACCTGACGCATGTCCATAACGGTCGGATTTTTCATCAATGCGCAACTTTCCTTCCGGAGCAAGAAAGCTGACTCGCCGAATGAGTTCTCTCTCGGAGGCACAAAGTGTGATGACTTTTCCTTCGAGCTATAACTCAACTCAGTTAGATTTGTCTCGGTAGGCTATCTCTATAGGTTTTAAGTTGAGTTGAGCAAGTTCACTTCGACTTAGATCTCAAATATCAAACCCCTCTTGATAGTACGGTTTTTCCTACGAATCAAGAAATCGAAAGAGAAACTAACAAAAAGACTAAGTGTTCATCCAACTTCAGCTTTCTCCTCGTTGTGTTTATTCTTGAGAACACCTTCTTCTACGAGGAAATTTTTAGGGGTCGTGCTCCATCAAAGGCTTTGGTATAATATTGCAGACTAGCTGCAATGAGTTCTCCTTTGACCTTCTACATGCAAAATCCATTCTTCAGGAACCTAAGTATCTTTTTATACTCGGAATCAATATTAGTTCCTCTACTGCTTTGGTCAAAAATCTCCAAAACACAAGGGACAAAACTTGCAATCTCCTTCAATCACCTGTGAACTTATATGATAGATAACTTCCTGCAAGACGGTTATATATTGCAAGCATAACAGATAGATATCATACGATAAAGTAGCACTTCACGGTCGATTTCGAGTTAGTTACAACCATATCGAAAAAGTATAAAATTTTTGTTGTAACTACTCGAACTTCAAATACCTTAACACCATAGGCAAACTATTTATTCGATGCAACTAAATCTCCCCCTTTTTGTCAATGATTAAACAAAAAGATTGAGAATAGGGTCAAGAGTGAATCTACTCGTCTATAGAATGTCGTCGACGACATCGTGAAGATTCAGCCGGCGGTGATGACCATGGCCTTGTTTTCCTGATGCGACGAAGACTTCGAAGGTGTCGAAGAGGAGTAAGCTTGGCGGGGTTGGAATGCTGATCACCCGAATTATTGAGCGGAGAGGTTTCTGGATTCCTTGGGATGGCGTTGGAGCATGACTGCGAAGAGAAACTTCCATATGATGAACATGTTTGATAGATCTGCTTCGAATGTTGCGTTCAGTAACATGTGCTCGAATGCCAACATTCTCAGAAAAAGGACCATTGTGACGAGCAACCACTTTGAGTACTTCTCGGATGGGAGGGGTAAATATCGAAGGATATTTGTCGTGGGAAAAGGTGTTGGGGTTCGGGGAAGAAAAAACAATTTTTTCATAACCTATGATACCCAATCCCAAGACCTATGCTATGCTGATGCAAGTAAAGGATGGAATAGGTCGACCAGTATGTAGTCCGTTAAGCGGGAAACATTCCCGCGTGAACATGGTTGATGTAGACGTACCGGCAATCCCTGATGACTCGCAGCTCCACGATGACTCCGGTAGCCACCCGGTCAATGAGACCGATGACGGGATTGCGTCCCCGTCGGAACGTTATCAGTGAAGACGCCGCGATACAGCGACAACAATGAAGTAGCAGCACAATTGTAGCGCCTCGCGGGATTACACACATACGGTGTACCTGACGTCCCTCCGGGCAACGAACCAGAAGAGCAGCGGAAGAAAGATGGATTTGGATCCCTATTCCAACAGCACGATGGCGTGCATATGGTGGAGAAATCTCCAACCAAGTGTAGACTCCAAACAAGGGGAGTCCACTGGAGGAAGGAGAAAGGAGGAAGAAAGAGAGAATTAATCTTATGAAGAAAAGGGCACCCTACCCCTCCTTATATAGGCCAAGGAGGGGGGCACACCTCCCTCAACTTCCCATGTGGGACTAATCCCAAGGGGAGGGGGGCAAATGCGCCCTAGGGGGGCATGGGCCCCTCCCTTGGCGCCTTGGAACAAGGGGAAGAGGGGGGAAGACTCCCTCTTCTCCTAATGGGCCTATTTAGGCCCATATGCCTTTTCTTTCATTATTAATTATATTTTAATATTTAATTCACCTAATTATATAATAAAACATTTTTAAACATTATTAAATAACAGTTTGAACCTTTCAAAATTCCCAGAACAATTTCTGGCCTCCACCGGAAACAATTCTGGTGTTCTCTCATATTTCTCCGGTGATGCCGGATCTATCCTTAATGCATCGAATACCCTTAAGTATGACACCCTACGGTTCGGGAAACAACATACATGATCAAAACTTATTATGTTAATTTAATATTTGTCTACATTCTGAAAATCCCTTTGATCACATCAAATTATTCCAGACTCATGTTTCATTAGTGAATAAACATATTCATCCAAGTCCACATATGAAGTTCACGGAATAACAAAATTCACTACTTGTTTAAATATGATACATCACAATGTATGATATACAACAATCATCACAAACTCTGTTTTAGCAGAATGCGAGGTTTTTTTTCATCTCACCTAAAAGGCATGGTTTGCATGTGTGAAGAGATCAAGTATCCCAAGACTCCATGATACCATTCATGACTTAAACGGTAGTTTCATTATTAAGTTTGGATAATTCTTGGCATTGCAATATTTCTTATAAATGATCAAACTACTATCATCAATATAATAATAACTCATTCATAACCGTAATGTGCCCATAATATTATTCATAAAAAGAGAACAACTGACTTGTTACTCACTAATATGAATAATTTTCCTGGCGAGATGCAAGACACACGAATAAATTTCACATCCAAACGATCATAAATTTATTCATATATTAATCAAATGATAGATGTAGAGGGAGAGTTTTGTTGACCATCAACTATCTTGATTATCGTCAGCACACATTGTCACCACATCCCTTCCAAGACACTCCTCAAGCAGTAAGTTCAAGCACCGAATACTTAATCAAACGCAATTAGTGTTTTGTGTGGAAAATCATTTATAACCCGTATATCAAATATACCTTCTCCGTCAATGACTATTCCTGCATTGGTTCTACCTTTAAAGTTCACAACTTTAATCATGACCTCATGACAGGTGAACGATTCTCCTTCAGGACATAGTCTAGACACGGTCTTTGTAGCTGGGAGGAAGCGGATTCCACTTCCCAGTTATCGGAAAGTAACCAGTCATTCATTAGTCCAAGTTGTACACAAGGTGTTCATGTATCTCATACATTTTCCATGTGACTTTCTCAGCAGGTTGTTCCTTCCACCATGGTTGAAAGAAACCCCGTCCATATACTCATATTCCATTACTCTGATTTGTGACTTGGTGCTTTTAAGTTCACCTAGCACATCATACGTGTTGGTGTCATTAATCATGCATTCACAATTCAGATTCAATAGAATGAAGTGTGGTGTACTGGACAACCATTAATAAGTGATGGTGAGTACGATACTTATCATCATCTTCCTTAATTACGTAGTTATCAGGTGTATCTCCTAGCAGTTCTTGTATTATGTCTAGCAAGTCATTACTAATGAGTATGTCTCTAACGGTGTTGGTACCTAATAATTGAAGTAAGACCCATTTTCCTTAAGTTCTACATCACACTAAAGAGCCATAGTTTTAAACATTGATTATGACATTATCTTCAATGATGTTTGCTAAGACATGAAGATTAAGTTCATAATATGGAGTTCATGTTTTAAAACAACTCTGGAACTCCCACTCAGACAAACATCCCTCATAGTTTATTCTAAGTGATTACACGATCCTTGAAGAACATACCTCCCCCGATCGTCATGGCCATCAATATGTTGTCCAAGGTAAGCCATCATGCCAATCACATCATCTATGTGACTCATGCTCAACCTTTCGGTCTCTTATCCCCCGAGGCCATATCATATACATATGCCTGGCTCCCCACCATACCCTATGTGATTTTTTGTTGTGTCATGCAAGGCCATATCATATACATATGCCAGGCTTGCTACACGCATCTCTTGTGAACGTAAAAATGTTTGACATCCGTGTGACACTTGATGCCTCCATAATGAAGAACTTTCCATATGGTGCTCACTAGGGTAAGTACACTATGTTGGTTTTAGAGAGGGATCATCCTATAATGATACGGTTGTATATCTAACATTTTAGCAAAACAGGATGCAACAATATAAATTATACTAACTATGAGGCCCCCTGCAAATTAAAGTTTAGATGCCTCTACTTTATCTTTTGCAAGTTTTACGTGGCTGCTAGGGCTTTCGAGATAGAACCATTTCTATGCCTACGAACATACAACCACAACAACTCAACAATTGTCTCTATTACACCCCTGTCAGGGCCCTTCGTTGCAAACGTCTTTGCAAAGCTAATGTTAAAGAGACAGACACCCCCAAAGCCACTTATATGGTACACGCCATATGTCAAGTGTGGAACCAATCTCGCGTAAACGCGTAAGGTTGGTCGGGGCCGCTTCATCAGGAAATTACCGCAATGCTAAATGAGTACACGTGGGAGGGTAACAATTGGAGAATTGATGCCACATACTAGATGAGTTCTATCCGTACAATACATCTACGCATAGCCTTGCTCATGATACCACTTTTGGGGTTTGGTGCAGAAAACACAATTTTTTCATAACCTACGATACCCAATCCCAAGACCTATGCTATGCTGATGCAAGTAACAGATGGAATAGGTCAAATACCATTAGTTAGTCCGTTAAGCGGGAAACGTTCCCGCGTAAACGTGGTTGATGTAGTCGTACCGGCAATCGCCGATGCGGCGCAGATCCACGGTGACTCCGGTAGCCACCCGGTCCTTGAGACCGATGACAGGATTGCGTCCTTGTCGGAACGCTGTCGGTGCAGACGCCGCAATACGGCCACGACGATGAAGTAGCACCACAAGTGTAGCGCCTCGTGGGATTACGCACATACGGTGTACCCGACGTCCCTCCGGGCACCGAACCAGAAGAACAACGGAAATAAGATGGAGTCGAATCCCGATTCCAGCAGCATGACGGTGTGCGTATGGTGGAGAAACGCCCAACCAAGTGTAGACTCCAAACAAAGGGAGTCCACTTGAGGAAGGAGAAATGAGGAAGAAAGAGAGAATTAATCTTATGAAGAAAAGGGCACCCTACCCCTCCTTATATAGGCCAAGGAGGAGGCACACCTCCCTCAACTTCCCATGTGGGACTAATCCCAGGGGGAGGGGGTAAATACACCCTAGGGGGGCATGGGCCCCTCCCTTGGTGCTTTGGCCCAAGGGGAAGAAGGGGGAAGACTCGCTCTTCCCCTAATGGGCCTCTTTAGGACCATATGCCTTTTCTTCCATTATTAATTATATTTAATTATATTTTAGTATTTAATTCATATAATTAAATAATAAAACATATTTAAGAATTATTAAATAACATTTTGAACCTTTCAAAATTCCAAGAACAATTTCTGGCCTCCACCGAAAACAATTCTTGTGTTCTCTATTATTTCTTCGGTGATCCCGAATCTATCCTTAATGCGTCAAATACCCTTAAGTATGACACCCTACGGTTCGGGAAACATCATACATGATCAAGACACTCTCTTGATCAATGAACATCAATTAGACCTGGTTACAATCCTAGATGGCCCCTGCGCTTCCATCGAATGAAACTTCATCGCTGTTGGATCCGTTTAACTTTGACCCTGTTCCCTTTGTCCTGCGGCACTTTGCTTGTCCGAGGTTTGATCGTCGGTATCCAATATACCTAGTTCATCCTTGTTACCGAAAAACATGTTTATTCGTTCCCGTGATATTGCAACCCCGTGACCTAGTCATGTTTGCAAACTTTATGATGCAATATCGCCGAGTGGTCCCAGAGTACCTATCCGTCACTCGGATGGACAAATCCCGCTTTGATCTATTTTCTTAGTCATTAACGGATCTATTCGGAATACCCAAAGTGCACCATTATGGCTAGCATATTTCAGTCAGCCGGTGGGTTAAAAATCAAAGCATCCTCATAGATAGTAATTACGTATGATCATTACGGTCAAAGGATCTGCTCACTATGTTGTAGTTATCGCAATGTTGAACTTATGTGACTCGATCACATTGCAACACTTCTGGTGGGTGTGTGTCCATCATACCATTCTCCTAATGATACCACTCCTTTGTCAATAGCTTATTTACTCATGATCAGGAAACCATGATCATCAATTGCCCAATGGACTAGTATACTAGAGTTAACTAGGGACCTGGTTGTTTTATAACACACATGTATTAATGTTTCCGCTTAATACAGTTATAGCATAGTATAAAATTTATTATGAACTAATGTAATATGCTAATAAAACATATGTTATTTGCCTCTAGGGCACATTCCAAACAAAAGGCACGTCCTGAGAGTATTGCAGAGAGTCATCAGCCATGGTTCATAAGGTTTTTTTATGCATGATCAGCAGCACACGAGACTAAAATACGAATGAAGCAGTCTTCAAAATCGAAAGGTTGGTCGTTGACAAGCTTCATGATGGCATGTTGAGAAAAATCTGGAATAGGAAATTCATCATGGACATCCAGCATTGGCATCAAAGTCTTCGACATAATATAAAACTAGGCTTTTGCCTCCAAGACCAAATGCTTCGGCATTGTAACCTCAGCATAAGTGTCGCCAACAGATTTGGGGTCCATGACGATGGAAAACTCAGCACGTGTCAAAGGTGGCAAAGTGTGAATTTGTACGGGCAATCCTTCGAACCGAGGAAGATTGACAAAAGACAGTAAGTCATCGACAATCATGTGGAAGTCTTGACCTTGAATCATATAATCAAATTTCCAAGTTGCGGGCTGACGATGATTTCCAGTGACATACATAGTGGCATAAAATTGCTTGATAAGTTCAGGATTATAACCACTGTTCATGGAAAACATTCTGTGAGCATGCAAGTCATCACTTGTGTCGGCGACATTTTGACAACAGGTTGTTGCATACAACGATGGTAAATCCAGGTACTGGTGTTAGAATATCTTGTCCTTATTCAGCAGAGTGCGAGCATAATAATTTGCTTGCTCTTGATTCCAGAAGGGAAGCGAATAAGAATCACGTCCCTTGAGATATGTGTTGTCCCCAAAGAATTTGGGCTTATGTTCTCGGGGCTTGAAGATGGGACCACCACGAGGAACATCTGGCCGAAATAGGGGCAACATTTCCCTTGAATGAGTAGAGTAAAGCAATTCATCAACTGGAAAATCTTCCATGACATTTGGCGGGAACTGCATGCGTGTGATGTCAACTCAAGGATTGGAGGAGGGAATGTTGATGATCTGTTGATCTTGGACAATAGCTTCAGAAAGTTCTTATTCAACATTTTCTTCGATGACAACTCTTTCAAAAGCAGCTTGAACTTGTTCGGCCTCTTCAGTTTCCATGGCCTCTAAGGAAACATCAAGGTGATCTTCAGGATCAACCATTTCTTCGTTGGAGGAGGTAGAAGAGGCTGAGTCTTCATCGAAGCTTGCATCCCCGGAGCCATCATTGGCAGCATCTCTTTCGCCTTCAATCACAGGTGGTACAACACGGCGAGGGGAAACCATGGTGACATCAACGTCCTCATCTACGTGATGGAGCGAGTTGGAGAGAAATATTTCTCGACAACAGGAGGAGGAGGAGCAACTTCTTTATCGATCAGAGCACTTGTCTCGATCACAGCTGGGGTAGTTTCTTGTTGGACTGGGGGTGGAGGTGGAGTTTTTTGTCGGGGAGGAGTTGGATCTCGTGCAGGGGTTGGTTCTCGTGTAGGTGGAGTAGTTTCTTGTCGAGCTGATGCAGCATCGACAACAGATGACTTTTTCTTCTTCTTTGACATCTCTAGCGTCCCACGCTCAGAGGGATTTGCAACATCTTTCTTAGAAGACTTCCTCTTGCCTGATTGTTGCTCAAAAAATGATTCATTGCGTGCCTTGCACATCTCTACCACAATCTGGCGGACGTTTTTGTTCACGCTCGAGACATTTTGTTGATGCACATGTTGAGAGTCTTCTAGATCAACAAGTTTTGACTCGAAGAATTTCTTCATTCTGGGTCATCTTTTGTTTGCAATCTCTTCAAGTAGAAATCTTCAGAATGTTTATCCTTTCAGTCCTGGGTGAGATAATTTTCCCACCTCTTCATGTATGTTTCCACTCGTTCTTCAATTTCCCTTGGGACAGAGTCCGTTGGGGTAATCTCTCGAGGGGTTGTGGCACACTTCCACAGAATATGAGTAAGTTCAACAACATTCCATTCTTCTTGATCGAGAGAATGGGCTTTATTTGAGCCTTCATCCACGTGGGTGACAGGATCGAGCGGGGGCAACCCGTGCAGGCGCATCCGGTGCAACAGTTGCAACTGGGGTGGGTTGACAAATCATACTTCTCGGAAGCCAGATGCAATATGCCTAACTATTTGGCCACCTCAGCCTTCATTTTCTCAGTAGTAGCATAAAATTTCAGTAGCTTTGCCTTCTCAAGATCAGGTTCCTCGAGGGATTTTTTCTCAGCAAGCCTGCCTTGCCTCCGATTCAAAGTTTCCTTTTCTTCAGCAGCAGGTACTTGCTTGCCCTTGGCAACAGCAGATGACTTGTCCCGATGAGGTGGAATAGGAGAAGGAGTTGCAAGGGAAGGATCCAAGACCAAATTGGTCATATCAATAGTTTCTCGAGGAGCCTGATTTGCCACGGGCTCCTGGATCTGAACACCTTTCATACCAGGCTTCTTCTTGGATGGGTTTTTCTTCGGGACTTGGCTTGGGTGGAGGATTATTAGACTCATCATCAGCATAAGCTCCATCATCTGAGTTGTTTTGGTGACTATCAGAAGTAGCTTCGGGGGATGAGACAATATCATCCTTTTTTAGACGCTTGGCAAATTTCTTCTTTGTCTTGGTGGTGGCACTTGGGCCTGCACCTTGTGCAATTTCTTTGGTGCCAACAACAGCCTTCTTGGCCTTCGATAATTTTTTCTTCTCTGCTCGTTCAGCTCGAGCAGAAACCACCTCTTGAAAATCATTGGCAGTTTTGAGTGTTGATGGATGAGCATCAGGAGGAGGAGGACACCTTGCATCCCTGGTCTACTTGGGCCTTAGTGCAATGACATCTGCCATGGGTTCTTTAGAGAAAATAATAGTTCCCATTGAGGGATAATCGTCTTGTAAGAATACGAATGTAAAGCTTGTAATCGACGAATTTATTGAAGATGATTGTCTCTCATCTTGGCATCTTTTTCAGACGAGTTCTCTGGTGTTCTCAGGTTCTTCTGGATGATTACATGTTCAGATAAACCTTTGGAGTTTTTTTTAGTTCTACCACCAGCACTCTTGGGTCTCCTGATATTTCCTGCGTTATCTGACATTTTCCTACAAACAGAATGAGGCATAAGGGAAAAAATAGACAAGATATGAACATGTACCAGAGGCCTATTCGAAGGGAAAACATTTTGAATGCAGTAATCATATAGATAGATACTTCTCGATAACAAGTTTTGTTGGGGAACATGGCATAAAACAATAATTTTTCATAATCTACACGTCCCGAACCCAAAACCTATGCTATGGAGATGTATGTAATGGAGGGAATTGGTGACATACCAGTATGTAGTCCGTTAAGCGGGACACATTCCCGCTTGAACGTGGTTGATGTAGTCGTACACGGAAATCCCTGATGCCGAGAAGATCCACACTTACTCTTGAGTCCACCCAGTCCTTGTAGACCGATGACGGGATTACATCCCCATCAGAACATTGTCGGTGAAGACGTCGCCACACGGCCTCGATGATGAAGGAGTACCACAAGTGTAGCACCTCACAGGATTGCACGCATACGGTATACTTGACGTTCCTTCCGGGATCCGAACCAGAACTGCGGCGAAAAGAAGATGGATTCGGATCCCGATTCCAGCAGCATGACGACGTGTGTATGGTGGAGAAACCCCCCAACCTAGTGCAGAATCCAAACAAGGGAATTCCGCTCAAAGGAGGGAGAAAGAGAGAGAAGAGAACTCAACTCGACGAAGGAATAAGGGAACCCTACCCCCTCCTTATATAGGCCAAGGAGGGGTGTACACCTCCCTACCCTTCCCATGTGGGGCTAAACCCCAAGGGGAGGGGTTTTGGTGCGGCTAGGGGGAAGTGGGCTATCCCTTGGCACCAAGGCCCCAAGGGTGAAGCTCCCCTCTCCACATAATGGGCCCTTAGAGGCCTATATGCCTTTTTAATTTATTTTTAATTATTTAAATCACATTTTAATATTTAATTCTGTAATTGAATACTAAAACATGTTTAAACAATATTTTGAACAATTCAAAATCTCCAGAACCATTTTGGCCTCCACCGGAACAATTCCGGTGTTCTCTCTTATTTCACCGATGATCCCGAATCTATCCTTATTGCGTCGAATACCCTTAAGCGTGACACCCTACGGTTCGGGAAACAACAGAAATTATAAGACACTCTCTGACCAATGACCATCATGTGGGATCTGGTTACAATCCTTCATGGCCCTTGCACTTCAATCGAATAAACTTCATCGTCGAACCGTTAACGTTGAGTCCTGATCCCTTTGTCATACGGTACTTTGTTTGTCCGAGGTTTGATCGTCGGTATCCTATATACCTAGTTCATCCTCATAACCGACAAACAAGTTAATTGTCTATGCATATTACATCTCCATGACCTAGTCACATGATTGCAATCTTTATGGTGTAATATCACCGAGTGGGCCTAGAGTACCTATCCGTCACTCGGATGGACAAATCCCCCTTTGATCTATTTGCATACTCATTAACAAATCGTCTTCAGAATACCTAAGGATTTAAGTTAAAGCATGCTAATAGATAGTAATTACGTATGATCATTACGGTCTAAGGATCTGGTCACTACATTATAGTTATCGCAATGTTTAACTATGTGACTGGATCAAATTGCAACACTTCAGGTGGGTGTGTGTCCATCATATCATTCACCTAATGATATGACCTCATTGTCAACAAACTATTATGTTCTCATGATCAGCAAACCTTGATCATCAATTGCCCAATGAGATAGTATACTAGAGTTAACTAGGGACTTGGTTGTTTGTATACCACACGTGTATTAAGGTTTCCTCTCAATACAATTATTGCACAGTATAAAACGTATTATGAACTAATGGAATATGCTAATAAACATATTTTATTTGCCTCTAGGGCACATTCCCAACAGTCTCCCACTTGCACTAGAGTACAAATAATCTAGTTGTGGATCATAACTCCATATCATCTATATGGTTATTGATCATGCTTTCTTGTGGAAAAGGTTGTATCAACGGTCTGTACCATTCAGATCCATATGTCTTTTGCAAATCGTTAATGTCACCTAGTTTGACATTACTTCATTATCTCAATATAATGATGAGGTTTATATATTTGGCGGTAGATTGAGACTTTGTTTGTTTGTGTTTCAGCAATGACATCCGTTGGGTCACACGTACTTTCCCTTAGTCATGCACACCGAAACTCACTCAGTCAGAAGTCGAACTTCTTAATCCAGAATATAACTCTTTCCACTTCTAAAGAAGCCATATCAATGTAGATTTAATCCTTAGTGCATTGTATGCAACTTTGATGTCTAACCATGTTTCTTTCAATTTAGGCATTTATTGGCATAATATCTCAATTTTCTAGGTTAGTGTTAGAACTTAAACCAGCATAACACTTGGTGCGCCTCCAGTCGGATTTGACGGATGATGGTGATGCCTCTGCAAAATATGGCAAGACTTGAGGTAATGCAGCGGTTGGCCCACGGTAATTTAATGTTTCTTATGGCAGAGTAGAAATTTACTCCCCTGTGGGTGTCCGTTGGGTATTTAAGCAGGCTGGTGTGAAACGGAGGAGTCCATTACCCTTCTCCATCTCCCACTACTCCTTTCTGGCTTCGCGCTCCCATGGCGCATCCGACGTCCCCCGACACTCTAGGTGCAGCGGATCAGGCGATCTTGGGAGAGCGAGGCGGCGGCTCGGGTCAAGGAGGCGCGGAGGTCCGGCGCGGCCGTTGTCGAGGCCGCTTTGGGGCGTAGTCTTCAGCCCTGACGAGGGCGCACACGGCGGTGCCGACCCATGAGTTCTTCGTGGCGGCGATAGACCCTGCATGCGGTTGGCTTCGGTTGCTGGAGCCACTTGCGCAGGCAATGGCGGGGCGCAAGCCTCAGGGCTTGTACCTCCGGGTGGAGGGATGCCCCCATGGCTCTGCGTGGGTGTCCACGGTCTTCCGAGGCGACGATGCCATGTACCTGGATCAGGGTTGGGCGGAATTTGTCCATTGGAGGAACATCAAACAGCTCTAGGACATCCTCTTCCGCTTCGATGGCCAGGATACCCTGTGGTTGAAGGTCTTCCACAAATGCGGAACCCGCGCGGAGTGATGTGCGGAGGTCGCCGCCGACGGTCTCGGTGAGCAGGGTGCTCTGGGAGTCTTCCACGACTTCATGGGTGCTGAGCCCACCACCGAACACTAAGGAGGCAGGATGCTGCCGGAAAGGTTCAGGTGAGGACTGCAGCTCCAATCTGGCGATTCACCCCTGTAGGGCGCTCTCATTTTTTCCTTGCACTTTTGTACTTAGTAGTAGTTGGAATGTAGTGGTGTAACCACTCCGTCCGGTTAGGGCAAGATGTAAATGTCATTCCGGAAAAACCTAAGAAGTTCTTTGGTTCCAAAAAAATCCCGTACGGGTAGTAGTAACGAATGCAATAACTTAGAGAACTGGTCCCTTTTCGTACCTTCTGGATACCTTTATGTGTTGCCGGCGTCTCGAAGAAAACATCCGACAAACGGGTTCCGATAAATTTGACCCGACCTTTTGTACGGCTTATCGGAGGGGCACTGTGGGCATCCTGTTTTGCATGCGGTAGGCGTAGTGGGTGCGAAAACGGATGGAAATATGAGCAGTGGGTGCCCACTTCCATCGGTTATCTCGCCGAGAGAGTGGATCCGAGAGTCAAGAGATTCAAGGGAGCACAATCCCATTGAGTTTCTGCGGTGATACCTCGGCACGAGGTACGAGTTGTGCGATTCGACCGGGGGATCTTTTCGGGAGACTGGTACATCCGGCCGCATGGATGCTTGACGGGAACTCCAGCCCGGTCTCTCTGGTATGGCTGGATCTCGAGAGGTGAGGACCATCTAGTAGAATATTGCCCTGGGCAGGTACAGATACTCCATAGGCTACTCAGATTGGAGATTATTGGACAGACCGATAGTGATAGCTCGTACTTTCCACATGGAGCGGAGCCAGTCGTTCGAGTGAGATTTATCTCGCGGAGAACTGGTGTCGATGAAGGACGCGTGATCTTGTGAGTCTTTTTCCAAGGTAAAGAGAGGGGGAGGCCTCGTGCACTCTTTGCCTTGGATGACATGTGTGTTCCGGGAATTATCATACGGGAAGAGAAAACCATCTGGCACGATCGTCCGGGAATGATGAAAAGGCCAACCTTTGGTGGCCGAGAGGCCGTCAAAGGATAGCTTCCAGTGACCTTTTAGGAACAGTAATCCGGCAGAAGAAAACCATCTAGAATGTCGTTCCCGAGAACCTCGGGGTGAGGTTTTTCGGAACGCTTGCTTGAAAGCGCTGAAATATCCCGAGCGTGAAAACCATATAACCGCCGCAGAGGGCACGACGGGCGGCTGCCCACGCCGATTCCCACCTTGATGGCACCTGTTGAGATGCGGCGAAAAGGCGAATAAACTTCGGAATTTGCACAGGGAACAAACGTTACGGCCGACGTGATCTCCTACCCTCCTTCTAGCGCCCGATCTGTCGTCGTGATTTGTTTCTCAGGCCCTCCTTCTAGCGCCATGTGTCGGGGGGTTCGTGCCCAGCCCTCGCCTACGACTAGAAATCGGGAGAACAGCAGCAACGCTGCCCCGAGGACACCTTATGGAAGGACTGTTGCCGGAGGGGCAGGGCCCTGGGATCGTTCGGAACGGGGAATACGTATGGTTCCCGCTTGCTTGATGTGGACGAAGGTTGCTGTGGCGTCGAAACGATAATGAGCTGACGCGAGAAAACATAGGTGTTTACCCAGGTTCGAGTCGTCCGGAGACTAAAATCCCTATTCCTTCATGTCTGATCTTCTTTTCTGGTGATGCAGTAGAATAGAGTACAAGGTGATCTTCGAGGAGAAGATACCCTATGCTACACTCCACTACGCTCCTCTCCTTTTGGTGGAACTAGCTACCCTCCCAAGGGGAATCCTTGAGAGATCTCCTGAGAAGTTCTAGGGATGAACTCATCCTCCTTCTTTTTGTGGATTCATCCAGAGATGTATCCACTCAGGTGGTGGCTTCTCCTTTCTCTGGTTCTTCCCTCTTCTTTCCCTTCTTTTCGTTTCACCTTCTTGCCTCTCTTCTTCTTTTTCTCCTTTTTTTATCTCCGCCCCCCCTCCTTACTGACGTGGTTGGCGTCTCCCTTTTATAGAGAAAGGGGCTCGCCACAGTCCCACTGATAGCTATAGTAAGGGTGGTTATTTATATTTGTGTATGTGAGGCGTTCAACGGTCTTCCGGGAAGCTCCCGTGGCGTCGCGGGGATGACTGGTGCTTGCATGTGCTTAGTAGGCGTGAGGGAGCCCTCCAGGTGCTAGTTGCCTCCTGTCAGCGGCGCATGCTTGTCTTCTAGCGTATTGAATACACTATGCTCTTTGTCGGGCGGTGGGAACCAGTTCGATGGCTCCAACGTTCTGGAAGTAGTGCGAGGTGCTTCTCCATGCGTCTTGCGAGCTGTTCCCGGCATCTCCTTGCCGGAATCCTCCATGGTCGCTCTTGAACTGTCCGAGAGGTGTGGTCGGAACCCAGGGAAATGGGGTACCCCAGTATCCGGTTACCTACACAATCCTTGCAATCGCGGTTACAAGCATCGTTGTTTTCTCCCTGGTAGCAACAACACATCCTCTAATCTCATGTTTCTGTCACTCAAGGTAGACATCGTGGGGGGGGGGGCATGAACCCAAAATCAAGCATAAACGCTCCCTCTTGGAGTTACTATCTACTACTTGGCCAAGGCAATAAAAAGCAACGGAGAACATGCAAGAATTACTCAAGAACAAAATATAAAAGGTGAACCGAATATATAACTCATCACAATCTGAACATAGTCTCATAATCCATTGGATCCCAACAAACTCAACACAGCAACAACGGGAAAATTACATAGATGCCTTGATCATGTAGGGCAGCTCAAAAGGGCTAAGAATTGACGCAAAAGATTGGAGAGAAGACATCACATAACTACTGGTTATGGACCCAGGGTCCAAGGGGGACTACTCACGACACATCCGGGAAGCGCTCATGGTGGTGGAGAAGCTCCCAGAGGTCAATCCTCCCTACGGCAGGGTGCCAGGAAGGAGTGTTCTGGTGCTCCCGATCTTGGAAGTGCGGCGGTGATGATCCACAAGTGTAGTGGATCTATCGTAGCATTTTCGATAAATAAGAGTGTCGAACCCAACGAGGAGTAGAAGGTATTGACAAGTGATCTTGAGATAGGAATAACTGCAAGTACTGAAAGGTAACTTTTTATGGGTTTTCTGGTATAAATAATAAGGAGATAAAAGCAAATAAAATCAATTATGCTAAGGTGCAGCAAGTACCCCAATCCTTTTGGACACAAAGGATATGCCAAATGATCAAACTTATAAAAGCTAAAATGTTCTTGAGGGCATACGTGAGATATAGTCATGTGCTTTCGCCATATTCCATCTAGTACTATGTTTTGTGTTGATAAGTGTTGTGTTGGTGAACCTATGATAGTGCACTTTGTAGACGAAGATAAGTAGACTCTTATGATTAAAACTCTTGCAAGCATCCGCAAATACAAGAGAGAAATTAAGGCAAAGCCTAACCATAGCAATAAACTTTAGGATCGAACATTCCCTCGTGCAAAAGTGTGTGAACTGGGGTTCAGGTTTCTATCACTCCGGCAACCCACCATAAGCATACTGTATACACAATGCATTCCCCTAGGTCCTTCAAATTCGAAGTGTTATGTAGTCTATGTTCACACAACACCACTATAAGAATAACACCACAACTGAAATATCAAAAAACACATAATACTTCAACATCATATGACTACTAACAACTAGACTTCTCCCATGTCCTCAAGAACTAAAGGAACTACTCACAATACATACAAGATATCATGATTAGAGGTGATAAATATATGATAAACAATCTGGTCATAACAATAATTCTCCAACAAAACGTAATAGCATTCACCACAAAAGAGTAATCAACACCGGTAGAGTAGAGGGGACGGATAGTTCAAGTTACAACTTGGATCACAATGGTGAGAGGAGATGGGATGAAGATGGAGATGGTGCTGATGGTGAGGATGATGGTGATGATGATCTCGATGATGCCCGTGACGATGGTGATGACGATGAGGACGATCTCCCCCTCCGGGTGGAGTTCTCCCCGGAGGAATCTTCCCGCCGTAAAGGTCTTTTCTTCTATGTAGGCTTCCGCCACGGAGTGGCGGCGGCACTCTGGAAACTCTTCTTCTTTTAGGGTTTTTAAGTCACGACGATGATATAGGATAAAGGGGGCTCCTGGAGTGGGGCCCACCTCCCAGACGGCCACCTGGCGCGACCTGAAGGGGGGCCGCGCCTGGGAGCCTAGTGGCCCCCTCCGGGTGCCCTTCGGCTGGCCTTCGTCAAATTTTCAGAAAATTTCACCCCATGAATATCAGGTCAATTGGAGATGTGCTTATATGGCCACTTGATATGCACTTTTCCCCGCTGATTCCTGCGTCTTCTGTTTCGGCACCAGAAAGTTGTAGACTGTGTAAGACAAGCCAAACCACTATAAGAACATCATCATAACATGAAATATATCAATGAATAGAGGTGAATTATGATGCAAAATAGTGATGCATTTTGGACGTATCAACTCCCCAAGCTTAGGCCTCGCTTGTCCCCAAGCGAATACTGAGCTCGGTAAACCTGTCCACAATTTTGGAGAGTGAAGTGTTGATAATAAGAATACATACAAGAAGCATCATAATTCCTCGTACTAAACTCAAGAATCCTCAACAGCAACCTCAACTCATATGGCCCTTATGAAAGAGTAATATCAATTACAATCAAAAGTAGGACCAAGAAAACTCATCAAATCATGGCAAACATATCCTTTGGTCAAAGAAAAACTAATAACTTCTAGCTTTTGCTCTTTCCTTTACATTTTGATGAGATCATTTGAAGCTGTTGAAAGAACATGTTATTAGTCAAGAAGTGAAAGTGCTAACACAAGGGAAGATGTTTGATGTAGCAAGGCTCAACAAACAACGTCTTTATCTTAATGATAATGACAACAAAGATGTGATATGGAAATTCTTAGTGAGACAATATAAAGGCATGCATCTTTGTTAACATAAGGTGCCTGCTCTTTGTGGGATAGAAAGAAGTGGGTTTACTGACTCAACATAAAAGTAAAGGCTTAGCCCTTCGCAGAGGGAAGTAGGGAAAACGCATGTGATAGAGCTTTTAATGGTTATGAAATCAATAAGGATCATAAAATAAGCTTTAGGGAGGTGCATAATTCGTCAACGAATGCTAGTAGATAACCCAATTACTTCTCATGCTGGTAAAGTTTCGAGGAACGGCTCCCAAGTGGGGACGATCACATCCCCTTAGTATCCTTTGTTTATTATCACTGCCAAAGTTTTTTGATTTCTCATGAACAAAGAATGAAGGAGGTTTTTTTGTGGCTATTATATTTTACGAGCTGGGCACACTCATGCTAGCTCCTCCTCATATTAGGGGTTTTCAGATTAGACATGCAATCCCAAGATAAAAATTGTCAGGATATGAAGATCATGAATTACCTACTACTTCCTCATGAGCTAAAACAGAGGCACAAAACAAGGGGTATACTATTTTGAAGGTTTAAAGGTAACACATGAATAATATACTTTAGGACTGGCGGTGAAATACCATGAATAGGAAAGGTATAGTGGACTCTTTGGAAGGTTGAGGTTTCAAGGTATGGGTGCAGAAGCAGTATTCCCACTTAGTATATGGTTTGGATAGCAATGGCTTTTAAAAGCAGACAAATGATGTTCACTTGAATGCAAAACAATATAAAGTCTACATTAAGAATTGGCATGAAACATCAAGTTGTCTTCCTTGTCAACATAACACTTCAAGCATAAGAACTTAAAGGTTTTGGCTATGTGGCTACTAGAAACACTCATGCTTGTTGTTATGACAAAATCTATGTTTTCCAAGATTAAATAAAGTTTTCAAAGCCATACCTAATATATAAGATCAATACTCCCACAAGAATCAACATATAAGGTCGATTGCGTGAAGAGAATACCGAGTGCAGCAAAGAAACCAATAGACTTCTCATTAATATTCCATCAAAGAGACTGCACACTCACGGATACAAGACTCTCCACATAGGAGTGAGAGACCTCAATGCATACACCTATTTTATAAGATAACTTCCTTAGACGTGATACAACACTAAACTTGACCACAAATGATAAAGATAAAGATAAAGATACCGGACACTCCCCCAAGCTTGGAAGAAGATAAGGGGATGCCATTACCCATGAAGATTTCATACGTCATCCTTGTTCTTGTTCCTCAAGTAATCCTTGGAAAAAATGGTTCCATATCAAAGGTCCTCCCTCCACGCAAGATTCTTTAGTCTCTAGGATCCTCCTTTCAGCCGATAATCCCATGTGCAAAAACTTTAGCTCATACTCAAAATTCTGGTTTTGGAGGTCATAGATGTGTCCTTGGAGTTCGAACACTTTGGTATCTAGTGTAGATATTCTTGATTGCACTTCCTTAATCTCCTCCTCTTGTTGCTTCTTCTTCTCGATGATGATGTCGATGTTGGCTTCAACACCGCGCTCGATCATCAGCTTGTACTTGAAGACTTCTTGATCCACTTCTTCCAGCCTGGCCTTGGTGCTCCCCTCCTTGATCGATACCTTTAGATCTTCTTGGTGAAGGGCACCATCCTCCACCCAAAGTATTTGAGGATGCCTCTTCTCCTCTGCAAGGTAAGGGTTGATGATGTTGGCGAGGAACTTGTCCTTGGGGGAACTTGGGGAAGCCATGGAACCTATGTTTTGCAGAAAGTTTTCCTGGCAACAACAAATCAAAAAGCGAACACACGAAATCGCAAGATAAAAATCCGAAACGATCCAGGAAAATATATAGCAAAACTTTCTATGAGAAAAGGAAGGTAACAAGCGAAAGTGGGGTCAGAGACGGACTCCGAATTTTCCTAATTTTCCAAAAACACGTAATACGAAACTTTTATGGATGTTCCCAAAGTTTTCTTACCGTATTACATACCTATTCTTATTCTGACCCTACTAGCGTCTGAATGCGGGCTGCAACATGTTCTTCGTGAGTGCTTGTGCGTATCTTATCCACATCAACATTGACAGGGTCTCCTGCCAGGTAATGCTTCAATCTTTAGCCATTCACAACTTGAGGTTTGGTGCCTTCAAAAATATTTATCTTGATTGCACCAGAGCGGTAGAATTATTCAATGAGAAAAGGTCCTTCCCATCTGGAAAGTAATTTACCTCGAGAAAACCTGAAACGAGATCTAAACAACAACTTTATCTCCAACATTAAATTCACGTTTCAAAATTCTCCTGTTATGCCACTTCTTTTCCTATTCCTAAAACATTCCCGCGCTCTCTTAAGCTTCACTTCTCCCCTCATTGTAACAGCCCGGAAATTCCACCGTAATCAAAAAAATTGTTTGTTGCGTTGCTGTGTGGATTGCATGTATTGTTTGCTGTGTTTGCTTCGCCGGTTTATTAATCGGTGAATATTTTGCCCCTCCTTCTCGCATCAGATGCGACACTGAACCCTTTTCCCAACGGCACACGACCTCGTTGCGGCATCGGGAAAGTCACCCGATCATCGTCGCAACTTTCGGCACAAGACCAGCCATCACCAACAGTGCGGAAAACCCCCATTTATAAATAGATGGGTTATTTTATTGGGAGTTAATCGTCATCTCGGTTGGGCGTGAAGCATTTTAGAGGTTGTTGGTGAGTGTGGCGATGCTGTGTTTTGAATTTCACGCGATTCCGACTTCGTCGGGTAGGTGAACGTTCAGATGTTCCAGGCATAGTAGCCGGTGTAATTTCGATTTCGTCAGGCAGGTGAACGCCGGGTGTATTTATAAAATATTGGGTGCGCTGATAGCTGGACCCCCGGATTCCCCTCTTATCTTCGGATTCTAGCCCACCCGAAAAACAGGACACGAAATGGGTCATTTTGTGTCCTGAAACCCCTCACAGACACCCACCTGCTACATATAGCAGCCTACCCTGCCTATTTTGGACAACCATAGACCTAGTTCCTCCCTTTCCGTGCCCCCCCAATCCCCGCCGCCACCTTCCACTGCCACCAACCACTCCCCCAGATCTGGCGGACACGATATGGACCGTTGGATCTAGATCGGACCACCCACGGTGAGCCACGTCACCAGATGGAGAATCCCCCACCAGTAGCCTCCCGAGCTCCTCCCATGGAGCACCGCCTCGTCCACGCCGCTTCGCCTCCGCTCCGGTTGGCGAGCCGAGCCGCCGCGGACGTGTCGGCAAGCCCCCCTGCAGGTCCTCCCGCGCCCCTCCTTCCTCTCCCACTTCTCCTCTCCCCTATCCTCTTCTCTCTCTCTGTGGCAAGGGCGCCGCCATGGGAGGCCTTGACCTCGAGATGAAGCTCGCCACGCTCGGATATGCGCCCTCCTCGCCAGGAGACGTTATCGGCGGCTGGATACGCACGCCGCACCTTCGTTCCAACCCTTCCCTGGACTCCTCCTCGCCCGCACCGCCCTGCCCACACCGGAGAAGCCGCCGGAGCCACTGCGCTCGTCCCGATCGGGATCCAGACGACGACGAGCCGCCACCGCGCCACTATGGGCCGACCTCGCCATTGAGCGGCCCAGCACGTGTGAGGGCAGGGCAGTGTGCCACTCCCGCGCCTTGGCCCATGACCTCCTCAGCCCAGCACGTGTGCCCGCCCCGCCAGATTCTCCCCCCAGGCAAGGCGCGCCTATTCTTCGCCCACCGCCGGCAGGGCCTAGGCCTATGGTGAGCGGCCCCTTTTCTTACTTTATTTCTTTTGAGTGAGATGCCATGTTAACAACCTTTGCTCATGTTGTGTAGCTAAACAACTTGAACCGATGATTAATGTGCGGTATCGTCGTGTGTGACGAATACTCCACTTAACCTGTTAGTAACCGCTCTCGACGGTAGGTGCGATACCGTACTGCGTTGTCTCGTGTTGCCTTCTTGTTGATGCTTGCTCGTGATTTCTTCGTAGTAATAGATGCTTGCTTGTCGATTTCCTTTTCCAGTGTTTCCTTCTTGTGTGCTCCCGCGGGTACTCTCGGAGAAGTTGCGAGCTTGCGATCGACTACACCTTCGGCTTCGTCTTCTCATCGGGTAAGGGGGAGCATATATCATGCTTATAAATTTCAGCTCACTCGCGCCTAGGCGTAGGATAGAATGATTGCTTGATCCTACCACTTCATATGCATGACTCTCAAATAAACCCAAACAACCATGTCCTCCACATCCCAGAAAACCTTGTTCGGCTATGTTACTATTGCTCACTGCTCAGCCACTTCTTAGTATGCATGCTAGGATGCTATCAACTGTTATCCTGCTACTCCTAGGATTGGGCTATCACACTATTATATTGTTGTGGATGATATGATTATTATAATGTTAACTATATTCGACGAAGGATGGAAGGTCTAGGCTATCCCGCCCCGACGCTTTGTTCCATTTGAGTCACCTAGGATCCGAGTTTCGGGTATTGGTTCTAAGACTGAGCGTGTCTAACCGTGTGTAGGATGCTATGGGGTCCCCTTTTCTTACCTACCTAGCTGCAAACATTTCTAGTGGTGGCCCAAGCTGATTTTACCATTTGAGAAACCGTGTGCGTAACTGGTCTGCAGCCAGTTGATTTAAAATAAATCGGGCCAGTGGGATGGTATATCCTGTTGGTCCACACTTGGAAGCTAGGGAGCCTACCCGGGCGAGGGTAGGTTATCCTGACCTCGTCTAGACTGTTGAGACCGATTCAAGAGTGCGGCCGGCTTTTGAGTTGGATGTCGACTCACCGAGGGCCACCCGGATTTGTGCGTTGTTAGTTAGAGGGACTGTGACGTCCGAATCTCTCAGAACAACTCTTCAATGAGTGTCTTTAACAGGCCCGACTGAGAGAGCCTCGCGTGCGTGCGGAGCCTTGTGATGGGCAGTTGGTACATCGTTGCAGGGTTAAATCTTTTAGAGAAGCCGTGTCCACGGTTATGGACGACTTGAGACGTACTCCTTATGCATAGACAACAACAAATGAAATAATCTTAACAACTTGATCAACGTGTGTGTGCCTTGACTGCTTCTTCTTCGTCGGGATGCGAATGGGAGGACAAGGATAGGATAGGTGTTATGTTTGCGTAAGTAGCTGATAGCAAGACTTGTTGAGGTGATTTCTCATCGAATGCTTGGTCCTCATCTTACTCTAAAATAGACCGGTAGCCACTCATATATTGCTAGTGCGTCTGCAACCTCAGCACTACCCCCATCTTACCGTGAGAAGTTAGTTACAAGACTTGTTGATATAGTTCACCCCTTATTTCTCTTTTACACATGTTATGCAAACGATCATGGACTTCAGCGGAGCTCGACGATCCTTCTTCTGGACGCCTTCGCGGAGACTCGACGACGACTAGTTAGGCGGATCCCGGCGGAGAGCCTGGACCCTTGAGGTTACGGGAATGGTGTGTTTTACCTTTAGTCTGTACTCAGACATGTATCTTCCGCTGATTTAATGTATTTAAGACAGTTGTAAGTTGATTGTATGAGATGTTGTATTCTTGTAGCTGTAATGTTGTGATATCATGTTGGAAATCCGGGGCATATGGCATTGTCATATGTCACGGTGGGACCGATATGTGCTTCGTCCCCGGATCTGAATGGAAACATCTAGATCTGGAACAGTACCGCATATACGGCCTTACAACTTGGTATCAGAGCCTTACCGACCGTAGGATTCCTTCTCTGGCCAAAGTCGAGTGTAGACAAAAACTATTTTGTAGTTACTAAGTTAGTTATCGGAGAGTAGAAATATTGCTCTGGCCAGGACTAGTGCCGTAAGTGCTTTATTCTCGCCTTACCCCCTTCAAACTTTAGGATCTCGAGTGTGTGTATTGTCGGAACTGTTAGAATGCTTTGTTTGCGTATCGTCTCGATTCCGATCTCAAGTTTGGGAAACCTTGTAGTACCTTTAGCTTCTCCGACTCCGGATAACATCTTGGTCATTCATTGCCATCCATCCTCTTGCCTGGTGTCTTCACGATTTTGAGTGGGAACACTATCCTTTTGATCTGGTTCTCACTGTCGTTCTTCCTCTTGAAAACTTGATGGTCTCGTTCTTCCGACGTTTGCATCTCTCTATGGAAATTCATCTCGACAATAGTTCATCGTATGACATTGAGCAGAGTCCCTTGTTGATGGTGTTCAAGATTGTCGACTCTCTTTTCTCTCCCCGTCTCCCCCGGATCGTCCAGGATCTCGGGACGAGATCCCTTGTTGGTGGTGTTGTATTGTAACAACCCGGAAATTCCACCCTAATTAAAAAAATTGTTTGTTGCGTTGCAATGTTGATTTCTTGTATTGTTTGTTGTGTTTGCTTCGCTAGTTTATTAATCGGTGAATATTTCCCCCTCCTTCTCGTATCGGATGCGAGACCGAACCCTTTTCCCAAAGGCACACGACCTCATTGCGGCACCGGGAAAGTCACCCGATCATGGTCGCAACTTTCGGCACAAAACCAACCATCACCAAGGGTGCGGAAAAACCCCATTTATATTTAGATGGGTTATTTTATTGGGATTTAATCGTCGTCTCGGTTGGGCGTGAAACGTTGTAGACGTTGTTGGTACAGTGTGGCGATGCTATGTTTTGAATTTCACTCGATTCCGACTTCGTCGGGTAGGTGAACGTTCGGATGTGCCAGGCATAGTAGCCGGTGTAATTCCGACTTCGTCAGGTAGGTGAACGCCAGGCGTATTTATAAAATATTGCGTGCGCTGATAGCTGGACCCTCGGATTCCCCTCTTATCTTTAAATTCTAGCCCACCTGAAAAACTGGACCCGAAACAGGCCATTTTGTGGCCTGAAACCCCTCCCAGACACCCACCATCTATATATAACAGCCTACACTGCCTATTTTGGACAACCATAAACCTAGCTCCTCTCTTTCCGTGCCCCCAATCCCCGCGCCACCTTCCACAGCCACCAACCACTCCCCCAGATCTGGCGTCCATGATATGGACCGTTGGATCCAGATCGGACCACCCACGGTGAGCCACGTCACCAGATGGAGAATCCCCCACCGGCAGCCTCCCGAGCTCCTGCCATGGAGCACCGCCTCGTCCACGCCGCCTCGCCTCCGCTCCGGTCGGCGAGCCGAGACGCCGCGGCCGCGTCGGTGAGCCCCCCTGCAGGTCCTCCCGCGCCCCTCCTTCCTCTCCCCCTTCTCCTCTCCCCTCCCTAATCCTCTCCTCTCTCTATGGCAAGGGCGCCGCCATTGGAGCCCTTGACCTCGAGATGAAGCTCGCCTCGCTCGGATCTGCTCCCTCCTCGCCAGGAGACATCGTCAACGGCCGGATCCGCACGCCGCACCCCTGTTGCAACCCTTCCCCGGACTCCTCCTCGCCTGCACCGCCCTGCCCTCGCCGGAGAAGCCGCCGGAGCCGCTGCGCTCGTCCCGATCGGGATGCAGACGACGACGAGCCGCCACCGCGCCCTTATGGGCCGACCTTGCCGTTGCGCGGCCCAGCGCGCCCCCGTTGCCCACTCCCGCGCCTTGACCCATGACCTCCTCAGCCCAGCACGTGTGACCGCCCCGCCAAATCCTCGCCCCAAGCGAGGCGCGCCTATTCTTCTCCCACCGCCGGCTGGGCCTAGGCCCATGGTGAGCGGCCCCTTTTTTTCTTTTTCCTTTTTTTTGTTGTGAGTTGGGTTCATCCCAAAAACCGTGTAGATCCCGTGAGCGTAGGTTAGATGCTTAGCGCCCCCGGTTCATCCCGTTTAGGTCTAATTCGGCTCGTTACTCTATTTTTTCCCTGCGTAGATTAATTTGGCAGATTATCATAGATTTTTGCGAGCGCTATATCTTTTAAACCGTAGCTCGGATCGCGACGCATCCTACATCAAACTTGCTCCGTTTTGCGTGTATATTAATAAAATGCTGCTTTTATGTTTGAACTTGTTTACATGTTGTTTCACTACTAATTACAGCGCATGCCACCGTAAATGCTTTATGTGATAACTTTTCAACCGTTGCCTCCGTTTAAAATGTTTCTTACATGTAACTTGACTAGAATTTCGTGTAGATCATGTTTATGCTGTTCTTGCTTGCTAAATAAAATAATTAAATTATGTTAAGGGAAGAACAGTACTAAATACTATAATTATCATGGGGTCTGTAATATTTGTCATGTATAGGTTTTACCCCCCACTTAAAGTGACTAGATTAGATATTTTATTTATGGTTCAACTCTTGCCATAATTGTGTGCTATGCCATGCTTGAGTGAGATGTCATTTTAACAACCTTTTCTCATGTTGTGTAGCTAAACAACTTGAACCGATGATTAATGTGCGGTATCGTCGTGTGTGACGGATACTCCACTTAACCTGTTAGTAACCGCTCTCGACGGAAGGTGCGATACCATAGTGTGTTGTCTCATGTTGCCTTCCTGTTGATGATTTCTCGTTATTTCTTCATAGTAATAGATGCTTGCTCGTCGATTGGATTTTCTAGTGTTTCCTTCTTGTGTGCTCCCGCGGGTACTCTTGGAGACGTTGCGAGCTTGCGATCGACTACACCTTCGGCTTCGTCTTCTCATCAGGTAAGGGGGAGCATATATCATGCTTATAACTTTCAGCTCACTCGCGCCTAGTCATTGGATAGAACGATTGCTTGATCCTACCACTTCATATTCATGCCCCTCAAATAAACCCAAACAACCATGTCCTCCATATCCCAACAAAGCTTGTTCGGCTATGTTACTATTGCTCACTGCTCAGCCACTTCTTAGTATGCATGCTAAGATGCTATCAACAGTTATCCTGCTACTCCTTGGATTGGGCTATCACACTATTATATTGTTGTGGATGATATGATTATTATAATATTGACTATATTCTACGAAGGATGGAAGGTCTAGGCTATCCCGCCCCGACGCTTTGTTCCATTTGAGTCACCTAGGATCAGAGTTCCGGGTATTGGTTCTAAGACTGAGCGTGTCTAACCATGTGTAGGATGCTATGAGGTCCCTTTTTCTTACCGACCTAGCTAAAAACATTTCTAGTGGTGGCCCAAGCTGATATTACCATTTGAAAAACCGTGTGCGTAACTGGTCTGCAGCCAGTTGATTTAAAACAAATCGGGCCAGTGGGATGGTGTAACACCCCGGGTGTCATGCTACAGTAATAACCTACAGTAATCACAATTAATGTTTCTAATCATGCCTTGATCATTTTTGAATCAACATAAACTCCAAATGCCTTTTCATGAATATTAAAAGTATGTGATAAATAAAACCTTGTCCTAAATTGATGCAACCACTTTTGTTAAATCCCAAATAATCATTGGACCATGCTAGAACAACAATGGAAATTTGTAAAGCTATAAAATAAATCCAACAAAATAAAACAGTAGCCGAAAACCCCTTTTCATAAATAGAATAAATAAAACAAATAGTAAATGAATTTATTAATTCACCAAACTTTTTGTGGCACTCTAGCCTTTTGCAATACAAATTATGGGCTATGTTCTTTAATTGACAAAAATACAAAAGTATCTAAAAGAAATTAAATACAGAAAAGATAAAACAAAACAAAGAAAAAAAGGGGGAAAAGGGCAGGGACCTAGCTAACCCACTGGCTAGCCCATTTCCCCCTCCCATCCCGCTGTGGCCCAGCCCAGCCCACCTGGGGCCTTCCCCTATCTCGCTACAGGGGAAACAGGGGCGTGGCAACCATCCCCCGGTGCCACGCCGGCGAACCCTAACCCTAGCGCCTCAATCCACTCCCCTTTCTCTAGCCTCTGTGCCTCTTCCCCGTTTGAACCCGAGCTCCGCCGTGAGCACGTCTGCGACACCGGCGCAGCCAACGGCAACGGCAAACCTCCCCGTCATGTCCTGAGCGCTCCTCGTCGACGGCTACTCCATCTGGACGCATCAATTCCAGAAAATACGCACGAGGCGCTCGCCATCTCGCTGTTCTCCTCCGCATCTCCGCCGTACGCCGACGGCAAATTCTCCGCCTCCGGTGCTCCCCCAAGCTCGCTGCCCCCGCTACACGCACCGCGGTGAGCCTCGCCTCGGTTCCCCTCTCCCTCTACAGCCTCCCTTTCGTCGTGTCCCGATCCTCCATTGGAGCCAGAACTCACCGCCATGGTGGAGCTCGTCTCCGTGGCGTAGCGCATACATATGGCGCGCCATGCACGTCCTGGTACTCCTAGCGCTCCCAGGAGCCCGTTCCCATGGCGCACGGTCGTGGTTCCCGTGTGCAATTGCCGTATCCGTCGCCGCCCCGTAACTGCAAGCCGCCGCGCTCGCCGTAGCCGTTGATCCGGTGAGCCCCCGGCCACCCCGAGCCCACCAGGAGACGCGTCTTGGTCTCCTCTTTTGAAAAATCCCGGGGGCGCCCCCTCCGGCGGCCTGTGGCGAGCACCCAGTTGCCGGCCATGGCGCTGCTCGCCGCCGGCGTACCCAGGAAGTGGCTGGTGCCACTGACCTGTGAGCCCCCTTCGTCAGAAACACCATTAGCCACTAATGGGCCAATGACAGTGGGCCACCCCATGTGTTAATTATCCAGGGATAAAAACAAATGAAAACTATTAGGACTAACCCCACTGACTATTAAATATGGGCCCCACCCACTTAACCCTCTGTTTAAAAATAATTAGTAAATATTAAGCACATGTGTCTCTGACTGGTGGACCCCAACTGTTAGTTTGTTATTTAAAATGATTTAATATTAAAACCAGTGTATGACATGTGGGTCCAGTTAATAATTAAATTTAGTTAATTGTTTTATTAGCACTGTGAGGCTGACAGGTGAGTCCCCTCTGTCAGTTGACCAGTCAACAGAACTTGTGGATAATGTTGTAATTTAAATAATAAACTAATTCAGAAAATCTTTTAAAATGATTAAAACTTTAAAATTAATTATCTTTTAAACCGTAATTCAGATTCAAAAACTTTATACATCAAAATTGATCAGAAAAATATAACGAATACGGATACGCTATCCGTATACCAACCACCCCCCTCTAACATACCGAACATCAAACTTTCCCCCTCCGGACCGTTTTTCCGATGATTTGTCCGGTATTATTAAAGTACCCGGATTAATTTATTCCGAACACAAATGTTGTTCGGATTGTTTCGACTAGAACGGTTACACCATCCCCACATTTGTCGGATGTCCACGACACCTTCGGCATGAACCCTTCCCCCTCCGGACACCCTGTCCGGTAATCACCCAGAGCTGGCAGTTCATCCCCCGATGGATTCCCGCTCCGTGCAACGTGCATTGCACTGCATTAGAACACCGTTAACATTGCATACGTCATGCTATTCATCTGTTTTCTATGCTTGCTTTGCATTTACTATTTCTCCCCCCTTTATTCTCCGTTACACCCCGCTGCTACCGTCGACTACACTACTGCCGGGTACGACTACTTCGTCGACGACCCTACCCCTACCGTCGAGCTTCCAGGCAAGCAGAGCCATTCTCTTCCCCAGATATCACCTATCTTTTCCGTACTTTCTTGCACTAGGCATTATTACTGTTGCTGCTACGTTACAATCCTATTCAATTGCATAGCCTGTTTTTGTCGCCCCTTGATGTACCTTCTTTATCCTATGCTGCCTATTATATTTATGCATTATTCAGCAGTGAGCCCTGCGCTTTGTTAGTCTACTAGGATTAGATAGCGGGCCGTGAACACTCTGGGGAGTGAACGCGGATACGATATATATAACTGCAGAGGTACGGTACATTGCAGACACCGCCGAAGGCCCCTAGCTCGGCTCTGCCGAGCCACCATCAAGTGGAGCCACTGAGGAGTAATCCTCGTACTCCACTCGTCGTTGACTCTGTATAGCCGCTCTAGGTACCTGAGCAACAGTTGTACTTAAGGTAACAAGTCGGGCGACCCAATGGTGCCCGTGAGCGGTATTGCGTCGGGAACGACAGGGAGGGTACGACCGACGTTACTCGCGTGCTTGGCCCCTGCTCGTATCTCGCGAGAGCTACCAAACCACGAAAGTCGAGCTCTACCAAGAGCACACGCGAGACAAGGTAAGGAGACGGTTCACCTTGTTGGTAACCGCAGGGACTTGGTGGGACGACAGGGCAGGCACCGATGTACTGGTGGTCCTGAATGCTGTCGTTGACCGCGGGTCAGTTAAGTCGAGGCAACGATAACGGTTGTCACGCAGATTAATTAAAACACTAAATGGTTCGGCGGATGACTTGAGAGACCCGTTGGTCTGTATGCACTACCTACACGTGGGATTACGGTGTGGGACCTCCGCGTCGTAGTTCGTCCGAAAGCTCTTCAGACGTCAGCAGTACTGGGGCCTGATCGCTTGGAAGCCGTTTTGTCTTATTTGCGGCAGCAGGTGTGTTTGGTTTTTCTTTTGCTTCACCGGCCAGACTCGCACCGTGCAGGAGCGTGCAAGGGTGAGGGACCTAGACCCCTTGGCGCATAGGATATAGTCCGGCGGTTGGCCTCTCGGCTGAGCCTAGGATGAACTGCGATGTGTCGGATAGCCTCGGTGGGGCATTCCCTAACAAGTTGTACGCCACCCTGGAGATCCGAGCGTGCAGGCCGAACAGTAGTGCACCCCTGCAGGGAGTTTAATCTATTCGAATAGCCGAGTCCACGGTAACAGGACGCTTTATGCTGAAGCTGGATCTTACCACTACAAACTATTACTATTAAACTGAATGGTTTCGGGTTTTCTTCCTCGCAGGGAAGTCGAGGAGGGGAACTTGGAGGCATTATTATTATTAATCATTACAACTTATATTATACAATGTTGCAGCAACTTCTGCTTCATTGTTACTTTATGCTTTATATGAACTGTTGGCTGATTCTCTTCTCATGCTGCAAGACTCGTCAGAAGATGCTAGTCTTCGATAGGTCTAGCTTCTTATCCTTATTCTGATTTCTATCTTGCATTCCACTATATACAGCCTCCCCCTTCCATTTGATACAATGCATAATGCTTAGTAGCGGACGTAAGACTCGCGGGTATGCTAGATACTCACCTTTTCTTTATTTCCCCTTTTTGTTTTGCCTGATCGGCCGCTGCAGTCGACTTTGGATCCTTGGAGTCCAGGAGCAGGAGATCCCCGATGCCGACCACCGCAACATGAAGATCCCCGATGCCTTCTACGACGTCGAGTTCCCCGTTGACCAGGAGTAGTTTGGAGGTTCGCAGGCAGGAGGCCTCGCCTTTTCGATCTGTTGTTATTTGTGCTAGCCTACTTAAGGCATCCTTCTATTCTTGTGTCTGTACTCAGATACTATTGCTTCCGCTAACTTTGTGCTTTCGAGCTGTTGTATTCGAGCCCTCGTGGCCCCTGGCTTGTATTAAACAGCTTGTATTATTTAATTGTAGAGTTGTGTTGTGATATCTCACCATGAGTCCCTAATCTCGATCGTGTACCTTGCGTGTATGATTACTGTACACGGTCTGATTTTGGGGGTGTCACAAGTTGGTATCAGAGCCGACTGCCTGTAGGAAACCCCCTTCCAATTCCTTGGTCGAAGTCGAGTCTAGTTGTTGCAAAACTACTTTACTAACAGTGTCGTGTGGCTTATCGGCCCACATCGCCAACTGGGTGGTATTAGGATCCTTTTTCTTCGTACCTTTACTCTGGGACTCTGCTCTCTCCTCTTTTCGGGTTAGAGATTTTGCTAACTCTGACTTTAGGTTCTCGTGACTACTTCCTCCCGGAGAGCCCCTCATTACAGATGATCGCTTGCTTCACGAGAAGATACCGAAGAATTACTCTCCGGTAAAACTCCCGAGGACATATGTGCCGATCACCTTTACAATTCCCTACCACCGATAAGTCTGTATGTATAACCTCATACACCTTTAGTTCATCCATTAAATCCCAGTTGCTCTTGTGTTCACAAGATGCATCGAAATACTTTCCGTTGTTTCAGAAATCCTTTGAGCCTACTTCCTTGCAGCTTCTTTTCACCCTGCGGATAATTCCTCACATTTATGGAGGATCCGTTCATCCTAAGTTGTTCCTGTGATTCCCAAAATACTTTGGAATACTATTCGATCTCGCGACAGTCTTCGGTAGCCTACTGCTTTGGAGATTCTTCTTACCTACTTGCACTATGATTAGTCTCGTTTGTGTTGTAGACTTTGATGACCTCCCTTGACATTGCCATTCTGATCTGTTGAATCATCGTGTGTGCTAGTACACGCAATCATCATTTGATCCCTATGAATCCATTCTTCTGGCTCAGATGTCATTCCGGACATGAGCTGGTTCTCGGTAAATCAAACCTTAAGTGATTAACCGTCAAGCTTTTATTCAACTTATTCATGTTTGATCGATGTATCTGAATCTGATACACCGATATGGAAGTCATAATTCCTTTGTACTTAAGCATCAAATTATTCCGATGCTTCTGTCTCCAATGCTTTGGCATTCTTTCTTCTTATGGTTGAGTATCGATACTCACCCCAGACTCTCTGTACACCGCCTAACCTTTTTGGTGGATTACTACCTGTCGTCTCCTTGTGTCCTAAATCATTGTCAAGCTTCCCTTGATACGAAATTCCTTTGGCGAACGGTATCATATGGTCTGTTTCATCAGCCTTCTGCTTTCAAACTTGTATCTCTTTGTTCGTATTGTTTGTCATATAGAATCGTAAACTGTGCCTATGGGTTGTATCTATGCTTCATCCATCTGTGTGGACCCATGAACTTCTGTGGGTCATACTCTACTGGTGTTATACCAGATAAATTTTTGAACGCTACAAATTCATCGAGAACGAGAAGTGAATGAAAGACTATGCATTGAAGAAGTGGGAGTCGACCCTAAACCTTTGTGTTCATGCCCATGGATACTATGTAGAACTTATCATGAAAGCTTTTCGTAAAGATAATTAATCCCCTTGGTGTATATTCTTCTACACCTATGATCCGCCATTCTACCTTCGAGTATTACCCCTGGTATCTCGAGGATATCATACCTTTGCACTACATCTAATGAATTTTGATAACGCAATATCTTTCCCCGTCATAGCCACTCCATGGCTACATGGTTCTAGGTTGTCGTCAACCGGGAACACCGAATACTTTTGCTTCACCATTCCTTTTCCTTGATGTCGCCGTTGTTTGATTGTATTCTCTTGACACCTTTCGACATAATGTGTCATGGTCCTCATCAACATTTGGACTTTTTTTAGTGTTAATTGAATTCATGGCGAGAAATACCATCCTTGCCCCTCGATGATTTGTGTTATCATCGACAACCTCCTTTGACTCCATGCCAATACAAACTTGGTCATGTATATCTTTCTCGACTTTCCCTTGGGAAAGATATACACCTGATACTTGTGTATCATCAACATTTTTTCCTTTCCATTGGACTGTTTACCCTTTCTTTCAATATAAATTATCTGAGCAGTGATAATTACCTACTGATGTAAACACTTCGGTGTACTACTTTGTCAGTACAATATGTTACGATTGTTGATGACTTTTCGGTGACCACCGATGGACGAGAACTATGCCAATTGGTCCGCCTCGTCTTAACGAGCAGGAAAATGGTTCTCTTCGTCCCTCGCCCTTGGCACTGATGTTGTTGCCGACATAAATAACAAGCTGTTCTCCGACTTACCTTGCAAACTGATCGTATTGTTTGTCACCACCCTTCTTACTCAATGTGGGCCCATAACCCACAGTTCCAAAGGATTGATACCTGATTCTCTTGTGCCTTTTTGTTATCGAGGTTATTCCTCTTGCTTGACCTTGTATGCAACTCACGACTCCTCTACCTTCTAATATTCAGTACGGTATCAGACTCAGTGCTTATGCCTGATGCTCTGTACCCCTTTTCATCCTCAGTTATCATCATCGAATGCTTGCATATCCGCTGGAAAACTTCTCATGCCTTCTTTTGTTTTTCTCGATGTATCTCCCTGAGTTTAACTCGTGAGATACTTTGTACCCCATTCTATCGGAAAACCTCGGTTGATTAAACTTGTATCGATCCGCCCCCTCGAGTTTCCCTCCTAGCCTATCCGTAGGTACAATGAAGCCCCCGCAGGAAGGATAACAACTCGACGAGATGCACCGATGCAGAGGAATGAAGACCACATCATCATGAATTAACTGCTTCGAGAAGGGCAACAAGAACCAAGAAGACTCGTTAGAATGCGAAACCGAAACCTTACCCCTTGCCCTACTTTTAAATTCTCGGGACGAGAATTCTTTGTAGTGGTGGAGATTTGTAACAGCCCGGGTGTCATGATACAGTAATCACCTACAGTAATCACAATTACTGTTGCTAATCATGCCTTGATCATTTTTGAATCAACATAAACTCCAAATGCCTTTTCATGAATATTAAAACTATGTCATAAATAAAACCTTGTCCTAAATTGGTGCAACCACTTTTGTTAAATCCCAAATAATCATTGGACCATGCTAGAACAACAATGGAAATTTGTAAAGCTATAAAATAAATCCAACAAAATAAAACAGTAGCCGAAAACCCCTTTTCATCAATAGAATAAATAAATAAAATAGTAAATGAATTTATTAATTCACCAAACTTTTTGTGGCACTCTAGCCTTTTGCAATACAAATTATGGGCTATGTTCTTTAATTGACAAAAATACAAAAGTATCTAAAAGAAATTAAATAAAGAAAAGATAAAACAAAACAAAGAAAAAAAGGGGGAAAAGGGAAGGGATCTAGCTAGCCCACTGGCTAGCCCATTCCCCCCCTCCCATCCCGCTGTGGCCCAGCCCAACCCACCTGGGGCCTTCCCCTTCCTCGCTACAGGGGAAACAAGGGCGTGGCAACCATCCCCCGATGCCACGCCGGCGAGCCCCTCCGTGGCGGCCATCCTGCGGCTCACCGGCGGGATAAGGCTGCCCCCCCCCTCAACCCTAACCCTAGCACCTCCCTCCATTCCCCTTTCGCTAGCCTCTGTGTGTCTTCCCCGTTTGAACCCGAGCTCTGCCGTGGGCACGTCTGCGACACCGGCGCGGCCAACGACAACGACAAACCTCCCCGGCATGTCCTGAGCGCTCCTCGTCGACGACTACTCCATCTGGACGCATCAATTCTAGAAAATACGCACGAGGCGCTCGCCATCTCGCTGTTCTCCTCCGCAGCTCCGCCGTACGCTGGCGAGAAATTCTCCGCCTCGGGTGCTCCCCCAAGCTCGCTGCCACCTCTACATGCACCGCAGTGAGCCTCGCCTCGGTTCTCCTCTCCCTCTGCAGCCTCCCTTTCGCCGTGTCCCTATCCGCCATTGGAGCCAAAGCTCACCGCCGTGGTGGAGCTCGTCTCCGTGGCGTAGTGCATGCATATGGCGCGCCATGCGCGTCCTGGTACTCCTGGCGCTCCCAGGAGCCCGTTCCCGTGGCGCACAGTCGTGGTTCCCGTGTGCAATTGCCGTATCCGTCGCTGCCCCGTCACTGCAAGCCGCCGCGCTCGCCGTAGCCGTTGCTCCGGTGAGCCCCCGGTCACCTCGAGCCCACCAGGCGACGCGGCTTGGTCTCCTCTTTCGAACAAGCCCGGGGGCGCCCCCTCCGGCGGCCTGTGGCGAGCACACAGTTGCCGGCCATGGCGCTGCTCGCCGCCGGCGTACCCAGGCAGTGGCTGGTGCCACTGACCTGTGGGTCCCCTTCGTCAGAAACACCATTAGCCACTAATGGGCCAATGACAGTGGGCCACCCCCTTTGTTAATTATCCAGGGATAAACAAATGAAAACTATTAGGACTAACCCCACTGACTATTAAATATGGGCCCCACCCACTTAACCCTCTGTTTAAAAATAATTAGTAAATATTAAGCACATGTGTCTCTAACTGGTGGACCCCAACTGTCAGTTTGTTATTTAAAATGATTTAATATTAAAACCAGTGTATGACATGTGGGTCCAGTTAATAATTAAATTTAGTTAATTGTTATATTAGCACTGTGAGGCTGACAGGTGGGTCCCCTCTGTCAGTTGACCAGTCAACAGAACTTGTGGATAATGTTGTTATTTAAATAATAAAATAATTCAGAAAATCTTTTAAAATGATTAAAACTTTGAAATTAATTATCTTTTAAACCGTAATTCAGATTCAAAAACTTTATACATCAAAATTGATCAGAAAAATACACCGAATACAGATACGCTATCCGTATACCAACCACCCCCCTCTAACATACCGAACATCAAACCGTCCCCCTCCGGACCGTTTGTCCGATGATTTGTCCGGTATTGTTAAAGTACCCGGATTAATTTATTCCGAACACAAATGTTGTTCGGATTGTTTCGACTAGCAGGGTTACACCATCCCCACGTTGGTCGGATGTCCACGACACCTCCGGCATGAACCCTTCCCCCTCCGGACACCCTGTCCGGTAATCACCCGGAGCTGGCAGTTCATCCCCTGATGGATTCCCGCTCCGTGCAACGTGCATTGCACTGCATTAGAACACCGTTAACATTGCATACGTCATGCTATTCATCTGTTTTCTATGCTTGCTTTGTATTTACTGTTTCTCCCCCCTTTATTCTTCGTTAGACCCCGCTGCTACCGCCAACTACACTACTGCCGGGTACGACTACTTCGTCGACGACCTTACCCCTACCGTCGAGCTTCCAGGCAAGCAGAGCCATTCTCTTCCCCAAATATCACCTATATTTTTCGTACTTTCTTGCACTAGGCATTGTTACTGCTGCTGTTACGTTACAATCCTATTCAATTGCATAGCCTGTTTTTGTCGCCCCTTGATGTACCTTCTTATTCCTATGCTGCCTATTATATTTATGCATTATTCAGCAGTGAGCCCTGCGCTTTGTTAGTCTACTAGGATTAGATAGCGGGCCGTGAACACTCTGGGGAGTGAATGCGGATACGATATATATAACTCCACAGGTACGGTACATTGCAGGCACCTCCTAAGGCCCCTAGCTCGGCTCTGCCGAGCCACCATCAAGTGGAGCCACTGAGGAGTAATCCTCGTACTCCACTCGTTGTTGACTCTGTATAGCCGCTCCAGGTACCTGAGAAACGGTTGTACTTAAGGTAAGAAGTCGGGCGACCCAACGCTTCCCGCGAGCGGTATTGCGTCGGGAACGACAGGGAGGGTACGACCGACGTTACTAGCGTGCTTGGCCCCTGCTCGTATCTCGCGAGAGGTACCAAACCACGAAAGTCGAGCTCTACCAAGAGCACACGCGAGACAAGGAAAGAAAACGGTTCACCTTGTTGGTAACCGCAGGGACTTGGTGGGACGACAGGGCAGGCACCGATGTACTGGTGGTCCTGACTGCTGTCATTGACCGCGGGTCAGTTAAGTCGAGGCAACGATAATGGTTATTACGCAGGTTAATTAAAACGCTAAATGGTTCGGCGGGTGACTTGAGAGACCCCTTGGTCTGTACGCACTACCTACACATGGGATTACGGTGTGGGCCCTCCGCGTCGTAGTTCGTCTGAAAGCTCTTCAGACGTCAGCAGTACTGCGGCCTGATGGCCGGGAAGCCGTGTTGTCTTATTTTCTGCAGCAGGTGTGTTTGGTTTTTCTTTTTCTTCACCGGCCAGACTCGCACCGTGCAGGAGCGTGCAAGGGTGAGGGACCTAGACCCCATGGCGCATAGGATATAGTCCGGCGGATGGCCTCTCTGCTGAGCCTAAGATGAACTGCGATGTGTTGGATAGCCTCGGTGGTGCATTCCCTAACAAGGTGTACGCCACCCTGGAGATCCGAGCGTCCAGGCTGAACAGTAATGCACCCATGCAGGAAGTTTAATCTATTCGAATAGTCGTGTCCACGGTAACATGACGCTTTATGCTGAAGCTGGATCTTACCACTACAAACTATTACTATTAAACTGAATGGTTCCGAGTTTTCTTCCTCACAGGAAAGTCGAGGAGGGGAACTCAGAGGCATTATTATTATTAATCATTACAACTTATATTATACAATGTTGCAGCAACTTCTGCTTCATTGTTACTTTATGCTTTATATGAACTGTTGGCTGATTCTCTTCTCATGCTGCAAGACTCGTTAGAAGATGCTAGTCTTCGATAGGCCTAGCTTCTTATCCTTATTCTGATTTCTATCTTGCAGTCCACTATATACAGCCTCCCCCTTCCATTTGATACAATGCATAATGCTTAGTAGCGGACGTAAGACTCGCGGGTATGCTAGATACTCACCTTTGCTTTATTTCCCCTTTTTGTTTTGCCTAATCGGCCGCTGCAGTCGACTTTGGATCCTTGGAGTCCAGGAGCAGGAGATCCCTGATGCCGACCACCGCAACATGAAGATCCCCGATGCCTTCTACGACGTCGAGTTCCCCATTGACTAGGAGTAGTTTGGAGGTTCCCAGGCAGGAGGACTCGCCTTTTCGATCTGTTGTTATTTGTACTAGCCTACTTAAGGCATCCTTGTATTCTTGTGTCTGTACTCTGATACTATTGCTTCCGCTAACTTTGTGCTTTCGAGCTGTTGTATTCGAGCCCTCGTGGCCCCTGGCTTGTATTAAACATCTTGTATTATTTTATTTGTAGAGTTGTGTTGTGATATCTCACCGTGAGTCCCTAATCTCGATCGTGTACCTTGCGTGTATGATTACTGTACACGGTCTAATTTTGGGGGCGTTACAGATGGTATATCCTGTTGGTCCACACTTGGAAGCTAGGGAGCTTGCCCGGGCGAGGGTAGGTTATCCCGACCTCGTCTAGACGGTAGAGACCGATTCGAGAGCGCGACCGGCTTATGAGTTGGATGTCGACTCACCGAGGGCCACCCGGTTTTGTGCGTTTTTAGTTAGAGGGACTGTGATGTCTGAATTTCTTAGAACAACTCTTCAATGAGTGTCTTTAACATGCCCGACTGAGAGATCTTGGCGTGCGTGAAGAGCCTTGTGATGGGCAGTTGGTACACCGCTGCAGGGTTAAATATTTTCGAGAAGCCATGTCCATGGTTATGGACGACTTGAGACCTACTCCTTGTTCAACGTGTGTGTGCCTTGACTGCGTCTTCTTCATCGGGATGCGAAGGGGAGGACAAGGATAGGATAGGTGTTATGTTTGCGTAAGTAGCTGATAGCAAGACTTGTTGAGGCAATTTCTCATCGAATTCTTGGTCCTCATCTTACTCTAAAATAGACCGTTAGCCACTCATATATTGCTAGTGCGTCTGCAACCTCACCACTACCCCCATCTTACCGTGAGAAGTTAGTTACAAGACTTGTTGATATAATTCACCCCTTCTTTTCTCTTTTACGCACGTTATGCAAACGATCATGGACTTCAGTGGAGCTCGACGATCCTTCTTCTGGACGCCTTCGCGGAGACTCGACGACGATTATTTAGGTGGATCCCGTCAGAGAGCCTGGACCCGTGCAGTTACGAGAATGTGTGTTTTACCTTTGGCACTAGGAATTTGATTGTAGTCTATACTCAGACATGTATCTTCGCTGATTTAATGTATTTAAGACAGTTGTAAGCCGATTGTGTGAGATGTTGTATCCTTGTAGCTGTAATGTTGTGATATCATGTTGGAAATCTGGGGCATATGGCATTGTCATATGTCGCGGTGGAAACATCTAGATCTAGAACAGTACCACATATCGGGCCTTACACGCATCTAGAAAAGTCAAGTTCATGAGACGCTTTTCACCAGCATGTTTTGGGTCAGCATTAATCTCTCTAACAGCCCAGAAAGCTTTGTGATTTAATTCTAAAGGTAAATGGCAAGCCTTGTCATACACCATCTTATAAGGAGACATGCCCATGGGATTTTTCTAAGCAGTTCTATACGCCCATAAGGCATCTCCAAACCTTTTGGACCAGTCCTTTCTAGATCTGTTCACTTTATTTTGTAAGATCAACTTGATCTCCCTATTTGTGAGTACAACTTGCCCACTCGTTTGACGATGGTAAAGTGAAGCAATCCTATGGTTAACATCATACTTTGCTAAAGCTTTTCTAAAAGCACCATGTGTAAAATGTGATCCTCCGTCGGTCATGAGGTACCTTGGTACACCAAACCTAGGAAAGATCACATTTGTAAGAATTTTCAAAGATGTCTTATGATCAGCACTCTCAGTGGGGATTGCCTCAACCCACTTGGTTGCATAATGAACAACTACTAAAATGTGAGTGTACTTGTGTGAAGGAGGAAAAGGACTCATAAAATCAAAACCCCGGCAATCAAAAGGCTCAATAACTAGAGAGTAATTCATAGGCATCTCATTTCTCCTACTAATGTTACCAACTCTCTGACACTTATCACAAGATAAAACATATTTTCTAGCATCCTTAAATAAAGTGGGCCAATAAATACCTGATTGGAGAACCTTGTGTGCGGTCCTCTCACCGGCATGATTCCTCCATAGAGACTATCATGACAATCCCTCAATATATCCTTCTGCTCATGCTCCTGTATGCACCTTCTCACGATTCCATCCGCACAATCTCTGAAAAGGTGTGGGTCATCCCAAAAGTAATACCTCAAATCGTGGAAGAACTTCTTCCTTTGTTGAAATGTTAAACCTGGAGGTAAAAACTTGGTAACAATAAAGTTAGCATAGTCTGCAAACCAAGGATAAGAAATAGATTGTATCCTTAAAACAACTAATTGTTCATCAGGAGAGCTATCATTAATAGGAATAGGATCATGTGGTATGTTCTCTATCCTAGAGAGGTTGTCCGCTACAGGATTGTTCGCTGCTTTCCTGTCAACAATCTGCAAATAAAATTCTCAAAGAAGAAGAACCCATCTGATAAGTCTAGGTTTTTCATCCTTCTTATCCATTAGATACTTAATAGCAGCATGGTCAGTATGAATAATGACTTTGGAATCAACAATATAAGGTCTAAATTTATCACAAGCAAACACTACTACTAAAAATTCCTTTTCAGTAGTAGCATAATTCTTTTGAGCACTATAAAGGGTCTTGCTAGCATAATGTATAACATTCAATTTCTTATCAACCCTTTTTCCTAACACAACTCCAACAACAAAGTCACTGGCATCACACATGATTTTGAAAGATAAATTCCAATCAGGCGGTTGGACTATAGGAGCAGTTGTCAAAGCTTTGTTAAGAACTTTGAAGGCTTCCTTACAATCTTCATCAAACACAAAAGGAATATCCATCTCTAGAAGATTGGTGAGGGGTCTCAAAGTCTTAGAAAAATTATTTGATAAATCTTCTATAGAAACCAGCATGACCGAGAAAACTATGAATACCTTTGATGTCCCTTGGATAGGGTATCTTCTCGATTGCTTTGATCTTGGTCCTGTCCACCTCGATTTCCCTTTCGGAAATCTTGTGGCCAAGAACAATTCCCTCGTTGACCATGAAGTGGAATTTCTCTCAATTGAGCACCAAATTTGTCTCTTCACATCTCTGCAAAACTTTATTAAGGTTGTGGAGATAGTGCTCAAAAGAGGTTCCATAGACGGAGAAATCGTCCATGAATACCTCAACAATTTCTTCACAAAAACTATGAAAGCTAGCAGACATACACCTTTGAAAAGTAGCAGGGGCATTGCATAAACCGAAAGGCATACATCTATAAACATAAGTACCAAAAGGATAAGTAAAAGTTGTCTTCTCTTGATCGGCAGTGTTAACATGAATTTTAGAGAAGCCAGAATATCCATCAAGGATAGTGATCCTTCCTCGTCGCTTATTAAACTTCCTATAATCAAGCCAAAAGTGGTGTTTTTGGCTAACCTTTCAAGAATTTGGTCGATGAACACCAACAGATAGTGATCCTTCCTCGTCGCCTTGTTCAGCTTCCTGTAATCAATACACATTCTATATCCAATAATAACTCTTTGAGGGATTAGTTCATTCTTATCATTGGGAACAACAGTCGTGCGTCCCTTTTTAGGAACACAATGTACTGGACTTACCCACTTACTATCAGCTATAGGGTAGATAATACCTGCGTCTAGAAGCTTGAGGATCTCAGTCCTCACAACATCCGTCATCTTCGGGTTCAACCATCGTTGATGATCAACAACCGGTTTAGCATCGGGCTCAAGATTGATAGTGTGCTGACAAATAGATGGACTAATTCCCTCGAGGTCATCAAGGGTATATCCAATAGCACCTCGGTGTCCATGAAGGGTTTCCAATAATCGCTCTTCCTCATATCCTAAAAGGTTAGAATTGATAATAATAGGATATACTTTCTTTTCATCTAAATAAGCATACTTGAGTGTAACGGAAAGAGGCTTGAGATCGAACACCGGGTCTTCTTTGGGTTGTGATAAAATTCCCAAAGGTTCAACCGGAAGGTTGTGCTTCAGGATAGCAGGTTTTCTCCAGAAGGTTTCATGTAATTCATTTCTTTCCTGCATAAGAATATCATTGTCGTGGTCCTCCATATATTGCTACAAAGGATCGTCACGAGGAATAGCAACGGAGGCAATACCTTCAATAATTTTATCATTACTAGGAAAATCAGTACCACGAGTTTGTTTGGAGAATTTAGAAAACTTAAATTCATATGGCTCGCCATTGAATTCAACAGATACTTTCCGTTTCCTGCAATCTATAATAGCTCCAAAAGTCTGGAGAAAAGGTCTACCAAATATAATAGGACAAAAATTATCTTGCATTGAACCAAGTAATAAAAAGTCGGTAGGATATTTTACTTTTCCGCATAAGACTTCCACATCTCTCACAATTCCAATAGGCGAGATAGTTTCTCTATTTCCACGATGAATAGTAACATCAACTTCTTCAAGTTCACAAGGTGAAATCTCACTCATAACCTCTTGATAGAGTCATAAGGAATAGCACTGGCGCTGGATCCTAAATCGCATAGCCCATAATAATTGTGATCTCCTATTTTAACAGATACTACTGGAGTACCTAAAATTGGGCCTTTATTCTTGGATGTGACAAGGTTAGTAGAAAAACAAAGAAAATTATATTGGAATCTATAATATCACTAGTAACAAGATCTTTAACCAATGTAACTTGAGGATCGACCTGATCTGGTCCTCAGGATCATCAGTTCTTCTCTCGGTTTTATTTAATATACATGTCAGAAAAGAATGCTCCCTCATCGTGGCGGGAAAAGGGGTCTTTTCATATATAACTGCAGGCAAAACAGGGTCAGCAACATGAATATCAACAGGTAATTCCTTAAAGGGTTTATGATGCTAATCCTCCTTCTTTTTAGAGGAATCAATATGAGAGGCAAAGTATTTGGAAATGTCAGTCAGACGTTGGGAATCAAGACCAATCTTAGCACAGAAGGTATTAAAGTAATCAGTTTTCACGTAACTCTCAATGTAATCATGCTCATAATTTATAATGGGTTCAATAACTTTATCGATCTCCAAATCTTTGGTGTTTTCTGGATCATTTCAATAAGATCCCACCTTTCTTCAACGCTTATATTTGGAAATACCCCACTAGAGGAGGCATCAAGCATATCTCTATCTTGACGAGAAAGTCTTGCATAAAAGTTTGTAAGAATAATTTCCTTGGGGAGCTCATGATTGGGGCATTTTAGCATTAGGGACTTCAATCTCCCTTAAGCTTGTGCGATGCCTTCTTTGTCACGAGACTAAAAGTTATAAATATAGTTACTGTCTCGATGTATTTCAGGAAGAGGATAAAACTTTGCATAAAAGATAGGCATACGTTCTTGCCAATTTAGGAAATGAGAGTTATCAAGAAGCCTATACCAATCCAAAGCCTTATCTTTTAATGATAGAGAGAATAATTTTCTCATAACAAAGTCCATCGATATGCCTGCAAGCTTAAATAAGGAGCATAGTTGTGAAAGATATAGCAAGTCTTCACTTGATGTCTATATCCTGCATATCGATTAGCCAAAAGACAATAAATAATACAAGTTGGTATTTTGAAGGGCACAATTGTTTTTTGAATCTTAAGACTGTGAAGCATGAGCTCCACAGCATTTTAATGCATGGGAGAACCAAGAGTTCTCAAAGAATATTACAAGATAAAATAGGAAGGAAAAGTAAAGACAAGAAGTAAACTAAGCCTACCCTATTCTAGTGTAAAGAAGTAATCCAAAAAAGCAACCTAGTTTTAGGATCTCCCTGAAATCTATGTGAAAGAAGGGTGATATCATGCACAAAGTTCCTTCTCCAGGAGTGAATAGAGGGTCTCTCAATCCTGAAGGTCTTCCCATTTCTGAGTATCTATATACACCAAGCAGCTGTAAGCATGACTTCCATGAAGAAAGGTTGAGCAAAGGAATCTCTGGCCTGCTGTAAGCAGGTAAGCCAGGATCCATTGGCCCCCCAGGTAATTTGCAGATAGTTCCAAACTCTACAGCTGAAGTTTCAAGAGAAGAACAGATGCAATCTGTTTTCCAGAACATGTGTGTGACAAAGCACACAGAAATTTTCCTCATTGGGTGATCTCCAATGCATCCTGACTAGAAGATCTTTAGTATTTAATCTGTCATACAGCAGGAGCCAACAAAAAACTTTGATCTTCATGGTACACTTACTCTTCCAGATCCAGGAACAAGACTGATCAGTTAGCATATTGGAATGCATAAGATTGTAAAACCCCTTGGCAATGTAACCATGCTTACCAGGCCAGTGTTAAGAATCAGCAGCCTGAGGATCTCTTTGGAGGTAACCTAACCAATCCTTGAGAATGAAGAACTCAGATGCAACTTGTTCTGAGAGTGTCAAATAAAACAAATGAGCTTCATCCTCCATGCTCAGAGAATCATTAACAGAGAGTTTGTCATCTTTGACAAAAGAGAAAAGATGAGGCAATCTGTCGCTCAGAGATCTAAATGAGCCATTGATGTGCCACCCATCAGACCAAAAAAGAGCAGAGTCTCCAACATTGATCATGACATAGGTCACTGGTCTATAGAGGTCATTCAGCTTGAACACATCTCTCCACAAAAAGGATCCACAAAGCACAGTTGCATGGGGGACATTGCCACTGTAATAAGTGTTCCAAATAAGAGAGACCCAAGGAACATTATCCTTATTATAAAACTTGTGCAAATGCTTCAGGAGTAGAGCTTTGTTTTGAACTTACATGTTGATGATACCCGACCCACCTTTCTTCTTAGGCCTGCAAACTAGCTCCCAAGCAGCAAGAGATTGTCTTGGAGTATCAGAATTACCTATACAAAGGCATTGTCTCTGAATTCTCTCTAAGTGTTTGAAGATACCCTGAGGAATAGCAAGACTACAAAGGTGGTAAATAGGCATGGCAGATAGCACTGAGTTTAATAACTGCAGCCTGGCCCAATGATTCAACATAGCAGAACTAGAAGATAGTCTTCTTTCCACCCTGTCCACCAAAGCCATAAGGTCCTGAATTTTGGGCCTGGTAGTACCAAGAGGTAACCCTAGGTAAGTGAAAGGCATCTGTCCAATGGAGCAATCAAAAACCTCAGCCAAGTGAGCAGTCATAGTCTCATCAACATTCAGGGGGATTAGAGATGATTTATTGAAGTTGACTTTGAGACAACTGGAAGCATGGAACCTAATAAGCATATCCTTGATTGCCAAGAGCTGAGTTTCATCAGCATGAACCACCATGATAGTGTCATCAGCATACTGAATGATGGTGTAATTAAGATCATGGAATGGAATAGGCAATGTCAAGACTTGATCATGGAACATTTTATTAACTACTGACTGTAGAAGATCAGCAGCCAGCACAAACAGAAGAGGAGACAAAGGATCCCCTTGTCTAACCCCTCTTTTGTAATAGAACTGCTTACCAGGCACTCCATTCAAAAGGATAGATGAAGATCCAGAGCCTAAAATATCTTTAATCCATCTGATCCATTTCTGACAAAACCCCTTGTGTTCCAGAACCTGAAGAACAACATTATTCTCAATGGTGTCAAAAGCCTTTGCAAAATCTAGCTTCAGAATTAACAATGGCTTTTGTGATTGTTTGCATTGATGGATGTATTCAAAAGCCCATGCTATGCAATCCTGAATGGATCTTGACTGAAGGAAGCCATACTGATTCAAATGTATACAATGAAGAATAACCTTCTGAAGTCTATTAGCAAGTAACTTTGTGAGAAATTTCAGGCAGGTGTTGGTCAGTGAGATAGGCCTAAAATCATTTTTAAATGGAACTAGCATTTTTGGAATCATGGCAATTAAAGAACCATTGAGACATTCCAACTTGAGAGTTCCATCAGCAAACTGTGAAATCAGACTCATAAAGTCAGATTGAATGAGAGGCCAACACTTCTTTAGGAACAATCCATTGCAGCCATCAGGCCCAGGAGCTCTGTCCACAGGAAGATCTTTAATAACCTCATTGATTTCAGCCTGGGTGAAAGGGGAGGCCAGTTCTTGTAAACCATCCATAGGGTTAATTAGTTCAGAGAGATTGAACTCCATTTGAATGCCTTGAGAAATCCCCCATTCTCTCTCTGTAAGAACTCCACAGCAAATTGCCCATCTGCTCATGATCAGTGAGAACAGAACCATCAGGAGTATGCAGTGATGATATAGAGTTCTTCCTCATTCTTTCAGAAGCCATTGCATGGAAAAATTTAGAATTCTCCTCCCCCACTTTAATGTCTCTGATACTGGGGGAGACTTTTCCGCCACATAATGGTGGGACGGTTCCCACAAGAAAAGAATCAAGGGCAGAGTGGTCCATAGGGACTAAAAGTAACAAGAGCAAAATAAAATCAACACTTACAATATAAAGATTTCCTTACCAATTTCACTTACCAATAGCTCTACACTCCCCGGAAACAGTGCCAAAAAATGGTATTGATGACTCAAAAGTGTGGGGGATCTATCGTAGCCTTTTTGATAACTAAGAGTGTCGAACCCAACGAGGACCAGAAGGTATTGACAAGTGGTCTTGAGATAGGAATAACTGCAAGTACTGAAAGGTAACTTTTTATGGTTTTTCTGGTATAAGTAATAAGGAGATAAAAGAAAATAAAGTAAATTATGCTAAGGTGCAGCAAGTAGCCCAATTCTATTGAACACAAAGGATAGGCCAAAGGACCAAACTTATAAAAGCTATTACATTCTTGAGGACACACTGGAGAGATAGTCATGTGCTTTCGCCATATTCCGTCTAGTACTATGTTTTGTGTTGATAAGTGTTGTGTGCGTGAACCTATGCTAGCGCACCTTCTAGACTAACATAAGTACACTCTTCTGATTAAACCTCTTGCAAGAATCCGCAAATACAAGAGAGAAATTAAGGCAAAGAATAACCATAGCAATAAACATTAGGATCCAACATTCCGTGATGCAAAAGTGTGCGAACTGGAGTTCAGGTTTCTGTCACTCTGGCAACCCACCATAAGCATACTTTATACACAATGCATTCCCCTAGGTCCTTAAAAAGGAGAAATGTTATGTAGTCGACTTTCACACAACACCACTAGAAGAATAACACCACAACTTAAATATCAAACAACACATATTACTTCAACATCATATGACTACTAACAACTAGACTTCTTCCATGTCCTCAAGAACTAAAGGAACTACTCACAAGACATAATAGAGATCATGATCAGAGGTGATAAATATATGATAAACAATCTGTCCATAACAATAATTCTCCAACAAAACTCAATATCATTCACCACAAAAGATTAATCAACAGTGGTAGAGTAGAGGGGATGGATAATACAAGTTACAACTTGAATTTCAATGATGAGAGGAGATGGGATGAACGTGGAGATGGTGCTGATGGTGAGGATGATGGTGATGATTATATCGATGATGCCCGTGACGATGGTGATGACGATGAGGAAGATCTCCCCCTCCGGGGGGAGTTCTCCCCACCGGAATCTGCTCGTCGGAAAGGTCTTTTCTTCTCTGTAGGTTTCTGCCACGGAACAACGGCGGAACTCCGGAAACTCTTCTTCTTATGGGGTTTTTAGGTCACGACGATGATATAGGCTAAAGGGGGGCTCCTGGAGTGTGGCCCAACTCCCAGTTGGCCACCTCGCGCAACCTAAAGGGGGGTGCGCCACCAGGGCACGTGGGAGCCTGGTGGCCCCCCTCCCGGTGCCCTTCGGCTGGTCTTCGTCAATTCTTCAGAAAATTGCACCCCGTGAATTTCAGGTCATTTGGAGATGTGCTGATATGGCCACTTTATGTGCACTTTTCCCCGCTGATTCCTGTGTCTGCTGTTTTGGCACCAGAAAGTTGTAGACTGTGTAAGACAAGCCAACACACTATAAGAACACCATCATAACATGAACTATATCAATGAATAGAGGTGAATTATGATGTAAAATAGTGATGCATTTTGGAAATATCAGGCAGCGGCGAAACAGAGGTGAAAAATCGCAATGTGGGCTTCTCCACAAAGGTTTTTGGAATGAGAGGTAAAAATAGGCCGTAGGGGGCACCAGGGGCAGCCCCTCCTCCCAGGTGCCCTCCTGGGGCGGCCAGGAGTGGGGCCGCGACCCCTGGTCGCCTGGGAGGGGGGTGGCCCTCCTTCGGTGAATCCAAAAGCTTCTGTCCTGCTGATTTTTTATCTGATTTTTGTGGAATTTTTGGAGCTCTATGGGTAAAAATCTGCAACTTACAGACATCAGCAGACAGAATATGGCACTAGGTGCACTGAGTTAGTAGGTTAGTCCAAATTTGTGTAGAAAGATATGAAAGTGTACCAAAACACATAGCAATGTCACATAAAAGAACATGGAACAAGCAGAAATTATAGATACGTTTGGGACGTATCACTCGACACGATAACCTTAGTAATTATATGATGTGTATGAAAAGCCATGTGTCTAGACATACTAGGCTTTCTCCACCCATCTCATTTGAACGTTAATATGTTTGACACCCGTGTGACGCATGATGCCTCCATAATGAAGATCTTTTCAGATGGTGCTGCACTAAAGAAGGAAACTTTGTTGGATTGGTGAGGGGTCATCCTATAATTCTACCGTCGTATATCTAATACAAGAAAAATAGGATGCAATAGTATAAATCATACTAACTATGATCCCCCATGCAAATTAAATTTTAGACGGCTCTACTTTATCTTTTGGAAGTTTTACGTGGATGATAGGGCTTTTGAGATAGAACTGTTTCTATGCCTACAAACATACAACCTCAACACCAATTCACTAATTCCTCAATTGTCTCTATTACACCCCTGTCGGGGCCCTCCGTTGCAAATGTCTTCGCATCGCTAATGTTAGAGATACAGACACGTTCCAGCCACTTATATGGTACAAGCCATATGTCAAGCGTGGAACCAGTCTCGCGTAAACGCGTAAAATCGGTCGGGGCCTCTCTATCAGGACATTTCCGCATTGCTAAATGAGTACACATGGGAGGGTAACAATTGGAGAATTGATGCCCAGATACTAGATGTGTTCTATCCTTACAATACATCTATGCATAGCCTTGCTCAAGATACCACTGTTGGGGAACGGGGCAGAAAACAATTTTTTCTTAGATTTCGGGCGAGAGAGGGAGAAGACGATGAGGTGGAGGTTAGAAGTAAATAAATGTCAGAACCCCAACTTGGGTATGTGCTAGGTTAAGCCTAGGCCTTTGCATCATGTTAAAATATTCAAAAGAAATCAAAATGGGAGAGAGAACACCCCCCAGATGAATTAATTCAAATGGCCAGACAAAAAATTGCTTCCAAAAATTCCTCTGGTATTTTTGAAAAGTCTTATAAATATGCATGATCACATATAAAGTGAAGTGGGTCCCACTGCATGCACCAAGATTTTTCAAATATTCCAAACAAGGCTTGGAATTTAAATAATACCCCTATTGGAGTTGAAAGTCAAATTAATTGAATTTCAAAAATCTCCAAAACTTGTGAGTGGCTAGCTATATATTTTATAAGCCCACATAAAAGTTTTCAAGATTTTATAAAATTCCTTGCTATTTTTATTTGGGGCAAAACAATTTACAGAAAAGAAAAACAGAAACATTTATAAAAGAAAAATAAAAAGGGCAAAGGAGCCCACCTACCTGGGCCTCTCGGCCCAACTTACCCAGGCCGGCCCAGCCCACCTCAGACGTTTGTCTCCTACCTCCCCGCAGCTCCAAGCAACTCGGTGGAGGTAGGGAGACCACGGCGACGCCACCGCGACGCCTCTGCCCTTCTAGGCCTCCCCAGCGCTCCTCTTCACGCCACGACTTGCGCAGAAGCCGCTCGCGCCTTTTCCCCATCTCGTGTGGCTCGTCCCCTTCGTCACCGGCGAGACCCCCCCTGCACCCGAGCAACCGAGCTCGCCGCTGTCCTTCGTTCGCGTGGCCACTCGCCGAACTAGAGAGCGCCACCGTGTCCAGCATCTTCCCCGGCGACGACTTCGTCGATCCCCCCGGCCAATTCGAGCAGAAGAGCAGCTCTGGCGACGCGAGCTCCAAGTCCGCACCGCCGGTCAACCGAAGCTCCGGCGACGAATCGAGAGCTCTACGGTCCCTCTCCTACAACGTCGAGCCTACCATCTTCACCGGGGTGAGCCCCTGCTCCGATTACCTCCTCCTGCAGCTCTTCCCGCGCCCCGCAGCCCTTTCCCGACGAGCACCAAAGCTCCGGCCGCCGCGAGCTTGAAGTAGCCGTGGCCTCGAGCCCTCTCGTGGCCACACAGCTAGTCAGGGGGATGTGCGCCTTCGTGCTCGCCCTCCTGCGGTCTCGGAGCGGCAAACGGTGCCGGATTCACCACTCTAGTAGAGCGCCGCCGCGGCTGCAGGCCACCGGCGGCTCAACGCCGGCAGCCCGCCGACGTGGCCATGTGGTTAGGGCCTAATGACCCTGCTAACTAACCCCCTAACCCCTATGACAGGTGGGACCCAGCCCGTAATAACCCCCCAGTTTAATTAATCCACTGGATTAATTAACCTGAGGCACTGACAGCCCGGACCCACACGTCAGCTACCCCCTGACGTCACCCTGACGTCAGGCTGACGCAATAACTCTGTTTAAATCGATTTAAATTATTCCAGAAAATTCCAGAAAATAGCTTAAACTTCAATAATTCATAATTAATTCATTTTAACTCCAAATTGGACAAATAATATGTCTAAAATTATCAGAAAAATACAAGTATTATGAATATGCAACTTGTTTCTATGTTTGACCATTTTAAAATGGGTGAACAGTAGCAAAAATACATATGGATCCTTTTTGAATTCAGATTTGGAGTGAATTTGCAAATGACTTTGCAACACACTTATTTTAGATTGATTCATCCACACATCAGAGACATTGTTCCAACTATACAATATCACTTCATGATCAACCTTTTCAAATTAACTTTCATGCATTCAATTGCATTTGAAATTCATCGATAAATCAAATGGAGTTTGAATTTGCAAATCAAAGGCAATATACTCCTTTTAAATGAAATGCTCAACACACCAGTACCATGAACATCACCATTACAATCTTATTCATGTGATTGTGCATTGTACATTATGTTGATCCTATGATTGTCATGTTGCTGATAGAAGTGGAGCCGGAACCCGAGTTCACCCCCTTCGTTGAAGACCCTGTGACTGAACCCCGTCAGCAAGGCAAGCAAACCCCCATTGATCATGTCGATAAAATCCCAATTCCCTCTCAGTCTCGCTTATGCATGTTTAGGAGATCACCTTGTATCGATTCTACCGCATAGTTGAACCCATATCCTTTGCATGACCTATCATCTTGTCACAGTAGGAGTTGGTTGATATCATGTGGCCCCTAGAACTGTTACTGCTTATTGCATGCTTAGAGGTACAATGAGGTTGCTTTTGATGTGACTCGGGATGATGGTAAACATGGTGTTGATGAAAGTGAAACTGTGTTGGTGAATCCACCCTAATACAAGGTGAACGATGAGAGGCTGTGTAGGAGTACACAGTGGGTTGTCTCGTTGAACACCGCCTTAAGTCCGAGTTCTTGTGTGGTGATCCAAGAAGAAGAGTACAACCACACATTGGTCTCACTGACCCCTCTCATCCTAGTACCTCACCCCGTTCGAACCCCAGAAGTCGCAGTAGTTCGGAGTTCTGGTAGGGCTGTGGCACGGTCTGCGAAGTGGATGAACGGCTTTTCAAGACCGGCTTGGGACCCTGCACACATCGTTTGAGGCTGTACTGGAACCTCGCCCGGACTTCCATACGGATCCCCCTCATATAGGCGACTCTCTGGACTAGAACGGAGCTGTGGGCAAAGTGTTGTGGTGGCATCCTCGCTGTCACCTCTTGAACGGTGACACGCAAAAGGCGGTAACTGATGACACGTGTGTGTAGCGGTACACCCCTGCAGGGTTAACAAAACTATTCGAATAGCCGCGTCCGCGGTTAAGGACTGCTTGGAAAGCTTAGCTTGATTATTAGACAACTTGCACTGGATACTTCTAAAACACACCAAGATAAGTGTGAGTGCTATGGCGTGCTTTCTCGTGGGGAAGTCGAGGAAGGCACCATAGTGGTGTAATTGGTTGGAGATGTAGTGGACTCGTGTACGCTTCTTACCTCAAGTCTGGTACTCGTAGTTCAGGACTAGCCAAGTCAAAGCTGGCACTTCTGCAAGTGAAACCCCACCTCCCTTTACCTTGATACATGTGCATGAGTAGTATAGTCCCTACGTAAGTCTTGCTGAGTACGACTTTGTACTCACATTTGCTTATTCTATGTTTTAGATGAACACACCGACCCCGATGGTGGCTTCTACCTGAAGCTCGAAGAATGAAGACTCAGACCAAGACCAAGCTAGTGTAGTCCCAGTCAGACGACTGGTTCCCTCGTGGAGGGCTTGTTTTTAGATAAGGCTTCTCTAAGCCAATTTTTAAACTTGTCTGTAGTCAGACCTACTTTTCTTCCGCATGTTTGATTTAATGTTGGATCACAGACTTGTGATCTCTGTGTGCACTCTGTAAGAGTTATTAATAAAGTTGTATACTTTGTAGAGAATTGCAATGATACCTGCTGTTCATACTAGACATGTGTGCTGCGTGTATGTTTATAACATGCATGTCTTAGTATGGGTTTTCGAGACCTTAGTTGTGATCTGGCTGGCGGTCTTTTATACCCCAAGTGGCCCTTACATGTGCGCAGCTTGGGGCATCGCGATGCGATTGTTCGTGACTCCGTCACGTGCACACTTTGATGTATGATCGAGCCCGCCCTAGACCCCGACTAAGTGATCGGGCTGGAGTAAGTCTATGTAAGGGTTATAATATAATCGATAGTATGGTTGAGGCGACTTGTCTATGAGTATGGGAGTTCACCACCCATATCATTTAGACTTGTGTGCGGACGATGAGGACCCATTTCAGTTGATCAATCGGCCTGGATGGGATGCCCCTCACGTTCGATGCTTTTCGAGAACGTTCTATGCTTGGCCTTTTCTGCTTAGACAAGTGGGTACGGTTCTCGGCTCTCCATATGATTGTGTTGTATCGAGGCTTGCATACGCTAACCCCGGGTCCCGACAATAAATACGCCGGATGGATCTATATTTATAAGGGGTGGTATGACACACGTGTAAAATCTGATCCAATGGCTCACACCTCGCGTCTCTCGGGATTCAACGGACGGATTTTGTGGCAGTAATCTTGGGAAAATCCCAACGTACTGAAAGAAAGTTTCTCGACGTCCGAGAACAAACTCATCAAACATCGACTGAAAAATATAGATAAATTTTTGATAGATTTTCCTTCGTAATCAATGACAATCGAAGGGAATCTGATCAAGAACAAATATACATGTTCACAAGAGAAAAGCATACAGAGGGTATGGGTAGAATAGAGGGAAAACAAGTTCCGATACTTAATCAATCCGAGAGAAAACCAAATGACACAAAACTCGGAGTGACAATTGAATAGGAGAACACAAGAAAATGACATAAAACTCACGAAAAATAGAAACGAAAGAAAAAGTACTACATACAAAAATATACATAGTATACAAAAGTGTAGAGTGGTTTGATCTTACTGCACGTTGCGTTAGTCTAAGTTGTTCAACTCACCCCTCAGTGCACAGAACCTTTTCTCATCCAAAGGCTTCATGAAAATATCAGCCAATTGATCTTCGGTATGAACATGGCTGATAACAATATCTTCACGCTGAACATGATCTCGAAGAAAATGGTGAAGAATATCAATATGCTTCGTTCGAGAGTGTTGCACAGGATTATGTGCAGTTTTCATAGGACTCCCATTATCACACAGTGGAGGAATTTTCTTCACATGAATACCGTAATCTTTTAGCGTTTGCTTAAGAGAGAGAATATAATGCACATTGATCCAACAACAATATTCTCGGCTTCAGCAGTTGATATTGATACACAATTATGTTTCTTCGAAGCCCAACAAACCATAGATCTACCGAGAAAATGACAAGTGCCTAAGGTAGATTTCCGGTCGACACGATCACCATCCCAGTCAGAATCAGTATTTCCAATTAGATCAAACTGACACCTTTGGGATACCATAGTCCCAAGATAGTTGTATGAGAAAGATATCGAAGAATTCGCTTGACGACTATATGATGTGACTCTCTTGGATTTTCCTGAAATCGAGCACACATACAAACTGAAAGCATTATGTGAGGTCTATTTGCACAAAGGTAAAGAAGCGAATCTATCATCGAGCGATATTTCTTCTGATCGGAAGGTTTCCCTTCTCATCAACATCTAGGTGCACTTTCTTAGGCATTGGAGTCTTGATACTTTTACAATCAGCGAGTCCAAACTTCTTCAGGCAATGTCCCATTCTTAAATTGACGGATTTGAATTCCGAGAAATAACTTCAATTCACCCATCATAGACATCTCATATTTCTTCGACATCATTTTAGCAAATTCTACAATGATTTCAGGATTAGTACATCCAAAGATAATATCATCGACATAAATCTAACACACAAATAAATCACCATTATAGGCACGAGTGAAACGAGTTGGGTCAGTGGTTCCTATTTTGAAGCCCTTCTTGAGAAGAAAGTCCTTGGGAGTTTTATACCAACCACGAGGTGTTTTCTTTAACCCATACAGTGCCTTCTGTAACTTGTACACCATATCTGGATTCTTGGGGTCTTCAAAACCTGGTGGCTGCATAACATTGTAATTTTCATATGCACTTCTTCTTCGTTTTCACCATTAAGAAATGCACTTTTGACATCCAGTTGATATAGAAAAATACCATTGTAGTTTGTATATGCAAGCATAACATGAATGGATTCAAGGCAAGCAACTGGAGCATAGGTCTCACCAAAGTCAATACCTTCGATTTGGGTGTACCCTTGTGCAACCAGTCCATCTTTGTTTCTTACCACGATACCATCTTCGTCTTGCTTGTTGAGGAATATCCACTTTGTACCAATGATGTTATGCTTCTTGGGATCAAGTCTTTCGACAAGGGACCAGACTTGTTTCTTTTGAACTGATGAAGTTGTTCGTGTATAGCATTTAAGCAATCTGGGTCCTTCATGGCTTCATCAAATTTTGCGGGTTCTAACATCGAGACAAATGAGAAATTTCGACAAAAGTTAGCCAAACGAGTACAAGAATGAGTAGTAGGATGACTTGGTTGACCAATGTCGGCGAGGATTGAGTCCACGTTCTCTCTTCTTCGGACTCGAGATAAATCAACTTGATTTGCTTGAGGCTCAGGATTCCCTTCGGGTTGTGCTTGTCATTCGGGCTGAGCTTGACCTTTGGGTTGAGCTTGACCTTCGGGTTCAGCCTGTCCTTCGGGATTATCCTGTCCTTCGGGGTTAGCATGTCCTTACGGGTTAGCTTGTCCTTCGGGATTAGCATTTTCTTAGTTTTGAGGTTCTTCTTCGTCCTGTGCATCATTGTTGTTAGGAATCTGACCTCCAACGCTCCAGGCTATGTGTGGGAACATTGGTCCATCATCATCCCTATCTTCTCGACGACGATTTGCTTCAACAGGACGAATATCTCTAATAGCCATAGACTTGGTTACTTCATCCAAAGGAGGTTCATATAGATTATGAGGTAAATGCTCCTTTTGAGAGCCATTATAGTTTCATCAAACCTCACATTTACAGTTTCTACAACTTTATAAAGATGGGAGTTGTGCACTCTGTAAGTTTGAGAGTTCGATCCATAACCTAAGAGAAAGCCTTCAGGGGACTTAGGGAAAATTTAGAGCTATGATTCACATCTCTAATATAACATGGAGCACCAAACACCATAAGGTAAGATACATTGGGTTTGCCACGAGTGATAAGCTCATGTGAAGTTTTGTTTAGAAACTTGTGGAGATAAACCTTGTTGATGATATGGCATACCATGTTAATTTCTTCGGCCCAGAACCTGATAGGAGTCTTGTATTCAACAAGCATAGTTCTGGCCATTTCAATAAGAGTTTGGTTCTTCCTCTCAACAACACCATTTTGTTGCAGTGTGTATGCAGCATAGAATTCACGAGTAAATCCATAGTCATGAAAAAAAATCTTCGATATGAGTATTGTTGAATTCAGTAGCATTATCGCTTCGAATATGCTTGAGTTTGAGTTCATACTCGATCTGAGCTCTCTTTGCAAATGTCTTGAAGATCTCAATAACTTTGCTCTTGTCGTCTAGAAAGAAAACCCAAGTATAGTAAGGGAAATCATTAGCAATAACGAGACCATACTTGTTGCCTCCCAGGCTAGTATAATTTTGAGGACCAAATAAATCCATATGAAGCAATTCAAGAGGACGAGTAATGGTCATGATTTTCTTCGTTGAATGATGTTTCTTGGTTATCTTTCCAGCTTCACAAGCACTACATAGACGATCTTTGTCGAATTTCAAATTGTTAAGACCAACGATATGTTTATTCGAGCTAAGAGTCTGAAGATTTTTCATGCCTGCATGACCAAGTCTTCTATGCCATAGCCACCTAGAACTAGCTTTTGCATTAAGCAGGTGGAGACAGTAGGACCCGAAGAAAAATCAACAATATAGAGATCTCCTTTACGATATCCTTCGAAGATAAATGAGTAGTCATCCTGTGAAAACACAATGAGAATCAGAGAACAATACAAGCACACCCGTATCACATAGCTTGGATATATATAGGAGATTATATCCGAGAGATTGAACAAGCAAAACTTTGTCAATATGTTTATCTTTCGATAAGGCAACCTTACCCAAACCAATTAATTTTCCTTTATTGTTGTCACCGAAGGTAATGTATCTCTGAGTACATTGACTAAGTTTGTCTTCGGTGAACAACTCTCTGTCTCCGGTCATATGATTAGTGAAACCACTATCCATGACCTATTCGGATCCACCGGAGACATAGCCGTTGATGACCCTCAACTGTAGGGGATCGAGATAGTCTTTGAGGGCAAGATAACCCAATTTATTGATTCGACACAAGGGGATCCAAAGAATATTTATAAGCTTTGATAGTTGAGTTTCCAATTCAACCGCACCTGAAATATACTTGCTTGCAACAAAATATTAATAGCAACGGTGATATGGTAGTGGTAGTGGCGACAGAGAAAGTAAAACAACAAAAGAAAACTACTAGTAACCAGCAGGATTAAAACACTGTAGGCTAGGAAGATGGATGGTTGGGCACTGCTTGGATGAGAGTGAACATGTAATAGATTTGAACACGGGGCAAGGCACACATAAAAGCAAGGATCATCTAGGCAAATATCAAACATCAGGCATGTATCCCGTAGGCAGTTGTGCATGCTTGCAATAAGAACTTGCACAACATCTTTTGTCCTAGCATCCCGCTACGAACGGGGCCAAAAGGAACTTATGGACATTAAGGTGCTCCTGTCAAAGAGATTCGGAATCGATACAATACGCTGCAAGCAAGGCATTGTAACAGTTCTGATACTCCACACACTGGAGATCCTAATGTTTGAAAGGGGATAAGTCGAGATTAAAACACCTACGACACTTGTCCTGACACAAGCAAGGGTAAGGAGCAAAAGATTCCTATTCAACGATAACTAACTTAGTAAATATAAAATAGTTTTTTTCTAGACTCGACTTCGACCAGAAAAAGGGATCCTCCGGTCGGTAAGGCTCTGATACCAAGTTGTAAGGCCTGATATGCGGTACTGTTCCAGATCTAGATGTTTCCATCCAGATCCGGGGACGAAGCACATATCGGTCCCACCGCGACATATGACGAAGTCATATGCCCCGGATTTCCAACATGATATCACAACATTACAGATACAAGGATACAACATCTCATACAATCGACATACAACTGCCTTAAATACAATACATCAGCCGAATAACATGTCTGGGTACATACTACAATCAAATGCCTACTGGCAAAGAGAGAAACATCGATTCCCATAACCACACGGGTCCAGGCCCTCCGCCGGGATCCGCCTAACTAGTCGTCATCGAGTCTCCACGTGAAACGTCGATCACCATACCTGTTGTCGATCAGGAACCCTAAAAAGGGTTTGGGGGTACTATCATGAGTACAGAAGTACTCAGCCTCCAACTGTAATGGTCATCTGACCCAGCAAGGATTTCATCACTCATCATTCTAGGACAACTAGTAGTTTACGGTAAGGATGGGGTAAGTGGTGAGGTTGCTTCCGCACTAGAATTTATGAAGTGGCTAACGATCTACAGAGTAAGGTAAGAAGCCAAGCATTCGATGAGGAATCTCCTCCAAGAAGTCTGCTATCCACCTACGTACGCAAGCATAACACCTATCATATCCTTGTCCTCCTCTTCGCATCCCGACGAAGAAGAAGCAGTCAAGGCACACACACACGTTGATCAAGTTATATTAAGATTATCTCAGTTGTTGTTGTCTATGAACAAGGAGTAGGTCTCAAGTTGTCCATAACCGTGGACACGGCTTCTCGAAAAGATTTAACCCTGCAGGGGTGTACCAACTGCCCATTACAAGGCTACGCACGCACGCCCATCACTCTCAGTTGCTACCCATCACAGGTAACCATTTTATGATTTAGTTCCCAGAGATCCGAAACGACAGGTCCCTCTAACTAACAACGAACAAATCCGGGTGGCCCCCGGGGAGTCGACACCCAATCCAATGGCCGATCGCGCTATCGGATCAGACTCTTTCGGCTGGACGAGGTCGGGGTAACTAACCCATCAATGTGGGCAGCCCCCTATCTTCCAGGTGTGGACCAACAAAGGAACTATGTCTCTGATGGACCAAGTTATTTGTAAATCCGTTGGGAGCTCACAAGTCACACACACAGTTTTCAAATGGTAAAATCAGCTTGGGTCACCACTAGAAATGTTTGAAGCTAGGTAGGTAAGAAGAGAGGACCTCATAGCATCCCACACGCGGTTAGGCAGGCTCAGTCTTAATTCCAATACCCGGAAATCGGGTCCTAGGTGACTCGAATGGAACAAAGCGTTGGGGCGGGATAGCCTAGACCTTCCATCCTTCGTCGAATATAGTCGACATTATAATAATCATATCATCAACAACAATGAAATAATGTGATAGCCGAACCCAAGGAGTAAGAGGGTAACATCATAGCATCCTAAGCATGCATACTAAGCAGAGGAGGAGCAATGAGCAATAGTAACATAGCAGTACAAGGTTTGCTGGGAGGGGACATGGCTGTATCGGTTTGAAAGAAGCTGTAAACATGTGGTAGGATCAAACATCGAACCTAACCTAGACTAGCATGCAAACCGCTGGTTGAAATATAATGGATCATAAGTAATGTATAGTCTTTGCCTGTTGATAAGTCGGGTTCCGAAGGTGTAGTTGAGGGTAAACACTGGAAAGCAATCAACGAGAAATCATCTATTACTACGAAGCAAACACGAGCAAGAATCAACAAGAAGGCAACATGAGACATCGCACCTACCGTCAAGAGTGGTTACTAACAGGTTAAGTGGAGTACTCGTCACACACGACGATACCGCACGTTTACAAGGTTTCAAGTTGTTTAGCTACACAAGATGAGCAAATGTTGTTAACATGGCATCTCATTCCATCATGGCATAGCACACAAACATGACGAGAGGTGAAGCATAAGGTAAAATATCTATGCTAGTCAATTTAAGTGAGGCACTACCTAAACATGGCATAACACTAAGTGTCCCACGAAGATTAAAGCATTTGATACTGTTCTGTCCTAAACCATATTTTAGGTTGGTTAACAACAGCAAACAATAGCGTAAACACAAAGTACATGAAAAAATAATCAAGTTACATATAAAGAACACTCCAAACGGAGTTACGGTTAAAAAGATACAAGCAAAACAAGTTTGGAACACAATCTACCAACATCAGGAAGCACACTTTAGCGTAATGCATAAACAGGATAGTGAATGCAAACATGCTCACAAATGATATGCAACTAAAGTAGACATGGCAGTGAAGGCATGGAAAAAGGAATCATGCAAGTAGGCATCATGAACAATTAATTATAGCCCAAGAAAAATGCAATAAACCATTACTGGTCTAGGACTTAGTGAAAATCAGGAAAACAAGGCAGAAACTATTATTTTCATGATGTATAAACAGGAGCAAAACTATATGCAAATGTACAGCAACACGACGTAGCAATATGTGGGCATGAAGTAGACATGATGATGATCCGGTACAAACAAGAGTCAAGGTCATAGGCATAACAGATCAAAAGATATTAAGCATGCAACATGGCATTGGAAAGTTACAGACTTAGAGAAAAACAGAGGTGGCTGTCAAAAACAGCAGGATAGCAACTTTGGAGCTAAACATAGCTATGTCCAGGAATGTAAACATGACAATGCAATATATATAATGGAAGTAGACATGGCATAGATCAAAATGACATATTGCAATGCTCAATAGGATGCACGGTTAATAAGATACAAGGAAGCAAAGTAGCAACTTTATATAAATAGCAGCACACTAACAGCAGGGTCACCACTTTGGAGCAATAAATAATATACCTACGGCAGGAAAACATGACATGTGATTGCATAGGATTGAAGTAGACATGATGCTTAACAGTATGCAACAAGAATCAGTGCAATAGGCCTCATGGATGTGTCATAATCATCAATCAAACTTGCAATAAAATAACAGCAACATCACACCAGAAGAAAATAATAACAGTTAACAGCCTGGTGCCCACTTCAACAGTGATTAACAACATCAAGATGGCCTCAAATCAAAATGCTCAAAAAAGATGAACTTAAGTACACACAAAACTAAACAATTTTCCTTTTGGGCGCAACATCATCCTAGCTACGATTTACTCGCAAATTACATCGCAGAACAACATCAGCAACAATAATAAAAGACTTAGCAGAATTTGAGAAAAAAGGAAAAAAACAAAAGAACGAAAAAAAACGAGGAGCTCACCCTGGGCCAAGGCCCATCAGGACAGTGAGCGTTGGATAGGGCCGCGCTCGCTCGAGGCGGAGGATGGCCATGGGCCGAGGTGCTGACGGCGGGCCCGAATGGCTGCTGGCCCACGGGAAGAGGCGGCTCGCGTGGCTGGGGCGACCCAGCCGTAGGCTGCTGGCGGTTCGTCCAGCCGTGACCGCAGCGGTGGCCGTGCCTCTCGCCGGTGGAGTCCGGAGGGCAACGAAGGGGGCCGAGGGGCGAGCGTGGTGGCTCGATCCGGCCGGACCCGAGGCGGGATCGCCGGTGCCACGGGGATGCGAGGCGGCGGATCACGGGAAGGCCGCGTCCATGGCGGGCCAACGGAGACCGTCTTGGCGGCGCGGCGAGCTTGCGACGGAGGAGACGAGAGGGAGGTGAGGTAGGGAGAAGGCATAGAGGAGGTGCGGCGCTAGAGGGGCTCACCGAAAGGGTGGCGGCGGCGGCGGCGAGCTAGGCTAGATGGGCTTCGGGCGGGCCTCAGCGCGGATCTGACGCCCTGCGGGGCCCTAACCGGTTGGAGGCTACTGGGAGGCTATCTGGCAGCCTGGGAGCCCTCCGATATGGATCTGACGGTCCAGATCGAAGGTTAGGGCTAGGGTTTCGGGAATATTGGGGTGTTTTGGGCAGATCTGGCAAAGTGGAGGGGGTGGCTGCAATTTTTTGCTTAGGGAAACCCTAGAAAGGGGTGGGGGAGTGGTGGTCTTTATATAGCCAGGTGGCTGGCAGTTTGCAAAAACATCCCCGGTTTTTCTCTCTCGCGCGTTCTATTTACGTTTCTGACTGTCGAGGGTTCGCAGGACCTCTGATTCGGGTAAAAATTTGAACTGCGCGATCAGCACATCAAGCCGGCGGCGTTCACCTCGCGCTAGAACCGTTCTGAGAACATTTTCCGGCGTGCTATAAAATATCCCGTTTACTTATTAAACAGGGTTTTTCGTTCAGTTGGCTGCGGCTGGTCTCGTGCGGTTTTCGCGACGGTGATCGGGTGAAACCCGGTGTCGCAAAGGTCGAGTGTCAGGGTGGAAAGGGTCGGTATCCGTCCGGTATGAGATAAGAGGGGGGAAATAATCACAGATCGATAAATCGGAAATGCAAACACCGCAAACAAATCAGACAATCAAAGAATTCACACCGAAAACAATTTTTTTATTTTTTGTGAAATCTGGGCTGTTACAATACAACAACACCAACAAGGGATCTCGTCCCGAGATCCTGGACGATCCGGGGAGAGGGGTGAGATAAAAGAGAGTCGGCGATTCTTCAACACCACCAACAAGGGACTCTGCGCCATGTCGACGTCGAACTTCGGTCGAGATAAATTTTCCGCAGAGAGACGGCAACGTCGGAACACGAAACCATCGGGAGATCAATAGGAAGAACGATAGTTGAAAGCGATGATCAAGGGAAGCATTCTCACTGAAATCGTGAGGATACTGGGCAAGAGAACTGAAGTCAACGGATGACCAAGATATACATCAAAGTTGGACAGACTAAAGGTAATACAGGATTTCCCAACCCTGAGATTCAGAATCGAGACAATACGCTGCAAGCAAGGCATTGTAACAGTTCTGAAAGCCCACACACTCGAGATCCTAAAATTTGAAAGGGGATAAGTCGAGATTAAAACACATACGACACTTGTCCTGACCAGAGCAAGGGTAAGGAGCAAAAGATTCCTACTCTCCGATAACTAACTTAGTAAGTACAAAATAGTTTTTGTCTAGACTCGACTTCGGCCAAAAAAGGGATCCTATGGCCGGTAAGGCTCTCATACCAAGTTATAAGGCCCGATATGCGGTACTGTTCCAGATCTAGATATTTCCATCCAGATCCAGGGATGAAGCACATATCGGTCCCACCGCGACATATGACGAAGCCATATGCCCCGGATTTCCAACATGATATCACAACATTACAGATACAAGGATACAACATCTCATACAATCGGCATGCAACTTCCTTAAATACAATACATCAGTGGAAGAACAAGTCTGGGTACAGACTACAATCAAATGCCTACTGGAAAAGAGAAAAACATCGATTTCCATAACCACACGGGTCCAGGCCCTCCCCCGGGATCCGCCTAACTAGTCGTCCTCGAGTCTCCAAGTGGAAAGTCGATCACCATACCTGTTGTCGATGAGGAACCTTGAAAATAGTTTGGGGGTAGTATCATGAGTATAGAAGTACTCAGCCTCCAACTGTAGTGGTCATTCGACCCAGCAAGGACTTCATCACTCGTAATTCTAGGACAACTAGTAGTTTACGGTAAGGATGGGGTAAGTGGTGAGGTTGCTGCCGCACTAGCATTTATGAAGTGGCTAACGATCTAGAGAGTATGGTAAGAAGCCAAGCATTCGATGAGGAATCGCCTCCAACAAGTCTGATATCCATCTACTTACGCAAGCATAACACCTATCCTATCCTTGTCCTCCTCTTCGCATCCCGACGAAGAAGAAGCAGTCAAGGCACACACACGTTGATCAAGTTATATTAAGATTATCTCAGTTGTTGTTGTCTATGAACAAGGAGTAGGTCTCAAGTCGTCCATAACCGTGGACACGGCTTCTCGAAAAGATTTAACCCTGGAAGGGTGTACCAACTGCCCATTACAAAGATCCGCATGCACGCCCATCACTCTCAGTTGCTACTCATCACAGGCAACCATTTTATGATTTAGTTCCGAGAGATCCGAAATGACAGGTCCCTCTAACTAACAACGAGCAAATCCGGGTGACCCCCGGGGAGTCGACACCCAATCCAAAGGCCGGCCGCGCTATCGGATTGGACTAGTCCGGCTGGACGAGGTCGGGGTAACTAACCCATCACTATGGGCAGGCCCCTAGCTTCCAGGTGTGGACCAAGAAAGGAACTCTGTCTCCGCTGGCCCAAGTTATTTTAAAATCAGCTGGGAGCTCACCAGTCACACACACGGTTTTCAAATGGTAAAATCAGCTTGGGCCACCACTAGAAATGTTTGAATCTAGGTAGGTAAGAAGAGGGGACCCCATAGCATCCCACACGCGGTTAGGCACGCTCAGTCTTAAAACAAATACCCAGAACTCGGGTCCTAGGTGAATCGAATGGAACAAAGTGTCGGGGCGGGATAGCATAGACCTTCCATCCTTCGTTGAATATAGTCAACACTACAATAATCATATCATCAACAACAATATAATAATGTGATACCGAACCCAAGGAGTAACAGGGTAACATCATAGCATCCTTAGCATGCATACTAAGCAGGGGCTGAGCAATGAGCAATATTAACATAGCAGTACAAGGTTTGCTGGGAGGGGACATGGCTGTATCGGTTTGAAAGAAGATATAAACATGTGGTAGGATCAAACATCGAACCTAACCTAGACTAGCATGCAAACCGCTGGTTGAAATAGAATGGATCATAAGTAATGTATAGTCCTTGCCTGTTGATAAGTCGGGTTCTGAAGGTGTAGTTGATCGCAAGCTCGCGTCGTCTCCGAGAGGTACCCGCGGAAGCACACAAGAGGGTAAACACTGGAGCAAGCATCAACAAGAAGGCAACACGAGACATTGCACCTACCGTCGAGAGCAGTTACTAACAGGTTAAGTGGAGTACTCGTCACACACGACGATACCACACGTTTACAAGGGTTCAAGTTGTTTAGCTACACAAGATGAGCAAATGTTGTTAACATGGCATCTCACTCCAGCATGGCATAGCACAAAAACATGACGAGAGGTGAAGCATAAGGTAAACTATCTATGCTAGTCAATTTAAGTGAGGCACAACCTAAACTTGGCATAACACTAAGTGTCCCACGAAGATTATAGCATTTGGTACTGTTCTGTCCTAAACAATATTTTAGGTTGGTTAACAACAACAAAAATAGCATAAACACAAAGTACATGAAAAACTAATCAAGTTATATATAAAGAACAGTCCAAACGGAGTTACGGTTAAAAAGATACAAGCAAAACAAGTTTTGAACACAATCTACCAACATCAGGAAGCACACTTTAGAGCAATGCATAAACAGGATAGTGAATGCAAACATGCTCACAAATTATATGCAACTAAAGTAGACATGGCAGGGAAGGCATGGAAAAAGGAATCATGCAAGTAGTCATCATGAACAATTAATTATAGCCCAAGCAAAATGCAATAAAACAATATTGGTCTAGGACTTGGTGGAAATCAGGAAAACAGGGCAGAAACTGTTATTTTAATGCTGTATAAACAGGAGAAAAACTATATGCAAATGTACAGCAACACGACATAGCAATATGTGGGCATGAAGTAGACATGATGATGACCCGGTACAAACAAGAATCAAGGTCATAGGCATAACATATGAAAAGATATTAAGCATGCAACATGGCATCGGCAAATTACAGGCTTAGTGAAAAACAGAGGTGGCTGTCAAAAACAGCAGGATAGAAACTTTGGAGCTAAATATAGCTATGACCAGGAATTTAAACATGACAATGAAATACATATAATGGAAGTAGACATGGCATAGATCAAAATGACATATTGCAATGCTCAATAGGATGCACGGTTAAAAATATAAAAGGCAGCAAAGTAGCAACTTTATATAAACAGCAGCACACTAACAACAGGGTCACCACTTTGGAGCAATAAATAATATAGCTACGGTAGGCAAACATGATATGTGATTGCATAGGATTGTAGTAGACATGATGCTTAACAGTATGCAACAAGAATCAATGCAATAGGCCTCATGGATGTGTCACAGTCATCAATCAAACTTGCAATAAAATAACAGCAGCATCACACTAGCAGAAAATAATAGCAGTTAACAGCCTGGTGCCCACTTCATCAGTGATTAACAACATCAAGATGGCCTCAAATCAAAATGCTCAAAAAAGATGAACGGAAGAACACACAAAACTAAACAATTTTCCTAATGGGCGCAACATCATCTGAGCCACGGTTTACTCGAAAATTACATCGCAAAACAGCATCAACAACAATAATAAAAGACTTAGCAGAATTTGAGGAAAAGGAAAAAACAAAAGAAGGAAAAAACGAGGAGCTCACCTTGGGCCAAGGCCCATTAGGACAGTGAGCGCTGGATAGGGCGGCGCTCGCCCGAGGCGGAGGATGGCCATGGGCCGAGGTACTAGCGGCGGGCCCGAATGTCTGCTAGCCCACGGGAAGAGGCGGCCCAACCAGCGGCTGCTGGCGGTTCGTCCAGCCGTGACCGCGGCGGTGGACGTTCCTCTCGCTGGTGAGGTAGCGCACGACGGTGTAGGCCGGAGGGCGGAGGAGGGGGCCGAGGGGCGAGCACGCCGCTCGATCCGGCCGGACCCGAGGCGGGGTCGCCGGTGCCACGGGGAGGCGAGGCGGCGGAGCACGGGAAGGCCGCGTCCATGGCGGGCGAATGGAGGCCGTCTCGGCGGCGCAGCGAGCCTGCGACGGAGGAGACGAGAGGGAGGTGAGGTAGGGGAGAAGGCAGAGAGGAGGGGAGGCGCTGGAGGGGCTCACCGAAAGGGTGGCCGCGGCGGCGCGGCAGCCAGCCGGCGACGGCGGCGAGATCGGCCAGACGGGCTTCGGGCGGGCCGCGGCGCGGATCCGAGGACCTGCGGGGCCCTAACTGGCTGGAGGCTGCTGGGAGGCTACGTGCCGGCCTGGCAGCCCTCCGATCTAGATCTGACGGTTCAGATCGAGGGTTAGGGCTAGAGTTTCGGGAATTTTGGGGTGTTTTGGGCAGATCTGGCAAAGTGGAGGTGGGTGGCTGCAATTTTTGGCTTAGGGAAACCCTAGAAAGGGATCGGGGAGTGGTGGCCTTTATATATCCCAGGTGGCTGGCAGTTTGCAAAAACATCCCCGGTTTTTCTCTCGCGCGCGCGGTGTTTATGTTTCTGACTGCCGAGGGTCCGCAGGACCTCCGATTCGGGTAAAACTTTGAACTGCGCGATCAGCGCGTCGAGACGGCGGCATTCACCTCACGCTAGAACCATTCCAAGAAAACTTTTAGGCACGCTATAAAATATCCCGTTTACTTATTAAACGAGGTTTTTTGTTCCGTTGGCTGCGGCTGGTCTCGTGCGGTTTTCGCGACGGTGATCGGGTAAAGCCCGGTGTCGCAAAGGTCGAGTGTCAGGGTGGCAAGGGTCGGTATCCGTCCGGTACGAGATAAGAGGGGGGAAAATAATCGTCGATCGATAAATCGGGGATGCAAACACCGCAAACAAATCAGACAATCAAACAAATCACACCGAAAACAATTTTTTTAAATTTTTTTTAAATCTGGGTTGTTACAACATGCCCCCCACAATCTGACGAACTATTACATGATCTAACTCATCCAATCCCTACCATCCCCTTTTCCTACAGCAGGGAATTACTCACACATGTGAAGAGAAGACATGGAGGGAGGATGGAGGTTTGATGATGATGACGATGGCGATGATCTCCCCTCATAGGAGGCCAAAACAACCTCCAGATTAGCCCTCCCGGAGAAGAAAAGAGGATGGCGGCAGCTCCGCGACGGAAACTAGGAAAACTACATTTTTTTGGGGTTTTCGCGTCACTGGAATAAATAGGAGAGCTGTTAGGGCACCGGAGGAGGTGAGAGCCCCCCAGGCGCGGCCAGGGGTGGGGCCGCGCTAGCAGGACGCCTGGGGCCCCTCTGGCCCCCTCTGGACCCACTTCTGGCACATGGAAGCTTCTGGTGCGTGGATTTTCTATGAATTTTCCCGGAATTTTATGAGGTACCTAAAAATCCATAATCATGCACACAATAAAACTATACAGGCAACCCTGCTGAAAACAGCGTCAGTTCAAATCATGCAAGAATTAGGGCAAAACAATAGCAAAAGTGTTTGGAAAAGTAGATATGTTTGAGACGTATCAACTCCACCAAGCTTAGCATATTGCTTGTCCTCAAGAAATTCAGTTCAACGAACTGGACGCGACAAAGAAAACTTTGACAAACTCTTTTGCTTCATAAGATGTATATAAGCATGTACTACGAAAAGAGTTTAGCAAGTACTGAAACAATGCTATGAGGACAATGCACGACGCAATCGTTCTTTCAAGTGATCAATTACAAACAACCAAAAGTAAATAATATGCTGGCGAAAATCAAGATAAGATCACAATGCACATAGCTTGAACATACTAGAGTGGTATCTCGCTAGACTCCATGAGTGAAGCAAAACATAAATGCAGAAACTCCTCCGGAGTTTTAAAGGAGACTTGAAATAAGAATTTCAGAACAAGCAATATCACAATCATGCTGAAGAAAATGTGGTACTTTGGGAAAATGCATGTTACACTAAGAATGACAATTATTCTCTCAATAGTTGGTGCTTTGAAGAAAGAAGGGGAGACTCTCGAACCGTGGCTTTTTGATGGCGAGGTTGAAAACCCGTGGTTGGAAGCAAAGACTAAAAAAGTACCAGAGCTCTTGGTTCTGAAAACATAGATAAAATTATTTTTAAGAAGTGCAACTTTCCAGTCAATGGGGAACGGTAAATGTCTCTCAATATCTCCCATGCCAACCATATTAATGTTTTTTACTTACACTTTTGTTCCCTTATCCATACATCATTTGACGGTCTATGGTGCCTTTTATTTTGCCTGAAGTATGGAAGGAAGTTTTCTCATTCCATCTATCATTAGCAGCATTTGGTCAATTTCATTCCATCATCAAGTATGGGGGAGGTATAACTCTTTGTTTTTAAATTCACTAGTTAGAACTTTCGTCAAAAAATTTTTGGCATGCTATATACTAATTTTCCCTCACCGCACCATGAACTTGTACGGTTTCAAAAGGGAAGCTTTTGAATAAATTTCGAGATGGCACAAGAAAGTCTAAGTTAGGGATGGTCGGTAAATACCATATATAGGAAGGTATAGTGGAATCAAGTGGAATAACTAGTTTGAAAAGGAGTTTGGATACACAAGAAGAATTTCTCTTAGTGCGAGCAAAGGCTAGCAAAAGACTGGGAAGCGACCAACTAGAGAGCAATAAGGGTCATAATCATGTAGAGTGACAAAGCAACATTGAATCGGGCATGAAAGTGATATAATTATTCTGAAATAAAAAGATCATCAAGGCAAGCTAGACTTTTTAGTCATAAACATCTGTGAACATGTGCCAAGTCAATCCAAGAATTCTCCGAAGGGAAATACCACTTCAATATGCCAAATCATGAACAATGAAATGCATGTAAATCATTTCAACAACATATTATGCACTCTAGCTATTTGAGATCAGCCACAAAGAAAGCATGAACACTGGGAAAGCATTGTAAACATTGCACTATGTCGGTACAAGATGGTCTCTAGATCATAAGTACATGCATATGTACAAAAGTAGAAACAAGAAGAGTTCACACTGGTTTTCCTTGTTGCTTCCCTTTCGTCGATCTTCGTCATTACTGCCTTGTCACTTGCACGATCGAACGTGGTAAATATAATCAAATGCCACCACGGACTCGAGCTGAACTCTAAAAACAAAGAAAACTAAAGAGAGAAAGGAAATATTTTTGGGCTTTTCAAAGGTTTAACGAAAGCAAAAGAAAAGAGAAATCTTTTTGTTGTTTTTGCAAATTAAAAGAGCAAAGAAGAACGGAAAAAACTTCGAAAAGATCAAAGCGAACAAAATAAAACGGATAATACAGTGGAAAAGGGAGAAGGGCACGTACTCCCCCAAGCTTAGGCTTTTTGCCTAAGTTGGTGACAGCTAGTGCCCCTAGGATCCTCCCACAAAGCGCGTGAGTCCAAGGGTCGTATGAGGCTTCCAGCTCGTACACCAAAGTCCTCGGATCCTCCCACGAAGAAGGATCCACGCTCCAAGCAGAGGAAGACGCTTCACCAAACTGCGTGATGGTCTCCCCCTGGAAAGGTGGAAACTCACCGTGCTCGTCCTCGTCGGGAAGAACCCCCTCCATGGGGTTATGAAACTGGTACTGTACCATGCACTCGTCAAACTGGATAACATCACAGGACCATCCCTTCTTTAAAGAAAAATCAAACAAAAGAGGTGCAGGTAGACGGATGTTGTGTTTCTCAAAAGATCCGAAACGCAAAATATAAACAAGGTTTCCAAACTTAGAAGTTGTGGCAACCCCAGACTATATGTCCGAAGCGGCCAGCTGTGTATACTGTCATGCTCCCATGATTAGTGTCGCATGACACACAACTCGACATGGATATCATAGTCTCAATGTCCATACAATACCGAATACAAATTCATACAACATTGGAGTCTTACACGGCCCATCGGGCTCAAATAGCAGCGGAATAAGCAAAAGCAGGATAGTAGTAGCGGCGCAATCCACAGGGTAGTTCAGAGCATAGCACGTCCTAGTAATCGTCAGTCGCATCATCGTCAAATACCTGATCCTCCAAGCCTGGCTGATTGAATAACCAGGGACAAAGCCGTGAGTACATACAAAGTACTCGCAAACCACCTAAAGAAATGAACAAGATTTTTGTATACGAAAATAATGGGATGGCTATATGGTGGGGTTTAACATGGGGGAACCTAACTACTCAATATTAGTTAAGTTGGCAACATTTTACTCTTAGCAAATTTTAATCCCACAAATATATTTGATTTAATCATGTCCAACCTTTATCATAATACCAACATCATCATCGTGAACCATAATCTCAGTACTAGAATTTCTCATCTATTCCCCACAAAGTGTGGCCTCACTAGTTGTCCATGACTGTGGACTCCAGCTACTCGAATAGTTTTCACTCTGCAGAGGTTGTACACTTTACTCAAAACATTCGATACATCCTTCGTGAGTCCCCACGGATCGTCATACCTCATTATGCGGTTTTCGTATAATCGACCGTAGTTTTCCACTTGCCTACCCTAGTACAGGTGATCTACCCAATGCGCACAACCTGAACTGTCCGCGTGCAAGGTCATGCTCCTCTTGGACCCATGCCTTCACCATAGTAGAGGTGAGGCAAAGTTCCGTACCGACACTGATATAATCCAGCATATTACACCCCCGACGCATCGGCAGGATTCCCTTCTGGGTACCGTCGGGTACCTCACTCATATAGTTATAAGATCCCCGTACTAAGATAAACAAGCTTCCAACTAGCCCAGTCCCATACCAGAGTATTGTGGTTGTACTGTAAGACTAGGTTTTGGCGGCACTTATAGAGAGTCCCTCTAGACTTTGAATATGTTCAACGATGTTTCCAACAACCACAATCTTGGCCATCACCTCTTTTTAGATGTATGCCATTACATTAGGGTGGAGCAAGATTAACCAAATTATTATTTTGTCATTAGTTTTTTAGCAAGGCTATGGATAGTACATCAAGATCATTGGTGTTTAACTCATTTTTCCCAAATAGGTAAGGTATAAGGTATGTGGTGGTTCACCTAATAAAACTAATACAATCCCGACCCAAAATGGTATAATAATAGCATGATACATAATATGGTACAAAGAAAGTAAAGATGTAGGACAAGGGTTAAGTTTTTGAAGATGGCTTGCCTTCCTCGACGGTGTCTCCTGGTATGGCTTCTTCGTCTTGGAAGGAGTCTTCACCTGCGACGTCAAGCGTCTCGTCTACACGTTGCGGAAAATAGCACACAATTACCATCAACATCATTCAAAGCAAACATTCAACCAACAAAATAATTATTTAGCACTCAGTCAAATCATCACATGAGTCATACCAACAAGTATATTCAGATTATCACATGTGACATAATTTTTAATGGTGATTTAATAAGTTTATAGAGCTAAGAAAACATTTAAGCAACACACTACATAGGGGTTTACACAAGTCATTTTTATTCTTATTGCCCTAGGTCATGTTTTTTACTTAATATATTTAATTAAATAACAATACAGTAATTAGCTATTGTCCAGAGACAATCAAAATAAAATGTTAACATATTTATTTTGTTAAAAAAATAAACTAAAATTACCATAAGCATGAAATACTAGCAATATTAATAACATGGTCCTGAATTTTATTTAAGATATCAACAATTCCAATCATACAGAAAAATAAAGCATGAACACATGATCACAGCAAAAATTATTTCACATTTTTCTGATGAGAAATTATTTTTCTAATAATATAAGAGTTATGTACAATACAAATAAAGATAAGATGCTCAGCACTGCCCCAGTTTAATAATTTTCTCAGGGTGTCACTTTCTACAGTGGGATTCATCTGTTTACACAATTTTGTTATATAAATAACTTGATATTGAAATGCATAACAACTATCTAATAAATATAATAAGTAGCTACTGGTTAGAATTATTATTATAGGAGTTTACATATAAATTATTTCATTATTAATTCCGGAAGGACACCACAGTGTACTCGAACAAACCATAGCGGGTCGTGAAAGCTGTCTTGGGGATGTCCCTCTCGTAGACCTTCAACTCGTGATATCCGGTCCTCAGATCAATCTCGGAGAACACTCGGGCTCCGTTCAACTGGTCGAACAGATCCTCGATCTTGGGGAGCGGATACTTGTTCTTGATGGCCACTTCATTCAGCTTACCGTAGTCCACACACATGCGTATGGTGCCGTCTCTTTTGTCCACGAAGAGAACTGGCGAACCCCAGGGTGAAGAACAGGGTCGAATTAATCCCTTCTGGAGCATATCATTCAACTGCTTCTTCAACTCAACCAGCTCTTCGACATTCATCCGGTAGGGTCTCTGGGCGATTGGGGCTGTGCCAGGCACTAATTCGATGATGAAATCGATATCCCGATCAGGCAGCATACCGGGTAACTCCTCCTGAAAGACATCCGGGAATGCACATACCACATTCACTTCTTCAAGGGATGGCACCGAGACACTCTAATGACAGCAGGCTCGGGTCTTTTCGGTCAGGTCTGAGTACTCTATCCGAAGTCCTTCAGCACTGGTGAGGTTGACTGTCCTCTCAGTGCAATCTATTCGACCTCGGTACATGGACAACCAGTTCATGCCAAGTATCACCTCTATCCCTTCTGTTCCCACCACAATCAATTCTGCCAGAAACATGACTCCTTGGATCTCTGCGGGCACACCATAACATGCGCGAAATGCTTTAACTCTAGACCCTAGAATTTGCACGCTCATGGACCTCCTCATGGGCTCGGACCTCATCCCAATTCTATTCACAAATGACACCGTAACAAACGAGTGGGATTCACCAGAATCAAACTGTACTTGGGCAGGTAATTAATTAACTGAGAACGTACCCAAGATGACGTTTGCGGCCTCCTGGGCTTCCTCGGCTTGCACATCATTCAGACGTCTTTTCGCGGCGTTAGACGCACCGCGCGGGGCATTGTTGCGGCCGGGGTTCCCTCTGGCTGGAGCTGGTGCATTGGGGCGCGGAGCAGTGTTCTTCTTGTTAGGACACTCTGTCGAGTAGTGACCCTTATGTCCACATCCAAAGCAGATCACTCCAGGGTTGCGGGGAACTCCGCCTGCTAGACGCGGAACTCAAACAGGGCGGGCAGGAACAGTGGGGCGCGGCACCGGGTACTGGCTCCTCTACGGCGGTGGTGCTGGCCTTGGTGGTTGTGTCGGACATAGTCGGGGGTTGCTGGATCCACCCTGCTGCATCATGCGGCGCTTGCGGTTCTCAGCGGCCATCTGGAGCTTGCCCTCCATCATAATAGAAGCATCGGCGAGAGATTCAAGATCAGGGAACTGCATGGCCACCAAAACAACCTGGAGCTCATCGTGCAGTCCGTCCAGGAAACGATCCTTCCGCTTCTCCTCGTTGTCCACCTCCTTCGGGGATACCTCGACAGCTCAGTGAATCGGTCAAGATAACCGACCACGGTCATACCCCCTTGCTTGAGGTGGCGGAACTCATCCTTCATCCTCCTGATCAGTGCGGTGGGGATGTGCGCCTTCTTGAACTTCTCGGAGAACACGGCCCAGGTGAGTACTTGCCCTTTTGGAAGACGGGAACACACTCCTTCATACCAGCTCCTGGCGGTGCCGGCGAGGTAGTGGATGGCATACAGGACCTTCCCGTTGTTGCCAACAGCGGCGACAACAAGGTTGTTCTCCATGGTGCGGAGCCAATCCTCAGCATCCAGCGACTCCTTCGTCTGCGAAAACACTGAAGGGTTGGTGTTCTGGAAATCTCGGTGCCGAGACTGGGGCTCCTCATTCCCACTAGCTCCTACACCTCTTTGGTTGGCATTGGTGACGTCCTGGACTAGCTGCTGGAGTGCAGCCATGTTCGCCTGGCGCTCGTCACGAGCATCCTGGCGCTCCTCCATCAGCAGTAGCAGAAGCTGCGCCATGTTCGGGTCGGGTGGTGGTGGTACATCACCGGATCCAGTTGGGTTACCGCGGGTGTGCCTCGACATCCTAAAGTTGTGACACAAGATAAGAGTGCACAGGTTAGGGTCATCCTAAGTGGGGGTAGGGTCACACTAAGACTAAACAACACAATTCAAAAAATCATAAAATCACACATTCGAATAGGGGACCAAAGCAAAACTTCCACTAGTTCTCATCTGTTTCGGGACACCATTCCCTCTTAATCTTCGGTCTTGCTTGATTTAAAACATTTTGAAAGGTTTAAGAGGTATAAGATGTATATTTTTTTACCAAAATATTTCTAACTAACGTCCATGCTAACTAGGCTGCTAACGTCTAAACAGAGGCTCTGATACCAAGTCTGTGGGCACCCCGGACTATATGTCCGAAGCGGCCAGCTGTGTATACTGTCATGCTCTCATGATCAGTGTCGCATGACACACAACTCGACATGGATATCATAGTCTCAATGTTCATACAATACCAAATAAAAATTCATACAACATTGGAGTCTTACACGGCCTAATCTGGCTCAAATAGCAGCGGAATAAGCAAAAGCAGGATAGTAGTAGCGGCACAATCCACAGGGTAGTCCAGAGCATAGCACGTCCTAGTAATCGTCAGTCGCATCATCGTCAAATACCTGATCCTCCAAGCCTGGCCGATTGAATAACCAGGGACAAAGCCGTGAGTACATACAAAGTACTCGCAAACCACCTAAAGAAATGAACAAGATTTTTGTATACGAAAATAATGGGATGGCTATATGGTGGGGTTTAACATGGGGGAACCTAACTACTCAATATTTGTTAAGTTGGCAACATTTTATTCTTAGAAAATTTTAATCCCACAAATATATTTGATTTAATCATGCCCAACCCATTTCATAATACCAACATCATCATCGTCAACAATAATCTCAGTACTAGAATTTCTCATCTATTCCCCACAAAGTGTGGCCTCACTAGTTGTCCATGATCGTGGACTCCGGCTACTCGAATAGTTTTCACTCTGCAGAGGTTGTACACTTTACCCAGAACATTCGATACATCCGACGTGAGTCCCCACGGTTCGTCATACCTCATTATGCGGTTTTTGGATAATCGACCGTAGTTTTCCACTTGCCTACCCTAGTACAGGTGATCTACCCGATGCCCACAACCTGATATGTCCGCGTGCAAGCTGATGCTCCTCTTGGACCCATGCCTTCACCGTAGTAGAGGTGCGGCGAAGTTCCGTACCGACACTGATATAATCCAGCGTATTACACCTCCGATGCATCGGCAGGATTCCGGCTTCTGGGTACCGTCGGGTACCTCACTCATATAGTTATAAGATCCCCGTACTAAGATAGACAAGCTTCCAACTAGCCCTGTCCCATACCAGAGTATTGTGGTTGTACTGTAAGACTAGGTTTTTGTGGCACTTATAGGGAGTCCCTCTAGACTTTGAATATGTTCAACGATGTTTCCAACAGCCACAATCTTGGTCATCACCTCTTCTTAGATGTATGCCATTACATTAGGGTGGAGCAAGATTAACCAAATTATTATATTGTCATTAGTTCTTTAGCAAGGCTATGGATAGTACATCAAGATCCTTGGTGTTTAACTCATTTTTCCCAAATAGGTAAGGTATAAGGTATGTGGTGGTTCACCTAATAAAACTAATACAATCCCGACCAAAAATGGTATAATAATAGCATGATAAATAATATGGTACAAAGAAAGTAAAGTTGTAGGACAAGGGTTAAGTTTTTGAAGATGGCTTGCCTTCCTCGACGGTGTCTCCTGGTACGGCTTCTTCGTCTTGGAAGTATATTTAACACTCAATCAAATCATCACATGAGTCATACCAACAAGTATATTCAGATTATCACATGTGATAGAATTTTTAATGGTGATTTAATAAGTTTATAGGGCTAAGGAAACATTTAAGCAGCACACTACATAGGGGTTTACACAAGTCATTTTTATTCTTATTTCCTTAGGTCATGTTTTTACTTAATAAATTTAATTAAATAACAATACAGTAATTAGCTATTGTCTAGAGACAATCAAAATAAAATGTTAACATATTTATTTTGTTAAAAGAAAATAAACTAAAATTACCATAAGCATGAAATACTAGCAATATTAATAACATGGTCCAAATTTTATGTAAGCAATCAACAATACCACTCATACAGAAAAATAAAGCATAAACACATGATCATAGAAAAATTTATTTCACATATTTCTGATGAGAAATTATTTTTCTAATAAGATAACAGTTCTGTACAATGAAAATAAAGATAAGATGCTCAGCACTGGCCTAGTTTAATAATTTTCTCAGGGTGTAACTTTCTACAGTGGGATTAATCTGTTTACACAATTTTCTTATATAAATAACTTGATATTTAAATGCATAACAACTATCTAATAAATATAATAAGTAGCTACTTGTTAGAATTATTATTATAGGAGTTTACATATTAATTATTTCATTATTAACAATTTACCAAAATATATAGGAGACATTAATGTGTACAACTATAGATAAAGTATTTTATATATTTTTATTATTATCATTATCATTATTATTAAACTATACCTTAATTAGATATTAAAGAAAGATAATACTAATAACTTTTGTTTTTACTAAATCATTAACAAAAAGTTTAATAATATTAACTAAGCAACAAGTAAAGCAAACAATAATAATAATAAAAGAAATGACCACTGTAATATTTCTACAAATAATAATTCTAACTATACAGAAAAATAAAGAATAATTCCAGGAGCACAATAAATTTTATTCCACATTTTTTCAGGTTATATTTATTTTTGTACAATTTTTTTATTCTCTACTGGGTAATAAAAAGCAAAAGGAAAGGGGCCGGCCTAGTGCTATTTCTGCCTATGGGCGCGTTTTTCTTTTTTTTTCTTTGCGGGCTGGGCCTTCCTTCATAGGGGCGTTGCTCTGTTGTTTTTTTTACGAAAGGGTATCGGCCACCCCTGGCTGTTGGATCTAACTAGATCGGACGGTCTCTGGCCATCTTCTATGATCATCAGGAGCCTGCAAGGGCCTCATCTGCGGCACCCTGGTCGACGGCGGAGGGCGGCGAGCGGCGGCGGAGGTGCAGTGCGGCTTGGGGTTTTCATTTTTCCCAAAAATGGAGATGCTTGACGTGGGAAAATGGGGGCACCCATGGCGGACGGAGAAGTTCGGGACGCTCACCGAATGTGCTCGGGGCGGCGCGAGGCGATGGTGAGGGGCGGCGAGCGTGCGGGAGGTATTAAATTTGAAACAAAAGTTCAAACTCAAACCTCTAAAATACTTTAAAAACTCCAGGGGTATTATTCTAATTTATTTAGGATTTTAAAGAAATTTTTAATTGGGTTAATAATATTATTACTATTATATTAATAGCAAATAATTATTTAGTACTTTTTAAACATTTTAAATAAATACCTTCTGCTGTAGAGGTATATATTTTTCATTATTTAAGTAATGAATTTGTGTGAAGTGAAATATTTATTTAGCACATATTTTATTGATTCTAATTTCCCCAAGGTGGTAAAAATGTGGCTATTATAATATAAGTGGAGAAAGAGAGAGGAAGGAAGAAGACATACCTTGCTGGCTGCATTGTGGGCCTAGGAGCCCTGTGGGCGCGGCCAGTGGCAGGCCGCGCCAGCTGGCTGCCTGGGCCACTGGTGGCCCCCCTGGTCAGCCCAGGTGCCCCTGGGTCACTTTTGACGTGTAAATTTTGATTTTGATTTTTCTGGAATTTTCTGACAACTTCACTGTTGAAAAAATTTCGAGGTTCAAAAAGATGCGAAACTTTCTGAAAACTTGAAGCAGTGGTTAGAAATGTAAAGCTTGAAAAACATGAAAACTTGGCACAGCAAGGAGAACAAAAGCTAAAGAAAATGAAAACATAACAAGATTCACTTTTTACCTATATAAAACATGCTAGCTAGCAAGGTTGATCAAGTCTTACCAACGAAGAGGCGATATATAGAGCCGAAAGTCTCGATCATTGCACCTTTACTTTAATGGACATTGTCCCCACCATAATGTTTTTGTATTTGTGCTGCACATGTAGAGGACAATCCCAATCTCCAATCTTCACGGTCTCGATACTCTCTATAGAGTTAAGGCCATGCCTTTTGTCAATCTTCTTTGGAAAATACACCGTGTGTTCTTTATCATCAATGTTGAAGGTAACTTTTCCTTATTGCAATCAATAATAGAACCTGTGGTGTTAAGAAAAGGCCTACCAGGAATAATGGACATGCTCCCATCCTCAGGCATGTCGGTCACAACAAAATCAGTAAGGGTTAAACAATTAGCAACTTCAACAGGAACATCCTCAAAAATACTAATCGGGATGGCTGTTGACTTGTAAGCCATCTAAAGAGAGATATCTATAGGGATTAGTTTTTCTAAACATAGCCTCTTATAAAGAGAAAAATGCATAACACTCACTCCTGCTCCAAGATCACATAAAGCGGTTTTGACATAATTATTCTTTATCGAACAATGAATGGTGGGTATACTTGATCACCACGCTTCTCAGGAATCTTGCCACTAAAAGAGTAGTTAGCAAGCATAATAGATATTTCCTCATTTGGGAATTTTCTTTTATTAGTAACAATATCCTTCATATACTTGGAATAAGGAGGTAACTTAATAGCATTAGTTAAAGGAATTTGAAGAAAAAGAGGTTTCATCCATTCACAAAATTTATTATAATGCTCTTATTCTTTAGTTTTGAGAGACTTACCTAGAAAGGGCATGGGATTCCGTACCCATGGTTCTCTTTCCTTCCCATGTGTCTTTGCGATGAAGTCTTCTCTTGTGTATTTCTTGCGTTTATCGGGTGCTTCTTCTTCTCGCACCTTGGGAGGATCATTCTTCGCCTCATCCTTTTTGGGCTCAGCACCGTCTTCACTCTCAGCATCGGAGGTAGATATGCTATTAGGATCAACAGCCGGTTCTTCACTTGTAATTGGATCATTGGAGTTATCAGCTTCCTTGTGTTTCTTCTTCTTCTTTTTCTTCTTTGGAGAGCTAACAATCTCGTCTTCGACCTGCACTTGAGAATCTTGCTTGATCCTCTTCGGATGCCCCTAAGGATAGAGAGGGTCCATGGTGTGTGTTCCACACCCATTATTTATACCATAAGCTTGTATATCCTGCTTGGCATTAGTAGCAAGAAAATCTTTTTGCACATTAGAAATATGTTCAAGCTGAGTTTGAACCATATGAAAATGCTTAACAAGACATTTAACATCATTAACTGTTCTATCTAGAACATCAAGTAAACTTTTGATAGCAAGGGAATTATCATGCAACTATCTTTGTATCCTCATATTAAAATGGTTTTTCTTCATAATAAAATTATCAAGCTCATCTAAATAATGGTCAGGAGGCTTACCTTTAGGGATGTCACTTTCATTGAAATGTAAAAGAGAGTGTACCTCTACCAAGGGAGGGTGAGTATTAGGCTCACACAACTTCTCAATAGGAGGTAGATTCTTCACGTCTTCATCTTTAATGCCTTTCTCCTTTATAGACTTATTTTCTTCTTGCATATCTTCGGGGCTGAGGACAAGCATGCCCCTCTTCTTGGGTGGTGGAGGTTGTTCAGGAACGGACCAATCTTCGTGGTTCTTGGCAATCTTGCCCATTAATTCTCCAGCATCGTCCGGTGTTCTTTCCCTGAAAACACAACCAGAACAACTATCCAAATAGGATCTAGATTCATCGGTTAGACCATAATAAAATATATCAAGTAACTCATTCTTAGGGACTTCATGTCCCTGTCTAGCCTTAATTAAACTGCAATACCTCCCCCAAGCTTTAGGGAGGTGCTCATCCTGCAACTGTTTAAAGTTATATATCCTTTGTAAAGCAGCATGTTGCATATGAGAAGGAAAATATTTATCAACAAAAGATTGAGCTAAGTCCTGAGGACTTTTAATAGAACCATAGGGTCTTATCATCATACCATGCGTTAGCGTCTTCCTTCAAAGAAAAAGGAAAAACCTTAGCCACATAACAGTTTCGTATCCTCTCATGAATAGTAAATAAACCACCCAATTCGGTGAGTTTGGTCAGGTGTGCAATAGCCTCATCATTTTCTCTGCCATAAAAGGGTTTAGCTTCAACAGTAGATATAAGTGAAAGATCAACAGAGAAATCATAATAAGGATCGATGATGCATATAGGAGATGTAGCAAATTCAGGATTAGGAGTGATCTTGTTCTTCATGGAGTGTTTTTCAAGCAACTTCTTAACAACACCAGGGTCAGAGTTAGCACACTATGTAAGTTCCCTGCAGAAATCATCATCAAGGATAATATAATCATCCTCAAGTAGTCTCTCCTTGAGTTTATCTGAGTCTAGGTAACCAAAGGCTTTGCAAGTAGGAAAATAGGTAGAATGAGTTTCAGTCTCGGACTGTTCTGCAACCTTAGCAATTTGAGTTTCAAGAGAGTGACCAAGAAAACCAGTTTCATCAAGAGTAGTGGAAGCATCATCAAAATTATCGAACATAGTAACAGACTCAGTAGAAGTAGCATGTGGTGGTGGTGGTGAAGCGAACTTAATTATAACGGAAGGTGAATCAAGCGTAGCACTAGTGCTCAAAACAGTACCTTTTCTTGTAGTGGATGGTAAGATCGGAACCTTGGGGTCTCCTTTCTTACCCATAGTGGATAAAGTGCAGCAGGAAGAATACTTCAAGTAGACTTGTAAATAAAACTATGCTCCCCGACAAAGGCGCCAGAAAACAGTACTTGATGACCCTCAACTGTAGGGGATCGAGAGAGTCTTCGCGGGAAAGATAACCCAATTTATTGTTTCGACACAAGGGGAGCCAAATAATATTTATAATCTTTGACAATTTATAATATTCGGTGCAAAAATATATTATTAGCAACGGTGATATGATAGTGATAGTGGCGACAGCAAAAGTAAAACAGCAAAGTCAAACTACTAGTAACCAGCAGGATTAAAAAACTTTAGGCTAGGGAGATGGATGGTTGGGCACTGCTTGGATGAGAGAGAACATGTAATAGATTTTAACACGGGTCAAGGCACACAGAAAAGCAAGGATCATCTAGGAAAATATCAAACATTAGTCATGTATGCGATAGGTAGTTGTGCATGCTTGCAATAAGAACTTGCACAACATCTTTTGTCCTACCATCACGCTACGAACGCGGCCAAGAGAACTTATGGAGATTAAGGTGCTCCTATCAAAGAGCACTAGAACAAAGCATTAAACTCAATGGATACATGAAATCGTAAAATTATAATCCATCCCCTTTGGTGTCCCAAGCTGTCACATTTGGGACCGCCGGTTCCAGACCATATTAGGTGCATACAACTCATAGATAGGATCAAGAACATAAATATACTCATGAAAACACAAGTGGTTCAGATCTGAAAACATGGCACTCGGGCCCAAAGAGACAAGCATTAAGAGCAACAAGTTGTAGCAAAGATGATAAAAAGAAAAGTAGATGATAGGCAACATTCCCCCAACAATTTGACAAACTATTACATGATCTAACTCATCGAATCCCTACCACCCCCTTTGCCTACAGCAGGGAATTACTCACACTTGTGAAGAGAAGTCATGGAAGGAGGATGGAGTGGTGATGACGATGACGATGACGATGATCTCCCTCACCGGAGGCCAAAACAACCTCCAGATTAGCCCACCCGGAGAAGAACAGAGGGTGGCGGAGGCTCCGTGCGGAAACTGGGAAAATGACTTTTTGTTTTGGGGTTTTCGCGTCAGGGGAATAAATAGTAGTCCTGGTAGGGCACCAGAGGAGGTGGGATCCCTCCAGGCGCCTCCAACCCCCCCCCCCCGGCGCGGCCAGGGGTGGGGCCGCGCCAGTAGGGCGCCTGGGGCCCCTCTGGCCCCCCTTTGGCCCCACTTCTGGCACATGGAAGCTTCTGGTCCGTGGATTTTCTATGAATTTTCCCAGAATTTTTTGAGGTACCTAATGTGGCCACCCCAGAATATATGTCCGAAGCGACCAGTTGTGTATACGGTCATGCTCCCATGATCAATTCGCATGACACACAACTTGACATGGATATCATAGTCTCAATGTTCATACAATACCGAATACAAGTCATACGACAATAAAGTCTTACATGGCCTCATCGGGCTCAAATAGCAGCGGAATGAGCAAAAGCATCAAAGCTAGTGGCGACACAATCCACAGGATAGATCAGAGCATAGCGCGTCCTAGTAATCTCCGGTAGCATCATCGTCATATACCTGCTCCTCCAAGCCTGGCCGATGGAATAACCAGGGACAAAGCCATGAGTACATACAAAGTACTCCCAAACCACCTAAAGAGAGAAACAAAGTTTTGCATACGAAAATAATGGGATGGCTATATGGTGCAGTTTTTCATAGGGATTTCCTATCTACTAAAGGTTATTATTAAGTTGGCAAAGTTTTAAACTTGGAAAATTTTATTTTCCACAATGAATTTGGATAAGTCAAGTCCAACCTTTTTCCAACAATATCAACATCATCATCACGAACAATAAACTCGGTACCGGGCTTTCTCATCTATTCCCCACAAAGTGTGGCCTCACTAGTTGTCCATGATCGTGGACTCCGGCTACTCGAATAGATTTACACTCTGCAGAGGTTGTACACTTTACCCACCACATTCGATACATCCGCCATGTGTGCCCACGGATCGTCATACCTCAGTATGCGGGTCTCGGATAATCGACCATAGTCTTCCCCTTGCTTACTCTAGTACAGGTGATCTACCTGATGCCCACATCCTGAACTGTCTGCGTGCAAGGTCATGCTCCTCTTGGACACATGCCTTCACCTTAGTAGAGGTGCGGCAAAGTTCCGTGCCACCGCTGCCTCGACAGCGACCTCACCTCCAACGCATCGGTAGGCTTACAGGCTTCTATGTATTATGTAGTTAGAAGATCCCCGTACTAAGATATGCAAGCTTCCAACTAGCCTTGTCCTATACCAGAGTATAGTGGTTGTACTGTAAGGCTAGGTTTTGGAGGCACTTATAGAGAGTCCCTCCAACCTTTTTCCATGTCCGACAATGTTCCACAAACCCGGCCATACCACCTTCTTAGGTGTATGCCGTAACATATCCGGTGAAGTATGACTATCCAAGTTGTTATGTAATGATAAAGCTAGAGCTGAGTGATGGTCACGATTGAGTGTCGGGATCACCAGGGTTCTACTTTCTTTTCCCAAATAGGTAGGCAATGGGATGTTGTGGAGTTTTCCTAATACAACTAATACAATCCCAAACCATATGACTATAATACTATCATGATACAATATAAGTGATACAAGAAAAGTAAAAATAGGTAAAGCGGAGTTTGAGTTTTGACGGTGGCTTGCCTTCCTTGGCGATGTACCCTGGATCGGCTTCTTCGACGGCTTGGGAGGGGTCTTCACCTGCAGCGTAAGGCGTATCGTCTACACGTTGCGAAAAGAAATTCACCGTTACAACGGGGCAATAGCAATGCAACATCACTCAATTTTTCAAACAAAAACACAAGAAAAAATGTACAAAAAACAATTTCAAGATTTTCTCCGTGGCTCGACCAAGTCAACCTCAGAGCGTTCATGGCGCACGGGAGGGGTTGGGAGGCTTATCGGCGGCGTTTCGGTGGCCGGAGGACGATGGGGAAGGGCGGCGGAGGTAGAGGGGCTCACCGGTGTTCCATTTTTGCCGAGAACGGAGGCTCTTGACGTGGGCAAACGGGGTGGACAGGTAGACGATGGGCGGACGGCGGGAGGCTTCTCCGGTCTCGTCGGCGGTGCTGCAGGGGCGGCAGAGGTGCGTCGGGGAAAGGGTGGCCCGTTTTTGTTGTTCGTGGCGGTGGAGGACGTCGGCTCCGGCGGCGGCTTGGCATAGACGGCGCTGCTCGGGGTGGCTCCTCCTGGTCGTGGCTTGGGGAAGATCGCCGGAGCTCCGCGGGCGTCGTCGGCGAGAGGGGGGTGCGAGGGCGTGATGGCCCACTTCCCTTCTTCTTTCTCCTCCCTTATCCTTTCCTTCCTCCTCTTCTTTCTTCCTCCCGGTCTTCTCTTTCTCTTTTGCTCGGGCTTGTGGGGTGGGGTGTGATGATCGGGGTGAGGGGAGTGAGTAGTTGGGTGTGGAGGAGAGGGAGTGGCCAGGGCCTCCTTTTATAGCTGCCTGAAGGGGTGGCGCGACTGGGCTGGCTAGCCGGCAGCGACCACGTAGTCGGCAGCGGCTGGGCAGGAGAGCGGTGTTGTGATGTCACAGCGGGGCCCGGTAGCTGGCGTCAGCAGGTGGGGGTGAGGGGATGACATATGGATCCAGGCTGTCAGGGCGGTTTGAAGAGAGAGGGGCGCATGATAGACAGACGAGAGATGGGCTGCGACCCAGTAGGCTAGGTTTCCTTTTTTTATACTAATAAAACTAGTTTTGTAAAAGTTTTACCTCCGGTTTCGTTTAAATTTGAAACGAAATTTCAAATTCAAACCTCCAAAATAATTTATAAAACTCCAGGAGTATTATCCTAATTTATTAAAAAAAATAGGGAGTTTTTAATTATGTTCATAATATTATTACTATTATAGTAATAGTAATTAAATAATTAGAAGTTTTGAAATATTTTTATTAAATACTTCCTGCTATAGAGGATTTTTTAATTATTCATATAATGAATTTCTATGCAAGGAAAACTTTATTTGGTTAAAATATTAATGATTCAAATCTGCTATGGTGGTGATATGTTGGTAGATCAATATGTGTGGTATGTGTTAATTATTTATATTGGTTGATTTTTTTGGCATGACTAGGGAAAACAAAGCAGGAAATTGGCACAAGGAAAGAAGATAACAAGCACGACATAGAAACAACACAAAGTATTAGGCAAGCATGGCAATTTCATTCGCATCACATCACACATAGCACGGTTTTTGTTTACCCTAATTTTTTGCTACTCTAATAAAAAGGTAATAAAAGTTGGGATGTGACAGACCTTCCCCCCTTAAAAATAATCTCGTCCCCGAGATTCACAAGTTAGTGAAGAGATGCGGGTACTCGCGCTTGAGGTAGTCCTCCCGTTCCCAGGTGGCTTCCTCCTCTGTGTGATTTGTCCACTGGACCTTGTGGAACTTGATCGCGCGCTTACGGGTGACTCGGATGGCTTCTTCTAGGATACGAAGGGGTGTCTCGCGGTACGTGAGATCCTGGTAGATGTCCACCGTGCGGTGATCGATGTTCTTGAAAACATCGGGTTTGTCCGGCACCTCTAAACACTTCCGGAGCTGCGAGACGTGGAAGACATCGTGACCATCAGATAGCTCTGCTAGCAGTCTCAACTGATAGGAAACTTGGCCTCGTATGTCTATCACCTCAAATGGTCCAATGTATCGTGGTGCTAACTTCCCCTTCACATGGAATCGCTGCATTCCCTTCAATGGGGTGACTCGGAGATACACAAAGCCTCCAACTGCAAAAGTCACCTCTCGATGCTTGGGGTCAGCATAACTCTTCTGACGAGACTGAGCGGTCTTGAGACGCTCATGAATCAACTGGACCTGCTCTTCGGCCTCCTTCAGAACATCGGGTCCGAAAATTTTCCCTTCTCCGGTCTGAGACCAGTTCAGGGGCGTGCGACACTTCCTCCCATACAAAGCTTAAAATGGAGCCATCTGCAAACTCGACTGGTAGCTATTGTTGTAGGTTAATTTTGCATAGGGAAAACAGTCCTCCCACTTGGAACCATAGGCTAGAGCAAATGCGCGGAGCATATACTCTAGTATCTGGTTCACTCGCTCGGTCTGGCCTCCAGTCTGCGGGTGATAGGTTGTGCTGAATGTGAGCTTTGTTCCTAGTGCCATTTGGACTTGCTTCCAGAACCTCGAGGTAAACTGGGTACCTCGGTCAGACACAATCTACTTAGGGAGTCCGTGCAGGCATACGATCCTCGACATGTACAAGTCTGCCAGCTGGTCTCCTCGATAGGTGGTTCACACTGGAATGAAGTGCGCTACCTTGGTGAGTCGGTCGACGATGACCCAGATAGAGTCATGTCCTTTACTCGACCTCGGTAGACCTGTGATGAAGTCCATGCCTATTTGTTCCCACTTCCATTCAGGAACTCGGAGTGGCTGCAGTAATCCTGCAGGTCTTTGGTGCTTTGCTTTCACTCTCTGGAAGATGTCGCACTTGGCGACATACAAGGAAATTTCACGCTTCATACCGTGCCACCAGAACAAGTCTTTCAGGTCTTGATACATCTTAGTCCCTCCAGGGTGGATAGAGTAAGGTGTATCATGAGCTTCCTTCAGGATAGTGAGCTTCAACTCCTTTATATCGGGAACACACAATCGACCATCGAACCAAAGATCTCCTTCATCATCTATCATTAACTTTGGGGCCTTGCCGAGGGGCATCTTTGTAAGGCCCCCGATGTGGTACTAACTCTGACTAGTCGCTTTCGCGTCCGGTCGGAGTTAGAAGCACATCAAACGCCACCGGCGCACGACATTCGCACTCGTGTCGCTGCCGGATTCTCGACAACAGGTATATGAAGCACAACTCTACAAAGACAGAAATACATATAGATAGATAAATAGAGCAGGGCATACAACGCCACTGTCTAATAATACAACATCATCTAAGTACAACTCATCAATACATCAGTCATCAAGCGGAAGCATAGAAAGGGACCGAGTACGGTCAAGATCCAAATTGCCCTAGAGAGGGCTACACATAAAGATCCACCCACGGGAACGTCTGAACCCAACTACAAGATCCTACTGGTCGAGGTACTCGTGATCGTCGTCGTCCTCCGGGGGCACCTCCATGAAGTAGCGCCCAGTGCTCGGGTCGAGGTAGTAGTCCACTGCAGCGGCCGATCAGGAAAAGAGATAAAGACAGAAATGGTAAACGGGGGTGAGAACATGTCATTACGGAATAACTAACGCTACAGGAAAGGTATAGACATGGACAGGTTGCAGCCGTACTAGCATATATGGTGGCTACTCGTTCTATCAGAATAGGGATGAGATCCAAGAAGTTACGTTGACAACGTGTCATAAGTCGGCTATCCACCTACTTACGCAAGCATAACACAACCTCGTTTCTCCCTTGGTCCCCCTGGACGGAGAAAGACAACGAAGGCACGCACACGGTTTGTCAAGTTTTATAGCATGATTATAGTTGATGTTATTCTATGAACAGGACGTAGGCTCAAAGTTGTCCATAACCGCGGACACGGATTTTCGAAAAGATTTACCCTTTAGGGGTGTACCAACTGTCCATTATAGACGTCGCATGTACGCCCGGTTTCCACTTGGCTAGGTAAGCGCCTGAAACTCCAGAACATCAGTCCCTCTAACTAACAACGCACACTCCGGGTGGCCCCCGGTGAGTCGACACCCAACTCAAAAGCTGGACACGCTCTCGAATCGGTCTCTACCGTCTGTCACAGGTTTGGATAGCCAGTTAGTTCTCTTATGGACCGGGTCCTCAGCCGGACAAAGTGGGCCAGCCAAGAAACTATGTCCTCCTAGCCCTGGTTTGGTTTGGAAACAACTGGGGATCCAACCAGCACACACACATTGCAAATGTAAATCAGCTCGGGCCACCACTAGAATGTACGAAGCTAGGTAGGTAAGACAAGGGGGCCCCATAGAACCCCACACACGATTAGGCACGCTTGATCAAAGAACCAATACCCGGAACTCGGGTCCTAGGTGACTCAAATGGAACAGAACACCAGACGGGATAGTCCAGCCTTCCACCTTTCGTCGAATATAAATTAACATCATTTAACAATAATAAATATCAACCAACTTGTTTGATAGCATGATATCCCAACCATAATTATATAGGGTAAGCAACAAGTTTTCTATCCATACTAAGCAATGGCTGATCAGCGGTAACTTAGCAGTACAATGGTTTGCTGGGATGTGGGGATCATGGTTGTATGCGTTTAAACATGGCATATAAGGTGGATAGGATCAAGCAATAACGCTCTAGACTACAGCTAGGCATGAGCAGAAAGTTATAAAGTAATGACACAGATCTCCCCCTTGCCTGGAAAGGTAGCCGTAGCAGCACCCACGGTATCCTCAGGCTCGGTGTCGGACAGCTCCACGTAAGTCTCCTCGGCAGTCTCGGGTACTAACGTAAGGATACCGGCAAGGAAACACACAAGTAAGCAATGGATGCAAACTCAAGCAAGGATGGCATGTTCAAGTTTATTTGATATAGTATGACCATGTCTAGTCAAGTTTAAATGAAGGTGATGACGACAGGTCATCGACTTCATATGCATTTATTTACATTGTAGGGCTTTGGTCTAAGCCTTAATTTGGGTGTAAGTAACATGATAACATGGCATGATCATCAAAGCAATTACAATAATTTAAACAACGTGAAAGTAAAACAACGATTCCGGAGACGGAGTAGTGTCGGTGAAATTGACAAATAGAAGGTGCAACAACAGTTGGAAATCAGCCACATTGCATATGACAATATGTCAGGGGCTGACTTGAAGAAGGAAGATGACATGGAACAAGATTTGAAAAGATCAGATGAACATCATTTTCAAATGCACTGAAGTTGAAAATGCTGCAGGCAGAAAGAACTGATTGCTCCTGGATCAGGTGTTCACAGCTTGTCCACATGAGTTGCTCAAAACTTCATGGGGACATCACCATTGCAATCCTTGCAGAAAAACACCCCAAAACCATATATGGGATGTCCCTGTTTGAAGTTGGAGTTGAAATCCAATTTAAATTTGAATTCAAATTCAAATTGGAATAAAAACAGAAAAGAAAAAGAAAAACAGAGAGGGCGCAACCACTTGGGCTGGCCTCGGCCAAACAGGCCCACTCTACTTCTCCACGGCCCACCCGAACTGAGCCCACGCGGCAGAGAAGCAAATCAACAGAAAAAGAAAAAGGGGTCGAGCCCACGATGGACCAGGCCCAAGCCACCTCACTTCTCCACGGCCCAGGCGCCCGGCCTGTCCCCCATCTCTGAACTTCGCGCGATACTGAAGAAAAAGAGCCTCCTTGCTCTGAACCCGACACGGATCCAACTTTCGGTGAGGCTCCCGTTACTCTCCGATCAAACCCCGGCGAGCTCAGCTGCGGGAAGGCAAGAGGGATCCTTCCTCTACGTCTAGCTCCACTGCACGGTCCCTGAGTCCTCCTCTGCATGACGGCATCAACGCAAGAATAGAGGGGCAGGGACCTGCTCCTGAGGTTCAGAGAAGGCGCCACCTCCGGCGATTTTCCAGCGAGCCTAGCGTTGAACTCCGGTCGAACCAGGCCACGCTAAGGTGTGCAATCGCGAGGGGGAACTCCCTGCTACAGATCTACGCATCGGATCTGACCTCCAACACCATGACGGCGAGACCCCGCCGACCTGAACTTCACGGCGGCGACACTGACTTCGGCGCAAACTTCAGACAGCGAGGGGCTGTGACCCCAAACTCGCACAAGGCCCTTCTTTGCAGCCACAAACGTGTCTGGACGTGCTCAGGGCACGCCCGCACACACCTCGGCATCGCCAGGCCATGGTGATCACCGGACATGGCCGGAGTCCGTGGCACGGGGGCCGGCAACGACTAACTACGGCGTCCTAGCTACTGCGCGCACACAAGGGAAAAGGGGAGGCAACGGATGCTCACCTAGGAGAGCTTGAAGACGAACTCGCGCTGCTCGGAAGGAAGGAGGCCACGGTTGCTGTCGTCGGAGAAGAAAGGCTCGCAGCGGAGCTCCACAGTGCGAGGCTCGATTCGCTCACCTCGTGGCCAAAACCCTGCAAGGAGGAGTCGCAGAGGTGCTTAGGGTGACGCTCGCGAACGCAGGCTCAAGAACACGGGACGACGGCGACGAATTGCAAGCTTCTTCCCGCCGGCCGTGGCAGAACAGGGGAAGGAAGGGAGACGCACCCGGCGGCGGCGAGGGGAAATCGCAGGGGGGAATGGAACCCTAGGGCTCCCGCGGCGTGTCCTGCGTGCTCAAATAGGGGAGCTCGCCTCTCCCTGGTCGGAGGGCTCCACGTACTTGGCCGGACCTGCGCCGTGAGAGGGGAGGGCTTTCCAGCGTGGAAAGACGATGAAGGGGAGGCGTCGGATGGAGATCGACGGCTGCGGTTGGCCCCCGCGTACCCCTTCGCGGCTGGGCTCCAGCCCAAGAGAGCAGAGGCCCAGGTGGGCTTGCGGGAGAGGGAAGGCTCCGATGGGCCAGGCCACTGAAAGAGGAGAAGAAAAGGATATGGCCTTTGGGAAAAAGAAAAGGAAACCCAGCCAGGAAAGAAAAGAAGAAGGACAGGAGAAAAAGAAAAGGAAACCCAGCCAGGAAATATATTTTATAACCCTGTTGCCATTCTTGATCACCCAAAATTGATTTGATCAATTTTGCATGCAGAGAAAATTCACCCAAAGTAAAACAGCACCAATTTCCATTTAAAATAAATAGAAAAGGCCTTTGGAGATTTTTTGAGAAGAAAACAGAAGGCACAAAATTCCATGAACTTGAAATTCTTAAACCTTGCATTTCTCTGGATTTTACAAAATTGGTTTGACCAATTTTGGCAACAACAAAAATGTGGCCCCTTTTTTAATTCAAATGCACTTTGAACTAGGGCTACTGTTTTTGAATGTTGTAAAAGGAATTTTACAAGATGACAATCATGGCCAAGACATTTGAAATGGCTATGCCAAACAAGAGGTTGAGGTGATGTGACATGTGCTCAGAACAAATCCAACATCAAGTCAAAAGCATCACATAGAATAACCCTGATCACAAGGCATATTGGCTCCAATCCAAATGCAACTTAAGATCATCACATGAAATCTCAAACACATCCACCATGACAAGTCACAAATCCAACAGAGGAAAGTGAACATACATGGTGTTTCTAGCTTATTACATGTGGGGTGTCACAATCTTCTTCTTGATTCCCTCGATACTATCGTGTCCCTTCTGTGCCTCCTTGATCTGATCAAATAGAGTCAGAGTCAGCTCGAGGTGAGCAAGATAACCGGGTGTAACAAGCTCCAAACCCAGCTTTTCGAACTCTTCGTGCAGAGCTGGCTGCGTCTCTCTGATCATTGCATTAAGTGTGCAGGGCTTGCGGCTGAGGGCATCTGCTACCACGTTGGCCTTACCAGGATGGTAGTGAATTTCGAGATCATAGTCTTTGATCAACTAGATCCATCTCCTCTGCCTCATGTTCAACTCCTTCTGCAAGAAATGTACTTTAGGCTCTTATGGTCTGTGTATATGTCGCAACGGTGACCCATCAGGTAATGTCTCCATCTCTTGAGAGCAAGCACAACAACGGCTAGCTCCAAGTCGTGTGCGGAGTAGTTCAACTCGTGCGGCTTCAACTGTCGTGACAGGTACTCAATCACCTTGCCCACTTGCATAAGAACACAACCCAGAACAACCTTCGATGCATCGAAGTACACATCAAAGCTCTTGGTCAGGTAAGACATAGTCAAAACTGGGGCAGATACCAATCTCCTATTCAACTCCTGGAAACTGGCTTCACACTTCTCTGTCCACACAAACTTCTGGTCCTTCTTTAGCAGTTGGGTCATAGGTCGGGCAATGCTGGAGAAGCCTTCCACGAACTTGAGGTAGTATCCCGCTAGTCCGAGGAATCCTTTAACTTCAGTCTAGGTGGTCGGGGCTGTCCAGTCCATGATGGACTGAATCTTGGCTGGGTCGACGGATATTCCTCCTTCTGACAATACATGTCCCAAAAATCCAACTTCCTTGAGCTATAATTCGCACTTGCTGAACTTGGCGTACAACTGGTGCTTTCGCAAAGTCTCGAGGACTAAGCGCAGATGCTCGGCGTGCTCTTCTTCGGTCTTGGAAAAGATCAGGATATCTTCAATGAACACCACCACAAACTTGTCAAGATACTTCATGAAGATCTTGTTCATGAGATTCATGAAATAGGCTGGGGCATTGGTAAGTCCGAAGGACATGACAGTGTACTCGAACAAACCATAACGGGTCGTGAAAGCTGTCTTGGGGATGTCCGACTCGCGGACCTTCAACTGGTGATATCCGGTCCTTAGATCGATCTTGGAGAACACTCGGGCTCCGTTCAACTGGTCGAACAGATCCTCGATCTTAGGGAGCGGATACTTGTTCTTGATGGTCACCTCATTCAACTTACGGTAGTCCACACACATGCGTATGGTGCCGTCTATCTTGTCCACAAAGAGAATTGGCGAACCCAAGGGTGAAGCACTGGGTCGAATCAGTCCCTTCTGGAGCATATCATTCAACTGCTTCTTCAACTCAACCAGTTCTTCGGCATTCATCCGATAGGGTCTCTGGGCAATTGGAGCTGTGCCAGGCACTAACTCGATGATCAACTCGATATCCCGATCAGGCGGCATACCGGGTAGCTCCTCCGGAAAGACATCCGAAAACTCACATACAACCTTCACCTTCTCAAGTGATGGCACCGAGACACTCTGATGACAGAAGGCTCGGGCAGTGTCTTCCTTGTCGGTGTACTCTATCTAAAATCCATTGTCACTAGTGAGGTTGTCTGTCCTCTCTGTGCAATCTATCCGACCCCGATACCTGGACAACCAGTTCATGCCAAGTATCACATCTATCCCTTTTGTTCCCAGCACAATCAATTCTTCCGGAAACGTGACTCCACAGATCTCTATAGCTACACCCAGACAGGTGAGGTGTGAAGTTACCCTAGATCCGGGAATTTGCACGCTCATGACCCATGTGAAGAGCTCGGCATTCATCCCACTTCTATTCACAAATGACTCTGTAACAAAAGAGTGTGATGCACCCGAATCAAACAAAACTTGGGCATGTACCGAATTAACTGAGAACGTACCCAAGATGACGTCTCCTGCCTCCTGGGCTTCCTCGGCTTGCACGTGATTCAGACGTCCCTTGTCGGCGTGGGATGCACCGCGCTGGGCATTGTTGCGGCCGGGGTTTCCTCTGGCTGGTGCTGGAGCATTGGGGCGTGGAGCAGTATTCTTCTTGTTGGGACACTCTGTCGAATTGTGGCCCTTCTGACCACATCCATAACAGATCCCTCCGGGGTGGGAGGGAACTCCGTCTGCTCGATGCGGAACTCCCACAGGGCGAGCTGTAGCATTGGGGCGTGGCGCCGGGTAAGGGCTCCTCTGAAGCTGGGGTGCTGACCTTTGCGGAGGGGTCGGACACAGTCGGGGGTTGCTGGATCCACCCTGCTGCATCATGCGGCGCTTGCTGTTCTCAGAGGCCATCTTGAGCTTGCCCTCCATCATGATAGGAGCATCGGCAAGAGACTCAAGATCAGGGAACTACATGGCAACCAGGACAACCTGAAGCTCATCGTGCATTCCATCCAAGAAACGGTCCTTCCGCTTCTCCTCGGTGTCCACCTCCTCCGGGGCATACCTCGACAGCTGAGTGAAGCGGTCAAGATATCCAACCACAGTCATGCCCCCTTGCTTGAGGTGGCGGAACTCGTCCTTCATCCTCATGATCAGTGCGGACGGGATGTGCGCCTTCTTGAATTTCTCGGAGAACTCCGCCCAGTTGAGTACTTGCCCTACAGGAAGACGGGCCCGCACTCCTTCCCACCAGCTCCTTGCAGTGCCGGTGAGGTAGTGGGTGGCATACAGGACCTTCTCTTTGTTGCCAACAGCGGCGACAACGAGATTGTTCTCCATGGTGCGGAGCCAATCCTCAGCATCCAAAGGCTCCTTCGTCTGCGAGAACACGGGCGGGTTGGTGTTCTGGAAATCTCGGAGCCAAGACCTGGGCTCCTCATTCCCACCATCTCCTTCGCCTCCTTGGTTGGCATTGGTGGCGTCCTGGACTAGCTGCTGGAGTGTAGCCATGTTCGCCTGGCGCTCGTCACGAGCGGCCTTGCGCTCCTCCATCAGGAGTCGCAGAAGCTGCGCCATGTTTGGGTTGGGTGGTGGCGGTGGCGCGTCACCGGATCCACTCGGGTTGGCGCGGGAGCTCCTCGGCATCCTGAGGTTGTTGCGCAAGATAAGAGGGAATTTAATCTACAAGGGGGTAAGTCCCTAACAATCTAGTTATCACACACAAGAAAGACTTATAAAATAGGTAATAATCATGCAACCAATAAATCACCACATGGTAGCATAACGATAGCATCGGTCTCATACATAATCAAGTCTTACAGGAAACCAACCACACATGCAACGTCTAACGCAATCTCCAAAAGGGCATCCAACAACTATCGACGCCTAGAGCTCATCCTCATCGCGATCATCGATGAAGTCCTCATCATCAGTGTACGGAGCCTCCTCGTACCCCTCCTCCATCCAGTCCTCATCATCACTGATATGGGCGTTCTCCTCCTTCTGGATGTCCTCGCCATCATCCAGAGCAGCAATCTAATCCTCCAAATCCTCGCACTTGCGCTTCAGGCTCCTGTTCCTCTTTTGCAGCATCTTGTTACCCTTCTCCAGACTGGCGACCTGGTCCTGCAGCTCCTTGATAATCTTGTCCCGGGTCTCCAGCTCGATGGGGGCGACAGGGACGGGACCCTCTATCTCGAGGTTGTAGTCATACTTGACCCGGACCTCATCCAGCTGAGCCTAAGTCAGAGCGAGGTGCCCCTCTAGAGCGAACAAGTGGTCCTTCAGGACCGGGTGAGCAACGCCAGGAGTGGGATCTCCCCCACCATCACGCATCACGTAGTGACAGAACCGCGTGGTACCCAGCTCGTACTGGTGAAACCTCACAAGGCGAGCAATCGCCTCCTGGCAAGCTCTGGCCAGACCCTCCTCCCAGGTACGAGCATACACCGTGAAGCTGATAGGATCCGACCGTGGGGTCACCTCCGAACCTCGGAGCTCATACCGCACAATCAGGCGGAGCTCCGTATCCTCCCCACGGGTGATCTGGAAAGCCCTGAACTCCGCAGCGGGGCGGTGAACGAGTGTAAGCAGATTAATCAGATCCTGAGCAAAGGGCGTCTTCCCAGCCTGAGTCAGCTGGAGGTGGTGCACAGGAACTCCAGCCATCTACAAATTTTAAGAGTTTAAGTTAGATGACAAGTGTGCAAAATTTTAACATAATAAAATATTTAATAATTGTTTACTATAGAGGGGATTAGACATGTAAGCATTCTATACTATGCATTTGACCATCTCTTTTTACAAAATAGTTTTTGATTTCCCCCCATCCTATCTACCGGCCGACCTAACAAGGCTGCTACAATCTGAACAGAGGCTCTGATACCAAGTCTGTGGGCACCCCAGACTATATGTACGAAGCGACTAGTTGTGTATACGGTCATGATCCAATGATCAGTTCGCATGACACACAACTTGACATGGATATCATAGTCTCAATGTTCATACAATACCGAATACAAGTCATACAACAATAAAGTTTTACATGGCCTCATCAGGCTCAAATAGCAGCGGAATAAGCAAAAGCATCAAAGGTAGTGGCGACACAATCCACAGGGTAGATCAGAGCATAGCGCGTCCTAGTAATCGCTAGCAGCATCATCGTCATATACCTGCTCCTCCAACCCTGGCCGATGGAATAACAAGGGAAAAAGCCGTGAGTACATACAAAGTACTCACAAACCACCTAAAGAGAGAAACAAAGTTTTGCATAAGAAAATAATGGGATGGCTATATGGTGGAGTTTTTCATAGGGATTTCCTATCTACTCAAGATTATTATTAAGTTGGCAAAGTTTTAAACTTGGCAAATTTTATTTCCCAAACTGAATTTGGATAAGTCAAGTCCAACCTTTTTCCAACAATATCAACATCATCATCGCGAACCATAAACTCGGGACCGGGCTTTCTCATTTATTCCGCACAAAGTGTGGCCTCACTAGCTGTCCATGACCGTGGACTCCGGCTACTCGAATAGATTTAAACTCTGCAGAGGTTGTACACTTTACCCACCACATTGGATACATCCGTCGTGTGTCCACACGGATCGTCATACCTCAGTATGCGGGTCTCGGATAATCGACCATAGTCTTCCCCTTGCTTACCCTAGTACAGGTGATCTACCCGATGCCCAAATCATGAACTGTCCGCGTGCAAGGTCATGCTCCTCTTGGACACATGCCTTCACCGTAGTAGAGGTGCGGCAAAGTTCCGTGCCACCGCTGCCTCGGCAGCGACCTCACCTCCGACGCATCGGTAGGGTTACAGGCTTCTATGTATTATGTAGTTAGAAGATCCCCGTACTAAGATATGCAAGCTTCCAACTAGCCCTGTCCCATACCAGAGTATAGTGGTTGTAAGGCGAGGTTTTGGCGGCACTTATAGAGTGTCCCTCTAGAATATCTCCATGTCCGACGATGTTCCACAAACCCGTCCATACCACCTTCTTAGGTGTATGCCGTTCCCTATCCGGTGAAGAATGACTATCCAAGTTGTTATGTAATGATAAAGCTAGAGCTGAGTGATGGTCTCGACGGAGTGTCGGGATCACCGGGGTTCTAATTTCTTTTCCCAAATAGGTAGGCAATGGGGTGGTGTGGAGTTTTCGTAATACAACTAATACAATCCCAAACCATATGAATATAATACTATCATGATACAATATAAGTGATACAAGAAAAGTAAAAATGGGTAAAGCGGAGTTTGAGTTTTGACGGTGGCTTGCCTTCCTCGGCGATGTACCCTGGATCGGCTTCTTCGACGGCTTGGGAGCGGTCTTCACCTGCAGCGTAAGGCGTATCGTCTACACGTTGCGAAAATAAATTCACCATTACAACAGGGCAATAGCAATTGAACACCACTCATTTTTCAAAAAAAAAACACAATAAAAAAAGGACAAAACAATTTCAAGATTTTCTATTTACTAAGATTAAATTTTATACCACCTCAACAAGGTTACAATTTATAACAAGGCAATAGGATAATTTTGGTGGATTTATTAACATCAATATTAAATAAAACAACTTTAACTAAAAGCAATGTTTTTACCCATTTTACTCACTAATAACTTTTAAATTTATTTTATTTTTATTAACTAAATGCTTAACAATTTGCTACTGACCAGAGGCAATTTTTAATAATAAGCTAATTATTTAATAACACTAACAAACAATTTAAGAAAATTTAACTAGCATTCAAAATAATAATAAAAGCTCACAAATTTAATTATGTAAAACAAAATTCTACACATGCAGAAAAATCAAGCATAATTCTATGAACATTACAAAAAAAATCATATTTTTTTGAGTTGTATTTATTTTTCTAATATTCTAAAGGATTTGCAGATATAAAAAACGAAAAGGACTCAGCAGGCCGGCCCCGGGCTATACTGCGTGCAAGGTCAATTTTATCTAGTGGGCCGAACCCAGGCACTGAGGCGCGCTGGCTCTCATTCTTTTTTATTATTTTTTCTTTTTTTCTTTAAAACGTGAAGGGGTACGGGGGAATCCTGGCCGTTAGATCCAGGCCGATCGGACGGCCATGGGCCATCTTCCTCCCTGGCTCGACCAACTCGACCTGGGAGCGGTCATGGCGCACGGGAGGGGTAGGGGAGGCTTACCGGCCGCGTTCCGTTGGCCGGAGGACGGCGGGGAAGGGTGGCGGAGGTAGAGGGGCTCACCGTGTTCCATTTTTGCCGAGAACGGGGCTATTGACGTGGGAAAACGGGGCGGACGGGTAGACGATGGGCGGACGGCGGGCGGCTTCTCCGGGCTCATCGGCGGTGCTGCAGGGGCGGCGGAGGTGCGTCGGGGCAAGGGTGGCCCATTTTTGTTGTTGGTAGCGGTGGAGGACGTCGGCTCCTGGGGCGTCTTGGCATAGACAGCGGTGCTCGGGGCGGCTCCTCCTGGTCGTGGCTTGGGGAATATCGCCTGAGCTCCACGGGCGTCGCCGGCGAGAGGGAGGTGCGAGGGCGCGACGGCTACCTCCACTTCCCTTCAACTTTCTCCTCCCTTCTCCTTTCCTTCCTCCTCTTCTTTCTTCCTCCCGGTCTTCTCTTTCTCTACTGCTGGGTGTGGAGGAGAGGGAGTGGCCAGGGCCTCCTTTTATAGTTGCCTGGAGGGGTGGCGTGGCTGGGCTGGCTAGCCGGCAGCGACCACGTAGTCGGCAGCGGCTGGGCAGGCGAGCGGTGCTGTGACGTCACAGCGGGGCCCGGTAGCTGGTGTCAACAGGTGCGGGTCAGGGGATGACATATGGGTCCGGGCTGTCAGGGCGGTTTGAAGAGAGAGGGGCGCATGATAGACAGAAGAGAGATGGGTTGCGGCCCAGTAGTCTAGGTTTCCTTTTTTTATACTAATAAAACTAGTTTTGCAAAAGTTTTACCTCCGGTTTGGTTTAAATTTGAAACGAAATTTCAAATTCAAACTTCCAAAATAATTTATAAAACTCCAGGAGTATTATCCTAATTTATTAAAAAATATTAGGGAGTTTTTAATTATGTTTATAATATTATTACTATTATAGTAATAGTAATAAATTAATTAGTAGTTTCGAAATATTTTTATTAAATACTTGCTGCTATAGAGGTATTTTTAATTATTTATATAATGATTTTCTATGCAAGAAAAACTTTATTTGGTGAAAATATTAATGATACAAATCTGCTATGGTGGTGATATGTTGGTAGATCAATATGTGTGGTATGTGCTAATTATTTTATTGGTTGATTCTTTTTGGCATGACCAGGGAAAACAAAGCAGGGAATTGGCACAAGGCAAGAAGATAATAAGCATGACATAGCAACAACACAAAGTATCAGGAAAGCATGGCAATTTCATTCGAATCACATCACACATAGCAAGGTTTTTGTTTACCCTAATTTTTTGCTACTCTAATAAAAGGGTAATAAAAGTTGGGATGTGACACCTAAAAATCCATAATCCTTCACACAATAAAACCATACTGGCAGCTCTGCTGAAAACAACGTCTGTCCGGGTTAGTTTAGTTCAAATCATGCAAGAATGAGGGCAAAACAATAGCAAAAATGTTTGGAAAAGTAGATACGTTTGAGACGTATCAGCCATGCAGAAGAATTAGCTATTCTTAACCACCCACAAACGAGCAGGTGACTGAGAAGGATTATATGTACTTGTAGATGCAGCAGAACTATTGCGAGTAGAAGTATTTCTACGAGGGGGACCATCAAGTACACCATTAACATAATTCCTCGATGAGGAGTTAGCATAGGAAATTTTATCATTATTATCATGATGGCGATAAAAATTGTGGTCAAGTCAATAGTGTTTCTTCTGGGGAACATTTGATGCAGGTACAGAGGATCATTTCTCTCTTGGAGATAATAGAAGTGCCTCAGTGGTACCGTAGACTTTCCTCTATAGAATGGTTAGCGGGCAGTTTTTCTATGAGAGATTTGCGAACTCAAATGTGTCTCTTATAGAAACCATTCTTTGGAGGAGTACCAACAAATTAAGCGGAAACATTTACTCCCTGGGCTTTGATAAGCTTGTAGTCAGAAACAAGTGATGCATCAACAATGGCCTTATCAATTTTGCACCTGAAACCTGAAAGATTACCAATATCAATGAGTTTTTTTGCAAGAACCCATACAATTTTTTCATATTGCTTGGGTTCCTAGTAAGTGCCATCGGGGTTCAGTTTTATTTCGAAACCTACACCTTCCTTTTGAGGATTCCTATGAAGAAGAGCGTTATTTAAGATATCACATAGGTATTGGTGTCCCTGAACACTCTTGAACATTAATATATCAAATAAATCGTTCAACGTGAGGAGTTTCTGGGTAACAGCAGGATTTTCCTCGACCGAGGGATTAGTATCATCAATGATAATAGGTTCTTTTTCTTTCGATTTCTTGGAAGTAAACTAAGTTTTACTTCATTCCTGAGAAGTTAAGCCTGGTGAAATAACATAATTTTTAGCTTCTGAGCCTTGTTGAGCAATAAGAGTGAGGTTGACGTTTTCCAACTCTTCATGAGCCTCTCTCAGTTTCTCGAGAGCCATTTTCCTTTGAAGGAATTCGTAGGTGAGCTTCTCGTAGTCCAGTGAGAGAAGATCATGCCGAGAGGAAAGACCATCAAACTTTTCTTTCAGAGTAGCATGCCCATTAGTCTAAGTTTGGTCTTTCTCAATCTCATCGATCAACAAAGTCTCAGATTTCTTAATAGTTTCACTCAGAGAATCTAGTTCATCTTGTTGGATAGAAGCAATTTTAGCAAGTTTGGCATAGCTTACTCTAGAGTTATTTTCATAAGCGGAGCCATCCGAAGTATCATAGGCATTTTTAGATGAGGATACCCTTGCCTTGGCCATAAAGCAGTAAGCGGGGGTTTCACCTTCACTGCTTTGGTTGGTGAAGAATGAGCTTGATGTCTTGGTCGAAGAAAATGCTAAGACAACAACAGCATCAGACTCAGAACCGGAACCAGACCCTGAGTTTGATTCAGCTTCGGTCCCAGATGCATCATCTTTAGAGTTCATATCTTTACCCAGATAGGCCATGGCACGGTGAGAATTATTGCGACGAGAGGACTGAGACTTCGAGGAAGAACTCTCGCGCCTCTTATGATACTTCCTCTTCTTATCATCATCTGAATCATCTTTCTTGTCTCTTCCGGACTTTGATTCATGTATATTTGGCTCATAGTTCTAGGTCGATCTGTGTGACTTGCAGGAGGAATTTTTGTTAGAGTACTTGGATCTGTTTTCAATTTCCCAAAAAGGATAGTCAGCAATGAAGTTGCCAGTTTTCTTTCACTTGTAGCAGGCATTATCCTTCGCTGACGAGTTCTTTGATGATGAGCGGTGATGGGAGGACTTTCTTGAGTGTCTGGAGGAGTAATTCTTCTTCGGTGAAGAGGAGTTCTTTCTCTGGAAACGGTTGAAACGTTTCATAATTAATGCAAGATCATCTCCTTTGCTTGAGGGATCATCTTAATCAACACCAGAGGCAGAACTAGCATATGAGCAAGAATGCCTTGAAGATTTTGCCTTGAGAGCATGAGTTCTCCTTCGAGATCCATTGACATCATGGTTTTCATCTTGTTCCATCTCAAAGGTTTTAAGTCTCTCCTGAATATCAGCAGGAAAAAGATCTTTGAAATCAGATCTCTCCTTGATTATCAACACAACATGTGAGAAGGATGTTGGGATACGGGGCAGAAAACACAAATTTTTCATACGTACGGTACCCGAACCCAAGATCTATGCTATGGCGATGTAAAGTAACGGAGGGAATCGGTGTTCATACCTTTGAAGACCGAAAGAGGGAAATGTTCTTGCGAATGGGGCTGGCGTAGACTCGGAACTACGACCTCCTTGTCGTGTAGAAGACCACCACCGGTGAGGATGACTCCCGATAAACCTCCAGCGACGAAGTAGCACCAGAGGTATAGTGCCTCGAAGAGATTATACACATACGGTACAATCAATGTTCCTCCCGGGCCCCGAACCAGGCGAGAAGCGGAAGAAAGACGGCTACGGATCCCGACTCCAGCAGAACGACGGCCTGCCTTATGGTGGAGAAGTCCAATCCAGGTGCAGACTCCAAACAAGGGGAGTCCACTTCCGGGAAGGAGAAGGGGGAAGAAGGAGATATTGGTGTGTTGGAAAAAGGGGGGTCTACCCCTCCTTATATAGGCCAAGGGGGGGGGTGCCATCCTCCTCCCCTCCCCCATGTGGGAGTAAACTCCCAAGGGGGGGGAGTGCGTCGGCCAAGGGGGGTGGTGGGCCACACCCTTGGCGCCAAGCCCAAAGGGGGGTGACCCCCTCCTCCCTTAATGGGCCCCATGGGCCCATTTAGCCTTTTTCCCATTTTTTTAATATGTTTTAAATATTTAATTCAGATAATTAAATAATAAAACATTATTAAAACAATTAAACTTTATTTTGAACTATTCAAAATGTCTGGAAACCATTCCGTCCTCCTCCGGAACTATTCCGGTGTTTCCTCCTATTTCACCGATTGATCCCGTAACTGTCCTATGCATCGATTGCCCTTAAGTGTAACACCCTAACAGTCCGGGAAACAGCAGACATGGTCGAGACTCTTCTCATTGACCAATGACTAGTCAGTTGGACCTGGTTACAATCCTTGACAGCCCCTGCGCCTCCATCGAATGAACTTCGATCGCTTTTTGAAACCGTTAACGATACAACGTAATCCCTTTGTGCTGCGGTACTTTTTTTGTCCGAGGTTTGATCGTCGGTATCCTACATACCGTGTTCATATCTCATTCACAACAAACAACTTCTCTCGTCCATGATCATTGCATCTCTTGTGACCTAGTCACGTCCTTGCAAGGTGTTGATGCAATATCACCGAGTGGGCCCAGAGCACCTGTCCTGTCACAAGGACTGACAAATCCCGCTCTGATCTTGTCGGGACCCGGGATTAGCGTATGCAAGCCTCGCTACAACACAATCATATGGAGAGCCAAGAACCGTACCCACTTGTCTGAGCAGACAAGGCCAAGCACAGAACGTTCTCGGAAAGCATCGAACGTGAGGGGCATCCCATCTAGGCCGGATGATCAACTGAAATGGGTCCTCATCGTCCGCAGACAAGTCTAAATGATATGGGTGGTGAACTCCCATACCCATAGACAAGTCGCCTCAACCATACTATGAATTGTATTATAACCCTTACATAGACTTACTCCAGCCCGATCACTTAGTAGGGGTCTAGGGCGGGCTCGATCATACATCAAAGTGTGCACGTGACGGAGTCACGAACAATCGCATCGCGATGCCCCAAGCTGCGCACATCTAAGGGCCACTTGGTGTATAAAAGACTGCCAGCCAGATCACAACTAAGGTCTCGAAAACCCATACTAAGACATGCATGTTATAAACATACACGCAGCACACATGCCTTGTATGAACAGCAGGTATCATTGCAATTCTCTACAATGTATACGTCTTTATTAATAACTCTTACAGAGTGCACACAGATATCACAGGTCTGTGATCCGACATTACATCAAACATGCGGAAGCAAAGTAGGTCTGAGTACAGACAAGTTTAACAAATGGCTTAGAGAAGCCTTATCTAAAAACAAGACCTCCACGAGGGAACCAGTCGTCTGACTGGGACTACACTAGCTTGGTCTTGGTCTGAGTCTTCATTTTTCGAGCTTCAGGTAGAAGCCACCATCAGGTAGGTGGGTTCATCTAAAACATAGAATAAGAAAACGTGAGTACAAAGTCGTACTCAGCAAGACTTACATAGGAGCTATACTACTCATGTACATGTATCAAGGTAAAGGGAGGTGGGGTTTGACTTGCAGAAGTGCCATCTTTGACTTGGCTAGTCCTGAACTACGAGTACCAGACTTGAGGTAAGAAGCGTACATGACTCCACTACATCTCTTCAACCAATTACACCACTATGGTGCCTTCCTCGACTTCCCCACGAGAAAGCACGCCATAGCACTCACACTTATCTTGGTGTGTTTTAGAAGTATCCAGTTCAAGTTGTCTAATAATCAAGCTAAGCTTTCCAAGCAGTCCATAACCGCGGACGCGGCTATTCGAATAGTTTTGTTAACCCTGCAGGGGTGTACCGCTACACACACGTGTCATCATTTACCGCCTTTTGCGTGTCACCGTTCAAGAGATGACAGCGAGGATGCCACCACAACTGTTACCTCATAGCCGATCTAGTCCAAGAAAGCCGCCTACCTGGGTTGTCTTCCACTATCGTGAACCCGGCCGGTTTACCGAAGTGGACCCAGACGATGTGTGCGTGGTGCGAAAGCCGGTCTCGGATGAGCCATTCTTTCACTTGGCTAACAGGCCACAATACCTACAGAAATCCGAACTACTGCGACATCTGGACATCGAAGGGGATGAGTTAGTAAGCTGAGAGGGGTCAGTGAGACCAATGTGTGGTTGCACTCTTCTTCTTGGATCACCACACAAGAACTCGGACTTAAGGCGGTGTTCAACGAGACAACCCACTGAGTACTCCTACACAACCTCTCATCGTTCACCTTGTATTAGGGTAGATTCACCAACACCTTTCCACCAACATCATCATGATCACTACCATCCCGACTCACATAACAGTAACATCATTGTATCACTCTAAGCATGCAATAAGCAGTAACATTTGCAGGGGCCACATGATAACAATCAACTCCTACATTTTCTAGGATTGTGGTTTGCTTACTACTGTGACAAATGATAGGTCATGCAAAGGAATGGGTTCATCTATGAGGTAGAAACGCAGCATGGTAATCATCCTATACAATGCATAAGCGAGACATGAGAGGGAAGTGGGATTTTATCGACATGATCAATGGAGGTTTGCTTGCCTTGCTGACGAGGTTCGGGTTCGGGGTCTTCAACGAAGGGGGCAGCCCCCTGTTCCGGTTCCACCTCTACTCGACAAACAGCAAAGAAGGTATCAAAGTAAATACAATGCACAATCACATGGTTGAAGGTTGAAACTTGATGTATATGCCTTAATGTGTGAAGAAATTCCATTTAAATGGAGTATATTGCAAATTGAATTGGAAAGTCAAACTCCAATTTGAATTCATTTTAGCCAAGTTATAATTGACATTGTTTGATCAAGTTGAACCATTTTGAAATGTGTATGATATGCCTCTGAAGTTCAAGTATAATGTGATAGGTTGATATGGTTCAAAATGCAAAAGCATTTGAAAAGAATTTGAATTAATTCCATTTAAATCAAATAGAAAATGCTACTGATCACATTTTAAATTCAACTCAAACAAAGTTTAAAGTTGTATATTTGGATATCTTATTTTCTCCTGTTCATTTTTCATATATTATTTGTCCAATTTGGAGTTAATATGAATTTTCTATGAATTTCCAAAGTTTGGGCTATTTTCTAGATTTTTATCTCTTTTCTTTATTTCTTTTAATCTCTAGAAAAAGATTTATTGCATCATGCTGACGCAGTGCTGAAGTCACCAGGGGGCTGACATGTGGGCCATGTCTGTCAGTGACAGTGGGGCTAAACCCGTTTTAATTAGAGTTAACAGAGAGGGTTAAGGGTTGGAGGCCCCACCTGTCATTGGGGATTAGGGGGTTTAGTGGTTAGGTTAGGTTAATTAGCCCGGGGCCACATCATCCCGCCGGCGTTGAGTCGCCGGTGACTCGCAGAAGCGGCGGCGTGCACGGATAGGGGGTTTCCGGCCTCCATTCTCGACGGGAAGACCACGGGGATGCAGCCCGCGCTCACCCGCATCGCGTGGAGAAACCAAGGGGACTCGGGAGTGGCTAGAACCTCGCCGACGGCGACTGGGAGCTCGCCGGAGTCGCTCTGGATTCTGCCCCCATGCGCCAAAATGACTGCGCAGACCACCAGTATACGCTCCCCGCTCGCGTGCATCGTCTAGGTCCAAGTGGGGGACTCGGGGTGCTCGGGAGCATGGTGACGACGAAGAGCGCGGCGGACGGCTGCTGCCCTAGACGAAAACGGCGCTGCCGGCCACGAGAGGTCCAGCGGATGGGGGAAATCGAGGCGTGGAGCTCACCTGAATGCAGTGGAGACCGAAGCAAGGACGGAGGAGGCTCGGCGACGGGGAATTTCTCGCCGGAGTAGCAGCGGCCGGCGGTGGAATCTTGAACCTGGCGTCGCAGCAGGAACTTCTGGGCTTCGATTCAACGCGCGGCTAGACGAAGACGAGGGTGGCCGATCTCCTGGACATGGCGGCGAGGGCGGAGGGGGCTTCTGGCCACGGCTTGGCGGTGGCTTGCTCCGGTGGGGCGCTCGGGTCGTCCCCGATTCCCCTGACAGAGCGAGGGAGGGTGAGCTAGAGGAGAGGGGATAGACTCGCGGGGCTCTGGGCTTCTCCGTGGCGCGAGAAGAAGACACGGGAGAGGCCAGGCAGGCAGGGAGCTGCTCGTCGGCGTCGGCATGCGCTCCAGCGAGCTGCTTGCCGCGCCGGGGAAGAAGACAAAAGGAGGGGCAGGCCTGGGCCGTGGGAAGGTAAGTTGGGCCTAGGGCCCAAGGTGAGTGGGCTTCTTTCTCTTTTCTATTTTCTTCTCTGTTTTCTTCTGCTATTTGTTTTTGTACTTCTAAATAAAATAGCAAACCATTTTATAAAATGCTGAAACTTTTTACATGGCCTCATAATATATTAGACTAGCCACTTGTAAAGTTTGGCATTTTAAATCAAATAGTGGTTTTTGATTAATTCCAAGGTCATGTTTGAATATTTGAAAAATCCATGAGCATGCGGTGGGTCCCACATCACTTGATATGTGATCACACTCATTTATAAGACTTTTCAAAAATCAAACATGAATTTTTGGAGAAGATTTATTTCTGGCCTTTTGAATTAAATCAACTGGGGGTGTTCCTTCTCCCATTTGAGTTTGAATTTGATTTTAATTTATTTCTTTTGAAATTTTTAACATGATGCAAAGTGACTCTTGATCCTAGCACATACCTAACTTGGGGTTGTGACAGATCTATTAACATACTCATCAACCATCTAGTTCGGAATACCCAAAGTGCACCGTTATAGCCAGCATATTTCAGTCAGGCGGTGGGATACAAATCAAAGTCTCCTCATAGATGAAAATTATGTATGATCGTTACGGTCTAAGGACTAAGCCATACGTTACAAAGTCATAGCAACGCTGAACTATGTGACTCGATCACATTGCAATACTTTAGGTGGGTGTACGTCCATCACATCATTCCTCTTAACGATATGACCTCATTGTCAATGGACTTAAGTGTCGCCATGATCAGGAAAGCTTGATCAATCAATTGCCCAATGAGATAGTTTACCCGAGTTAAACTACGGACCATGTTTTATACTACACCTGTATTAGTATTTCCAAGTAATACAGTAATAGCATAGTATAAAACGTATAATGAACAAAACGGATATGTGACAAATATCTTTATTAATTTGTCTCTAGGGCACATATCCAACAGTCTCCCACTTGCACTAGAGTACAAATTACACTAGTTTACATCAGGTATGTATCTAGCACCAATGGTCTCTCGGTGTTATTCAAACTTGCCCTGTGGAAGAGGTTTAGTCATCGGGTCTACTGTGTTCAGATCCGTATGTATCTTGTGAATTCTAGTGTGTCTATCCCTGACGTAGTCTCGCGACACATGGAACTTTCTGAGGATGTGCTTGGATGTAGAGTGAGTTCTTGGCTCCTTCGCGTTAGCAATGGCACCCGTGTTGTCGCAGAAGATTCCCACGGGGTCAGTGTAGCTGGGAAAGACGCCAAGCTCGATCACGAACTTCTTCAGCCAAAGCGCCTCGTTTGACGCTTCGCAAGAGACAATATACTCCGATTGTAGATTGGGCGACGACTAACTGTTTGCCGCTCCTCCAGCTAATTGCTCCACCGTTCAACATGAAAACATATCCCGTCTGGGATTTCGAGTCATCTAGATCTGAGAGGCTTGCGTCAACGTAACCCTTTACGGTGAGCTCCTCATCAACTCCTTCATAAACGAGAAAGAGATCCTTGGTTCTTCTCAAGTACTTAAGGATGTTCTTTACTGCTATCCAGTGAGCCATTCCCGGGTTACTCTGGTAGCGATTAGTCATACTAATGGCCAGCGCTAAATCCGGTCTGGTACATAACATAGCATACTTGAGAGAACCTATGGCTGAGGCATAGGGCTTTGAGGACATCTCCTCCTTCTCTTTTGCTGTGGTTGGGCATTGAGCCACGCTTAATTTGAAACCTTTTATAAATGGCAAGAGGCCTCTCTTGGAGTTACCCATAGTGAACCTTTTCAATATCTTGTAAATCTAAGTGTTCTGACTCAAGGCCAACCGTCGATTAGGTCTATCTCTATAGATCTTAATCCCCAATATGTACGCAGCTTCTCCTAGGTCCTTCATGGAAAATTGTCCATTCAGATATTCCTTCACTTCCTCTAAGAATTTCTTATCGGTCCCTATTAGTAATATGTCATCTACATATAACACAAGGAATGCTACAAAGCTCCCACTCAGTTTCTTATAGACGCAGAACACTTCGACGTTTCGGACAAATCCAAAAGCTTTAATGACCTCATCAAATCGAAGATTCCAGCTCCGAGATGCTTGCTTGAACCCATAGATGGACCATTGAAGCTTGCACACCTTACCAGCGTTCCTTGGATCGACAAACCCCTCTGGTTGCAGCATAACAACTCTTCCTCAATGTTGCCATTTAGGAATGCAGTTTTCACATCCATCTGCCATATCTCGTAATCATGATATGCAACTATTGCTAGTGGATCCGAATAGACTTTATAATCTCTATAGGAGAGAACGTCTCCTCGTAGTCAACTCCTTGAATTTGTCGGAACCCCTTCACGACAAGTCGAGCTTTGTAGACAGATACGTTTCCGTCTGCGTCAGTCTTTTTCTTGAAAATCCATTTATTCTCGACGGCCTTGCGGTCCTCGGGAATATCCACCAAATTCCATACTTTGTTGGTGTACATGGATTCTATTTCGGATTTCATGGCTTCAAGCCATTTCTCGGAATCGGGTCCCTCCATTGCTTCTTTGTAACTTGTAGGTTCATCTGACTCATCAGCCGAGATTGCATTCACAAGTTGTCCGTAAAACTCAGTAGGTTGACGGACTCTTGATGACCTACGGGGCATAAAAGGTTCCTCTTTATTCTCATCATGATCATCATCAATGTCATTATCGTTATGAATGTCGTTCTGGCCATTCTCTTGAGCTCCCACTGTGGAAGATGGTTCTAGAACAATTTCCATAGCCGTTTCTTCCAATTGGAGTGATTGGTCAGTCACTTCATTGAGGTCTATTTTCCTCCCACTCAACTCTTTCGCGAGAAACTCCTTCTCAAGAAAGTGTCCCGTCTTGGCAAAAAACGTTTTGATGTCAGACTTGTTGTAGCAGGTGTATCCACAAGTTTCCTTGGGATAGCCCACAAAGATGCACTTATCCGCCTTGGATTCAAGTTTGTCAGGCTGTAGTTTCCTAACATAAGCCTCACAACCCCAAATCTTCAGGTGAGACAACTTAGGTATCGTGCCATGCCATTCTTCAAATAGTGTTGTCTTTGCGGATTTGGATGGTGCCCTATTAAGAATATGAGCGGCAATTTCTAATGCATACCCCCAGAATGACACAGGCAAATCAGTATGAGACATCATCGATCGTACGCTATCCAATAGGGTTCGATTACGTCACTCAGCCACACCGTTTCTCTGAGGTGTGCCTGTCGGCGTAAGTTGTGGTACTATGCCACAAGACTTCAGATGATTGCCAAACTCATGACTCAAATACTCGCCACCTCGATCCGATCGAAGGTGCTTGATTTTCTTTCCGAGTTGATTTTCGACCTCATTTTGAAATTCCTTGAACTTTTCAAAGGTTTCAGACTTGTGCTTCATCAAGTAAATATACCCATATCTTCTCAAGTCATCAGTAAAGGTCACGAAGTAACAAAGACCATTGCGAGTGGGGACGTTCATGGGTCCACATACATCCTTGTGTATGATCCCCAATAAGTCATCCGCACGCTCCATTATCCCATTGAATGGAGTCCTTGTCATTTTGCCCATGAGGCATGGTTCACATGTATCAAGGGATCCAAAATCCAATGACTCAAGAAGTCCGTCCTTATGGAGCTTCTCCATGCGCTTTATACCAATATGACCAAGTCGGAATTGACACATCTTCATGTGATCTTCATCATTCTTCAATGTTTTGGCCTCAATATTGTTAATGTGACACACGTCACCATCGAGATCAAGTACGAATAAACCATGCAACTCCGGTGCATGAACATAAAACATTTCATCCTTATAAGTCGAACAACCAATTGTATTAGACTTAAAAGAATAGCGGTCTCGCTTAGAGCAAGAGCCACTAACGATGTTCACACTCAACACGGGTACATAGTAGAAATTATTCAGAACTAAAACCAATCCCAAAGGGAGACTAAGATGCTTCGTGCCAACCGCCAAGACTTCAATTTGACAGCCATTCCCCATGCGCATCGTCACTTCATCCTTGAGCAAGCGTCTCCTATTCCTTAGTCCTCGAATGGAATTAGAAATATGAGAGACAGATCCTGTATCAAGTATCCATGATGTGTTCCCGGCGCTTGTCAAGAGAAGATCAACAATATGTATATCTTCGTCTCTCTTGGCGACCTTGCCAGCCTTCTTGTCCTTTAGGTACTTGGGGAAGTTGCATTTCCAGTGACCTTGACCCTTGCAGTAGAAGCACTCCACTCCGGGTTTAGGCTTGGGTGCCTTGGGAGGAGCGGCAACTGACTTGCCATCCCTCTTGGGGCCACCTCTCTTGGCCTTCTGTCACATCCCAACTTTTACTCTTCTAGTTAATCTAGTTAACCAAAAATTAGAGCCAACAAAAACCTTGCATGAAATGTTAGGTTGTGTTTCAAAGCTTGAACTTGTGTGCTTAGGGTTAGTCATGTTGTTGCTTGATGATGCACTTGTGATGGTGATCATTTTGTGTTGTATGTGCCTAAGATAACCTAGTGACTATGGTTAACCACATATGTCTACCATGCATGTACTTCATCCTTAGTTGGTCATATAAATGGCAACTTGTCAAATTCTAAAAACCCTTGGTGCTAACACCTCGTAAATTTTCTATATAGTAATAATACTAAAAGTTTTAGCCACCACAAAAATCCTTAGGCATCAACCTTTTGGTTATTTGCTAATAACTAAAATTTATCAATAAAATTTCCTAACTACATAAAATCATAAGGAAATGCATGCATGATCTTTATATCTAACCTAATAATAATAACAACAATACAATAATACTAATAATAAGAGAGTTGTATATTATTTTTTATCTCTTAAAAATTGGGTGTTTGGTGCTAAAAAAAAAGAAAAAAAAGAGAGAAACTATCCTAACTACCCCCACTAATCCCTCCCGTAATTTCTCTCTTTCCCTCTAACCTCCCCTCTCTCTCACGTTCTCTCTCCCTCTCCCCACGCAGGGAGAGCCTAGCCTCTCTCCCTCTCGTAACTTCTCTCTCTCTCGTTCTTCTCTTCTCTCTCTCCCGAGCCCCCTGTCAGCCACCCATGCCCCGACTGCCCAACCGGAGACGAACCCAAGGATCGCCCCCGTGGCCTAGCACCCCGAGTATACCCCCCAACCCTTGGCTGCGATGTGACAGGAAGTCTCCACGGTGGAATCGACCCGCTCTCCCTCTCTCACGAGCTCGCCCACCTCCTGTCTTCGCCAATGGTGGCCGAAGCCACGGATCGCCAGCATGGCCTCTCCCTCCCGTTGGAGCTCTCCCTCGCTCTCCTATAAAAGGAGGCCGCCCCAGCCCTTCTCTCCACACTCGCCCGACCTCAGCACCACCCAGCCACACCACCCCGCTCGTCCGTTTTGCCAGCCCGAGCAGAAGGAAGGAGAAGAGGAGGAAGAGGGAGACCGGAGGAGGAGGAGGAGGGGAGCCGCCGGCCAGGAGGAGGAGGCGATGCCCTACCCCGAGCCCGTGCTACCCCGACGCCGTCTACCACGAGCCGTCGCCACTTCCGACGTCTGCAGCCGCCTCCGAGCCCAAAAACGGATTCCCCTGCCCGAGCCGCGCCCCCGCCACACCTCGCCGTCGCCTACAGCCACCCGGAACGCCCCCCACGGTGAGCTCGGCCCGAAGAAAAAAAAATGAACAGTGCCCGTGGGCGCCAGATAGCCGGGCCCGCCTGCATTTTCCTTTTTCTTTTTATCAGCAACACCATTTTATTTCTAGAGAAATAAATACAACTCCAAATCCAGTGAAATAAATTTTGTTGTGTGCATAAAATTAATATCTATAATTCTGCATTTTAAAATAATTTTTGTGCAGTGCCAAAATAATTCCTTTAGTTTTTATTAGTTTATTGTGCTTTTTAGCAGCTAAGAATAGTTTTAGTTAATTCCTTGTTGACTCTAAAAATGTGATGTTGGCTTGTTTATATTCCTATGATTATTCTTGATTTTTCTGTGTGTGTAGACTAGTTTTTAGGTTAAATAAATTTGTGGCCTTTTTATTATTATTGCCATTGCTAGTTTAATTCTTATCTAAATAATACTAGTAATATTAAATTATTAGTTTAATATAAAACTAACCTATGGTCAGTAGGTTATTGCTATACAATTGGTTGTTGAGTTAATAAAAATTAAAAGGTTGTTAGTGAATAAAATAGGTTAATAATATTGCTATTAGTTAAAGTAGCTTTACTGCCAATTAATAAATCCAGTAAAGTTATCCTAATGGTTGTTGTAAAATTTAGCCTTGTTGCATGTTTTAGGACTTAATAAACATGGGAGTTAAAACTCTGGGAATTATTTTTCCCTTGTTGTTTGTGTTTGATTGCAAAAATTGAATGTTGTGTCGTGCGCTGTTTTTACCTCATGGTAATTGAGTGCTCTTTTCCGCAACGTGTAGACGAACCGCTTGACGTTCCAGCTGAAGACTCCTTCCAAGCCGAAGAAGCCGTACCGGGAGACACCTCCGAGGAAGGCAAACCATCTTCAAAAACTCAAACCCTTGTCCTACGTTTCTACTTCTTTGTACCGTATTATATATCATGCTACTGTTATATCATTTTGGGGATGGGTTGTATTAGTTTATTAGGTGAAACACCACATACCTTGTAAGCCTACCTATTTGGGAGAAATAAACTAGACACCGATAATCTTGTGGTACTATTACAAGCCTTGCTAAAGAACTAGTGACAACATAATAATTTGGTTAATCTTGCTCCCCCCTAATGTATTGGCATACATCTAAGAAGATGTGATGGCCAAGGTGGTGGTTGTGGGAAACATCGTTGAACAAATTCAAAGTCTAGAGGGACTCTCTATAAGTGCCGCCAAAACCTAGTATTACAGTACAACCACAATACTCTGGTATGGGACAGGGCTAGTCGGAAGCTTGCTTATCTTAGTACGAGGATCTTATAACTACATGAGTGAGGTAAACGATGGTACCTAGAAGCCGGAATCCTGCCGATGCGTCGGGGGTGTAATACGCTGGACTATATCAGTGTTGGTACGGAACTTTTCCGCACCTCTACTACGGTGAAGGCTTGCACGAGGAGCATGACCTTGCACACGGACAGTTCAGGATGTGGGCATCGGGTAGATCACCTGTACTAGGATAGGCAAGGGAAAGACTACGGTCGATTATCCGAAAACCGTATACTGAGGTATGACGAACCGTGGGAACTCCCGGCGGATGTATCGAATGTTGTGGGTAAAGTGTACAACCTCTGCAGAGTGAAAACTATTCGACTAGTCGGAGTCCACGGTCATGGACAGCTAGTGAGGCCACACTTTGTGGAGACTAGCTGAGAAATTCTAGTACTGAGAATTATGGTTCACGATGATGTTGAAAAGGGTTGGACAGGATTTAATCAAATATAAATTGTGGGATTAAAATTTGTTAAGAATAAAATATTGCCAACTTAACTAATATTGAGTAGTTAGGTTCCCCAGGTTAAACCCCACCATATAGCCATCCCATTATTTTCTTGTACAAAAATCTTTGTTCCTTTCTTTAGGTGGTTTGCGAGTACTTTGTATGTACTCACGGCTTTGTCCCTGGTTATTCAATCGGCCAGGCTTGGAGGAGCAGGTATTTGACGATGACACAAGTGACGAGTACTAGGATGTGCTACGCTCTGAGCTTTGCCTGTGGATTGTGATGCTGCTATCTATCTTGCTTTTTCTTATTCCGCTGCCATTTGAGCCCGATGAGGCCGTGTAAGACTATGTTTATGTATGACTTTGTATTCGATACTGTATGAACTTGTGACTGTGATATCCATTGTCGAGTTGTGCGTCATGCGACACTGATCATGGGAGCATGACGGTATGCACAGCTGGCCGCTTCGTACATATAGTCCGAGGTGCCCACAGACTTGGTATCAGAGCCCCTGTTCTGACCGTAGCAGCCTAGTAGAATGGACGATAGATAGGATGGGGGAAAATCAAAAACTATTTTCTAAAATAAAGAAATGGTAATCTGCATAGTATAAAATGCTTACATCTCTTACCCCTTCTATAGTAAACAGGTTATAACTGTTTTGTTATGTTTAAAATATTGCACACTTGTCGTCTAACTTAAACTTAGAAAAATTGTAGATGGCTGGAGTTCCGGTGCACCACCTGTAGCTGACTCAGGCTAGGGATACGCTCTTTGCTCAGGATCTGATCGAGCTGCTTCAGCTTGTTCACCGCCCCGTTGCAGAGTTCTGGGCCTACGAGATCTCCGAGGGGAAGGATGTGGAGGCTCGCCTGGTTGTGGGGTGTGCGCTCCGAGGATCGGAGGTTACTCCGCGGTCGGACACCATCACCTTTGTGTTGTACGCCCGTACTTGGGAGGAGGGTCTGCGTCGAGCTTGTCAGGAGGCGATTGCTCGCATTGTGAGGTTCCACCAGTACGAGCTGAGCTCCACGCGGTTCCGTCACTACGGGATGCACGATGGCGAGGGAGATACCACTCCCGGCATTCCTCACCCGATCATGGGGGATCACCTGATCGCTATGGAGAAGCACTTGGCTTTGACTGAGGCTCAGCTGGATGAAGCCCGGTTTAAGAACGAATACAACCTCCAGACAGGGGGTCACGCCCACATCGACCCCATCGACTTAGAGTCCCCGGACTGGATTCTAGAGGAGCTGCAGGGCCAGGTCGCCCGTCTGGAGGGGAGTAATGAGATGCTGAGGAAGAGGACCAGGAGCCTGAAGCGCAAGTGCGCGGATTTGGAGGACGAGATTGCCGCTCTGGATGATGGCGAGGACATCCGGAAGGAGGATGATGCCTACCTTAGTGTTGACGAGGACCACGACGAGGAGGAGGACGTCTCGAACTCCGAGGATCGTGCTTTCATCGACGATGAGGAGGAGAGTGACGCGTAGGAGGTGTCCCATTGAGTAGTTGCCACTTTTGGGTTTAGTCGTGGCTCGGTTTGATGATTGTGTGGTTGGGAATCTGCAAGACTTGGTTATGTATGAGACTTATGCTATCGTTATGCTACCATGTGATGAATTGCTAGTTGCATGATTGTTGCCTATCTTATATGTCTTGCTTGTGTTTGATAACTAAATTGTTAGGGACTTACCCCCCCCCTTTAGACTAAATTCCCTCTTATCTTACGCCATAACCTCAGGATGTCGAGGCACACCCGCAGCAACCCGAGTGGATCCGGTGATGTGCCACCGCCACCACCCGACCCGAACATGGCGCAACTTCTGCGACTACTGATGGAGGAGCGCCAGGCTGCTCGTGACGAGCGCCAGGCGAACATGGCTGCACTCCAGCAGCTTGTCCAGGCCGCCACCAATGCCAACCAAGGAGGCGGAGGAGCTGGTGGAAATGACAAGCCCAGGTCTCGGCTCCGAGATTTCCAGAACACCAACCCGCCCGTGTTCTCGCAGACGAAGGAGCCTCTGGATGCTGAGGATTGGCTCCGCACCATGGAGAAAAACCTTACTGTCGCCGCTGTTGGCAACAACGAGAAGGTCCTGTATGCCACCCACTACCTCTCCGGCACCGCTAGGAGCTGGTGGGAAGGAGTGCGGGACCGTCTTCCCGAAGGGCAAGTATTCTCCTGGGCGGAGTTCTCCTCCAAGTTCAAGAAGGCGCACATCCCCACCGCACTGATCAGGAGGATGAAGGATGAGTTCCGCCACCTCAAGCAAGGGGGTATGACTGTGGTCGGTTATCTTGACCGATTCACTCAGCTGTCGAGGTATGCCCCGGAGGAGGTGGACACCGAGGAGAAGCGGAAGGACCGTTTCCTGGATGGACTTCACGATGAGCTGCAGGTTGTTCTGGTGGCCATGCAGTTCCCTGATCTTGAGTCTCTCGCTGATGCTGCTATTATGATGGAGGGCAAGCTCAAGATGGCCGCTGAAAACCGCAAGCGCCACATGATGCAGCAGGGTGGATCCAGCAACCCCCGACTGCGTCCGACACAGCCGCCAAGACCAGCACCACAGCCTCAGAGGAGCCCTTACCCAGCGCCGCGCCCCAATGCTCCTACCCGCCCTGTTGGAGTTCCGCGTCCATCAGGTGGAGTTCCCCGCAACCCTGGAGTGATCTGCTTTGGATGTGGTCAGAAGGGCCACTACTCGACAGAGTGTCCCAACAAGAAGAATGTTGCTCCACGCCCCAATGCACCAGCGACAGCTAGAGGGAACCCCGGCCGCAGCAATGCCCCACGCAGTGCGTCTAACACCGCGAAGGGACGTCTAAATCATGTGCAAGCCGAGGAAGCCCAGGAGGCCGCAGACGTCATCTTGGGTACGTTCTCAGTTAATTCAGTACCTGCCCAAGTATTGTTTGATTCTGGTGCATCCCACTCGTTTGTTACGACGTCATTTGTGAATAGAAGTGGTATGAGGTCCGAGCCCATGAGGAGGTCCATGAGCGTGCAAATTCCAGGGTCTAGAGTCAAGGCATTTCGCACATGTTATGGTGTGTCCGTAGAGATCCAAGGAGTCATGTTTCCGGCAGAATTGATTGTGCTGGGAGCAGAAGGGATAGAGGTGATACTTGGCATGAACTGGTTGTCCAGGTACCGAGGTCGGATAGATTGCACAGAGAGGACAGTCAACCTCACCAGTGATGAAGGACTTAGGATAGAGTACTCAGACCTGACCGACAAGACCCGAGCCTGCTGTCATCAGAGTGTCTCGGTGCCATCCCTTGAAGAAGTGAATGTGGTATGTGAATTCCCGGATGTCTTTCCGGAGGAGTTACCCGGTATGCCGCCTGATCGGGATATCGAGTTTATCATCGAGTTAGTGCCTGGCACAGCCCCAATTGCACAGAGACCCTACCGGATGAATGCCGATGAGCTGGTTGAATTGAAGAAGCAGCTGAATGACATGCTCCAGAAGGGACTGATTCGACCCAGTGCTTCACCCTGGGGTTCGCCAGTTCTCTTTGTGGACAAGAGAGACGGCACCATACGCATGTGTGTGGACTACCGTAAGCTGAACGAAGTAACCATCAAGAACAAGTATCCGCTCCCCAAGATCGAGGATCTGTTCGACCAGTTGAACGGAGATCGAGTCTTCTCCAGGATCGATCTGAGGACCGGATATCATCAGCTGAAGGTCCGAGAGTCGGGCATCCCCAAGACAACCTTCACGACCCGCTATGGTTTGTGTGAGTACACTGTGATGTCCTTCGGACTTACCAATGCCCCAGCCTATTTCATGAACCTCATGAACAAGATCTTCATGAAGTACCTTGACAAGTTTGTAGTGGTGTTCATTGATGATATCCTGATATATTCCAAGACGGAGGAAGAGCATGCCGAGCATCTACGCTTAGTCCGCGAGACATTGCGAGAGCACCAGCTGTACGCCAAGTTCAGCAAGTGCGAGTTCTGGCTCAAGGAAGTTGGATTTTTGGGACATGTATTGTCAGAAGAAGGAATATCCGTCGACCCCGCCAAGATTCAGTCTGTCATGGACTGGACAGCCCCGACAACTCAGACCGAAGTGAGAGGATTCCTCGGACTAGCGGGATACTACCGCAAGTTCGTGGAAGGCTTCTCCGGCATTGCCCGTCCCATGACCCAGTTGTTGAAGAAGGACCAGAAGTTTGTGTGGACAGAAAAGGGTGAAGCCAGTTTCCAGGAGCTGAAGAGGAGATTGGTATCTGCCCTAGTGTTGACTATGACTGACCTGACCAAGAGCTTTGATGTGTACTGTGACGCATCGAAGATTGGTTTGGGTTGTGTCCTTATGCAAGTGGGCAAGGTGATTGAGTACCTATCACGACAGTGGAAGCCGCACGAATTGAACTACCCCACCCATGACTTGGAGCTAGCCGCAGTTGTGCTTTCTCTCAAGAGGTGGAGACATTACCTGATGGGTCACCGTTGCGACATATACACAGACCATAAGAGCCTGAAGTACATTTTCTCACAGAAGGAGTTGAACATGAGGCAGAGGAGGTGGATCGAGCTGATCAAAGACTATGATCTCGAACTCCATTAGCATCCTGGTAAGGACAACGTGGTAGCAGATGCCCTCAGCCGCAAGCCATGCACACTTAATGCAATGATCAGAGAGACGCAGCCAGCTCTGCACGAGGAGTTCAAGAAGCTGGGTTTGGAACTTGTTACAGCCGGTTTTCTAGATCACCTTGAGCTGACTCCGACTCTATTTGACCAGATCAAGGAGGCACAGAAGGGAAACGACAGTGTCGAGGGAATCAAGAAGAAGATGCCCCTCGGCAAGGCCCCGAAGTTCACGACGGATGATGAAGGAGTTCTTTGGTTTGATGGCCGATTGTGTGTGCCTGATGTGGATGAGTTGAAGCTCATTATCCTGAAGGAAGCTCACGATACACCATACTCCATCCACCCCGAAGGGACTAAGATGTATCAAGACCTGAAGGACTTGTTTTGGTGGCACGGTATGTAGCGTGAGATTGCCTTGTATGTTTCCAAGTGCGACATCTGCCAAAGGGTGAAGGCAGAACATCAGAGACCTGCAGGATTGCTGCAACCACTCCGAGTTCCTGAATGGAAGTGGGAACAGATAGGCATGGACTTCATCACAGGACTACCGAGGTCGAGCAAGGGTCATGACTCTATCTGGGTCATCGTCGACCGACTCACCAAGGTACCGCACTTTATTACAGTGCGAACCACCTATCGAGGAGACCAGCTGGCAGACTTATACATGTCAAGGATCATCTGTCTGCATGGAGTTCCGAAGGAGATTGTGTCTGACCGAGGCACTCAGTTTACCTCGAGATTCTGGAAGCAAGTCCAGGAGGCACTCGGCACTAAGCTCACTTTCAGCACAACCTATCACCCGCAGACTGGAGGCCAGACCGAGCGAGTGAACCAGATATTAGAGGATATGCTCCGCGCATGTGCTCTAGCATATGGTTCCAAGTGGGAGGATTGCTTGCCGTATGCAGAATTCTCCTACAACAACAGCTATCAGTCGAGTCTGCAGATGGCCCCACTAGAAGCATAGTATGGACGGAAGTGTCGCACGCCCCTAAACTGGTCTCAGACCGGGGAAGGGAAGATCTTTGGACCCGATGTTTTGAAGGAAGCTGAGGAACAGGTCCAGTTGATTCGTGAGCGTCTCAAGACCGCTCAGTCCCGTCAGAAGAGCTATGCCGACCCCAAGCGTCGAGAGGTGACTTTTGCAGTTGGAGGCTTTGTGTATCTCCGAGTCACCCCATTGAAGGGAATGCAACGATTCCATGTGAAGGGGAAGTTAGCACCACGATACATCGGACCATTTGAGGTGATAGTCAGACGAGTTCAAGTTGCATATCAGTTGAGACTGCCAGCAGAGCTATCCGATGTGCACGATGTATTCCACGTCTCACAGCTCCGGAAGTGTCTGGAGGTGCCGGACAAGCCCGATGTTTTCAAAAACATCGATCACCGCACGGTGGATATCAACCAGGATCTCACATACCGCGAGACACCCCTTCGTATCCTGGAAGAAGCCACCCGAGTCACCCTTAAGCGCGCAATCAAGTTCCACAAGGTCCAGTGGACAAACCACACTGAGGAGGAAGCCACCTGGGAACGGGAGGACTACCTCAAGCGCGAGTTCCCGCATCTCTTCACTAGCTTGTGAATCTCGGGGACGAGATTCTTTTTAAGGGGGAAAGGTCTGTAACATCCCAACTTTTACTCTTCTTGTTAATCTAGTTAACCAAAAATTAGAGCCAACAAAAACCTTGCATCAAATGTTAGGTTGTGTTTCAAAGCATAAACTTGTGTGCTTAGGGTTAGTCATGTTGTTGCTTGATGATGCACTTGTGATGGTGATCATTTTGTGTTGCATGTGCCTAAGATAACCTAGTGACTATGGTTAACCATATATATCTACCATGCATGCACTTCATCCTTAGTTGGTCATATAAATGGCAACTTGTCAAATTCTAAAAACCCTTGGTGCTAACACCTCGTAAATTTTCTATATAGTAATAATACTAAAAGTTTTAGCCACCACAAAAATCCTTAGGCATCAACCTTTTGGTTGTTTGCTAATAACTAAAATATTTATCAATAAAATTTCCTAACTACATAAATTCATAAGGAAATGCATGCATGATCTTTATATCTAACCTAATAATAATAACAACAATACAATAATACTAATAATAAGAGAGTTGTATATTATTTTTTATCTCTTAGAAATTGGGTGTTTGGTGCTAAAAAAAGAAAAAAAAGATAGAAACTATCCTAACTACCCCCACTAATCCCTCCCCTAATTCTCTCTTTCCCTCTAACCTCCCCTCTCTCTCACGTTCTTCTCTTCTCTCTCTCCCAAGCCCCCTGTCAGCCACCCATGCCCCGACTTCCCAACCGGAGACGAACCCAAGGATCGCCCCTGTGGCCTCGCACCCCGAGTATACCCCCCAACCCTTGGCTGCGATGTGACCGGAAGTCTCCACGGTGGAATCGACCCGCTCTCCCTCTCTCACGAGCTCGCCCACCTCCTGTCTTCGCCAATGGTGGCCGAAGCCACGGATCGCCAGCATGGCCTCTCCCTCCCGTTGGAGCTCTCCCTCGCTCGCCTATAAAAGGAGGCCGCCCCAGCCCTCCTCTCCACATTCGCCCGACCTCAACACCACCCAGCCACACCACCACGCTCGCCCGTTTTGCCAGCCCGAGCAGAAGGAAGGAGAAGAGGAGGAAGAGGGAGACCGGAAGAGGAGGAAGAGGGAGACCGAAGGAGGAGGAGGAGGGGAGGCCGGCGAGCCCGCCCCTCTGCCTCGCTCACGCCGGAGCCGCCGGCCAGGAGGAGGAGGCGACGCCCTACCCCGACGCCGTCTACCCCGAGTCGTCGCCACTTCCGACGTCTGCAGCCGCCTCCGAGCCCAAAGACGGATTCCCCTGCCCGAGCCGCGCTCCCGCCACACCTCGCCATCGCCTACAGCCGCCCGGAACGCCCCCCACGGTGAGCTCCCATTCCCTGCTGTCCTCCATGGCGCCCCGTTTTTCCGCGTTGCATGTCCTGTTTATGCGCAAAAATGGAACCCCCTCGACCTCCCCTACCTCCGCCGCCCCCTGCCTCTGGCCTCCAGCCACCGGAGGGCCGCCGGCGAGGCTGGCCCAGCCTCTGGCCGCCATGGCCTGGGGAGGCCGAGCTCCTCCTGCCCGCTGGGGAAGACGATCCCCCAGCCGTCAGATCGGACTTGATCCGACGGCCGGGGGGCACCCATACCCCTTCGTTTAAAAAAAAAACTGCGGCTGCGCTGCCCTGGGCTCGGCCCGAAAAAAAAAAAGAACAGTGCCCGTGGGCGCCAGATAGCCGGGCCGGCCTGCATTTTCCTTTTTCTTTTTATCAGCAACACAATTTTATTTCTTGAGAAATAAATACAGCTCCAAATCTAGTGAAATAAATTTTGTTGTGTGCATAAAATTAATATCTATAATTCTGCATGTTTAAAATAATTTTTGTGCAGTGCCAAAATAATTGCTTTAGTTTTTATTAGTTTATTGTGCTTTTTAGCAGCTAAGAATAGTTTTAGTTAATTCCTTGTTGACTCTAAAAATGTGATGTTGGCTTGTTTATATTCCTATGATTATTCTTGATTTTTCTGTGTGTGTAGACTAGTTTTTAGGTTAAATAAATTTGTGGCCTTTTTATTATTATTGCCATTGCTAGTTTAATTCTTATCTAAATAATACTAGTAATATTAAATTATTAGTTTAATATTAAACTAACCTATGTTCAGTAGGTTATTGCTATACAATTGGTTGTTGAGTTACTAAAAATTAAAAGGTTGTTAATGAATAAAATAGGTTAATAATATTGCTATTAGTTAAAGTTGCTTTACTGCCAATTAATAAATTCAGTAAAGTTATCCTAATGCTTGTTGTAAAATTTAGCCTTGTTGCATGTTTTAGGACTTAAAAAACATGGGAGTTAAAACTCTGAGAATTATTTTGCCCTTGTTGTTTGTGTTTGATTGCGAAAATTGAATGTTGTGTGCCGTGCGCTGTTTTTGCCTCATGGTAATTGAGTGCTCTTTTCCGCAACGTGTAGACGAACCGCTTGACGTTCCAAGTGAAGACTCCTTCCAAGCCGAAGAAGCCGTACCGGGAGACACCGCCGAGGAAGGCAAGCCATCTTCAAAAATTCAAACCCTTGTCCTACGTTTCTACTTCTTTGTACCGTATTATATATCATGCTACTGTTATATCATTTTGGGGATGGGTTGTATTAGTTTATTAGGTGAAACACCACATACCTTGTAAGCCTACCTATTTGGGAGAAATAAACTAGACACCGATAATCTTGTGGTACTATTACAAGCCTTGCTAAAGAACTAGTGACAACATAATAATTTGGTTAATCTTGCTCCCCCCTAATGTATTGGCATACATCTAAGAAGATGTGATGGCCAAGGTGGTGGTTGTTGGAAATATCGTTGAACAAATTCAAAGTCTAGAGGGACTCTCTATAAGTGCCGCCAAAACCTAGTATTACAGTACAACCACAATACTCTGGTATGGGACAGGGCTAGTCGGAAGCTTGCTTATCTTAGTACGAGGATCTTATAACTACATGAGTGAGGTAAACGATGGTACCTAGAAGCCGGAATCCTGCCGATGCGTCGGGGGTGTAATACGCTGGACTATATCAGTGTTGGTACGGAACTTTTCCGCACCTCTACTACGGTGAAGGCTTGCACGAGGAGCATGACCTTGCACACGGACAGTTCAGGATGTGGGCATCGGGTAGATCACCTGTACTAGGATAGGCAAGGGAAAGACTACGGTCGATTATCCGAAAACCGCATACTGAGGTATGACGAACCGTGGGAACTCCCGGCGGATGTATCGAATGTTGTGGGTAAAGTGTACAACCTCTGCAGAGTGAAAACTATTCGAGTAGCCGGAGTCCACGGTCATGGACAGCTAGTGAGGCCACACTTTGTGGAGACTAGATGAGAAATTCTAGTACTGAGAATTATGGTTCACGATGATGTTGAAAAGGGTTGGACATGATTTAATCAAATATAAATTGTGGGATTAAAATTTGTCAAGAATAAAATATTGCCAACTTAACTAATATTGAGTAGTTAGGTTCCCCAGGTTAAACCCCACCATATAGCCATCCCATTATTTTCTTGTACAAAAATCTTTGTTCCTTTCTATAGGTGGTTTGCGAGTACTTTGTATGTACTCACGGCTTTGTCCCTGGTTATTCAATCGGCCAGGCTTGGAGGAGCAGGTATTTGACGATGACGCGACTGACGAGTACTAGGATGTGCTACGCTCTGAGCTTTGCGTATGGATTGTGATGCTGCTATCTATCTTGCTTTTGCTTATTCCGCTGCCATTTGAGCCCGATGAGGCCGTGTAAGACTATGTTTAGGTATGACTTTGTATTCGATACTGTATGAACTTGTGACTGTGATATCCATTGTCGAGTTGTGCGTCATGCGACACTGATCATGGGAGCATGACGGTATGCACAGCTGGCCGCTTCAGACATATAGTCCGGGGTGCCCACACCTTCTCCCGCCTGCTTGACTTCTTGAAGTCAGTGGTCTTGTTGAGCATGAAGACGGCGTGCTCCTTCTTGATCTCAACCTCGGCGCTCTTCAGCATGGAAAACAACTCAGAAGGGGTTTTGGTCATCCCCTGCATGTTGTAGTTCAGCACAAAGCCTTTGTAGCTAGGGGGAAGCGACTGCAACACCCTATAACATCAAGTTTATCTGGAATCTGGCATTCCAGAGCATTCAAGCGCTGAACGTAGCCAGACATTTTGACTACGTGCTAACTCACGCTGCCGTGCTCGTCCATATTTGCTGAGAAGAAGGCTTCAGAAGCCTCGTACCGTTCAGTCCTGGCTTGAGGTGCGAAGACCGCCTTGAGGTCGGTGATAATCTCATATGCACCCATCCTCTCAAAGCGTTTCTGCAGCTCAGCCTCCATGGAGTAGAGCATGCCACTCTGGACAAGGTTGTAATCATCACTCCTGGAGAGATAGACATTCTTCACGTCCTGACTGGCATCATCTGCTGGTGCATCACCTAACGCGCCCTCTAGTACGTATGTCATCTTGAGGGGAACGAGGAGAATCCTCAGGGTGCGGAACCAGTTGGTGAAGTTTGTCCCATCTGTTTTTAGCTTATCTTTCTCTAGGAATGATCCTAAGTTGAACGACGGGCGAGGTGCTGCCATCTACAATGTTGATTCACAAGGATACATATTTAGACTTTTGTTCATAATGTGGAGTTTCAATTTAATCTGAAAATTCTAGAAAGCTTCCACTAAGATAAACACCTCTCAATTTAACTAAGTGATTACACAATCCCAGGCCCCATACCTCCCCCGATCGTCATGGCCATCAGTATGCGAACCAGGTAGGCCTCTAAGCCAATCACATCAGGCATGTCACTCGTGCTTGACCTTTCGGTCTCCTGTGTTCCAGGCCCGCATCTACATACGTCAAGCCTGCCAATCGAACCTTGATGTTAGCTGTTCAGCAAGGCCATATCTGCATATGCCAGGCTTGCCGAACCCAACCTCATGCGAACTCCGTTGAACATGTAGGACAACTCCGGTATGTACGGAGCATCAAGCCATATGGAAGAACCTTCCAGGCGGTGCCCAGCAAGGGAGAACAAAATGTTGGTATTGTGAGAGATGGTCCTCTTTCGTGCTACCGTCGATATATCTAGCAAACTAGCATAAAACAGGAAGTAAAATTGTAAATCATACAACCTATGACCCCCTTCATGCAAAGCAAAGTTAAACGCCTTTCTACTTTAGCTTGTGCAAGTTTTACGTGGGTGCTAGGGGTTTCGAGAGAGAGAACCGTTTCTATCCTGCGAAAAACAAGCCACAACACCGTCTCCCATCCGTCTCTATTACACCCTTGGCGAGGCCCTCCGTTGCAACCATCTTCGCATCGCTAATGCAAAGAGACAGACACCCCCAGCCACTTTATATGGTACAAGCCATATTTCAAGGGTGGAACCAGTCTCGCGTAAACGCGTAAGGTCGGTCGAGGGCCGCTTCATCAAACATTGCCGCAACGCTAAATGAGTACACGTGGGAGGGTAACGAATGAAGGTTCGATGCCCACATCCTAGATGTGTTCTACCCGTACAATACATCTACGCATAGCTAGCTCATGATACCATTATTGGGATACGGGACAAAAAACACAAAATTTTCATACCTACAGTACCCGAACCCAAGATCTATGCTATGGCGATGTAAAGTAACGGAGGGAATCGGTGTTCATACATTTGAAGAACGAAAGAGGGAAACGTTCGTGCGAACGTGGCTGGCCTAGACTCGGAACTACGACCTCCCTGTCGTGTAGAAGACCACCACCGGCGAGGATGACTCCGGGTAAACCTTCAGCGACGAAGTAGCACCACAGGTGTAGTGCCTCGAAGAGATTATACACGTATGGTACAATCGATGTTCCTCCCGGGCCCCGAACCAGGCGAGCAGCGGAAGAAAGACGGCTACAGATCCCTATGGTGGAGAACTCCAATCCAGGTGCAGACTCCAAACAAGGGGAGTCCACTTCCGAGAAGGAGAAGGAGGAAGAAGGAGATATTTGTGTGTTGGAAAAAGGGGGGTCTACCCCTCCTTATATAGGCCAAGGGGGGGCTGCCATCCTCCTCCCCTCCCCCATGTGGGACTAAACTCCCAAGGGGGGGAGTGCGCCGGCCAAGGGGGGTGGTGGGCCCCACCCTTGGCGCCAAGCCCAAAGGGGGGAGACCCCCTCCTCCCTTAATGGGCCCCATGGGCCCATTTAGCATTTTTCCCATTTTTAATTTATTTAATATGTTTTAAATATTTAATTCAGATAATTAAATAATAAAACATTATTAAAACAATTAAACTTTATTTTGAACTATTCAAAATGTCTGTAAACCATTCTGTCCTCCTCCGGAACTATTCCGGTGTTTCCTCCTATTTCACCGATTGATCCCGTAAATGTCCTATGCATCGATTGCCCTTAAGTGTAACACCCTAACGGTCCAGGAAACAGCAAACATGGTCGAGACTCTTCTCATTGACCAATGACTAGTCAGTTGGACCTGGTTACAATCCTTGACAGCCCCTGCGCTTCCATCGAATGAACTTCGATCGCTTTTGGAAGCCGTTAACGATACGACGTAATCCCTTTGTGCTGCGGTACTTTGTTTGTCCGAGGTTTGATCGTAGGTATCCTACATACCGTGTTCATATCTCGTTCACAACAAACAACTTCTCTCGTCCATGATCATTTCATCTCTTGTGACCTAGTCACGTCCTTGCAAGGTGTTGATGCAATATCACCGAGTGGGCCCAGAGTACATGTCCTGTCACAAGGACTGGCAAATCCCGCTCTGATCTATTAACATACTCATCAACCATCTATTTCGGAATACCCAAAGTGCACCGTTATAGCCAGCATATTTCAGTCAGGCGGTGGGATACAAATCAAAGTCTCCTCATAGATGACAATTACGTATGATCGTTACGGTCTAAGGACTAAGCCATACGTTACAAAGTCATAGCAACGCTGAACTATGTGAGTCGATCACATTGCAATACTTTAGGTGGGTGTACGTCCATCACATCATTCCCCTTAACGATATGACCTCATTGTCAATGGACTTAGGTGTCGCCATGATCAGGAAAGCTTGATCAATCAATTGCCCAATGAGATAGTTTACCCGACTTAAACTACGAACCATGTTTTATACTACACCTATATTAGTATTTCCAAGCAATACAGTTATAGCACAGTATAAAACATATTATGAACAAAACGGATATGTGACAAATATCTTTATTAATTTGTCTCTAGGGCACATATCCAACAAAGGAGTCATCCAAGGATCGAAGAAGAGTTCTTACAACCATGGAACTTGTGATATTTCTAGAACCAAGAGAAGTCAACTCATTTGAAAGAGCAGTGAGTCTGTTGTAGATTGCGACAACTTTTTCACCCTCTTTGTGCTTGAACCGATGGAATTTGCTTCTAAGAGTGTCAATGTGAGCATCTTTCTGATTAGATACACCTTCTCAAATCTTCTCGAGATGGTCCCAGACACCTTTAGCAGAGGGGGTATTCTACACTTCATGATATTGCTCGGGGGTAACATTATTGGTGATGAAAACCCAGACTTAGAGATAGGTTCTTCTTCTATTCTTCAGTGGGATCAGTGAGATCTAAAATCTGGAATTCGTCCTTGACCCCCTTCGAAGCAGCACATAAATGGAGATAATATTTATCTTCATTGTGTCCTTCCAATAAGGGTAGTTTGTTCCATTGTACAATGGAATGGGTTCTTGTAACAACCCAGTTTTTTAAAAAATTAAAAATTTTGTTTTCGGTGTGAATTGTTTGATTGTCTGATTTGTCTGCGGTGTTTGCATCCCCGATTTATCGATCGGCGATTATTTTTTCCCCCTCTTATCTCGTATCGGACAGAGAACGACCCTTGCCACCCTGACAATCGACCTTTGCTACACCGGGTTTCGCCCGATCACCGTCGCGAAAACCGCACGAGACCAGCCGCAGCCAACGGAACGAAAAACCCCGTTTAATAATTAAACGGGATATTTTTATAGCGCGCTGAAAAGTGTTTTTGGAACGGTTCCAGCGCGAGGTGAACGCCTCCGGCTCGACGCGTTGATCGCGCAGTTGAAAGTTTTACCAGAATCGGAGGTACTGCGGACCCCCGGCGGTCAGAAACGTGAGCACCGCGCGCGAGAGAGAATAACCGGGGATGTTTTTGCAAACTGCCAGCCACCGGGGCTATATAAAGACCACCACACTCCCACCCCTTTCTAGGGTTTCCCTAGCCACAAAATTGCAGCCACCCCCCCTCACAATAGCCCAATTTTTGCATTTTTCCCATTTTTGTAGCAAATTCTAGCCAGATCCATCCTGGACCATCAGATCTCGCGATCCGACGGCCCAGGGAGCTCCCCACCAACCCCATCTCTCCTCTCTCTCTCCTCTCACCCCGTGCCCGCACCACCGTCCGTGAAGCCGCCGCCGCCTCCTTCGGCCAGCGAGCCGCCGCCCGCCGGCAGCCGGGCCGTCCCCGCGCCCGCAGGTCCTCCCTCTCCTCTCCTTCTTCTCCCCTCACCTCACCTCCTCCTCCTTCGCGCAGGTCGCCGCCGTCGAGCGCCATGGGCGCAGCTCCTCGCCGACCCGAGCTCGGCCGCCGGCCCTCAGACCTAGCCTCGTCGCGCCGCCCTAGGTCCTCGCCGCGGCTCCGTTCCAGCCGCTCCCGCCTGCGCCCTGCTCCACGCCGAAGCTCGCCGTGCATGGCACTGGCGCCGCCAGCCTCCCCGTACGGGACTCGGGAGGAGCACGAAGCTCGCGCAGCCCCAGCGCCCGGCTGGGCTCCTTCAGCCCAGCGCGGCCAACCCAGCGCGGCCCATCTCCACCGCGCCAGCAGCCCAAGGCCAGCCAAGCCTCTCCTGGCCAGATGGGCCGTGGCCCATGGTAACACCCTTCATTTTTTTTGCTTGTTTTTTTCTGTTACCTGTTGGGCCTGATTGCCTTCCGCCAGTTTAGTTTTTTTTCCTCTGCTAGGTTTTTTTTTATTTAATTGCAGATTGTATTTGGCGGTGCCCGTAACTTTTTAACCGTAGCTCCGATCGCAACGCGTAAAATATGAAAGTTGCTCCGTTTTGCGCGTAGATTATTAAAATGTTGTTTGTTGCCATGTTTGAGCTTGTTTACTTGTTGTTTGTCTGCTAATTACACCGTCTGCCACTGAAAACTGTTATTGCAATAACTTTTTAACCGTTGCTCGTTTTAAAATGTTCTTTATATGTAACTTGACTAGAATTGCATGTAGATTGTGTTTTTTCTGCTCTTGCTTTCTAATAAAAATAATAAAATATTTTTTAGGGTTAAAACAGTACCAAACGCTATATTTATCGTGGGGTCCGTAATAGTTTGCCATGTTTAGGATTTCACCCCACTTCAATTGACTAGCTAGGGTAGTTTATTTATGCTCCACCTCTTGACATGTTTGAGTGCTATTCCATGCTTGCTTGAGTTGCCATGTTAACAACCTTTGTTGATCACCTGTAGCTAAACTACTCAAACCATCGTAAATGTGCGGTATCGTCGTGTGTGACGAATACTCCACTTAACCTGTTAGTAACCTCTCTCGACGGTAGGTGCGATGTCTCGTGTTGCCTTCTTGTTGATGGTTGCTCGTGTTTGCCTCGTAGTAATAGATGGTTGCTCGTTGATTGCTTTCCAGTGTTTACCGTCTTGTGTGCTTCCGCGGGTACCTCTCGGAGACGTTGCGAGCTTGCGATCAACTACACCTTCGGAACCCGACTTATCAACAAGCAAGGACTATAAATTACTTATGATCCATTCTATTTCAACCAGCGGTTTGCATGCTAGTATAGGTTAGGTTCGATGTTTGATCCTACCACATGTTTACAGCCTCTTTCAAACCGATACAGCCATGTCCCCTCCCAGCAAACCATGTACTGCTATGTTACTATTTCTCGTTGCTCAGCCCCATCTTAGTATGCATGCTTAGGATGCTACGATGTTACCCTGTTACTCTTTGGGTTGGGATATCACATTATTATTATTGTTGTTGATGATATTGATTATTATAAATGTTGACTATATTCGACGAAGGATGGAAGGCCTAGGCTATCCCGCCCCGACGCTTTGTTCCATTCGAGTCACCTAGGATCCGAGTTCCGGGTATTGGTTTTAAGACTGAGCGTGCCTAACCGCGTGTGGGATTTTATGGGGTCCCCTTTTCTTACCTACCTAGCTTCAAACATTTCTAGTGGTGGCCCAAGTTGAATTACCATTTGAAACCGTGTGTGTGCTGGTCGGCCGCCAGTTGTTTACAAACCAACCTGGACCAGTGAGGACATAGTTCCCTTGCTGGCCCAGTTTGTCCGGCTGAGGACCCGGTGTCCTATGTGTGATTAACCGGCTATCCAAACCTGCGATAGACGGTTAAGACCAGATCGAGAGCGTGGCCGGCTCCTGAGATGGATGTCGACTCACCGGGGGCCACCCGGATTTGTTCGTTGTTAGTTAGAGGGACCTGTCGTTTCGGATCTCTTGGAACTAAATCATAAAATGATTTCCTGTGATGGGTAGCAACTGAGAGAGATGGGCGTGCGTGCGTAACCTCGTAATGGGCAGTTGGTACACCCCTACAGGGTTAAATCTTTTCGAGAAGCCGTGTCCACGGTTATGGACGACTTGAGACCTACTCCTTGTTCATAGACAACAACAACTGAGATAATCTTAATATAACTTGATCAACGTGTGTGTGTGCCTTGACTGCTTCTTCTTCGTCGGGATGTGAAGAGGAGGGCAAGGATAGGATAGGTGTTATGTTTGCGTAAGTAGTTGATAGAAAGACCTGTTGGAGGCGATTCCTCATCGAATGCTTGGCTTCTTATCTTACGCTCTAGATCGTTAACCACTTCATAAATGCTAGTGCGGAAGCAACCTCACCACTTACCCCTTCCTTACCGTAAACTACTAGTTGTCCTAGAATGACGAGTGATGAAGTCCTTGCTGGGTCAGTTGACCACTACAGTTGGATGATGAGTACCTCTGTACTCATGATACTACCCCCAAACTCTTTTCAGGGTTCTCGATCGACAACAGGTATGGTGATCGACGTTTCACGTGGAGACTTGACGACGACTAGTTAGGCGGATCCCGGCGGAGGGCCTGGACACGTGTGGTTATGGGATCGAGGTTTTCTCTTTGCCAGTAGGCATTTGATTGTAGTCTCTACTCAGACATATATCTTCCGCTGTTGTATTGTATTTGAGGCAGTTGTATGCCGATTGTATGAGATGTTGTATCCTGTATCTGTAATGTTGTGATATCATGTTGGAAATCCGGGGCATATGGCTATGTCATATGTCGCGGTGGGACCGATATGTGCTTCGTCCCCGGATCTGGGTGGAAACACCTAGATCTGGAACAGTACCGCATATCGGGCCTTACAGTTCTCCAGAGCAAATTGCTGCAAACAACATTCTTGACAACACTCCAGGCGGTTAGACCAAAATATGCAAATCATAGGGAGTGCCTAGCTAAGATACCAATTGAAAGCGCAAGAATGATCAGAGGGGGAGTGGTGAATGATCACTTCTAAACTTTCTTCAAAACTTTGAAGTGAAAAAGAGAAACAAGCTACTAAGTGGAACACGAAGGAAATGCAACATCAAAAGACATGTCGAGACAGTTCACACCGAAAGTAAACAGGGCGAGGGGAAACATCGAGAGCAAATAAGTGATACGTCCAAAATGCATCACTATTTTATATTGTAATTTCATCCTATTCATTGATATATTCCACTTTAAAGTATTGTTCTTACGTTTTTTTGGCTTGTTTTACACAGTTTACAACTTTCCGGTGCCGAAGCAGCAGAACCAGAATTCAACGGGGAAAAGTGGATACCAAGTTGCTAAATCGGATCATGTCCAAATGCGATGAAAATTTACGGGGAGCGTCTTTATAGGAATTGACTAGGGATCACCGAAGACGGAGGTGAGGGGACCCACCAGGAAGCCAGAAGGGTGCCTGGCGCGGCCCCTCTCCTGGCTGCGCCAAGCACCTTCCTTGATGCCTGGTGGCCCGCCTCGGTGCCCCCTCTCGCCTATAAGACCAACCTGGGGTGAAATCCCTAGGGAGAGAAGATTTCCCGTGTTTCGCCGCCGCCACGGGGCGGAAAACCTATGGAGGAGAAAAGCAATCTCCGGCGGGCAAATTCCGCCGGGGAGATCACCTCCCGGAAGGGTAGATCGTCGCCATCATCATCATCATTGTCACGGGCATCATCGAGATCATCATCAACATCATCCCCAACATCAGCACCATCTTCATCTCCATCCCATCTCATCTCACAATTGCAACTTGTGTTGTAATCCGTACTATCTATCCTCTCTACTCTGTTGGTGTTGATTACTACTTTGTGGTGAATGTTATTGAGTTTTGTTGGAGAAATATCATTGTGTCCAGATTGTTTGCCACCCATCTATCACCTCTGATCATGATCCCTTTTATGTCTTGTGAGTAGTTACTTTAGTTCTTGAGAACATGGGATAAGTCTAGTTGTTAGTAGTCATATGATGTTGAAGTTTTATGTGTTGTTTGATACTTAAGTTGTGTTGTTATTTCTCTAGTGGTGTTAGGTGAGTCGAACACTTAACACTTCACCTTTCATGGGCCTGGAGGAATACACTGTGCACAAAGGATGCTTATGGTGGGTTGCCGGAGTGACAGAAACCTGAACCCCAGTTGGCACACTTTTGCACAAGGGAATTATGGATCCTTGATCGTAATGCTGTGGTTAGGCTTATGCCTTAATTACTACCTTGTATTTGCAGACGCTTGAAAGTTGTGTAATCCTAAGAGTACACTTATCTTAGTCTAGGTGTACTAGCATTGATCCACCCACCAACACTTATCAACCCAATACATATTACTTGGCGAAGTATGGTGAAAGTAACTTGGCTATCTCTCCCGTGTGTTCTCGAGAACGCTTTAGATTTTATAAGTTTAGTTCCTAGGCTTATCCTTGTGAAAGGATTGGGCCACTTGTTACTCCTCAGTTAGCATGTTTACTTCGCTTGTGTTTTACTTTTCTATTGCTTAAACCAAAAACCCCTAAATATTTACCTTTAAATGTGTGCAGCCTTTCTTTATCCAGTGTCACTTATCAGAACCTTCTGCTCCTCGTGGGATCGACATCCTTATTTATCGAAAATGTAAAATTGATCCCCTAGACTTGTGGGTTATCAAGAATCTATTATTGGTGCGGTTAACGGGGGAGGCAACCGAACTAAACCGCCATCAACAATCTTTTCTGGCGCCGTTGCCGGGGAGTGTAGCGCTACTGGTAAGTGAAGCCGGTAAGGAAACCTTTATTTTCTGTTTTTACCTTCAGTACTTATGGACTCTTCTACTGTTGGTTCATTGCTGGTAAGGAGCCGCACCACGACTGTGGTGGTCACTCCTACCCCTACTGAAATTGTGCCCTATAAAATACCATCTGGTATTATTGATTATGTCTTGGCTAATCGTTATACAGGAGAAGGACATTCGGGAGAACACCTACTATATTTATCACAATTATGTTCATTATTTAAGCTTGTAGGTGTGACGATGGAGTTCATCATGAAGAAACTATTCTCCGTATCACTCAAAGATAAAGCTTCAGATTGGTATAAGCTACTCGATAACTCTGATCTGCTTGAATGGCCAGAGCTTATGTCTCTCTTTTATGCAAAGTTTTATCCTCTTCGTGAAATTCACCAAGACATGAACTACATCTACAACTTTTGGTCTCGCGATGGAGAGAGCATCGTTCAAGCTTGGGGGAGACTGAAGTCCCTGATGCTCAAATGCCCAAACCATGAGCTCCCCAAGGAAATTATACTTACAAATTTTTATGCCAGGCTTTCTCGTCAGGACAGGGAGATGTTTGATGCCTCCTCTAGCGGGGTATTCCAGACCAAAAGTATGGAAGAAAAATGGGATCTTATAGAAAGGATCCAGAAGAACACCGAAGACTGGGAAATTGATAAAGGTATTGAACCCGCTATAGACTATGAGCATGACTACATTGAGAGTTATGTGAAGAATGATTTCTTTAGTACCTTTTGCCCTAAAATTGGTCTTGATTCCCAGCTAATGGTTGACTTTTGCAAGGACTTTACTTCTCATATTGATTCTTCTAAGAAGAAGGAGAGTCAACATCATAAACGTTTCAAGGAGTCACCTATTGAGATTAATGTTACTGATCCTGTTTTACCTGCAGTTGTGTATGAACAGCCTCCTTATCCCTCAAGGATAAAGGAGCACTCTTTTGTTACAGGTATTCTAAAAAAACCGGAAGGACCACTAACGAACATGAGGACATGATCAAGGTCAAGCCTCAAGTTGCAATGATCAAGGATCTGGTAATCAGTCATATTGAAGAATCCACTATTAGTTTTTGTGCTGTTTCCACTAACATTGTCACAGCCAAGAACAAAGGCCCAATTTCAGGTACACCAGTCGTATCTGTCAAAATAGGAGATCATAATTACTATGGGCTATGTGATTTGAGATCTAGGGTCATCTCTATTCCCTTCACACTTTATCAAGAGATCATACACGAGATTCAGCCGTGTGAGATCGAGGACATTGATGTCACGATTCATCTTGCAAATAAATAAACGATCTCTCCAGTTGGGATAGTGAGAGATGTTGAAGTACTCTGCGGGAAGTTAAAATATCCTACTGAATTTCTTGTACTTGGTTCAGTGCAAGATAGTTTTTGCCCTATTATCTTTGGTAGGCCCATCCTCGGCACTTCTGGAGCTATAATAGATTGCAAGAAAGGTAAAGTTTTTGTTGAATTCAACGGTGAGCCGTATGAATTTAATTTTTCTAAGTTTTCTAAGCAGCCTCGTGGTACTGAATTGTCAAGTAATGAGAAAATTATTGAAGAAATTGCTTCTATTTCTATTCCTCCTAATGATACTTTGTAGCAATTTATGGAAGACCAAGAGAATGACATACATATGCAGGAGAGGGATGAACTAGAAGACATATTTTAAAGAAAAACTCCTATCCTGAAGCACAACCTCCCGGTTGAACCTTTAGGAGTCCTCTCGCAACCAAAATAAGACCCGATGTTTGATCTAAAACCACTACCCGATACGCTTATGTATGCTTATTTAGATGAAAAGAAAGTATATCCTATTATTATCAATTCTAACCTTTCAGGGCATGAAGAAGAGCGATCATTGGAGACACTCCGCAGACACCGATTTGCTATTGGATATACTCTTGATGATCTCAAGGGTATTAGTCCATCCATTTGCCAACATACTATCAATCTCGAGCCCGATGCTAAACCAGTTGTTGATCATCACCAACGGTTGAACCCAAGGATGAAGGACGTGGTTAGGACGGATTTTCTCAAACTTCTAGCCGCAGGTATCATCTATCCTATAGCTGATAGTAAGTGAGTAAGTCCCGTTCATTGTGTTCCTAAGAAAGGAGGTATGACTGTTGTTCCTAATGAGAAAAATGAACTAATACCTCAGAGCACTATTATTGGATATAGAATGTGTATTGATTTCAGGAAGTTGAACAAGGCCACAAGGAAGGACCACTATCCTCTGCCCTTTATTGATCAGATGCTCGATCGGCTGTCTAAAAACACCCACTTTTGCTATCTTGATGGGTATTCTGGCTTCTCCCAGATTCACGTTAACACCGCGGATCAAGAGAAGACCACCTTTACGTGTCCTTACGGTACTTATGCTTATAGGCGTATGCCTTTTGGTTTGTGTAATGCACCTCCTACTTTTCAGAGGTGTATGTCTGCAATATGTCATGGTTTCTGTGAGGAGATTGTAGAAGTTTTCATGGACGACTTTTCCATCTATGGAAACTCATTTGACCACTGTCTCCACAATCTTAATAAAGTTTTGCAGAGATGTGAAGAAACGAATTTGGTGCTCAATTGGGAAAAGTCAATTTCATGGTTAACCAAGGGATAGTTCTTGACACAAGATTTCCGAAAGGGGAATTGAAGTGGACAAGGCAAAAATTGAAGCTATTGAAAGGATGCCCTACCAAAGGGACATCAAAGGTATTCGTAGTTTTCTAGGTCATGCTGGTTTCTATAGAAGATTTATCAAGGACTTTTCTAAGACCTCGAGACCCCTTACCAATCTTCTCCAGAAGGATTCTCCTTTTGTATTTGATGAAGATTGTAAGGAAGCTTTTGAAGTTCTTAAGAAAACCTTGATAACCGCTCCTATAGTGCAACCACTTGACTGGAATGTGCCCTTTAATATTATGTGTGATGCTAGTGATTTTGCTGTTGGAGATTTTTTAGGACAAAGGGTTGACAAGAAGCTGAATGTCATCCACTATGCCAGCAAGACACTTCATAGTGCTCAAAAGAATTATGTTACTATCGAGAAGGAATTCTTCCCAGTGGTGTTTGCTTGATTCTAAAGTTATTATTCATACTGATCATGCTGCCATTAAGTATCTTATGCAGAAAAAGGACGCCAAACAAAGACTCATTAGATGGGTACTCCTTCTTCAAGAATTTGATTTGCAGATTGTCGATAGAAAAGGAGAAGACAATCCGGTGGCGGATAATCTTTCAAGGATGGAAGATATCCCGCACGATCCTATTCCAGTCAATGACAGTTTCCCAGATGAACAGCTTGCTGTTGTAAAAGTACAATCTCATTCCGACCCTTGGTTTGCAGATTATGCTAATTTTATCGTTGCAAAGTTTTTGCCTCCAAGTTTTACATTTCAGCAGAGGAAGAAATTCTTCACGGATTTGAGGCACTACTTTTGGGATGACCCACATCTTTTCAAAGAAGGTGCGGACGGGATCGTAAGAAGGTGTATACAGGAGCACGAGCACCAGGAAATTCTTCGACAATGTCATGATAGTCCCTATGGAGGACATCATGCGGGTGAAAGGACCGCACATAAATTTTTACAATCAGGTTTTTATTGGCCTGGTCTTTTTAAAGACGCCCGAAGGTACGTTCTATCTTGTGACAAGTGTCAGAGAGTTGGTAACATTAGCAGGAGAAATGAGATGCCTATGAATTACTCACTACTGATCGAACCTTTCGATTGCTGGGTTTTGATTTTATGGGTCCTTTTCCTCCTTCACACAAGTACACACACATCTTAGTTGCTGTTGATTATGTAACCAAGTGGGTTGAAGCAATCCCCACTGAGAGTGCTGATCACAAGACATCTTTGAAAATGCTCAAGGATGTAATTTTTCCTAGGTTTGGAGTACCAAGGTACCTCATGACAGATGGAGGGTCACACTTCACGCATGGAGCTTTTAGGAAAGCTCTAGCCAAGTACGATGTCAATCATAGGATTGCATCACCGTACCACCCTCAAACTAGTGGGCAATTTGAGCTCACCAATAGGGAGATCAAGTTGATCTTACAGAAAACAGTAAACAGTTCTAGAAAGGACTGGTCAAAGAAGTTAGGAGATGCTTTGTGGGCGTATAGAACTGCTTACAAAAACCCCATGGGCATGTCTCCGTATAAAATGGTGTATGGCAAGGCTTGCCATTTACCATTAGAGTTAGAGCACAAGGCTTTCTGGGCTGTCAGAGAGCTAAATGCTGACCCAAAGTTAGCTGGTGAAAAGCGTCTCATGAACTAGACTTCTCTAGATGAGTGGAGGAGTGAAGCTTACGAGTGTGCTAAAATGTTCAAGGAAAAGGTAAATAAGTAGCACGATAAAAGAATTCTGAAACGTGAATTTAATGTTGGTGATAAAGTTTTGTTGTTTAGATCTCGTTTCAGGTTTTCTCCATGTAAACTACTTTCCAGATGGGAAGGACCTTTTCATATCGAACAAGTATATCGGTCTGGTGCAATCAAGATCAATAATTTCGAAGGCACCAAACCTCAAGTTGTGAATGGACAAAGACTCAAACATTATATGGCAGGTGATCCGATCAATGTGGATGCAAACATGATATATACAAGAACTCATGAAGAGCATGTTGCAGCCCAGTTTCAGACTCCGGAAGGAGAAAAATAAGAAAAGGTATGTATTACGGTAAGGAAACATCGCGAACGTTAATAAAAGTTTACTTTTCATGTTTTTGCAAAATTAGGAAAATTCCAACCCCGAGTGGAGCCCGAGAGGAGCTCCGGGGGGACCAAGAGGCCTCCTGGCGCGGCCCCCCTCCTGGCCGCGCCAGGCACCCTCCTGGGTGCCCTGGACTCCGACTCGGACTACACCTAGGCTTGAAACCTTCCTTCTGTTGCAGAATTTTTTTCTATATATTTGCCCGGATAGTCCTGGCACCGTATCTCTCGATTTCGCCTGTTTTCTCTCTCAGTCTGTTTCTGCCAGGAAAACTTTCAGCAGATCTAGGTGCCATGGCTTCCCCAAGTTCCCCCAAGGACAAGTTCGTCATCAACACTTACCTCGCAGATGTGAGGAAGCACCCCCAGGTCCTTTGTGTGGAGGACGGTGTTCTCCACAAGGAAGATCTGAAGGGACCAGTCAAGGAAGGGAGCACCGAGGAGTAGCTGAAGGAGATGTAACATTAGGTCTTCAAGTTTAAGAAGATGGTGGAGCGTGGTGTTGAAGCTAACTTCGACGTCATGAACGAGATCAATGCTTCCCACAAGAAAGAGATGAAGGAGATGTGGTCAAGTTTGGCCGCACTAGAAGAAAAAGTTTATGGGCTCCAAGCACAGATCTATGATCTACAGAACCAGAACTGTGAGTATGAACTAAAGTTTCTGCGCATGGGTTTAGGTGCTGAGTGCAGGATCTTGGAGACGGGAATGTCCTTCGAGACTGGAGAACAGCTATCATGGAAGCGCTTCGCCAAGGAGTACGTGACCGACAAGAACAAGAATGAGGAGTAAATCTCCTCGGGTAATGGCATCCCCTTAGCTTGTTCCAAGCTTGGGGGAGTGCCGGGTATCTTTATCTTTTATCTTTGTCTTTAGGAGTCAAGTAGAGTCGTATCATGTCTAGGGAAGTTACTTTATGAAATAGGTGTTGCACTGAGGTCTATCACTCCTTTTGAGGAGAGCTTTGTATCCGTGAGTGTGGGGTCGTCTATGAAGTAATATTAATGAGAAGTCTATTGGTTTCTTCACTTCACTCGGTATTCTCTTCACGCAATCGACATTCTGAGCTGATTCTTATGGGGAGTATTGACCTTATATCAGGTATGGCTTCGAAAACTTTATTTAAATCTTGGCAAGTATAGCTTTGGTCATAACAACAAGCATGTTTTTCTCAAAGTAGCGACATAGCCAAAATCTTTGTGTTATTATGCTTGAAGTGTTATGTTGACAAGGAAGACAACTTGATGTTTCATGCTAGTTTTAATGTTTATGCTTTGTATTGCTTGCATCTAAGTTGTCATCAATTGTCTGGTCTCTCAAAGCCTTGCTAGCCAAAACTCTGTACTAAGCGGAATTCTGCTTGTACTTCCATACCCTGAAACCAACATCTTCCACTTGAGTCCACCATACCTTCCTATTTGTGGTATTCCACTACTACTCCTAAAGTATATAATTTGTGTGCTATCTCTAGATGTTCAAAATCTTCTGTTTTGTGCCACTGATTCAGCTCATGAGGAAGTGGTGGGCGTCGGGACCCGGGGTTGCGTATGTAATTCCAGTCACAACTCAATCACATGGAGAGCCGAGAGCCATACCCACTTGTCTAAGCAGACAAGGCCAAGCACAGAACACTATCGGAAAGCATCGTACGTGAGGTCATCCCATCCAGGCCGGATGATCAACTCAGATGGGTCCTCATCGCCCGCTCACAAGTCTAAATGATTATGGGTGGTGAAATCCCATACTCATAGACAAGTCGCCTCAACCATGTTATCGATTGAATCATAACCCTTACATAAACAAACTCCAGCCCGATCACTTTGTCGGGGTCTAGGGAGGGCTCGATCAGACAACAAAGTGTGCACGTGACAGAGTCACATGCAATCGCATCGCGATGCCCTAAGCTGCGCACATTTGAGGGCCACTTGGTGTATAAAAGACCGCCAGCCAGATCACAACTAAGGTCTCGAAAACCCATACTAATAAATGCATGTTATAAACATACACGCATCACACATGCCTAGTATGAACAGCAGGTATCATCACATAACTCTACAAAGTGTATCTTTATTGACTTACACATAGAGCATACAAAGATCACATGTATGTGATCAACATTATATCATACAACGAAACAAAATTAGGTCTGAGTACAGACAAGTTTAACAAAGGGCTTGGAGAAGCCTTGTTCAACATACATGCCCTTTCACGAGGGACCAGACTACTGTCTGGAACTATAATACCAAGGTCAACGTCAAGCTTCACGAAGGCGACTCCATCGGGGGTTCGGGTTCTCATCTAAAACATAGAATAAGCAAACGTGAGTACAAAGTCGTACTCAACAAGACTTACATCAGATCTATACTACTCATGCTCAAGTTTCAAGGTAAAGGAGGTGGGGTTCAACATGCAGAAGTGCCAGCTTTGACTTGGCTAGTCCTGTGCTACGAGTACCAGACTTGAGGTAAGAAGCGTACAAGAGTCCACTACCAAGTCTCCAACCAATACACCACTATGGATACTTCCTCGACTTCCCCACGACGAAGCATGCCATAGCACTCACGCTTATCTTGCGAATTTTATAAGTATCCATTCAAGTTGTCTATGATCAAGTAGAGGTCTCCAAGTAGTCCATAACCGCGGACACGGCTATTCGAATAGTTCATTAACCCTGCAGGGGTGTACATCTTCACACGCATGTCATCACTTATCGCCTCGTTCTTGTCACCCTTCAAGCAGGTGTCGGACGTGGATGAAACCAAGGCACTACCCTCACATCACCTTCTCTAATCCAGGAGTCGATTACCTGAGTTTGTCACTGCTCGAGAGTCCGGCCGATTCCACGAAACGGACTCAGATAATGCAAGGGACCGAGACGCCACCTTTGACAGATGGTTTCACTGCCTCACAGGTCCACCCACATATCTATAGTTAGGTCAAATGGAAAGCCCGAATCTAGTGTGACTCCTGGAACGGATCGGGTACGTAAAGAGGCCAAACGGGGCTCCCATAAAACCCTACATGTGGTCATACTCTTTGTCTTGGATCACAAAACAGGAACTCGGGGCCTAGGGCAGTGTTCAACGAGACAACCCACTATGTACTCCTACACAGCCTCTCATCGTTCACCTTTGTTTAGGCTGGATTCACCAACACGTTATCATCAGCATCACTGTGTTCATTCCATCCCGACTCACAATCATAACTTCCTCATTGTTGCACTAAGCAGCAATAAGCAGTAACAGTTGCAGGGGCCACATGCTCATCATTCAACTCCTATATCTGTTAGGATTGTGGTTTGCTTAATACGGTGACAAAATGATAGGTCATGCATCGGAATGGGTTCAACTAAGCGAAAGAACGTGTCTCGGTGATCTCATAAACATGCATAAGCGAGACTGAGAGGGAAGTAGAATTTTATAGACATGATCAATGGGGTTTGCTTGCCTTGCTGACGAAACATGGGTCTTAACGGTGGTCTTCTTCTTCGGGGTGATCACCGTCTCGGAACGTCTGTCATCGGAGGCAATCATCAACAAGGGGGACAATTTCGGAAGTAAAAATGCATATACACATGATAAGGTTGTCCATGATGTGAATGGTATTGGTTTGTAGCATATTCATCTTAATTGAAGTATATTGCATTTGAAATGCAAATTCAAACTTCAAATTTGAATTCAAATTAAGTTATATGCTAACTTGCTACTGTTCACCCATATTAAAATGGTCAAACATGAATTTTTTTTGCATATTCTTAATCCTTGCATTTTCTGATAATTTTTCATATATTACATGTTTAATTTGGAGTTAATATGAATATTCTATGAATTTCCAAAGTTTAATTGATTTTCTGGATTTTTCTCTGTTTTCTTTAATTCTTTTATTTTCTGGAAAATGTTTATTGCATCAGCATGATGCAATGATGATGTCACAGGGGGGCTGACTAGTGGGCCACCACTGTCAGTGTCACAGGGGTTAACCCCTCTGTTAATTAAATCTAATAGAGGTTTAGGGGGCCTGGGGCCCCACTTGTCTGTCTCTGTGGGGGTGGGTTAGGGGTTAGTTAAACACTAATCACCCAGCCACGTCAGCAGAGGCCGGCGGCTAGCCGCTGGCGACACCAGACGCGGCGGCGCCCGCACGGGACGGCGGTGCAGGGCTCCAACAGGCAAATGGAGGGCACTGGCGTGCTCCTCGTTCTCGCCCGCGTCGAATGGAGCAGATGGGGAACTATTGGGCTGCCGGAAACTCCACCGGCGACGACTCGCGCGCGGCGGCCGGAGTTGAGCTCGACGGGCGCGGTGATTTCGTCCACGGGGAGGAGCGCTGCAAGGGTCAAAGGAAGGGGAAGCTCACCCCAGTGCTAACAGAGAAGACGGCGGGGTCACAGGAGCTCCGGAGGCGACGAATTCCTCGCCGGCGTGCGACGGCCGTAGCGGAGGAAGAAATCCCGATTTGCCGTCTTCGGAGCTCTCCAGCTCTCGGAAGTTGGCTTGGTGACGAAGTCGACGACGGCGTGGCTTCGGGTGCGTGCAGAAACGAGAGAGGGAGAGGGGGAGAGCGAGCGGAGAGAGGGGAGGAATGGAGGAGGCTTCCAGGGCATTCTCCAGGCGAGGAGATGAGGAGGGGAGGGCCTCTGCGCTGTCCAAGAAGGAGGTGGCCACATCGACGGGAATGCCGGGCACGCAGCTGCCTGGAGAAGAAGACAAGCCAGCGGCGGCTGGGCCTGGCTGTGCCAGAGGAGAAGTGGGCTTCGCCCCTGGGCGTAAGGTAAGCCTTCTTCCCTTTTTATTTCTTTTATGTTTCCTTTTCTGTTATTTTGTTTTGCCTAGAATTAAACAGCTAGGCATTTTTGTAAAATGCCCAAACATTTTTATAAATCCTAGGTGACCATTAGCAAGTCACTTGTAGAATTTGAGCATTTTTTAAATCCAAAACATTTGAATTTAAATTTAATTTCCAGAGCACCTTTTGAATTTTAGAAAATTCCATGGGCATGGGAATGAACCCAAACCACTTTTGAAATGATCACCATCATTTATAGGAATTTTCCAAATATTCAAATGATTTTTGGAAAAAGATTTTTATCTGGCCATTTGAATTAATTTCTCAGGGCTTTTCTTTTCCCCAATTTTTCAATTCATTTGAAGTTTCGCATGATTCAAAGGGCACAATCAAACCCTAGCACTTACCTAAACTTGGGTTGTGACAGTGGGTAACCCATGATCTTCTTAATTTGGACAAGTTTTATCTTGGGATTGCATGCCTAATCTACAAACCCCTAATACGAGAAGGGACTGGCATGAGTGCCCAGCTCGTAAAAGATAAATACTAACACACAAGTTCCTTCGCCCATTTATGAGTGATAAACAAAGGAATTTAAGGGGATGTGATCGTCCCCACATGGGAGCCGTTCCTCGAAACTTGTAAAAATCATGAAGTGTGTGAGTTATCTATCAGCAGTCGTTGACGGATCATGCACCTCCCAAAAGTCTGTTTTTATTCTGTTTGATCTAGAGATGGCACATGAGTTTTCCCTGCTTACCCTTTTGCTGAGTCAGTCCTTCCTACTTCCTTCCTTCTTGAGAGAGAACAGACACTTGATGTTAATAAAGATTCTTGCATACAAAGCTGCATTGAGAGTTAGCATGTTACATCTTTGTTGACATTATCTTTTGATAAGTGAGTTGTTTGCAAAATCTTATGCTGAGTAAACATCTTCCTTTGTGTTAACTTGTGCACTTCTTGACTAATAACATGTTCTTTCCAAAGCTTCAACTGGTTCCATTACAAGTGAAAGAGCAAAAGCAAAAAGTTATTAGTTGTTCCTTGACCACATGTTTGCCATGATTTGATGAGTTTTCTAGGTCCTACTTGGTTATAATTGTTACTACTTTCTCATAAGGACCTTATGAGTTGAGGTTGCTGTTGAGGATGCTTCAGTTTGGTGAGAAATCTTGATGCTTCTTGTCCGTATTCTATTATCGACACTTCACTCTCTAAACTTGTGGACAGGTTTACCGAGCTCAGCAATCGCTTGGGGACAATCAAGGTCTAAGCTTGGGGGAGTGATACGTCCAAAATGCATCACTATTTTATATTGTAATTTCATCCTATTCATTGATATATTCCACTTTAAAGTATTGTTCTTATGTTGTTTTGGCTTGTTTTACACAGTTTACAACTTTCCGGTGACGAAGCAGCAGAACCAGAATTCAGCGGGGAAAAGTGGACACCAAGTTGCTCAATCAGATCAAGTCCAAATGCGATGAAAATTTACGGGGAGCGTTTTTATGGGAATTGACTAGGGATCACCGAAGACGGAGGTGAGGGGACCCACCAGGCAGCTAGAAGGGTGCCTGGCGCAGCCCCCCTCCTGGATGCCTGGTGGCCCCCCCTCGGTGCCCCCTCTCGCCTATAAGACCCCCCTGGGTTGAAAAACCTAGGGAAAGAAGAGTTTTCGTGTTTCGCCACCACCACGGGGCGGAAACCTACAGAGGAGAAAAGCCATCTCCGGCGGGCAGATTCCGCCGGGGAGATCACCTCCCGGAAGGGGAGATCGTCGCCATCATCATCATCATTGTCACGGGCATCATCGAAATCATCATCAACATCATCCCCAACATCAGCACCATCTCCATCTTCATCCCATCTCATCTCACAATTGCAACTTCTGTTGTAATCCTTACTATCTACCTCTCTACTCTGTTGGTGTTGATTACTACTTTGTGGAGAATGCTATTGAGTTTTGTTGGAGAAATATCATTGTGTCCAGATTTTTTGCCACTCATCTATCACCTCTGATCATGATCCATTTTATGTATTGTGAGTAGTTACTTTAGTTCTTGAGAACATGTGAGAAGTCTAGTTGTTAGTAGTCATATGATGTTGAAGTTTTATGTGTTGTTTGATACTTAAGTTGTGTTGTTATTTTTCTAGTGGTGTTATGTGAGTCGAACACTTAACACTTCACCTTTCATGGGTCTAGAGGAATACATTGTGCACAAAGGATGCCTATGGTGGGTTGCCGAAGTGACAGAAACCTGAACCCCAGTTGGCACACTTTTGCATAAGGGAATTATGGATCCTTGATCGTAATGCTGTGGTTAGGCTTATGCCTTAATTACTACCTTGAATTTGTGGACGCTTGCAAGGTGTGTAATCATAAGAGTACACTTATCTTAGTCTAGAAGGTGTACTAGCATTGATCCACCCACCAACACTTATCAACACAATACATATTACTTGGCGGAGTATGGTGAAAGTAACTTGGCTATCTTTCCCGTGTGTTCTCGAGAACGCTTTAGCTTTTATAAGTTTAGTTCCTAGGCTTATCCTTGTTTAAGGATTGGGCCACTTATTACTCGTCAGTTACCCTGTTTACTTTGCTTGTCTTTTACTTTTCTGTTGCTTAAATCAAAAACCCCTAAATATTTACCTTTGAGTGTGTGCAACCTTTCTTTATCCAGTGTCACTTATCAGCACCTTCTACTCCTCGTGGGATCGACATCCTTATTTATCGACAAGCTACAATTGATCCCCTAGACTTGTGGGTTATCAAGAATCGTTTATTGGCGCGGTTAACGGGGGAGGCAACCCAACTAAACCTATTAACTTCACCGCCATGAATAAGCAACAGAGTAAATACAGAAAGTAAGTACTAGAAGGAAAATGATCCTGACTCAGCGATGTTTGGTGAACCAGTTCACACTCTGCGAAGTGCTACGTCTGGTTGCAGGGGCTGGTGATAGAACACCTGGAGAAAAACTCTCTCAGTCCTATTCTCCATTGCAAAAAACTCCTCGAGCTTGTCCAGTTCTTACTCGGGGTAGATGATTCAGGAAATCTCTGAAACATTTACAGACTTCCTTCACAGTGACAATAACTCTTCGACTGCTGAAAGGTGACCTCTAACAATCTAGGAGACTTGAAGATCTCAAAGATAAAAGGCCGGCTAATATCAACCTAATTCTTTGTGAATTACTCAATTCAGTATGGGACTTGGGTTTTTTCTCTCGAGATCTTCCTTGGGATGCTCACAACACTTTTTTTCTGTGAATATTCAGTGGAGCAGCCAACCGCAAATCGCGGGTGGGTGCGTGGTATTGATAGGTGGCGATCCCAATGGTGAAATGACTAATGTGACCTAATGCGATAGCTTGACGCGTCTCCACACCGTTGCAGAGGAAGAAAGATGACTCACCGAATGAGTTCACTCTCGGAGGCACAAAGTGCGATGAATTTTCCTTCGAGCTAAAAGACTCAAGAAATCAAAAGAGAAACTAGCAAAAAGACTACGTCTTCATCCAACTTCATCTTTCTCCTCGTTGCGTTTTTTCTCGAGAACACCTTCTTCTACGACGAAATTTTTAGGGGTCGTCCTCCATCAAAGGCTTCGGTATAAGATTGCAGCGTAGCTGCAATGAATTGTCCTTCGACCTTCTACATGCAAACTCCATTCTTGAGGAACCTAAGTATCTGTGTATACTCGAAAACAAAATTAGTTCCTCTACTGATTTGTTCAACAATCTCCAAAACCTAAGGTGGAAAACTTGCTCGTACAAGTTCTCAGGAGACGCCTCCAGCTGCCGCCTTCACCAAGATTGAGACGGCCGAGGCGCGAAATGTGATCAGCCCCAACACACTCAGGAAGGTGGTCTCCAAGCAGGTAAATGTCCCATTATAGGAGAAGAAGAAGAAGAAGGGACGGAAAAGAAAGAATAAGGGTGCAAGCCAGCTGTCAAAGACGATCCGTGCTCAGGACGGAGGATGCTACCTACTGCAATGTTCGATGCTGCAAGACCCGACGGAATCATTTGGAGGGTCCTATGCGGAGTCTGCATGATAGTTTTATAACTATAGAGAGGCGGCGTCTCAGCGAGAAGGATGTGGCATACTCCATTTTCACCGCCAAGGTGCCATAGGGAAAGGGATTTGTCGATAGCTACATGGTCCGTGCGATCTTCCTATGGTTTGATGACATCTTCGCTATGCTTAACCTTTTTCTGCTGCACTATACCTTCATTCGACTATTTTCGCTCAGTACGGATATGTGGATCATTAGAGACAAGACCCCGGACATTGCTATAGTCGACCCCATCTACATGTGTGCCAAGCTCTTGTGTAGTGCTGGGGACCGGCACCTCTCGAGTACATATCTCGAAGGCGTCATTCTGGCGAACAAGAATGACGATAACTTCCTCGTGCCTTACTTTCCCGAGTAAGTCATCCCCTCACGTCCCCGTAACGTACATTAGATTTCTTAGATTTTGATCGTTCTTTTCCTTCTAACCTTCGTGTTGTGTGCAATGATACATAGTGCACACTCATCGCCTTAAGCCCGAAAGTTTCCACATGCACGTATTTGGACCTGACGGGAGGATACACCCACGACTCCTCTATGTGAGGGTACCTGGTGCGTGTCAAGACTGGCAGCCAACTAGAAGCTTCGGTAGGCCCAAGATCAGCCCACCCGAAGCATAGACGGCTGCACCGACATGGAGTCTAAACCGACATGGAGTCCAAAGCGTGGCCTCCAAAACTAGCTAGATTAGGCAACTCTCTATGTAAACCTAGACAGACTCCTCGTGATCTAGCCTACTATATAAAGGCTGAGTGAGGGGACGTCTAGGGCGCTCAATAATCTCCTCGAAATACTTTCGGCCTGAGCTATCTCGCCGGAACCACAACTGTAATCGCCGCCACCATATAATACATCGAGCAGGAATAGGGGTTTTACCGATCAAGGGCCCTGAACCTGGGTAAATCCTTGTCTCCTATTAGCCGACGATATCTCCAACCTTGCACTCCTTATCTTACGATTAAACCCACGGTTACTAACCATGGGATTTTTCGAGGCTAATCCTCGTCGATTGGCGCTGACCGTGGGAAAGTTGCAGGTTGGAGTCACGATCTCGGCGGTTCCATCACAAAGCAATCGGTAACCCGGCTACTTCAGCGACGATCCAAGCAAGAATCGATCTACTCGGAACCCTCAACCTCACCGCGTTCTTTCCGATCCCACGATAGAGCATGCCTAGTTGGGACACCAATCTGGTCCAAGCTGTTGGGCGTTTTTGAAACTATATCAAGCGGCAAACCACCCGCCGATCCACAAGCCAGACTCAGTCTAAATCCACAAAATCAAGGCCAGTTAAGACGGTGGAAGTCAAAATCAAATTTCCTCTCGATTAGGCAGTCGAAAAGGCGGCGACTCCTGGCACCATCCATACCACTCACCAAAAATCAATAGGCCAATATGACCTTACCGACCAACCACACGATCTTTATTAAAAAAATCGAGAGGTTTTCATCAACGATGGAATCGATATGGACCCAAGGTATCACTCTCGCAATAAAAATTGTCCGAGAAACCACTCGCGCAGGTATTGAGTTGTGAGCAATCAATCCATGAAGCAAAGACAGTAGCAACAGGGCGACTCGAACACTCTCACACCCCAAGAACAGTTGGATGGGGTTTGCACAATCCACTGTTTTGAGGACGACAAAGGAAGGCCCGGAGCGAGCCACACCCTTTGGAACTGCCGAATCTTCAACGAACTCTCCATAGCACATAAGGAAGACGTGTAGCACAGATTAAAGCGCACCCGAGGAGCGGCCCAGAATTAACACACGACTGAGAGGAAGCCTACCCACCGGCCCTCGGCCGGGTATGCATTATCCAAGAAGGGTTCCCCTCGAAAAAGAAAGAATAAGTAGGCACCCTCCAAGCTTACATGGCCATGACACTCCAAGTAAAAGAACCCTGCTACCTATGTGACTCAGAGGTCAGCATCACCTTTTCACAAAGAGACCACCCACCGGCAACTCCAAGACCGGGACACGCCCCACTATTCCTCGAGGCGCAGATAGGAGGCTACGACATGTCGCGAGTATTCATGGACGGTGGCAACAGCATGAACGTCATCTTCTCCAACACCCTACACATGATGTTAATCGCGCGCTCCACTACTAGGGAAATAGCTATACATGGAAAGCTTATTAGTGGCGCATAGAGAAGGCCATGCGCCACCATTAGTTAGGGGTGGCGCACTTGAAAATAATGCGCCTTATGGGTGGCGCATTTACAAAATGCGCCACCCCTAAGAGCTTAGGGGTGGCGCATTCTGTAAATGCGCCACCCATAAGGTCCGTAGGGGTGGCTCATTTCTCTAATGCACCACCCATAAGAGCTTAGGGGTGGCGCATTTCGCCAATGCGCCACCACTGACTTTCTATATGCGCCACTAAATGCCTAGAGCTGCCCTTATCTACTCCACCCCACCTACCACCTGTCATTCACTCCACACAATTCTCAAACTAGATCCACTCTTCTCACCCTAGATCTATTCGGTTTTCTCCTCCTCCCCACCTCATTTCTTCCATTTATCCATCGATACTTGGCATTACATCTATTTTGTTTCATATTGAAGTAAGTGGATGTAAGGCCCGATATGCGGTACTGTTTCAGATCTAGATGTTTCCATCTAGATCCGGGGACGTGTCACAACCCCAAGCTAGGTATGTCCTAGGTTTAGCAAGTCACTTTGCATCATGTTAAATATTTCAAAAGAAATTGAAATGGGAGAGAGAACACCCCCAGATGAATTTAATTCAAATGGCCAGATAAAAAGTTGCTCCAAAAATTCCTTTTGTATTTTTGAAAAGTCCCATAAATGAGTGGGATCACATATCAAGTGATGTGGGACCAACCCCATGCTCATGGATTTTTCAAATATTCAAACAGGAGCATGGATTTAAATTTAAACCCCTATTTGAATTAAAGTTCAAATTATTTGAATTTTAAAAATGTCCAAACTTTATAAGTGGCTAGTCTAATATAATATGAGGCCATATAAAAAGTTTCAGCATTTTAAAAAATGCCTAGCTATTTATTTTAGCATGGCCAACATATTACAGAAAAGAAAACAGAAAAGAAAAGGGAAAAAGGCTTACCTCACATCTGGCCCAGCTCATCCCCCAGCCGGCCCAAGCCCACCTCCAGTTTTGGCGTCTTCTTCCCCGCGCCCACAAGCTCCTCGCTGTTTTGCATGCAGACGCCGCCGCCGCCCCCTTGCCACGTCCTGCTCGCCGTGGACGACCTCTAGGCCTCTAGACTCGCCACGGAGATGCCCTGCACCTCCCTGCTCACTCTCCCCCTCTCGCCGCTGCCTCTCTCGCGCTCTATGCGTTTTCCCCAATTCATCCGAGCGCCGCCGGAGTTCATCGCCGTGAGAAGCTGCAGCCACCGTCGACTAGAAGGCCAGCCAACATGTCCATCGTGCGCAGCGTCGCCGTTTACCCCGACCTGGAGAAGATGGAGTCCTAATCGAGCCCCAGGACGACACAAGCTTCATCGAGAGCTCGCCGGACCCGCAAGTCGCCGTCGTCGAATACTCCGGCCACAGACCCTCTCCGACCACGCCACTGCCTCCATTGAACTCACGGTGAGCTCAAGGTTCACCCGAGCCATTCCATCGTCTTTCTCCTCCTCTCTAGCACAATCCGCCATGGGAGACGGAGCTTCTCGCCGCCGGGATCCATGGCGACGACCACCTGTAATGAAATCGAGCTCGCCTCCTTGTCAGTCGTCTTCGCCGCGCTCCACTGCGTCGATTTATCCCTTTGCTGCTTCAAGTAGGGCTCCACATCAAGTTTTGCCTCGAGCCCGAGCCACGGCCGCCGCTAGGGCTTGGCGCCGGCGTCGCTCCGGTGAGTTTCAGCCCCCCTGGCTGGCTTCATTCGATGCGGCGCTCTCCCAGCTCCAATTTGATGCCACTTGCGCGTAAAATGCGTGCCCAGAGCATGTTCCCCTGCACTCCGGCGTTCTCTGGTTCGCCGGAACCTCGCCGCCAGCAAGGTCCACGTGGGCACGTGGTTAGCCACCTTGACCCCACCCCCAGTGAGGCTGCCAGGTGGGCCCAGACCCCTGCTAATCCTCTGGATTAGTATTAGTCAAAACAAATTGTTTAATTAACAATACAGAGACAGACAGGTGGGTCCCAGCAGTCAGCCCCCCCCCCGATGTCACAATGACATCATGTTGACGCAATAAACCCTTTTACGGATTAAAAGAAGTACATAATTTTTCAGAAAATGCAATAAACTTTGGAAATTCATAATTAATTCATATTAACTCCAAATTGGACAAATAATATGTCTCAAATTATCAGAAAAAATACAAGGATTCTGAACATGCAACTTGTTTCTATGTTTGACCATTTTAAAAAGGGGTGAACAGTAGCAAACATGCATATGGATCCTTTTTGAATTCAAATTTGGAGTGAATTTTCAAACGATTTTGCAACACACTTCTTTTAGATGGATTCATCCACACATCAGAGGCTTTACCTCACATTTACAACATCACATCATGATCAACCTTTTCAAATGAACTTTCATGCATTCAAATGCATTTGAAATTCATCGATAAATCAAATGGAGTTTGAATTTGCAATTCAATTGCAATATACTCCTTTTAAATGGAATTTTCCACGCAATGCAACCATCAACATCACCATTACAATCTTATTCATGTGATTGTGCATTGTACATTATGTTGATCCTATGATTGCCATGTTGCTGATAGAAGTGGAGCCGGAACCCGAGATCACCCCCTTCGTTGAAGACCCTGTGACTGAACCTCGTCAGCAAGGCAAGCAACCCCCCCATTGATCATGTCTACAAAATCGCAATTCCCTCTCAGTCTCTCTTATGCATGTTTAGGAGATCACCTTGTATCGATTCTACCGCATAGTTGAACCCATATCCGATGCATGACCTATCATCTTGTCACAGTAGTAAGCAAATCACAATCCTAGCCGACATAGGAGTTGACTGATATCATGTGGCCCCTGCAACTTTTACTGCTTATTGCATGCTTAGAGTTTACAATGAGGATGTTTTTGATGTGAGTCGGGATGATAGTGAACATGTTGTTGATGAAAGTGAAACTGTGTTGGTGAATCTACCGTAATACAAGGTGAACAATGAGAGGCTGTGTAGGAGTACACAGTGGGTTGTCCCGTTGAACACCGCCCTAAGCCCGAGTTCTTGTGTGGTGATCTAAGACGAAGAGTACTACCACATGTTGGGCACATGGACCCCCGCTCAATCTACTAACTCACCCCTTCTCAGTTCAATGAGTCGCATTAGTTCGGAGTTCTGCTAGGTCTGTGGCACGGTCTGCGAAGTGGAAGATCGGCTATTCAGACCGGCTTGGGACCCTTCACACATCTTCTGGGACCACATCGGTAAACCGGCCGGGTTCACGATGTGGATTCCAGCCCAGATAGGCGTCTCCATTGAATTTGAGTTGGCTGTGAGGTAAAAGTTGTGGGAATTATCCTCACCGGCACCTCTTGAACGGTGTCGAGTACAAAGGCGGTAACTGATAGTTTCATGTGTGTAGCAGTACACCCCTGCAGGGTTAATAAACTATTCGAATAGCCGCGTCCGCGGTAACGGACTACTTGGAGAGCTGTGCTCGATTATTAGACAACTTGAACTGGATACTTCTAAAACTCGCAAGATAAGCGTGAGTGCTATGGTGTGCTCCTCGTGGAGAAGTCGAGGAAGTAACCATAGTGGTGTAATTGGTTGGAGATGTAGTGGACTCGTGTACGCTTCTTACCTCAAGTCTGGTACTCGTAGTTCAGGACTAGCCAAGTCAAAGCTGGCACTTATGCAAGTGAAACCCCACCTCCCTTTACCTTGATACATGTGCATGAGTAGTATAGCTCCTACGTAAGTCTTGCTGAGTACGACTTTGTACTCACGTTTGCTTATTCTATGTTTTAGATGAACCCAACGACCCCGATGGTGGCTTCTACCTGAAGCTCGAAGAATGAAGACTCAGACCAAGACCAAGCTAGTGTAGTCCCAGTCAGACGACTGTTCCCTCGTGGAGGGATTGTTTTTAGATAAGGCTTCTCTAAGCCATTTGTTAAACTTGTCTGTACTCATACCTACTTTTCTTCCGCATGTTTGATGTAATGTTGGATCACAGACTTGTGATCTCTGTGTGCACTCTGTAAGAGTTTTTAATAAAGATGTATACATTGTAGAGAATTGCAATGATACCTGCTGTTCATACTAGACATGTGTGTGCTGCGTGTATGTTTATAACATGCATGTCTTAGTATGGGTTTTCGAGACCTTAGTTGTGATCTGGCTGGCGGTCTTTTATACACCAAGTGGCCCTTAGATGTGCGCAGCTTGGGGCATTGCAATGCGATTGCTCGAGACTCTGTCTCATGCACACTTTGATGTATGATCGAGCCCACCCTAGACCCCGACTAAGTGATCGGGCTGGAGTAAGTCTATGTAAGAGTTATGAGTTGTCGATAGTATGGTTGAGGCGACTTGTCTGTGAATATGAAAGTTCATCACCCATATCATTTAGACTTGTGTGCGGACGATGAGGACCCATCTCAGTTGATCATCCGGCCTGGATGGGATGCCCCTCACGTACGATGCTTTCCGAGAACGTTCTATGCTTGGCCTTGTCTTCTTAGATAAGTGGGTACGGTTCTCGGCTCTCCATATGACTATGTCGTTGCGGGACTTGCATACGCTAACCCCGGGTCCCGACAGGACGAAGCACATATCGGTCCCACCGCGACATATGACGAAGTCATACACCCCGGATTCCAACATGATATCACAACATTACAGATACAAGGATACAACATCTCATACAAGATATATGTCTGAGTACAGACTACAATCAAATGCCTATTGGCAAAGAGAAAAACATCGATCCCATAACCACACGGGTCCAGGCCCTCCGCCGGGATCCGCCTAACTAGTCGTCGTCGAGTCTCCACGTGAAACGTCGATCACCATACCTGTTGTCGATCAAGAACCCTGAAAAGAGATTGGGGGTAGTATCATGAGTACAGAAGTACTCAGCATCCAACTGTAGTGGTCAACTGACCCAGCAAGGACTTCATCACTCGTCATTCTAGGACAACTAGTAGTTTACGGTAAGGAAGGGGTAAGTGGTGAGGTTGCTGCCGCACTAGCATTTATGAAGTGGCTAACGATCTAGAGAGTAAGATAAGAAGCCAAGCATTCGATGAGGAATCACCTCCAAGAAGTCTTGCTATCAACTACTACGCAAACATAACACCTATCCTATCCTTGTCCTCCTCTTCGCATCCCGACGAAGAAGAAGCAGTCAAGGCACACACACACACATTGATCTAGTTATATTAAGATTATCTCAGTTGTTGTTGTCTATGAACAAGGAGTAGGTCTCAAGTCGTCCATAACCGTGGAGACGGCTTCTCGAAAAGATTTAACCCTGCAGGGGTGTATCAACTGCCCATTACAAGCCTCCGCACGCACGCCCATCTCTCTCAGTTTCTACCCATCACAGGCAGCCATTTTATGATTTAGTCCGGAGAGATCCGGAACGACAGGTCCCTCTAACTAACAACGCACAAATCCGGGTGGCCCACGGTGAGTCGACATCACACTCAAAAGCCGGCCGCGCTCTCGAATCGGCATCTACCGTCTAGACGAGGTCGGGTTAGTTTCCCAAACAGATGTGGACAACCCCCTAGCTCCATGGGGTGGACCAACAAGAGAAACCATGTCTCCGCTGGCCCAAGTTGTTTGAAATCTGCCGGCCGCGGACCAGTCACACACACGTTTCAAATGGTAAATCAGCTTGGGCCACCACTAGAAATGTTTGAAGCTAGGTAGGTAAGAAGAGGGGACCCCATAAAATCCCACACGCGGTTAGGCACGCTCAGTCTTAAAACCAATACCCGGAACTCGGATCCTAGATGACTCGAATGGAACAAAGCGTCGGGGCGTGATAGCCTAGACCTTCCATCCTTCGTCGAAAATAGTCAACATTATAATAATCATATCATCAACAACAATATAATAATGTGATATCCCAAACCCAGGAGTAACAGGGTAACATCGTAGCATCCTAAGCATGCATACTAAGGAGGGGCTGAGCAACGAGCAATAGTAACATAGCAGTACATGGTTTGCTGGGAGGGGACATGGCTGTACCGGTTTGAAAGAGGATGTAAACATGTGGTAGGATCAAACATCGAACCTAACCTAGACTAGCATGCAAACCGCTGGTTGAAATAGAATGGATCATAAGTAATGTATAGTCCTTGCCTGTTGATAAGTCTGGTTCCGAAGGTGTAGTTGATCGCAAGCTCGCATCGGCTCCGAGAGGTACCCGCGGAAGTACACAAGACGATAAACACTAGAAAGCAATCAACGAGCAAGCACTCTATTACTACGGGGCAACACAAGATCAAGAAGACATCACACGACACGGCAACGCGATACGGATCTATCGTCGAGAACGGTTACTAACAATTTAAGTAGGGTATCGGTCACACACGCCGAATACCGCACGTTTACGGTGGTTCAAGTTGCTTAGCTACAGGTGATCAACCAACAGTTGTTAACATGTCAACTCAAGCAAGAATGGAATAGCACACAAACACGGCAAGAGGTGAAGCATAAAGAAAACTATCTATGCTAGTTAATTTAAGTGAGGCACAACCTAAACATGCCATAACACTAAGTGTCGCACGATGATTAAAACATTTGGTACTGTTGTGTCCTAAACGATATTTTAGGTTGGTTAACAACAGAAAAAAAACGCATAAACACAAAGTACAAGAAAAACTAATCAAGTTACATATAAAGAACACCCCAAACGGAGTTACGGTTAAAAAGATATAAGCAAAACAAGTTTGGAACACAATCTGCCAACATCACGAAGCACAATTTAGAGCAATGCATAAACAGATTAATCAATGCAAACATGCTCACAAATAATATGGAACTAAATTAGACATGACATGGAAGGCATGGCCAAAAGAATCATGCAAAAAGACATCATAGATCAAAAGATATTAAGCAAACAACATGGCATAGTGACGTTACAGACTTAGAGAAAAACAGAGGTGGCTGTCAAAAACAGCAGCATAGCAACTTTGGAGAAGAATATCTATATGACCAGGAATGCTAACATGAAGATGCACTACATGTAATGAAAGTAGACATGATGCTTAACATTATGCAATTGGAATCACTGAATTCCGATAAACGGTCGCGACACACTCGTCAACCGAAGTTGCAATAAAATAACAGTTTCATCAACAGCAGCACAATAACATCAGGATCACCACTTTGGAGCAAGATTTAATATAGCTAAAGCAGTAAAACATGACAAGTTAAAGCATTGAAATGAAGTAAACATGATTCTAAACACATAGGAGAAAGAATCAAAGCAATAGGCCTCATGGATGAGTCACAATCATCATGGGAAGTTGCAACAAAATAATAACAGCAGCACTTAACAGGAAAAAGTAGCAGTTTAACGGCCTGATGCCCACTTTAGCACACAATTTCAAAATCAAGATGAGCTCAAATGCAAAAACTTTCTACATACGAATGCTAGAGCACGCAAAACTGAGCAACTTTTGTTTTGGGGGCACGTTCATCGGAGCTACGGTTTAACGGGAAACTACCGCGCAAAAACATATCAGAAGCAATAAACCTGGGACTTAGCAGAAATTTAGTACAAGAAAGAAAAAAATAGAGACTAAAAAAAATAAAAAAGGGGGGGGGGGCCTCACCCATCTTGGGCTCGGCCCAACTGTGGCTGGAGATGCCTGCTGGGCTCGGGAGGAGCTGCTGGGCCCTCGTGGGCGCTGGCGCAGGTGGGCCGCCCTGGGCAGGCCGGCCCAGCCGGCATTTGGGGTGGCCGGCCGGTCGTCCCCGTCCCGATCGGGCAGGACAGGCGGCGGCGGCGCCTCCCGTCGACGGCTCGCCGGCGCGGTGGAACGAGGAGGGCAGGAGGGGCGCGGATCTTGGAGCAGCGGCGGCCGGAACGCCGGATCCATGCGAGGCGGCGGCGCAAAGGCCTCGGGGAGGCCGAGAACGACGCGGCCATCCATGGCGTGGCGGTGCGGCGACCTCGCGCCGGTGGCAGACCTGCGGGAGGAGGCGAGATAGTCAGGGGGCGGTGAGGTCCAAGGAGGAGGGGAGGAGCGCGGGGAAGGAGAGGGGAGGCCGCGGCGGCTGGTCACGGCGAGGCTCGCCGGCGTGGAGGTGCTCCTCCATCGGAAGAGGCACGGCGGCGGCGATCCATCCCGGCTCTGGCCCGAAGCGGGCCACGGCGGCGGTGGGGAGGGCCCTGCGGGGCCCGGTTGGCTGGAGGTGGCTGTGGGAGCCACTTGGACGGCTGGGAGCCGTTGATCTCTGGATCGAACGGCTGGGAGAGGCTGGGATCTAGGGTTTCGGGATTTGGGGGTCTATAGCTGCGAAAATGGGGGTTATTTTCTAGATCTGGGGGCTGGTGGTCTCTATATAGGGTAGGTTGGCTGGCTAGTTTACGTAAAAGCCCTCGGTACCCCTCTCGTGCGTCCAGCGATCGCGTTCGTGACCGCCGAGACTCCGTACGGACTCCGATTCCGATGAAATCTCGAACCACGCGCTCAGCGCGTCGAGCCCGTCGTTCGTACCTCACTGCGGTGACATTCCGACAACATTTTTCGGTGACCCATAAAATAATCCGTTTATTAAATAAACGGGGTTTTCGATCTGGTGGCGATGGCTGGACTTGTGCAGTTTCGCGACGATGATCGGGTGAAACCCGGTGTCGCAAAGGTCGAGTGTCAGGGTGGCAAGGGTCGGTCTTCGTCCGATACGAGATAAGAGGGGAAAAAATAATCTCCGATCGATAAATCGGGGATGCAAACACCGCAACAAATCAGACAATCAAACAATTCACACCGAAAACAATTTTTTTAATTTTTGTGAAAACTGTGCTGTTACAGTGGACCTCCTCCCAAACTCTTTTGTTCCATTTATGACCCATATACTTGCCTTTATTAGCTTGGGGTTTGTTGTATATGTGAAGCTTGGGTTTGATGTATATGTGAAGCTTGTGGTGGTTTGTTGTATATGTGAAGCTTATGGTGGTCTGATGTATATGTGTATCTTGAGTGGCCAATGTTTTGCCGAAATGTCGATTCATTTCCGTTTCGGAAAATTTCTGTCGCACTCTCCGCATGCTCCCATGCATTATTAGGGAAGGTCATGCCGAATTTTTCCGGCGACGAATGTGATATATAATTGTGTTGCTCTCTCCGTGCACGCAGGTGATCGACCATGGTCCGCGAGATGCTGAGCGATATCACCGTGGCTAGGTGGATGCAATGTGCGACAAACGACATGCTAAGGAATAATAGGTCGGATATAAGATGTCCGTGTCGGAGATGCAAACTGCAGTGCGTGACCGAGCCTGATTCCGGAATATTGCAAAGACACCTGAAGCGTAATGGTTTGATGGATGGCTACACACGGTGGATAAGTGATGAAGCTCGTGAGGAGGAGGACGTCAATGGTGGGGCGCCAGTAAATGAGGAAGGGCAACCAGAAAACAGCGGCGGGCGAGAAGACGAAGAGCATCCCGTACATGATCATGAAGAAGATGCCGAAGCAGATCATGTAGATCAAGATTCCGGACATGAAGATCAAGATGTCGGACATGATGAGGATTCAAGCTGGGTGCAGGACCCTCATGTTCAAGAGCTGCTTGTCAAAGAGGCGTTGAACGCAAGAGGTGCAGCTAGAGAGAAAGCCAAGATGGCACAACTCGAGAAAGACGCGATTACGAAGTTGTACGAAGGATGCAACGACGGGGATACCCGCTTGAATGTAACACTTGGGGCTATGGAGATGAAGGCAAAACACAAATGGACCGACGAAAGCTTCGATGATAACATGGCATTCTGGCACGATCGTCTTCCGAAGGGCAACACGTGCCCAACTAGTATCATTGATCCAAGAAAGTCCTTTGCCCTCTCGATCTTCCGCACGTTAAATACCACGTCTGCATAAATGATTAGACGATCTATCGGGGTGAGGACGAAGATAAAACCACATGTTCGGTGTGCGGTGTTATTCAATACAAGAGAGGGAAGAAAGTTCCTAGAAAAGTGGTATGGTACTTTCCGATCACTCCTCGTCTGCAGAGGTATTTCGTAGATCCCGAGGAAGCAAAGCTCATGACCTGGCACACGGATAGAAAGAAGCTAAAAGAGGATGACCCGAACCCGGATCCGGAAAAGGAGGACATGCTGAGGCACCCTTCAGATGGTAGTCAATGGACTGCGTTGGACCTCGAATACCTAGATTTTGGGAAAGAACCAAGGAACCTCAGGATTGGTGTGAGCGCCGATGGAGTCAATCCGTTTGGCTGCCTGAGCAGCACACACAGTACCTGGCCCGTGTTTGTATGCATATACAACCTTCCCCCCTGGAAGTGCATGAAGAAAAAGTACATAACAATGTGTATGCTAGTTCAAGGGCCGAAACAACCAGGTACGGACCTCAATCTATATCTGCAGCTGTTGAAAGAGGAGCTAGAAACGTTATGGAAAGACGGAGTCAATACGTGGGACGCCGCGGCAAAAGAATATTTCCCAATGAAAGCCACGGTGATCACGACGGTGCACGACTATCTCGGATACGGATATTTCTCAGGGCAGGTGGTCCAAGGATTCTGTGCATGCGTTAGGTGCATGGATAATACAACGTACCGCCAGCTACCAAAAGATCCCGGATCTTCAAAAACCGTGTTCCAGGGGTCTCGGAGGTGGCTTCCCAAGAAATATGCGTGGAGAAAATAGGGACATCTGTTCGATGGAAGCGAGGAGCTCCGAGCACCCCCAGCTGGAAGGAGCGGCAAAGAAATAGACAACTTGCTGAAAACTTGGAAAGAGTGCCCCGCGCCAGGAAAGAAAAAAAAGAAGACTTAGCCGTTGATGAGGGTATGGAAAGAGAGTTCTGTTTTCTGGGATTTGGAATACTGGAGTCTACTCCGCAGTCCTCATAGCCATGATCTAATGCATATCACAAAGAACGTCTGCGAGAGCTTGTTTGGCACACTGCTCAACATGCCGGAGAAGACCAAGGACGGGCCAAAAGCAAGGAATGACTTGAAATTTATGGGCATCAGGAGGGAACTTCACCCCCCTAGTGACGACGATGATGAGCTAGAGGAGGAAGAGGATACAGAAACGCAAAACTCTCGCAAACGAAAAAGGACGACCAAGAAGAAGACCGGTATTGATCACTGCCCCCCGGCATGCTTCACTCTGTGCGAGGAGGAGATCAAGCGGTTTATCCACTGCCTCATAGGAGTAAAATTTCCAAACGGCTACGCGGGGAAAATAAGAAGATACCTAGACCAGGCGAAGCAGCGTTTCAGCGGGATGAAATCTCATGACTGTGTCGTGCTGATGACGCAGATTCTCCCGGTTGCGATGCGAGGGATAATGGACGAGCATGTCCGTAAAACGTTGTTTGGCCATTGCAACTTTTTTGACGTCATCTCCCGGAAGTCGATTTGCGCTACGCAACTCAAAAGGCTACAGGAGGAGATCGTGCTCATACTATGCGAGCTTGAGATCTATTTCCCGCCCGCGTTCTTCGACATTATGGTGCATCTGCTGATCCACGTCGTGGAGTATATCGTCCAACTCGGGCCTGCGTTTCTGCGCAGCATGATTCCGTTCGAAAGGATGAATGGACACATCAAAAAATACGTTCATAACAGGTCCCGTCCAGATGCAAGCATAACGAAGGGCTTTCTAACCGAAGAGTGCATCTCTTTTTTCACGAATTATCTCAACACCGAGAACCCTGTTGGTCTGGCCGTCAACAAGCACTTTGGCATGACCGATGGGTGTGGTCACCAAGAGGGAAGCCGCGCAATGCATGTCAACTTTGACGGTCGAGACATCGACTTTGAAAGAGCAAGCCTAGTCGCGCTACAACACATCCAGCGGGTCGATACTTGGATAGTAAAGCACAAGGATTTAATCAGGAAGAAGTACTGTGACCAGGGCCTGCAGATAACGGACCGAGATCCACGGCTAATCAAAGAGCACAACTACGGTTTCATGACTTGGTTCAGGGACGAGCTTCGTGCTAATCCCCCTCGAAGGAACGCTTCCGAGGAAGAAAATATGATATTCACCTTGTCATAGGGTGCCGCACGCAACATGATGACCTATCAAGCATATGATATCAACGGCTACACATTTTACACGGAGGAAAAGGAAAATAACTGCGATTACCAGAACTCAGGGGTAACAGGGATATTCTACACCGATGACGTCAAGGAAAGATTCTATGGAAGGATTGAGGACATATGGGAGCTCGACTACCGTGGAGAGAAGGTGTTGATGTTCCGTGTGAGATGGGCCAATAGCATCGTAAAAGAAGACCGGTACTTCACCACCATGGTTATACCCGAAGCCAAATCCAAGTCTACGGGCGCAAACGTCACCACGAAAAATGAGCCATGGGTACTGGCTAGCCAAGTGGACCAATGCTTCTTCATTACCGACCCATCAAATCCGAGCCGCGTTGTAGTGAGGAGAGGCAAAATAAACATCATCAGAATGGATGGAGTCGCCAACGAGCAAGACTTTGAAAAGTACGGCGACCCGAAGATGGAGGATGACTACGCCGCTCAGGATACATACACCACAACCCTACCGAGGAAAGGTCTCTTCCCGTTCAAGAGGAAAAGTGAAGGCGTCCCGGGCCTAAATTATTCAACCACGACAAAGAAGGGCAAGAAGAAGATTGTGAGGAAACGATAGCTAGATAGCTAGCTCCAAATTTAAGAAAAATATTTTGTAATTCATGATCACTTTGTGTATGAATGGATTTAATATGCACTTTGTAATTGATGATCACATTCTTAGGTTTGAAGTGTATGAAAGTCGATCATACACAATTGAAGCATCATGCCTAACTCCTTAAAAAGATGAAATGGCCATCTACACCTTGTAATTGACGATCACATTCTTATGTTTCCAAATGCCGCTACACCTTGTGTTTGTGGATCTTGGTTCGGCGACGACACGGTTAATGCATGGTACGTGGATCGATAGGATGAGTAACATAATGATGGGAAGGAAGGCCATGGCGTTGCTAAAAAACCCAGAAGAAATGAACCTGAAAACACACCGATGGGAAGATAACCTCAAGCAAGCAACACACATCAAACACAATCTTTGTTGTTACATACTTACAATATACTCCAAGAAGAAGAAATGGAAATATTCATTCATAATGTGACAAGGCATGTTTAACAAAAACATAATTCAACAAAAAAATAAAAAAACGCTTAGGGGTGGCGCATATTGCCGCAATGCGCCACTAAGTGCTCTTATGCGCGGCGCATTTTGCTGGAATGCGCCACCAAAAGGTTTCTTATGCGTGGCGCATTTCACCAGAATGCGCCACACATAAGAAACCTTATGCGTGGCGCATTTCAGAGAAATGCGCCACCCCTAAGCCTTAACCTCCATCACCCCCTCCCCTTGCCTGTGCCCACACCCATTCGATCGCCCCTATCCCTAGCCGTTGCCGCCGGAGCACACCAGAGCACACCGGAGCACACCGGAGCCCCTCGACGCCACCGCGGAGGGCACACCGGATCCCTCACCCCTGCCCCTCGACGCCACCGCGAAGGAGCCCACCGGAGCCGTCACCCCTGCCCCTCGACGCCACCGCGGAAGAGCCGCCGATGGGCGCAGTCCCACCGTAGCCGCCCCGCGCCACTGTCCATCGTCCGGCGACCCCTCCCCGCCGTCCCGCTCGCCATTGCCAGGTACATCCCATACTCCCCCCTCTCCCCTCCATCTTTGCCTCGCGCTCGGCCGCGGCCCGCTCGCCATTGCTGCTCTCCATGAAGCAAGTCAGATTCACACATCAAAGAAATATTAACACATCAAAAAAATTATGTCATCCAGTGCAAACATATATGCAAAAAATATACTGCATCTTAGTTGATTTGTACAAAGCTCATCAAAAAAACTGAATTTTCTGAATTTTTATGCGTATAGAACAAGAAGTTTCTGGATGCATATAGAACAAGCCATTTTTTAAAATATAAAACCTCCTCTGATCAAAATTTTGCATTTGTGGAAGTGATAGTAGTAGTTTTTTAATTTCTTCAAAAAAATTGATCGTTGTTATGCAAGTCAGTAATTCCTCTTTGTAGCAAGCTTAAAAAAATTCCTCCTTGTAGCGGACAGAGATCCAGTGGCATGCCCATGGCATGTCACCGGTGAACAGTATTGTAACATGCGCCCATGCATCAACCCTTCAAACGCTATCCAACGTGCCTCCATTTTGTATGAGGCCGTGCCTCCGTTTTATATGAGGTCGTGCCTCCATTTTGTATGAGGCCGTGCCTCCGTTTTATAAGAAGTCGTGCCTCCATTTTATAAGAAGTCGTGCCTCCATTTTATAAGAAGTCGTGCCTCCATTTTGTATGAGGTCGTGCCTCCGTTTTATATGAGGTCGTCCCTCCATTTTGTATGAGGAAGTGCCTCCATTTTTTATATAGTCATGCCTCTGTTTTGTATGAGGTCGTGCCTCCATTTAAATGAGGTCCTGCCTCCGTTTACGTACAAATAACAAACAATAGCAGATTTACTAGTGAGACAAGCAATAATATTTTATTCTGGATGATTGTTGGCCGTTGGATGACGTTTGAAGGGCTGATGCATGGCCGCATGTTACGGTACTGTTCACCAGTGACATGCCATGGGCATGTCACTGGATCTCTGTCCCTTTGTAGCAGCAGGAGTGATACTAGTTTCATCCTTTTGGAAATTTTTGAGGTGCTTGGACTTTTCAACTCATATTATGTCTTGGCAATTGCGTTCATGATTTGATATGCATGTGCTAGTCGGATGTTATGGAAGCCCATAGCTGTCTTTGCATATGCTAGTTGGCTGATGATTCATTTATAGGATGAAGCTTATATAATTCATTCATGGATGTTTAGGAACTGGAGTATGTGGTATAATGAGGTGAAATACTGAAATCGAGAAACCAATAAATTTCACAAAATCTTTTGAGATGACATGAGATGAAAGAACTACTATGCATTTTTTTCAAATTTTGTAGCAAGTTTGTGACATGAACAACTTTGCAATACAATTTTTTATCTAATTTTCTTGTTTGACTCTTATATGCTTTAGTAAAAATTAAAAAAGAGAGAGGAGAAAAACCAGTGTGTGTGTGTGTGTCCTACATCTTATGTTCATGCTTATTAAATATTTTTGTTGCTTGCTGCCATTTCTTAGCAAGCATAGCATATGTTCTTATTAAATATTTTGCTAGCCTATATATATGTTGTGCACGTACAAATCATTATCCCCTTTCTCCCGAAATGTTGATTAACTTCCGTTTCGGTTGAGAATGGGGCACTCTCATGTTAAGAAAAAGAGCAAAGGTCATGCCGAATTTTTCCGTGAATTCGTGCATGACCTTTGATATTCTTCTTAACATGAGAGTATTTGAATTTTTTTATTGTCCTAATTAATTAAGTAGTTGCTTTTCTTAATATTGTACTAGTGCAAACATGTCGACCGGAGCCGACGCCGGTCCTTCTTCTCAGCCGGGAGAAAAAAGGAAGCAATTTTGGGACTACTCCCAAGAGGAGGTCGAGGAGCAGAGAGAAGAGGAAGTACCTCCGGCCGAGGAGGAGTATGAGGAGGAGATAGAGTCGGAGTCCGACTCATCGGATGATGACTTGGAGGAGGAGGCCGGTACGACAGACGGTGAGAGGAACATCGGAGAGGATGATGGGAACGGTGGCTCCAAAACAGATGGTACCCAGTCGAAGAAGAGGAATCAGAAACCAACCAAGGTCGGCGTCATCAGGCAAGAGTTTACGGTTGTGACCGCCGTCGGGATTCTTAAAGAGCCCGAATGTTTTTCGGAAGGGTACGGCCGTCGTGAGAATTCATTATTGTCAGCTTCTTATCAACAAGCTGCACGGACGATACAAGTTTACGGAGCCGTACGATAACACCAAACTCAGAAGGAACAAAGTAAACACATGGGCCCTCAGGAAGATGAGCAAGGGCTTGTCCAGATGGAAAACCCGGGTGAAGAGGGCAATTTTTTAAAAGAACAAAACCTGGGAGGAGCTCAAGGAGAAAGAGTCGTTGATCGACGAAGCTACCTACAACCTTTTCAAGGCTAGGTGTGAGTCCGAGCAAGCCAAGGCCGCTAGTGCAAAGGGAAAGGCCATGCGGTCGCAGGTCATAGGTAACCACCGTCTCGGAGCCGGTGGTTACAAAAGTTCCAAGCCTAAATGGGACAAGGAGGATGCCGAGTACGCCGCTGCGGGCATACCTAACCCCGTCCAACAATACAAAGATGATCCACAGACCGAATTCTTTGTGAGGGCCCGGAGCTATAAGGACAAAGAAACCTCGAAAATAATTATCGATCCTAAGATTCAGGAGTTTACGACTGCCGTGGTAATTAGTTTACCACGCGACCTTGTCGATTGAATTCTCAAGTGAAGTTCACAATTTCTTAATGTTTCACATTCTTTTTGCAACAAGCGGAAATGAAAATCGCCTCATCGCAGGAGTCGTCGGTTAAGCCGGCCGGCCCGTGGGACAACGCCTTTAATAGGGCGTTGAACAAGGTCAAGAAGGTTGACGACGTGACGGCGAAGCCATCGTCAGCCGGCCGTCTGGTCGGCTTTGGTGTAGACCTAAATTGGTCTGAATATTATGGAAAACCGGCGGAGCAGTCCGGTTAGAGGGGGCGCAAGGCGAGAAGGACCGAAGAAGATGCCGCTTATGTTCGTGGACTGGAGGAGAAGGTGAACATGCTTCCGCAGCTTGTCCAGGACGAAGTGGCGAAGACGATGAACGCTCTCCTTCCAGATATGATGCAGTCGCTCGTGAATTGGCAAGCACGTGATGGACAAGGGCCCATACCAATCCCCAGCATGGTCGGCAGCAACTCGGGCACCGCGGCGCCTGCAGTCCCGACTCCCGACGTATTGGTGACTCCGTTCGCCAACACCACGGAGGCGGCGCCGGACGTGATGTTAACTCCTCCAGACACGATCGAGCCACCGGGGCATAACAATAATTCACCCAGCGGCAGCGCAAATAGGGCGACTGACGCCATGGGAGGCAGCGCGCCCTCCGTCTCTTGCATGCCCGCCGTCATCGTCGGGGTCTCTTCACTAGCCGACCTCGACGCCCTCAAGGTAACTATAAGCGTCTGGAACTCAAACGAGGAATTCATCTCCTTGCCTTTTTTAGTGGAATCTCTCTGATGCCGTACATGCATATATATATATATATCTTTCGCAGGAGGACACTCCATGCATTCTATTACAAGTCGTGGACGGCAAGTTGAAGGATGTTGCCAAAGGTAAAATCATTCAACCACAAAATTGAATCATGCACAATATGCCGATGGCACCGGAGATGCATAGGGTTCAAATCTCTCTTGTGATTTCGGGCTACGAGACAGTTGAACCTCCCATTCAACCCCCCCGGATACGATGAGGACGAGCCGGCAGTCCTCAGTGACTGTTTCAACCAAACATGCCTATGGCCGAAGAGCCAAATGCGTTTAATGACGGGGGAAAGGGGCACCACACCTAGGACAACACCGCTAGTCATCGTGTCGGCGCCACATGATCCCGTCAGCGCACAACAAGAAGACGATGATCTTGATGATGATATCAGCGCCGACCAGTTCATCAATACTTTGTATGATGCTGATGACTTATTCATGCCTCCTGCTGAAGGATCCTATCAGCATGACAAGGAATCTCGCGGTCCAGCTGATCCTGCGGCGAAGCCTGCTTGCTCCACGCGTCTCTTCGCTGCTTCTCAGGAGATGTCTCCAGCAGCTTGCGCCTTCACCGAGCTTCAAGCAGATGCCACAAGGAGATCTATTCTCAACCCGTCCACACTCCATAAGGGGGCCACTGAGCAGATAAAGGCCGGTGAGCCCTCAAAATCAGAAAAGAAGAAGGGACGGAAAAGAAAGAAGAGCATCACTTCGAGTAGCCAACCTTCGATGCCGATCCGGGCTCAGGACGGGCCACCAAGACCCAAGGATCTCGCGTTTGAAATCCATGTGGCTGGTAGGGCGATGCTACCTAAGGACATGCTGGACCTTGCAACTTCGGATATGCAGAGTGTGCATCATAGTATTATGGCATTAGAGAAGATTCTTCTTCGAGAAGAGAATACCTCGTACCCGGTTTTCATGGCCAAGGTGCCACTCAACATGGGCTTCATCAACACTATCCCCGCGGATATGATAATCCTGCGATTTTCGGAGATCTTCAATTTGTACCATCTCAAGCGGCTGGACCATAGCCTTATCCGTCTTTACTCGCTCAACCTTTCTATGAGTATCAAGAGAGATAAGACCCCGAGCGTCGCGATATTGGACCCCTTCTACATGCGTGAAAGCATCTTGATGGACGACGGGGACGCGGCTCTCGCGGCGGGGTACATCACAGACTTCATGCTACAGAACGCCGACAAGGATTCATTTCTTATGACCTACTCTCGCAAGTAAGTCATTCGCTCGCCTCCGTAGCATATATGCTTTCTTAGCTTTCCATTGTCCTCTTCCAACATTCCTTTTGGATTGTTTTTATTATGCAGTGAGGATCAAGACTGCGTGCTCATCTGCTTTTCACCGCAACACTCGCAAGCCGTGTATTTAGACTCGGGGAGTGTGAAGAAGAAAGATTACAAGTATATCATGAGAGTTTTGGATGATGCTCTCGTCGGCTACATAAAAGCCGGAGGCAAGATCATGAAGCACAAGTTCAGGAAAAATCAGCCTGGCGTGAACGTGTTCAACCACGTAACGCAGTTCCCGTGCGTCAAGCAGCCGGCTGGCAGTGTGAGGGATGCGTACTACGCTCTTCATCACATGAGGGCGATTGTACAGGAACAACACAACCCTACGCTGCCAAGTCATCTCAGAGCGTGGGCCGAAAGGAAGGCGGAAATCGCCGATGCAAATCTGAAGGAGGAGTTCTATCACATCCAAGCGCAGATGGCGACTATCATCCGTCATGAAGTACAAATGAGGGGGTCGATCTTCCACTCGAACACTTCACCATCCAATGGGGAGATAGAAGTCTGCCTAAAGGCCCTGCGTGACACAAGGCCTTTCATGACGAAAGAAGGATGCCGCCCATTCCCCGAGCCGAGTCAGAACAATTGAATGTACTCTTTGTGTAATTTGGATGTAATTTGGATGTACTCTTTGTGTAGTAGATGGTAGTTTCAAATACTCTTGGTGCTGTTTGTGTATAAAGGTCACTGCATATGTATTTTTATGCATATATGCATGCTTCTCGCCATTGTTATATTATAATGCAATTCTTTTGTATCAATAATTGTTGGCCTCATTGTTATATTATATTTTGCATTTCTGTAATATAATAAAAATATCTGTCATGTTTATATTCTTTTCTGTAATTCTTTTTTTTGTTTCCTGTAATTATTTAGTGGCGCGTTTTGTCTGGGTTTAGTGGCGCACTGTCGGGACCCGGGGTTAGCGTATGCAAGTCCAGTTAAGGCATAGTCATATGGAGAGCCGAGAACCGTACCCACTTGTCTAAGCAGACAAGACCAAGCACAGAACGTTCTCGTAAAGCATCGTACGTGAGGGGCATCCCATCCAGGCCGGATGATCAACTGAGATGGGTCCTCATCGTCCACACACAAGTCTAATGATATGGGTGGTGAACTCCCATATTCAAAGACAAGTCGCCTCAACCATACTATCGACTATCTCATAACTCTTACATAGACTTACTCCAGCCCGATCACTTAGTCCGGGTCTAGGGAGGGCTCGATCATACCACAAAGTGTGCACGAGACAGAGTCTCGAACAATCGCATCGCGATGCCCCAAGCTGCGCACATCTAAGGGCCACTTGGTGTATGAAAGACCGCCAGCCAGAACACAACTAAGGTCTCGAAAACCCATACAAAGACATGCATGTTATAAACATACACGCAGCACACATGCCTTGTATGAATAGCAGGTACCATTGCAATTCTCTACAAAGTGTACATTTTATTTATAACTCTTATAGAGTGCACACAGAGATCACATACATGTGATCCAACATTACATTACAAGCGGAAGCAAATTATGTCTTAGTACAGACAAGTTTAACAAATGGCTTAAGAAGCCTTATTTAAACACAAAGCCCTCCACGAGGGAACCAGTCGTCTGACTGGGACTAGACTAGTTGGTCTTCAGTCGTCCAGCTCGATGAAGAAGCCACCTTCGGGGTCAGTGGCATCATCTAAAACATAGATTAAGCAAACGTGAGTACAAAGTCGTACGCAGCAAGACTCACATAGGAGCTATACTACTCATGCATATGTGTCAAGATAAAGGGAGGTGGGGTTCATTTGCAGAAGTGCCAGCTTTGACTTGGCTAATCCTGAACTACAAATACCAGACTTTGAGGTAAGAAGCGTACACGAGTCCACTACTTTCTCCAATCAATACACCACTATGGTGCCTTCCTCGACTTCCCCACGAGAAAGCACGCCATAGCACTCACACTTATCTTGGTGTGTTTTAGAAGTATCCGGTTCAAGTTATCTAGTAATCAAGCTAAGCTTTCCAAGCAGTCTATAACCTCGGACGCGGCTATTCGAATAGTTTTGTTAACCTTGCAAGGGTGTACCGCTACACACACATGATCATCATTTACCGCCTTTGATCTCGACACCATTCAAGGGGTGCCAGCGAGGATGCTCACCACAACTGTTACCTCATAGCCGATCTAGTCCGAGAAAGCCGCCTACTTGGGTTGGTTACCACAATCGTGAACCCGGCCGGTTTACCGAAGTGGACCCAAGTGATGTGTGCGTGGTGCATAAGCCGGTCTCGGATGAGCCGTTCTCTCACTTAGCAACCAGGCCACTGACCTACCACAACTCCGAACTATTGCGACATCTGGACATCGAAAGGGATGAGTTAGTAAGTTGAGAGGGGTCAGTGAGCCCAATGTGTGGTTGTACTCTTCATCTTGGATCACCACACAAGAACTCGTACTAGGGCGGTGTTCAACGAGACAACCCACTGTGTACTCCTACACAGCCTCTCATCGTTCACTTTGTATTAGGGTCGATTCACCAACACTTTTCTACCATCATCAACGTGATCATTCCCATCCCGACTCACATCACAGTACAACATGGTATCATACTAAGCATGCAATAAGCGATAACATTGCAGGGGCCACATGATATCAAACAACTCCTACATTTGCTAGGATTGTGGTTTGCTTACTACTGTGACAAAATGATAGGTCATGCAAAGGAATGGGTTCATCTATGCGGTAGAAACGAAGCATGGTGATCATCCTAAACAATGCATAAGCGAGACATGAGAGGGAAGTGGGATTTTATCGACATGATCAATGGGGGTTTGCTTGCCTTGCTGACGAGGTTCGGGTTCGGGGTCTTCAACGAAGGTTGCAACCTCTTGCTCCGGTTCCATGTCTATCAGCAACATGACAATCATAGGATCAACAGAATGTACAATGCACAATCACATGAATAATATTGAAAGGGTGATGTTCATGGTAATGATGTGTTGATCATTCCATTTAAATGGAGTATATTGCAAATTGAATTGCAAATTCAAACTCCACATTTGAATTCAACATTAACCAAGTTATATGTGATATAGTTTGATCATTTTGAAACAACTTCAAATGTGTATGATATGCCTCTGATGTGTGATTGAAATGTAGCATGTTGCCATGGTTCAAGTTGCAAAAATATTTGATTTGAATTTGATTTAATTCCATTTAAATCAAATAGCAAATGCTACTGATCACATTTTAAATTCAACTCAAACAGAGTTGAAAGTTGCATATTTGGAAAGATAATTTTCTCCTGATCATTTTTCATATATTATTTGTCCAATTTGGAGTTAATATGAATTTTCTATGAATTTCCAAAGTTTGGGGTATTTTCTAGATTTTCTGGAATTCTTTTAATTCATTTTGATTTTCTGGAAATTCATAAAACGATTTATTGCGCAAGTGCTGACATCAGGGGGGGGGGGCTGACATGTGGGGTCACCTTGTCAGTGACTGGGTTAACTAACCCGTGGGTTAAATTAATCCAGTGGCGTAGTTAAGCCACTGGGCCCATTGGTTAGTGACCCAGGGGGTCACTAACTAGGTGATTAGTGGGGGGGGGGGCTTAGTCTAACACGCCGGCGGCTAAACGCCGGCGACTGGAGTCACGGCGGCGCTGCACGGGAATGCGATTCCGGCCACGGGAGGGGAAACGGAGGGCACCGGCTTGCTCCTGGAGGTCTTCCGCGTCGTCTGGAAGTAACAGGGGGTCACGGGGAGGTCGGGAGCGACGACGGCGACGACTCCGGCGGAAACAGAGAACCGGCGAGGTCGTAGATGACGTTGTGGTGCACGGTTGGATTTGATTCGGGGCTCGTTCGAACACTAGCACGTGCAGGAGTCAAACGCGTGCACTGGGGGTTCACGACGAGCACTCGAGCGAGGAGGACGACGACCATGGCGGCGACGAGCTCCTGCGTCCATGGCGGATCCGGCTAGAGGAAGCAAACGAGGGGGAGAAGTCAGGGGTTCCGGCCGTGAGCTCACCCTGAATCTATCAGGAGTGTTGGCTTGCTCGGGGAGGCGCTGGAGCTGCCGGAATTTGAAGTCGATCCATGGCGGCCGGCGATGAAGACGACGAAGCTAGCGAGCTCGTGGAGGCGTCCTTCTCCGATTCCTTTCGCAGGTCGATGAAGACGACGACGAGGAGCACGGTGGACTTGCTGGATTGAGCTCTACGGCACGGTGGCCACGCGGGGGCTCGACGGCGCTCCGGCGTTCTTCTCGGGCGACGACGAAACGGGCGAGAGAGGAGGGGAGGGAGCTCGTGGAGGGGGGGAATGGACTGCGGAGGCTGCGGGGAGTCTCCAGGTGCGAGAAGAAGCCACGGGGAGGCCTGGAAGCTCCTCGACGGCGACGTGTCGTCCCCGGCTAGCTCGGTGGCATTCCACCGAGCAGCTTGGAGGCGCGGGAGGGGGAAGAAGACGCCCCTGCCCCTGTGGGCCGGCTGGGCTGGGGTGGGCTGACTTCGACTGGGCGCCAGGTAAGGATTTCTGACTTCTTTTCTATTTTTCTTTTCTGACATTTGTTCTGTTTAGCTAAAATAAATAGCTAAACATTTTATTAAATGCTGAAAACTTTTATGTGGCCTCATAATAATATAGACTAGCCACTCAAAAACTTTCAACATTTTTAAAATTCAAAAGATTTGAATTTTAAATCAAATAGGGATATTTCTTTAATTCCAAGGCACTGTTTGAATATTTGAAAAATCTATGAGCATGGGATGGGTCCCACATCACTTGATATGTGATCACACTCATTTATAAGACTTTTCTAAAATCTAACATGAATTTTTGGAGAAGATTTTTATCTGGCCTTTTGAATTAATTCATCTGGGGGGTTCCTTCTCCCATTTTGATTTTGAAGTTGATTTCCTTTGAAAATTTTGACATGATGCCAGGTTACTTGATCCTAGCACATTACCTAACAGAGGGTTCTGACACGCACTGGGAATGCGCCACCCCTAAGGAACCTTAGCCTTGGCGCATATCAGAATGCGCCACCCCTAAGAGCTTAGAGGTGGCGCATTCTTAGATTCGCCATGCCTAAGGGCCTTAGGGGTGGCGCATCCAGAATGCGCCACCTCGAAGCCCTTATTAGTGGCTTGTAGTTAGTGGCGCATCCCTAATGCGCCACTAAACACAAAAAAAGGGCGCCACCATAAGGGTATTCCCTAGTAGTGCTCCGCACTAAAAAGTTCAGATATCACCATCTACGCCGTCGATCCAGGAAAAGCAGTTCCATCTTTAGGAAGGATCAACCTCGACATCATCTTCCGGAGCAGAAACAACTTCAAAAGAGAGACCCTCGAATTTGAAGTGGTAGATTGGCAATCGCAATAGCACTCTTTACTTGGTCGACTGGCTTTTTCCCAGTTTTTGGCCATCCCACACTACGCATACCTCAAGCTCAAGATGCCAGGACCCACATTATTCATCACGATCAACGGATATTTCCTAAGATCATACAAATGCGACCATGATTTCCACCATGTCTCGGACACCTTCGGAGCAAAGAAGGAACTCGAAGAAATAGCCTTGGTGGTAGACAGAAGCGCTTTCCCACTTGCCAGTCGAAACGAAATCAAGGAGATCACCCGAGACTTCAGCGTTGATAGCGACATGATAACCCATCAGTTGCACCCAACAGACCCAGACAAGACAGTGCGGATCTACGCTCACCTACCCTAAGAACATGCGAGTGCCCTGATAAAACTCCTCCGTGAAGAATGGAGCATCTTCGCATGGTGCCCAGCCGATATGCCTGGAATTCCTCGAGAGTTCGCCGAGCACGCACTACAGATCTACCCAAACACCAAGCCAGTAAAGCAAGAACTGTGACGATTTTCCGAACCAAAGGACATAGCCATCGGTGAGGAAGTAAATAGGCTGCTCGATGCAAAATTCATTCGTGAAACAAAGAAGGCCACTTGGTTCGCAAACCCCGTGCTGGTACCTAAAAAAGACACTAACGTACTACGCATGTGTGTCGACTACTAACTGGTCAACAAGCATTGCCCAAAGGATACCTTCCCCCTGCCGAGGGTCGACCAGATAATCGAATCCACTGCGGTATGTGATCTCCTCTCCTTCCTCGGCGCATAATCAGGATACATCCAGATAAGGATGAAGGAGAAGACGAAGAGCATATATCATTCATTACCCCATATGGCGTATTCTGCTACATGACAATGCCTTTCGGGCTAAAGAACGCTGGAGCAATCTATCAACAGATGATGCAAGCGTGCCTAAAGGAACAAATAGGAAGGAACTTCCAAGTCTACGTAGTTGACATCGTCATCAAAACCTACAAGGCAAATACACTACTCGAAGACCTCTGAGAAACTTTCGGAGCACTCAACCACTACAGGATCAAGCTCAACCCCAAGAAATGCATTTTCGGCTTACCGGCCGGCAAACTACTACGATATATGGTGTCCGCAAAAAGAGTCGAACCCAACCCAGAAAGAGTCCAAGCACTCCCCACCATGCAAGAACCCGTCAACATAAAAGGTGTGCAACAAGTCACATGATGAATCGCTGCCCTGATCCGTTTTATCAACAGGCTAGGAGAAAGGACCTTGTCGTTCTACCAACTACTGAGGAAAGGTCGAAAACTTTATCAACTCCACCAATCCTGGCAGTACCTAAGGAGCGATAACCACTATACCTCTACATCGCCGCTCGGTGCAGTGTTGTAAGCACCACACTTTCCGTAGAGCACACTGAAGAAGGCAAAGTACAAGGCATCCAGAGACCAATCTACTACCTCAGTGAAGTCCTTACATGTTCCCAGCAAAGATACTCGCATTATCAGATGCTCTTTCTTACCCCCTCAAGGTATCACACTACTTCGACGAGCACCCGATAATAGTGGTCAGCAATGCACCACTCTTGGACATCCTCAACAACCCAGGCGCTACAGGAAGAGTCTCCTAGTGGAACATCGAGCTCAGTCCCCGCGACCTGAATTTTAAACACCCAACAACCATCAAATCTCAAGTCCTCCCCAATTTCATGGTCAAGTGGATGGAAGTCCAAACGCCCGGTCCCCTGGAACTCTCCAACTCTTAGAAGATGTTCTTCGACGGATCAAAAATATATCTAGGAGTAGGAGCAGGCGTCGTGCTAATCTCCCCCAAAGGAGAAAAGCTAAAATATATACTATAGATAAACTTCGAGAAGGCATCCAACAATGAAGCAGAGTACGAGGCCCTCCCCATGGCATGCGAATGGCAAAGGCCTGCAGCGCCACTCGCCTTCTCATCTATGGCGACTCTAACCTTTTCATCCATCAAACACTGAAAGTTGCGAAGCAGTCACAGAAAACATGTCAGCATATCAGAATCTCTACAAAACCCTCGAGGGAGACTTCGACGGATGCGAGCTCAACTACGTCTCAAGAGCAAACAAGACGAAAGTTGGCGAACTCGCAAACATGGGATCCACCCGTGGACCAATACCACTTGGTGTTTTCCTTGAAAGCATTAGGCATCGATCCATCAAGACAACAAAGGTACCCGAACCAACCACGACCAAGGGAACTATTTCCACAAGCACAACACTCGACGAAGAAACCTGGCCTAAACATGTGGCAGCGGCAGACCCGGTCGTTGAGGGAGAAGCCAACAATGCAGTCACAGAACAAGAACCTCCAGCACCTGAAGGACCTGTGTGGACAAGGCCTTTCCTCAACTACCTGATACACAACATCTTACCACAAGATGTCACAGAAGCCTTCACCATAATCAATAGAGAGCTGTACAAGCACAACATCTCCTAGGTGCTCCAAAAATGCATCAAAGAGGAAGACAACAAAGAACTATTGCTCGAGATTCACAAAGGAATTTTCGGCCAGCAAACAATCAGCCGCGCCCAGGTGGCCAAAGCCTTCCGAGCAGGTTTTTACTGGCCAACCGCCATGAGGAATACGGAAGACATCGTGCGACGCTATGTCGCCAGCCAGAAATTCGCCAGTAGACCTCACACACCAGCATCAGAACTCAAAAAAATACCGCTAGCATGGCCCTTTCCAACTAAGGGACTCGACATGGTAGAACCTCTCAATAAATCTTCCAAAGGAGGACGCACCCATATCCTCGTCGCAGTCGACAAGTTAAAAAATTGGATTGAGGCAGTACCCATCACCAGCTCAAGGGCCCTGACCGCCTAAACTTCATCAAATCCATCATCTTTCGCTTCGGTGTCCCACACAACATCATCACCGACAACGTCACAAACTTCACAGCAGCCGAATTCCGGAACTTTTGCAAAGACCTAGGCATCAAAATCGACTACGCATCAGTCACGCACCCGCAGTCCAACGGTCAGGTCGAGAAATAAAATGTTCTAGTTTGCGGTGGCATCAAGAAGAAGCTCCTCGCACCACTAGAGAAGGCTGCAGGCAACTTGGTTGAAGATCTACCAGCTATACTATGGAGTCTACGACCTACACATAATGCCTCAACCCAATACTATGGAGTGTACGAACCACACATAATGCCTCAAGGCAATACACGCCATGAGCTACCAGCTATACGGGGCAGAAGAATTACTCCCACACGACCTAAGATTCGGCGCCCCACGCATCACCGGGTACGAAGAAAAGAGGAAGAAGAAGCACTCAAAGACGAAAAGGACATGGCGTACGTAGTGAGGGCCATAGCCATGTCCCGATCCGAGGGATATCAAGAGAAGCTACACACCTACCAAAGCCGTCGACTTTGCACCAGGTTCTTCAATCTAGGAGACCTTGTTCTTCGACTAATGCAGGAAGAGCTGCATAAACTCACCCCACAGTGGGAAGGACCCTACATAATCTCTGAAGTAATAGGTGGAGGATCCTACAGGCTGAATGACGAGGGGATACCTCCACGACTCCTCAGCATGAGGGTACCTGGTGCATGTCCATACGGAATGCCAACTGGAAGCTTCGACTGACCCAGGATCGGCCCACTCAAATCTTCGACGGCTGTGCCTACCATGGAGTCCAAGGCGTGCCTGATAATATTATCTAGATTAGGCAATCGCCCTTGTAAACCTAGACGGACTCCTTGCGACCCTGCCTAGTATATAAAGGTTGTGAGGGGGGACGTCTATATCATCCAATCTCGCTTAGCTCCACCCTCGAAGAGAGCACTCTCAGTGAGACCTCCGCTGTAATCTCCACCACCATATAATACAACAGAGGAGGAAGTATGTAAAATCCCAGATTTCACAAAAAAATAAAAATTTTGTTTTCGGTGTGATTGTTTGATTGTCTGATTTTTTGCGGTGTTTGCATCCCCGATTTATCGAACGGCGATTATTTTCCCCCTCTTATCTCGTACTAGAAGGAGACCGACCCTTGCCACCCTGACACTCGACCTTTGCGACACCGGGTTTCACCCGATCACCATCGCGAAAACCGGCACAAGTCCAGCTGCAGCCAATGGAACGAAAAACCCCGTTTAATAAGTAAACGCGATATTTTTATCGAGCGCCGGAAAGTGTTCTCGGAACGGTTCCAGCGCGAGGTCAACGCCGCCGGCTCGACGCGCTGATTGCGCAGTTTGAAGTTTTACCCGAATCGGAGGTCCGCTGGACCCCCGGCGGTCAGAAACGTAGACACCGCGCGCGCGAGAGAAAAACCGGGGATATTTTTGCAAACTGCCAGCCACCTGGGCTATATAAAGACCGCCACACTCCCACACCTTTCTAGGGTTTCCCCTAAGCCAAAATTGCAGCCACCCCCTCTTTTTTCCCAAAATCTTGCCTCCCAATGATCTGAACCGTCGGATCGGCCGATCCAACGGCCCAGATCGCGCCCTGGCTTCCTCTTCCCTCACGCCCCTCCTCTCCTTCCTCCTCCCCTCGCCTGACCTCCCCTCCGCCCGCTCTCCCTCTGGAGGATGGCCGCCGACGAGCACCATGGCCGACCGAGCTCCGCCGCCTGAAGCACGAGCCGCGGCGCCCTGGACAGCGACGGCTGACGTCTCCCTGCACCGCCTCCTGCAGGATCTGGCCTGGATCCGTCGACTCGGCCGCCGCCCCCGTCTCACGGCTTTCCCACGCCACCACTAGAGCCGCCGGCGTTCCGGTCACCGCCGCCTCGGCCATGGACGCTCGGGGCTGAGCGTTGGCTGGCTGGAGAGCCGCCGCCGCGGGTGGGCTGGCCCAGCCGCCGCACCACGTGTGCTGCACGCCCCAAGCGGCCCAGTTCGCCTCCTCTGGCCTGTTGGACCAAGCCCAAAACGTGAGGCCCTCTATTTTTATGTTTTTTTCTTTTATCTATTTTCTGCTAAGTCTGGGAATTACTGTTGCTGATTGCCTGTTTCCGACGTAGTTTGCGAGTAAACCGTCGACTGTAGAGGCCGATTCGAGAGCGCGGCCGGCTTTCGAGTTGGATGTCGACTCCCCGGGGGCCACCCGGAGTTGTGCGTTGTTAGTTAGACGGACCTGTCGTTCCGGATCTCTTGGGAATAAATCATAAAATGGTTGCTTATCATGGGTAGAAACTAAGAGAGAAGGGCGTGCGTGCGGAGCCTTGTAATGGGCAGTTGGTACACCCCTGCAGGGTTAAATCTTTTCGAGAAGGCGTGTCCACGATTATGGACGACACGAGACCTACTCCTTGTTCATAGAAAACATCAACTGAGATAATCTTAATATAACTTGATCAATGTGTGTGTGTGCCTTGACTGCTTCTTCTTCGTCGGGATGCGAAGAGGAGGACAAGGATAGGATAGGTGTTATGCTTGTGTAAGTAGTTGATAGCAAGACTTGTTGGAGGCGATTCCTCATCGAATTCTTGGCTTCTCATTTTACTCTCTAGATCGTTAGCCACTTCATAAATGCTAGTGCGGCAGCAACCTCACCACTTACCCATCCTTACCGTAAACTACTAGTTGTCCTAGAAAGACGAGTGATGAAGTCCTTGCTGGGTCAGATGACCACTACAACTGGATATTGAGTACTTCTGTACTCATGATACTACCCCCAAACTCTTTTCAGGGTTTTGATCGACAACAGGTACGGTGATCGACGTTTCACATGGAGACTCGACGACGACTAGTTAGGCGGATCCCGGCGGCGGGCCTGGACCCGTGTGGTTATGGGATCGATGTTTTCTCTTTGCCAGTAGGCATTTGATTGTAGTCTGTACTCAAACATATATCTTCCGTTGTTGTATTGTATTAAGGCAGTTGTATGCCGATTGTATGAGATGTTGTATCCTTGTATCTGTAATGTTGTGATGTCATGTTGGAAATCCGGGGCATATGACTTCGTCATATGTCGCGGTGGGACCGATATGTGCTTCGTCCCCGGATCTGGATGGAAACATTTAGATCTGGAACAGTACCGCATATCGGGCCTTACAACTTGGTATCAGAGCCTTACCAACCGTAGGATCCCTTCCCTGGCCGAAGTCGTGTCTAGAAAAAAATTATTTTGTAGTTACTAATTTAGTTATCGGAGAGTAGGATTCTTTTTACTCCTTATTTTTTCTCTGGTCAGGACAAGTGTCGTAAGAGTTTTAATTCTCGCCTTACCCCCTTCAAACTCTAGGATCTCGATTGTGTGGAGTTTCGGAACCGTTACAATGCCTTGCTTGCAGCGTATTGTCTCGATTCCGATCTCGGGTGGGAATTCCTGTAGTACCTTTAGCTTCTCCGGTTTCGGATATCATCTGGGTCATCCATTGTCATCCCTCCTTTTGCCCGGTGTTTTCACGACTTGCGTCGAGAAGCACTATCCCTTTGACCAGGTTTCGTTGTCGTTCCTCCTATTGACACCCACGGTTTCGTGTTCTCGACGATGTCGTCTCCCTGCGGAAAGTTTTCGGCGGAAGTTCGTCGTCGACATGGAGCAGAGTCCCTTGTTGGTGGTGTTGAAGAATCGTCGACTCTCTCTTCCCCATTCCCCTCTCCCCCGGAACGTCCTGGATCTCGGGACGAGATCCATTGTTGGAGGTATTGTATTGTAACAGCCCAGTTTTCAAATAAATTAAAAATTTGGTTTTCGGGGTGAATTGTTTGATTGTCTGATTTGTTTGCGGTGTTTGCATCCCCAATTTATTGATCGGCGATTATTTTCCCCCCTCTTATCTCGTACCGGACGGAGACCGACCCTTGCCACCCGGAAACTCGACCTTTGCGACACCGGGTTTCACCCGATCACTGTCGCGAAAACCGCACGAGACCAGCATACCCTCCTCTAATGCATATGCCTTCCATAATGCATACAAATTTGGACAAGCAAAATAAGTGCACCAAGGTTTATTAGTGACCTCAATCTTTAAAGTTATTCCATGTTTCATCGTGTGTAGTTTGATTTCTTTTGTTTCATTCTCTTGACAATCATTGAATTTAACAAAGTCACATACGTGATGTCTTGCATAGCGTGGGATGCGCTAGTTAATTATAAAAAAATTACACATCAAAACAAAAATTTAAGTGAAGCATGCTTAAATAAGAAGATATCACAGAAGTTGTATATACCGTTATTTTTTCAAAGTCGCGCCTAAGCGTGAGGAAGAAGTATCTTTCTTCATCCCCATCCAACTTCGGATGCTTGTCGCACTGACCTGAGATATCGTCACAATAATCGCACTAGATGATTTTATTGTCGTCGTCAGCCAATTTATGTGTTCATAATTAATTCAAAGTCAATACACAACCATGAAAAGTACGAATTTAATCATGAAAAGTAATATGATTTGTGTCTCATACTTAGATTGGACATATACACGAGCAACTACAGGATGGAGCAAGCGAGCCAAGTAAGATGCACAAGTTTTTTACTTGTGCATATCACAAGGCTTAGTCGTCCAACCCTGCTGTCACATGGTGTCACAACGGTTTTAATCATCGACATTCTGAAAAAAGAACTGTCGGGGGAATGACCCCCAGGTAGGGTCACCCAAGGGAAACAATTCATCAAGGCAAAGATCACCGACCTGATGGTCACCGATCTAATCAAGTTCGAGCTAATCAAGAATAAGAAAGAAGTTGGCCGAGTTGTGTGAGGGCCGATTGCCCGAGAGAGGGTGCAATCGGCCTCACCAGGAAGCATTCGGCCGAAGTAAACAGAGCAACATCCGAGCAGAATTACAGGTCGGCCATCTGGTACAAGAGCATTCAATGCACAATCCCTGAAGATCGGCACTGTCAGAGGCGTGCAGTCTCCTCCAGCGCCGATCATGCGGATAGGCCGACAGGCCTAGGTCTCTAGCTCCACTGTTCATCGCCGAGGTCTACAAGATAGTGGTATGGTGAGCCGCAAGTCTACACCGGGTCATCCGGGAGAACACGATGTGAGGTCCCTAGCTTGTATGAGGCTGATAGCTGGGCCCTCCCCTTTGTACATTTACCTTTGTACCCCGGGCTCGGCCTATAAGAGCCACGGGTACACCTCCTGCGTGAGGGACGACGGAGCACTTATTGCAATCTCGCCCTCCATAGAGAGACTTGTGCTTAGAGACCTCTTCTCCTTCCTCTCAAACAGCTCAAGGAGCATTCATTTTAGCCAGAGTTATTGCATATAGCTAGCTCGGCAGGACTAGGGGTGTTATCTCTACGGAGAGCCCCGAACCTGGGTACATCGTGGTGTCTCACCATGTGTTCCCATTCTCGATTCCGGTACCAGCGACACTAACCTCGGTTTGTCCCCCTCTTTAGCCATCCCCATGGCATCTGCCGTTACATATCGACGACAGTTGGCGCCCACCGTGGGGCAGGCCGAGGCGTCGACTGGAGTTCTGAACCGGATTAGACCATCATCTGCATCACGCGGGCGTTTCGCCTCCGGCCTAGTCATGAGGAGCGGGATGTGGGACTACGTCGAGGTTTGGGGCAGGAATGTCTCTGCCGCGCGGCGTCATCATTCCTATCAGCGGACATCACGTCTTCGTCGCGGCAATTCCTGATATTTTTCCCAGGAAGGTACGGTTGTTTTTTGAGCTCACGAATCCGTTGCCAGAAGGGTCGGATGTCGTGGGAACAGAGGGCACGACTGCGCACATCCGTTCGGGGGTTATGATGGCAGGAGCGTCTAGTCGCCACAGCTCTACTTCGGCTACCCGAGCTGCGAGGGCAGCAACCATGGCACCAGCAGGACCAAGAAACCCACCGGACGTGCTCAACACTCCTATAGGTCTTCATGCCGATCCAGATATGGCTCACGCCGAGCTGGAAAAGGTGCGTCAGGATCTGAAGGAGCAGTCAGATAGGATCGACACTGAAAAGCGACGAATGGAGGCATCAGTTCGGGATTACAATGCAGCACATGGTATCCGGCAGCGTGTTATCCCACCCCCAGTGATTGAGGAGCTCCGAGCGGCAGGCCAAGAGATCGGCAGAAAGCTCGGAGGGGTTAGCAGCCAGTAACATCCATCATCGTTGTTCCACAGATTTCATATAGTTCTCCTATGAAGAACATGAGAGCTGCTGAGCAGATTGACACCGAGTTGGAGCACATGGAAGGAGAAGAGCTGCGGGAGAGGATGCGTCGAATGCGTGGCCTCGTAACCACAGCAAACCAGCAGCAGAAGGCGGCCACCGAGCAGCAGGGTCCAGTGGCGTCAAATTTAGTTCAGGCGACTGCGGGGGAAAACCAACCGAATGTGCCACCTAGGCAGCAGAGGCAGGCATCTTCGTCGAATGGAAGTTTGCACCGCAGTCTGAGGAATCAAGGGGCTGCAGGAGGCAATCGCGGGGATGAGCCAGCAGTCAACAGCAGGCGCAATGAGCAACCGGCGGCATCAGTCCGGCCAGCAATAAGTCAGCGTTTAGGTCCCCGAGCGATCGCGGATAATGATGCAACACACCTAATTGAGCAGTTGCAGCAGGATAAGCAACCGGAGGATGATGCGCCAACTGGTCCAACATGCTTTGGTCCGCGCATTCGGCAAGAGCATTTTCCCAAAGGCTTCACACTGCCCAGGGACACCCCTAAGTACAATGGATAAGTCAAGCCAGAAGATTGGCTGGTCGATTATATGACTGCGGTCAGCATCGCAAGAGGTGGTCGGCCCGTAGTTGTGCGCTATGCACCGCTCATGCTTCAAGGTTCAGCTCGGTCCTGGTTGAACAGTTTGCCCAGCAATAGTATTAATTGCTGGAAGGATTTTGAGGACGTGTGTGTTCGCAATTTCACGGGTACTTACGAGCGCCCAGGTCTGCCTCGGCACCTGGCACTTTGGGTACAAGGAAAAGATGATCCCTTTCACGATTACCTTCAGCGGTGGATCAAGCTCAGAAACACTTGCGAGGGAGTTCAGGAAATCCAAGCTATCGAGTACTTTACTGACGGCTGCTTGGACGGGTCTTTGTTGAAGCACAAGCTCCTGCGCAAGGAGATAACATCTTTGGACGATCTGATGAGAATTGTCAATTCATTTACCGCATCTGATTCTGCAATGCGCCCGATCATGTTGAGTCCCAGTAGTTTCATCCAAGGACAACCATTCGGCCAGCAGCAGCAGTCGGCAGAAGCAAATGGGCCGAATTGTCCCAATCGGCGCGAGATCCAGCGAAACAACAACTTTGGAAGCAACAACAACAACCCCAATTTCAACAACATGCCCAACAACAACAACAACACAGGCTTCAACAAGAGGAAGAACGAGCAGCCGGATTCCCAATATGGCAATCGGCAGAGAGGAGTAGTGCAGCATCAAGAGGAACAAGGGGTTGCGGGAGGCAGTCTGAAGCAGAAACCTGCAGAAAGGCCGCAAGGTCAGATCAGGCCCCCATACACCTTCAAGGACATGATGAACCAGCCCTGCAAAATGCATAGTGGAGTTGGCAAGCCCGCATCTCACACCACTCGACAGTGCATCTGGGTTGATCGTATGGCAAAGGGAGGAGGAGGAAACCTTCCACCGCCACCACCCCCACCCCCAGGTCCACCACAAACAAATACTCGGCCGCAGTTCCCACGTCAGGATGCATCATATATGATCTTCACCAGCGAATCGGATGATAAGGGCAGTCGGAGAGCCCGTGAGCAGGCAGTCAATGCCACCATGCCAGTAATTTCTCAAAGGATGAATTGGTCGGACAATGTCATTGCATGGGGCCCAGAAGACCACCCGAGCATGATGCCCAACCCGGGCAATTATGCGCTCGTGGTGGATGCAATCGTGGCTGCACCTCTGTATTCATGCAAGTTCACCAGGACACTTATTGATGGAGGCAGCGCCATCAACATTCTATTCAGAGACACAATGCTCAAGCTCGACATCAGTGAGAGCGAGTTGGAACCCAGCAGGACGGTATTTCATGGGATAGTGCCCGGCCTTTCATGTACCCCATTAGGCCGCATTCGGCTGGAGGTAGTGTTCGGGTCGAAAGAGAATTTCCGCCAAGAGCCGATATGGTTCGAGGTGGCCGATCTAAGAAGTCCATACCATGTCTTGCTCGGATCGCCTGCAATAGCCAAGTTCTTGTTCAAAATCATGCAGCCCTACCGGAATATGAAGCTCCCAGGGCCAAATGGTCCAATCACTGTGTACGGTAACTATAGGAAGTCACTGGAATGTTCGTCTGCTGGTTCTAAGATGTAACAGCCCATGTGCAATAATTAGAAATCATCATGAGATTGTACGTTGTCTGTTGACTTTGTAACTTGGCATGGTGCTAAAGATTATAATTTCACGTGATGATTTAATTTTCCAAGTGGTTTTGGATCCATTTGTTTTGAATTTGAGTTCAAACAAAAGGGCTAGCCTTTTTCCTCGTAGAGGACCGACGACGCCCGCGTCTGAACCGTGTTGCAGTCGAGGTGCAGTGCCGCTGTGAAGTTCAGGTGAAGGTGGCTTGCGCTCCGGCGAGGTTCCGACCAGGGCAGGGGTAACCACGGTTTCGTGGAGGTGCCCTCTAAGCGTTGGAGGAGCTCCCGTGGCCGGAGACGCCGTGTGCACGACGCACAGGTCGACGGAAGGTGGCGCCTTCTCTTTGTCAGTCTGAAGATTTTAGCACCTCACCGCCGTGTTGTTCCCGTGAGGATTCCGACGAGATGGAGAGGATTTGGAGAGAATGGCCTGTGTGTCCACGTAGGTGGATGTGCCATGCGTCATTTGGTAGCAGTGGAAGGGCGGTTGCCGGCACGAGCTCGCCGGAATCATCGACGGTTCAGGTGTCGCGTGCTCGGGTGCAGGTGACGGAACCTGTGGCCGCCACCATGTTCAGGGAAACATGGCGTGTAGAGCAGGGCGCCACCATGGCGTTTAGAGAAGAGAAACCGGAGCTGGATGTACCAGCTCTCGATTCCAAGTTGCCATGGGGCTGCCAGAGTTGAGACGGCGAGGCCAGCGTCGCCGCAAGTTGTCGCCGTCGTCTGGTTGTTCGCGGTTTCAAAAGAGGAGAGATAGAGCTTCAGTGCTGGTCTAGGATTTTTGTTCGAACATCAGCCGTGGCGCAGTGGTGTGGGCAGAGCGAGAGAAGAGAGAGGTCTCAAGCTCGAACGCCCGCCCCCCCCCCCCCGGGAGTGGCACTTTGCCCCTTTTCTTTTTGTATTTTTTTCCAGTAGATCTGGGCCTGGCCTAAGAGGCCAATGCCTAGTGGGCTTGCAGGATGAAGAGAGAGGAGAAGAGAAGTTGGGCCTTTCGGCCTAGACCAGCCCAGTGGGGCTGAGCCCTTTTCTTTTCTTTCTTTTCCTTTTTCTTTTTCTGTTTAAATCCAATTTGAGTTTGAATTCAAATTCAAATTGAATTTCAACTTTGGAGTTCACCTACCTCAAATATGGCATCCCATATATATATTTGGGGTAGAATTGCCCACTGATCCCAATGGTGAGGTCCAATTTGCAGTTTGCCATTTGGGATTTTCCCAAAATGAAAGTAGTGCACTTTGCACTCAGATCCCTGTTGATTTGGAATTTTCACACTGTGTTTTGTAAATTCAAAGGGGTCTTATTCTTTTGATCATTCAGCTCCAGTTCATCTCACCATGAATCTTTGCATCTATGGACCAGCCCCTAGCATATTTTCATATGCAAGTAGCTGGGAATCTTTTCACCTGTTGAAACCTCTCTTGGTGTCAGCTTCACCGACACTTCTCCGTCTCCGGAATTGTTAGTTTAATTTTACGTTGCATTTACTTTTGGTAAATTGTTTTGTTATTCATGGCATGCCCTGTTGCCATGTTATTTACACCAAAATTAAGGCTATGACCAAAGCCATAAAAATATAAGTAATTGCATATGAAGTTGTTGACGTGTCGTCAACACCTCCATTTAAATTTGACTAGATAGGGTCACACCATGTCTATTAAACTTGATCATCTTATCCATGCTTGAGCATTGTGGGACCTGATGTTTACTTGTTTGCTTTCCTTGCCGGTACCTTACGTTAGCACCTGAGACTGCCGAGGAGACTTACGTGGAGATTTCCGACACCGAGCCCGAAGACCCTTCTACGTCTGCTCCGTCGACCGATTACCCAGGCAAGGGGAATATCTATACCATTACTTTATAACTTTCTGCCTACATGCCTAGCTGCAGTCTAGAATGTTTCTTTGATCCTATCCACTTTGCTTATGCCTCAATCAAAACCAAACAGCCATGATCCCTACATCCCAGCAAAACATTGTATCGCTAAGTTACCGCTGCTCACTCACTTCTTAGTATGATTAGGGAAACTTGATGCTTTACCCTATACTATGGTTGGGATATCATGTTCACAAAGAAGTTGGTTGATATTTATTATTATGATGTTAATTTATACTCGACGAAGGATGGGAGACCGGCCTGTTCCCACCGGGTGTTTTGTTCTATTCGAGTCGCCTAGGTCCCGAGTTCCGGGTATTGTGTTTCTTCGCGAGCGTACCTAATCGTGTGTGGGATTCTATGGGGTCCCCTTGTCTTACCTACCTAGCTACAAAAAATTCTAGTGGTGGCCCGACTGATTTCCATTTGCAACGTGTGTGCTGGTGGTACCCCAGTTGTTTACAAACCACCCTGGGCCAGGAGGACATGTTCCTTGGCTGGCCCACCTTCACCGGCTGAGGACCCGGTCTCATGTGAGATTAACCGGTAATCCAAACCTAGAGTCATACGGTAGAGACCGATTCCAGAGCGCGTCCGGCTTTTGAGTTCGGTGTCGACTCACTAGGGGCCACCCGAAATTGTGCGTTGTTAGTTAGAGGGACTCTGACGTTCCGGAGTTTCAGGCGTTTACCTAGCCAAGTGGAAACCGGGCGTACATGTGAAGCCTATGATGGGCAGTTGGTACACCTCTGCAGGGTTAAATCTTTTCGAAAATCCGTGTCCGCGGTTATGGACGACTTGAGACCTACTCCTTGTTCATAGAATAACAGCAACTTGGATCATAATTAAAACATGCCAACAGTGTGTGTTCCTTGGCTGCTTTTCTTCGTCCAGGGGGACCAAGGGAAGATCAAGGTTGTGTTATGTTTGCCGTAAGTAGGTGGTTAGCAGACTGATGACACGATGTCACGTACATTCTTGGATCTTACCTCTGCTCTAATTGAACGTTAGACACCATCTATGCTATTGCAGCTGCAACCCTTCCAAATACTTTGTCTTATCCGTAGGAAGTTATTTATCCTGTAATGATATAATCTCACCCCTTGTTTCCTTTCTATTTTTACTGTTTTTCCCGATCGACCACTTTAGTTGATTACTACCTTGAACTGAGCACTGGACGTTACTTCGTGGAGGTGCCACCGGAGGAGGATGACGAGGAGGACTTCGCTCAGTAGATCCTATAGTTGGGTTCCGATGTTCCGTGGGTGGACTTGTTTATGTGTAGCCCTCTCTAGGGCCATTTGGATTTTGACCGTACTCGGTCGTGTTTGCCTTCCGCTTGTTGCATGATGTACTGTTGGGTCTATGGACCTCTGAGATGATGTAATAAATACCAGCGGCGATGTATGCCCTGGACTCTATATTTAGGTCTTAGTATAAAGTTCTTATATTTGTTGTCGAGAACCCGACAGCGACACGAGTGCGAGTGTCGTGCGTAGGTGGCCTTTTATGCGCTACTAACTCGAGCGGGACGCGAAAGCGACTAACTTGAGTTAGCACCGCATCGGAGGCCTTAAAACTTGGTATCAGAGCAGGACTGACTATAGGACCCCTTACTGGTCGAAGTTGAGTCTAGAAACTATTTTGTAGTTACTAAGGAAAAATCGGTGAGTAGGGACTCTAAGTTTTTCTTTTTACCCCACCCTCCCACCCCTTTTTCCGTGAGGAAGTGAAACGTTGTTTTTTCTCTGGAACATATCCCTTTCAAAACAAATCTAGGTTCTCGTTTACATGAGGCTCCGATTCCTCTATAATTTTTTTCCTAGCGACGAGAAGGGTTGGCGTACGTTAAGAACACTGAGCCGCCACTTGGGGTTGACAGCTTCACCTCGCATACGGCGTACCTCAGGTGAAACTCATATACAGGGATGGTTGGTATCCTCCGGATGTGGTTCCTCCCCCTATAGGAGACCTCTTCGGCGGGCTGCTCAGGGCAGATGTCTCAACGTTTAGGTCTTCAACCACTCGTATATATTGTTGTGTGCTCGCTAGCACATTATTATATTGGATTCAGATGATCTCGGTCTGGGGATTCAAGTAGCACCTAGGTTTCGAATTTCAGGGTTAACCTTGGTGGATTTTCAGCCTTCGGCTTCCTCATACCTCGTGAGGAAGTTTTGTTGTCAATACTGCTTTATCTTCTGGTTTCGTCAATGTTTCTACCATGTTCTCATAATTGTTTCTGTATACAGGATGCCAAGAGAGAACATGTCGCCGCCGGAGAACCCTCTCCTTGGGGAGGCTGTGACCGCAGTGGCTCAGGGCACAACTGCAATCTTACAGATGCTCCAGAACCAGACTGCCCAGAGGAGTGATCGGCCACAGTACACGACTTTGCAGCACTTCCTTGCTATCAAACCCCCCAGGTTCTCCGAGGCTCGAGACCCGCTAGAAGCGGATGATTGGATCGCACAAATCAAGAAGCACTTCAATGCAAACACTGTCAGACCAGTCGACTACGTCACCTTCGCCTCCTTCCAGCTTCAGGGTGCAGCAGCCAACTGGTACGATACCTACAAGGCCAACAAGGGCGATGATGTCATCACGTGGGGGGGGGGGGGGGTTTCGTCGCAGACTTCAGGGCAGCGCATATTACGAGTGGCTTGATGGACAGGAAGCGAGAGGAGTTCTTGGCTCTGAGACAGGGTGACATGTAAGTTCAGGAGTACAACCTGGCCTTCGTCAGGCTCGCCAGGTATGCTCCGGAGGAGGTCTCCACAGAGGCAAAGGCATTGCCAGATTCCGTCGGGGTCTCAGCACAGAGATCAAGTATGCGCTCACCCAGTGCAACCCCACGTTGTTCTCGCAGTTCGTGGATCAGGCTATCTGCCAGGAGTCAGCCAGAGTAGAATGGGACGCAGATAGAAAGAGCCAGATAGAGCACAGCTCCGCAGTGATGGTCCACAAGAAGGCAAAGACTTGGGTCACAGAGGCGCCACCGCAGAGGCAGCAGTTCCAGCAGAGGGGGCAGTTGTCCGCACTTTTTCCCGCCCTCCCGTCCCAGTTCAGAAGCAGCCTCGCTCTACACCACCACACGCGAGGCCACCTAGGCCGCGGCCCCAGTCCAGGTCAGGCGTGATCTGCTACAAGTGCGGAGAGCCGGGGCACACTTCTCCCATGTGCACCGATCCGCTCTTTGCTCAGCTCCCACCGCCTCCACCTCTCTCTACTCCGAGCACTGCGATGGTGAAGGCACATCCACGTGCAGTTGGAGGCAGGCGGTTTTATCCGCGCAAGCACTTCCCCTTGGGGCGCACCAGATTTGTTTTTCAAGAAGAAAGGTGGGACTAGCCGCTTGGTCCAAGACTATCACGGTATCAACAAGAAAACCATCAAGAACAAATACCCTCTACCCCGCATCAATGATATGTTCGAACAGTTGAATGGGGCAAAGGTGTTCTCCAAGCTTGACTTGAGGATGGGGTATCATCAAATCCGTGTTCGTGAAGAGGACATTCCCAAGACCGCGTTCAGCACACGTTATGGGCTGTATGAGTTCACAGTCATGAATTTCGGCTTCTCAAACGCCCTTCAACATTCATGAGAGCTATGAACTATTTGTTCCAAGAATGGCTTGATGTGTTTGTAATCCTCTACCTCGACGACATTCTTGTCTATTCCAAGTCAAAGGCTAAACATGAGGAACATCTGCGCCTGGTGCTGCAGAAACTGAGAGAGCACTGGTACTACGCCAAGTTCTCCAAGTGTGAGTTTTGGCTCGACAAGGTCAATTTTCTTGGCCATGTTATTTCCGCTGAGGGAATTGCAGTTCATCCAGAGCGAGTCCGCACTATTCAAGAGTGGGCTCCGCTGAAGAATGTGTAGCAGCTAAGGAGTTTTCTCGGCCTCGCCAGCTATTGCAGGAGGTTTGTGCAGAATTTCTCCAAAATAGAAAAGCCAATGACTGAATTGTTGTGCAAAGGCAAACGGTACACTTGGTCACCATCTTGCAGTCAGCCTTCGGGGAGTTGAAAGAGAAGTTGACCACAACTCCAATTCTCACGCCGCCAGATGAATCACAGCCTTTTCAGGTGTTTTGTGATGCTTCATTGCAAGGTTTAGGCGGAGTTTTGATGCAAGGCAGAAATATTGTGTCTTATACCTCACGGCAGTTGAAGAAGAGTGAGAGGAATTATCCCACGCACGACTTGGAGCTTGCAGAAGTTGTCCACGCTTTGATCACTTGGCAACACCTCCTCTTAGGGAGGAAGGTGGATGTGTTCACCGACCACACGAGTATGAAGTACTTGTTCACTCAGCCAAATCTGAACTTGAGGCAAAGAAGATAGCTTGAAACCATTATTGAGTACACAGTTGATATTCAGTACACGCCTGGGAGGGCAAATGTCATAGCTGACGTGCTGAGCCGCAAGGGCGATTGCAATAATATCCAGGTGCAGAAGATCCACCTTGATTTGTGTGAGTCCTTTCGCAGGCTCAATCTCGAGCTAGTTCTAGCAGGCTACCTTGCCAACCTTGTGGTAGAGCCCACTATCCATGAGAAGATCCGTGAAGCTCAGTCTGGTAGCTCAATGATACAAAAGATCAAACAGGGTATTGCCGCCTCAGTTCCAAAATACGGTTTCTTTTCAGTGCATAATGACGGCACCGTGTTGTTCGAAGATCGAGTTGTTGTTCCCAAGGAGGGAGATCTCAGAGAGGTCATCATGAAGGAAGCCCATGATTCCAAGCTGTCTATTCACCCTGGCAGTACAAAGATGTATCAAGATCTCAAGCAAAGTTTTTGGTGGACTCGTATGGAGCGGGATGTTGCCCGTTACGTGTCTCAGTGTGATGTGTGCAGGAGAGTGAAGGCACATCACCAAAAGCCTTCAGGTTGCTTCAGCCACTTCAGATTCCGGAGTGGAAACGGGATCACATAGAGATGGATTTCATCACAGGCTTCCCCTTGTCGTAGAAGAAGAACAATGCCATCTTTGTTGTCATTGACAATCTTTCCAAAGTTGCCCACTTCTTTCTAGTGAAGGACTCCATTTCAGCAGCTCAGTTGGCGGATTTGTACACCGCAAGAGTTGTATCTTTGCATGGCATTCAAAAGAAGACCAGTTCCGATAGAGGCAGCCTTTTCACCTCTAAGTTCTGGCAGGCCTTTCAAAAGGAAATTGGTACGACAGTGTTGTTCAGTACCGCTTATCACCCTCAGACAAGTGGGCAACTCGAGCGCATGAACCAAATCCTCGAGGACATGCTTCGAGCATGTGTCATATCCTTTGGCATGAAATGGGAGGAATGATTGTCGTATGCTGAGTTTTCCTACAACAACAGCTATCAGGCAAGTCAGCAGGCAGCTCCGTTTGAAGTCTTGTATGGCCGCAAGTGCAAGACACCTTTGAATTGGTCCGAGACAGGCGAGAGGCAGTTGTTCGTTCCAGATGTGATCCAGGAGGCAGAGGACAGAGTGAAGATTGTCCGAGAGCACCTAGAGGCAGCACAGTCTAGGCAAAAGGCCTATTATGACAAAAGGCACCATGGTGTAGCGTTTCAGGTTGGTGATTGGACGTACCTGAGAGTGTCTCCATTGAGGGGAACTCACCGCTTTGGCATCAAAGGAAAGCTCGCTCCAAGATTTGCCGGACCTTTCCGCATCCTTGAGACTAGAGGACCTCTTGCCTTTCGGCTCGAGCTTCCAGAGAGCATGTCCATGGTGCATGATGTGTTCCATGTGTCCCAGCTAAAGCACTGCTTCAAGCAGCCAGAGCAGGCCGTTGACTTGGGCGAGATACAGCTGAGTGTGGACCTTTCCTACTCAGAGCGTCTAGTCCGTGTTCTTGAGACGTCCGAGCGCAAGACTCGCAACAAGACCGTCAAGTTCGTAAGGTTCAGTGGGCACATCATTCGGAGAAGGAAGCAACATGGGAGCGTGAAGATCATCTCCGTTCCGAGTATCCAGAGTTATTTCAGGCTTAGATCTCGGGACGAGATCCTATGTTGGTGGGGGAGTGCTGTAACAGCCCATGTGCAATAATTAGAAATCATCATGAGATTGTACTTTGTCTGTTGACTTTGTAACTTGGCATGGTGCTAAAGATTATAATTTCATTTGATGATTTAATTTGCCAAGTGGTTTTGGATCCGTTTGTTTTGAATTTGAGTTCAAACAGAAGCGCTAGCATTTTTCCGCGTAGAGGAGTGACGACGCCCGCGTCTGAACCGTGTTGCAGTCGAGGTGCAGTGCCGCCGTGAAGTTTAGATGAAGATGGACTGCGCTCCGGCGAGGTTCTGACCAGGGCAGGGGTACCCACGGCTTCGTGGAGGTGCCCTCTAAGCGTTGGAGGCGCTCCCGTGGCCGGATACGCCGTGTGCACGACACACGGGTCGACGGAAGGTGGCGCCTTCTCTCTGTCAGTATGAAGATTTTGGCACCTCGCCGCCGTGTTGTTCCCGTGAGGATTCCGACGAGATGGAGAGGAGTTGGAGAGCATGGCCTGCGTGCCCATGTAGGTGGATGTGCCATGCATCGTTTAGTAGGAGTGGAAGGGCGGTTGCCGGCACGAGCTCACCGGAATCGTCACCGGTTCAGGTGTCGCGTGCTCGGGTGCAGGTGACTGAACCCTTGGCCGCCACCATGTTCAGAGAAGCATGGCGTGCAGAGAAGAGCGCCACCATGGGCGTGAGCAGCAGCAAGCCGGAGCTGGATGTACCAGCTCTCGATTCCAAGTGGCCATGGGGCTGCTGGAGTTGAGACGGCGAGGCCAGCGTCGCCGCTAGTTGTCACCGTCGTCTGGCTGTTTAGAGCTTCAGTTCTGGTCTGGGCTTTTTGTTCGAACAGAAGCCGTGGCAGAGTGGTGTGGGCAGAGCGAGAGAAGAGAGAGGTCTCGGGCTCGAATCCCCCCAGCAGATCTGGGCCTGGCCTAAGAGGCCACTGCCCAGTGGGCTTGCAGGCTGGAGAGAGAGGAGAGGAGAAGTTGGGCCTTTCGGCCGAGGCCAGCCCAGTGGGGCTGAGCCCTTTTCTTTTCTTTCTTTTCCTTTTTCTTTTTCTGTTTAAATCCAACTTGAGTTTGAATTCAAATTCAAATTGAATTTGAACTTTGGAGTTCACCTACCTCAAATATGGCATCCCATATATGAATTTGGGGTAGAATTGCCCACTGATCCCAGTGGTGAGGTCCAATTTGCAGTTTGCCTCCTCAATTTTTGGTGTGATGGTAACTTTGCCTTTAAGCCTGCTCTTTTCTTTTGAATTTGCAATCTGTTTTAAAAATTCAAAGTTGGGCATACCATATATGGTTTTGGGGTAGTTTTCCCCAAGGATCAGCATGGTGATAATGGTTTTGCCATTTGGGCTTTTCAAAAAAATGAAAGTACTGCACTTTGCACTCAGATCCCTGTTGCTTTGGAAGTTTTACACTGTGTTTTGTAAATTCAAAGGGGTCTTGTCCTTTTGATCATTCAGCTCCAGTTCATGTCACCATGGATCTTTGCATCTATGGACTAGCCCCTAGCATATTTTCATATGCAAGTGGCTAGGAATATTTTCACCTGTTGAAACCTCTCTTGGTGTCAGCTTGACCGACACTTCTCCGTCTCCAGAATCGTTAGTTTAATTTTACGTTGCATTTACTTTTGGTTACTTGTTTTGTTGTTCATTCTGTGCCATGTTGCCATGTTATTTACACCAAAATTAAGGCTATGACCAAACCCATAAAAATATAAGTAATTGCATATGAAGTTGTTGATGTGTCGTCACAACCTCCATTTAAATTTGACTAGATAGGGTCACACCATGTCTATTAAACTTGATCATCTTATCCATGCTTGAACATTGTGGGACCTGATGTTTACTTGTTTGCTTTCCTTGCCGGTACCTTACGTTAGCACCTGAGACAGCCAAGGAGACTTACGTGGAGATTTCCGACACCGAGCCCGAGGACCCTTCTACGTCTGCTCCGTCGACCGATTACCCAGGCAAGGGGAATATCTATACCATTACTTTATCACTTTCTGCCTACCTGCCTAGCTGTAGCCTCGAACGTTGCTTTGATCCTATCCACTTTTCTTATGCCTCAATCAAAAACAAACAGCCATGATCCCCACATCCCAGCAAAACATTGTAATGCTAAGTTACCGCTGCTCATCCAATTCTTAGTATTATTAGGAAAACTTGCTGCTTTACCCTATACTATGGTTGGGATATCATGTTAACAAACAAATTGGTTGATATTTATTATTATGATGTTAATTTATTGTCGACGAAGGATGGGAGGCCGGGCTGTTCCCACCAGGTGTTTTGTTCCATTCGAGTCACCTAGGTCCCGAGTTCTGGGTATTGTGTTTCTTGGCGAGCGTGCCTAATCATGTGTGGGATTCTATGGGGTCCCTTGTCTTACCTACCTAGCTCCGAACATTTCTAGTGATGGCCCGAGATGATTTACATTTGCAACGTGTGTGTGCTGGTGGTACCCCAGTTGTTTACAAACCACCCTGGGCCAGGAGGACATGTTCATTGGCTGGCCCACCTTGACCGGCTGAGGACCCGGTCTCATGTGACATTAACCGGTAATCCAAAACTAGAGTCATAAGATAGAGACCGATTCGAGAGCGCGGTCGGCTTTTGAGTTGGGTGTCGACTCACCGGGGGCCACCCGGAATTGTGCGTTGTTAGTTAGAGGGACTCTGACGTTCCGGAGTTTCAGGCGTTTACCTAGCCAAGTGGAAACCGAGCGTACATGCGAAGCCTATGATGGGCAGTTGGTACACCCCTGCGGTTAAATATTTTCGAAAAGCCGTGTCCGCGGTTATGGAAGACTTGAGACCTACTCCTTGTTCGTAGAATAACATCAACTTGTATCATAATTAAAACTTTCCTACAATGTGTGTGCCTTGGCTGCTTTTCTTCGTCTAGGGGGACCGAGAGAAGATCAAGGTTGCGTTATGTTTGCCGTAAGTAGGTGGTTAGCAGACTTATGACACGATGTCACGTACATTCTTGGATCTCACCTCTGCTCTAATAGAACGTTAGCCACCATATATGCTAGTGCGGTTGCAACCCTTCCAAATACTTTGTCTTATCAGTAGGAAGTTAGTTATCCTGTAATGATATTATCTCACCCCTTGTTTCCTTTCTTTTTTTACTGTTTTGCCAATCGGCCCCTGCAGTTGATTACTACCTTGACCCGAGCACTGGACGTTACTTCGTTGAGGTGCCACCGGAGGAGGATGACGAGGAGGACTTCACTCAGTGGACTTGTTTATGTGTAGCCATCTCTAGGGCCATTTGGATTTTGACCGTACTCGGTTGTGTTTGTCTTCCGCTTGTTGCATGATGTACTTTTGGGTCTATAGACCTCTGAGATGATGTAATAAATACCAGCGGCGATGTATGCCCTAGACTCTATATTTATGTCTTAGTATGAAGTTCTTGTTCTTATATTTGTTGTCGAGAACCCGATAGCGTCACGAGTGCGAGTGTCATGCGTCGGTGGCCTTTTATGCCCTACTAACTCGAGCGGGACAAGAAAGGTACTAACTTGAGTTAGCACCGCATTGGGGGCCTTACAGAAGCTAGCCGATTCTTTGGTCATCGATGCAGAGCGGCGCCAGCTCGACAAGGTCGTAGCAATGGCCCAAGCTCAGATGAAGGACCCCATGCCGAGCACGAAGACCAAGAGATCGGATGATGAGACTATATTTCAAGCAGATGAGGACAGCAAGAGGATCGCTTGGACCCCTCTGACCCGAGCAAGTGCATCATTGTCGGGGCCGGGCTCAGCAGCAAATAGGAAGGCGAGCTTGTCGAGTTCCTCCGTGTGAACCGTGGCATCTTCATATGGTCCCCACATGACATGCCTGGTGTACCAAGGGAACTTTCCGAGCACAAGCTTCATATCCGACCTGGATCCAAGCCGATCAAGCAGCCACTTCGGCGTTTTTTAGAAGAGAAGAGAAGACCAATCAGCGACGAGATAGCCAAATTTCTCGCAGCAGGATTTATCAAAGAAGTGTTCTACCCAGACTGGTTCCGAAGAAGAATGGAACTTGGCGCATGTGTATAGATTACACTTGCCTGAATAAGGCCTGCCCCAAGGATCCTTTTGCACTGCCCCGTATCGATCAAGTGATTGACACTACGGCTGGCTGGCACCTCTTGTGTTTTCTGGATGCCACAGCGGGCTATCACCAGATTAAGCTTGATGTAAACGATCAAATTAAAACAACTTTTATCACCCCGTTCGGGGCTTATTGCTACGTCACCATGCCCTTTGTCCTGAAAAACGGCGGCGCGACTTATCAGCGTACTATGCAGCGATGCGTCCGACCTCAATTAGGTCGAAACATTCATGTATATGTAGATGACCTTGTGGTCAAGTCAGTGCTAGGTTCAACCCTGTTGGATGATCTCAAAGAAACATTCGGAAATTTGCGAGCGTACCAGATCAAGCTCAACCCAGAGAAATGTGTGTTCAGCGTGCCGGCCGGCAAGTTTCTTGGATTTTTGGTCTCCGAGAGAGGAATAGAGTGCAACCCTGAGAAGATTGCAGCAATTGAGCGGATGGGCAAGCCCAGAAATCTCAAAGATGTGCAGAAGTTCACTAGATACCCAGCATCGCTCAGCCGATTCCTCAGTCGGCTGGGAGAGTGTAAGGCCCGATATGCGGTACTATTCCAGATCTAGGTGTTTCCACCAAGATCCGAGGACGAAGCACATATCGGTCCCACCGCGACATATGACGAAGTCGTATGCCCCGGATTTCCAACATGATATCACAACATTACAAATACAAGGATACAACATCTCATACAATCAGCATACAACTGCCTTAATACATTACAACAGCGGAAGATATATGTCTGAGTACAGACTACAATCAAATGCCTATTGGCAAAGAGAAAAACATCGATCCCATAACCACACGGGTCCAGGCCCTCCGCCGGGATACGCCTAACTAGTCATCGTCGAGTATCAACATGAAACGTCAATCACCATACCTGTTGTCGATCGAGAACACTGAAAAGAGTTTGGGGGTACTATCATGACTACAGAAGTACTCAGCATCCAACTGTAGTGGTCATCTGACCCAGCAAGGACTTCATCACTCGTCATTCTAGGAAAACTAGTAGTTTACGGTAAGGATGTGGTAAGTGGTGAGGTTGCTGCCACAATAGCATTTATGAAGTGGCTAACGATCTAGAGAGTAAGGTAAGAAGCCAAGCATTCAATGAGGAATTGGCTCCAACAAGTCTTGCTATCAACTACGTACGCAAACATAAAACCTATCCTATCCTTTTCCTCCTCTTCGCATCCCGACGAAGAAGAAGCAGTCAAGGCACACACAGTTGATCAAGTTATATTAAGATTATCTCAGATGTTATTGTCTATGAACAACGAGTAGGTCTCAAGTCGTCCATAACCGTGGACACGGCTTCTCGAAAATATTTAACCCTGCAGGGGTGTACCAACTGCCCATTACAAGGCTCCGCACGCACGCCCATCTCTCTCAGTTGCTACCCATCACAGGCAACCATTTTATGATTTATTTCCAAGAGATCCGAAATGATAGGCCCCTCTAGCTAACAATGAACAAATCTGGGTGGCCCCCGGTGAGTCGACATCCATCTCAGGAGCCGGCCGCTCTTTCGATCCGGTCTCTACCGTCTGTCGCAGGTTTGGATAGCCGGTTAATCACACATGGGACACCGGGTCCTCATCCGGACAAGGTGGTCCAGCAAGGGAACTATGTCCTCACTGGTCCAGGTTGGTTTGAAAACTACTGGCGGCCGACCAGCACACACACAGTTTCAAATGGTAAATCAGCTTGGTCCACCACTATAAAAGTTTGAAGCTTGGTAGGTAAGAAAAGTGGACCCCATAAAATCCCACACGCGGTTAGGCACGCTTAGTCTTAAAACCAATACCCGGAACTCGGGTCCTAGGTGACTCGAATGGAACAAAGCGTCGGGGCGGGATAGCCTAGACCTTCCATCCTTCGTCGAATATAGTCAACATTATAATAATCATATCATCAACAACAACATAATAATGTGATAGCCCAAACCAAGGAGTAACATGGTAACATCGTAGCATCCTAAGCATGCATACTAAGCAGGGGCTGAGCAACAAGCAATAGTAACATAGCAGTACAAGGTTTGATGGGAGGGGACATGGCTGTATCGGTTTGGAAGAGGCTATAAACATGTGGTAGGATCAAACAACGAACCTAACCTAGACTAGCATGCAAAATGCTGGTTGAAATAGAATGGATCATAAGAATGCATAGTCCTTGCCTGTTGATAAGTCGGATTCCGAAGGTGTAGTTGATCGCAAGCTCGCATCGTCTCCGAGAGGTACCCGCGGAAGCACACAAGACGGTAAAGACTGGAAAGCAATCAACGAGCAAGAATCTATTACTACGATACAAACTCGAGCAAGCATCAACAAGAAGGCAACACGAGACATCGCACCTACCGTCGAGAGAAGTTACTAACAGGTTAAGTGGAGTACTCGTCACACACGACGATACCGCACATTTAGACAGGTTCAAGTTATTTAGCTACAAGTAATCAAGAAAGGTTGTTAACATGGCAAGGCACCCAAGCATGGCATAGCACACAAACATGGCAAGAGGTGAAGCATAAGATAAAATATCTATGCTAGTCAATTTAAGTGAGGAACAACCTAAACATGGCATAACACTAAGTACCCCCCGACAATTAAAAGATAGGGTCCTGTTCTTCCCTAAACCATATTTTAGGTTGTTTAACAACATAAAGAAATAGCATAAACACAAAGTACACGAAAAACTAATCAAGTTACATATAAGAAACATTTTAAACAGAGGTACGGTTAAAAAGTTATGACAGTTACAGTTTACAAAGGCAGGCAGTGTAAATAGCAGGTAAACAGCATGTAAACAAAGTCAAACATGGCAAAAGAGCACATTTTATTAATCTACACAAAATTCTAAGCAACTTTCATGTTTAAAGCGTCGCGATCCGAGCTACGAGCTAAAAGATACGGGAAACGCAAAATAACAATACAATCTGCTAAATTAAGCTGCCCAGGGAAAAAAACAGGGCAACGGGCCGAAACTAGTGTTACTTGGCCGAGCCCATCTAGCACGGAAGGAAAAAAACAAATAAAAAAAAAGAGACTGGCTCACCACATGGGCCTGGCCCAGGCCGCGGCTGGAGCTAGAGGGGCGCCTGGGCCTGCTGGTTGGTGTGGGCCGCGGCTGGCTGGGGGTGGACCGGCCCATAGGGCGACGGTGCCGCTCGATCCCAATCGGATCGGGTCACCGGCGGCTACAGTCGGCTCGGTTCCGGCCACCGGCGCATGGCGGCGCACCAGCGGGGGTCTGACGGGGCAAGGAGGAGGTCAGGAGGCGAGGAACGGGCGCGGAGGACGGCTGGCTTTGGAGGAGGCGGCGGTCTTCGGACAGAGGGGCACGGCGGCCGATCTTGGAGCTCGCCGGCGTCCATGGCGCGGTGGCTCGAGCTACGGCGGCGGGACCTGCGGGAGAAGAAGAGGTGAGGGAGGAGAAGAAGAGGAGGCATGGGGTGAGGAGGAGACGATCGGGGAGAGGGAGGCTGCGGCGCGGCGGCTCGCCGGCCGAAACGCGGCGGCGGTGCCCACAGGCTGCAGGCAGCGGCGTGCTGTGTGAGGAGAGAGAGAAGAAGGGGGTTGGTGGGGAGCTCCCTGGGCCGTCGGATCGCGAGATCTGACGGTCCAGGATCGATTTGGCTCAAATTTGCTAGAAAAATGGGCAAAAGAAAAAATTGGGGCTATTGTGAGGGGGGTGGCTGCAATTTTGTGGCTAGGGAAACCCTAGAAGGAGGTGGGAGTGTGGTGGTCTTTATATAGCCCAGGTGTCTGTCAGTTTGCAAAAACATCCCCGGTTTTTCTCTCGTGCGCGCGGTGTTTACGTTTCTGACCGCCGGGGGTCCGCAGTACCTCCGATTCGGGTAAAACTTCGAACTGCGCGATCAGTGCGTCGAGCCAGCAGCGTTCACCTCGCTTTGGAACCGTTCCGAGAACACTTTCCGGAGCGCTATAAAAATAATCCGTTTAATTATTAAATGGGGTTTTTCGTTCCGTTGGTTGCGGCTGGTCTTGTGCGGTTTTCGCGACGGTGATCGGGTGAAACCCGGTGTCGCAAATGTCGAGTGTCAGGGTGGCAAGGGTCGGTATCCGTCCGGTACGAGATAAGAGGGGGGAATAATCGCCGATCGATAAATCGGGGATGCAAACACCGCAAACAAATCAGACAATCAAACAATTCATACCTAAAACAATTTTTTTAATTTTTGTGAAATCTGGGCTGTTACAGATAGATGGAAATTCCGTTGTATCAGCTGATGAAGAAAACGGACAAGTTCATCTGGACCCCGCAGGCGGACGAAGCATTCAAGCAGCTCAAACGCATGATGTCTGCCGCTCCAGTGCTGGCAGCTTCGAAGGAAAAAGAGCCAATGATGTTATATATTGCAACAACCACTCGGGTGATCAGTATTGTTATGGTGGTCGAGCTTTCTGAAAATGACAAGGAACAACCGGTCTAGAGGCCAGTATATTATGTCAGTAAAGTTCTCTCAACCTCCAAGCAAAACTACCCCCATTATTAGAAGATGTGCTACGGTATATACATGGTGGCAAGAAACCTGAAGCCTTATTTCCAAGCGCATCCGATCATAGTTGTCAGTTCGACACCATTGGAAAAAATCATTGGCAGTCGGGACGCATCCGGTCGGGTGGCAAAGTGGGCCATTGAAATTGCAACACATGGGATCAAGTATGAGCCTCGGACGGCAGTCAAGTCTCAAGTTCTGGCAGCTTTTTTGGTTCATTGGGAAGAAACTCAATATACGCCCCCCTGTCCGTACTCTCAGTTCTCGCAAATGCACTTCGATGGCTCCAAGATGATGACCGGACTAGGCGCTGGTATTGTTCTTACTTCTCCAAAAGGTGACAAGCTCGAGCATGTGCTGCAGATTCACTTTGCGGGATCACACAATGTGGCCGAATATGAAGCGTTGGTGCACGGTGTCCGGCTGGCCAAGGAGATCGGCATTCGGCGGATTTTGTGTTATGCCGATTCCGATCTGGTGGTGCAGCAATGCACTGGCACTTGGAATGCAAAAGATGAAAATATGGCAAGATACAGATTCCTCGTGCAGCAGTTATCTGGTTTCTTTGAAGGATGTGAATTCCACCATGTTCCCCGAGCTGAAAATGAAGCAGCAGATGCACTGTCCAAGATGGGATCTACCAGAAAGGAAATTCCACCAGGAGTGTCACAACCCCAAGTTATTTATGTGCTAGGTTAGCAAGTAACTTTGCATCATGTTAAAAATTTCAAAAAGAAATCAAAATGGGAGAGAGAACACCCCCAGGTGAATTAATTCAAATGGCCAGAAATAAAGTTGCTCCAAAAATTCCTTTTGCATTTTTGAAAAGTCCCATAAATGAGTGGAATCACATATCAAGTGATGTGGGACCAACCACATGCTCATGGATTTTTCAAATATTCAAACAGGAGCATGGATTTAGATTTAAACCCTATTTGAATTAAAGTTCAAATAATTTGAATTTTAAAAGTGCTCAAATTTTATAAGTGGCTAGCTCTCTATATTATGAGGCCATATAAAAAAATTGTGGCATTTTATAAAATGCCTAGCTATTTTATTAGCTAGGTCAACCTATATGCAGAAATAATAAAAAGAAAAGAATAAACAGAAAAGGGAGAGCTTACCTGGCGCCCACAGGCGATGGCCCAACTCCACTGCCGCGGCCCAGCCCACATGAGACGTTTGTCTCCTACCTCCCCGCAGCTCCAAGCAGCTCGGTGGAGGCAGGGAGACCACGGCGACACCACCGCGACTCCTCGGCCCTTCTAGGCCTCCCCCTCGCCTCTCTCTGCGCCACGGAGCAGCTCACACCCGTCGCACACCTTTCCCCCCCCCTATGGACTCGTCGTCCTCCCCTCTCCCGCGAGATCCAGTGCATGCCCGAGACGGCCACCTCGCCGCCGTAGTGCCCGCACGCGGCTGCCGTGCCCCTCTTTCCGCAACACCTTGTCCTTCCGCTCCTCAGGTGACGTCGACGTCGATCCCTCGCATCAATTGAGCCCGAGCCTCACCGGAGACGACGCTTGCTTCCTCGAGCCACCGCCGGCCGCAGAGAGCTCCGACGAGCGATTCCTCCGCCGCCAGGACCTCCCCGACCCGCCGTGTTCTTCGTCGCACTCACAGTGAGCTCACGGTGCTCCCGCACCTTCCCGTGCCTCTTCTCGTGCTGTAAATCACCGTGCTCATCGAGGGCCGAAGCTCCAGCCGCCGCTTTGTCGTCGTAGAAGTTCCCCGGGACGTCCCTGTGAGCCCCAGCTAGCCCTAGCAGACGCGGACGAGCACTGGCTACTCGCCCGTGCCTCCAACTCCCCTCCCCGTGCTCTCAATCGCAAAGCCGACGCCACTCCGGAGACTACAGGAACTCCGGCGACGGCGAGCTCTTTATTAGCTTAATCCCCATCCTAATCCCCCCTTGTGTCCATGAAAGGTGGGCCCAGGGCCCTCTAATTAAGCACAGTTTAATTTCACCACGGGATTAACCCCCTCTCAATGACAGGAGGGCCCCACTGGCAGGGTTGACTGGTCAGCCCCCCCCCCACATCAGGCTGACGTGGTGCTGACGCAGTAAATCGATAAATGATTTAATAATATTCTAGAAATTCCAGAAAATAGCCTAAAATTTGAAAATTCATAACTAATTCATTTTAACTCCAAATTTAACATATAATATATGAAAAATGATCAGGAGAAAATAATCTATCCAAATATCCAACTTTCAACTATGTTTGAGTTGAATCAAAAATGGGACCAGTAGCATTTGCTATTTGGATTAATTGGAATTAAATCAAATTCATTTCAAATGCTTTTGCAACTTGAACCATAGCAACATACCACATTTCAATTGCACATCAGAGGCATATCATACACATTTGAATATGAATTACATTGATCACACAATAGCATTTACAACTTAGCTAACTTGAATTCAAATTGGAGTTTGAATTTGCAATTTCATTTGCAATATACTCCATTTAAATGGAATTGCCTCACACACAAAATTCATGCAAACCAAGTTTCAACCTTCAACCATGTGATTGTGCATTGTATTTACTTTGCTACCTTGTTTGTTGTTTGTCGAATAGAGGTGGAACCGGAACAGGAGGTTGCCCCCTTCGTTGAAGATCCCGAGACTGAACCTCGTCAGCAAGGCAAGAAAACCCCCATTGATCATGTCGATAAAATCCAACTTCCCTCTCATGTCTCGCTTATGCTTTGTATAGGATGATTCCGATGCTACGTTTCTACCTCATAGATGAACCCATTCCTTTGCATGACCTATCTTTTGTCACAGTAGTAAGCAAACCACAATCCTAGCAAATGTAGGAGGTTGTTGATATCATGTGGCCCCTGCAACTGTTACTGCTCATTGCATGCTTAGAGTTTACAATGAGGTTACTCTTTTGTGAGTCGGGATTGTAGTAATCATGTTGATGATGGTGGAAATGTGTTGGTGAATCTACCATAATACAAGGTGAACGATGAGAGGCTGTGTAGGAGTACACAGTGGGTTGTCTCGTTGAACACCGCCTTAAGCCCGAGATCTTGTGTGGTGATCGAAGAAGAAGAGTACAACCACACATTGGGCACACTGACCCCTCTCATCCTAGTACTTCACCCCGTTCGAACCCCAGAAGTCGCAGTAGTTCGGAGTTCTGGTAGGGCTGTGGCACGGTCTGCGAAGTGGATGAACGGCTTTTCAAGACCGGCTTGGGACCCTGCACACATCGTTTGAGGCTGTACTGGAACCTCGGCCGGACTTCCATACGGATCCCCCTCAGATAGGCGACTCTCTGGACTAGAATGGAGCTGTGGGCGAAGCGTTGTGGTGCCATCCTCGCTATCACCTCTTGAACGGTGACACGCAAAAGGCGGTAACTGATGACACGTGTGTGTAGCGGTACACCCCTGCAGGGTTAACAAAACTATTCGAATAGCCGCGTCCGCAGTTAAGGACTGCTTGGAAAGCTTACCTTGATTATTAGACAACTTGAACTGGATACTTATAAAACTTACCAAGATAAGCGTGAGTGCTATGGTGTGCTTTCTCGTGGGGAAGTCGAGGAAGGCACCATAGTGGTGTAATTGAATGGAGACATGTAGTTGACTCGTGTACGCTTCTTACCTCAAGTCTGGTACTCGTAGTTCAGGACTAGCCAAGTCAAAACTGGCACTTCTGCAATTGAACCCCACCTTCCCTTTACCTTGATACATGTGCATGAGTAGTATAGCTCCTACGTAAGTCTTGCTGAGTACGACTTTGTACTCACGTTTGCTTATTATATGTTTTAGATGAACCACTTGACCCCGAAGGTGGCTTCTTCACCGAGCTCGACGACTGAAGACCAAGCTAGTGTAGTCCCACTCAGACGACTGGTACCCTCGTGGAGGGCTTGTGTTTAAATAAGGCTTCTTAAGCCATTTGTTAAACTTGTCTGTACTCAGACCCACTTTGCTTCTGCATGTTTGATGTAATGTTGGATCACAGACTTGTGATCTCTGTGTGCACTCTGTAAGAGTTATCAATAAAATGTATACTTTGTATAGAATTGCAAAGATACCTGCTGTTCATACAAGGCATGTGTGCTGCGTGTATGTTTATAACTTGCATGTCTTTGTATGGGTTTTCGAGACCTTAGTTGTGATCTGGCTGGCGGTCTTTCATACACCAAGTGGCCCTTAGATGTGCGCAGCTTGGGGCATCGCGATGCGATTGCTCGAGACTCTGTCTCGTGCACACTTTGTGGTATGATTGAGCCCGCCCTAGACCCCGACTAAGTGATCGGGCTGGAGTAAGTCTATGTAAGAGTTATGAGATAGTCGATAGTATGGTTGAGGCGACTTGTCTGTGAATATGGGAGTTCATCACCCATATGTTTAGACTTGTGTGCAGACGATGAGGACCCAACTCAGTTGATCATCCGGCCTGGATGGGATGCCCCTCACGTACGATGCTTCCCGAGAACGTTCTGTGCTTGGCCTTGTCTGCTTAGACAAGTGGGTACGGTTCTCGGCTCTCCATATGACTATGTCGTACCGGGACTTGCATACGCTAACCCCGGGTCCCGACAGACTTGGTATCAGAGAAGGACTGACTGTAGGATTATCAGCCTTGGCCGAAGTCGAGTCTAGCTTTCTATAGTTATATATTTACTCTGGGTATATAAGGGAACAACGTAAGGATTCTTTTTCTCCTTACCCTCATCGTTCTGAGTTCTGAGTCACCCTCATCTTGTTCTACCGGAAGATAGGACTAGGCTCATCTATGTCTTACTAGAATATCTCATTGTTTGCTTCCTTGTAGCCGTAGGAAAGTTGTGTCCGGTTTCCTAGCATTGTTGTAATGCTGATTTCTTACATCGTATTATGTAAGTGTTGTATCTACATTGTAAGAAAATTGTTTTCTCTTGCAATTACAGCCGTTATGCTGTCCGTGTCATTCCAGGTTTTCCTCATAATCTGATGCATTTGCAAAATCCTTCCCTCCATTTCAGATGTCTTTCCAGAAGAATTTCTAGGTGGCATGCCCGACAGTTCCATAGAGTGTGATGTAGGTTTTCTTCTGGAAACCTATAGTGTTTCATTTGCAGCTCTTTCTCCCACTTTGGATGTCTTCTAGCAAGAAGAACCACACTAACCATCGTGTTGGGGTACTTTGCTACTCTGACATATCTGTTGTAGCCCCTAGTAAGCCATGGTCATCCTCAGGAAAACCATCCAGTAACCCAACTCCTTAAACCTAGCCACCCAACAGATGTGTAGAGTTCATAGTGGATCTTATGCCAGGAAACGCACCAATTTCCAGACGCCCATACAAAATGGCCCCACGTGAGTTAGCTGAGCTTAAAACCCAACTTGAAGGTTTGTTGGAAAAAGGCTTCATCCGCCCTAGCTCATCTCCATGGGGTTGCCCCGTTCTATTCGTAACGAAGAAATATGGTACAGAAAGGATGTGCGTAGACTATCGCCCGCTAAATCTAGCGACGATAAAGAACAAGTACCCACTGCCCAGGATCAATGATCTTTATGATCAACTTGCTGGGTCCTCTGTCTTCTCCAAAATGGGTTTGAGATTAGGTTATCATCAAATCAAAATCCGAAACGAGGACATTCCCAAAACGTCTTTTACTACTCGTTATGGTCTTTACGAGTACACCATCATGTCCTTCGGTTTAACCAATGCCCCCGCCACTTTCTCGCGCATGATGAATTCAATCTTCATGGAGTACTTAGATAAATATTTTGTGGTTTATCTCGATGACATTCTCATCTACTCGAAGAACGAAGAAGAACATGCCGAACACCTAAGGATGGCATTGATGAAACTTGGAGAGCATCGCATGTATGCTAAATTCTCCAAGTGTGAATTTTGTCTACCAGAATTGACCTACTTAGGCCACGTGATTTTTGCAAAAGGCATTGCGGTGAATCCCGAGAGAGTTCAGGCCGTCCTTGACTGGACTCCACCTGAATCGGTTAAGAAAGTTAGGATTTTTATTGGCTTAGCAAGCTATTGCCGCCCCTTCGTTGATAACTTTTCTAAAGTTGCAAAGCCTCTAACTAAACTCCTCAAGAAAGATAAGAAATTCCAATGGACCCCCAAGTGCGAGGAAAGCTTTCAAGAGCTAAAAAGAAGATTGACTTCTGCACCCGTACTTGCGCCTCTAGACACCAAACGAGATTTCGAGATCTTTTGTGATGCCTCACGGCAAGGGTTAGGATGCATACTTATGCAAGATAGACATGTGGTAGCTTATGCTTCACGCCAGTTGCGTCCACATGAAGAGAACTATCCTACCCATGATCTTGAACTCGCTGTCGTAGTTCATGCCCTAACAACTTGGCGACATTACCTCCTTGGTAATCGTTGCGAGATCTTTTCCGACCACACAAGCCTCAAATATATATTCACCCAGCCAGATCTTAACCTCAGGCAAAGACGCTGGACTGAGTTCATAAAAGATTATGACTTAGGAATTTCTTACACCCCAGGCAAAGCCAATGTCATGGCTGATGCACTAAGTCGTAAGTCGTATTGTAACAACCTCATGTTACAACAGTATCAACCACTTCTTCATGAGGAATTTTGCAATATCAATCTTGAGATTGTTCCTCATGGCTATCTTTCTACCTTGGTGGTGAAACCAATCCTTGAGGATAAAATCATAGACGCCCAGAAACGTGATAGTGGTATTCGAGAGATCAAGAAGAACATTGCTAGCGGAGTTGCTAAATGTTTCTCCATAAATGATCAAGGTGTCGTTTTCTTTGGCACTCGATTGGTTGTACCACGAAAACACAATCTTAGGAGGCTAATCCTCAAAGAAGCTCATGATACACCCCTTTCGATTCATCCTAGTAGCACAAAGATGTACTGAGACCTACGCCAGAGATTTTGGTGGACTAGGATGAAGAGAGAAATTGCTAAGTTCATTGCCGAATGTGATGTTTGTCGTCGCATTAAGTACGAACACCAAAGACCTGCTGGTACACTTCAAACTTTGCCTATTCCAGAGTGGAAATGGGACAAAGTCACTATGGATTTCATCACTGTCTTTCCAAAAACCCAGAAAGGAAATGATGCCATCTTTGTTGTGGTGGATAGACTTTCCAAAGTTGCTCACTTCCTTCCTGTTCGCGAGTCTATAACTGCTAGCCAGTTAGCGGACTTGTATGTCTCTAGAATTGTGTCTCTTCATGGTGTTCCTTTGGAAATTAATTTTGATCGAGGTAGCCTTTTCACCTCTAGATTCTGGGGAAGCTTTCAGAATGCTATGGGAACTCATCTCTCCTTTAGTACAGCTTTCCATCCTCAGTCTAGCGGTAAAGTCGAAAAGGTTAACCAAATTCTCGAGGACATGCTCAGAGCTTGTTTTATCTCATTCGGAAAGAATTGGGAGAAGTCTCTACCATTCGCCGAATTTGCTTATAACAATAGTTTTCAATCTAGTCTGAACATGGCTCCTTTTGAACTCCTATATGGATGACGATGTCGAACACCTTTAAACTGGTCAGAAACCGGTGAGAGACAATTCTTTGGACCGGATTTGATCAAGGAAGCAGAAGAGCAAGTTCGCATTGTTCGTGATCAATTGAAAGCAGACCAGTCTCGTCAGAAAAGCTACTATGATCGTCATCATAGGCAAGAGAGCTACAATCTGGATGAGAAGGCTTACCTTCGGGTTACTCCTCTGAAGGGAACCCAACGTTTCGGTATCAAAGGCAAGTTGGCCCAACGTTACATCGGACCTTTCCTCATTCTTGCTAAACGTGGAGAAGTTGCCTACCAACTTGAACTACCCCCGCACCTTTCCCAAGTACATGATGTATTCCATGTGTCCCAACTCAGGCGTTGCTTCAAGGACCCCATCCGCGAAGTCGACCATGAAACGCTTGATATCCAAGATGACCTTTCTTATCGAGAGTACCCCGTTCGTATTCTTGATTCCGCAGAGCGTGTCACTCGTCGTCAGAAGATTAAGTTTCTGAAAGTGCAATGGTCACACCACTCTGAGAGAGAAGCCACGTGGGAAAGAGAAGACCGTCTCCGTGCCGAGTACCCCACCTTTCTCCCGCAGACTTCTGAATCTCGGGACGAGATTCTGTTGAGTGGGGGCGAGTTGTCACAACCCCAAGTTAGGTATGTGCTAGGTTAGCAAGTAACTTTGCATCATGTTAAAAATTTCAAAAAGAAATCAAAATGGGAGAGAGAACACCCCCCAGGTGAATTAATTCAAATGGCCAGAAATAAAGTTGCTCCAAAAATTCCTTTTGCATTTTTGAAAAGTCCCATAAATGAGTGGAATCACATAGCAAGTGATGTGGGACCAACCACATGCTCATCGATTTTTCAAATATTCAACAGGAGCATGGATTTAAATTAAAACCCTATTTGAATTAAAGTTCAAATAATTTGAATTTTAAAAGTGCTCAAATTTTATAAGTGGCTAGCTCTCTGTATTATGAGGCCATATAAAATATTTGTGGAATTTTATAAAATGCCTAGCTATTTTATTAGCTAGGTCAACCTATATGCAGAAATAATAAAAAGAAAAGAATAAATAGAAAAGGGAGAGCTTACCTAGCGCCCACAGGCGATGGCCCAACTCCACTGCCGCGGCCCAACCCACCTGGGACGTTTGTCTCCTACCTTCCCGCAGCTTCAAGCAGCTCGGTGGAGGCAGGGAGACCACGGCGACGCCACCGCGATGCCTCGGCCCTTCTAGGCCTCCCCCTCGCCTCTGTCTGCGCCACGGAGCAGCTCACACCCGTCGCACACCTTTCCCCCCCTCTGGACTCGTCGTCCTCCCCTCTCCCGCGAGATCCAGTGCATGCCCGAGACAGCCACCTCGCCCCCGTCGTGCCCGCACGCGGCCGCCGTGCCCCTCTTGCCGCCACACCTTGTACTTCTGCTCCGCAGGTGACGTCTACATCGATCCCCCGCATCAATTGAGCCCGAGCCTCACCGGAGACGATGGTTGCTTCCTCGAGCCACCGCCAGCCGCAGAGAGCTCCGACGAGCGATTCCTCCGCCGCCAGGACCTCCCCGACCCCGCCGTGTTCTTCCTCGCACTCACGGTGAGCTCATGGTGCTCCCGCACCTTCCCGTGCCTCCTCTCGCGCCATAAATCGTCGTGCTCATCGAGGGCCGAAGCTCCAGCCGCCGCGTTGTCGTCGTAGACATGCCCCGGGACGTCCTTGTGAGCCCCAGCTAGCCCTAGCAGACGCGGACGAGAGCTAGCTACTCGCCCGTGCCTCCAACTCCCCTCCCCGTGCTTTGAATCACAAAGCTGACGCAACTCCGGCGACTACAGGAACTCCGGCGCCGGCGAGCTCTTCATTAGCTTAATCCCCATCCTAATCCCCCCCTGTGTCCATGACAGGTGGGCTCAGGGCCCTCTAATTAAGCACAGTTTAATTTGACCACGAGATTAACCCCCTCTCAATGACAGGAGGGCCCCACTGGAAGGGTTGACTGGTCAGCCCCTCCCCCCACGTCATGCTGACGTGGTGCTGACGCAGTAAATCGGTAATGATTTAATAATATTCCAGAAATTCCAGAAAATAGACTAAACTTTGAAAATTCATAACCAATTCATTTTAACTCCTAATTTAACATATAATATATGAAAAATGATGAGGAGAAAATAATCTATCCAAATATCCAACTTTCAACTATGTTTGAGTTGAATCTAAAATGGGACTAGTAGCATTTGCTATTTGGATTAATTGGAATTAAATCAAATTCATTTCAAATGCTTTTGCAACTTGAACCATAGCAACATACCACATTTCAATTGCACATCAGAGGCATATTGTACACATTTCAATATGAATTACATTGATAACACAATAGCATTTACAACTTGGCTAACTTGAATTCAAATTGGAGTTTGAATTTGCAATTTCATTTGCAATATACTCCATTTAAATGGAATTGCCTCACACACCTAATTTATGGAAACCAAGTTTCAACGTTCAACCATGTGATTATGCATTGTATTTACTTTGCTACCTTGTTTGTTGTTTGTCGAATAGAGGTGGAACCGGAACAAGAGGCTTCCCCCTTCGTTGAAGATCCCGAGACTGAACCTCGTCAGCAAGTCAAGCAAACCCCCATTGATCATGTCGATAAAATCCCACTTCCCTCTCATGTCTCGCTTATGCTTTGTATAGGATGATTACCATGCTACGTTTCTATCGCATAGATGAACCCATTCCTTTGCATGACCTATCTTTTGTCACCGTAGTAAGAAAACCACAATCCTAGCAAATGTAGTAGTTGGTTGATATCATGTGTCCCCTGCAACTGTTAGTGCTCATTGCATGCTTAGAGTTTACAATGAGGTTACTCTTTTGTGAGTCGGGATAGTATTAATCATGTTGATGATGGTGGAAATGTGTTGGTGAATCTACCCTAATACAAGGTGAACGATGAGAGGCTGTGTAGGAGTACACAGTGGGTTGTCTCGTTGAACACCGCCTTAAGCCCGAGTTCTTGTGTGGTGATCCAAGAAGAAGAGTACAACCACACATTGGGCTCACTGACCCCTCTCATCCTACTACCTCACCCCGTTCGAACCCCAGAAGTCGCAGTAGTTCGGAGTTCTGGTAGGGCTGTGGCACGGTCTGCGAAGTGGATGAACGGATTTTCAAGACCGGCTTGGGACCCTGCACACATCCTTTGAGGCTGTACTGGAACCTCGGCCGGACTTCCATACGGATCCCCATCAGATAGGCGACTCTCTGGACTAGAACGGAGCTGTGGGAGAAGTGTTGTGGTGGCATCCTCGCTGTCACCTCTTGAACGGTGACATGCAAAAGGCGGTAACTGATGACACGTGTGTGTAGCGGTACACCCCTGCAGGGTTAACAAAACTATTCGAATAGCCGCGTCCGCGGTTAAGGACGTCTTGGAAAGCTTAGCTTGATTATTAGACAACTTGAACGGGATACTTATAAAACTTACCAAGATAAGCGTGAGTGCTATGCTGTGCTTTCTCGTGGGGAAGTCGAGGAAGGCACCATAGTGGTGTAATTGATTGGAGACATGTAGTGGACTCGTCTACGCTTCTTACCTCAAGTCTAGTACTCGTAGTTCAGGACTAGCCAAGTCAAAGCTGGCACTTCTGCAATTGAGCCCCACCTTCCCTTTACCTTGATACATGTGCATGAGTAGTATAGCTCCTACGTAAGTCTTGCTGAGTATGACTTTGTACTCACGTTTGCTTATTCTATGTTTTAGATGAACCCACTGACCCCGAAGGTGGCTTCTTCATCGAGCTCGACGACTGAAGACCAAGCTAGTGTAGTCCCAGTCAGACGACCGGTTCCCTCGTGGAGGGCTTGTGTTTAAATAAGGCTTCTTAAGCCATTTGTTAAACTTGTCTGTACTCAGACCTACTTTGCTTCCGCATGTTTGATGTAATGTTGGATCACAGACTTGTGATCTCTGTGTGCACTCTGTAAGAGTTATCAATAAAATGTATACTTTGTAGAGAATTGCAATGATACCTGCTGTTCATACAAGGCATGTGTGCTGCGTGTATGTTTATAACATGCATGTCTTTGTATGGGTTTTTGAGACCTTAGTTGTGACCTGGCTGGCGGTCGTTCATACACCAAGTGGCCCTTAGATGTGCGCAGCTTGGGGCATCGCGATGAAATTGCTCGAGACTCAGTCTCATGCACACTTTGTGGTATGACTGAGCCCGCCCTAGACCCCGACTAAGTGATCGGGCTAGAGTAAGTCTATGTAAGAGTTAAGAGATAGTCGATAGTATGGTTTAGGCGACTTGTCTGTGAATATGGGAGTTCATCACCCATATCTTTAGACTTGTGTGCGGACGATGAGGACCCATCTCAGTTGATCATCCGGCCTGGATGGGATGCCCCTCACGTACGATGCTTCCCGAGAACATTCTGTGCTTGGCCTTGTCTACTTAGACAAGTGGGTACGGTTCTCGGCTCTCCATATGACTATGTTGTAGCGGGACTTGCATACGCTAACCCCGGGTCCCGACAAGGAGTCTCTCTAGAAAACATCCACAAGCCATCCATAAAGCTATCCCCGGAATCAGAGTCAATCTTTATTCCGGCCGACCTAAAGATGGCATAGCTCGAGGCAAAGAAGTTGGCCAATTAGCAAAAGATGGAGGAGCAGTCGGCCGCACCTTGGGCTGCCGAATGCAAACCAGGGGCTGCTGTCGTCAGCTCAGGGACTGAGGGGATTATGCAAGACGCAACCGTCGTTTCTTCCTCCAAACTTCCAGTGGCAGAAGTCAAACAGCCAGAGCCAGAAGAAGTTGCTGTAATGGTAATCGTTGTTGCACCATCATGGGCAGAACCGTTCAGAAACTTTTTGGTGGATGGCACACTCCCACAAGATGAAGTAGAAGCTCGGCAAATCCAACGCCGATCTGGAGCATACACTATCATCTACAACGAGCTGGTTTACCGCAGTGCAACAGGAGTACTTCAGCGGTGTGTGGAGGAGGACAAGGGGCTGGAATTGCTCTGAGACATCCACCAAGGCGAGTGTGGTCATCATGCATCAGCAATAGCAATAGTCGCCAAGCCTTTCCGCCATGGTTTCTATTGGCCGACTGCGAAAGCTTCAGCAGAAGAGTTAGTAAAGCATTGCAATGGGTGTCAAAGATTCAAATTGAAGAGCCACTTACCAGCGTCAGCACTCAAAACCATTTCGATCACATGGCCATTTGTAGTTTGGGGTCTGGATATGGTAGGACCTTTCAAAACAGCAAGAGGTGGCATGACACACTTACTGGTAGCAGTGGATAAGTTCACCAAGTGGATCGAGGCAAGGCCGATCAAGAAGTTAGATGGGCCGACTGCGGTCAGATTCATGGCGGACATTATGGTCAGATATGGAGTGCTGCACAACATCATCACTGACAATGGAACAAACTTTGCAAAAGGGGCGCTAGCTCGGTTTGCCTCCCAGCAGGGCATCCGGCTGGATGTCGCATCTGTAGCTCACCCCCAGTCAAATGGTCAAGCCAAGATTGGTGGAGCCACTAGAGAGAGCGCCTGGTGCATGGCTCGATGAGCTGCCAGACGTGCTTTGGAGTTTCCGTACCACACCGAACCGTTCAACTGGATTCACTCCCTTCTTCCTAGTATATGGCGCTGAAGAAATGCTCCCCTGCGACATTGAATTCGATTCGCCTCGTCAATCCATGTACACGGAGGCAGAAGCCAAGGAAGCTCGTGAGGACGGTGTTGATCTGAGAGAAGAAGAATGTCTCCTGGCCTTGTCAAGGTCGGCAATATACCAGCAGAAGTTGTGTCACTCCGACAGCAAGAAGATCCGTCCCCTAGCTTTTAGTGAGGGTGACTTGGTGTTGCGCCGAATCCAGAAATCAGATAGCCAGCAAAAGTTATCCTCTCCTTGGGAAGATCCATTCATCATCAATTGAGCGCTCAAAAACAATGCATCTTACCTCATTGATCTTAGGAAGCCGACCCGATATGTGGAAACTTCGGGGCAAGAAACGGAGCGTCCTTGGAACGCCGAGCTGCTATGTCCATTTTATAGTTGAGAGGTATTGTTTTATCCCCTCCCTTTGTGGAAATATTATCAATAAGAATAGACGTGTGTCCATGAGACTGCATTCGGCAGGAGTTACAAAATTATTTGTATATTTTTCCTAGTCCTAATATCAGCAAAAGAAGACCCCGGGACTAGCTGGTTTGCCCCGAAAAGGGTATACTTAGGAGAAAGAGCAAAACGAGCGATGGGTCTGTAAAAGCTAGTATGAACCGAATGCAGACCATAGGTCGGCTGTAATGTCGGGTGGATGTGGCCGAGCAGAACTATCAATCGGAGAATTCATACTCCAAAAGTATATATAATTCAAAGTTAGCCGATAGCAGACCCATCGATTGTGACTAGACCGGCTGACCAACAGTAGACAGGTTGCAATCGGCCCATCTGTGTAGCCCTACCTTTGCGAGAAAAACTAAGAGCCTGGAAGTAATTGTCAAAAGTTCCTTCGAGGTCTATCCTCCGATCTGACTACAGACCGCAGGTCGGCTGTAAGGTTGGCGGGAATATCGGCCAAGAGAGAAAAAAGGCAAGGAAAAAGGCAATCGGTGGAAAAACTCAAATGCAGAGTGCCATACACTACAGGAAACAGGAGTTTTGCCGTCAGCCAAAGCTGACGGCAAACATATGAAAAGATGACGGCAAAGCCTTTACAGTCAGCTCCACGACGGAAAACCTGTTGTCAGCTCATCAGTCGGCAGTGAGCTGCTTTGCCGTCATCTTAAAATCGACCGACGGCAAAGCGTTTGCCGTCAGTCGTTTCGCACTTGCTGACGGCAAAGCCTCTTGTACGGCCAGCCTCTGACTTAACCCCGTGGGATGAGTTAACGGCGTGCATTGCCGTCAGCTTGCCGTCTGGCTAATGACAAAGCACTTGCCTGGGCCCACATGGCAGCAGTTTGCCAGGGGTTGTGCACTGGCTGACGGCAAAGCTTTGCCGTCAGCTCATGCTCGGTTGACGGAAAAGCAGTGATCAAATGGTCACTGCCACAGTCCAGATTGCACAGGCTGCCGCCACGTGTCCTCTTTGCCGTCAGCTTGCCGACGGAAAATACGTTGCCGTCAGCAAGCTGACGGCAAAGCTCTATGTTTGTTTCTTTTTAATTTGTTTTTCTTTAATTCCCTGCATATAAACAGTAATATATATATATATATATACAGAATGCCATCCACAAGTCATATATACAATCAGAATGCCATCCACAAGTCATATATACAAAAAGAAGCCATCCACAAGTCATATATACAAAAAGAAGCCATCCACAAGTCATATAAACAAAAAGAAGCCATCTCCATGTTTAAAAAAGCAAGTCATCTCCATGTTTAAAACAACAAGCCATCTCCAAGTTTAAAACAACAAGTCATCATATATACAAAAGGAAAGTGCCCAACATGATATACATCTACAAGTCATCTCCATCCTAACATACTATATCTACAACAAAGAAGCATCCATCCATGCATAAAGGCAAATCTCCAAAATGAAAACATAATCATATGTTAGTTACGGAAAAGAAGAAATCCAAAATGATGAAAAGAAAAAAGAAAAAGAAGAAAAGAAGAAGAGTAAGGTGAAGAAGAGTAAGCAGAAGAATAGGAAGAATAAGAATAAGATGAAAAGAAGAAGAGAAGATGGAGAAAAAGAAAGAAGAGAAAAAGGAAGAATAAGAAGAACTTTTCTTCTTTTACTTTCTTTTTCACCTCTTTTTTTTCACTTCTTTCTTTTCCTCCTCTCCTTCTTCTTATTCTACTATACTTCTTCTTCTTAGACCTAAAGAGCTAAATATATCTCATTTTAGATCTAACTAAGTCATTAATTCACTTTTGAGCTTTATATGCGAAGTATAAGTCATTTTTTGGTTTATAAGCCACTTAAGATAGTAAATTCATTATTGAGCTTTTATAAGACAAGTATAAGTCATTGTTGAACTTAATAAGCTTATAAAATCTAATTTGAGCTTTACAAGCTTATAAAGCCAAGTTTGAGCTTTATAAGTTATAAAGTCACTATTGAGCTATTGAAAGCCAAGTATAACTCAATTTTCATCGAACTAAGCTATTAATATCATTTTTCAGCTTTATGAGCTTATGAAGTCAGTGAGGAGCTATTATAAAGCCAAGTATAAGGTTTATAAGCTTATATAGTCATTTTTAGCTTTTATAAGCCAAGTATAAGTCAATATTTATGTAACTAAGCTATTACTACCATTATTGAGCTTTATGAGCATATAAAGTCATTGATGAGCTTTATGTAACTTACCGGAGGCCACCTCAAGGTTGAGAAGCGCCGCCACGTGGGTTGCTCGGGGATTCACTAGGAGATTCTTGTGGGTTGTGAGATGCAGCTCCGGAATTATGCTGCAACAAAGGATGAGTTGCAATGTGGTAAGCATAATGACACTTTATGTTATAAGACCGGGCTATATTGATCATTGAATGAAACTTACCGTTCCGGGAGGAGAAACGATAGCCGTCGGCATCGGTGGAGGGGTAAGACCTTTCTTCTCCCACATACTCTGCGAGTTAGTTTTTGAGGACTCGAGCATATTAGCAAGTGAACCAAACATATGCATATGCATTCTTGGCGGATATATATGCAAAAGTAGTAACTTACCGAGAAGAGGTCGTACATGGCCTTCGTATGGGCATTATTGCGTGCCCTCTCCTCCTCGAGTATCCTCTGGGTCCTCTCCTCCGCCAGCTGGTCCCTCTCCGCAAGCTGCTCCGACAACATCTCTTGTGTCGCCTGTCTCTCCCTCTGAATGGTTTCCTGCAAACACTCAACAATATAGCAATTAATGTCATCATCGCTACGTAATCTAAAGAACGGAAGAAAAATTGAGACAAAGTTATACCTGGATAGCAATGTCAACTGGCCGCGGGCGAGGTCGTACAGCAGGAGCGGAGCTCGTTTGCCTCGCCTTGCTCTGAGGTAGAGTCTCCGGGAAATGTACGAAGCCATTGCACATGGAGGTGCTGCCATGATGCTTACCGCCACCAGAAACCATTAAGGCCTCCGGATCCATCTCCTCCTCGCTCAGGTCAAACTGAGGACCGCGTAGCTCTTTCGCCACCTCAGAATAGGCCATCATCTTGTGGTAGGCTGCAGCGCTGGTGTACGCCTCAACACCGTCGCCCTCGGATTATGCCTTCACCGTTTTGTACTTTCCCTTATGGGATATGGCAAATGAGCGATATCCCTTAGGCACAGGCTGATTATGGTGTTTCGCCTACAATGAAAAGTAAAGAAAAGGCATGAAACAAATCAATTGATTAATGATGAAAGGACATGAAACTGAAAACAAAAAGGCACATACCCATTTTTTTGCATACTCGTTGACGTTGAGATTGCCTTGGTGGTGTGCCACACCTACCATTTGTGCACGCCTAGCCTTGGCGCTTTTGTGGGTGGACAGCCAGGCATCACTGAGCCATTTGTCCACTATCGCCTCAAAGCAATCCATCTTATTTGCACACCATCTCGGGGGCGCCTATGAATTAATAATCTTATAAAGTCATTTAATAGCTTTTATAAGCCAAGTACAAGTCAAGTTTTATGTAACTAAGCTATTATTATCATTTTTGAGTTTTATAAGCTTATAGAGCCAAGTTTGACACTTATAAGCTTATAAAGCCAAGTTTGAGCTTCATAAGCTTATAAAGATAAGTTGGAGCTAACTAGGCCTTACTTATAAGTGTAGGAATTTGAATTAGTTAGTAATTTACCTCCAAGTATTCATCCTTCTTAAGGAAAACTTTTCTACACTTTTTCTTGGACTTCTTCACGCCCTTCTTGGTGTACCAATCTGGAACACACTGAACACGCATCTCGTGCCTAGTGTTCGTGAGTAGCCTCACTATCTCCTTCTCGAGATTCTTCTGGGCCGCCGGCTCCATCCCCTCCTCAACCCTATAGTAGCACTGAAAAATGCATCGAACATATGCTTAGATGAGTGAAATAATTCCAACGCTAATAAATGATTGCAATGCTTAGAATACTTACCCAAAAATTAGCCACCACTATGTCGGCTTTGGTACGGCATTCAACGTTGTTGATTCGTTCATATGGCAGGGCCGGGGCGGCTTTGTAGTGTGGCCAAGTGAGGCCGGGCTACGGAACCCTACCCTCAACAGGCAATTGGACTAGCCCGGGGAACTGCTCCTTAAGCACCGCACCAAGGAGGCAGTTCGGATTCCGAGCACCTTCCGGGTAAGTCCACGCCCTGAAAAATAAGAACACAAAGACATTAGTTGTTGTTGGACCATATGTACATGTATGATATATATATACAACGAACACAAAAAATTAATCAACTTACTTCTCCCCATCTGGCGCAGTCAATGTCCTCTGCGCAGGGTCCGGACGTGGTGGGAGTCGTGTCATACCAAGCTGGTACACCGGCTTCTTGGAAGGGGAGCTTCGCTCACCCCCCTCAGCCCTGTCATCGCTATCATCATCCTCATCAACATCATCATCATCCGTGTGAGCACGCTCCTCCCAAGGATCATCCCAACGAGGTTCCGTCGACTGCCTCGGTGCCTTTTGTGTCTCCGACTGCACCGGCGGTGTTCGCTGCTCCGGTGCCTCCGACTGCACCTGCGGTGTTCGCTGCTCCGGTGCCTCCGACTGCACCGGCGTTGCCGATTGCACCGGTGGCTCCTGCACCGGTGAGACTGTCCTGTGAGTGGGTGACTCGGCTAGGGGTGGTGGTGAGTCGCTTCTATCAGCCGCCCTGATCTCTTTTGCGCGACCACCTGCTCGACCACCTCCTCGGCCACCGGGTTTAGCTCTCTTTTGGCCTTTTCCCCGACCTATCCCACGAGGCTGCTCAGCACGCACCGGCGGCGAGCTGGCTGCTACAATATCCTCCAGCAACTCTCTCCGTAGAGGGAGAGGTGGGTCCCTACGGCTCGCCATGTGTGAACACCTGTTACAAAGTAAAGATGAATTAGTAAAGTAAGGAAATAAATAATTCAAATTCATACATACAAAAAAACAAACATATGCATATAAAGATGAATTAGTACATTAAGGAAATAAATAATACAAATTCATATATACAAAATACAAAAGAAAGTTGGGATGCATACAACTAATGATAGTGGGGATCATCTATATCTTCTCCAGGATCAATAAAAACATCATCGTCACTATTACGCGTGTCGTCATGAATGATCTCTTCTTCGGGATCGGGTTCAGCATCAACCACATTTCGAAAGCCTTTTTGTAACCGGTCAAGCAATGATAGGTCATCCGCATCGGTAACCTCTTCGTATTCCACTTCTTCATCTTCCTCCTCATCATCATCGGTAACCTCTTCGTCTTGCACTTCTTCCTCTTCCTCGGCATTGTCATTCTCTACTTCCATGTTCTGACCAAATGTAGAGGTTTTTCCGAAATGTTTTTTTGCCACACGTGTTTCTTGGAAGAATTCTCCATCATATGTGTCTGGGTCTATGTGAGGTTGATAATCCTCTTCTTCATTGGGGGCACGTCATAGAAGACATACCAATCTTCGAGATTCTTTACACTTTGGCGGGCCTATGGAAGATAGAAAACTTGTCTAGCCTGTTGAGTCACAATATAAACATCGGCCACATTTAAACGGTTCTTCTGTTTAATTTCAACTAGCCCAACATGCTCATGAGTTCGTCTAGTGTCCTTCGGATCGAACCAATGACATTTGAAGACAACGGCGTTCGGAGGATTTTCACCATAATATAGCAGTTCGTATATTCTTCAACTATTCCATAATACTCGAGTCCTCCATCTATAGCGGACACACCGGAATTCGTTGTTTTCCGATCGAGCATAGTTTGCACTTTCATTCCAGTAAGAAAGCGATGCCCAATGATGTCGTATTTTTCATATGTATGGACCTTAAAGTCAAATCCATTTGCGATTTGTCTCAATTCAGCGTCCATCGACTCTGAATTAGCCTACAAGTTGAAACGGAAAGGCTTGTTATATTAGTCGGTACTGAGAGGACGAAGACATAAAAATGGCCTGTATATTATATAAGAAGTACCGTTTGTGTAAACAAGGAGATGAAACCGGGATTGCCGCCTCCCCGCTTCTCAAGAAGATTAATCTCTTCGATGGAGTCTTTTTCGACCGCCACTCCATTCGAGAATTGCGCGACGAATCGACTGTATCAAATAATTAAGAGAAGTTAGACACATAATTCGTCAAGAAGTTGCAGAACAATTAATATGTACCGCGCACTTACTCGATGTATGGACGCACTTCTGTCATGTTGGTCAAGATATACAATGTAATGATGCCCCATTCCTCGAAGGTCAACGTCTTTGTCTTTATAACCCCACAAGGTGTGAGGATCCCTTTAAAGAGTTTGAACTTGGATTCATGTTGCTCGGGGTCGCCAGTATTGTACCAAGGCTTTGGATTATGCAAACTGTAATTAGTGGTAGCATAGAGTGCTGTCACGAAGTTTGCCGCTTCCTCGACAACGAATGCCTCAGCCATTAATGCTTCAATTCTCCATTTATTTTTACATTTTGCTCGAAGCGTCTTATGCATTCTCTCAGTTGCATAGCACCAACGGTTTTGCACAGGGCCACCCAATCTTGCCTCCATCGGTAGATGCAAAATCATATGCTACATCGGATTAAAGAAACCCGGTGGAAAGATCTTCTCTAACTTGCATATCAACTTCGGCGCCAGTTTTTCCATCTCTTCTATCACAATAGGCGATAATTCTTTAGCACAAAAAACATGGAAGAAATAGCTTAGCTCTGCCATTACTAGCCATTCATCCTTGGGGATGTAGCCGCGCAACATCACCGGCATTATCCGCTCAAGCCATATGTGCCAATCGTGACTCTTCAGCCAAAAGATTTTCAACTTTTCAAGACTTCCTCCCCTTGCTAGATTCGCTGCATACCCATCGGGTAACATCAACTTTTTTTTCACCCAGATGAGGATTTCCCTCATGTGTTCCCTTTTAAGATTGAACCATGCCTTTGGCTTCTCCCAATTCTTCTTCCCTTTCGGTTGTCGCATGTTCAGTGACTTCCTAGTACACAGACTCTCCTGATCGACTCTAGCCTTAACATTATATTTCCCCTTATTAGTGCCGAACAATGTACCAAAAAGGGCCTCACCCATATTTTTTTCAGTTTACATCATGTCAATGTTGTGTGGAAGAGCAAGGTCTTTGAAATAGGGGAGATCCCAAAAGCATGGCTTGTGGGTCCAGGCGTGTTCCGTATAATATCCCAAGAAATACACTGGACAGTTCAGATCAGGCTCTGGTGAGTTCAACTGATCAAGAATTTGTGCGCCCGTCATCATAGGTGGTGCCTCGTGCTCAACAACTTTACCTTTTGTGAAATTCTTCTTTTCTTTTCTGAATCCATGGTCCAGAGGCAGGAATTGTCTATGCAAGACGAAGCAAGAATACTTGCGACCCTCCGGCAGCCAATGAAACTTAAGAGCAGACTTGCATTGCGGGGATGGGAACCTTCCGTGCACGCACCATGCAACAAAAAGTTCAAACGCCGGCAGGTCATGCATGGAGTACATCAACCAAGCATGCATTTGGAAGTTTGTTTTGCTAGCTGCGTCATATGTCCAGATCCCATTATCCCAAGCTTCTTTCAACTCATCCATCAGTGGTTGCAAGTACACATTCATATTTTTTCCAGGATAGTTGGGCCCCGAAACTATCAACGCCAAGAAGATGTGCTTTCTTTGCATAAGTACTCCAGGGGGAAGATTGAGGGGCATGATGAATACGGGCCAACAACTATACTGGGTTGTCGTCATACCGAAAGGATTGAACCCATCAAGGCTAATGGCGAGTGCCACGTTTCTTGGGTCTTTAGCTTTACCTTCTTTATGTATTTCATTGAACATCTTACACGCTTCACCATCAGAGGGGTGGGTCAACATCAAATTCCCGTATTCATCTGTAGCACGTCTAATTTCATCTCTGTGCCATGTCATCTATTTTGCTGTTTCTTCAAGCATGTAAATCCATTGAAGTCTTGGTAAGATCGTGTCGGGACCCGGGGTTAGCGTATGCAAGTCCCGCTACGACATAGTCATATGGAGAGCCGAGAACCGTACCCACTTGTCTAAGCAGACAAGGCCAAGCACAGAACGTTCTCGGAAAGCATCGTATGTGAGGGGCATCCCATCCAGGCCGGATGATCAACTGAGATGGGTCCTCATCGTCCGCACACAAGTCTAAATGATATGGGTGATGAACTTACATATTCACAGACAAGTCTCCTCAACCATACTATCCACTATCTCATAACTCTTACATAGACTTACTCCAGCCCGATCACTTAGTCGGGGTCTAGGGTGGCCTTGATCATACAATAAAGTGTGCACGAGACAGAGTCTCGAGCAATCGCATCGCGATGCCCCAAGCTGCGCACATCTAAGGGCCACTTGGTGTATAAAAGACTGCCAGCCAGATCACAACTAAGGTCTCGAAAACCCATACTAAGACATGCATGTTATAGACATACACGCAGCACACATGTCTAGTATGAACAGCAGGTATCATTGCAATTTTCTACAATGTATACATCTTTATTAAAAACTCTTACAGAGTGCACACAGAGATCACAAGTCTGTGATCCAACATTACATCAAACATGCGGAAGCAAAGTAGGTCTGAGTACAGACAAGTTTAACAAATGGCTTAGAGAAGCCTTATCTAAAAACAAGCCCTCCACGAGGGAACAGTCGTCTGACTGGGACTACACTACCTTGGTCTTGGTCTGAGTCTTCATTCTTCGAGCTTCAGGTAGAAGCCACCATCGGGGTCGGTGGGTTCATCTAAAACATAGAATAAGCAAACGTGAGTACAAAGTCGTACTCAGCAAGACTTATGTAGGAGCTATACTACTCATGCACATGTATCAAGGTAAAGGGAGGTGGGGTTTCACTTGCAGAAGTGCCAGCTTTGACTTGGCTAGTCCTGAACTACGAGTACCAGACTGGAGGTAAGAAGCGTACACGAGTCCACTACATCTCCAACCAATCACACCACTATGGTTACTTCCTCGACTTCCCCACGAGGAGCACACCATAGCACTCACGCTTATCTTGCGAGTTTTAGAAGTATCCAGTTCAAGTTGTCTAATAATCGTGCACAGCTCTCCAAGTAGTCCCTTACCGCGGACGCGGCTATTCGAATAGTTTATTAACCCTGCAGGGGTGTACTGCTACACACATGAAACTATCAGTTACCGCCTTTGTACTCGACACAGTTCAAGAGGTGCCGGCGAGAATAATTCCCACAACTTTTACCTCACAGCCAACTCAAATTCAATGGAGACACCTATGTGGGCTGGAATCCACAACGTGAACCCGGCCGGTTTAGCGATGTGGTCCCAGAAGATGTGTGCAGGTTCCCAAGCCGGTCTGAATAGTCGTTCTTCCACTTCGCAGACCGTGCCACAGACCTACAAGAACTCCGAACTAATGCGACTCATTGAACTGAGAAGGGGTGAGTTAGTAGGTTGAGCGGGGGTCCATGTGCCCAACATGTGGTAGTACTCTTCGTCTTGGATCACCACAAAAGAACTCGGGCTTAGGGCGGTGTTCAACGAGACAACCCACTGTGTACTCCTACACAGCCTCTCATCGTTCACCTTGAATTAGGCTAGATTCACCAACACAGTTTCACTTTCATCAACACCATGTTCACTGTCATCCCGACTCACATAAAAAACATCCTCATTGTAAACTCTAAGCATGCAATAAGGAGTAACAGTTGCAGGGGCCACATGATATCAGTCCACTCCTATGTCGGCTAGGATTGTGGTTTGCTTACTACTGTGACAAGATGATAGGTCATGCATCGGATATGGGTTCAACTATGCGGTAGAATCGATACAAGGTGATCTCCAAAACATGCATAAGCGAGACTGACAGGGAATTGGGATTTTAGAGACATGATCAATGAGGGGATTTCTTGCCTTGCTGACGAGGTTCAGTCACGGGGTCTTCAACGAAGGGGGTGATATCGGGTTCCGGCTCCACTTCTATCAGCAACATGACAATCATATGATCAACATAATGTACAATGCACAATCACATGAATAAGATTGTAATGGTGATGTTCATGGTTGCATTGTGTGAACAATTCCATTTAAAAGGAGTATATTGCAATTGAATTGCAAATTCAAACTCCATTTGATTTATCGATGAATTTCAAATGCATTTGAATGCATGAAAGTTCATTTGAAAAGGTTGATCATGATGTGATGTTGTAAATGTGAGGTAAAGCCTCTGATGTGTGGATGAATCCATCTAAAAGAAGTGTGTTGCAAAATCATTTGCAAATTCACTACAAATTTGAATTCAAAAAGGATCCATATGCATGTTTGCTACTGTTCACCCATTTTAAAATGTTCAAACATAGAAACAAGTTGCATATTCAGAATCCTTGTATTTTTCTGATAATTTTAGACATATTATTTGTCCAATTTGGAGTTAATATGAATTAATTATGAATTTCCAAAGTTTATTGCATTTTATGGAAATTTCTGGATTTCTTTTAATCTATAAAAGGTTTTATTGCGTCATCACTGCATCAGCATGACATCAGGGCTTGACTCTGGTCAAACTGACCTGTGGGGTCACCCTGTCAGCCTCTCTGGGTTAAATCCCTGTTAATTAAACTAACAGAAAAATTAGAGGGGGCCCGGGGCCCACCTGTCAATGAGGGTTAGGGGTGGATTAGGGGGTGGGTTAAGCTTAATCGGCCGGCCACGTTAGCAGAGGCTGGCGGCTAGCCGCCGACGACATCAGACGCGGCGGCGTTGCACGGGGAAGAGGCTCCTGGCCTCCATTTGACGTGCGAAAAGCTCCAGGAGGGAGCTCTTGCTCTCTCGCATCGAAAGGATCGAGCAGGGGGTCACGGGGAGGGCTACTTCGACGCCGACGACGACGAGGTGCGGCGGCCGGCTGCTGGCTCCGATGAACTATCGGTACAGGGCACGGGAGGTACAGGAAAAGAGGCGAAACAGACGGTGGGGCTCACCCGAGCACGATGGAGGGGACGGCGAAGTGGGGGAAGGCTTGGAGAGAGCCAATTCCGGCGAGAAGCTCCACGGCGGCCGGAGCAAAACGGAGACAATGACGTCGCTTGCAGGGCACCCGGGCTCGATTGGGCATGCAGGATGATGAATACGGCGACGCTGGAGCTTCTGGACAAGACGGCACGGCGTCTCGCTGTCGTTGTCCGCGACGGCGCACGACGACGTCCTCTGCAGCGTCACGGTGGCGCGTGGAAACGGCGAGGGAGAGAGGGATGGCGTCGGGGAAGAGGGGGAACTGGTGCGGAGCTTCGAGGGGGTTCTCCTGGCGAGGAGATGAGGAAGGGGAGGGCCTAGATGGCTCGGCAGCCGCGGGCATGCTCGCCACGGCGGCGAGCTGCCTGCTCTGGCTCCGGGCGGGGAAGACGACAAGGGGAGGCCAGTGGGCTGGGCCGGTCCGGTTAGTTTGGCCAGGTGGCCAGGGGGTTGGGCCACTTCCTCTTTTTCCTTTTTCTTCTGCTTTTCCTTTTATGTTATTTTGTTTTGCCTAGAAATAAATAGCTAGGCAATTTTGTAAAATTGCTGAAACTTTTTATATGGCCTCATATTATATTAGACTAGCCACTTATAAAGTTTGGCACTTTTTAAAATTCAAATTATTTGAACTTTAATTCAAATAGGGATTTAAATTTAAATCCATGCTCCTGTTTGAATATTTGCAAAATCCATGAGCATGAGGTTGGTCCCACATCACTTGATATGTGATCCCACTCATTTAAAGGACTTTTCAAATATTCAAAACGAATTTTTGGAGCAACTTTTTATCTGGCCATTTGAATTCAAATCATCTGGGGGTGTTCTCTCTCCCATTTCAAGTTCTTTTGAAATTTTTCACATGATGCAAAGTGACTTGCTAAACCTAGCACATACCTAACTTGCGGTTGTGACAGATCGGTAGGTACCGAAGAATGTTTACGGGTATTTTGCTCTGCGTCTTCTCACCAAGACCGTTGTCTACGACAATATACCTGGAGGACTTGCAGCGTGGACAATAATTATGATCCGCATACTCATGCATAAATAAGACATATCCTTTCTCACAAGCATGTATCCGCTCGATGGGCATCTTCAGTGCACCGAGTATTTTGTCTGAGTGGTATAGGTTTGCAGGCATAATATGATCGTCCGATGGAAAGCTCCCGAATAAGGTCATCATCGCATCATAGCACTCTCTGCATCTAGGTGACAAAGTTTGGTGTGCGCATGCAGTGGGAGTTTTGAAGACTCTAGCATGTCATAAAAGGCCTTGGCAGTTTCCTCCGGTTCTTCGTCCTCATGACGAGCATCGTTGTAGTCATTGACCATGTCTTCGATCCCTGTACCACAATCCTCGATGCGCTGACGCACTACCTCACGTCTGTCACATTGGGCCGATTCTCCATGAAATGACCACAACGTATAATCAGGCATGAAATGTAACACCGTCAGATCTTGTAACAGTAATCACGGTTACTGTTGATCATTACTGTTCCAAATTTTTCTTTAATCAAACTTGAGTCAATTCAAATTTTCAAATTCCTTGTGCTGTTATTGAAACCAAGGTGATCATGGACCTTCAACATCTTGGGTCAACTAAAGTCCAAGCCCAAATAAAATGCGATTGAATTGAAATCAAATTAAATCTTGAAATGCCTTTGGTGTAATATTAAAACCAAAGTGCAATTAAACTTTCTCCAAAAATTATGAAACTACTTTTAATAACTCACTAATATTCAGTGGATCATGTCCATGTGGTTATGGTAATTTGTTGGGGCATAAAATAATGCAAAAAAATAAAAGGCAGCTTACAAAGTCCAAATTAAATAATAATTATTTAAATAAAAGGTTAAACAATTTTATTAAAGCTCAAACTTTCTGTAGCAACTGTATATTATCTAGCACTAATATTGAGGCAACTTTTAAGTTTTACAAAAATGCCTAAGCATTTAATTTAAAAGCTAAAAGGAAAATACAAAAAAAATGAAAAAAAAATGCTAAACCACTATCTAGCGTCTGGGGGGCAATACCCCCCTCCCTTCCCCACTTGGGCCCCGGCCCACCTCCTCCCGGTCCAACTGGCCCGCCCTGGCCATCATCCCCAACCTCCGTACACAGGGAGGCGTCGTGGCTCGCATCCGAGCCGGCCATGGCAGAGGCCATCGCCGTGGCGGCCATCGGGCGTCTCCGGCAAGGGGATAAGGCCGACCCCGACCCCCTGGCCCCTGGAAACCCTAGCCGCGCCCCCTCCCTGCCTCCCGCTCTGCCGCCTCCTTGTACAGGAACCACCGCGGCCATTTTTGCCACTTCTACGTGGTTCTCGTGGCCAACGACCACCTCTTCGATTGGGAGGACGTTGTGAAGGGGCGTCGCGCCCCGCTGGGTCTTCTTCCCCCTCAAGTTTCGGCTGGAACTCGCCGCAACGCCGGAATCGGGCCCCGCCTCCCCGCCACGGCCGCAACCTCCCATCGCCGGAATTGGCGCTGCCCCGACCGCCTCCGGCCTCCTTGACCTCTCCCCTTCCCCCACAGTGAGCCGCCGCGCCCGTTCCTCCCCTCCCCCGCTCAGCTTACCGCCGTTTTGGCCACCTGCACGGGTCGTGGCCGCCATGGCCGGACCCGTGCTCACCGCGTCCAGCCAGACGTCGCTCGGGCGCGCGTGCCCCCGCACGGCTGCGCCGCCACTGGCCAAGGAGGCTGCTGGCCTCCCACGCTCCCGTCGTGCCCCCCCTAGCTGGAGTGCCTCCCAGCCGTGGCCGTCGTGCCTCTGGTTGCCGGCGTGGGCACGCCATGAACTAGCCCAGACTAATCCCCTGTTAGCACTAACCCACTCCTAACCCACTGACATATGGGTCCCACCTCACTTAAGCACCTGTTTAAAATATAACCAAACTGTTAGTTGTGTAGTATCTATGACATGTGGAGCCCACTCCCTAATAATTAAATGTTAGATTAAAATAAACCTTGTTAGCCTCCAAGTCTATGACAGTGGGGCCCCACTGTTCAGTTGACCAGTCAACCTTACAGATGGGTCCCCTCTGTCAGCTTTGACCCAGTCAATGATTCCTTTTGGATAATGTCTGTTTAATTGATTAAATTAAATCCAGAAAATCTATTAAATTTATTTAAACTTGAAAAATCAATATATTTTAAATCGTAAGTCTGTTTCAAAAACTTTATACATGAAATTTGATCAGAAAAATATAACGAATATGAATACGCTACCCGTATACCCACCACCCCCCGCTAACACAACGAACATCGACATCCCCCCTCCGGGCCGTCTGTCCGATAATAGCCCGATACCGTAAAACTCTTCGGATGAATTTATTCCGAACACGAAAGTTGTTCATAATGGATCAACTAACACGGATACACGCTTCACATGTTGGTCGGAGATCCATGACACCTCCGGAATGATACCTTCCCCCTCCGGACACCCTGTCCGGTAGTCACCCGGAGCTGACAATTCATCCACGGATGAATTCCCGCTTCGTGCTACGTGTATCGTACGACGTTAGAGCATCGTTAACATTTCTTATGTCATGTCTTGTATTTGTATTGCTATTATTGCTGTGTATTTATTGTTTCTTCCCCCTCTCTTATTGTTCGGTAGTCTCGACGTCCGATGCTGATGCCCCTGTGATCGACTACTTCGTCGACGACCGTACCTATACCGTCGAGCTTACAGGCAAGCAGAGCCATTCTCTTCCCCAGATATCTCCTATCTTTCCGTACATTTCTTGCACTAGGAATATGCTGCTGCTACGTTACAATCCTACTCAATTGCATAGCCTGTTTTTGTCGCCCCTTGATGTACCTTCTGTTATCCCATGCTGCCTATTATATATATTATATTCAGAAGTGAACCCTGCACATTGTTAGTCAATAGGATTAGATAGCGGGTCGTGTTCACTCTGGGAGTGAATGCAGATATGATACATTACAACTGCTATAGGTACGGTTCAGAGCAGACACCGCTTCAGGCCCCTACCCCGGCTCTGCCGAGCCACATCGAGTGTGAGCTATCGAGGAGTAATCCTTGTACTCCACTCGTTGATGACTCTGTATAGCCGTCCTAGGGTACTGAACCACGGTTGTCCTTACAGGTAAGGAGTCGGGTGACCCAACGGTGCCCGCGCAGGTTATCTTAGCGGAACGACAGGTCAAGTGTATTCCACCGGTGTGCGGTGGGCCTGGTACTGTTCGTGGCCGAAGGATTTCCTGTTGTACGAAAGTCGAGCTCTACCAAGAGCACACACGAGACAAGGTAAGGAGACGGTTCACCTTGTTGGTAACCGCACGAGTTGGTGGGACGACAGGGCAGGCACCGACGTTACTGGTGGTCCTGACTGCTGTCGTTGTCCGCGACACTTTCAGTAAGGGGCAACGATAACGGTTGTCTCGATAGAAAATTAATAAAACGCTTAACGGGTTCGGTGGATGACTTGAGTGGGTCGACTTGCCCTATACGCACTACCTCCACGTGGGGTTTCGGTGTGGGCCCTCCGCGTTGTGGTCTCGTTCGAAAGCTCTGAAAGACGTCCAGTTTCAGCATTGTGGTTGGGTCAGATCGTGCTGCGGCACTGGATCCACTTGGCGCACAACGACTCGGAGTGCGAGAGGTGATGGCCCATGAAGCTCTTGCGCTGAGGACTGTAGACCGGCGGGGACCTCTCTGATGAGCCGTAAGATGGTCCTTGGCGTGTCGGATAGCCTCGGTGGGGTGCTCCCTAACAAGGTGTACGCCACCCTGGAGATTCGAGCGTGTAGGGTAACAGTAGTGCACCCCTGCAGGGAGTTTAATCTATTCGAATAGCCGTGTCCACGGTAACAGGACGCTTTATGCTGAAGCCAGATCCTATCACTACAAACTACTACTATTAAACTGTTGGTTCCGGGTTTTGTTCCTCGCGGGGATGTCGAGGAAGGGAACTCGGAGGCAGTATTATTATTAATTATTACAACTTACTATTATACAATGCTGCAGCAACTTCTGCTGCATTGTTATTACATTCATGCTATTGAATTGTTGGCTGATTCTTACCTCATGCTGCAAGACTCGTCGGAAGATGCTAGTCTTCGATAGGCCTCGCTTCTTACCCTTATTCGGATTTCTACCTTGCAGTCCACTATATACAACCTCCCTTTTCCATTTGATACATGCATAAATGCTTAGTAGCGGACGTAAGACTCGCGGGTATGCTAGATACTCACCCTTGCTTTATTTCCCCTTTTCGCTTTGCCTGATCGGCCGCTGCAGTCGACGTTGGAGCCCAGGAGCAGGAGATTCCAGGAGGAGCCTAATACAACGACGATTTCCCGTTGACTAGGAGTAATTCGGTGCATCCCTGGCAGGAGGCCTTGCCTTTTCGATCTGTATTCTCTGATGTTATTTGTGCTAGCCTTCTTAAGGCAAAACTTGACTAACTATGTCTGTACTCAGATATTATGTTTGTATGACTTATGTATTCGGGTCCGTGTGACCCCACTTCATTGTAATATATTTGGTTTATCCTTTTGTGTTTAGTGTTGTGCTGTGATATTCTCACCCTGGCACCTTGATCTCGATCATGTACCCTACGTGTATGATTACTGTACATGATCGTAAATCGAGGGCGTCACATGAAACCACGCATTTACAGGTGTTTACCCATTACATCCTTTGTCTGTTGTGAATAGTTCTTACATCAAGTGCAGGGGCACCATGTTCTTGGTTGGCCAGCACTAAATGCAACCTCTAGGAACTCCTCGGTCTTGGTCAACCATTCCTCAGTCATATTTTTCTGACTAGGGTGACCGGTGTACATCCACGCACGATCATTCATTCTGGCTAGCTAGCTAGTACAAATTAACACAAGAAGGCATATAATTAATTACGGTGATATAGCATATGCACCTACTAGCTAATAGGTAAAGATAGGTCCTAATCCCACCCGAGTATGTGCAGATTGGATTCATTTCCCCATGCTCTCCTCCCGATCCGACGCAAAATTTCGACAGCACCTCCCCGTTGTTCTCCTGATACACGTCTCAGCATAAACCGAGAGGATGTGTACCCGGAGAACAACAAGGTGGCACTGACGAAATCCTGCGTCAGATCCGGAGGAGAGCATATCTGGGGAAATGAACCCAATCTACACATACTCGGGCTGTCCATGGATAACGTTGGACAATTCGAAAGAATCCCATTATAAATATGCAAATGAATGCATATTTATAAATAGAATCTTTCGAACGGGAGACGCATATGGGTTACGCAATGGAACCTTACATCTAAATTTTAATTATACCTAACTAGTATCATCGGCACAAAGGCCGGAACATAGCAAAGGAAAAGAGAGCAAAATATTAATTATATTTCTTTTCTAACTTCTTCTCTTCTTCTTTCTTCTTTCTTCTATTTTCTTTTATTCTTCTATATCTTTTTCTCCTCCTCTTATCCTTTCCTTTTCTCTCCTTTTCCACCTCCTTCTCTTCTTCCTATTCCTAACTACTTTTCCTTCCCTTCCCTATTCTTCCTTTTCCTTCTCTTTCCTATTCTTCTAGCTATAACACAAGACCAGGCCAACCATAAGCCACAAGATAACTAGCCCTAACTACTTTTACTTTACTTTTCATTTCATTTTACTTTTTTCACTTTTCATTACATTCCATTCTCTTTCAATTCATTAAAAATCTAACAAATGATTTTCAATAAATAACTAACTATTGTCTTTAACTAACTACAAACTAACTAAATAATCTTAACTACTATAACTAGCTAACTAGAACCTGACTACTGATTTTAACTATCTTAATAATTTTAACTAACAAACTAACTACTGATTTTTACTAAATAACTAACTAACTAATGATTTTAATTAAATAAATAACTAACTATTGATTCTAACTAAATACAATCTATCTACTGTCTTTAAGATAACTAGTTAACTAAAATCTAACTATTGATTTTAACTATAACTAACTAACTAAATATCTACTGATTTGAACTAACTAGAACCTAACTACTAATTTCTTTTAACTATAACTAACTAATTAAAAGAATTAAAAAAATGGTGGCTGCTAGGGTTGCTCACCGGAATGCCGGCCGACGAGGGGGGGCGAGGAGTCTGGCGAAGGGGTGGTGGCCGGGGATAACGATGGGGTGGTGGCGGCGTGGTCCTGCAGAGGCGGCGGCGGCGCGTCAGAGTGGAGGAGAGGGAGAGGAGAGAAGGTGGAGGCGGCGGCGGCTCGGGTGGTGGGGGCGGCGGCCGGGGTGGTGGTGGTGGGGGCGGCGTCCTGCAGATGCGACGGCGGCACGTCAGAGTGGAGGAGAGGGAGAGGAGAGAAGGTGGAAGCGGTGGCGCTCACCGGGGTGGTGGTGGTGGAGGCGGCGAAGGCTCGGGTGGTGGGGGCGGCGGCCGGGGTGGTGGTGGTGGGGGCGGCGGCGGCGCTGGGTCGAGGGGGGAGAGAGAGAGGGCTGGGGTCGCGCGAGTGGGGGTGGGAGTTAGGGCTGGCTGCGTGAGTGGGGTTAAGGCCCCGCTATGCCGTCAGCTGGCTGACGGCAACGTCTTCCATTAGACTATGCCGTCAGCCGGCTGACGGCAAAGCTTGTCACCGTTACCCCATGCCGGCAAGGGCCACGTGGTGCACGGGCGGCCGTTAGCATTTATTTGCCGTCAGCTGATGGGTAGTATGCCGTCAGCCAACGGACGGCTTACAATCGGCTGACGGCACAGAACATATCGCCGTCAGCCATATCGTTGCCGTCAGCTTCGGACCAAGCTGACGGCCTTCTACCCTTGGTCGTCGGCCCCGACGTAAAACTGACAGCAAAGGCTTTGGCTGAAGGCAAAACTTCTTTTTCCTGTAGTGATATATATATGTCTTGAGGAAAAGCAAGTTCACAAGCAAGTAGGCCGATTGGCCGAATGGTGTACATTACATGAAACTGGCTCTTGACGGGCGCACTTGGAATTTAACTATTGTTTGTCAAGCAAAATCAGGGAATTGAAAGGCGTGTTGAGCTTAAGCAGTCGGCGCGTCCGGAGCAGTTGGAGCTGAAGTAGTGCTAGCGGCATCTCCCAGAGCGGAAAAGGCAGTAGTCTTGGCCTGAGTGTGTGAGGGGTCCTGGGCAGCAATCTCCCAGTGCCCGTCGGAGGAGTCTTCACCTTCTTCATCAGCATCGTAATCAGCATAGTCCGAGGAGTGGGAGCCATCGCTGCCGGTCCGCCGAGCAGGTCGGGACTGGGGTGCATCTGCACTGGTAGTGTATAGAAGGTCGCTGAGGGAGGCAACTCCGGTTGGCTGACCATCTTCATCAAGATAAGGAGTAATTGTAACAGCCCAGATTTCACAAACATTAAAAATTTTGTTTTCGGTATGAATTGTTTGATTATCTGATTTGTTTGCGGTGTTTTCATCCCCGATTTATCGATCGGCAATTATTTTCCCCCCTCTTATCTCGTATCGGACGGAGACCGACCCTTGCCACCCTGACACTCGACCTTTGCGACACCGGGTTTCACCCGATCCCCGTCGCCAAAACCGCACGAGACCAACCGCAACCACCGGAATGAAAAACCCGTTTAATAAGTAAACGGGATATTTTTATAGCGCATCGGAAAGTGTTCTCGGAACGGTTCCAACGCGAGGTGGACGCCGCCGACTCGACGCGCTGTTCGCGCAGTTCGAAGTTTTACCCGAATCGGAGGTCCTGCAGACCCCCGGCGGTCAGAAACGTGAGCACCGCGCGCGTGAGAGAAAAACCGGGGATGTTTTTGCAAACTACCAGCCACCTTGGCTATATAAAGACCACCACACTCCCACCCTTTTCTAGGGTTTCCCTAGCCACAAATTTGCAGCCACCCCCCTCAGATCTGCCCCAATTTTCGCAGCTATTCCCCCCAAATCAGCAAACCTAGATCCCAAGCGTTCTCAGCCGTCCGATCTCGCGATCGGAGGGCCGAGATTGTGCCACGTCGCCCCTCCGTCCCTCTCTCTCCTCTCCATCTCCTGTCCGTGGAGAAGCTCCACCGCCGCCGCCGCACGCCGCCGCACCCCGAGGTCAGCCGTTGCGGCCTTCTCCCTCGTTCTCGTTCTCCTTCCTCCTTCCCCCTCGTCTCTAACTCTCTCTCCCTCCCGTGTGCTTGCGCCATGGACGAAGCCCCGAGGAGCTCGAGCCGCGTCCCGTGGAAGACGGCCGCCTCCTGCAGCCACCGCCCGGATCCGATGAGCGGCGGCTCGATCCCGCTCCTCCTCGACGCCCCGCACCCCGCTCCCCCTCCTCCGAGCTGCCGGAGCCTCCCGCTCGACACCGGCGCGGCCAGCCGCCGCCGCTGCTCGGCTCGGGTGTGGCACGGGCAAGCCAGCCGCTGTGGGCCGTCGTGCCTACAAGGCCCACCGGCTCCAAGGCCCAGACCAGCCCCCTCTTGGCCCGCAGTCTCCACCTGGCCAGATGGGCCTTAAGTCCCAGGGTGAGCAGCCCAGCTCGAGCCGCCCTCTTTTTTTTCCCTTCAGTCTATTTTTTCAAAGTCCCTGTGTAACATGCTGCTGATGCTGTTTTGCAACGTAATTTCCCGTTGACTCGTAGCTCCGAATGAAGTGATTCTTTTTTTTCTTGGTTGTGCTTTGTGTGCTCTAGAGTTCATCTTTAGGAAGTTATTTATTTTAAGTTCATATAGAATATGTATTTATGTGTTGAACAGGGCCACTGGTCGTTAATTGCAACTGATGCTGTTAAACTGTCTGAAAACTGTTGCTTGATTGAAACTTCGGCCGACGGTTGCGTCGCAACCGTACGTCGGATTTCAGTGATTCCTGTTGCGTTGCGTTAAGCATTGTTTCTACTTCAATTTCATGCATTCACATTCCATAATTGCTTGCTGCATCATGATTGTATCTTCACCCAAAGTAGCTACCTTGCTGTTGGTGTGCTGCTGTTTTTATTTCGTTGCAACTTCGGTCGACGAGTGTGTCGCGACCGTTTATCAGAATTGAGTGATTTCAATTGCATATTGTTAAGCATCATGTCTACTTCCATTATATGTATTTAATTGTCATGATATGCTTGCTGGTCATATAGTTATTGAGCTCCAAAGTTGCTATCCCGCTTTTTTTGACAGCCATCTCTGATTTTCTCTAAGTCTGTAACATTCCGATGCCATGTTGCATGCTTAATATCTTTTGATCTATGATGCCTATTTGCATGATTCTTTTTGCCATGCCTTCCCTGTCATGTCTAATTTAGTTCCATATCATTTGTGAGCATGTTTGCATTGATCATCCTATTTGTGCATTGCTCTAAAGTGTGCTTCCTGATGTTGGCAGATTGTGCCCGTAACTTGTTTTGCTTATATCTTTTTAACCGTAACTCCGTTGGAGGAATTATTTATATGTAACTTTATTAGTTTTTCGTGTACTTTGTGTTTATGCTATTGGTTTCTGCTGTTGACCAACCTAAAATATGGTTTAGGGCAGATCAGTACCAAATCCTTTAATTGTTGTGGGGCAAGTAGTGCTATGCATGTTTAGGGGTTGCCTCATTTAAATTGACTAGCATAGATAGTTTATCTTATGCTTCACCTCTTGACATGTTTGTGTGCTATGCCATGCTTGCTTGAGTTTCCATGTTAATAACCGTTGGTTTATAACCTGTAGCTAAGCAACTTGAACCACCGTAAACGTGCGGTATTCGTCGTGTGTGACCGATACCCCACTTAAACTGTTAGTAACCGTTCTCGACGATAGATCCGTATCGCGTTGCCGTGTCATGCGATGTCTTCTTGATCTTGTGTTGCCCCGTAGTAATAGAGTGCTTGCTCGTTGATTGCTTACCAGTGTTTATCGTCTTGTGTGCTTCCGCGGTACCTCTCGGAGACGATATGAGCATGCGATCAATTACACCTTCGGAACCCGACTTATCAACAGGCAAGGACTATACATTACTTATGATCCATTCTATTTCAACCAGCGGTTTGCATGCTAGTCTAGGTTAGGTTCGATGTTTGATCCTACCACATGTTTACAACCTCTTTCAAACCGATACAGCCATGTCCCTTCCTAGAAACCTTGTACTGCTATGTTACTATTGCTCGTTGCTCAGCCCCTTCTTAGTATGCATGCTTAGGATGCTACGATGTTACCATGTTAGTCCTTGGTTTGGGATATCACATTATTATATTTTTTTTGATGATATGATTATTATAATGTTGACTATATTCGACGAAGGATGGAAGGTCTAGGCTATCCCGCCCCGGCACTTTGTTCCATTCGAGTCACGTAGGATCCGAGTTCCGGGTATTGGTTTTAAGACTGATCGTGCCTAACCACATGTGGGATTTTATGGGGTCCCCTTTTCTTACCTATCTAGCTTCAAATATTTGTAGTGGTGGCCCAAGCTGATTTACCATTTGAAACCCGTGTGTGTGCTGGTGAGCTGCCAGTAGTTTTCAAACAACTCGGGCAAGCGGAGACAGAGTTCCTCTCTTGGTCCACACTTGGTGAGCTAGGGGTCCCCTGATGTCAGGTGTGATTTTAAGACCTTAGCCGTACGGAAGAGTCCGATCTGAGAGCGTGGCCGGCTTTTGGATTGGGTGTCGACTCCCCGGGGGCCACCCGGATATGTCCATTGTTAGATAGAGGGACCTGTCGTTCCGGATCTCTCGGAACTAAATCATAAAATGGTTTCCTATGATGGGTAGCAACTGAGAGTGATGGGCGTGCGTGCGGAGCCTTGTAATGGGCATTTGGTACACCCCTGCAGGGTTAAATCTTTTCGAGAAGCCGTGTCCACGGTTATGGATGACCTGAGACCTACTCCTTGTTCATAGAAAATAACAGCTGAGATAATTTTAATATAACTTGATCAACGTGTGTGTGTGCCTTGACTGCTTCTTCTTTACCGGGATGCGAAGAGGAGTACAAGGATAGGATAGGTGTTATGTTTGCGTATGTAGGTGGATAGCAGACTTGTTGGAGGCGATTCCTCATTGAATGCTTGGCTTCTTATCTTCCCATCTAGATCGTTAACCACTTCATAAATGCTAGTGCGGCAGCAACCTCACCACTTACCCCTTCCTTACCGTAAACTACTAGTTTTCCTAGAATGACGAGTGATGAAGTCCTTGCTGGGTCAGATGACCACTACAGTTGGATTCTGAGTACTTCTGTACTCATGATACTACCCCCAAACTCTTTTTAGGGTTCCTGATCGACAACAGGTATGGTGATCGACGTTTCACGTGGAGACTCGACGACGACTAGTTAGGCGGATCCCGGCGGAGGGCCTGGACCCGTGTGGTTATGGGGATCGATATTTTTCTCTTTGCAACTAGGCATTTGATTGTAGTCTGTACTCAGACATGTACCTTCCGCTGTTGTATTGTATTTGAGGCAGTTGTATGCCGATTGTATGAGATGTTGTATCCTTGTATCTGTAATGTTGTGATATCATGTTGGAAATCCGGGGCATATGACTTCGTCATATGTCGCGGTGGGACCGATATGTGCTTCGTCCCCCGATCTGGATGGAAACATCTAGATCTGAAACAGTACCGCTGTCAGAACCCCAACTAGGGTAAGTGCTAGGGTTTGTTTGACCTTTGCATCATGTAAAAATTCAAATGAAATCCAAAAATGGGGAAAAGAAAAGCCCTGAGAATTTAATTCAAATGGCCAGATAAAAATCTTTTTCCAAAAATCATTTGAGTATTTGGAAAATTCTTATAAATGATGGTGATCATTTTAAAAGTGGTTTGGGTATTTTCCCATGCCCATGGAATATTCTAAAATTCCAAACAGGGCTTGGAAATTAAATTAAACTCCAATTTGAATTTAAATTCAAATTGTTTGAATTTCAAAAGTCACCAAAATTTATGAGTGGCTAGTGGCTTGAACCCTAAGCCCACATAACAGTTTTGGGGATTTTTAAAATGCTCTGCTATTTATTTATTTGGGGCAAAACAAATAACAGAAAAAGGAAACAGAAAGAAATAACAAAAAAAAAAGGAAAAAGAAAAACCCAGCCACCCCACAGTCCACAGGCCACTTACCTGGCCCACCTGGCCCAGCTAGCCAGCCCAGCCCGCCAGGGGTACATGCGTCTTCAACACCTAGCCAGGCAGGCAGGCTGCTCGCCGGCGGCCACGGCATGGGCGCCAGGAAGCTGCCTGGCTGCCTTCTGCCTCTTTAGCGGCACCATGGCGGCCCTGGGCACCTCCCCTGCCTTTCCCCCCTCGCTTGGACCCTCCTCCCCTTCGTCCCCGGCGATCCCCACGAAGAACCGAAGCACGGCGAGTTCATCGTCGACGCCCCCCCGCGGCCACCGGCCTTCCCACGACGCAACCAGGTGTCCAAGACGCTCCTCGACTACGACCTCGTCGCCTCGAGCGCTCAATTCGAGCCCAGGAGCCCTGTGGGCGACGCCGGCGTCGAAAACTTCCTCCGCGGCCGAAGCCCTCCGGCGACGAATTGCCACCGTTACGCAGCGTCTCCGACGACATCGAGTCCTCTTCCGCGTTCTTGGTGAGCCGACGATGCTCCCCGTCTACTCCCTTTTCCTCCCCGCACCTCCTACGCCAAGCTCCACCGGAGCAGTGGGCGGCCGCCGCGCCCCGTTGCTCATACGGCGTGCTCCCGGCGCCCCGTGCCTGCCTTGGCATCCCGGTGATGAGCACGAGCACGGGAGGCAGTTTGGCGCCTCTCCCGTGCCAAGACGAGACCGGAGGGCCTCTCTCCAGTGGGCGCCGCCGCCTACAGAGGTCGCTGCCGGCCGGATTCCGGCGAGGCCCGCACGTCAGAGAGATTAGGGGCTTAATCCCCCCTAATCACTCACTGACAGGTGGGGCCCTGTCCCTAATAACCCCCTGTTTATTTTTAAACAGAGGGGTTAACCCCCACTGAGGCTGAAAGGAGCGCCCCACTGGCCAGAACCCACCCACGTCATGCTGATGTCAGCATGACGCAGTAAACAGAATTTTTGTTTTAAAAAGAAAATCAGAAAATACAGAAATTCCAGAAATTCATTTAAACTTCAATAATTCATAGAAAATTCATATTAACTCCAAATTGGACAAATAATATATGAACAATTATCAGAAAAATACAAGGATTAAGAATATGAAATTTTTTTATATGTTTGACCATTTTAAAATGGGGCAACAGTAGCAAATGTGCATATGGCTTAATTTGAATTCAAATTTGAAGTTTGAATTTGCATTCCAAATGCAATACACTTAAAATAAATTGAATTTGCCACAAATCAGTACCCTTTACATCATGTCACAACATAACATGTGCTTGAGCATTGTACTTTATTTGTGTCCCCCTTTGTTGATGTTTGTGCTAGTAACAGCTTTCCCGAGACGGTGATCACCCCCGAAGGAGAAGACCACCGTTAAGACCCGTGTATCGTTAGCAAGGCAAGCAAACCCCATTGATCATATCTATAAAATCCCAATTCCCTCTCAGTCTCTCTTATGCATTTTTAGGAGATCACTTTGTCTCGATTCTACCGCATAGTTGAACCCATATCCGATGCATGGCCTATCATCTTGTCACAGTAGTAAGCAAACCACAATCCTAGCTGACATAGGAGTTGATTGATATCATGTGGCCCCTGCAACTGTTAATGCTTATTGCATGCTTAGTGGTACAATGAGGTTGTTTTTGATGTGAGTCGGGATGATAGTGAACATGGTGTTGATGAAAGTGAAACTGTGTTGGTGAATCCACCCTAATACAAGGTGAACGATGAGAGGTTGTGTAGGAGTACACAGTGGGTTGTCTCGTTGAACACCGCCTTAAGCACCGAGTTCTTGTATGGTAATCCAAGACAAAGAGTACAACCACACATTGGGCTCACTGACCCCTCTCGGCCTTGTACCTTGATCCGTGTCGACGTCCAGGAGTCACATTAGTTCGGGCCTTCCATTTGACATATGCATAGAAAAAGAGTGAGTGGAAATGTTGCATCATCCTAGATATGTGGGTGGATCTGTGAGACATTAAAACCATCTGTCAGAGGTGGCGTCTCGGTTGCCTACATTGTCTGGGTCCGTTTCGTTGATCCGGCCGGACTCTCGAGCGGTGACAAACTCAGATAGTCGACTCCGGGAATAGACCGGTTGTGAGCGAAGTGTCGTGGTGAACATCCTCGCTGTCTCCTCTTGAATGGTGGCGAGACCTGGCGGTAACCGATGGTCATGTGTGTGTAGTTTACACCCTTGCAAGGTTAACAAAACTATTCGAATAGCCGCGTCCGCGGTTAACGACTACTTGGAACCTGTACCTGATTATTAGACACCTTGAACTGGATACTTCTAAAATACACCAAGATAAGTGTGAGTGCTATGGCGTGCTTTCTCGTGGGGAAGTCGAGGAAGGCACCATAGTGGTGTAATTGGTTGGAGATGTAGTGGATTCGTGTACGCTTCTTATCTCAAGTCTGGTATTCGTAGTTCAGGATTAGCCAAGTCAAAGCTGGCACTTCTGCATGATGAAACCTCGCCTCCTTTACCTTGATACTTGAGCATGAGTAGTGTAGTTCTGATGTCAGTCTTGCTGAGTACGACTTTGTACTCACGTTTGCTTATTCTATGTTTTAGATGAGAACCCGGACCCTGATGGAGTCACCGACTTGAAGCTCGACGTTGACTATGTTAGCATAGTCCCAGACAGCAGTCTGGTCCCTCGTGGAAGGGCATGTATGTTTACAAGGCTTCTCTAAGCCATTTGTTAAACTTGTATGTACTCAGACCTAATTTACTTCCGTTGTATGATGAAATGTGATCACAGACATTTGATCTTTGTATGCTCTATGTGTATATCTATAAAGAGTACTTTGTAGAGTTATGTGATGATACCTGCTGTTCATACTAGGCATGTGTGCTGCGTGTATGGTTATAACATGCATGTCTTAGTATGGGTTTTCGAGACCTTAGTTTTGATCTGGCTGGCGGTCTTTTATACACCAAGTGGCCCTTAGATGTGCGCAGCTTGGGGCATCGCGATGCGATTGTTCGTGACTCTGTCACGTACACACTTTGTTGTATGATCAAGCTCGCCCTAGACCCCGACTAAGTGATCGGGCTGGAGTAAGTATATGTAAGAGTTAGGATTCAATCGATAACATGATTGAGGCGACTTGTCTATGAGTATGGGATTCACCACCCATAAGCATCTAGACTTGTGAGCGGACGATGAGGACCCATCTCAGATGATCATCCGGCCTGAATGGGATGCCCCTCACGTTCGATGCTTACCGAGAACGTTCTGTGCTTGGCCTTGTCTGCTTAGACAAGTGGGTACGGTTCTCGGCTCTCCATGTGATTGCATCGTGACTGGAATTACATACGCTAACCCCGGGTCCCGACAACCGCATATCGGGCATTACAACTTAGTATCAGAGCCTTACCGACCGTAGCATCCCTTCTCTGGCCGAAGTCGAGTCTAGACAAAAACTATTTTGTAGTTAATAAGTTAGTTATCGGAGAGTAGGAATCTTTTTTACTCCTCACCCTTGCTCTGGTCAGGACAAGTGTCGTAAGTTTTTTAATCTCGACTTATCCCCTTTCAAACTCTAGGATCTCGAGTGTGTGGAGTTCGGAATCGATACAATGCCTTGCTTGCAATGTATTGTCTCGATTCGATCTCAGGTTTGGGAATTCCTGTAGTACCTTTAACTTCTCCGATTTTGGGTATCATCTGGGTCATCCATTTCCATCCCTCCTTTTACCGGTGTTTTTACGACTTGCGTCGAAAATCACTATCCCTTGATCTGGTTTTCGCGATCGTTCCTACTCTTCTCACGGACGGTTTCATTTTTCCGACGATGTCGTCTCTCTGTGGAAAGTTTCTCGACGGAAGCTCGACATCGACATGGAGCGGATTCCCTTGTTGGTTGTGTTGTAGAATTGTCGACTCTCTGTTCTCTCCCCCTTCCCCTCTCCCCCGGATCGTTCTGGATCTCGGGACGAGATCCCTTGTTGTTGGTGTTGTATTGCAACAGCCCAGATTTCACAAAAATTAAAAATTTTGTTTTCGGTATGAATTGTTTGATTGTCTGATTTTTTTGCTGTCTTTGCATCCCCAATTTATCGATCGGTGATTATTTTTCCCCCTCTTATCTCGTATCGGACGGAGAACGACCCTTGCCACCCTGACACTCGACCTTTGCGACACCGGGTTTCACCCGATCAGCGTCGCGAAAACCGCACGAGACCAACCGCAGCCAACGGAACGAAAACCCCGCTTAATAAGTAAACGGGATATTTTTATAGCGCACCGGAAAGTGTTCTCAGAACGGTTCCAACGTGAGGTGAACGCCGCCCGCTCGACGCGCTGGTCGCGCAGTTCGAAGTTTTACCAGAATCGGAGGTCCTGCAGACCCCCGGCGGTCAGAAACGTGAGCATCGCGCGTGCGAGAAAAAAACCGGGGATGTTTTTGCAAACTGCCAGCCACCTGGGCTATATAAAGACCACCACACTCCCACCCCTTTTTTAGGGTTTCCCTAGACACAAATTTGCAGCCACCCCTCTCAGATCTGCCCCAATTTTCGCAGCTATTTCCCCCCAAATCAGCAAACCCTAGATCCCAAGCGTTCTCAGCCGTCCGATATCGCGATCGGAGGGCCGAGATTGTGCCACGTCGCCCTCCATCCCTCTCTCTCCTCTCCATCTCCTGCCCGTGGACAAGCTCCACCGCCGCCACCGCGCGCCTCCGGCCGGCGAGCCGCGCGCCGCCGCACCCCGAGGTCAGCCGCTGCGGCCTTCTCCCTCGTTCTCCTTCTCCTTCCTCCTTCCCCTCGTCTCTAACTCTCTCTCCCTCCCTTGTGCTTGCGCCATGGACGAAGCCCCGAGGAGCTCGAGCCGCGCCAACTGGAAGACGGCCGCCGCCTGCAGCCACTGCCCGGATCCGGCGAGGGGCGGCCCGATCCGGCTCCTCCTCGACGCCCTGCACCCCGTGCCCCCACCTCCGAGCTGCCGGAGCCTCCTACTCGACGCCGGCGCGGCCAGCCGCCGCCGCTTCTCGGCTCGGGTGTGGCACGGGCCAGCCAGCCGCTGTGGGCCGTCGTGCCTTCAAGGCCCACCGGCGCCAAGGCCCAGACCAGCCCCCTCTTGGCCCGTAGTCTCCAGCTGGCCAGATGGGCCTCAAGGCCCTGGGTGAGCAGCCCAGCTCGAGCCGCCCTCTTTTTTTTCCCTTCAGTGTATTTTTTCGTTTTCTAATTTCTGCTAAGTCCCTGTGTAACATGCTGCTGATGCAGTTTTGCAACGTAATTTCCCGTTGACTCGTAGCTCCGAATGAAGTGATTCTTTTTTTGCTTGGTTGTGCTTTGTGTGCTCTAGAGTTCATCTTTAGGAAGTTATTTATTTTGAGGTCATCTTGAATATGTATTTATGTGTTGAATAGGGCCACTGGTCGTTAATTGCAACTAAGGATGGCAATGGGTAGGGTATGGGCAGGGTAGAGCAATATCAAACCCATACCCATATAGTTCATGGGTACAAATTTCTACCCATACCCTTACCCGTGGGTATAAAACTATACCCACACCCATACCCGGTGGATACCCGTACCCATCGGGTACCCATTGGGTAGATCAAATAGTACATTATTTTCATCTTTTTACATTCATTGGTAGCGCATTAGCAAAAAAATATTGACAACTCAATAGCAGGTAGATGAATACATGAAAATTAACTATATAGGCTATAGGTACCCACTTAGAAGATAAAATAGTATATAGTATATATACACATTGAATTGGTCAAATAGTACATCGTTTTACGTGGGTAGGGTATGGGTATATCCATGGGTACAAAGCTATACCCGTGCCCTACCCACAACTTGATGGGTAGGGTATGGGTACTACCCATGGGTATAAAAATGTACCCATACCTCTACCCATGCGGCTAGGGTACCCGCGGGTACCCGTACCCATGGGTAAACTTGCCATCCTTAATCGCAACTGCTGCTGTTAAACTGTCTGAAAACTGTTGCTTGATTAAAACTTCGGGAGACGGTTGCGTCGCAATCGTACGTCGGATTTGAGTGATTCCTTTTGCGTTTTGTTAAGCATTGTTTCTACTTCAGTTTCATGCATTCACATGCCATAATTGCTTGCTGCATCATGATTGTATCTTCACCCAAAGTAGCTACCTTGCTGTTAGTGTGCTGCTGTTTATATTTTGTTGCAACTTCGGTCGACGAGTGTGTCGCGACCGTTTATCAGAATTGAGTGATTCCAATTGCATATTGTTAAGCATCATGTCTACTTCCATTATATGTATTGCATTGTCATGATATGCTTGCTTTTCATATATTTATTGATCTACAAAGTTGATATCTCGCTGTTTTTGACAGCCACCTCTGTTTTTCTCTAAGTTTGTAACGTTCCGATGCCATGTTGCATGCTTAATATCTTTTGATCTATGATGCCTATTTGCATGATTCTTTTTGCCATGGCTTCCCTGTCATGTCTACATTAGTTCCATATCATTTGTGAGCATGTTTTCATTGATCATCATGTTTATGCATTGCTCGAAAGGGTGCTTCCTGATGTTGGCAGATTGTGCCCGTAACTTGTTTTGCTTATATCTTTTTAACCGTAACTCCGTTTGAGGTGTTCTTTATATGTAATTTGATTAGTTTTTTGTGTACTTCGTGTTTATTCTATTGTTTGCTGCTGTTGAACAACCTAAAATATGGTTTAGTGCAGATCAGTACCAAATCCTTTAATTGTTGTGGGGCAAGTAGTGTTATGCATGTTTAGGGGTTGCCTCACTTAAATGGACTAGCATAGATAGTTTATCTTATGCTTCACCTCTTGACATGTTTGTGTGCTATGCCATGCTTGCTTGAGTTTCCATGTTAATAACCGTTGGTTGATCACCTATGGCTAAGAAACTTGAACCACCGTAAACGTGCGGTATTCGTCGTGTGTGACCGATACCCGACTTAAAATGTTAGTAACCGTTCTCGACGATAGATCTGTATCGCGTTGCGGTGTCGTGTGATGTCTTCTTGATCTTGTGTTGCCCCGTAGTAATAGATTTCTTGCTCGTTGATTGCTTTCCAGTGTTTATCGTCTTGTGTGCTTCCGCGGTACCTCTCGGAGACGATGCGAGCTTGCGATCAACTACACCTTCGGAACCCGACTTATCAACAGGCAAGGACTATACATTACTTATGATCCATTCTATTTCAGCCAACGGTTTGCATGCTAGTCTAGGTTAGGTTCGATGTTTGATCCTACCACATGTTTACAGCCTCTTTCAAACCCATACAGCCATGTCCCTTCCCAGCAAACCTTGTACTGCTATGTTGCTATTGCTCGTTTCTTAGCCCCTTCTTAGTATGCATTATTAGGATGCTGGTTTGGGATATCACATTATTATATTATTGTTGATGATATGATTATTATAATGTTGACTATATTCGACGAAGGATGGAAGGTCTAGGCTATCCCGCCCCGGCGCTTTGTTCCATTCGAGTCACCTAGGATCCGAGTTCCGGGTATTGGTTTTAAGACTGAGCGTTCCTAACCGCGTGTGGGATTTTATGGGGTCCCCTTTTCTTACCTATCTAGCTTCAAAAATTTCTAGTGGTGGCCCAAGATGATTTACCATTTGAAACCCGTGTGTGTACTGGTCAGCTGCCAGTAGTTTTCAAACAACTCGGGCCAGCGGAGACAGAGTTCCTCTGTTGGTCCACACTTGGTGAGCTAGGGGTCCCCTGATGTCAGGTGTGATTTCCCGACCTTAGCCGTACGGAAGAGTCCGATCCGAGAGCGTGGCCGGCTTTTGGATTGGGTGTCGAATCCCCGGGGGCCACCCGGATCTGTGCATTGCTAGATAGTGGGACCTATTGTTCTGGATCTCTCGGAACTAAATCATAAAATGGTTGCCTATGATGGGTAGCAACTGAGAGTGATGGGAGTGCGTGCGGATCCTTGTAATGGGCAGTTGGTACACCCCTGCAGGGTTAAATATTTTCGAGAAGCCGTGTCCACGGTTATGGACGACTTGAGACCTACTCCTTGTTCACAGACAACAACAGCTGAGATAATTTCAATATAACTTGATCAACGTGTGTGTGTGCCTTGACTGCTTCTTCTTCGCCGGGATGCGAAGAGGAGGACAAGGATAGGATAGGTGTTATGTTTGCGTATGTAGGTCGATATCAGACTTGTTGGAGGCGATTCCTCATCGAATACTTGGCTTCTTCTCTTACTCTCTAGATCGTTAGGCACTACATAAATGCTAGTGCGGCAGCAACCTCACCACTTACCCCTTCCTTACCGTAAACTACTAGTTGTCCTAGAATGACGAGTGATGAAGTCCTTGCTGGGTCAGATGACCACTACAGTTGGATTCTGAGTACTTCTGTACTCATGATACTACCCCCAAACTCTTTTCAGGGTTCTTGATCGACAACAGGTATGGTGATCGACGTTTCACGTGGAGACTCGACGACGACTAGTTAGGCGGATCCCGCCGGAGGGCCTAGACCCGTGTGGTTATGGGGATCGATGTTTTTCTCTTTGCCACTAGGCATTTTATTGTAGTCTGTACTCAGACATGTACCTTCCGCTGTTGTATTGTATTTGAGGCAGTTGTATGAAGATTGTATGAGATGTTGTATCCTTGTATCTGTAATGTTGTGATATCATGTTTGAAATCCGAGGCATATGACTTCGTCATATGTCGTGGTGGGAACGATATGTGCTTCGTCCCCCGATCTGGATGGAAACATCTAGATCTGGAACAGTACCGCATATCGGGCCTTACAGTAACTTCAGCAGATCCATGCCGTCGGCGAGCTCTTGGGCGATATGGCAGATTTGGGTCCAGAGTTCACCCACGGATGCCTCCGATCCCACCCGCAGAGAAGTCATCAGCTTAAGGTCAATGTCAGGGTACCAGCTCTTCGCAATATAGAGAGCAGCTTGCACTCCAGATTGGAAGGCAGTATCATTCATATTTTCCACCTGGAGAGGCATAGCCTTGAGATTCCGAGCAACATCTTCATTGGTCTCAAAGGAAATCAGTTTCTGCCTTCCCTTGAAGAGCTTGTGGTTCAACTTCTGGATACCTGTCTTGTAAGTGCACATGGCACCTGTCACATGGGGGATTCGAGCATCGAAAGAAACAACAAAGTCCTCGGCATCCCAGCCGGCATCAGCAGGAAGTATTACACCTCGCACTCGACGGGCTTCAGCAACAACTTCATCAGCATCAGTAGTGGAGTTGGGCCAGGAATCTAGCAAAAGCGATCGGGAGAAAAAACTCAGTTCGGAGAGCAGTAGGATCAGATCAGAATACAAGAATAAGCAGAATAAAAGGAGTACCTGCAAGGGAGAGATCCACTCGGTGGAGGCGGGAGAGGGCGAGGTCAACATTGGCTTGAGCACGTTGGATTTCTGTTTGGTGTTGCACATCCATGTCCTCGACGCGTTTGACAGCAGCGTCCCTTTCCTGCATGAGTTGACCCTCAACCTCAATCCGAGCATCTGAAAGCCTCTGCATGTCAGCTTCACGAGCAACCTTGACGGCTGAGAGGTCGGCGGTCACCTTTTGAACTCTAGCCTGTAGTTCGGCCTCCACACCAAACAGTCGAGCATGCTCCTTCTCAGCATCTCCGAGCTGGGCGTGCTTTTCACCGAGCTGATTCTCCAGCTCGGCGATCCTCTTATGGGCGGCCTCTAGCTCGGAGGTTTGAATGGCGGAAGCTACAAGTTCATTCAAGTAAGGAAGCAGTAGCAATCGGGAGAAACAAAAACGGCAAGAAGAAGTATACCTCTCAGTTCTTGGATCTTGGCAGCTTGAGCTTGAGCATTTCTTTTCAGAGCAGCAATGGATTTCTGGCCCGCTGAATAAGCGGCCAAGATCTCGTCCAACACAGCTTGGCGTCTATCGCAGATGGCCTGAAAAATGGTTCGGTCAGATCTGAGCAAGGCACAACAGTTAAAAGAAAGGAAGTGACGGGGATCAACCCCGGCAAATCCCATGGTCAGGGACCCTGGGTTAGTCATAGAGATAGGCACAGGTTGGACGATACTCGTCGGCTAACAGAAGAAGCACTTCCTGCTCGATATTATTACGTGAGGCGGCGATTACAATGGAGGCCAAGGCGAGTTCGCGCAAGGCTAGGATGAGTAGATGCGTATTGAGACGATCTGGACGTCTCCCCTCCTAGCCTTTATATATTAGGCTAGGTCGCAAGGAGTCCGTACTAGGTTACAGAGATGGGTTCCTAGTTCTAGTCTTTGCCTTGTACGCCAAGTTGCACCTTCCATGTTAGTCGCGGACTCCTACGTCGGTACCTGGTTGGGCCAATCGTGGGCTTGTCGTAGCTTCCCAACGAGCCTTCTATCTTCATACGCACCAGGTAGCCTTTCATGCAGGAGTCGTGGGGTCACCCCCTCGTTAGTAGCCCCCGAGTGCCTGGGGGACTCGAAGAGTCACGCAGGGAATCGAATTCATCTACGTTTTATTGTTTTGTAAGCGTGGCATCGCCACGGGTCGCTGGCAGTTTTGAGCCATGACAATATCTGTTTTGAGGGATTGCTAAGCTGAAAGGGCCCGAGGAGTCGACTGGTCGAGCCTTGGTGAATTGTTCTAGTGGAAAATACCATAGTAGCCCAATCAAGCCCACGTCCCTCGACATGAACTTGGAACACTAGTGTCAAGAAAACTCATGCCGCTGCAGGTCTTATAGGATCAATTGCTGCGTCCGCTCGGGTCTTTCTATCATGCAAGCGCATGGAAAAGGTCGGGAGTGAAATCGCTCTGGGGCAAGTCCCGGCCCGGCCGTTCTGCGCAGCGCGGTCTTACCTACACGCTAAGCTTGCATGGCATCTGGGTACAGTGTGTCGTAGCCCAGGCATAATTATTTTTTTAGAGGCGCGGAGCCTGGTTAGCGATGCACCCACTTGGAATAAACAATCAAGTGAGCTGTTTTAGTTGTCACTCGCGGAGTTTGTAGTGGACGCACGCGAGCAATATAAGAAAAGCATCCACTCGGAATATCGTCGAGTGCGCGAGTAAGTCATGTTTGTTGAAGTTCCGAGTCTCTTTTCCGACTAGTCACTCGAATGCTTTACTGTTTTCGGGTTGAGGGAGCACCCGCACTCTGAGAGTATGTTTTTTCTGCTGGTGTGAGTGATCACTCGAGCCCATTTTTCCTTCTGGGTGAGGGAGCACTCGAACTCGAATAAAGGTACTCCCGATGGGAGTAAGAATTTTGTAGAGTCAGAAAATTTGGACATATAGCTGGCTTGTGGAATCTTTTGGTTTTTGGCCAACTGTTTTTATCTTGATCCGTCCCTTTTGAGATGTCGTGCTGACATGTTATGGGATGACCTGTGATGATGTTTGATTTCTTGATCCGTCGCGTCTTCTGGACCGTCATAATGATGGTTTGGACGTCGTGCTGCTTGTTGCACATTGGGTTTCCAAGGCTTCGGATGGGAAACCGGCGAGATTTGACGCGTCCTGTAAATAATGCTGACCGTGTGAAGGCATCTTTACCTTGGAATTCCTAACGCCCGGCCTAGTTGTCTTTGATGCAATGATGACGCCGCCTGAGCTTCCGCGTGCTTTTCCTGGTTTGACCTTGGATTGCGCTATAAATACTTCATGTGGTTGCCCTTCCTTGGCATCCATTCTTCTCATCTTTCTCTTCTTCTTCTTCTTATTTATATGGTTCCCAAGCGTGGTAGAGGTGTGGCTGGGCGAGGTCGTGGCCGCCATGGTCGTGGTGTCCGCACGCCTCGTTCTTCACGAGGTGCACGCCATGGTACCACGTTGGTTTCTTCTTCTTCTTCCTCCATGGAGGAGGGTTTTTGGCGCCATGACTTTCTTTTGCGTGTTCCTAATCGGGATGCTGCCCAGATTCCTCTTCCTCTCTCATTTGCCTCTATTGCTTCTGAGCTTAACTTGAGAGCTTTCTGCTTCCGTCTTCACGTATGTGCTTGTTCTTCTTCTTGGGTGGAGCTGGAGACTGATAGTTCATCCTTGATTTACCTTGGGCTTGGATGGGGGATGTTGTCTCGTCAATTGAATCTGTGTGGCGGAGATAGCCTTTGCTGTCATTTTGACGGCAAAGATACTGTTATTATCCGCGCATTTGATGCTGGTGGCAACCGTCTGGATCCATACTGTGGGGAAAAAAGCAGAGACGATTCCGATGGCTCGAGTGGTGGCTCGCCTTCTTCTCCCGTGTCTTCGTCTTCGGCCAATCCCTCGGGCGATGGTGTTTGCTCTTCTAGTTCTAAGGACGTACTGGACGTCAAGCCAATCGTCAAGAGGCTGCGTCAGTAGGCGAGGCACCTTGTAGAACTGGAGGAGAACGAGCTTCTTCCTCGCGGGGCTGGGTTGCTACTTTGTCTGTGGTGATGCCCTTCTGTAGCGACAAACTGTCGTTTCGACTTCTTTGTAATGAGAATGTCTTCCACTCCTTTGTAATGAGAATGTCTTCGACTCCTTTGTAATGAGAATGTCTTCTAGTCCTTTGTAATGAGAATCTCTTCGACTCCTTCGTAATGAGATTGTATTCTCGGGTGCGCACCAGTTCTCCCGATGGTAGTAGCCCCCGAGGCTGCATTTGATTTTCAGAATCAAGCGTAGACTTTATGAATTTTTCTCTCACTGGTTTGTAGTTGTCTTTGGATTTTTCCAAGTTTGGATCGGGTGCGCGTCAGCGCTCCCGATGGGAGTAGCCCCCGAGTCTTTAGGCGATCGCTTGCGATCGGGTGAAGAATAAAGAATCGTGCGCTTTTGCAACTTTCTTTTGCCTGGGCTTTGTCTTTTGGCGAGATTCGCATCTTTGTCGAGGATAACTTCTTTCAGGGGACTTTTATGGTTGAGCCCCCGATTCTTAAGTAACAGTCGCGTTTGCGAAGATAGCGTCTCTCGGGGGGAGTTCTAGGCTTGAGCCCCCGAGTGCTTTTAAGTAAAAGTCGCATTTGCGAAGATAGCGTCTCTCGGGGGGAGTTCTAGGCTCGAGGCCCCGAGTGCTTTTAAGTAAAAGTCTTGTTTGCGAAGATAGCGTCTCTCGGGGGGAGTTCTAGACTCGAGCCCCCGAGTGCTTGTAAGGTGTTTTGGGCAACATTGCTTTATTCCTTCGAATTTTTAAATGAGTTGCCGATCGGTGGTGCTGCCGATGTCTTGATAATGCCTAGGGGACTATGGGTAGAACAAGCGTAGGTTCACTATGTTCCATGGATTTACTAGGTCCTCATTGGTCTTCGGATTCGCCAATCTGTATGCTCCTCGTCCTCTGACTTCCGAGATGATGAACGGCCCATCCCATTGTGGGGCAAGTTTGTGCACTTTCTCCTGTATTAGCCGTAGCACAAGGTCTCCTTTGTTGAACGATCTGGTCCGCAGGCGACTGCTTTGATATGTGCGCATCTTGTCCTGGTATCCTTCGGATCTTGTGATGGCTGTGTCTCGTGCTTCATCTGCTGTGTCCTTGTCGTTCTCTAGCGCTTCTTCTGCCTCTTCTTCTTCGTACCCTCCGATTCTGGGTGCTCCGAATTTTAGGTTGTGCGGTAGTAATCCTTCTGCCCCGTATACCAGGAAGAAGGGTGTATACTTGGTCGAGCTATTTGGGGTGGTGCGCAGCCTCCATAGGACTGCGGGGAGCTCTTCTATCCAGTTGCCTGCGGCTTGCTCGAGTGGTGCCAGAAGTCGCTTCTTTATTCCTCCGCATACTAAACAGTTTGCTCTCTCCACTTAGCCATTAGATTGCGGGTGTGCGACTGATGCGTAGTTGATTTTGATGCCCAATTCTTGACAGAAGTGTTGGAACTCTGCCGCTGTGATGTTGGTACCATTGTCTGTGATGATGTTGTGTGGTACTCCGAATCTGAAGATAATTGATTTGATGAAGTTGACTGTCGTGAGGGCTGTTGAGCTGGTGATTGGTACTGCCTCGATCCATTTGGTGAATTTGTCGACTGCAACCAGTAGGTGTGTTCTTCCTCCTTTTGATGATTTCCTGAGTGGGCCTACCATGTCGAGTCCCCATGTGGCAAATGGCCATGATAATGGTATGGTTTTGAGTTCTGATGCTGGGGCGTGCGGCCTGCTGCCGAATTTTTGGCACGCGATGTAACGCCGTACAATGTCCTATGCATTTATCATGGCGGTTGGCCAATAAAATCCTGCTCGAAAGGCTTTTGCCATGAGTGCTCCACTGATGGCATGGTGCCCGCAGGTGCCTTCGTGAATCTCCAGTAGTAGGGCTTTGCCGTCTTCCTCGTCTATGCACTTTTGTAGGACCTGGGAAATGCTGCGCTTGTAGAGGTATCTGCTGATTACTGTGAATGATTTGGATCGTTGACTGATGCGTCGAGCTTCTGCAACGTCTTGTGGTAGGGTGCCTTCGATTAGGAATCGAGGAAAAGGTCTTGCCCATGCCGGGTCTTCGAGTGCTGCTGGTGCTTCAACTTCGATTGCTTGGCTGTTTGTAGCGTCAGCTACGCTCGTTGCCGCCAAATGTGCTGGCTCATTTGTGTCGTCTTCTTCCGCGACCGCTTTGGGCTCCGCTCACTTTGCTTTTATTGATCTCTGATTGATGCTTTCGAGGAAAACGCCTGGTGGTATTGGTCCTCGAGTCGACCCGAAGTTCGCGAGTTCGTCGGCTTCTGTATTGTTTGATCTGGGGATATAGTTGAGTTCACAGCCATCGAATCCTCCTTCTAGCGCATTGTAGAGATTCTGGTAAGCTTCCATGTTGTCTGTGACTGTGTTGCAGTCTCTCATCGCCTGCTGGACGACGAGGTTGGACTCGCCATAGATCGATAGGCGAGGGGCACCGCAATTTTCTGCCATGCGCATGCCGTGAATTAGCGCCTCGTACTTTGCTTCATTGTTGGAGGCGTTGCTGAAGTTGATCTAGAGGATGTATTTGAGCTTCGTTCTTTTGGGGGAGACTAGGACGACGCCTGCTCCAACTCCTTGTTGTCTTTTGGATCCGTCGAAGTACATCGTCCATGAGTTGGACAAGTCTGCGGGCCCTGGTGTTTGGACTTCTGCCCACTCGAGCAGGAAGTCTGGCAGTACTTGGGCTTTGATTTCTGTTGATTATTTGAACTGTAGGTCTCGCGGGCTAAGCTCCATGTTCCACTCGGCGACTCGACCGGTCGCGCCGGGATTGTTGAGGATGTCCGCGAGTGGTTCACTGCCCATGATTGTGATGGAGTGTTCGTCGAAGTAGTGCGATACTTTCCTGGAGGTCATGATGATGGCAATCAAGAGCTTCTGGTAATGTGGGTACCGCTTCTGTGGCTTCGTGAGTAGCGTGCTCAGGTAATAAATTGGTCTTTGGATGCTTTGGATTTTGCCTTCTTCTGCACGCTCGACGACAAGCACTGTGCTCACAACGCTGTTGCGTGTTTCTATGTAGAGATATAACTTTTCCCTTTCTTGAGGCACCGCCAAGATTGGTGGGGTAGAGAGGGTTTTCTTCAGGTCTGCGAATGCATTGCTGGCTTCCTCGGTCCACTCAAATTTTTCTCCTTTTCTTAGCAGTTTATAGAAAGGTAGGGTCTTTTCGCCTAGCCTGCTGATGAAGCGGCTCAATGCTGCGAGTTCTCCTGTGAGCTGTTGTACTCCTCTGATGTTGGTTGGCCTTTTCATTTTGGCGATGATTGAACCTTTTCCGGGTTTGCTTCGATTCCTCAGGCAGAGACCATGTACCCAAGTAGTTTTCCGGCTGGGACGCCGAACACGCATTTTTTGGGGTTAACCTTGATCCTGTACTTGTTGAGGGCTGCGAACGTCTCGCGGAGGTCGTCGACTAGTGTGTTTGCGCTCTAGGTTTTGCTGACAATGTCGTCTACATAGGTCTCTCAGACATGCTTGCATCATCCGTTGGTTCGTGGATCCGGCATTTTTTAGTCCGAAGGGCATAGTTTGGTAAAAGAATACTCCATAGGGGGTGATGAACGAGGTGTGCTCTTCGTCTTCTTCCTTCATCCTGATCTGATTGTATCCTGAGTATGCGTCGAGGAAAGATAGGAGGTCGCATCCAGCTGTGGAGTCGATTATTTGATCGATTCTTGGCACGGGGAAGTGGTCTTTTGGGAAATGCATGTTGATAGGCCCATAGTCGACTCACATCCTCAGTACCTCGGTGTCCTTTTTAGGGACTAGGACTGGGTTTGCTATCCATGTTTCTTTCTTTGTCTCTCTGATGAACTGTGCATCGAGTAGTCGGTTGACTTCTTCTCCGATTGCTCTGCATTTGGGCTCTGAAAACCGTCGCAGCGCTTGTTTTACTGGCTTCATGATTGGCTTCATGTGAAGCGCGTGTTCCGCGAATTCTCGTGGTATTCCTGGCATGTCGGCTGGGCACCAGGCGAAAATTTTCCATTCTTCACGGAGGAAGGTTATGAGGGCGGTTGCTTGCTCTTCTGGAAGGTTGGCATATACGCGGATTGTCTTCATTGGGTCTGTTGGGTGTACTTTACGTCAAACTCCATGTCGAACGTCAAATTCCGTCGAGATTATTTCCGCAGAGAGACGACATCGTCGGAAAAATGAAACCGTAAGTGACAAGAGGAAGAACGATCGCGAACACCAGATCAAGGGATAGTGATTTTCGACGCAAGTCGTAAAAACACCAGAAAAAGGATGGATGGCAATGGATGACTCAGATGATAACCAAAATTGGAGAAGCTAAAGGTACTACAGGAATTCCCAATCTGAGATCGGAATCGAGACAGTACGCTGCAAGCAAGGCATTGTAACGGTTCTGATACTCCACACACTCGAGATCCTAGAGTTTGAAAGGGGATAAGTCGAGATTAAAACACTTACGGAACTTGTCCTGACCAGAGCAAAGGTAAGGAGTAAAAAGATCCTACTCTCCGATAACCAACTTAGTAACTACAAAATAGTTTTTTTCTAGACTCGACTACAGCCAGAGAAGGGATCCTACGGTCGGTAAGGCTCTGATACCAAGTTGTAAGGCCCGATATGCGGTACTTTTCCAGATTTAGATGTTTCCATTCAGATCCGGGGACGAAGCACATATCGGTCCCACCGCGACATATGAAGAAGTCATATGCCCCGGATTTCCAACATGATATCACAACATTACAGATAGAAGAATACAACATCTCATACAATCGGCATACAACTTCCTTAAATACAATACAACAGCGGAAGGTACATGTCTGAGTACAGACTACAATCATATTCTTACTAGCAAAGAGAAAAGCATCGATTCCCATAACCACACGGTTCCAGGCCTTCCGCCGGGATCCGCCTAACTAGTCGTCGTCGAGTCTCCACGTGAAACGTCGATCACCATACATGTTGTCGATCAAGAACCCTGAAAAGAGATTGGGGGTAGTATCATGAGTACAGAAGTAGTGAGCATCCAACTGTAGTGGTCATCTGACCCAGCAAGGACATCATCACTCGTCATTCTAGGACAACTAGTAGTTTACGGTAAGGATGGGGTAAGTGGTGAGGTTGCTGCCGCACTAGCATTTATGAAGTGGCTAACGATCTAAAGAGTAAGATAAGAAGCCAAGCATTCGATGAGGAATCGCCTCCAACAAGTCTTCTATCCACCTACTACAAAAACATAACACCTATCCTATCCTTGTCCTCCTCTTCGCATCCCGACGAAGAAGAAGCAATCAAGGCACACACACGTTGATCAAGTTATATTAATATTATCTCAGTTGTTGTTGTCTATGAACAAGGAGTAGGTCTCAAGTCGTCCATAACCGTGGACACGACTTCTCGAAAAGATTTAACCCTGCAGGGGTGTACCAACTGCCCATTACAAGGCTCCGCACGCACGCCCATCTCTCTTAAGTGCTACCCATCACAAGCAACCATTTTATGATTTAGTTCCAAGAGATCCGAAACGACAGGTCCCTCTAACTAACAACGAATAAATCCGGGTGGCCCCCGGGGAGTCGACACCCAATCCAAAAGCTGGCCACACTCTCGGATCGGACACTTCCGTCTCAAGAAGGTTTGGGTTACTGAGACGCCTCACATGAGGCCTCGGGCCCTCGCCGGTCAAAGGTGGACCAATAGGGAAACAAAATCCTCACTGGTCCGGGTTGTTTTAAAGTATGTCTTCCAGGAGCTACCCGACAGGCATATATGCATGGTTTTCAAATGGTAAATCATCTTGGGCCACCTCTAGAAATGTTTGAAGCTAGGTAGGTAAGAAAAGGGGACCCCATAAAATCCCACACGCGGTTAGGCACGCTCAGTCTTAAAACCAATACCCAGAACTCGCATCCTAGGTGACTCGAATGGAATAAAGCGTCGGGGCAGGATAGCCTAGACCTTCCATCCTTCGTCGAATATATTCAACATTATAATAATCATATCATCAACAACAATAATAATAACGTGATATCCCAAACGAAGGAGTAACGGGATAACATCGTAGCATCCTAAGCATGCATACTAAGCAGGGGCTGACCAACGAGCAATAGTAACATAGCAGTACAAGGTTTGCTGGGAGGGGACATGGCTGTATCGGTTTGAAAGAGGCTGTAAACATGTGGTAGGATCAAACATCGAGCCTATCCTAGACTAGCATGCAAACCGCTGGTTGAAATAGAAAGGATCATAAGTAATTTATAGTCCTTTCCCGTTGATAAGTCGGATTCCGAAGGTGTAGTGGATCGCAAGCTCGCATCGTCTCCGAGAGGTACCCACGGAATCACACAAGACGATAAACACTGGAAAACAAAACGAGTAAGCACTCTATTACTACGAGGCAAACACGAGAAAGCATCAATAACAAGGCAACACGAGACATCGCACCTACCGTCGAGAGCGGTTACTAACAGTTTAAGTGGGGTATCGGTCACACACGACGAATAACGCACGTTTACGGTGGTTCAAGTTGCTTAGATACAGTTGATCAACCAACGGTTATTAACATGGCAACTCAAGCAAGCATGGCATAGCACACAAATATGTCAAGAGGTGAAGCACAAAGTAAACTATGTATGCTAGTCAATTTAAGTGAGGCACAACCTAAACATGGCATATCACTAAGTGCCGCACGATGATTAAGACATTTGGTACTGTTCTGTCCTAAACCATATTTTAGGTTGGTTAACAGCAGAAAACAATAGCAAAAACACAAAGTACACGAAAAAATAATAAAGTTACATATAAAGCACACTCCAAACGGAGTTACGGTTAAAAAGATACAAGCAAAACAAGTTACGGGCACAATCTGCCAACATCACGAAGCACACTTTAGAGCAATGCATAAACAGGTTAATCAATGCAAACATGCTCACAAATGATATGGAACTAAATTATACATGATGCTTAACAATATGCAATTGGAATCACTCAATTCCGATAAACGGTCGCGACACACTCGTCGACCGAAGTTGCAACAAAATATAAACAGCAGCACACTAACAGTAGGGTAGCTACTTTGGAGCAAGATACAATCATGATGCAGCAAGCATTTATGGCATGTGAATGCATGAAACTGAAGTAGAAACAATTCTTAACGCAACACAAAAGGAATCACTCAATTCCGGCGTACGGTTGCGAAGCAACCGTCGCCCGAAGTTGCAATAAAATAATAACAGCAGCACTTAACAGGAAAGATTAGCAGTTAACGGCCTGATGCCCACTTCAACGCAGAATTAAACTATCTAGACGGCCTCAAACGGAAAAACTTTCTACATACGAACGCTAGAGCACGCAAAACTGAGCAACTTTCGTCTTGGGGGCACATTCATCGGAGCTACGGTTTAAGCGTTATTAACGGTGCAAAAAGGCATCAGCAGCAAAATCCTCTCTGACTTAGAAAATTACAGGGTGCTGGGAAAAAACAGAGACAAATAAAAAAAAGGGGGGAGGTGGCGGCCTGGCTCACCCATGGGCCGAGGCCCACTGGCGTGGGGAGGCCTGGCGCTGGGGGCGCTTGGGGCTGCTGGACCGGCCCAGGCCGCGGTCAACGGGGCGCTGGATCAGGATCCTCCCGTTCCCGACCGGCGTCGGCGCACGGTGGTTGGCCTCGGCGACCTCCGGTGAGGGCGGGCGGCGCACGACGTCGGGGAGAGGCCGGGGCAGTGCTGGAGGAGCCGGCGGCTGGTGCAGTCGAGGACGCCGGCGACGAGGTGCAAGGGGCGGCGGAGTGGAGCTCGGGTGCCATGGCCATGACGGCGGCGGGCATCTCCGGCGCGGCTGCTCTGCGGGAGGAGGAGTGGAGCGATTTGAGGAGGGAGGAGGAAGAGGAGAAGACCGCGGCGCGTCAGGGAACTCACCGGGCGGCAGCGGCTCGCCGGCTTGCCTGCCGGAGCGCGGGCGGCGCGGCCGTGGACTCCACGGGAGGAGGCGGCGCTGGAACGGCCAGATGGGCCTGAGCGGGCCTGACGGCGGCCCTGCGGGGCCCGGGCACCCTGGCTGCTGCGGGAGGAGGCTGGAGGGCCACGTGGCTGCCTTGGAGCGTCCAGATACAGATCCAACGACTGGGATCCACTCAAACCTGGGGTTTCGGGATTTTTTGGAGGGCTAGGGGCCAGATCTGGAGTTTTCAGAGGGGGTTGGCTGCAATTTACAAAGGGGAACCATAATTGGCTGGTTTGGGAGGTGGGGGTCATTATATAGGCAGGTTGGCTGGCCAGTTTACGCAAACGCCCCCGGTACCCCTCTCGTGCGTCCGGTGATCGCGTTCGTGACCGCCGAGACTCCATACGGTCTCCGATTCCGACGAAATCTCGAACCACGCGCTCAGCGCGTCGAGCCCGTCGATCGTACCTCACTGCGGTGACATTCCGACAACATTTTTCAGCGCCCCATAAAATAATTCGTTTATTAAATAAACGGGGTTTTTCGTTCCGTTGGCTGCGGCTGGTCTCGTGCGGGTTTTCGCGACGGTGATCGGGTGAAACCCGGTGTCGCAAGGTCGATTGTCAGGGTGGCAAGGGTCAGTCTCCGTCCGATATGAGATAAGAGGGGGAAAAATAATCGCCGATCGATAAATCGGGGATGCAAACACCGCAAACAAATCAGACAATCAAACAATTCGCACCGAAAACAAAAAAATTTGATTTTTGTGAAAACTGGGCTGTTACAGAGAAGCCAGTGCGAGCAATGTTCAGAGGAGTAGGAGAGAGCACAGGGCCACTCGACTTGGTGTCAGTTAGACCTGGAGCAGGGCGGCGCGCACCATATTTGCCTTTCTTCTTGGCAACCTTGGAAGTACCGGCGGCGTCGCCAGCTCGGGGGTGTTTCCCCACGGCCACTGTCTTCTCGGCTGGCTCTGATGCTGCGCTGCAGTCACCAAGGGAATCAGCATCACTGCTCCATTCGGCCATGAAGCGTTAGATGGAGGAATCGGACTCACCCGGCTGTTTGAGGCCGAGCCCAAGAGAAGCGGTCTGAGCTTCAGTCTCGGAATCTATTTCCTCTTCAAGCTCTAAGTCCTTGGCGTCTTCCTCAGCGCGGTCGGGATGGTAGCCCGAGGCGGCCTGTCCGTCCTGCATAACCCTAGAGCAAAGGAACTCCTAGGGAGGAAGGTCCGATCAGAATTAGCAAGAGAGGAATAAGAGCTAAGATAAAGATAAGATCAAGAGCATACCACGGGGCAGGGCCGGTGTCAGTTGTACACTTTTTTTCCGAACTCAAAGGGCCCAACAACCTTGAGGTCGGCAATCATGTTGATTATGCGGAGGAACTCAGCTTCGTTTATGCGGAACATGGAGATCCGAGTGGGGTCTAAGAGGCTGCTTATATCGCAGATGCGGTGGCAGCGGCGCTGTAGCGGAAGCAGTCGGCGGTAGAGCCATGTCGACACCACGTCGGACGGATGCAATCCTTCAGTCATCAGGGTTTGGATCTGGGCCATCTGACGATCCAGGTCGGTGTCCCCTTCCCCTGGCTTTTCGGACCAGTGATACTTTGTAGTCGGAAGAGGGAGAGAGAATTCGGGCAGATTATGCAAGTCCTTGTCCTTCGGTGAAGAAACATAAAAGAACCCCATCTGCCAGTTCTTTATGGACTGTGGTGGCTGGGGATGAGGGTAGAGTCCGATCTTGCGGATATATATGGTGGTGCCACCGCACTCGGCCATAACCTTCACCTCCTCTTTATTCTTGCTCTTGGGGTCAACAGAAAACACCGAGTACCCACTCGGAAACTACGGAAGTAGAAGATACGGCTCCAGAGTCCAATGGTGGGCCGAACTCCGAGGTAGCCCTCCCACAACGTCACGAAAGCGGAGAGCAGTGTGATAGCATTCGCCCCGAGGTGGTGCGGTTGCAAGCGGTAGAAGTCAAGGAACCCGCGAAAGAAGTGGCTCACCGGGAGCCCGAAGCCGCGCTAAAAATGTGTGAGGAAGACAACGCGCTCACTGGCCCGGGGCACGGGCGCAAGCTCGGGCCCGGGAACGAGAAAGTCGAGGTCCGCCGGGATCTTCTGCGACCGGCGGAGGAGAGCGATGTGCATTTCAGTCAATGTGGACCCCTTCCACGAGCCCCGCTTAGAAGCAGTGGCGTCGGCGTCGTCCCCCATGGAGGCGTCGGACTCCATGGTGGGCGAGGAGGAGCAGGACGAGGTCGAGGTCGGCGTTGAAGATGGAGTCGACGGCGGAAATCTAGATCCGCGTCCACCAATCGTGGTGGAGGAGGAGCAGTGGGGATGGCGGCGGCGGAACGCGGCCGCGAGGTCCTCAACGGAGCAGCCCTGAGCTCTGGCGGCGGCAGCAGCGGCGCGGAGAGGCGCGCGGTGCGGCGGCAGCAGAAGCAGGGGAGGAGGGCGCAAGGAGGATAATGCGAAGACGAAGACGGAGTGGGGGGGCGTGGCGCATCTCTCACCCCACGGGGTATTTAAAGACCTGGTGAGGAGGTAGTGGGATCCGGTGTGCCAATCCTGCAGGCGGTGTGTCCGCGTGTATCCGTAGAACAACATTAGTTCGGAGCACAGAAGATCCGGTGGATGGGACGGGACGTGCGCGCGTGGGTTATGGCATGTCAAATCATGGCACGACGTCCCGTATTCCCCGGCGTATTCGAAGCGGAAAATTCGGTCAACTTTCCATTCAAACTAACCGTTGGGAAGATCAGTCGAGCAGACCAAGAACAATCAACAGATAGCGAGCAATCGTCCTATTGGGAGCAATCGGTGAGAAATAAAGATTCAGCATTCTAAAAGTGCAGAAGGAACCTGTGCAGGCCTCGCCATCTCTGAGTTCGGCAAGACCTCCGCAGCTTCAGGGGCTACTGTCGGGGGAATGCCCCCAGGTAGGGTCACCCAAGGGAAACAATTCATCCAGGAAAATAACACCGACCTGATGGTCACCGATCTAATCAAGGCCGAGCTAATCAAGAGTAAGCAAGAAGTGGGCCGAGCTGTTCAAGTTGAGGGCCGATTGCCCCAGAGAGGGCGCAAACGGCCTCACCAGGAATCATTCAGCCGAAGTAAACAGAGAAACATCCGAGCATAATTACAGGTCGGACATCTGTTACAAGAGCATTCAATGCGCAATCCCTGAAGATAGGTACTGTCAGAGGCGTGCGGTCTCCTCCAGCGCCGATCACGCAGACAGTCCGACAGGACTAGGTCTCTAGCTCCACTGTTCATCGCTGAGGTCTACAAGATAGCGATATGGTGAGCCGCAAGTCTACACCGGGTCATCCAGGAGAACACGATGTGAGGTCCCTAGCTTGTCTGAGGCTGACAGCTGGGCCCTCCCCTTTGTACATTTACCTTTCTACCCCGGGCTCGGCCTATAAGAGCCCCGGTTACCCCTCCTGCGTGAGGGACGACTGAGCACTTATTACATTCTCACCCACCATAGAGAGAGCCTGGAGAGAGTTGTTCTTAGAGCCCTCTTCTCCTTCCTCTCAAACAGCTCAAGGAGCATTCATTGTAGCCAGAGTTATTGCATATAGCTAACTTGGCAGGACTAGGGGTGTTATCTCTATGGAGAGCCCCGAACCTGGGTACATCGTGGTGTCTCACCGTGTGTTCCCATTCTCGATTCCGGTACCAGCGACACTAACCTCGGTTTGTCCCCCTCTTTAGCCATTCCCATGGCATCTGCCGTTACATATCGACGACAGGAATACACATATCGGTTTTTACCTCATACTTAGGTAGAACACACATAAGCAACTACAGGGATGGAGTTAGCGAGCCAAGTAGGATGCACAAGATTCGTATTTAAGTACATCACAAGGCTCGCTAACTCATCCCTGCTGTCACATTGTGTCAAAGTGGTTTTAATCATCAACATTCTAAAAAATGATGAACTCGAATAAAAATGCAACAATACTATTTTATCATATAATAATCCAGTCAATGCAATAATAATGTCACCAATACATCTTGACTACTACTCAAACTCGACGACAACCCAGAGCCAAGCCGCGGGCGATAAACACCCCAAGATAAGGAACCGCCACAGGAACATAGCTCAGGTGAGAGCCATGAAGAACCCGCCAGGTATTGGCCGTGGAGAACCCGACGTAGAACGCAACCAAGTAGCAACGGACGTGCTGGTCCTCCTCCCTGACACGTCAACGTACCACATCCTCCGGGGCCGGCTCCCTCTGCGCCCTTTGTGGCCCATGCGACAGCCACCAAAGAAGGTCCGGGTCAACGACAGGACCCGGAATCCCCACGAAGCGACGCGCCCCGGAGACCACCACATAGTGCCAGCCCGGGGAGCCCAGTCCCACACATTGCGCATCCCATCAAGCAGGTGCTCTCCACCACGGTGACGGGGATGTGGGCAAGGCATCGTCGCTGAGAACTTATTTAATATACAAAGTTTTATTAAAATGTACGAGTTAAAACTTTATATTAACTAAAAAATTAACAAATTAATACGAAAATACTTTTAAATAATGCCTCATACTTAGATTGGACACATAAGCGATTCCATGGAGAGTGTGACGGCAAACCAAAGCAGGATGCACAAGTTCCATACTTGTACATATCATAATGGTTTGCTTCACACTCTCCCCGATGTCACATAGTGTCACAATATATTTGAATCATCAGCATTCTCAAAAAGCATAAAAACTAATGATACAATCCCAATTAGTGCATCATACTTAGATTGGACACATAAGCGATTACAGCGAGAGTGTGACCGCAAACCAAAGTAGGATGCACAAGTTCCGTACTTGTACATATCACAAGGGTTTGTTTCACACTCTCCCCGATGTCACATAGTGTCACAATATATTTTAATCATCGGAATTCTAAAAAATAGAAAAAGTAATGATTAAAAGTAATTTGATGCCGAAACACCATTTAATTCCCGTTTTGATAAATCTCAGCCACTTCATATGTCCTACTTTTCTAGCACAAGTCATGCCGAAATCCACGGAAATTTTCGGCATGACATTTGCTAAAAATTGGACATATCGAGCGCCTGAAATTTGACGGCACGGAAATGAATCAACATTCCGGAAAAACATAGGCCACTCATATCCTGCAAACAATATCTAACAACCTACCAAAAATATAGAAAAAAATTATAGCTCAAAACAGAAAATTTTAACATGTACTTTAGGGATTTTGTAAGGCAAAACAAAATATCCGACTTTGCAATTGTTTAACAACCTAACAATGGTATCCAGCGAGGGGTTCATGCCATGTTTAACAAAATACTAGTTTGCCCTAGCTCGTTTGCCCATGTTTTAATCTAACAAAAATCCTACATTATGTTTCAATCCAACAAACATCCTACAAAATGGTATAACAAAAATTATAAGAATCTACAAAGGGGATTGAGATGGAGACTTACTAGTGGGCGGCGGCGGCGTGGTGGAGCCGGACGGCGACGGCGTGGTGGAGCGGGGCAGCCGGCCTCGTTGAGGAGCGGGGCGGCGGCGGCAGGAGGACCGGGGTGGACGAGCGGCGGGTCGGTGCGGCAGCGGATCAGGGCGGCGGCGCGAGGGAAGGAGAGTGAGAGAGGGAGAGGGTTAGGCCGTACCGGCCGTGCGGTACGGTTATGGGCCCATAGCAGCAGCGTCCCACGAGTGACGCGCTGCTTCTATGTGCGGACCATTGGATCCACTCTAGCAGTAGCACACAACATGTAAGGGCGCTACTGCTATGGCGGTAGTAGTAGCGGGCATTACAAGGAGGCGCTACTACTACAACTTGTCAGCTGGGTTTGGTGCGGACCACCTATACAAGTAGTGGGTCACAGAGGGGGGCGCTACTGCTAAAGGTCTAGCAGTAGCAGGCTACCAAAAGTGGCGCTACTGATAATTACCAGTAGCGCCCCTTTAATGCGGGCGCTACTTTTAAGCCTCTACCTATAAGGTTTTTCGTAGTAGTGTCTGGAGCTTGCGGACCACACCCAATACCTCAACACAATACACTCCATTCTTCATGGTGTACGGAGCAGAGGCAGTACTCCCTCACGACCTAAGATTCGGCGCCGCGCGCATCATAGGATACGAAGAGGAAGAAACAGAAGAAGCACTCGAGGATGACAAAGTCGTAGCCGAAAAGGAGCGAGACATTGCCCTATCACGGTCAAAAGGGTACCAAGAGAAGATGCGCACATACCAAAGCAGCCGACTCCGCACCAGGGTCTTCAGCGTCGGGGCCTTTTGCTGCGACTTAAGCAGGAAAAAGTGCATAAACTCTACAAGATGTCACAGAAGCACATAGTATCACTCGACGATCTAAAGCCTTCACCATAATCAACAGGGAGCTCTACAAGCGCAGAATCTCCCAGGTGCTCCAAAATTGCATCAAAGAGGAAGACGGCAAAGCACTATTGCTCCCAGGTGCTCCAGGAACACCAATTATGAAGATTCCACCCAAAGCATCACCTAGAGCGGGCAGTAGGGATCACTAATGCAAAGAGGGGCTAACACGATACTCCTTTCCCAGTCCCTTGTACGAAACTGTTTGCGATGCTATCCACGCAAACGGTATAAATCAAAAAACCATGTGCCCAAAACTGAACCGTCTGGGAAGCGTTGGCCATCCGCCACCATTACACAAATTATTTCGTGGGCGATATAGGGCTGACGGTTCCGATAAGCAATCGTCTGTGATATTGAGGGTGAAAACCCACGGTTGCAAATAATGGACCGCTAGCCCGTATTCGCAATCGTTCATAGTTATCGAAATGTGTGGGATGTATTATGTATCAGGAACGGTTCTTAAAATCCTTTCGTGGGCTGAATCTAGGCTCACGGTTTGCTCTAACAACCGTCGAGTATGTACATTCAGAAAACCCACGGTTGCAACGAAGGAACCGCTAGCCCTTCTTACCAATCGGTGGTAGTTAGTGAAATGTTTGGGATGCATAATATATCAGGCACGTTTCTGGAAATCCATTCAGGGCCAAAGCAAGGTTGACAATTCGTCCAACCGATCGTCCTCTATGAGAATTGAGAAAGCGCACGGTTGCAAACAATGAATCGCTAGCCTTCTTCGCAACAAGTACATGAGTGCATAACTAGCAAATTTATGAAATGAACACATCATTCAACCCAAAGTGCATTCAAACCAAGCCCCTAATCATCATTGCAAAAATCGCATAGAAGATGGCCAATGCCGCAACTGCAACTACACATTCTACTTCTTACGTGTCTCTTGATTTCATCTACTGCATGTGCTTGATTCTCTCTAGCTTCAGCCTAGTAATTGTACACTCCATATCAGCAACCTTCTTATTCGACTCCCCGTTATCTTCTGCAAGCTTGGTGATAACACTCCTAGACCTTCCCTCTGAATCATTATCAAACCACTTGAAAAAATCACAAGCTCCATTTCCCTGGGAAATATTGGTAATAAATATTAGCATGCGCCATCATGCCAGTGGAACAAAGGGCATTAACTGTACTAATATTGGAGCTAACCTCTAAGGGGCAACTCAGAAACCATCTGCCTATGTCGAATCCCTCCCTGCATATCCGTCGTGCGCGAGTGTGCCCGTGGACACAACTAACATTTCGGTTCTTCTTAGTGGCACCAAACTCCGGGTTAAAATCTTGTGGCGGAAATTTTAGATCCAACGGTTGATCGTTCCTAAATGTTGACCCCTTCATGAAGGAGGATTGAGAGAGTTTTGAGAAATTAAATGTAGATCTAGATCGACTTTTTCACATGACGAGACAATTTTGAACCGTAGTGCACAACCCTTTTGACTACCTTAGGCAATTGATCGTCGTCGACCGTCCTGTCGGCGGCGCCCATTGCGCTTGAGATCTCCGCCGGAGCATCTAGATCCCTCGTCCGGTTGAAAGACATCGCCGCAAACACACACCGGCACTCTAGGAATTAGGGGGAAATGTGGACGAGATAACGGTCGACGAAATCGCAAGTAATTATATGTCACCTTGTTCTGAATCGCACACAGTTTTCTTGTAGCTTATGTGTGCACGTACCCAAACGCTTAAAAATTAATAACCGTGTGCTTTGTTATAACCCTACCGTCCAGCTCATAAAGGGTTGTGGGCTTGTGGACGGTGCATGGGGAATATTCGAGACTACTTGATAGCACTGACCTTGCTCTGTGGCTGCGGAAAAAGAACTCAATCATTGGTCGTCGGCGGGGTGGGGCGTTCTTTCCTGGGTCCCAACCGGCATATGAGCTCATTCTTAGGTCGGTGCTGTTGCCGGCCGGCGCGATCAGAGGAGCTCAATCCTCGGTCGACGGCATTTCCGGCCGGTGTGATTGGAGGAGTTCATTCCTTGGTCGATGTCGCCGGCTTTTGCGTCTCCTGTCATTGACTGGATACGCTTTGCTCCATCATCCCTGCTCTGTCTCCGACTCGCCTTGGCTTGGCTACGCCCACACTATACTTTCCTGCTCGCTGTGTGGTTGAGGACGTCGCCCATAATTAATTTATGTATTATTTTCATAACAATCCATGTTCAATGTACTGGTGTTTAATTGTATCCCATATCACACATTTACAGACAGGGAGTAGTTATCTAGATGATGTCCATAAATTATGCATAGACTTGGACAATAAACTATGAATTATACGTCCATCTTCAGACAGACATGATGCATTTAGAATAACCCCTTCGTGTGTGCATATGGAGCGATCTTGGATGTCAGGGACACGAACCAGCCATATATATATTTCGGGCATGAATGAGTTCGTTTTAGCTGCTGAGAAAGTAATGTTGAAAGGAATTCCCGGAAATAATACAGTGTCCATGCAGAGGTTGTGTCAACAATATTACATGGTATTGACAAAGTGGCAAATCACTTATTCCGTTATGGGTTCATGGTGGATACAGTTTTTGGACCAAACATGGTGAAGATGCGGTCATGGGTGAAGGTAACAACCTAGGTGGTAATATACAAAACTCTCAACTAGGGCACACTGATATTGAATACAACTGCATGGGTGGGATGGAAAGCCCCCAATAGAACACAGAATGTGAGAACCATAACCGGTCGGAACAAAACTGAGATTGTATGATGCCATCTGATCATGATGATGATGATATGCCAGATGTCGATGCCATGCTTGGAGATTTCGAGGGAGCACATGTACCAGGGGAGTATAAGGTTATGGATACCCTTAAAGTCGATGCCAATACAGATTTGTATCTAGGATGAAAAAGTAAATATTCCAAGCTGAGTGCCACACTAATATTTCTTAGATATAAAGCAAAATACGGTGTACCAAACAAGGGCATGACAGAATTGCTAGCAATTTTGCAAGACATGTTTCCAGACAACGATGTGCTACCAGTTACGAACAACGAAGCCATGAAGGTGGTTTGCCCATTGTCACTTGAAGTCCGAAAGATACATGCATGTGTGAATGACTTTATGCTGTACGACGGTCCATACAAAGATTTGCGTGAATGTCGCATATGCAACCAACCATGATACAAGCGCAAGCTAGCAAAGGACAAGAACAAGGCTGACGACGAGATTAAGAAGGGAATCCCATTTAAAGTTGTTTGGTACTTGCCTTTAATTCCTAGGTTGAGGCGTTTGTATGAAAACCCCAACGAGGCAAAGTGGTTGCACTGGCATAAAACCCGGACAATAGATAAATATTTGAGGCACACGATAGATGCTCAACAATGGTGCGCAATCGATGAAAGGTATAAAAGGTTCAGCAAGGACCCTAGAAATTTGAGACTTGCAGAGTGTACTGACGGGATGAACCCATTTGGTGAGATGAGCACTCAGCACAGCACCTGGCTGGTGCTTTTGTTCATATACAACTTAGCACCTTGGTTGTGTATGAAGAAAAAATACATCATGGTGTCAGTGATTATCCAAGGCCCGAAGCAACCTGGAAATGACATTTACTTTCAGCTAATGGTGAATGAACTGAAGGAGTTGTGGGCTAGACCAGGTGTAAGATGTTATGATGCTTACAAAAAGAAGTTTTCCAACCTTCGTGTCGTGCTTTTACACACCATTCAAGATATTCCTGCATTAGGCAACACATCGGGGAAGAAAACAAAGGGGAAAGTGGGATGTGTGACATGCATGGATAGAACTGCGAGTCCTTATCTTAAAAACTCACATAAAACCGTGTATGATGAGGGGGTGACCCCACGACTCTTATAGATGAGGGTACCTGGTGCATATCAAGCTAGAGGGCCTGCTAGAAGCCTCGACCGTCCCACTCCTGGCCCACTCGAAGCAACTGCCATAATGAGTCCTCGACAATCATGGAAACCGCAACTTGGCATCCAAGACTGAAGATTAGATTAGGAAACCCTCTCTGAAAACATAGACGGACTCCTTGTGACCCGGCCTAGTATATAAAGGCTAAGAGAGAGGACGTCTGGGCATCTAATATTCTATCAAACAACATTGGTCCTAAGCGAACCCGCCTTTACCTCCACTATAATCGCCTCCATCATAATACAATCGAGCAGGAAGTGCTTTCTCCTGTTAGCCGACGAGTATTGCCAACCTGCACATCTCCTCCATGATCTAACCCAGGGTTACTAACCATGGTATTTGCCGAGGAAAATCCTCGTTGATTGGCGCCGACTGTCGAGAAGACGCGGGTTGGAATCACGATCTCGGTGGTCCCTTCATCATCAAATCGACTCGGGCCAGATCCAATCCACTCGAAGAGCTCAGGTTCATCGCAAGCCTCTCCGTCACGTTTCCAACATCACTTGGCCGACGACTGTGCCAAGATCAATCTTTCGGCAACTATCAAAGTCACGCCCAGCGAAGAAAAGCTCAACGACGCAGAGGCCAAACACAAGCCGCAACCACCGGACCAATCACGTAGTAGATCATCTGAGGATCATGCAATCACACAAGCACAAGCACGACACCGAAATTTGTTAACGAAGTTCACCGAATATCGGCTACATCTCCGGGGCTTAACTATGGGCGCTCTTCCCCTTGACACCGCTACAATACCGCACTCCGGCCACCCGGGCGCCGGCACACGCTGCCGGCTCCCCTGCGTGCCTGTGCTATTATTTTGGCATAGGTTACAACCGTGGGGTGCCTCTCATTATATGAGAGACCAAGGATACAACGTGTCCGACTCCAACACTACACGTATCCTAACCACACTACAACTCCAAGTCCAATGTAACCCAACTAGTACACAATATGTGACACAAACTCAACAAACTCCACCTTGGCGAATATTCTCCACCACCTTGAATTTGTCCATGCGTCAAACTTCCATGTACTTCGGACTTGGGTTGTCTTCTTCGAAGCTTACTGAGAGCTACTCGACGAGTCTGCCCCAGACCCGCTGCCTCCGTGAGATCCTTCCGCTATTCCTTTAACTCCAGTCTTCGTGACTCCACCTTCAATAGTGCTCCCTTGCAACCTATAAAGATGTGAAGATGTCCTCTCTCCAATCATCACGATCACCTCATCTTGCATGATATTCAAGGTCTTCTTATCCCGATCACAACGGAATTCCATACCAACATCATGAAGAACTCCAAGAGAAATTAGATTCCTTCTTAGCCCTAGCACATGCCTGACTCCCCGAAGCATCCGCTCAACTCCGTCGAACATCTTGATTTTGATGTCACCTACTCCAGCAACACGATAACCTGTGTCATCGCCCACATAGGCTGAACAAAACTCACCAGACTTGTACGAAGAGAACCACTCCCGGTTGGGTGTCGCATGAAAAGAGCTAGCTGAATCCAACATCCACGCTTCACTTTTGGTTCACCGCCTGTCTGATACTACGAGGACATCACTACTGTTGTCTGAGTCATCACCACGAGCTGCCACATTAGCATTAGATCCACCATCTGGACAGTCCCTTCTCATATGTCCCCACTGCTTACACTTGTGACACTATGCTTTCCTTTTCTTTTTCTTGTTCTTCCCTGCCTCATATCCCTTCCTCCACGCTTCACCTTTGACTAGCAAACCTTCACCATGAGTGACTTCTACCGCGTTCTTCTTTCTCATATTATAAGATAATAATGCCGCAGTAATATCCTCATTCTTGACGGTCTCCTTGCTGTGCGTCAAAGTAGTGATCAAATGGTCATAGGATGGTGGCAATGACCAAAGAAGAAGAATCGCCCTATCCTCGTCAGCAACCGCCACACCCAAGCGTGCTAGATCCGTCACGACTTGATTAAAGGCGTTCATGTACTCCACAAGATCCGACCCCTCTTGCATCTTCAGCCCATACAACTTTTTCTTCAAATACACCTTGGTCGTCGCGGTCTTGGACATATATTTACTTTCCAGCTTCTCCCAGATCTTCTTCGGCGAATACTCATCCATCACATGATAAATAACCTGGTCTGATAGACACAAACGTATAGTTCCGGCTGCTTGCAACTGTAACTCCTCCCAGTCTTCAGCGTCGATCTTAGCTGGCTTAGCATCCCGCAACGCCTTCAAGCATCCATGTCGTGCCAATAAATCTTTCACCCGTGTCTGCCATAACCCAAAGTTTCCAGTTCCGCTGAACTTCTTCACCTCAAATCTGGTATCCGTTGGCGCCATGATTCTTCGTATAACTGACACTGCAAAAAATTATTCGAGCTACCGCGTGATTCCCAAATACACGAGTAAAAACTGACAAGATACACCTTCGTGCACTAGTTGGAAAAATCCAAACTTTAGCCTTCACGTGAAGTAGCTTTGGCTCAACTCCAATGCTAGCGCTCAAGCCTGTGATTTCCAATGTACGCATATATGCACTGATGGATTTTTGTCTCTGCCAAATCGATCTGTTCCTTTTGCCTTGTCCTGTACTGGTCACTTTCATATTGCACCGCAACCCTAGGTACCGTGTGGACGACATCGTGTCCTTCTAGGACTCGATTCTTTAGTTTCAAACAAACTTGCTTCGGATGTACTCACGTGGCCATCTGCAGCAGTTCGGCTTCTGCCACGATCCCTGTCCACGCGTGCCCCTCGGCTCCGCAGCCTAGACGCGTTATCTGTCGCCGCCCCCGCTTGTACGCTCTCCCGATCGATCCGATCGCCGTACGACGCGCTGGCCGCCGCTGCTGCTTATACGCCAAACTTCCGATCGCTTTTTCATCCTCTAGATCAATCCATCCTCGATCTTTAATCATGCTCATGATACCACTTGTTAGAATAAATTCAAAGCGCGTAGTAGATCATCTGAGGATCAAGCAATCACACAAGCACAATCACGACACCGAGATTTGCTAACGAATTTCACCGAATATCGGCTACATCTCCGAGGCTTAACTATGGGCGCTCCTCCCCTTGATACCGCTACAATACCGCACTCCGGCCACCCGGGCGCCGGCACACGCCGCCGGCTCCCCTGCGTGACTGTGCTATTATTTTGGCATAGGTTACAACCGGGGGTGCCTCTCATTATATGAGAGCCCAAGGATACAACGTGTCCGATTCCAACACTACACGTATCTTAACCACACTATAACTCCAAGTCCAATGTAACCCAACTAGTACACAATATGAGACGCAAACTCAACAGACCTGTTGACAGAAGAAACCTACCACCTATATGTTTCAGAAACCAACATCACCTTCTCGCAAGACGACCAACCGCCCGCAATTCTGAGACCAAGGCACGCAACATTGGTCGTCGAAGCTCAGATCGGCGACTATGAAATGGACAGAATATTCATGGACGGGGGCAGCATCCTAAACATCATCATTACCAGCACGTTGCGCAAGATGTCAATTCCTCGATAAGTCTGGAAAACCTTCGGCGTCACAATCTATGGTGTAGTACCAGAGGATGCAGCCTCCTCCCTGGGATCAATCGAGCTCGACATCATTTTTGGCAGCAAGGGCAACTTCGCAAGAAAAAATGTCGAATTTGAAGTACTCGACTGGGAGTCCCAATACCATGCCATACTTGGACGACCTACATTCGCACAATTCATGGCAGTCCCGCACTACCCATACCTAAAACTCAATATGCCCGGGCTCTCAGGAGTCATCACGGTTAATGGAAGCTTCGTCAAATCAGATCAATGTGACCGCAATTGCCACCAGGACTCCGACAAGTTTGGAGCACATCAGCAGATCAAAGAGATAGCCATGGTTGTAGACAAGAGCGTCTTTCCACTATCAAGCAGAAGCAAGAAAAAAGAATTCACTCGCGATTTTAGCGTTGACAGTGAGACAGCAACTCATCAAGTGCACCCCACCGACCCAGCCAAGACGGCTCAAATCTATGCTCACCTACCAGAAGACCAAGCAATGGCCCTTATGGTTTTCCTCCGAGAGGGGTGGAAAATTTTCGCCTGGTGTCCGGCCGATATGCCCGGAATACCCCGGGAGTACGCAGAGCATGCGCTGCAAATCTACCCTATTATCAAACCATTAAAACCGGCGCTGCACAGATTTTCCGATGCAAAATTCATAACCATTGGAGAAGAATTCAACTGACTACTCGACGCACAATTCATCTGGGAGACGAAGAAAGCCACCTGGGTCGCAAACCCAGTTCTCGTACCCAAAAAGGACACTAACGTACTACGCATGTGCGTCGACTACGGGGCCGTCAATAAGCATTGCCCAAAGGACCACTTCCCTCTCCCAAGGATCGACCAGATCATCGACTCCATTGCAGGATGAGACCTGCTGTCTATTCTTCATGCCTACTTAGGATACAAGAAAATCAGTATGAAGGAAGAAGACGAAGAGCAAACATCATTCATCACACCCTATGGAGTATTCTGCTATAGGAGGATGCCTTTTGGGCTTCAGAATGTCGGAGCCACATACCAGCGAATGATGCAGTCATGCCTAAGAGAACAAATTGGCAGGAACATCCAAGTAAACGTCGACTACATCGTCGTCAAAACATACAGCGCAGACACACTACTCGACGACCTCCGAGAAACCTTTGCAACGCTCAACAAATACAGGATGAAACTCAACCCAAAGAAATGTGTGTTTGTCGTCCCGGCTAGAAAACTGCTCGGGTACATGGTCTCTGCCCGAGGAGTCGAAGACAACCCAGAAGAAGTCCAAGCACTCGCAAGTATGCAAGAACCGGTTGACGTCAAGGGCGTGCAGCAGCTCACAGGCGACTCGCAGCCCTGAGCCGCTTCATCAGCGGATTGGGAGAAAGAACCTTGCCTTCTTACCAGCTACTCAGAAAAGGAGGAAAATTTGAGTGGACTGAAGAAGCCAGGAACGCATTCGTGGACCTCAAGAAGACCCTCTCAACCCCACCAATTATGGCAGTACAAAAGGAGCGGGAACCTCTCTACATCTATATAGCAGAACGCAGCAGCGTGGTCAGCACCGCGCTTGTCATTGCGCGCCTGGAAGAAGGCAAAGTGCAAAGCATACTGTAAGGCCCTCGACGCGGTGCTAACTCAAGTTGGTCGCTTTCGTGTCCCGCTCGAGTTAGTAGCGCAATAAAAGGCCACCAACTCACGACACTCGCACTCGTGTCGCTGCCGGAATATCGACAACAGATATAAGAACAAAGAACTTTATACTAAGACATAAATATATAGAGTCCAGGGCATACATCGCCGCTGGTATTTATTACATCATCTTAGAGGTCCATACACCCAATAGTACATCATGCAACAAGCGGAAGACAATCACGACCGAGTACGGTCAAAATCCAAATAGCCCTAAAGAGGGATACACATAAGCAAGTCCACCCACGGATCGTCGGAACCCAACTATAGGATCTACTGAGCGAAGTCATCCTAATCATCGTCCTTCGGGGGCACCTCCACGAAGTAACGTCCGGTGCTCGGGTCGAGATAGTAGTCAACTGCAGCGGCCGATCAGGCAAAACAGTAAAAGCACAAAAGGAAACAAGTGGTGAGATTATATCATTACAGGATAACTAACTTCCTACGGTAAGACAAAGTATTTGGAAAGGTTGCAGACGCACTAGCATATATGGTGGCTATCGTTCTATTAGAGTGAGGAAAGATCCAAAAAATGCACGTGACATCGTGTCATAAGTTTGATATCCATGTACTTACGGAAACCATAACACAACCTTGATCTTCTCTCGGTCCCCCTGGACGAAGAAAAGCAGCCAAGGCACGCACACGGTAGGCAAGTTTTAATTATGATCCAAATTGATGTTATTCTATGAACAAGGATTAGGTCTCAAGTCGTCCATAACCGCGGACACGGCTTTTCGAAAAGATTTAACCATGCAGCGGTGTACCAACTGCCCATCATAGGCTTCGCATGTATGCCCGGCTTCCACTTGGCTAGGTAAACGCCTGAAACAACGGAACATCAGATTACCTCTAACTAACAACGCACAACTCCGGGTGGCCCCCGGTGAGTCGACACCCAACTCAAGTGCTGGCCACGCTCTCGAATCAGCCTCTACCGTATGACTCGGGTTTGGATAGCCGGTTAAATTCTCATATGAGACCGGGTCCTCAGCCCGTCAAGTTGGGCCAGCCAAGGAACATGTCCTCCTGGCCTGGGGTGGTTTGTAAACAACTGGGGTACCACCAGCACACACACGTTGCAAATGTAAATCAGCTCGGGCCACCACTAGAATGGTACGAAGCTAGGTAGGTAAGACAAGGGGCCCCCATAGAACCCCACACGCAATTAGGCACGCTCGTCAAGAAACACAATACCCGAAACTCGGGACCTAGGTGACTCAAATGGAACAAAACACCCGGCGGGAACAGCCCGGTCTCCCATACTTCGTCAAATATAAATTAACATCATAATAATAAATATACACCAACTTCTTTAATAACATGATATCCCAACCATAGTATAGGGTAAAGCAGCAAGTTTCCCTACTCATACTAAGCAATGGCTGAGCAGCGGTAACTTAGCAATACAATGTTTTGCTAGGATGTGGGGATCATGGCTGTTTAGTTTTTGATTGTGGCATAAGCAAGGTGGACAGGTTCAAACAATCGTTCTAGACTACAGCTAGGCAGGTAGGCAGAAAGGTATCAAGTAATGGTATAAATCTTCCCCTTGCCTGGGTAATCGTTCGACGGAGCAGACGTAGCAGGGTCCTCGGGCTCGGTGTCGGAAACCTCCACGAAAGTCTCCTCGACAGTCTCAGGTGCTAACGTAAAGTACCGGCAAGGAAAAGCACACAAGTAAGCAATGGGTGCAATGCACAGGCAAAGATGGTATGATTAAGTTTATTAGACATGAGGTGACCCTATCTAGTCAGATTTAAATGAAGGTGGTGACGACACGTCAACAACTTCATATGAAATTTAGTTACGTTGAGTGGCTTTGGTCTTAGCCTTAATTTTGGTGTAAATAACATGGCAACATGGCATGGCATGAAACAATAACAACAATTAACAATAATAAGCATCGTGAAATAATTATCGATTCCAGAGACGGAGGAAAGTCTCGGTGAAATTGACACCAGAAGGTACAACAGAAGAAAAGGAATCCAGCCACATTGCATATGACAATATGCTCGGGGCTGGTTTGAGATTGCAAGAATTGAAGACACAATGGAACAGAACTTGACCTGATCAGATGAACGAAAATCAACACGCACGGAAGTTGAAAAGAATGCAAAGAAAGGAAGGCAGGGTTTTGAAATGGCTAAGTGATCACACCATGTCCATTTGAGTTGCATATAACACCAAATGGACATCACCATCTGAATCCTAGGATTTTTCCTACCCCAAAACCATATAGGATATGGCACCAGTTGAATTTGCAAAACACAGTTGAAAATACAAAGGAATTCAGGGTCTTGGTGCAAAATGCACCACTTTGCATTCTGGAAAAAGATCAAATGGCCAAACAAACATCACCATACTGATCCTTGGGGTAAACTAACCCAAAGTCATATATGGTGCTGCCATATTTGAATTTTGAAAAGCACCTTGCAATTTCTTAAGAAATGAAGGGCCTATTTGCAAAATTACTACCACTCCAAAATTAGAGGGGGAATATAACAGCCCAAAACTGACAAAAATCCAGAAAAATTTGCATTTTTATTTTTCCCAATGGGGATGAAAATTTTCAACTTTATTCCTTGCAATAATCCATGTGACAGAAAAATGCCCAAACATTTTTTCTGATTATGTAAAGGGGTTATTTCCATTTCTTCCTTTTCTTTATTTATGGCCTTTGCCATTTTTACAAGCCTCCTCATTTCTCCCCTAATCAAGCCCTTTTGCAATGTCTTCATGATTGCTATGCCAAAGCCCCTTGACAACTTCCAAGAGTTTAGCCCTCTTGGAAAAATGGGTGTAGTTCAAACCATGTGGATTACATCCAAATAAGGTTTGGATTTACTTAAACATTTTGGACATATTCCAGTTTCTAAAATAGCTATAAATCATGTGGGTTCCAAATCATATTGTTGTATGAATTTTGGGTCTCCATAGCGATTTCTTTTATCATTTTCTCTTCTGTCATTTTTGCAAATGAATAAACGCAGAAAGATGTTTCCAATGGCGTTGGGCCTCTTTCATTTTTCATCCAGCCCACCTCTCTCCCGAGCCTTCTCCTTTTCCTTTTTCTTTTTTCCTCCACTCCCCCTGGCCCACCTGTCATCCCCTCCACCTCTCACCTTTTCCCCCTCACGTGAACTCCCCTCCTCTCTCTCGCTAGCGCCCATGGAAGAGAGGAGGTGGAGCCCCTTGCCAGCCTCCCTCAAGCCCCCCTTTATAGCTCCTCCCGAACCCTAGCGCCCCTAGCCCTTTCCTTTCCCTCTCCGCGCCGCCATCTCTCTTCCCTGTCTTTTCTTCTCTTCCTCCCTCCCCTCGTTCTCTATGAAGCTCCATGGAAAGGAGGTCCAGGAGCCCATCGACACCGTCGTCGTCTGCTGCACCACGTCGTCGCCTTCGAGCCGATCGTCGATGCCCGCGTCCTCTGCACCTCCTCCCCGTCCAGGAACCACTCGAGCAGGAGCGCTCGGGTTTGTCCTCGTCGGCGTCTTCGTCCCGCGGGACGGCGGCTTCTTCCTCATCCCCGAGCCCGCGATCATCGACCTCGCGACCCCCTCTGTGAGCTCCTTCTCCTCCTGTTCTCCCTCGCGTCGTGCGCCGTGTAGGCTGCAGCAGCGGTAGCCGTGTTGTGTAGATGACGTGATCGCCGTGATGTAGGCTGTTGTCCTGTTTTTCTCCCGTCCGTCCGGGAGCGCAAGTAGAGCAGGCAGCGCGCGCCCATTCCCGTAGCCCAGCGCGTGATCAGGGATGCCAAGAGCATGCCCAACGGTCGAGCCCCCGTGCGTTGTCCACTGTCCGTCGTTCTCGCTGGAGAAATTGAGTTTGTTCAGGAAACTGAAGGTGTCGCCTTTTCTTCGTTTTGGTTCAGTTAGAGCGCTACACAAGCTACTTTTGGTTTTGGACTTGCTTTCTCTCAAGGATTGAGAAGTAGCCCAGTTGGTTGCGCGCCGTGGTGTGGAACCATGAGATCTTGGGTTCAAGTCCCATCTTTTTCCTTTTAGTTCTTTCTTTTCCTGTTTTGCCTCGCGTACTATTTAGCTTGGACAGATCCTTTGTTCTGTCGAGATCAACTGCACTGGCGCAATGGCCCAGGCTCCTTGCATTGGTTCGAGAGGTGCTGGGTTCAAGTCTCAGTGTCCTCCTTTTAATCTGTTTTCTTGTTTTGCTACGCGTGTGTTTATCTTTTTTATAGTTCAGATAACTTCCACTCCCTGTTTATATGTTTTAGCAGCGTCTTCCTAATGTCAGCAGAAGCAGTAGCGCATTAGTTGGGCTTCTGGTTTCTAATAACTAGGAGATCTGGTGTTCGAATCCCCTTGGGGACAGATTTATCCCCACCTTTTATTTTCTCTTTTGCTGCTTTCCCTCTTTTTATTCTTTTAGTTTGCTTCAAATTCATTCCATCTGCCATCTTTTGCTTGCTTGTGCTACGTGCATTTTTGCCCCAACTATATCATGTTTCTTAAATGGACATGCTTTATTTTTGTGATATAGCATTTTGCACGTAAACCCCTCACATGTTGCACTTGGCTTCGCGTGTTTCGATCACCGTGGTTCCGCGATAACCGTAGCTTGCTGGTAGAGTTTCTTGCTCTTTACTTCCTTGCTTGCAATAGGACGCATTAGGTGCATCATATTATGCCATGTCATCTGCATCCATTTAAATTCAAGGAATCCCGCCTCGAGGTTTATTCTCATGTGTGGGAAATTCTTGTTGATATTATGTTCTAGTCTTTTGCATATGCCATGATCATGTATCATACCAGCTTTAAAATAAGGAATCCTTCGGATTCGTTAATCACCTACCTAATGGATATGAAGGTTGTCGGTAGCATTGCACCCTTGCTTCCCGATGCTTCATTCTAATTTGCTCGTTCTTATGTTCATGCCATGATATTAAAATGACATGCATCATACTTGATCTTTCTTGCTTACTTATTGCTTGCTCGTGATTGCTCCGTAGTGATAGTGGTATCACCGTTGATTGCTTTCCAGTGTTTACTTCTTGTGTGCTCCCGCGGATACTCTCGGAGACGATGCGAGCTTACGATCAACTACACCTTCGAAACCCGACTTATCAACAGGCAAGGACTATACATTACTTATGATCCATTCTATTTCAACAAGCGGTTTGCATGCTAGTCTAGGTTAGGTTCGATGTTTGATCCTACCACATGTTTATAGCCTCTTTCTAAACGATACAGCCATGTCCCTTCCCAGCAAACCTTGTACTGCTATGTTACTATTGCTCGTTGCTCAGCCTCTTCTTAGTATGCATGCTTAGGATGCCACGATGTTAGCCTGTTACTCCTTGGGTTTGGGATATCACATCATTATTATTATTGTTGTTGATGATATGATTATTATAATGTTGACTATATTCGACGAAGGATGGAAGGTCTAGGCTATCACGCCCCGACGCTTTGTTCCATTCGAGTCACCTAGGACCCGAGTTCCGGGTATTGGTTTTAAGACTGAGCGTGCCTAATCGCGTGTGGGATTTTATGGGGTCCCCTCTTCTTACCTACCTAGCTTCAAACATTTCTAGAGGCGGACCAAGCTGGTTTACCATTTGAAACCCTCATGCATAACTGGTCTGCAGCCAGTGGTTTTAAAACAACTCGGGCCAGCAGAGACAGAGTTCCTTTGTTGGTCCACACTGGTGAGCTAGGGAAGTCCCCTGTTATATAGGTGAGACTAAACCTAACCTTGGCCATACGGAAGAGTTCGATCCGAGAGCGTGGCCAGCTTTTGGATTGGGTGTCGACTCCCCGGGGGCCACCCGGATTTGTTCGTTGTTAGTTAGAGGGACCTGTCGTTTCGGATCTCTTAGAACTAAATCATAAAATGGTTGCCTATAATGGGTAGCAACTGAGAGAGATGGGCGAGCATGCGACGCCTCGTAATGGGCAGTTGGTACACACCTGCAGGGTTAAATCTTTTCGAGAAGCCGTGTCCACGGTTATGGACGACTTGAGACCTACTCCTTGTTCATAGACAACAACAGCTAAGATAATTTTAATATAACTTGTTCAACGTGTGTGTGCCTTGACTGCTTCTTCTTCGTCGGGATGCGAAGAGGAGGACAAGGATAGGATAGGTGTTATATTTGCGTAAGCAGCTGATAGCAAGACTTGTTGGAGGCGATTCCTCACCGAATGCTTGGCTTCTTATCTTACTCTCTAGATCGTTAGCCACCTCATAAATGCTAGTGCGGCAGCAACCTCACCACTTACCCCATCGTTACCGTAAACTACTAGTTGTCCTAGAATGACGAGTGATGAAGTCCTTGCTGGGTCAGTTGACCACTACAGTTGGATGCTGAGTACTTCTGTACTCATGATACTACCCCCAAACTCTTTTCAGGGTTCTTGATCGACAACAGGTATGGTGATCGACGTTTCACGTGGAGACTCGACGACGACTAGTTAGGCGGATCCCGGCGGAGGGCCTGGACCCTTGTGGTTATGGGATCGATGATTTTTCTTTTGCCACTAGGCATTTGATTGTAGTCTGTACCCAGACAGGTATCTTCCGCTGTTGTATTGTATTTAAGGCAGTTGTATGCCGATTGTATGAGATGTTGTATCCTTGTATCTGTAATGTTGTGATATCATGTTCGAAATCCGGGGTATATGACTTCGTCATATGTCGCGGTGGGACCGATATGTGCTTCATCCCCGGATCTGGAAGGAAACATCTAGATATGGAACAGTACCGCATATCGGGCCTTACAGGGAATTATGAAAAATAGACATCACCACTGTGATCAGTGGGAAAAACTACCGCAAAATCATATATTGGACTACATGTTTGGGATAGAATGCTCAAAACCCAAATTCATATTTGAATTTGAATTCGAATCAAAATTTGGAAATTTAAACAGAAAAGGAAAAATGGAAAAAGCTAAAGAAAAGAGCTCAGCCGCGTGGGCTGGTCTCGGGCACAAACCGGCCCACTCTAAACTCACAATGGTCTCAACCCACTGACCTCATGGGCAGCTACTTGCTGACGGGAGGGGCCCATTTGTCAGCCTCCCGAAATAAAAGAAAAAGAAACGGGGGGGGGGCATGCGCTTGCTGGGACTCGAACCCACGCCGCGCTCCTCTCCACTTGCCCCCCAGACCACTGCGCTGCGATGCGTTTGCTGAACAAACAAGTGACGCAGAAAAGATAAGCCAACCATGGGTGGTTAACTGAACCCGAAATGCATCCGACAGCACCCGCTGCAGAGGAATTCCGGCGACCCTCACGTTTGCACCGGGGCTTCTCCGGCGTGACCACGCGGCACGAAATAGAGAGGGCACATCCACGATTACATGGGTGCCCTTGGAACTGCACAGGGCCTAGCTGAGGCGACGCTAGGCTCAACTGAAGTTGGTGGCGCACGGCGGCTCTGAACACTGACAGAGATGCAGCACGCGACGCGACGGTCTTCCGGCGAGGCTAGGCTCGCACACGTTGCTCCGATGACCTCACGGCTGCACGCTGTGCGTAGACGGGACAACCAACTACTAGCCAGCCCCTGGACCTGGCTCCTAACTCCACGACGGCGATGCTACGCTCGACGGAAAATAGGGCGGCGCCACTACACCGCAAGCTTCAGACATGGCGGGCTCCGTGACCAAATCATGTGCAAGGGTCCTCCTTTGAGGCCATACGCACGGTCAGAGCATGCCTAGAGCATGTACGAGCTCACCCGTGGACATGCCATGGACAGGGCGGCCACGGTGGCTCGACGACGACGAGCTGCGCGGCAGGATCCTGCAGCTAACGCGGGGACGGAACTACGCAGTGCTACGGGCAGAACTGGAAGGCTCGGCTCACCTTGCGGGTCACGTCGAGTGCCCCAGCCTTGCCGTAGAGGCAGGAGCCGAGCTTGACGACGACGAGGCGGTGCGGGCTCCCCGGCGACGTCCACGGCTCCGTGCCGAATCTGTGCCTCCTTCTGGTTCCTGCGACCAGGAACTGATCAAGAACACGAAGGGGAGATTGCAAACAAACGCACGGTCAAGGAAAGCAGAGGATGGCGAGGAATTTGAAGAAATCGGTCGGCGGCCATGGAGGAACAGGGGAGGACCTCGGGGTCGAACCAGGCGGCGGCGGCGTAACCTGGAGGGAGGAAGGGGAACCTAGGTTTGCCAGAAACCTCTCGGGGCCAGCTTATAAAGGGGGGAGGCCCCCTGGCCACGCTGGCCGTCATCGACGTCGACGCCGCGCCGGCTGTGAGAGAGGAGGCCGTAGGGGACCTCAGCCACGGTGCAAAGGAGACCACAGTGGCCCCTCCGATCGCGATCCCACGGCCAGGACTCAACCAGCGTACCGCTTCGCTCGCTTGGGTCCAGTTGGGCTGCGGGGAAGAGAGGCCCAGTTGGGCTGGGCTTCGGTCCGACATGGGAAAAAAAGAAAAAGGAACCCCCTTCTGTCCATTTCCCATTTAAATAAAACAGAAATGGTTAGGGAGTTTTAATGCAGAAAAATATGCAAAATACTTCCTGTAATATTCCTCAATTTCTAAAAATGGTCTGAGCATTTTTGCAATAACTAAAATGTGGAGCTCTTTTTGAAATTCAAATCACTTAAACTAGAGGCCACATTTTTGGTGATGACAAAAATGACTTGAGGTTTTTAAAACCCTTGACATTGCAAAAAAATGGCTGTGCCATGTTTGGGTTCAAGGGGAGACAAAAGAAAGTGGAACAATTCACCAAACATCCTTCTTGAACCATTTTGATTGAATTCAAAAGCAATTCAAATGAGCTCCAATCCCAATGCCATTTGAAATCATCACATGAAATTACATGAACTATCACCATGCCAAATTACAAAGTCAACAGAAAAGGTACAATTACATGATGTTTTGTGGGAATTGCATGTGGGCTGTTACACATACAAAGACCAATATACTACCTTAGCGAGGTCCTAAAAAAAGCCTAGTTGCGATACCCGCACTACCAGAATCTTGTGTATGCCATCTGCATGACATCGCGGAAAGTAACACACTACTTCGACAAGCACCTCATTACGGTGGTCAGCAGCGCACCACTCGCCGACATTCTAAACAACCCAGGAGTAATAGGTCGAGTCGCCGAGTGGAACATCGAGCTCAGCCCTCGTGACGTACAATTCATGCACCCAATAGCGATCAAAGCACAAGTACTCCCAGACTTTCTGGTCGAGTGGATGGAAGTACAAACACCCGGTCCTCCAAATCTCACTAATGCATGGAAGATGTTCTTCGATGGGTCTAAAAGGAACCAAGGGGCTGGAGAAGGCATTCTGCTAATCTCACCCAAAGGAGATAAGCTCAAATACGTACTCCAGATCAACTTCAGCAAGGCGTCAAACAACGAAGCGGAGTACGAGGCGCTACTACATGGCATGCGCATGGAAAAATCCTGCGGTGCCACTCACCTCGTAATCTATGGAGACTCCAACCTCGTCGTCCAGCAAACAATGAAGGATTGTGAAGCAGTCGCGGACAACATGTTAGCCTACCAGAAGCTCTACAACATCTTAGAAGGATAATTCGATGGATGCGAGCTCAACTACACCACCAGAGCAAACAACAGAGAGGCAAACGAGCTCGCCAACATCGGGTCAACCCGAGGACCAGTCCCTCCAGGAGTTTTCCTTGAAAGCATCGGCCAAAGATCGGTCAAAACCAAAGCACCGGTACCAAGGGAAGCCACAGAAGGTGGCAGCACAACCGAGCTCGCACAAGTAGCAGCAGCAGATCCAGCCACTTCTGAAGAATCCAACAACGCAGTCGAGGAGGCTGAGCCAGCAGGACTCGAAAGCCCAGTTTGGACAAGACCTTTCCTCAGATTCCTGATACAAGGCACCCTACCGCAAGACATCGTAGAATCCCGACGAATCAGACGACGATCTAATGTATTCACTATAATCAATGGACAACTCTACAAATGCAGCATCTCCCAAGTACTCCAAAAGTGCATCAAAGAGGAAGACGGCAAAGCCCTACAACTCGAGATCGACGAAGGCACCTGCAGGCGCCACGCGAGCAGCCGCGCACTTTTAGCCAAAGCCTTCTGAGCGTGTTTCTACTGGCCAACTCTCCTGGATATAATTCTGACAATAGAGATAGGGGTGTAATAGGAGCTAAATGAATCTGTACGTAGAGTGGTTGACCCAAAGGGGATTATAGAGGTTAGGCCTCAGCACAAAAAGGCGTGAGGGGTTGTGTTGCACGTGACCTTTTCTGGGGTGAGGGGGAGGCTTATATGTAAGGCCCGATATGCGGTACTGTTCCAGATCTAGATGTTTCCATCCAGATCCGGGGACGAAGCACATATCGGTCCCAGCGCGACATATGACGAAGTCATATGCCCCGGATTTCCAACATGATATCACAACGTTAGAGATACAAGGATACAACATCTCATACAATCGGCATACAACTGCCTCAAATACAATACAACAGCGGAAGGTACATGTCTGAGTACAGACTACAATCGAATGCCTAGTGGCAAAGAGAAAAACATCGATCCCCATAACCACATGGGTCCAGGTCCTCCGCCGGTATCTGCCTAACTATTCGTCGTCGAGTCTCCACGTGAAACGTCGATCACCATACCTGTTGTCGATCAAGAACCCTGAAAAGAGTTTGGGGGTAGTATCATGAGTACAGAAGTACTCAGCATCCAACTGTAGTGGTCATCTGACCCAGCAAGGATTTCATCACTCGTCATTATAGGACAACTAGTAGTTTACGGTAAGGAAGGGGTAAGTGGTGAGGGTGCTGCCGCACTAGCATTTATGAAGTGGCCAACGATCTAGAGTAAGATAAGAAGCCAAGCATTCGATGAGGAATCGCCTCCAACAATTCTTGCTATCAACTACTTACACAACCATAAAACCTATCCTATCCTTGTCCTCCTCTTCGCATCCCGACGAAGAAGAAGCAGTCAAGGCACACACACACACGTTGATCAAGTTATATTAAGATTACCTCAGTTGTTGTTGTCTATGAACAAGGAGTAGGTCTCAAGTCGTCCATAACCGTGGACACGGCTTCTCGAAAAGATTTAACCCTGCAGGGGTGTACCAACTGCCCATTACAAGGCTCCGCACGCACGCCCATCTCTCTCAGTTTCTACCCATCACAGGCAACCATTTTATGATTTAGTTCCATGAGATCAGAAACGACGGGTTCCTCTAGCTAACAACGAACAAATTCGGGTGGCCCCCGTTGAGTCGACATCCAACTCAGGAGCCGGCCGCGCTCTCGACCTGTTCTCTAGCATATGACTCCAGGTTTGGATTGCCGGTTAATCACACATGGGAAACCGGGTCCTCAGCCGGTCATAATGGGCCAGCAAGGGAACTATGTCCTCACTGGTCCGGGTTGGTTTAAAAATCTATTGGCTTGGGCCACCACTAGAAATGCTTGAAGCTAGGTAGGTAAGAAAAGGGGACCCCATAAAATACCACACGCGGTTAGGCACGCTCAGTCTTAAAACCAATACCCGGAACTCGGATCCTAGGTGACTTGAATGGAACAAAGCGTCGGGGCGGGATAGCCTAGACCTTCCATCCTTCGTCGAATATAGTCAACATTATAATAATCATATCATCAACAACAATAATAATAATGATTATTTGATATCCCAAACAAGGAGTAACAGGGTAACATCGTAGCATCCTAAGCATGCATACTAAGAAGGGGCTGAGCAACGAGCAATAGTAACATAGCAGTACATGGATTGCTTGGAGGGGACATGGTTGTATCGGTTTGAAAGAGGTTGTAAACATGTGGTAGGATCAATCATCGAACTAACCTAGACTAACATGCAAACCACTGGTTGAAATAGAATGGATCATAAGTAATGTATAGTCCTTGCCTGTTGGTAAGTCGGATTCCGAAGGTGTAGTTGATCGCAAGCTCGCAACGTCTCCGAAGGTACCCGCGGGAGCACACAAGAGGGTAAACACTGGAAAAAAAATCAACGAGTAAGCATCTATTACTACGAGGCAAACACGAGCAAGCATCAACAAGAAGGCAACACGAGACATCGCACCTACCGTCGAGAGAGGTTACTAACAGGTTAAGTGGAGTACTCGTCACACATGACGAATAACGCACGTTTACGGTGATTCAAGTTGCTTAGCTACAGGTGATCAACAAAGGTTATTAACATGGAAAATCAAGCAAGCATGGCATAGCACACAAACATGGAAAGAGGTGAAGCACAAAGGAAACTATCTATGCTAGTCAATTTAAGTGAGGCACAACCTAAACATGGCATAACACTAAGTACCCCACGACAATTAAAAGATTTGGTACTGTTCTGCCCTAAACCATATTTTAGGTTGGTTAACAACAGCAAACAATATCATAAACACAAATTACACAAAAAACTAATCAACTTAGATATAAGGCACACTCCGAACGGAGTTACGGTTAAAAAGATATAAGCAAAACAAGTTACGGGCACAATCTGCCAACATCAGGTAGCACACTTTAGAGCAATGCATAAATAGGATAATCAATGAAAACATGCTCACAAATGATATGGAACTAAAGTAGACATGACAGGGAACGCATGGCAAAAAGAATCATGCAAATAGGCATCATAGATCAAAAGATATTAAGCAAACAACATGGCATCGTGACTTTACAGACTTAGAGAAAAACAGAGGTGGCTGTCAAAAAAAGCAGCATAGCAACTTTTGAGCTCAATAACTATATGACCAGAAATCATATCATGACAATGCAATACATATAATGGAAGTAGACAGGATGCTTAACAATATGCAATTGGAATCACTCAATTCCGATAAGCGGTTGCGACGCAACCATCACCCGAAGTTGCAACAAATTAACATTTTTCAGCACAGTAGCACATTAACATCAGGATCACTACTTTGGAGCAAGATTTAATATAGCTAAAGCACCCAAACATGACAAGTTAAAGCATGGGAATGAACTACACATGAATCTTAACACATAGGAAAAAGAATCAATGCAATAGGCCTCATGGATGTGTCACAATCATCACCCAAAGTTTGAACAAAATAACAGCAGCAGCACTTGACAGAATTTAGCAACAGTTAACAGTCTGGTGCCTACTTCAACACAGAAATACATATTCAAGATGACCTCAAAATAAATAACTTCCTAAAGATGAACTCTAGAGCACACAAAGCACAACCGAACAAAAAAGATTCACTTCATTCCGACCTACGAGTCAGCGGGAAATCGCATTACAAAACGGGATCAGCAGCAGTTACATCTCAGACTTAAATATACGAAATAAATAATAATAATAAAAAGGCCGCTGGGCTGGCTCACCGTGGGCCGTGTCCCATCTGGCCGAGAGGGGAGGCGCGGCCTGGCTGGGCGGGTGCGGGGCAGGCCGTGGGACGCTGGCGCTGGAGGGCTACCGGCTGGCCTCGCAGGCCTGCCTACCACGACGGGGTGGCGGTTGGACCGGGATCCAGCCGATGCCGACAACGCGGGTGGAGGCGCCGATGCTCGCCGCCGAGGAGGCGGGGTGCAGGAGGTCGCAGGCGGCGTGGGAGGAAGGCGGCGGCCGGTGCAGGGTCGCCAGCGGCGCTGGTCGCCTCTGATCCATGCGGGACGAGGCCGGAGGGGTCTTGTGGAGGCGCGGCTCCAACCTTTTGGCCACGGCCATGGCGCGAGGCGGCGCAACGTCGGGGTCGACGGCGTCCTCTTGGATAGAGAGAGGGAGAGAGGTGAGAAGGCGAGGCGAGGTGGAGAGAGGAGGGAAGGAGAGGGGTCGGCTGGGAGGAGGGGAGCCGGCGGCGGCTTGGCTGGCCGGCCGGATACGTCGGCGGCGGGCTGGCGGCTCCATGGGCAGGAGAGAGGAGAGAGAGAGAGGAGGCTGGGTGGATCTGGGCCGTTGGATCGGCCGATCTACCGGTCGAGATCGCAAGGAGGCTAGGGTTTTCTAGAAAATTGGCAAAATTGCGAAAACTGGGGCTATTGTGATGGGGGTGGCTGCAATTTTGTGGCTAGGGAAACCCTAGAAAGAGGTGGGAGTGTGGTGGTATTTATATAGCCCAGGTGGCTGGCAGTTTGCAAAAACATCCACGGTTTTTCTCTCATGCGCGCGGTGCTCACGTTTCTGACCACGGGGGGTCCGCAAGACCTCCGATTCGGGTAATACTTTGAACTGCGCGATCAACGCGTCGAGCCGGCGGCGTTCACCTCGCACTGGAACCGTTTCGAAAACACTTTCCGGCGCACTATAAAAATAACCCATTTAATTATTAAAAGGGGTTTTTCGTTCCGTTGGCTGCGGCTGGTCTCATGCGGGTTTCGCGACGGTTATAGAGTGCGCCTCTGCCCCTTCAATGGCCCAGTAAATGGGACATAAATACAGGGGTAAATATCTATACTTAATACAATAAATGGTCTCTTCTTTACTACTAATGAAGGAGGAGAAACGCCTACGATCTTTAATGCTTCGCGACCGTTGATCTTCTTCCTCTGAGTAATGCGCAGCTCGCCGGTTCTCTTTTCCGAGTAACTGACTACTCAGAGCATGTTTGCTTTCCGAGTAACTGCGTATTCTGAGACCATCTCTTCTTCCGAGTAAGGTGTTACTTGGAGATATTGTGAACTAAGTCTCTGAGTTTGATAGAGCTCTTTATTCTTTGATGATTTTATTCGTTTTCTTGGGTGTATTTGGGAGACCAAGGAACTGAGGGTACCCCTTGGTTTCCGATTGTCGACCATGAAACGCTTGATCTCCAAGATGATCTTTCTTATCGAGAGTACCCTGTTCGTATTCTTGATTCCGCAGAGCGTGTCACTCGTCGTCAGAAGATCAAGTTCCTTAAATTTCAATGGTCACATAACTCCGAGAAAGAAGCAACCTGGGAAAGAGAAGACCGCCTCCGTGCCGAGTACCCCACCTTCCTCCCGACGACCTCTGAATCTCGGGATGAGATTCTTTTGAGTGGGGGCGAGTTGTCAGAACCCCAACTAGGGTAAGTGCTAGGGTTTGTTTGTGCCTTTGCATGATGCAAAACTTCAAAAATGAAATTCAAAAATGGGGAAAAGAAAAGCCCTGAGAAATTATTTCAAATGGCCAGATAAAAATCTTTTTTCCAAAAATCATTTGAGTATTTGTAAAATTCCTATAAATGATGCTGATCATTTTAAAAGTGCTTTGGGTATTTTTCCCATGCCCATGGAATATTCAAAAATTCAAAAGGTGCCTTGGAAATTAAATTAAACTTCAATTTGAATTTAAGTTCAAATTGTTTGAATTTCAAAAATGTCCAAAACTTGTGAATGGCTAACTATATGCTTTGTAAGTCCATGTAAAAGTTTTTGGCATTTTATAAATTGCCTAGGTATTTATTTATCAAGGCACAACAAAATTACAGAAAGAAAAAGAGAAGCAAAGAAATAGAAAGGGGACCCCTGGCCATTCTGGCCCAACTGAAGCCCCCAACCGGCCCAGCCCAGCCCCCTCGCTTTTTCGTCTTCCTTCCCGACGCCGAAGCAGCTCGGTGGCGGCCTGGGAGCACGCCGCGGCGCCACCGCGATGGCGAGAAGGCTCCAAGGCCCCCTGTGCCTCATCCCCTCGCCAGGAGAACGCCCAGAAGCTCCCCGTGCTGTTCTCCCTCCTCTGGTCCACCTCCTCGCCCTCTTCTGCTCGCTCTCGCCATCGTCCGAGCGCTGCCGCAGAGCACGCCGCTAAGCCAGCGTGGCCATCGTCGTCGACGAGCCAGGCGAGTTTGTCCTTCGCGTTCAGCGCCATCGACTCCCTCGAAGCTCCAATCGAGCCCGAGGAGCCTCCACGTCGACGCCAGCCTCACCGGATCACCGCCGGCCGTAGCGAAGGAGATCGTCGATTGCGCCTCCACCAAGCTCTCCTCGACGCCGTCGTGTTCTCCATCGTCTTCGTGGTGAGAATACGCTCCTTTTCCCCCATCTCCCGCTCCCTGCCGTACCCTGTGCCGATAGTTCATCGGAGCCAGCAGCCGGCCGCCGCACCTCGTCGTCGCCGGCGTCGAAGTAGCCCTCCCCGTGAACCCCCGATGGCAGTATTGGACGCAGGGGCTTGCGGGCTTCAATTTGGTGGTTCCCCCGTGCCCTCCCGTGGACAAATCCCCAGTCCGGCGAGAGCGCCGCCGTGCCCGAGCCGCCGGGCACTTAACCCCTGATCCACCCCTAAACCCCCTCACAACCACTAACAGGTGGGCCCCCTGGTCCCTAACCCCTCTTTTTAGTTTAAAAGAAGAGGGTATTCACCCCTGTGACACTGACAGTGGTGGCCCACTGGTCAGCCCCACTGTGACATCAGCATGACGCAATAAAGATTTTCCATAGAATTAAAAGAATTACAGAAATTCCAGAAATTGCTTTGAACTTTGAAAAATCATAGAAAATTCATATTAACTCCAAATTAAACATATAATATATGAAAAATTATCAGAAAAATACAAGGATTAAGAATATGCAATTTTGTTTTATGTTTGATCATTTTAAAATGGGGCAACAGTAGCAAATGTGCATATGGCTTAATTTGAATTCAAATTTGAAGTTTGAATTTGCATTCCAAATGCAATATACTTCAATGAAATTGAATTTTCCACAAATCAGTACCTTTTACATCATGTCACAACTTAACATGTTCTTGAGCATTGTACTTTATTTGTGTCCCCCTTTGTTGATGATTGTGCCGGTAACAGCTTTGCTGAGACGGTGATCACCCCCGAAGGAGAAGACCACCGTTAAGACCCGTGTATCGTCAGCAAGGCAAGCAAACCCCATTGATCATATCTATAAAATCCTAATTCCCTCTCAGTCTCTCTAATGAATGTTTAGGAGATCACTTTGTATCGATTCTACCACATAGTTGAACCCATATCCGATGCATGACCTATCATCTTGTCACAGTAGTAAGCAAACCACAATCCTAGCTGACATAGGAGTTGATTGATATCATGTGGCCCCTTGAACTGTTACTGCTTATTGCATGCTTAGTGGTACAATGAGGTTGTTTTTGATGTGAGTCGGGATGATAGTGAACATGGTGTTGATGAAAGTGAAACTGTGTTGGCGAGTCCACCCTAATACAAGGTGAACGACGAGAGGCTGTGTAGGAGTACACAGTGGGTTGTCTCGTTGAACACCGCCTTAAGCACCGAGTTCTTGTATGGTAATCCAAGACAAAGAGTACAACCACACATTGGGCTCACTGACCCCTCTCGGCCTAGTACCTTGATCCGCGTCGACGTCCAGGAGTCACATTCGTTCGGGCCTTCCATTTGACATATGCATAGAAAAAGAGTGAGTGGAAATGTTGCATCATCCTAGATATGTGGGTGGATCTGTGAGACAGTGAAACCATCTGTCGGAGGTGGCGTCTCGGTTGCCTACATTGTCTGGGTCCGTTTCATTGATCCGGCCGGACTCTCGAGCGGTGACAAACTCAGATAGTCGACTCCTGGAATAGACCGGTTGTGAGCGAAGTGTCATGGTGAACATCCTCGCTGTCACCTCTTGAACGGTGGCGAGACCTGGAGGTAACTGATGGTCATGTGTGTGTAGCTTACACCCTTGCAAGGTTAACAAAACTATTCGAATAGCCGCGTCCGCGGTTAAGGACTACTTGGAACCTGTACCTGATTATTAGACAACTTGAACTGGATACTTCTAAAATACACCAAGATAAGTGTGAGTGCTATGGCGTGCTTTCTCGTGGGGAAGTCGAGAAAGGAACCATAGTGGTGTATTTTGGTTGGAGATGTAGTGGACTCGTGTACGCTTCTTACCTCAAGTCTGGTATTGGTAGTTCAGGATTAGCCAAGTCAAAGCTGGCACTTCTGCATGATGAAACCCCACCTCCCTTCACCTTGATACTTGAGCATGAGTAGTATAGATCTGATGTAAGTCTTGCTGAGTACGACTTTGTACTCACGTTTGCTTATTCTATGTTTTAGATGAGAACCCGGACCCCGATGGAGTCACCGACCTGAAGCTCGACGTTGACTAAGTTAGCATAGTCCCAGACAACAGTCTGGTCCCTCGTGGAAGGGCATGTTTGTTTACAAGGCTTCTCTAAGCCATTTGTTAAACTTGTCTGTACTCAGACCTAATTTGTTTCCGTTGTATGATGTAATGTTGCTCACAGACATGTGATCTTTGTATACTCTATGTGTAAGTAAATAAAGAAGTACTTTGTATAGTTATGTGATGATACCTGCTGTTCATACTAGGCATGTGTGCTGCGTGTATGTTTATAACATGCATGTCTTAGTATGGATTTTTGAGACCTTAGTTGTGATCTGGCTGGCGGTCTTTTATACACCAAGTGGCCCTTAGATAAGCGCAGCTTGGGGCATCGCGATGCGATTGCTCGTGACTCCGTCACGTGCACACTTTGTGGTATGATTGAGCCGGCCCTAGACCACGACTAAGTGACCGGCTGGAGTAAGTATATGTAAGAGTTAGGATTCAATCGATAACATGGTTTAGGCGACTTGTCTATGAATATGGGATTCACCACCCATAAGCATTTAGACTTGTGAGCGGACGTTGAGGACCCATCTCAGTTGATCATCCGGCCTGAATGGTATGCCCCTCACGTTCGATGCTTACCGAGAACGTTCTGTGCTTGGCCTTGTCTGCTTAGACAAGTGGGTACGGTTCTTGGCTCTCCATATGATTGCATCGTGACTGGAATTACATACCCTAACCCCGGGTCCCGACAGACTTGGTATCAGAGCAGGACTGTCTGTAGGACTATCAAACCCTTGGTCGAAGTCGAGTCTAGCATTCTATAGTTATATAGTTACTCTGGGTATAAGGGAACAACATAAGGCTTATTTTTCTCCTTACCCTCATCGATCTGAGTTCTGAGTCACCCTTACCTTTTCTACAGGATGATAGGACTAGGCTCATCTATGTCTTTACTAGAACATCTCGTTGTTTGCCTCCTTGTAGCCGTAGGACACTTGTGGTCGTCCAGAGTCTTCATGTTTTGAGTTCCTTGATGAAGTTCTGTCCAATCTCCTCGAGGTTGTCTTGTTTTCCATCCCGGTGTAGCCGTTATGCTGCCGGATTTATTCCGAGTTTCTGTGGATCATTGCCTTCGCATTTTAATCCTTTCCGCCTTCATCATGTCTTCTTACCGTTGATTCGATCTTAGAACCTGTTCTTATTGTTGATTTTTATCACACAGGATGTCAGGTGGAACTCGTAGTGCTGTTCGTCGGAATCGAGACCGTGTTCGGAATCGAAATGATGATGAACCTCTACCACCGCCTTCTGCGGCAGAAATCATGATGGAATCTGAGAAGAATCAACGTGACCAAACACGCCTTCTGGAGCTCATCGAGCAGAATACCGCTCGTCAGCGTAATGTAGTTGTGAGCATTCAGGACTTCATCCTCCTCAAGCCACCGGTATTTCGATATTCTTCTGAGCCCCTTGAAGCTGAAGATTGGCTCCGTTCCCTCGAGCGTAAGCTTGATACTGCACATGTTGCTCCCGATGATCGAGTTATATTCGCGGCATACTTTATGGAAGGTGCTGCCGCTGAATGGTGGGAGAACTATGTTTCTATGCAGCCAGATGGTCACCTAGTGACTTGGCAGGAGTTCTGTGATGCCTTTCGAGGGTACCACCTTCTAGATGAGTTGTTGGAGCGCAAGAAGGAAGAGTTTTGCAATCTGACCCAAGGAGAGATGTCCATCCATGAGTATGTGAGAGAGTTCAACCGTCTTTCTCGGTATGCCCAAGATGAGATCACCACCGATGCTAGAAAGCAGGCAAAGTTCCGCAAGGGACTTAGCCCCATCCTTCGTCATGATCTCAACCTCCTTGAATTTTCCACCTTTGAGGATTTAGTCTACAGATCCTTCAGAGGTGAGCATGGCAATGAAATTTTCGAGGAGTCCCGCAAGCATGCTCTTGAGCTTGCTCCTTCTTCAAGTTCAGCCCCTCAGAAACGCCGAATTTGGATTCCAACCAGTGTCATACCTCAAAACATTCAACAGAGGCCGTCACCAAATTTATGCCATCCACCTCAACACATTTTTCCTCCCCGGAATGATGATGTACAACCAAGTAACCCCACCCCCAGAAATTCAGGCAGGGTGTGTTTCACTTGTGATCTGACAGGCCATCACTTCCGACAATGCCCTACAGTGTTTGTGGCACCCCGTCGACCTACTCATAAGCCTCCAAAGAAATCCACCACCAAAACCATCCCAGTAAAGCTTTCAGTCACAAGTAGTGGATATGTGAACCAAATCTCAGTTGAGGAAACCACTGCTGCTTCTGACGTAGTTCTTGGCACACTCCCAGTCAATCATGTCCCCGCCTCCGTTCTTTTCGATCCAGGAGCTTCTCATTCATTCATGTCGGAGAGTTATGCACTTCGTCATGAGTTCCCCTTTGAAGAAATGTTTTCTCCAATGATCATTCAAACTCCTGGTTCCAAATGGCAAACTAATAGAGTAAGCCATGGCAATCAAATTGCAATTGAAGGTTTAGTATTCCTTGCTTCACTTATAGCCCTCAAGTCTTCAGACATTGATGTCATCCTAGGAATGGATTGGTTATCAAGGCAGAATGCTTTCCTTGATTGTAAAGCCAAGTCAGTTAAACTCACCCATCCTTCAGGCCAGACAATTGACTACACCTCACCCAGTTCTAGAATCCAGATGCATACTTTGAATGTGTTTCCCCTTCCAGACCTTGAAGATGTTCCGGTGGTTCGTGACTTCCCGGATGTCTTTCCTGAAGAGCTGCCGGGAATGCCACCCGACAGGTGTGTAGAATTCATAGTGGATCTTATACCAGGCAAAGCCCCAATTTCCAGACGCCCATATAGAATGGCCCCACATGAGTTAGCTGAGCTAAAAACCCAACTTGATGCTTCGTTGGCAAAAGACTTCATCCGCACCAGCTCATCGCCATTGGGTTGCCCCGTTCTGTTCGTAACGAAGAAAGATGGAACAGAAAGGATGTGCGTAGACTATCGTCCGCTAAATCTAGCAACGATAAAGAACAAGTACCCACTACCCAGGATCAATGATCTTTATGATCAACTTGCTGGATCTTCAGTCTTCTCCAAGATGGATTTGAGATTAGGCTATCATCAAATCAAAATCCGAAACGAGGACATTCCAAAAACGGCTTTTCACTACTCGTTATGGTCTTTACGAGTATACCGTCATGTCCTTCGGTTTAACCAATGCCCCCGCCACTTTCTCGCGCTTAATGAATTCGATCTTCATGGAGTACTTAGATAAATTTGTTGTGGTTTATCTTGATGACACTCTCATCTACTCGAAGAACGAAGAAGAGCACGCAGAACACCTTAGGTTGGTATTGATGAAACTTAGAGAGCACCGCCTTAATGCCAAGTTCTCCAAGTGTGAATTTTGGCTACCAGAAGTGACCTACTTAGGCCACGTGATTTCTGCGAAAGGTGTTGCAGTCAATCCCGAGAGAGTTCAGGCCGTCCTCGACTGGACTCCACCTGAATCGGTTAAGCAAGTTAGGAGTTTTCTTGGCTTAGAAAGCTATTGCCGCCGCTTCGTCGAGAACTTTTCTAAAGTTGCAAAGCCTCTTACTGAACTCCTCAAGAAAGATAAGAAATTCCAATGGACTTCCAAATGCGAGGAAAGCTTTCAAGAGCTAAAAAGAAGATTGACTTCTGCACCCGTACTTGCACCTCCAGACACCAAAAGGGATTTCGAGATCTATTGTGATGCTTCACGGCAAGGGTTGGAATGCATACTTATGCAAGATCGACATGTGGTAGCTTATGCTTCACGCCAGTTGCGGCAACATGAAGAGAACTATCCTACCCATGATCTTGAACTCGCTGCCGTAGTTCATGCCCTGAAGACTTGGCGACATTACCTCCTTGGTAATCGTTGTGAGATCTATTCTGATCACCAAAGCCTCAAATACATATTCACCCAGCCAGATCTTAATCTCAGGAAAAGACGCTGGATAGAGTTGATAAAAGATTATGACTTAGGAATTTCTTACACCCCAGGCAAAGCCAATGTCATGGCTGATGCAGTAAGTCTTAAGTCGTATTGTGACAACCTCATGTTACAACAGTATCAACCACTTCTTCATGAGGAATTTCGCAAGCTCAATCTCGAGATTGTACCTCGTGGATCTCTTTTCAACTTGGTGGCGAAACCAACCCTTGAGGATCAAATCATAGTTGCCCAAAGGCGTGCACGAGGTGTTCGCCGGATCAAGGAGAACATTGCTAGCGGAGTTGCTAAATGTTTCTCCACAGATAGTAAAGGAACGGTATTCTTTGAAAATCGTTTGGTAGTACCTAAGAATAGGGATCTAAGGCAACTCATCCTCAAAGAAGCCCATGACACACCCCTCTCAATTCATCCCGGTAGCACAAAAATGTACCGAGATCTACGCCAGAGATTTTGGTGGACCAGGATGAAGAGAGACATTGCTCGATTTGTTGCCGAATGTGATGTTTGTCGTCGCATTAAGGCCGAACACCAAAGACCTGCTGGTACACTTCAACCTTTGCCTATTCCCGAGTGGAAATGGGACAAAGTCGGTATGGACTTCATCACCGGCTTTCCAAAAACCCAGAAAGGAAATGATGCCATCTTCGTTGTCATTGATAGACTTTCCAAAGTAGCTCACTTCCTTCCCGTTCGCGAGTCTATAACTGCTAGTCAGTTAGCGGACTTGTACGTCTCTAGAATTGTGTCTCTTCACGGTGTTCCTTTGGTAATCAATTCTGATCGAGGTAGCCTTTTCACCTCTAGATTCTGGGGAAGCTTTCAGAATGCTATGGGAACTCATCTATCCTTTAGTACAGCTTTCCATCCTCAGTCTAGCGGTCAAGTTGAAAGGGTTAATCAAATCTTGGAAGACATGCTCAGATCTTGTGTTATCTCATTCGTAAAGAATTGGGAGAAATCTCTTCCATTTGCCGAATTTGCTTATAACAACAGTTTTCAATCTAGTCTGGACATGGCTCCTTTTGAATTCCTCTTTGGCTGACGATGTCGAACACCCCTAAACTGGTCAGAAACCGGTGAAAGACAACTCTTTGGACCGGATATGATCAAGGAAGCAGAAGAGCAAGTTCGCATTGTTCGTGATCGATTGAAAGCCGCCCAGTCTCGTCAAAAGAGCTACTATGATCGTCATCATAGAGAGGAGAGCTACAATTCGGTATCAAAGGCAAGTTGGCCCCACGTTACATCGGACCTTTCCGCATTCTTGCTAAACGTGGACAAGTTTCCTATGAACTTGAACTACCTCCGCACCTTTCCCGAGTACATGACGTATTCCATGTGTCACAACTCAGGCGCTGCTTCAAGGACCCCATCCGCGAAGTCGACCATGAAACGCTTGATCTCCAAGATGACCTTTCTTATCGAGAGTACCCTGTCCGTATTCTTGATTCCGCAGAGTGTGTCACTCGTCGTCAGAAGATCAAGTTCCTTAAATTTCAATGGTCACATCACTCCGAGAAAGAAGCAACCTGGGAAAGAGAAGACCGCCTCCGTGCCGAGTACCCCACCTTCCTCCCGACGACTTCTGAATCTCGGGAAGAGATTCTTTTGAGTGGGGGCGAGTTGTCAGAACCCCAACTAGGGTAAGTGCTAGGGTTTGTTTGTGCCTTTGCATCATGCAAAACTTCAAAAAGGAAATTCAAAAATGGGGAAAAGAAAAGCCCTGAGAAATTATTTCAAATGGCCAGATAAAAATCTTTTTCCAAAAATCATTTGAGTATTTGTAAAATTCCTATAAATGATGCTGATCATTTTAAAAGTGGTTTGGGTATTTTCCCATGCCCATGGAACATTCAAAAATTCAAAAGGTGCCTTGGAAATTAAATTAACCTTCAATTTGAATTTAAGTTCAAATTGTTTGAATTTCAAAAATGTCCAAAACTTGTGAATGGCTAACTATATGCTTTGTAAGTCCATGTAAAAGTTTTTGGCATTTTATAAATTTCCTAGGTATTTATTTATCAAGGCACAACGAAATTACAGAAAGTAAAAGAGAAGCAAAGAAGTAGAAAGGGGACCCCGTGCCATTCTGGCCCAACTGAAGCCCCCAGCCGGCCCATCCCAGCCCCCTCTCTTTGTCGTCTTCCTTCCCGACGCCGAAGCATCTCGGTGGCGGCCTGGGAGCACGCCGCGGCGCCACCGCGACGCCGAGAAGGCTCCAAGGCCCCTGTGCCTCATCCCCTCGCCAGGAGAACGCCCAGAAGCTCCCCGTGCTGTTCCCCCTCCTCTGGTCCACCTCCTCGCCCTCTTCTGCTCGCTCTCACCGTCGTCCGAGCGCTGCCGCAGAGCACGCCGCTAGGCCAGCGTGGCCATCATCGTCGACGAGCCAGGCGAGTTTGTCCTTCGCGTTCAGCGCCATCGACTCCCTCGAAGCTCCAATCGAGCCCGAGGAGCCTCGACGTCGACGCCAGCCTCACCGCCAGCCGCAGCGAAGGAGATCGTCGATTGCGCCTCTGCCAAGCTCTCCCCGACGCCGTCGTGTTCTCCATCGTCTTTGTGGTGAGAATGCGCTCCTTTTCCCCCATCTCCCGCTCCCTCCCGTACCCTGTGCCGATAGTTCATCGAAGCCAGCAGCCGGCCGCCGCACCTCGTCGTCGCCGGCGTCGAAGTAGCCCTCCCCGTGAACCCCCGATGGTAGTATTGGACGCAGGGGCTTGCAGGCTTCAATTTGATGGTTCCCCCGTGCCCTCCCGTGGCCAAATCCCCAGTCCAGCGAGAGCGCCGCCGTGCCCGAGCGGCCGGCGCCAAGCCGCCGGGCACTTAACCCCTAATCCACCCCTAAACCCCCTCACAGCCACTGACAGGTGGGCCCCCTGGTCCCTAACCCCTCTGTTTAGTTTAAACAGAGAGGGTATTAACCCCTGTGACACTGACAGTGGTGGCCCACTGGTCAGCCCCACTATGACATCAGCATGACGCAATAAAGATTTTCCAGAGAATTAAAAGAATTACAGAAATTCCAGAAATTGCTTTAAACTTTGAAAAATCATAGAAAATTCATATTAACTCCAAATTAAACATATAATATATGAAAAATTATCAAAAAAATACACGGATTAAGAATATGCAAAAAAAATTTATGTTTGACCATTTTAAAATGGGGAAACAGTAGCAAATGTGCATATGGCTTAATTTGAATTCAAATTTGAAGTTTGAATTTGCATTCCAAATGCAATATACTTCAATTAAATTGAATTTGCCACAAATCAGTACCCTTTACATCATGTCACAACTTAAAATGTGCTTGAGCATTGTACTTTATTTGTGTCCCCCTTTGTTGATGATTGTGCCGGTAACAGCTTTGCCGAGACGGTGATCACCCCCGAAGGAGAAGACCACCGTTAAGACCCGTGTATCGTCAGCAAGGCAAGCAAACCCCATTGATCATATCTATAAAATCCCAATTCCCTCTCAGTCTCGCTTATGCATGTTTAGGAGATCACTTTGTATCGATTCTACCGCATAGTTGAACCCATATCCAATGCATGACCTATCATCTTATCACAGTAGTAAGCAAACCACAATCCTAACTGACATAGGAGTTGATTGATATCATGTGGCCCCTGCAACTGTTACTGCTTATTGCATGCTTAGTGGTACAATGGGGTTGTTTTTGATGTGAGTCGGGATGATAGTGAACATGGTGTTGATGAAAGTGAAACTGTGTTGGCGAATCCACCCTAATACAAGGTGAACGATGAGAGGCTGTGTAGGAGTACACAGTGGGTTGTCTCGTTGAACACCGCCTTAAGGACCGAGTTCTTGTATGGTAATCCAAGACAAAGAGTACAACCACACATTGGGCTCACTGACCCCTCTCGGCCTAGTACCTTGATCCGTGTCGACGTCCAGGAGTCACATTAGTTCGGGCCTTCCATTTGACATATGCATAGAAAAAGAGTTAGTGGAAATGTTGCATCATCCTAGATATGTGGGTGGATCTGTGAGACAGTGAAACCATCTGCCGGAGGTGGCGTCTTGGTTGCCTACATTGTCTGGGTCCGTTTCGTTGATCCGGCCGGACTCTCGAGCGGTGACAAACTCAAATAGTCGACTCCTGGAATAGACCGGTTGTGAGCGAAGTGTCGTGGTGAACATCCTCGCTGTCACCTCTTGAACTGTGGCGAGACCTGGCGGTAACTGATGGTCATGTGTGTGTAGCTTACACCCTTGCAAGGTTAAAAAAACTATTCGAATAGCCGCGTCCGCGGTTAAGGACTACTTGGAACCTGTACCTGATTATTAGACAACTTGAACTGGATACTTCTAAAATACACCAAGAGAAGTGTGAGTGCTATGGCGTGCTTTCTCGTGGGGAAGTCGAGAAAGGCACCATAGTGGTGTATTTTGGTTGGAGATGTAGTGGACTCGTGTACGCTTCTTACCTCAAGTCTGGTATTCGTAGTTCAGGATTAGCCAACTCAAAGCTGGCACTTCTGCATGATGAAACCCCACCTCCCTTCACCTTGATACTTGAGCATGAGTAGTATAGATCTGATGTAAGTCTTGCTGAGTACGACTTTGTACTCACATTTGCTTATTCTATGTTTTAGATGAGAACCCGGACACCGATGGAGTCACCGACCTGAAGCTCGACGTTGACTAAGTTAGCATAGTCTCAGACAGCAGTCTGGTCCCTCGTAGAAGGGCATGTTTGTTTACATGGCTTTTCTAAGCCATTTGTTAAAATTGTCTATACTCAGACCTAATTTGTTTCCGTTGTATGATGTAATGTTGATCACAGACATGTGATCTTTGTATACTCTATGTGTAAGTAAATAAAGAAGTACTTTGTAGAGTTATGTGATGATACCTGCTGTTCATACTAGGCCTGTGTGCTGCGTGTATGTTTATAACATGCATGTCTTAGTATGGGTTTTCGAGACCTTAGTTGTGATCTGGCTGGCGGTCTTTTATACACCAAGTGGACCTTAGATGTGCGCAGCTTGGGGCATCGCGATGCGATTGCTCGTGACTCCGTCACGTGCACACTTTGTGGTATGATCGAGCCGGCCCTAGACCCCGATGTAAGAGTTAGGATTCAATCGATAACATGGTTGACGCGACTTGTCTATGAATATGGGATTCACCACCCATAAGCATTTAGACTTGTGAGCGGACGTTGAGGACCCATCTCAGTTGATCATCCGGCCTGAATGGGATGCCCCTCACGTTCGATGCTTACCGAGAACGTTCTGTGCTTGGCCTTGTCTGCTTAGACAAGTGGGTATGGTTCTCGGCTCTCCATGTGATTGCATCGTGACTGGAATTACATACGCTAACCCCGGGTCCCGACACCGATGCTTAAGGGTATGCCTTTGGTATGACCACGACACCAACCGCAATGCGAAACGCGGAAGACATCGTGCGACGCTGCATCGCCTATCAAAATTCACCAGCAGGCCCCACGCCCCAGCATCCGAGCTAAAAACTATACCACTATCGTGGCCTTTTGCCACATCGGGACACGACATTTAAGTCCCACTCAAGAAATCTTCCAAATGTGGCAGAACGAACCTCCTGGTAGCAGTCGACAAGTTTACCAAATGGATCGAAGCAATGCCAATCACAAGCTCGGCAGCCCTCACGGCGGTCAACTTCATCAAGTCCATCATCTTTCGTTTTGGCGTACCGCACAACATCATCAAGGACAATGGTACAAACTTCACAGCAGCAGAATTCCACAACTTCTTTCAAGAGCTAGGCATCAAAATCAACTATGCCTTAGTCGCACACTCGCAATCCAACGGCCAAGTGGAAAAAGAAAACTTTCTAGTATGCGGTGGAATCAAAAAACGGCTCCTCGCACCACTCGATCAAGGCGCAGGAACTGGATAGAAGAACTCGCTGCAGTCCTATGGAGCCTGCGCACTACTCCCAACACTTCAACTTAGTATATGCCATTCTTCTTGGTATAAAGAGCGGAGGTCGTACTGCCGCACGAATTCAAGTTCGGAGCTCCCCGAATAACGGAATATGAGAGGAAGAAGCAGAAGACGCACTCGAAGACGATAAAGACGTCGCAGATGAGGCAAGGGACACAGCTCTTGCAAGGTCAGAAGGATACCAAGACAAGCTACACACTTATCAAAACAGACGCATATGAACAAGAACTTTCCAAGAAGGCGATCTCGTCCTACGACTAATACAAGTGAAGGCCAAAAGCTCTCCTCGCAGTGGGAAGGACCATTTATAGTCTCTGAGGTCATAGGAGGAGGAGCATACATACTAAGGAACCCGAAGACCAACGAAGACATGGGAAACCCGTGGAACGTGGCAAACCTGCGCCGCTTCTACCCATAGATTACTCATTTGGCAATATCCCTCAGCAACGCAAAGATCGGCAGCAGCGCCGACTGGCAAATTACGTAAAAACATGAGGCAACAAAGAATGTGTTGCCCATACGACACCATTTAAAGCACTCGGGGACTCGAGCACGGACTCCCCCCGAGAGACGCTTTTTCGCTCACGCGACGACTTTTCTTAAAGACTCAGTGCCTCGAGCACGAACTTCCCCCGAGAGACGCTTCTTCGCTGATGCGACGACTTAACTTAAGCACTCGGGGGCTCGAGCACGGACTCCCCCCGAGAGACGCTTTTTTTCTTACGCGACGACTTAACTTAAACACTCGGGGGCTCGAGCACAGACTCACTCCGAGAGAAGCTTTTTCTCTTATGCACGACTTAACTTAAGCACTCGGGGCCTCGAGCACAGACTCCTCCCGAGAGACGTTTTTTTTGCTTACGCGACGACTTGACTTAAGCACTCGGGGGCTCGAACATAGACTCCCCCCGAGAGACTCTTTTTTCTCTTGCGCGACGACTTTACTTAAGCATTCGAGGGCTCGAGCACGGACTCCCCCCGAGAGACGCTCTTTCTCTTACGCGATGATATAAACCTAAGGACTCGGGGATATAACCACAAGATCTACCCACAAAATCATCTCACTCAAAGCACACCTAAAAAGCATAGGACACAAGTGCAATCCCCAAGGCAGCCCACGGCCGCACTACCAAAGCCACGTCGTTTTCTCCCTAGCGGTGATGAAAAGAGAAACAACTCTCCACCTTTAGAAGACACAAAATCAGGCTGATAAGGAGGATCCAAGATAGCTAATAGAAAGGATAATTTAGAAAGTCTTCACCCGATCACAAGTGATCACCTAAAGACTTGCGGGCTACTGCCATCGGGAGTGCTGCGGCACGCCCGATGAGTTTGCAGAACAACAGAGAAAACTAAAAGCGGGCCAGTTCAACCATACTACAAGCCTATGCCCGACTCTATGAATCGAACATAGCCTCGAGGGCTACTCCCATCGGGATCGCTGCCGCGCAACCGATAAAGGTAAAGTTACGCATCAAGGACAAGCGCCCGAAGACATTTTTGTCATAAGGTAAATCACTCGAAGGCGAATCCATTAAAAGGCCAGGCATTCAAAGACCATATCAATACAAAGTCAAGAACCCGAAGGCCGATTTTGTTAAATATCAGGAAGACACGAGCCCCGGTACATGGATCCTCGCTTTAAATAGTACAAGTCAAGGCACTCGAGCGGCTATCCAAAGATTACAAGTCAAGGCACTCGAGCAGCTATCCAAAGATTACAAGTCAAGGCAGTCGAGCAGCTATCCAAAGATTAGAAGACTAATCATCCCAAAGAATTATGACTTCTACATGTGTGCTCATGCTGAGATAATTGGCACTTTGGCCCACATCTTGACGAGCATCTTCACAGACAAAGTAAGACTAAATCTGCAAGGATCCACTCGCCGCCTTCCTGAGCTTGGTGACCTTGCCTATAGACGCACCCGCTTGCTCAGAGGCTTGACGTGTGACTCCTCCTTATAACTAGAAGAGCAAGCACCACCAGTCGAAGAGTCGGCAGAAGATGAAGCCACAGGAGAAGAAGCCGAAGTGGCCCTCGACCCGCCAGAGCTGTCACTTCTTGATTCCTCCTAGTACGGATCAAGATGATTGCCACCGGCATCAACAGCGCGAATGGTGAGAATATCTTCACCATCAAACCGACAGCGAAGACTGTCCCTAGCACGCAAATTCAGCCGGCGAGAAAAAGACCTCCAACTAGGCCCCAAGAAAATCAAGAAATATTTATCAACCTCAAGTTCTATCCATACAGGAGAACGAGAACACCCTTGAAGCTGGATCCAAAAACCCCTCAGATTGAGCTCAAACACAATGGATGCAAAAGAAGATGGAAGAGGGATTCGGGTAGCAATCTGACTAAGAACATTAAGCAGAAAGTCATAGAGCCAGACGCCCTCCTCCTTAGAGGAAGAGAGAGGCGCCACAGCCGCCCCACCACGTCCACGACGGGAAGAGCGAGGAATACGACGAACGTATCCACGCCGGCCACTTACTCGTCGAGCCATTCCGCAAGAATAAACCGCTCAGGAATCCTATGCTCTAGTGGTTTGCTGAAATGGAAGGAAGGAGGAAAGGAGAACGAAGATATAGTGCTGAGGAAACACAACCAACAGATATTTATAGCCCAGACCAGGAGAAAGCCACGAAGCCGCGTGGAAATCCAATTGACACCATCATTAACTCAAAGATGGAATACACGATGGTACAGAGTCCAAGACAATATGCCTCTTTGCATTTTAAAATATTTAAGAGGAGACATCAAATCCTCGTGCTTTTCCCATACACGCATCGGAAACCCAAACGGTCGCAGCGCCTCAAGACGTCATTATGACTACACAAAGGATGTGACGGTTCATAGACAAGCCCCCGTCATCAAGTGTGTCATCGGCAACATTATTGCATAAAATTTGACATTACAACAGTCCACACAAGATTGATTCAGGACAAGTCATTACAAAAAGCAGAACAGTGGAAAGATTCCATAGTTTCTCTCCTTCAAACTTTTGACCGAATTTTCAAAATTTTACTCCCATCGGGAGCACCCTGTCTTTATAAAACAAAGTAAGGATCAATCCCTGAGGAAGTGAGTGGTTACTCCCCTCCATCAAGAAACAGGCATCTCTATAGATTTTGGGTGCTCCCTCACCCCGCGGTCCGCAACGTACTCGATTGTTCACTCGCTCCATCAAGGACCAATACATCTGAAGAGTTTGGGTGTTCCCTCACCCAGAAAATAACGAAGTGCTCGATTAATTACTCACATTGGAAGACAAGACTTGGACCAAGAAAGCGATCCGCCCAAGCGCTCAATAGTGTCGTGCAGATATACATGTAATCAACCCACTCAATGACTAGTCGAGTGGGTGCAGACCTTATCGACTCCTCGCCTGAATTCGTGAATACTCCGCGAGTGACTACAATTCATCCACTTGATTTGTTTCCAAGTGTATGCTCGTCTAAATTATGCTCCGCTCCTAAGAAAATGATGCCTGGGCAGCGATACACTACACCCAAGATGCTGCGCAACCTTAGCGCGTAGGTAAGACCCCGCTGCGCAGTCGACCGGGCCGGTACTTGCCACAACTGCGACTTCACTCCCGATGTTTTCCATGCATCTCATGAGTAAGTTGAGCCAATGACGGACGCGTAAGGCTATTTTATGAGACCGGCGGCATTGATCCTATAAGACCTGCAGTGGCATGGACTTGCTAGGAACCGGCTCTTTTCCAAGTTCGTGTCGAGGGACGCGGCTTGATTTTGGGCCTTTGATATGTTTGCTACCAGTTCACTAAAGCTCGACCAGTCGACTACCTTGGGCCTCCCTAGCTTATCATCCCTGGAATAAACTATCTTTTGTGGCTAACAAGACGATGACTCGCAGCTGCGCCGCACGCATGAAGACAGGCGATCAAGGTTTCGAGTCCCTACGCGACTCTTCGAGTCCCCCAGGCACTCGGGGGCTACCGATGAGGGGGTGATCCCATGACTCTTACAAATGAGGGTACCTGGTGCGTATCAAGCTAGAGGGCCTGCTGGAAGCCTCGACCGACCCACTCCTAGCCCACTCGAGGCAACCGCCATAATGAGTCCTCGATGATCATGGAAGCCGCGACTTAGCGTCCAACACTTAAGATTAGATTAGGAAACCCTCTCTGTAAACCTAGACGGACTCCTTGTGACCCAGCCTAGTATATAAAGGTTGGGAGAGGGGACGTCTGGGGCATCGAATATTCTAGCAAATAACATCGGTCCTGAGAAATCTCGCCTTGACCTCCACTGTAATCGCCTCCATCATAATACAATCGAGCAGGAAGTGCTTTCTCCTGTTAGTCGACGAGTATTGCCAACCTGCACATCTCCTCTACGATCTAACCAAGGGTTCCTAACCATGGGATTTGCCGAGGTCAATCCTCTTCAGTGTACATGCGTCACCGTCGGTTCTTAAGAAGGGGTCACCCATACAGAAGGATGACAGCAGAATTTGACAATACAAGGGAGAAAGGATATACTACAAGACCTTATACCGGGAGAGCGATCCGCGATGGCAAACAAAATAAATGTTGTCCTTGGCAAGGGAAAGGGGTGTTCTTCGACAACAACACCTTAGGACCAAGTGTTTGAAAATAAATCAGTTTTCTGGCAATTACCTTACTGGAAGATTCTCACTGTGCGTCACTGTATCGATGTCATGCACGTAGAGAAAAACATTTTTGAAAGACTTCTTGGTACGCTTCTCTAGATAAAAGGAAAACAAAGGATGGGGAATATGCAAGGCTGGACATGCTTGGTGGTCAACCAACTGGTGTACAAGATGACGGAGGCGGTGCGTTTACTCTCCAACTCCGGAGTTACAATTTAACAAAACCGAAAGTGAAACATTTCTTTAAGTTTTTGTTGTCAGTTAAGATACCCTGTTCCTACTTTGCAAGCATCAGGAACCTAGTCGATTCAGATAATAAGAAGTTGACACGCATGAAGTCACATGATTGCCATGTTATGCGGACAAAAATCCTCCCAGTGGCCATCCGGAATATGATGCTCAAAAAAATTTGAGACAAGATCACCGCTCTTTGTGACTTCTTCATTAAATTATGGAAGAAGGTCGTAGACCCTGATGAACTAGATGGTATGCAAAAAGATATTGCGAGAATATTTTCAGAGCTTGAGATGTTTTTACCTCCTTCGTTCTTTGATATCATTCTACATCTTAGGGTGCACCTCGTCGACGAGATAAAGTTGTGTGGTCCTGTGTTTCTACACAACATGTATCCTTTTGAGCGGTTCAGAGTAATATTGAAGCACCTATGTCGGAACCGGTATCATCCAGAGGCCAGCATATTGCAAGGTTATGAATCACAGGAGGTGGTTGAGTTTTGCATGGAATACATGAAACAACAACCTATTGGTGTGCCTCTGTCTCGGCACGAGGGAAGCCTGGCTGGTTATCCGGTCCTTAAGGGAACACCGTGCCATTCAAGTTCTTCAATGGTAGATCAAGCCCAAGTGACGTATTGCATCACACCAGTCGTCTCTCCGCTTATGAGGATCAACACTTGGAGTTTATAAAAAATAGAGATCGTCTAAAGAAGGCGTCGGTACGCACATTGAACAATACACACAATGCAAAATACATTGGATGGCTGAAGGATCGTTTGAAAAATGGATCCAGTGGTGACGTGCTAATGTGGTTAGCGCAAAAACCATCACCTACATTTGTGAAATACCAAGAATATGACATTAATGGGAACATGTTATACATGATCGATCGTGATGAGAAGACCATGTATCAGAATAGCTCTGTTAGAATAGAATCCCTGAGTGCCGGTAAAAACCCTAAGTCTGATGTTTACTATGGAACCATCCAGGACATTTGGGATCTTGACTATGTGAAAATCAAGGTGGCACTATTCCTGTGTAAATGGGTCGATCGTGAAGAAGTGATAGTTGATGAATACGGGAGGACCTGTGTGAATCTCAAGAATATGGCCTGTCCTAGCTGTATTTCAAGAGGATATTATATTTAAATAATTTCATGTTTTTAAGTGTAATAAAATGTTTAAATATAGGAAATTAGCAAGGAATGTGTCCTAATTTGAATAAAGGTCACATGTAGGTCCGTCCTAGCTGTGAAAAAAATAACAAGGACAATTGATGACGTGACGACACATTTTACTTGAAACTTGAACACCTCACGTCTCTTTCCTTATCAAAACCATGATCCTTCCTGTCAGACCCCCAATTTTGCAAGGTGAATGCATTATAACCTTTTCCAAAACAGCTGAATATTTTTACCACACCCTACTTTCACCTACCACGGTGCCACGCAAAGCCGCGACAATTTCGGAGTGGTTTTGAATCTTTTGGAATTTTAAAACTGTCGACTGCAATGTTTCTGACAGAAAGACCTTGCCAATGTGGTCCGAATTCACTCAAATTCCATGTCTGGGTACTACGCGGTAACCCGAGAACACGCATACGAATGTTCAACACACCATTGGGCATTTTTCATTACATTTGGAGTTCAAATTCGAAAATTTCATATCAATTGATTATAATGCACTTAACATGATACATCAAAGATATCAAGGGGATGCCAAATTTTAACTTAACACTATGGATGCAGTCCATAATTCACAAAAAAGGAACCATGTCCATACGACAAAGGAAATGGCATGTTTTCTTTCAGCTACAATGCCTGGGATACATAAACCATGATCATCCTTGTGAGATGACTTTGTTTGCGAGAGTCGATGTCATTGAAACTTTAAGAGAATGATAGAAAGTTTTATTGGCCATTTATCATGCAACGCATGACTTATTTTAGTAACATTCTACATAAAAAACCCAAAGATCCAATGGTTTTTTATCTAATTCCATTGATTGACTACATAAGAAATAATGAATTACATGTACCAATCTAACCAAGAATGACTCCGATTTTGAAGTCATACCTTGATCATCACGTGTTCATGTGTAAAGAAAATACAATGCGAACCAATGTAATAACATTACGGTTTGCTTGAAACCAAAACAAATTGTACGAGAACTAATATTCCCCTCACGTGAGATGCATGCTTAGATCACACGGGGATCATGATCGTGACATTTCGTAGATCATTTTAATTTTTTGTAAGATCTTCCAAGACCATGTTCAGAAAATGTGCCAGAATTTCGTTATCTTGGTGTGTATATATGATTTCAAATCATTTAATATATATAATATTGAGTAATGCATTAAATATATACAAAGCGAAGTAGTTACCACAAAGCAGTTCAAGTTCACTAGGACATGTCGTGTTATCGACGAGTTTTGGTGGTGGGATAGTGTCGCGTACCGAAAACATGGGCGGTAAAGTAACCGAACAAACGAGCGGCCAACACGTTTGACCAAAAACATTCGATAAAAGCACACTATTTGTTAGATATAACCGTCTGCATAGAAATGTTTCCGTGCATCCCCCGATTCGCCATCGTTATTTTCCGCCGCTGCAGTACCAAAGTTTCGGCCTCCACCTGCTATTGGGTATCTTTTTCTCATCCAAACACCATCGCCCCTCCCCTCCCCTCCCCTCCCCCAGCCGCCCTCGCCATCCCCTCTCCACCCAGATCCACATCTTAGTGTTGTCGCCGGCGGTGTGCAACACACACACCGTCTGTGTGGAAATCCGCGTGTGTCTCTCCACCAGCGCATACGCGTCCCCGTCTGCTCGCCTTTCGTCGGCGAGCCCGGGCGCCATCCGGTCGATCAGACCTAACAAGCGGTCCTGCTATCCATCGTGGTGAGTCTATCATGAATTAGCCCGATCGTTCACACATTTCGCTCCGTATGACCCAAATTTGGTTATCGTCGACGTCTAAATTTAAGAAATGTTGCATTCAGTCAGCTGCATACAGACCAAGCTGCTAGATTGGCCGAGTTTTGCTTGTTCTTTGTTCCGTAGATGTCGAGCTCGGACAAAAGCACCCACGAGAGTGATGAGGCCATGTCAGAATCCGAGTACGTCCATTCTACGACTCCTTCGCCTGATCCGACGAACAACACACAATCAACTCAGTCGGAGCTGCATACGCCACTGTCAATCACCACTATCAGGTCCCAGACACGGAAGAACGCTCCGAGACGACCTACCCTTGATCCCAAATTTTATATGAAATACACAATATTGATGAGTATACTTGGGCTCCAAACTCTCCAGATAAAGCACGAACAAAGTTCAGGAGTGTGTGTGGATACGTTGCCAGGGAAAGGATCAACATCAATGTGGCAGATTTTTGCAAGGTTGACCCAGCACATCGAGACAGGATAATCATAGAGATCACGTCACACTTCACCGTGCCAGATGAGTTCATACATCAGGTGGAACACTATGCGCTAGGTAAGGCAAGGGATGTTGGGAGAAATTGGAAGCACGTGTTGTACAAGGAATACATGTGTAAAGGCAAGGATCCCTTCTCTACATACACCATGATTATGAAGCAGATTGGGAGGAGTTCAAAAGTGGAAGGTCATCTAAGGAGTTTTCTTTAAAAAGTGTCATGCAATCAATGCTTCATATGAGGAACACACACCCCCACCGTATGGGTGTGTGTGGATACTATGGCAAGAAACCAACATGGGACAAGGAGGACCAGGAAGCAGTCGTTGTTGGATTGGAACCCCCTTCAGTGAAATTAAGGGCACTCATGCTAGATACTTCATTCGGGCATGTGCCTCAAGGAATGATCAAGGACAATATTACTTTGAAAAAGTTGAGAACAAAGCACTATACTATAAGATGGTAAAATTGTCATCGGAAACTGGAAGGGTCTACCAGAACAGAGGCCCTGGGGATGTTCTGCATGATGCATTGGAGACCGATGAGCCCCCTGGTCGTGAAAGGGGTATATGGGTGAATGTCCCTCATAAGAGGGGTTTCCGACTCACCATAGATGAGAAAAAGCGGATAAGGGAAGAGAGAAAAGCATTGAAGAATCAACAAATTGCTACCTTGGCAAGGATGGATCTTATGAAAGAATTATCAGTGCATGCTCAAATGCTCCTTTCATAGGAGGTCAACATGCCGGATTCTGATCTTATAACAACAACACCGCATTAGAGTAGTTGTGCATCAGCTGACACCACCCGTATGGACTATGATGCTGCTATATCTAATCTATATGGCATGACACGGAAGCTGACTTGCGAGCTTAGACTGCATAAACGTTCGTTGCGATGTCCACTCGCCCAGATTATCCTCCCCCCTCAGTGATGGGGGTCTCCTCCTAAACAATGTGCCACTTGAACAGGGTCACGTGAAGTGTACGGTCACCAAGGTGTTTGAAGCATTCAATAAATTTCCCCTTCCCTGTGATGAACAACAAACCCTGGGCGACTCATTGTTGTTTCAGATCCAGTGGCCGAGGAATGAAATAATTGTCCTCAAGAAGATCTGTTACCCATGCCACATCAGATTACCTGTCCTTCTTTGGATCTCCCTATCAATTCAATCCAAGAGGCCCATTCATAAAGCTCTGACCATCCCCTGCGATCTAATGTTCTTACACAATCCAAGGAACAACCAACTCGTCATCAGATTGTGCCAGGTCCTCCTGCAATGAAGACACCACCTATTCTGATGCCGCCCGTTCTAGCCAAAGTGTCCCACAAACCGGCAACACATGATAAGGAGAAGTGCCAGCTACAACGGTTGCTCAGCAGACCAGTTGGGCGAAACCTGAGGATGACATATCTACTCCGCTGACCATCCATACGAAACCCGCGGATCACATATCTGCTCTGCAGACTGACATGGCGGCAACCATGGATCACATGTCTGCTCACAAGACCGACACGGCGGCAACCACGGATCACACATCTGCACCCCTCACTCCTCAGCTGGACAGAGCTTCACCGCCATCTTACCAGTCTAAAAATATTGAAACACAAGCTGCACAGTTTGAGGACCTTGAATCAATAGCTCAAACGTCTGACAATTCTGGACAACCAGCTCCGCAGTCCAGCGCACTTGCAGCAACAGCGCAAAAGTCTAATTCGCTCATACAACAAGGGCCACATTGTGACTCGACTACATCACCAGCTAATAACAAGTCCGATGCACCTGTACCTCCAACTGCAATGTTAGTAGATCATGCAAGCTTCCTGGAACCTACTGCTCATAACCCTGAAGTGAGAAAGAGAAGGAAAACATGTAAAGGTCAAACTCCGACCACAACAATCCCCAGGAAGGAGAAGGCGACCGGACGATCAGCCTGGCTCAAAGATGCAGGTGCTGATGAATCCGATGATGCAGAGGAATCACAGCTGCAAACAATCTTGACCGGGACAAGAACAGCGAGGCTATTATTGCAAAACTGAAATCAGGTTTCAATGGAGATCTGGAGAAGTTGTGTCCTATAGATAGAAGCTAAGCACGTAAGTTTTTACGTGGCCAGCCATATCTGACTAGCAAACACCTGAGAGAGGAAGGTGGTTACTGCAGAAAGGTGCATGAATATTTAGTCACTGAAATGCAAAAAACTGATGAAGATGGTATCACTATATACCATGACTCACAATTCGGTGTAGGTACAAAGCATGGTAAGTTCCTAATAACATTCGATCAGTTTTATGACCTCTTCAACTTCGATATACTCGAATCGGGTATAATTTTATTCGTCGTCTTGTAAGTACTTTAGAAACTCAATAAACCTCTCATATAAGCCCATGAACGAATTATATCTAATTCTATTGTTTCTTCAGGGCTTTGGCGTCCTTTCCTAGAGATCGAAAGTTGTGACGCGTGGATTTCATAGACCTTTTTATGGTAAATGAATATGAAATAACTGAGAACAACGTGATGGCCATGAAAAGTCTCACCCAAAAGCTTTATTTCGACCAGACGCCAGAATTACACCTACTTCCATATAATGAAAAGTAAGTAAATTATACGACCACATATATATTTACCTACATTGATTGACTTTCAGTATCAAACATATTTCATTTTTTTCTGTGGTTTGCTAAACTGTAGGAGACATTGGATCGTTATTGTCGTCGCTCTAAAGCTCAACATCGTATACTACATGGATTCTCTACATACAAAATAAAACCCAATGGATCTGTCACTTGTTAAGAATTTCCTGGATAGGTATTGAATTCTTCTATGGTAAAACTTATGCTAACATTTACTTCCAGAAATGAGTATGGAAAAATTCAAATTCAACGCATAATTTAATGTGTGAAAATTCATCTCCATTTGTAGTGCATCTTATGAGTACATCTGTATTGGAGGTAACCGTTGCGATACATCAAAACCTCTGCATCACGAGTCTGTTTATCCGGTACGATACTGAAATATGTTATTTTCAGAATGTATATCCATGTGTTCAAGTTTCTATATAAGTACATTTATAGTTCTATATGTACTCCAAATAAACTAAAACAGGTTGTGTTGTAGGGCTTATTTTTTCTTATATGTACATATGTACACTATTCTAACTCCGTACACAAATTTACAGTGTCCTCAGTAGCAACCAGGGACAAACTTGTGTGGATTCTATTCTTGTCAAAATCTGATTTCCGTAGCCGAATCTCCTGCAATATATGATTCTTACAAACTAGCAACAGTAAGTCTAGTGTCTCAATCAATTTCATTTACACGTTCTGATATTTATATCATAAGTCTCTTAGATGGTTCACGACTGCCCCGTTATCCATAAAGAATTTGTTGCACGCCAGGACAATGATCTGCAAATGGTTGTACGAGTTCTACATGGAATGCACGGAAGGATACTTTAGAACACCTATGGGTGTTCACTAAGTATGCTTTCTTCTTTGTTCACTTCACAATGGGATGCATTTGTTTTCCATTTGATTACAGGTCTCTAACTTCATTATGTGACACTGAGATACTTAGAATGCATTATTACATTTTCTTTTCTGAATAATCTGCTTGATGTGAATATTAATTCATTGTAAAACATGTTCCAGCAAATTCAGTACGAGTGGTGCTAATTGGGTTATGTTATTTAATTGTGCCTCTGCTTTTCGATTGCACACGACTCAACTATTTTACCGTCTGTGATACTAGAACCGACCCGTTTGCGATATAACAAACGACCCATCTGCGATATTACCTCATCCTCAAAAGTAACCGTCTGCAATGTTCAAAACTACAGAACTGAAACAGATCTGTGTGTGATCTAATTATCATCACACACGGACAAGAAGAATTGTACGTTTGGACAACAATATGTATCACGAACATTTGCATTTAATCGACCGTGCCCTACACAACATACATAAGTGACGATTTCTCAAAGTATTTTGTGTGTGTTATCTTCTATATCGCACACAATTGTAATACAACCAACGTGAGCGATCTTTTGTACAGAGAAAACGTGCTTATTCTCCCAAACGTTTGGAATACTACACTGAATTCACACGATTCATTTTTACAGACCGTGTGATATGTTCTTTCACCCCACACGTTTGCTATTGTGCATCGTCTGTTGGGAACCGGGGTTTGCGTATGCATGTCCTGTCACAACACAATCATATGGAGAGCCGAGAGCCATACCCACTTGTCTAAGAAGACAAGGCCAAGCACAGAATGCTCTCGGAAAGCATCGAATGTGAGGGGCATCCCATCCAGGCCGGATGATCAACTGAGATGGGTTCTCATCGTCCGCACACAAGTCTAAATGATATGGGTGGTGAACTCCCATACTCATAGACAAGTCACCTCAACCATACTATCGATTGTATTCTAACACTTACATAAACATACTCCAGCCCGATCACTTAGTCGGGGTCTCGGGCGGGCTCGATCATACAACATAGTGTGACACGTGACCGCGTCACAAGAAATCGCATCGCGATGCCCCAAGCTGCGCACATCTAAGGGCCACTTGGTGTATAAAAGACCGCCAGCAAGATCACAACCAAGCTCTCAAAAACCCATACTAAGACATGCACGTTATAATCATACACGCAGCATACATGTCTAGTATGAACAGCAGGTATCATCACATTTCTCTACAAAGTGTACAACTTTATTTAACTCTTATAGAGTACACACAGAGATCACAAGAATGTGATCCAATATGACATCAGTACAAGCGGAAGCAACTTCGGTCTGAATACAGACAAGTTTAACAAATGGCTTAAGAAGCCTTATTTAAACACAAGCCCTACACGAGGGAACCATTCCTCTGACTAGGACTACACTAGCTTGGCTTCAGTCGTCGAGCTCCATGAAGAATCCACCTTCAGGGTCAGTGGGTTCATCTAAAACATAGAATAAGCAAACGTGAGTACAAAGTCGTACTCAGCAAGACTTACGTAGGAACTATACTACTCATGCACATGTATCAAGGTAAAGGGAGGTGGGGTTCAAATGCAGAAGTGTCAGCTTTGACTTGGCTAGTCCTGAACTTTGAATACCAGAATGAGGTAAGAAGCGTACACGAGTCCACTATCCTAGTCTCTCAAATAATTACACCACTATGGATTCTTCCTCGAATTCCCACGAGAAAGAACGCCATAGCACTCACACTTATCTTGGCAAGTAATATAAGTATCAATTCAAGTTTTCTAATAATCTAGCACAACTTTCCAAGTAGTCCCTTACCGCGGACGCGGCTATTCGAATAGTTTATTAACCTTGCAGGGGTGTACTGCTACACACATGAAACTATCAGTTACCGTCGGGATCTCGTCACCCTTCAAGCGGGTGTCGGCGAGGATAATCTCCACAACTTTTACCTCACAGCCAACTCAAGTTCAATGAAGACGCCTATCTGGGATGGTTTCCACATTCGTAACCCGGCCGGTTTACCGAAGTGGTCCCAGAATATGTGTGCGTGGTGCATAAGCCGGTCTCGGTTGAGCCGTTCTCTCACTTAGCAGCCATGCCACAGACCTACCAGAACTCCGAACTACTGCGACTCATTGAAATGAGAAGGGATGAGTTGGTAGGTTGATCGGAGGTCCGTTTGCCCAACATGTGTTAGTACTCTTTGTCTTGGATCACCACACAAGAACTCGGACTTAAGGCGGCGTTCAACGAGACAACCCACTGTGTACTCCTACACAACCTCTCATCGTTCACCTTGTATTAGGGTAGATTCACCAACACATTTCCACCATGATCACTACCATCCCGACTCACATAACAGTAACAGTAACAACATTGTATCACTCTAACCATGCAATAAGCAGTAACAGTTGCAGGGGCCACATGATATCAATCAACTCCTACATCTGCTAGGATTTTGGTTTGCTTACTACTTTGACAAAATGATAGGTCATGCAAAGGAATGGGTTCATCTATGCGGTAGAAACGTACCATGGTAATCATCCTAAACAATGCATAAGCGAGACTGAGAGGGAAGTGGGATTTTATTGACATGAACAATGGGGGTTTGCTTGCCTTGTTGACGAGGGTCGTACATGGTATGTTCAACGGAGGGGGTGATCTCGGGTTCCGGCTCCACCTCTTTCGATAGCAAACAACATAAACAAGCAATCAATATAATTGACAATGCACAATCACATGATATGAGGTTATAGCATGAGGTTCATGGTGCTGATGTGTTGAACATTCTATTTAAATGAAGTATATTGCATTTGAGTTGCAAATTTGAACTCCATATTTGAATTTAAAACGGTTCATATGCATGTTTGCTTCTGTCCCCCTATTTTAAAATGGGCAACATGAAAACAAAGGGCATATTCAGAATCCTTGCATTTTTTTGATAATTTTACATATATTATATGTTTAATTTGGAGTTAAAACGAATTGGTTATGAATTTACAAAGTTTATACTATTTTCTGACTTTTCTGCATTTTCTTTTAAATAGAAAAAGGATTACTGTGTCATGCTTGCGCAAGGGTGACGTCAGGGGGCTTTGACCTATGGGGCCAGGATGTCTGTGGGTTAAGTTAATCTGCCCGGTTAGATTAAACTAATCCGTAGTTAGTTAGCAGCCTGAGCCCACATGTTAGTGGCCCAGGGGGGTTAGTTAGCGAGCTAATCTCGCCGGACCTGTCAGTTCACCGGCGATGTGGTGCCGACGACCAACAGAGGCGGCGGAGGCACGCTAGAGGGCGTTTCCAGCCACCATTTGGCACGCCACCACCATCAGAATGAAGCCCGCGCAAGCGCGAGTCCATGTGGCCATAGCCCGCGCAAATTGAGAACGGAGAGGAGCGCTGGGTTCCTGGACAGTGCAGAAGCCAAACGGGTGCTCTGGCTTGGTCTTGGGAGCACGGGAGCGCGCGTAGCATCGTCCATGGCGACGAAGGAGCTCTGCTCCCATGGCGGAACGGGCTAGGAGGGAAGCGGGGAGCTGTAAGATTAGTGTAAACGCTCACCAGACAAAGGGGAACTCGACGAGGCAGTCGACGGTGTCGGGGAGGTCAGGGTGGCGGAGAATTGAATGACGAACTACACGACGGCCGGCGAGGTCTTGGCGATGGGTATGTCTGCTCGGGGCGTCCGGGCTCTTGATCCGTTGCAGGCTCGGGAAGACGACGGCGAGGAACACGTTGGACATGGTCTCGGCGGCTAGTTCGGGCTGGGGCTGCGACTTTACATCGCCATGGCCTGCGTTGCTCTCGGGGTGCTTCACGGGAGAGCTGGAGAGGGGACGATAGGCACTGGGAGGAGGGGGAATGAACATGGCGTGTCCTGGGCGTCGCCGTGGCGCTTCTACAGGGCTCAGGAGAGGCCAGGCAGGCAGGCAGGCAGGCAGGAGCTCGCCGGCGTCAGCATGCCCTACAGCGAGGTTCTTGTGGATGCGGCGGGAAGACGACAAGGAGGGTTGGCTGGGCCTGGCTTGTTGGGCCGCGGGGCGATGAGTTGGGCTTCTTTTAGGTACGCCTTTCTGTTTTTATTTTTTAGTTTAATCTTTCCTTTCTTTTTCTGTTTATTTGTTTTGGCTCTGCTAAAAATAGCAAACCATTTTATAAAATGCCCCAAATTTTTATATGGACTTCTAATGCATATTGCTAGCCACTTATAATGTTTGGGCATTTTTAAAATTCAAATAATTTGAACTTTAATTCAAATAGGGGTTTTGAATTAATTCCAAGCTCCTGTTTGAATATTTGAAAAATCCATGAGCATGGGATTGGTCCCAACTCACTTGATATGTGATCACACTCATTTATGGGACTTTTAAAAAATTCAAAAGGAATTTTTGGGGCAACTTTTATTCTGGCCATTTGAATTAAATTCATCTGGGGGGTTTCTTCTCCCATTTCAATTTCTTTTCAAATTTTTAACGTGATGCAAAGTTACTTGCTAACCCTAGCACATACCTAACAGAGGGTTCTGACAACTCGCCCCACACAAAAGAATCTTGTCCCGAGATTCAGAAGTCTGCGGGAGGAAGGAGGGGTACTCGGCACTAAGAAGGTCTTCTCTTTCGCACCTGGCTTCTTTCTCAGATTGGTGTGACCATTGCACTTTCAGAAACTTAATCTTCTGACGACGAGTGACACGCTCTGTGGAATCAAGAATACCAATGGGGTACTCTTGATATGAAAGGTCATCTTGGAGATCAAACATTTCATGGTCGACTTCGCGGATGGGGTCCTTGAAGCAACGCCTGAGTTGTGACACATGGAATACATCATGTACTCGGGAAAGGTGCGGGGATAGTTCAAGTTGGTAGGCAACTTCTCCACGTTTAGCGAGAATGCGGAAAGGTCCAACGTAACATGGGGACAATTTGCCTTTGATCTCGAATCGTTGGATTTCCTTCAAAGGAGTAACCCGAAGGTAAGCCTTCTCGTCAGGTTGTATCTTTCTTGCCTATGATGACGATCATAGTAGCTTTTCTGAAGAGACTGGGTTTCTTTCAATTGATCACGAACAATGCGAACTTGCTCTTCTGCTTCCTTGATCATATCCGGTCCAGAGAATTGTCTTTCACCGGTTTCCGACCAGTTTAGGGGTGTTCGACATCTTCATCCATAGAGGAGTTAAAAAGGATCCATGTTCAGACTAGATTGGAAACTATTGTTATAAGGAAATTCGGCGAATGGAAGAGACTTCTCCCAATTCTTTCCGAATGAGATAACACAAGCTCTGAGCATGTCTTCAAGAATTTTTTTAACCCTTTCAACTTGACTACTAGACTGAGGATGGAAAGCTGTACCAAAGGAGAGATGAGTTCCCGTAGCATTCTGGAAGCTTCCCCAAAATCTAGAGGTGAAAAGGCTACCACGATCAGAATTGATTTCCAAAGGAACACCATGAATAGACACAATTATAGAGACATCCAAGTCCGCTAACTGGCTCGCAATTATGGACTCGCGAACGGGAAGGAAGTGAGCAACTTTGTAAAGTCTATCAACGACAACGAAGATGGCATCATTTCCTTTCTGGAATTTTGGAAAGCCAGTGATGAAATCCATACTGACTTTGTCCCATTTCCACTCGGGATTAGGCAAAGGTTGAAGAGTACCAGTAGGTCTTTGATGTTCTGCCTTAATGCGACGACAAATGTCACATTCAACAATGAACTGAGCAATTTTTCGCTTCATCCTAGTCCACCAAAATCTCTGGCGTAGGTCTTGGAACATCTTTGTGCTACCAGGATGAATCGAAAGGGGAGTATCATGAGCCTCCTTAAGAATTAGCCTCCTAAGATTGTGTTTTTGTGGTACAACCAATCGAGTTCCAAAGAAAACGACACCTTGATCATTTATGGAGAAACATTTAGCAAATCGGCTAGCAATGTTCTTCTTGATCTCTCGAATACCACTATCACGTTTCTGGGCGGCTATGATTTTATCCTCAAGGGTTGGTTTCGCCACCAAGTTGAAAAGAGATCCACGAGGAACAATCTCGAGATTGAGCTTTCGAAATTCCTCATGAAGAAGTGGTTGATACTGTTGTAACATGAGGTTGTTACAATACGACTTACGACTTAGTGCATCAGCCATGACATTGGCCTTGTCTGGGTGAAAGAAATTCCTAAGTCATAATATTTTATCAACTCTATCCAGCGTCTTTGCCTGAGATTAAGATCTGGCTGGGTGAATATGTATTTGAGGCTTTGGTGGTCGGAATAGATCTCACAACGATTACCAAGGAGGTAATGTCGCCAAGTTTTTAGTGCATGAACTATGGAAGCGAGTTCAAGATCATGGGTAGGATAGTTCTCTTCATGTGGACGCAATAAGCAGTAACAATTGCAGGGCCACATGATATCAATCAACTCCTACATCTGCTAGGATTGTGGTTCGCTAACTACTGTGAGAAAATGATAGGTCATGCAAAGGAATGGGTTCATCTATGCGGTAGAAACGTACCATGGTAATTATCCTAAACAATGCATAAGCAAGACTGACAGGGAAGTGGGATTTTATCGACATGATCAATGGGGGGTTGTACCTTGCTGATGAGGATCGTACACATTATCTTCAACAGAGGGGGTGATCTCGGGATCCAGCTCCACCTCTTTCGATAGCAAACAACACAAACAAGCAATAAATATAATCGACAATGCACAATTACATGATATTATGTTATAGCATGAGGTTCATGGTGCTGATGTGTTGAACATTCTATTTAAATGAAGTATATTGCATTTGATTTGGAAATTCAAACTCCATATTTGAATTTAAAAGGGTTCATATGCATGTTTGCCTCTATCCCCCCATTTTAAAATTGGCAACAATGAAAAAAAAGTGCATATTCAGAATCCTTGCATTTTTCTGATAATTTTACATATATTATATGTTTCATTTGGAGTTAAAATGAATTTTTATGAACTTCCAAAGTTTATACTATTTTCTGAATTTTCTGCATTTTTTTAAATAGAAAAAGGATTACTGCGTCATGCTTGCGCAAGGGTGACGTCAGGGGGGCTCTGACCTGTGGGGCCAACATGTCAGTGGGTTAAGTTAATCAGCCCGCTTAGTTTAAACTAACCCGTAGTTAGTTAGCAGCCTGGGCCCACATGTCAGTGGCCCAGGGGGGTTAGTTAGCGAGTTAATCTCGTCGGACCTGTCAGTTCACCGGCGACGTGGCGTCGGCGACCAACAGAGGCGACGGAGGCACGCCGGAGGGCGTTTCCGGCCACCATTTGGCACGCCACCACCATCAGAATGAAGCCCGCGCAAGCGCGAGTCCATCTGGCCATAGCAGTGCCACGGGGGTGGGCGGAATCCACGCCGGCGACGAGCTTGGCGGCGGCCGTGGCTCGGGTTTTCAAGAGGAGGTCACTAGCGTGCACAAAATTGAGAACGGAGAGGAGCATTGGGTTCTTGGAGCGTGAAGAAGCCTAATGGGTGCTCTGGCTTGGTCTTGGGAGCACGGGAGCGCGCGTAGCATCGCCCATGGCGACGAAGGAGCTATGATCCCATGGCGGAACGGGCTAGGAGGGAAGCGGGGCGCTGCAAGCTTAGGGGAAACGCTCACCAGAGTAAGGGGAACTCGACGAGGCAGTCGACGGAGTCGGGGAGGTCACGACGGCGGAGAATTTAACGACGAACTCCACGGCGGCCGTTGAGGTCTTGGCGATGCGTACGTCTGGTCGGGGGCGTTCGGGCTCTCAATCCGTTGCGTGCTGGGGAAGACGACGGCGAGGAACACGTTGGACAAGGTCTCGATGGCTAGTTCGGGCTCGGGCTGCGACTTTCCATCGCCATGGCCTGCGGTGCTCTCGGGGTGCTTCACGGGTGAGCTGGAGAGGGGAGGATAGGCACTGGGAGGAGGGGGAATGAATGCAGCGTTTCCTGGGCGTCCCCATGGCGCTTCTAGAAGGCTCAGGAGAGGCCAGGCAGACAGGCAGGTGCTCGTCGGCGTCGGCATGCCCTCCACCGAGGTGCTTGTCGGAGGGAATACGACAAGGGGGGTTGGCTGGGCCTGGCTTGCTGGGCTCCTGGGCGATGAGTTGGGCTTCTTCAGGTAAGCCTTTCTGTTTTTCTTTTTCTGTTTAATCTTTCCTTTCTTTTTCTCTTTATTTGTTTTGGCTCTACTAAAAATAGCAAACCATTTTATAAAATGCCCCAAATTTGTATATGGACTTCTAATGCATATTGCTAGCCACTTATAAAGTTTGGAAATTTTCAAAATTCAAACACTTTGAACTTTAATTCAAATAGGGGTTTTGAATTAATTCCAAAATACTGTTTGTATATTTGAAAAATCCATGAGCATGGGATTGGTTCCACATCACTTGATATGTGATCACACTCTTTTATGGGACTTTTGGAAAATGCAAAAAAAAATTTGGAGCAACTTTTATTCTGGTCATTTGAATTAAATTCATCTGGGGGGTTTCTTCTCCCATTTCAATTTTTTTTGAAATTTTTAACATGATGCAAAGATACTTGCTAACCCTAGCACATACCTAACAGAGGGTTCTGACATCGTCTGAATGTGAAATACTTACACGCGATTTTTTCATGCAACACGTTTGGGATGAGTCAATCATTTCACACGAGTTTTACATGTTAACTATGTGGGATATAGTTCTATATCGCATACAAGTTGTTTTACCGAAACATCTGCGCGTACTGGCGACATAACAAACGTTTTCTAGCAAGGAGACATTTCCGATTCCCGTAGACGATAGGGGTCAAAACCGTTTGTATAGATATAGAAAGCACTAGTGGATAGCCTTGGAGGCGTAGCCAAAGACCATCCAAACCAACTTCAGAACTAGCAGCAGAAAAAGATGAAGGCAGGGGAATCCGACCAGTGATCTGGCTGCGAATATGAAGAACGAAATCATGTACACAAGCGCCCTCATCCGTAGCTGCGCCAGATGTACTCTTCTGTCCTTGGCAGCAACGCAATGTACGAGGAGCACACACACCGCGGCCTCGACGGGCATGAACGGCGGCTCCACGTGCAGCACGAGCGCCTCGGCCCCAACGGCAACGGACGGGGACGCCACGCACGGCACCGACCACAGAAGCACCACGGGCACGTCGCTTTGGTGCCATGAGAAAGAAACAGAGGACAGGAGAACGAAAGGAATATGGCCTGGCAAGAGCAAGGCAAGGCCCCATATTTATATATCCCCTCAAGGATAAAATAGTCCACTCAGGTCCAAGAAATACAAAACGATGCAGCATGCAAATTTAAAAATTCGGAGCATGCAATCCCACAGATTCCAATACAAGGTGCCTCTTCGCATCAAGCAGCATTTAAAACACCAGTCAATTGCGTGTTTCCTTACGGCCTTGAAAACCCAACAGACGGCAGAAGCGCAGAGCCAATGGCGCGTTAACCAAAGTGTCACCATAACTTCTAACGGACGCGACGGTTCACGGCAGACCATCATTGTAAAAGCCAGGAATTTTCACCCAAATGAAAAAATTTGTTTGTTGCTTTATTTTTTTGCTTGTTAGAATTGTTTGTAGTATTTGCTTCGCCAATTTATTAACTGATGAAATATATTTCCCCCTCCTTCTCGTACCGGCATGCGTGACCGAACCTTTCCACCATGGCACACAACCGTTTACGACACCGGGTTTCACCCGAGCATCGTGGCAGCTTCCGTCACAAAACCAGCCATCTCCATCTGAATGAAAAACAGGTTTATTTAATAAATGGATTATTTTATTGGTCGTCAGAAAAATATTCTTGCAGCGGTATCAAAGTGAGGTAGAAGTGACTGGCTCGTCGCTCTGTGCGCTTTGCTTGATATTTCGTTCGAATCGGAGGTCGTATGGACTCCCGGCGGTCAGAAACGTAATCACCGGACATGAGAGAGGGTAACCGGGAGCGTTTGCGTAAACCTTCCATCTAGGCCAGCCTATAAATAGATCGTCACTCTCTCCTATCCCTCCTAGGGTTTCCCTAGTGCCATTTTTCAGCCACCCCCTCAGATCTGCCAAAAATTCTGCCCCCTAGCCCTCCAAATTTGTAACCCAAGCCCCCAAGTCGCTCTCGGCCATCGATCTATGAGATCTGTGGCTCAGATCGCGCCCCAGATCCCATCACAACCAACCCCAGGCCCGCACGCCGCCGCTCCTCGTCGTGGAGCTTCTCTCCACCGAGCCGTCGTCGTCGCCGTGTTCCTCGCCTCCGACGACCAGCCGCCACTCCGGCGACCACGGCGCGCTGCCGTGCCCCCTCCTTCTCCCGCGCCCCTTTCTCTCCTCCCTCTCTTCTTCCTCACCTCCCTCTCTCCTCCCTGCAGCCAGCCGCGCCATGGACGCCAACAGGAGGTTGCCCCGCCGCCGTCTGGAGCCTCCACGGACCCCCTCGCCGCCACGGCCCGATCCGGCTCCTCCTCGACGCCCCACACCCTTCTCCCTTCTTCCGCGCCGCCCTGGAACCGCCGCTCGTCGTCGGCGTCTATGCGCCGCTCGCAGCCGTCCATGGCCCCGATCCGATCGGGATTGGCAGCACCCCGTCGTGGGCCGGTGATGACCCACAACGTAAGGGATCGATTGCAGCGTTTTCGATAAGTAAGAGTGTCGAACCCAACGAGGAACAGAAGGTAATACAAGTGACTTTGTTAAGGAGATAACTGCAAGCACTGAAAGATAACTTTTTAGGGGTTCTCTTGGTATAAGCAACAGGATAATAAAAACGAGTAAAGTAAAATATACTAAAGAGTAAAGAGTGGCCCAATCCTTTGTGAGAAAAGGAGAGGCCTAGCAACTGAACTTATAAAAGCTAAAGTGTTCTTGAGGACACACGGCAGAGGTAGTCATGTGCTTTCGCCATATTCCGTATCGGTACTATGTGCTGTGTTGATAAGTGTTGAGTGGGTGGATCTATGCTAGTACACCCTCTAGACTAAGATAAGTGTACTCTTATGATTAAACACCTTGCAAGCATCCGCAAATACAAGATAGTATTTAAGGCAAAAGCCTAACCATAGCAATACGATCGGTGACCCATTGTTCCCTTGTGCAAAAGCGTGCGAACTGGGGTTTAGGTTTCTGTCACTCCGGCAACCCACCGTAAGCATTCTTTGTACACAATGTATTCCCCTATGTCCTTGATAAGGCGAAGTGTTGAGTGTTCGACTCACACAACACCACTAGGAAAATAACAACACAACTTAAATATCAACCAACACATATTACTTCAACATCATATGACTACTAACAACTAGACTTCTCCCATGTCCTCAAGAACTAAAGTAACTACTCACAAGACATAAAAGAGATCATGATCAGTGGGGATAAATAGATGATAAACAATCTGAACACAATAATATTTCTCCAACAAAAATCAATAGCATTCACCACAAAGTAGTAATCAACACCGATAGAGTAGAGAGGATAGATAGTACGGATTTCAACACGAGTTGCAATTGTGAGACGAGATTGGATGGAGGTGGAGATGGTGCTGATGATGGGGATGATGTTGATGATGATCTCGATGATGCCCGTGACGATGGTGGTAACGATGGCGACGATCTCCCCTTCCGGGAGGTGATCTCCCCGGCGGAATCTGCCCGCCAGAGATGGCTTTTCTTCTCTGTAGGTTTCCGCCACGGAGCGGCGGCAGAACTCTGTAAACTCTCCTCTTTTTAGGGTTTTTGGACGATGAGGAGTATATAGGCCAGAGGGGGGAGCCGGGAGTGGCCCCGGGGTTCCAGGCGCCCTCCCGGCGCGGCCAGGGGTGGGGCCGCGCCAGGTGGCCACCTGGGCACCCTGTGGCCTCCCTCTGGCTGCTCTTTTGCGTGTCCTCATGATCCTTCTCGAAAACAGCCTCCGTCGATTTTCAGGTAATTTGGAGGTGTTCTTCTTCAGCAACTCAGCGTCCACTTTTTACCGCTGAATCATGTGTCTACTGCTTCGGCACCGGAAAGTTGCAAACTGTGTAAAATAAGCCAAAACAACATAAGGATAGCATCATAACATGAAAGATATCAATGAATAAGAAAGAATTACTATATAAAATAGTGATGCATTTTGGACGTATCAACTCCCCCAAGCTTAGACCTCGCTTGTCCCTAAGCGAATACTGAGCTCGGTAAACCTGTCCACAAGTTTAGAGAGTGAAGTGTCGATAAGTAAAATACAGACAAGAAGCATCAAGGTTCCTTCATCAAACTCAAGCATCCTCAACAGCAACCTCAACTCATAAGGCCCTTATGAGAGAGTAATAACAATTATAATCAAAAGTAGGGCTGAGGAAACTCATCAAATTATGGTAAACATAACCTTGGTCAAAGGACAACTAAAAACAATTTGAAGCTTTTGAAAGGACATGTTAATAGTCATGAAGAGCAAATGCTAACACAAAGGAAGATGCTCGCTAAGCACAAGCTTTCGCAAACAACTTGCTCATCAAAAGATAATGTCAACAAGGATATGGCATGGCAAAACTTAATGCAGCTTTATAAGGATGAATCCTCATCAACATCAAATGCCTGTTCTCTTTAGGGAAAAGAAGGAAGTGGGACAACTGACTCAACAAGAAGGTGAATGGAAAGCCTTGTTTAAGGGCAAGCAGGGAAAACTGATGTGCTATCCTTAAATCAAACAGAATAAAAAAATAGATTTTTGGGGTGGTGAATAGTTTGTCAACGAATGCGAATAGATAGCTCAATTACTTCTCAAGATGGACAAGTTTCGAGGAACGGCTCCCAAGTGAGGACGATCACATCCCCTTAATCTTCTTTGTTTATCACTGCCAAAGTTTCTGATTTCTCATAGACCAAGCGTGAAGGAGGGTTTGTTTGTTATATTATCTTTCGAGCTGGGCGCACTCATGCCAGTTCCTCCTCGTATTATGGGTTTGCAGATTAGACATGCAATCCCGGGGTAAAACTTGTCCAACTTAAGAAGATCATGAATTACCTACTACTTCCTCATGAGCTAAACAAGAGGCACAAAACAAAAGATTTTGAACATTTAAGGATAACACATAAATTCTATACTTATAGGAGTGGTACGGGAATACCACGAATAGGAAGGTATGGTGGACTCACATGGAAGGTGCTGGTTTCAGGGTATGGATGCACAAGCAGAAATCTACTTGGCAAAGAGTTTGGCTAACAAAGGCTTTGAGAGAACAGACAATTGATGCTAATTTAGATGCAAAACATATAAGGCATAAACATTAAGGTAAGCATAACACATCAAGTTGTCTTCCTTGTCAACATAACACTTCAAGCATAATAACATAAAGGTTTTGGCTATGTCGCTACTTGAGAAAACATGCAAGTTGTCAAGACCAAAGCTATGTTTGCCAAAATTAAATAAAGTTTTCAAAGCCATACCTGATATAAGGTCAATACTCCCCATAAGAATCATCATATGAGGCCGATTGCGTGAAGAGAATACCGAGTGTAGCGAAGGAACCAATAGACTTCTCATTAATATTCCAATATAGACGACTCCACACTCATGGATACAATCTCTCCAAAGACGGAGTGATAGACCTCAATGCAAACACCTATTTCATATAATAAACTCCCTAGACATGATACGACTCTACTTGACTCTAAAAGACTAAGATAAAGATAAAGATACCCGGCACTCCCCCAAGCTTGGAACAAGCTGAGGGAATGCCATTACCCGAGGAGATTTACTCCTCATTCTTGTTGTTGTTGATTCTTCAAATCTTTGATGACACGGCGAAGGGTTTGGTTTTCCTCCTCCAAAATCTCCACTTGCACCTTTAGTATACGGAAATCTTCACACAGTTGATTGGTGATGCGGTAAGCTTCGGAGATGGTAGAGATCGTACATTGATCTTCAAGTGCAGGGGGCGTTCCTGAAAGGTTAAGGGAAAGTTCATAATAAGGTTGGACACTCCCCACCATGATGGGGTTGCATGATCTTCCTCCTTGTGTTGATGGACCCCCTGATTGCTGGTCGGTGATAATCTTGACTTCTTCTCTCACGGAACGCTCCATCTCCGCTCGCCTTGCAACGATTTCTTCTTCTGTGGCCCAATCTATGTATTTCCCTTGGTTGAGATCATTCTGAACTTCACGTAGACGCCGTCCCATGAAGTCCTCTCCACTTGAGCCACAAGAAAACATCTCTAACAATAACTTTTTACCCTGGAAGAAACAGATTGAAGAGAAAACACACGAAATCGCGAGATACGTTGCCGGAACGATCCAGGAAAATATATAGAAAAAATTTCTGCAACAAAAGGAAGGTAACGACTCAAAGTGGGGTCGGAGACGGACTCCTGGGTGCCCAGGCAGCCTCCCGGCGCGGACAGGATGTAGGGCGCGCCAGGGGGGCGCCTGGGCCCCCTCGAGCTCCTCTCCGGCTCCGCTTAGGCTTCGAATTTTCCTTATTTTGCAAAAACTCATAATCGGAACTTTTATGGTGGTTCGCTATGTTTCCTTACCGTAATACATACCTTTTCTTATTCTGCTTCTGTCGGTGTCTGAAACAGGGCTGCAACATGTTCTTCATGAGTTGTTGTGCGTATTATATTTACATCAAGTGCTTGAGTCTTTGCCCATTCACAACTTGAGGCTTGGTGCCTTCAAAATTGTTAATCTTGATTGCACCAGACCGGTAGACTTCTTCGATATTAAATGGCCCTTCCCACCTGGAAAGTAGTTTACCTGGAGAAAACCTGAAACGGGATCTAAACAATAAAACTTTATCACCAACATTAAATTCACGTTTCATAATCCTCCTGTCATGCCACTTCTTTACCTTTTCCTTGAACATTTTAGCGCTCTCGTAAGCTTCACTTATCCACTCATCTAGAGAAGTCAAGTTCATGAGACGCTTTTCACCAGCTAACTTTGGGTCTGCATTAAGCTCTCTAATGGCCCAGAAAGCATTGTGCTCTAACTCTAATGGCAAATGGCAAGACTTTCCATAGACCATTTTATAGGGAGACATGCCCATGGGATTTTTTTAAGCAGTTCTATACGCCCACAAAGCATCTTCTAACTTGCTTGACCAGTCCTTCCTATTTCTGTTAACTGTCTTTTGCAAGATCAACTTGATCTCTCTATTGGTGAGCTCAACTTGCCCACTAGGTTGAGGATGGTACGGTGACGCAATCCTATGATTGACATCGTACTTGGCTAGAGCTTTCCAAAAGCTCCATGCGTGAAGTGTGATCCTCCATCAGTCATGAGATACCTAGGTACACCAAACCTAGGGAAAATTACATCTTTGAGCATTTTCAAAGATGTTTTGTGATCAACACTCTCATTGGGGATTGCTTCAACCCACTTGGTTACATAATCAACATCAACTAAAATGTGAGTGTACTTGTGCGAAGAAGGAATAGGACCCATAAAATCAAAACCCCAGCAATCAAAAGGCTCAATCACTAGTGAGTAATTCATAGGCATCTCATTCCTTCTACTAATATTACCAACTCTCTGACATTTATCACAGGCTAAAACATAATTTCTAGCATATTTAAAGAGAGTAGGCCAATAAAAACCTGATTGGAGAACCTTATGTGCGGTTCTCTCACCGGCGTGATGTCCTCCATAGGGAATATCGTGACATTTCTTGAGAATGTCCTTCTGCTCGTGCTCTGGTATGCATCTTCTCACGATCCCGTCTGGACCTTCTTTGAAAAGATGTGGGTCATCCCAAAAGTAATGCCTCAAATAATGAAAGAACTTCTTCCTTTGCTGAAATGTGAAACCTGGAGGCAAATACTTTGCAACGATAAAATTAGCATAATCTGCAAACCAAGGATCGGAAAGAGATTGTACTTTAACAACGTCAAGTTGTTCGTCTGGAAAACTGTCGTTGACTGGGATGGGATCATGCGGTATATCTTCCAATCTTGAAAGATTGTCTGCTACAGGGTTGTCTTCTCCTTTTGTATCAACAATATGTAAATCAAATTCTTGAAGAAGGAGTACCCATCTGATGAGTCTTGGTTTGGCATCCTTATTCGTCATAAGATACTTAATGGCAGCATGGTCAGTATGAATAATCTCTTTAGAATCAAAAATATACTGCCTAAACTTATCACAAGCAAACACTACTGCTAAGAATTCTTTCTCAGTAGTAGCATAGTTCTTTTGAGCACTATCAAGGGTCTTACTAGCATAATAAATAACATGCAACTTTTTATCAACCCTTTTTCCTAAAACAGCTCCAACAGCAAAATCACTAGCATCACACATAATTTCAAAGGGCAAACTCCAGTCAGGCGGTTGTACTATAGGAGCTGTTATTGAAGCTTTCTTACGAACTTCGAAAGCCTCCTTACAATCCTCATCAAATACAAAAGGGACATCCTTCTGGAGAAGATTAGTGAGGGGTCTCGAGGTTTTAGAAAAGTCTTTAATAAATCTTCTATAGAAACCGACATGACCGAGAAAACTACGAATACCTTTAATGTCCCTTGGATAGGGCATCCTTTCGATAGCTTCAATCTTCGCCTTGTCCACTTCAATTCCCCTCTCGGAAATCTTGTGGCGACGCACGATCCCTTCGTTAACCATGAAGTGGCACTTCTCCCAGTTTAGAACTAAGTTTGTATCCTCGCATCTCTGCAAAACTTTATTAAGATTGTGGAGACAGTGGTCAAAGGAAGTTCCATAGACAGAGAAATCGTCCATGAAGACTTCGACAATCTCCTCACATAAACCATGAAATATTGCAGACATACATCTCTGAAAAGTAGCAGGGGCATTGCGTAAACCAAAAGGCATACGCCTATAAGCATAAGTACCATAAGGACAAGTGAAAGTGGTCTTATCTTGATCGGCGGTGTTAACATGAATTTGAGAGAAGCCTGAATACCCGTCAAGATAGCAAAAGTGGGTGTTTTTGGACAGCCTCTCAAGCATCTGATCAATAAAGGGAAGCGGGCAGTGGTCCTTCCTGGTTGCCTTGTTCAACTTCCTGTAATCAATACACATTCTATACCCAATAATAATTCTCTGAGGTCTTAGTTCATTCTTATCATTAGGGACTACAGTTGTCACTCCTTTCTTAGGAACACAATGAACAGGACTTACCCACTTACTATCGGCTATAGGGTAGATAATACCTGCAGCTAGAAGCTTGAGGATTTCAGTCCTCACAACATCCATCATTTTTGGGTTCAACCGTCGTTGATGGTCAACAACAGGTTTAGCATCGGGCTCGAGGTTGATAGTATGTTGACAGATAGATGGACTAATTCCCTTCAGGTCATCAAGGGTGTAGCCAATTTCACCACGGTGTTTACGAAGTATCTCCAATAATCTCTCTTCTTCATATCCTGAAAGTTTAGAGTTGATAATAACAGGATATACTTTCTTTTCATCTAAATAAGCATACTTGAGCTTATTTGGAAGAGGTTTGAGATCAAACATCGGGTCTTCTTTTGGTTTGGATAGAAATCCTAACGGTTCAACCGGAAGATTGTGCTTCAGGATAGCAGGTTGTCTCAAGAAGATTTCATCAATTTCATTTCTTTCCTGCATATGAGTATCATTCTCGTGGTCCTCCATGTATTGCTGCAAAGGATCATTAGGGGGAATAGCAATAGAAGCAATACTTTCAATAATTTTATGATCACTAGGTAATTCAGTACCACGAGGCTGCTTAGAGATCTTAGAAAAATTAAATTCATATGGCTCGCCATTGAATTCAACAGAAACTTTACCTTTCTTGCAATCTATAATAGCTCCACAAGTTCTGAGAAAAGGTCTACCAAAAATAATAGGACAAAAACTATCTTGTACTGAACCAAGTACAAGAAAGTCGGTAGGATACTTTACCTTTCCACATAGGACTTCAACATCTCTCACAATCCCAATAGGAGAGATAGTAGCTTTGTTTGCAAGATGAATAGTAACATCAATCACTTCGAGTTCACAGGGTGAAATCTCACTCATGATCTCTTGATAAAGCGAATAAGGAATCGCGCTAGCACTTGATCCCAGATCGCATAGCCCGTAATAATTGTGATCTCCTATTTTAACAGATATAACTAGTGTCCCTGAAATTGGGCTTATATTCTTGGCTGTGACAATGTTAGTTGAAACAGCACAAAAATTTATATTAGAATCCGAAACATCATTAGTAACTAAATCTTTAACCATAGCAACTTGAGGATCGACTCTGATCTGGTCCTCAGGTTTGCCTGTTCTTCTCTCACTTTTATTTATGATGCCTGTCACAAAAGAGTGCTCCCTTATTCTTGAAGGAAAAGGGGGTTGTTCATATATAACTGCAGGCAAAATAGGATCAGCAACGTGAATATCAATAGGCACTTCTTTGAAAGGCTTATGGTACAGATCCTTCTTCATCTTAGAAGAATCAACATCAGAGGCAAAGTTCTTACAAAAATCAATCATTAGATGGGAATCCAGACCAATCTTAGAGCAAAAGGTATTAAAATAATCAGTTTTCACATAGCTCTCAATATAATCATGCTCATAATTTATAGCAGGTTCAATACCTTTATCGATTTCCCAATCTTCAGTATTCTTCTAGATCCTTTCGATGAGATCCCATCTTTCTCCAACGCTCTTTGTCTGAAATACCCCGCTAGAGGAGGCATCCAACATTTCCTTATCCTGACGAGAAAGCCTGGCATAAAATTTGTAAGTATAATATCTTCGGGAAGCTTATGGATAGGACATTTGAACATTAGGGATTTAAGTCTCCCCCAAGCTTGAGCGATGCTCTCTCCGTCGCGAGACCTAAAGTTATAGATGTAATTCCTGTCTCGACGAACTTCATGAAGAGGGTAAAACTTTGTATAAAAGAGAGACATAAGCTCTTCCCAATTAAGAGAATGTGAGTTATCGAGGAGCTTATACCAATCTAAAGCTTTGTATGTAAGCAATATAGAGAATAATTTCTTCATAACGAACTCCAGTGACACACCTGCAAGCTTGAATATTGAACATAGTTGTGATAAATATAGCAAGTGTTCACCTGGATGTCTGTCTCTTGCACAGCGATTAGCTAAGACATAATTGATGATACCAGATGGTATCTTATAAGGCACAATTTCACTAGGGGCAGGAGTGACTACCTTAGTGGTGGGGCGGCTCCCCAAGAACAACGATCGAAGAGTAGGGGTGTTCATAAGGACAAAAACAACAACAGCAAAACTAAAACAGAAATGTAAAAACTTCCTTACCAGCTTCACTTACTAATAGCGCTATGCTCCCCGACAACGGCGCCAGAAAACGTTACTTGATGACCCACATCGTAAGGGATCGATTGCAGCGTTTTCGATTAGTAAGAGTGTCGAACCCAACAAGGAGCAGAAGGTGATTGCAAGTGACTTTGGTAAGAAGATAACTGCAAGAACTGAATGATAACTTTTTCGGGGTTTTCTTGGTATAAGCAATAGGATAATAAAAACGAGTAAAGTAAAAGATACTGGAGAGTAAAGAGTGGACCAATCCTTTGTGAGCAAAGGAGAGTCCTAGCAACTGAACTTATAAAAGCTAAAGTGTTCTTGAGGACACACGGGAGAGGTAGTCATGTGCTTTCGCCGTATTCTGTATCGATACTATGTGCTGTGTTGATAAGTGTTGAGTGCGTGGATCTATGCTAGTACACCCTCTAGACTAAGATAAGTGTACTCTTATGATTAAACACCTTGCAAGAATCCGCAAACACAAGATAGTATTTAAGGCAAAAGCCTAACCATAGCAATACGATCGGTGACCCATTGTTCCCTTGTGCAAAAGCGTGCGAACTGGGGTTTAGGTTTCTGTCACTCCGGCAACCCACCGTAAGCATTCTTTTTACACAATGTATTCCCCTAGGTCCTTGATAAGGCGAAGTGTTGAGTGTTCGACTCACACAACACCACTAGGAAAATAACAACACAACTTAACTATCAACCAACACATATTACTTCAACATCATATGACTACTAACAACTAGACTTCTCCCATGTCCTCAAGAATTAAAGTAACTACTCACAAGACATAAAATAGATCATGATCAGTGGGGATAAATAGATGATAAACAATCTGAACACAATAATATTTCTCCAACAAAACTCAATAGCATTCACCACAAAGTAGTAATCAACACCGATAGAGTAGAGAGGATAGATAGTACGGATTACAACACGAGTTGCAATTGTGAGACGAGATTGGATGTAGGTGGAGATGGTGTTGATGATGGGGATGATGTTGATGATAATCTCGATGATGCCTGTGACGATGGTGATGACGATGGCGACGATCTCCCCTTCCGGGAGGTGATCTCCCCGGCGGAATCTGCCCGCCAGAGATGGCTTTTCTTCTCTATAGGTTTCCGCCACGGAGCGGCGGCGGAACTCCGGAAACTCTCCTCTTTTTAGTGTTTTTGGACGACGAGGAGTATATAGGCCAGACGGGGGAGCCGGGAGTGGCCCCGGGGGTCCAGGCGCCCTCCCGGCGCGACCAGGGGTGGGCCGCGCCAGGTGGCCGCCTGGGCACCCTGTGGCCCCCCTCTGGTCGCTCTTTTGCGTGTCCTCGTGATCCTTCTGGAAAACATCCTCCGTCGATTTTCAGGTAATTTGGAGCTGTTCTTCTTCAGCAACTCAGCGTCCACTTTTTACCGCTGAATCCTTTGTCTGTTGCATCGGCACCGGAAAGTTGCAAACTGTGTAAAATAAGCCAAAACAACATAAGTATAGCATCATAACATGAAATATATCAATGAATAAGAAAGAATTACTATATAAAATAGTGATGCATTTTGGACGTATCAGCCGGGTGCGCGCCCTAGCGGCCCAGTCCGCCCAAGCGCCGCTCGCCACCGAGATGGGCCTCAGCCCAGCAGGTCCACCTCTTTTTTTCCCTTCTTTTCCTGATTGTTGTAAGTCTATAGAAAACTGCTTGTTGTTACCTGTTTTTCAACGTAATTGCGAGTGAACCGTAGACCGTATGAGTTTGCTCCCAAAATGAAAATTGCTTCTTGTGTTGTGCTCTAACTTTTTTATTTAGTGAGTTAATTCATTTGAGGTCATTTGGGTGCTGCAAATCCCTGTTGAAGTGTGCTGCATAATCTTAATTGTTGGTGCTGTTTTTTTCTTGCAAGTTTGGTTGATGTTTGTGTCACATCCATGATGCTTATGCCAGTACTTCTTTCTTGTATGTTTTAAGCATCATGTGTACATAGATTGGATGCATTACTTTCCATGTTTTCCTTCTGTATCTATTTTATTTCTTGCTCCAAAGTGGTGACCCTGATAGCATGTGCTGTTGTTTGCATAAAGTTGCTAATTTGGTGCCTTATAGTTAATGAGCCATGCTTCATATGATATAGCTCCCATGGAATGCAATGCTACTTGTTATGTGTACTTTGATGACATGCTTTGATTTTCCATGATATGGTTGCTGTTCATATAGTTATTGAGCTCCCAAAGTGCAGCCCTTCTGTTTTCTGTCACATACCCTGAGATTTCACTAAGTTTGGAATATAATATAGTTGTCTTGCATGATTAATACTTATTCATACATGGGTCCTTTACCACAAGTTCTATGTATGAACAAATCACCATAATATAGCCTCCATGTTCATATATTCCATGGTCATGTTGCTGTTGATTTTCTATTACTTTTGCTACTGTTTGTATAGCATGTTTATAACATTTTGCCATGCTTCTGTTTTTCACAAAGTCCCTAGACCAGTAGTATTATTTAGCATTTTGCATGGGTTACAATTACTTGTTCCTGATGATCATGTACATGAAACTTTGATGACATGCCTTGATTGTCATTTCTACTGTAAAAACATGTCATTTTGGCGCATGTTTTCATCCAGTAGCTTGTTGTTTCATTGCTCTAAAGTGTGCTACCTGTTGTTGGCAGATTGTGCCCATAACTTGTGATGCTTGTATCTTTTTAACCGTAACTCCGTTTGGTGTGTTCTTTACATGTAACTTGACTAGAATTTCATGTAATTTTTGTTTGTGCTATTCTTTGCTGTTGTTAACCAATATAAAATATGGTTGAGAGTAGAACAGTGCCAAATTCTTAAATTGGCGTGGGGTACCTAGTGATATGCCATGTTTAGGGTGTTACCTCATTTAAACTTGACTAGCATAGATAGTTTACTTTATGCTTCACCTCTTGCCATGATTTTGTGATGTGCAATGCTTGAGTGAGATGGCATGTTAACAACCTTTTCTCATGTTGTGTAGCTAAACAACATGAACCATTCTAAATGTGCGGTATCGTCGTTTCTGACTGATACTTCACTCAACCTGTTAGTAACTACTCTCGACGATAGATGTGATATCATAGTGTGTTGCCTTCTTGTTGTTGATTTCCCGTGATTGCTTACATAGTAATAGATTCTTGCTCGTCGATTTCCTTTCCAGTGTTTCCTTCTTGTGTGCTTCCGCGATTACTCTCAGAGATGATGCGAGCTTGCGATCGACTACATCTTTGGTTTAGTCTTCTCGTCAGGTAAGGGGGGAGCATATATCATGCTTATAAATTTAATCTCACTTGTGCCTTGGTATAGGTTAGAATGATTTATTGATCCTACCATCTCATATTTATGCCTCTCAAACAAAGCCAAACAACCATGTTCCTCCACAAACCAGCAAACCATTGTTCAGCCACGTACCTTGCTTGCTAAACCACTTCTTAGTATGCATGCTTAGGATGCTACAACTATTATCCTGTTACTCCTTGGAATGGGCTATCACATTATTATATTATTGTGGATGATGTGATTATTTTAATGTTGACTATATTCAACGAAGTATGGAAGGTCTAGACTATCCCACCCCGATACTTTGTTCCATTCGAGTCACCTAGGACCCGAGTTCCGGGTTTGTGTCTCTTGATGAGCATGACTAACCGTGTGAGGGGTACTATGGGGTCCCCTTTTCTTACCTACCTAGCTTCAAACATTTCTAGAGGTGGCCCAAGCTGATTTACCATTTGAAACCATGCATATATGTCTGTCGGGTCGCTCCTAGCAGATATCCTTTAAAACAACTTGGGCCAGTGGAGACATGGTTTCTCTTGTTGGTCCACCCGATCAGCTAGGACCCGGCCCCATGTGATGTGACCCGGTAATCCGACTTGCGTCAGCTGGAAGAGTCTGAACCGAGAGTGCTGACGGCTTTCGGATTGGGTGTCGACTCCCCGGGGGCCACCCGGATTTGTGCGTTGTTAGTTAGAGGGACATGTAGTTTCGGCTCTCTCGAAACTAAATCATAAAATGGTTGCCTGTGATGGGTAGAAACTGAGAGAGATGGGCGTGCGTGCGGAGCATTGTAATGGGCAGTTAGTACACCCCTGCAGGGTTAAATCTTTTCGAGAAGCCGTGTCCACGGTTATGGACGACTTGATACCTACTCCTTGTTCATAGACAACAACAACTAAGATAATCTTAATAACTTGATCAACGTGTGTGTGCCTTGACTGCTTCTTCTTCATCGGGTGATAAAGGGGGGGATAAGGATAGGATAGGTGTTATGATTGCGTAAGTAGCTGATAGCAGACTTGCTGGAGGCGATTCCTCATCGACTGCTTGGTTCTCATCTTACTCTAAGTAGATCGTTAGCCACCTCATATATTGCTAGTGTGGCTGCAACTTCAACCACTACCCCCATCTTACCGTGAGAAGCTAGTTACAAGACTTGTTGTTATAGCTCACCCCTTTCTTCTCTCTTTTACGGACGTTATACAAACGATCTTGGACTTCAGTTGAGTTTGGCGACCCTTGTTCTGGACGCCTTCGTGGAAAATCAATGAAGACTAGTTAGGCGGATCCCGGCGGAGAGCTTCGACCCGTGTGGTTACGGGAATGGTGTGTTTTACCTTTGGCACTAGGCATTTGATTGTAGTCTGTACCAGACATGTATCTTCCGCTGACGTATTGTATTAAGGAAATTGTATGCCGATTGTATGAGATGTTGTATCCTTGTAGATGTTGTATGGGACGGTTCTGACAAGGGAAAGATGTTCTTCCTTTTTTCTACTTTTTATCCTCTTATTTTAATTTGATTTCATCAAATAAACTCCCATTGGGAGCACTCTGTCACCCCTAAAGACAGGGCAAAAGGTAGCACGACACACGCTATGAGGGTTGCGAGTAATTACTCCCCTCAATATATTCATATAAAGCAATACATCTACAAGGCTTGAGTGCTTACTCGCCTCTAATACAAGGTGCTCGAGTGACTACTCGCAAGAAGATGCAAGATGGAGAGATGAACCCCATGGCACTAGGACGCTCCGCGGGTGCTTAGACTACAAAACCACTCGATTGTCTTCCGAGTGGGGTCTATATTAATACCCTGCCTGAGTACTCGGACGCTCCGCGGGTGCTCATACTATAAGTACACTTGATTGTTTTCCATGTGGGTGCATTCTGATCTGGCAACACGCTGCTACTGAATAACCTTGGATGTGATACACTACACCCTAGATGCCACGCGAGCTAGCGTGTAGGTAAGACCCCGCTGATCTATCGGCCGGGTCTGGAGTTTCCATAGCGTGAGTTCACTCCCGACGGTTCCATGCTCGGTGCACGATGAAATTTAACCACTAACATACGCGATAGGGTCGTATTCAGTACGGTAAACGGGCGGGACTGATCCTATAAACCCTCCGCAGCATGGACCTTGCTTGACACCAGACGTTTCCAAGCTCGTGCTGAGGGACTCGAGCTTGATTGGGCTACTGCGGTATTTTCCGCTAGTGCAATTCACTGAGGCTTGACCAGCCGAGTACCTTGGGCCCTTTAAGCTTAGCATCCCTCTCAAAACTATCTCTCATGGAAAACATATGTCGCTTACAGCTCGCCAACTGATACGCCCTCCTATGGCAATTGAAGGTTCGAGTCCCTGCGCTACTCCTCGAGTCCCCCAGGCACTCGGGGGATATTGAGGAGGGGATACTTCCACGACTCCTCAGCATGAGGGTACCTGGTGGGTGTCTAGACAGAAATCCCGCTAGAAGCTTCGACTAGCCCAGGATCGGCCCACTCGAAGCACCAACGGCTGCGCCTACCATGGAGTCCAAGGTGGTTCAGAGTCCAAGCGTGCCCACCAAGATTAGCTAGATTAGGCAGTAGCTGTTATAAATCTAGACGGACTCCTTGCGAGCGAGCCTAGTATATAGAGGCTGGGAGAGGGGGTGTCTAGATCATCCAATCTCACTTAACTCCACCCTTGACGAGAGCACTTTTGGTGGACCTCCGTTGTAACCGCCACCATCATATAATACAACAAAGTAGGAAGTAGGGGTTTTACCGATCGAGGGCCCTGAAACTGGGTAAATCCATGTCTCCTATTAGCCAACGAGCTCGCCAACCTGCACTTCTCTCTCTACAATCTAGACCCAAGGTTCCTAACCATGGGATTTTCCAAGGCTGATCCTCGTCACTGAGGAACCCGAAGACTGACGAAGATGTCGGCAATCCATGGAACGTAGCGCACCTATGCCTTTTTACCTGTATATTGCCCACATCTACTTTTTCTACTATCTCTCTTTAAGCAATTTAAGAATTTCTCAAACACGGTTGCATAGCCACTCGTGTAAGAATACAATAATACAACAATACATGGCACTTCGGGGCTCGAGCAAACTAGCCGCCCCCGAGGCGTTATTCACATTCGCGACAATATATTTTTTGGCACTCGGGGGCTCGCACAACCTAACTGCCCCAGAGGCGTTTTTCGCATTCGCGACAATATATCTTTTCGCACTCGGGGGCTCATGCAACCTAGCCGCCCCCAAGGCATTATTCGCACTTGTTACAATATATCCATTGGCACCTGGGGGCTTGCACAACTTAGACGCCCCCGGGGCGTTATTCGCACTCACGGAAGATTTCAACCTAGGCACTCGAGCACTCGAGCATGTCGACACACAACTGACCCCTAGGAATTATTGGCACCTACGCTAAACTTATCCCTCAGGCACTCGAGGAATCTGCCGCCCCCTGAGAAGCATCAATAAAAATCACAAACGTCCCTTCACCTAAGCACTCGGGGGCTTGGGTGCAGCTGTCATTCTATTGTGGCGCAAGAAATCATGCCACAGTAACTTAGTACATAAATCGACGACTTAGCAACCTGAACGCTAATCCTCAGTCGCACTTCCAAAAATCAAGAGCCCCCACTATAAACTGGAAGAACCACTAGTTGATCTCTTCACGAGTCTATATACGACTGTAGGAGATTGCAAAAAAGTACTTCAGATATGTTTTTTCTACTGACAGCTCGGCAAAATTTGTACACACTCGATGGACCAAATCCTCCATCCAATCGCCAACGATTGATCGAAGCCTTGGGGGCTACTCGCATCGGAAGCGTTGTCGCGCACCAGATAGACCAAAGACTCGTCAAGAAGAAAAGTAAACAAGGATCAAAACAGTACACTCATGCTCAAAAAGAATTCCAGTATATTGATTACATCAAAGGAATACTCGAAATTTCCTTGAGCATCATCACAGATGAAGGAAAAAATTCAACCCTAAGTTTATCAGGACAAGCTCGCCGAAGAAACACTTGATAGCCTTGTCCTGATGGTGAGTGCGCTTGAGCGACAGCTTGACATCAGCGTCCTTCTCAAAACTGGAGTAGCTATCACCACCACTAGTCGCCAAGGAGCGAAAGAGATTCGAGGATCACTTGAGCTTCCCGAGTCGCCAACTGAAGAATAAATGGAAGCATCACCCGCGCCTCTAGTGCGATAGTCGCTCAAACTCTCCTAGCATGGCTCCAGTCGGTTAACATTGGCGTGAAAGGCCCCAATGGAGAGAGTTTCCTCTCCATCGAACCGGAAGCATCGGTTGTCACTTTTAACCGGACTCCAAGAAAACGAAGGAGGAAGACTCAACCTGGATCATCACCCACAATGGGCAATGCGGATACCCTTGGAAGCGCAGCCAGAGACCATCCAGACCCAGTTCAGAGACAAGAGAGGAAAAAGAAGACGGAAGAGGAATCCAGCCAGCAATGCCGCTACAGACATAAAGAACAAAATCATGTCCGCAAACGCCCTCATCCACAGCCGCAACAGAAGAACTCTTCAAAGAACCTCCACGCCCCCGGGGGCAGCGTGCAGCACGGGGAGCATGCGCACCGCGGCCTCGACGGCCACGATCGGTGGCACCACGCGCAGCACCAGCACAAACTCCACGGTCGGCAGCTTCACGCGCAGCACCAGCACCAACAGCTCCACGGGCGCGGTGCTTTGGGGCCATGAAGAGGAAACAAGAGAGAAGATGAATGGGGAGAGGATGGATTGCCAAGCAAAAAGAAATAACCCATATATTGTCGGCGACCAGATCCCCGGGGTATCATCTGAGAAATTATGTTGATGTTAACCCTAGATATCTCATTGTAGCTCGCAGAGAACCTCCGAGAAGATACGGGAAGGCCCCTAAGATATGGGGGACCACCTCTGACCGCCACTGCCCGACCAGGAGACCAGAGCAGTGAATGCAGGTAAATACAAGCTCCACCGAACCTCAGAGAAGCCACGCCAGCTGCCCCATGCATGGAGCAACGTGTTCCAGGGGATCCCTCGTCATCACCCCTTCCCGGAAGTAACGCCACCGCACTGTGCGTCGCCTTGTATGCTGGCAACAGGCATCATGTGACCATCCCCTTGATCTATAAAAGGGAGAGGTTGGCCATCAGAAAGGGGGGATCACTTGTAATAGAAACAGGCATTCTATAAAAATAAGAAAGGTCACACATGCAGGAGTAGGGTTGTTACTCCGCGGACGGCCCGAACCTGCGTAAAAAACACTCGGTGTCTACTTGTATTTTCTTACCATTGTCGTTTCGACGCCACCTCGATCTCCAGCAGCGTCTCTACCGGCGACAACCGAACCTGCAGGGTGCGTTCCAACCATCAGCACGGGGGCCCCGACGCCTCACGCCTTCCCGAGAACAAGGACCTCTCCGGGAGGACCCCGACATTTGGCGCTAGAAGGAGGTCCGGTATCATGTAGGCCGTAATCACTGCAATTGCCCCTCCGTGGGGCCATTTGCCAATGAAGAAACAACGGACGCCGGTCCTCGGGATCAACTTAGCAATGCGATTGCGGATGGGTATCTTGCTACATATTCACCCCTACGCTCTGCACCCTGAGAATCCTTTGACCCTGCCCCGAGTGTCGAGTTGGAGAACGCATGTGAGCCCATGTTGTGAATCCCCCTTCATCTTCCCTATCGTGCTCACTTACGATGTCCCCTGGATTCGTCTCCGCCGGGAATTGAATTTCCTGCTGACGCAACTGACTGAGAATGTTGCAGATGCCTAGGGATCACCGTACCCATGCATGGAGATACGCCCTGAGAACGGTCTCCTAGAGGCGACCCTGGTCCCTCTATGTATGGGTAGCATGAGCCTGGCTACCCCTGTCGTTCTCGGCGAAGCTCCGGGAGGGTACCACACAGGGCGCTATGGGATGGTCCGGCTTTTTGTGGATTATGCTTTGGGTCCGTCCTAGAGCCTGGTACAAAGTTCCTGCATTGCACCCACCCCCTGCGGGCATGCACACACGTATTGTCACCGGAAAAGTCCCACCGGTCGGGCGCGTCACGAAACCCAATTTTCCGTGTCCCCAATCCTTGGGAACTTCATATCTCCGAGAAGTTGTTCCCGGGACTAGGATCATAGTTTCCGGAAATCCTTCCTCATCCCGGGGTTCGGTAACCAGATGCTGCTATCAACCCGCCAGCGACGTGGGTTAGACTGTGTTTTTCCTCAGGAAGACGGTGGGGTTAGTCCAGCGACCACCCCTAGAGTGGCGTGCTCTCTGGCCTCCGTTGGGAAAGTATACACAAAACCTTATCCGGATTCACAACATTCACATGCAAGGATTCAGAAGATATCAAATGAAGCCATCGCTTCCAAATATCATACGGCCCGTCTCATGGGAAACAAGCCATTCGGTAGAATTATTACAATTCAAGCAGTTCAACACGACAAAGGTACAAATAAGCTAATAAAATAAACACCCAGAATCACCTCTTCCGGGTCATCATGATGTTGATCTTCTTGGCGTGCTTGCGGCATCTTTCCGCCGCACGCTTCTGCTCTTCCTGGTTCGGGATGCTTGTGTACACGGTGTTCAGATTCAGGCCTGGGTTGTGGAACTGCGGACTCGCAAAAGCCCACCTGCAAACTTCCGAACATACCTCTTGGACTATTTGGGCCGCCCGCTCAGTGCGCCCCTTCTGGTATGTTTCCAACACCTTTGCCGAGTTGAGATAGAAGGCCCTGAGACCTCCTGCTCTGAAGTCCAATGGGTCTTCAAGCAATCCCACATGGGCCAGTTCCATCTTGGAGAGCACAGCCGCGAGCTTGTCTGCCACGCTCCGGAGAGACGCCAACCCCTGCTCGCTCGATCCCAATTGCTTCACGTAGTACCCCTTTAGGGTGTCGTATGCTTTGTCAGCAGAGTCTCGCATTTGGCGTGCTTGGGTTTCTTCCTCCTGCATGAGCGATAATTCCCCATCCTTCTCAGCGATGATGGCATCTAGCATCGGGATTGAAGCCTCTTTCTCCGATAGGCTCAACTTCAAGCTGCCGTTCTCCTCCTGCAGCCGGCGTGTGCTCCTTTGGTGGCCTCCATCTCTTTCTTGTGTAGGTCCGTCAAATAGTTGCGCACCTCGGCGAGTGTTGCGTTCAAGACCTCTTCCCGGAGGGTGAGGAAGTGATTCTCGGCTTTCACGTCTTCTGCCCGATGTGCTTGGGCCTTCCTCACCTCCTCCAGGTCCTTCCAGATGCGCACCATGTCCGCCTCTCGTCTTGCCATAGTCGTATGGACCTCCTCTAGCTGAACGGCCCAAGTAGATAGTGACTTCCTGCTGTCGGAGATCAGCTTGGTCACAGCCGCTGTGGGCACCCCGGACTATATGTCCGAAGCGATCAGCTGTGTATACGGTCAGGCTCCCATGATTAGTTCGCATGACACACAACTCGACATGGAAATCATAGTCTCAATGTTCAAGGCCTCATCGGGGTCAAATAGCAGCGGAATAAGAAAAAGCATCAAGGGTAGTGGTGACGCAATCCACATGGTAGATCAGAGCATAGCACGTCCTAGTAATCACCAGTAGCATAATCGTCATATACCTTCTCCTCCAAGCCTGGCCGATGGAATAACCAGGGACAAAGCCGTGAGTACATACAAAGTATTAGCAAACCACCTAAAGAAACAAACAAAGTTTTGCATACGAAAATAATGGGATGGCTATATGGCGGAGTTTTTCATTGGGATTTCCTATCTACTCAGGATTATTATTAAGTTGGCAAAGTTTTAAACATGGAAAATTTTATTTCCCACAATGAATTTGGATAAGTCAAGTCCAACCTTTTTCCAACAATATCAACATCATCATCGCGAACCATAAACTCACTTCCGGGATTTCTCATCTATTCCCCACAAAGTGTGGCCTCACTAGCTGTCCATAACCGTGGACTCCGGCTACTCAAATAGTTTTCACTCTGTAGAGGTTGTACACTGTAAGGCCCGATATGCGGTACTGTTCCAGATCTAGATGTTTCCATCCAGATCCGGGGACGAAGCACATATCGGTCCCACCGCGACATATGACATAGCCATATGCCCCGGATTTCCAACATGATATCACAACATTACAGATACAAGGATACAACATCTCATACAATCGGCATACAACTGCCGTAAATACAATACATCAACGGAAGATACATGTCTGAGTACAGACTACAATCAAATGCCTAGTGGCAAAGAGAAAAAGACATCGATGCCATAACCACACGGGTCCAGGCCCTCCGCCGGGATCCGCCTAACTAGTCATCGTCGAGTCTCCATGTGAAACGTCGATCACCGTACCTGTTGTCGATCGAGAACCCTGAAAAGAGTTTGGGGGTGTATCATGAGTACAGAAGTACTCAACATCCAACTGTAGTGGTCAACTGACCCAGCAAGGACTTCATCACTCGTCATTCTAGGACAACTAGTAGTTTACGGTAAGGATGGGGTAAGTGGGGAGGTTGCTGCCGCACTAGCATTTATGAAGTGGCTAACGATCTAGGGAGTAAGATAAGAAGCCAAGAATTCAATGAGGAATCGCCTCCAACAAGTCTTGCTATCAACTACTTAGGCAAGCATAACACCTATCCTATCCTTTTCCTCCTCTTCGCATCCCGACAAAGAAGAAGCAATCCAGGCACACAGACGTTGATCAAGTTATATTCGGATTATCCCTGTTGTTGTTGTCTATGAACAAGGAGTAGGTGTCAAGTCATCCTTAACCGTGGACACGGCTACTCTAAAAGATTTAACCCTGGAGGGGTGTACCAACTTCCCATTACAAGGCTCCGCACGCACGTCCGTCTCTCTCAGTCGCTACCCATCACAGGCAACCATTGTATGATTTAGTTCTGAGAGATCCGAAATGACAGGTCCCTCTAACTAACAACGAACAAATCCGGGTGGCCCCCGAGGAGTCGACACCCAAACCAAAAGTCGGCCACGCTCTCAGATCGGACTCTTCCGTATGGCTAAGGTCGGGGTTAGCCTCACATATATAACAGGGGACTTCCCAAGCTCACCAGTGTGGACCAACAAAGGAACTCTGTCTCTGCTGGCCCGAGTTGTTTTAAATCCACCGGTTGCAGACCAGTTATGCATGCTTGTTTCAAATGGTAAATCAGCTTGGGCCACCACTAGAAATGTTTGAAGCTAGATAGGTAAGAAGAGGGGACCACATAGTATCCCACACGCGGTTAGGCACGTTCAGTCTTAAAACCAATACCCGGAACTCAGGTCCTAGGTGACTCGGATGGAACAAAGCGTCGGGGCGGGATAGCCTAGACCTTCCATCCTTCGTCGAATATAGTCAACATTATAATAATCATATCATCAACAACAATATAATAATGTGATATACCAAACCATAAGTAACAGGGTATCATCGTAGCATCCTAAGCATGCATACTAAGCAGGGGCTGAGCAACGAGCAATAGTAACATAGTAGTACAAGGTTTGCTGGGAGGGGACATGGTTGTATCGGTTTGAAAGAGACTATAAACATGTGGTAGGATCAAACATCGAACCTAGCCTAGACTAGCATGCAAACCGCTGGTTGAAATAGAATGGATCATAAGTAATGTATAGTCCTTGCCTGTTGATAAGTCGGGTTCCGAAGGTGTAGTTGATCGCAAGCTCGCATCGTCTCCGAGAGGTACCCGCGGAAGCACACAAGACGGTAAACACTGGAAAGCAGTCAACGAGCAAGCATCTATTACTACGAAGCAAACAGGAGCAAGCATCAACAAGAAGGCAACACGAGACATCGCACCTACCGTCGAGAGCGGTTACTAACAATTTAAGTGGAGTACTCGTCACACACGACGATACCGCACATTTAGAAACGATTCAAGTTGTTTAGCTACAAGTGATCAACCAACGGTTATTAACATGGCAAGGCACCCAAGCATGGCATGTCACACAATCATTGCAAGAGGTGAAGCATAAATTAAACTACCTATACTAGTCAAGTTAAGCGAGGCAACACCCTAAACATGGCATAACACTAAGTGCCTCACGATGATTAAAGTATTTGGTACTTTTCTGCCCTAAACCACATTTTAGGTTGGTTAACAGCAGCCAACAACAACATAAAAACAAATTACACGAAAAACTAATCAATTTACATATAAAGAACACCCCAACCGGAGTTACGGTTAAAAAGATACAAGCAAAACAAGTTACGGGCACAATCTGCCAACATCACGAAGCACACTTTAGAGCCTTGCATAAACAGGGTAATGAGTGAAAACATGCTCAAAAATGATATGCAATTAAACTAGACATGGCAGGGAAGGCATGGCAAAAAGAATCATGCAAATAAGCATCACGGATCAAAAGATATTAAGCAAGCAACATGGCATCGGAACGCTACAGACTTAGAGAAAAACAGATCTGGCTGTCAAAATTAGTGGCATAGAAACTTTGGAGCTCAATATCTATATGACCAGCAAGCATATCATGACAATGAAATACATATAATGGAAGTAGACATGATGCTTAACAGTATGCAATTGGAATCACTAATTTCCGATAAACGGTCGCGACACACTCGTCGACCGAAGTTGCATCAAAATATAAACAGCAGCACACTAACAGCAGGGTAGCTACTTTGGAGCAAGGTACAATCATCATGCATCAAGCAAATATGGCATGTGAAGGCATGGAACTGAAGTAGAAACGATGCTTAACATGATGCAAAAGGAATCAATCAATTCCTACGTACGGTTGCGACGCAACCGTCGCCCGAAGTTGCAATAAAATAACAGTTCAGCAACAACAGCACAGCTAACGATCTGGTACCCACTTCGACGCAGAATTAAATTATCTAGACGGTCTCAAACGGGAAAACTTTCTACATACAAACGCTAGGGCACGCAAAACTGAGCAATTCATCTTTTTGGCGCAACACGATCCGAGCTACGGTTTGATCGTGATTCTAGTCGCAAAACAGGACCAGCAACACATTAGCTCCAGACTTAGCAGAAATTCAGACTTAACAGAGAAAAAAAACGTAAAAAAAAGAAAAAAAGGCAGGCTCACCCACGGGCTTGGCCCACTGGTGGCTGGGTTGGCGACCGGCTTCGGGCTGAGGCGGCCAGGCTGGGCCTCGCAGGCGCGCCGGCCCACGAGGTGGAGGCGGCCCAGCCAGGCGCTGGTTGGCTCGCCCGGCCCCTCTGCTCGAGCCGACCAGGGGCGGCGGCGCCACCGTGATGGCTTGCCGGCGAGGAGGGAGAGGGGGCGCGAGGGAGGCTGGGCTCGGCGCGGCGACGAGAGGACGGGGGCCGCCGGATCTGGCCGGATATAGGCCGGCGGCGAGGCGAATGGTGGTGCGGGGCGGCTCCCGTGAGCCCCATGGCCGGGTCGGCCATGGCCATGGTGCTGCCGGCGTCTCCCGTGGCACGCCCTGCAGAGAGAAGGCGAGGAGGTGAGCCCAGAAGGTGAGAGGGAGAGGGAGGCCAAGGGGAGAAGGAGAAGGTGGTCAGCGGCGTCCTGGCTGGCTGGCCGGAGCGGGCGCGGCGGCGGCTCGGGCTGCCCGCGGGGCTGGCGGCGGTTAGGAGAGAGAAGAGGTAGGAGGCAGTGAGGCCAGGGCCGATCTGGGCCGTCGGATCTCCGGATCTGACGATCCAGATCAGATGAGGCTAGGGTTTGGACAAAAATTGGGGCTATTGGGAAAATTTGGAGGCAGATCTGTGGGGGTGGCTGCAATTTTTAGTGTAGGGAAACCCTAGAAAGGGGTGGGAGTGTGGTGGTCTTTATATAGCCCAGGTGGCTGGCAGTTTGCAAAAACATCCCCGGTTTTATCTCTCGCGCACGCGGTGTTTATGTTTCTGACCACGGTCCACAGGACCTCCGATTCGGGTAAAACTTTGAACTGCGCGATCAGCCCATCGAGCCATCGGCGTTCACCTCGCGCTGGAACCGTTCCGAGAACACTTTCCGGCGCGCAATAAAAATAACCCGTTTAATTATTAAACGGGGTTTTCGTTCCGTTGGCTATGGCTGGTCTTGTGCGGGTTTTGCCGACGGTGCTCGGGTGAAACCCCAGTGTCGCAAAGGTCGAGTGTTAGGGTGGAAATGGACGGTCTTCGTCCGGTACGAGATAAGAGGGTGAAAAATAATCGCCGATTGATAAATCGGGGATGCAAACACCGCAGACAAATCAGACAATCAAAACATTCACACCGAAAACTAAATTTTTAATTTTTGTGAAATCTTGGTTGTTACAATATAACACCACCAATAAGGGATCTCGTCCCGAGATCCTAGACGATCCGGGGGAGAGGGGGGAAGAGAAAAGAGAGACGATGATCTTCAACACCACCAACAAGGGACTCTGCTCCATGTCGACGTCGAACTTCGGTCGAGATAAATTTCTGCAGAGAGACGACATCGTCGGAAAAACAAAACCGTCAGTGACAAGAGGAAGAACGATCGCGAAAATCAGATCAAGGGATAGTGATTTTCAACACAAGTCGTGAAAACACCGGGCAAAAGGAGGGATGGCAATGGATGACCCAGATGATACCCAAAATCGGAGAAGCTAAAGGTACTACAGGAATTCCCACCTGAGCTCGGAATCGGGACAATACGCTGCAAGCAAGGCATTGTAACGATTTCGATACTCCACACACTCGAGATCCTAGAGTTTGAAGGGGATAAGTCGAGAATTAAAACACTTATGACACTTGTCCTGACCAGAGCAAGGGTAAGGAGTAAAAAGATTCCTACTCTCCGATAACTAACTTAGTAACTACAAAATAGTTTTTTTCTAGACTCCACTTCGGCCAGAGAGGGGGTCCTACGGTCGGTTAGGCTCTGATACCAAGTTGTAAGGCCCGATATGCGGTACTGTTCCAGATCTAGATGTTTCCTTCCAGATCTGGGGACGAAGCACATATCGGTCCCACCGCGACATATGACATAGCCAGCAGGTGAGTTGAGGTGATGACAGAAGGGGCCTGGCGGCTGACGCCAGCAGGTGAGTTGAGGGGATGACAGAAGGGGCCTGGTGGTCAGGTAGGTGGGAGAGAGGGGCGTGGAATAGGGATAAGGAGAGATGGGATTCAGCCCAAGTAGCTTAGGGGTTTTTTTGTCTTTTTATGCACCGCTAGTATAAATGTTGCAAATTCTACTTCTGTTTTTTATTTAAGTTTGAATAAAAGTTTCAAACCTAAACTTCTAAATATTTTAAAAACTTCAAAAATTATCATCCTAATTGTTTTTGGATTATTAAAGAATATTTAATAAGGTCAATGATATTATTACAATTATATTAATAGAAAATAATAACTTAGTGATATAATTATTTTAATAGAAAATAATAGCCATCCTAACTTTTTAAATATTTTAATTAAATACCTTCTTCTATAGAGGTATTTTTTTTAAATGAATTTCTGTGAAGTCAAGGATTTCTTTAGAACATAATTTAGTGATATAATTATTTTTATGTGGTAAAAGTGCGGCTATTATAATATAAGTGGAGTGTTAAACATTTTTTATTGGTTGATTATTTTTGGAAAGGCATAAGATAAAACAAAACACTCAAGAGCATGGCAAGGTAATGCATAACAATCAAAACAAGGCATATGCAAGCATGGCATGGCAATACTAGCGTCATCACCTCCCCATTTAGCAAGATTTTTCTTTACCCAAATTTTTTGTACTCTAATAAGAGGATAATAAAAGTTGGGATGTGACAGCCGCCTCCCTGGAGGACACTCGTTGGGCCCAATCAGTCACTTGTTTCTCCCGCGCGACGTGCTTGTTTCGGATCTCGTCATACGCCTATTGGTTGTTCATACAGAACTCCGACCCAATCGGATCCGTGATGTGGTCCAAGTCAACCACCTCCGGAACGCTTTCCCGGAGAGCCTCCTGAATCGCCCTCACGCCGGCCCAGCATTCCTTCCCCTTGTCTGTCATGGCAGCGGATGCTGCAATGTTGGTCTGCAAGCAGCGAGGACGCGATTAGAGCTATGTTGATAGTCGTCTTCCGGAATCAAAGAAATGCTTAGAATTTTTCGGGACGAGTGTACTATGTGAGTACATGTATCGCGCCAGAGCTGGCATATTGCACCTTTGCCACGGAAAGTCCGTCTCCTCCTGTAGACCCTGTCCCTTGTTGAGGGCTGGGTCCGATTGGGTTAATTCTCTCTTGACCGGGGGCCGTCTTGCTACCCTGGTACACGTCCATCTCCAGAGGGCGCCCCTCCTTCCCCGTTTACGGTACCGGTGGGATCACTGGTGGCGCTTCGGTGGAAACCCCTCCTCCGAGCGCCAAGTTAACACCGAAGACAACCGTTATCCTAGGAGTTGAGTGTCCCATGAAAATACGTGTACCTTCTGCAGGGGGTGAGGCTCCCTTCATAATAGGAGACCCTGCTGAAGTGTGCTCCCCTTCTGTTGCCTACCTCGCCCCTGTCTCCTACTGAGGTCCTCGCTCCGCTTCGGTCAGTTGCTCTGATGTGCGGGCCCTTTTTGCAAGGGCCTCGACGACTTCGTCCCTGCAAAAGAAACATAGGTGTTACTATTTTCTTTTGTAGGCACGACTTACTCATCGTCTTGCGGCGGCGACAATGTTGAATCTGAAAGGCCGATCCCCCACTCATCATCCGGCGATACAGGAACATACGAGACCTGCCCTCGTGTCCAAGAAATTCCACTCAGTGACTTTCGAGAAGCCAGGCTCTTGTGCGTTGATGAAGGCACGCCCCTTTTTGGCGTTGCATCCCTGACGGATGCAGAAGCCTCGGCCCCTGAGGCCTCTTCAAGGTCCGCTGGTGGCACATCCCCGCCGGTTATGGGAGCGTAAACTTTCGTTTGTGGCTCTTCCACCTCGTCCTCCTCTTCTTCACTGCCACTAGCCAGAGGAACGTAAAATGACCCCCCCCCCACACACACACACACTTTCAGTGGGCAGCCTTGACCACGACTCCTCCAAGGAGCTCTCCTCTGCGTCCTCCTCCTCCTCTGGGACCTGCTCCGGGTTCTCCTACACCACGGGCCTCTTGTCGCGAACGGCCGCCTTTTTCCGGTTTGACCTCCGCGTGGAAGGGGTGCCCGTGAGGTCCATGACTTCCAGTTCTGCCGCAGTCGGCTTCTTGCTTGTCCTCCTTCTGCTCCTTTAGCCCTTCCCCTTCATTTGGCTTCCGGGGGCCGCTTCCTCGAACTTTTTTCCATTGAATTGGGTCTGGCCGTACCTGAAGTACAACTGTTCTCGCTTCTGCATCCTCTTCAGCTCTGCTAGGCTTGTGAGGGCTATCCTATTCTCATCAAGATCCTGGGCAGCTCATCAACCGTCTCCAATAGAGCCCCGATTTGCTCCTCCGACACGGCCTGTCAATCCGGGTTGGTTAACCCAATGGCGTCACAAGGAGTCATGGCTCCCACCAAGTCGTCCCTCGCCTTGTTATTGTTTAGAGGGATCACCGCCTCCGCCAGCACCATCTTCCACCCTCCGGAAAACATCTACTTGAACGTGTTGTAGAATCTCCACACACTTAGGCCTGCAGCCCTGGCCGAAGCCGCATCTTGTCCGTCGGACCATTGAACTCCCATGCCATCCGAGAGCGATGTCGCAAGGGAGAAATCCGGCGGCAGAGGTAGTCGACAACCACCATGTCCAGTGTCAGCCCCCCAACTTTTGGCTGCTTGATCCTAGCCAGTGGAAGATTGAACTTGAAAGGATCGGAATGTCGACTAGAGGGGGGGTGAATAGGCGACTAACAATTTTTAAGCTTTTCTTAACAAATTAGGCTCAACAAAGAATATAGGTTGTCTAGAAGTGCAACTATGTGAGCAACCTATGCCAACAACTACAACACAACAAGCAGGCATGAAATAAGCAATGGAAATAACTTACACAAAGTAAAGGTAAAGGGGAACACGGGAGACAAGGATATGTTGCCGAAGTTCCTTCTCTTTCAAGAAGTACGTCTCCGTTTGGAGAGGGTGAGGAGCACAATGCTCACACGAAGCCAACGCGGGCCACCCTATTTCTCCTCACGCTCTTACCAATGCAAGATGGCGTGATCCACTACTAGGCGGCCTTGAAGGTGGAAACCAGACCTTTAAAAACAAGGTTGGGGCAAACTCCACAACTTAATTGGAGGCTCCCAATGAAACCACGAAGCTTCACCACAATGGAATGTGGCTTCGAGGTGACCTCTTTCGTCTAGGGCACCAACGCACCCAAGAGTAACAAGATCGACACGGGATTAGTGGGGGGGGGAATCAAATATCCTTTGGTGGAAGTGTAGATCGGGGCCTCCTCTTCGAAACCCTAGAGAATCAACAAGTTTTGATGGCTAAGGAGGGAGATCGGGGAAGAATGGAGCTTGAACGTCAATGGAGGTGAGAGCAATAAATGAGGTACTACCGTGGTGCGGTACTACCGTACCGGAAGTGGTACTACCGTGCCACCGATACTACCGAGGGTCACTACCGTGCCCACTATCGTGGAGTCCAGAGGGATTCCAGTAGTGGGTGCGGTACTGGCCCCGGTACTACAGGGGTGCGGTACTACCGTACCGGGCATGGTACTACCGCTCCGCGGTACTACCAAGCCCCAGTGCCGTCCCCACTACCGCAAAGTCCAGTGGGATTCCGGTAGTGGGTGCGGTACTGGGTCCGGTACTACCGTGGAGCGGTACTACCGCGCCACGGTACTACCGAGCCCCAGTGTCGTCCCTACTACCGCAGAGTCCAGTGGGATTCCGGTACTGGGTCCGGTACTACCGCGGCACGGTACTACCGCTCCTGGAGCGGTACTACCGCCCTGGCAGAGCCAGGGAGCCATTGCCACCAGGTTCCACACCTCCACGACACAAGAGAAATATGTGGGTGTAGAAAGTGAGAATGTGTGATGATCCCAACCACCATTTCCAAAGAGGATCCCCTCTTCATAGTACGGTTTTCCTATGAATCCAATACAGAAAAGGAGATCGAAAGAAAAATTCCGTCTTCACGCTTGATACACCGAGGGGGCAATAACCGTCTTGTGCCAATAATATAATTATCTAAAATGCTCATCGCACCCAGTTAGTCCGCAACTGTATTGTCATAAATCAGTAAAACCAATCAAGGGGAAATACGCCCTATCAATCTCCCCCTTTTTGGTGTATTGATGACAACACAAGATTTGCACAATAAAATTATAGGGAATTAAAAAACATGCCATTTGTTTACAAAATATAGACAGGCTCCCCCTAGATGTGTGCATCATTTTAGATATGCCTCTTGAATGCAAGACACACACATAAGGAAGACACTCCCCCTATATTTTATAAACTAGGCCTTACTAGCTAGACATAACAAATATGTGAGCATAAAGATAACAATTCATAACATAGCATCACATAACCAGACAATAAGAGTACGAACATAGGATAGCATATGTCTCACACCATATATCACGGAAGTCTCACAAGACGGACTAAAAACAAAACAAAATAAACGGAGTTCACAAGCGGAGAAAATGAAACAACTGAAACACGCGTGTGACTCGCCCAACCCTGAGAAGATGCAAATTGGAGTCCTAAAACTCTCTCCCCCTTTGGCATCGAGACGCCAAAAAGGCAGAGAGTGACCTAGCGTCCTATGGTGATGGACTACTCGTCGTCCTGGTCATAGTCCTCGTCATCGTCAAACTCCTCTGACTCCACTGCTGCCTCTGGGTCGTCAGTATCTAGCTGAAGAGTGGTGGACGAACGACCAGGCACATCATCAGTGAGGTCCCACTCGCTGAACTTGGAGATCCACTTGTCCTCGGGAGTGATGCTCTTCTCGGACCCATCCTGGACTGTCATACCCTACTGCCTGTAAAAAGCCTTCTGCAGCCGCCGGTTCTCCTTCTCCCTCATGTGGGCCTCATACATGCGGTGTTGAATGTCAGTCTGAAGGCAAAAGAGGTGCGTCACCTTCTTGGTGAGCTTGGAAGCCCATCCCGGCTGCTCAGGACCATGTGCAGAAGACGAACCATAAGCACCAAAGCTCGCACCAGAGCGAGTGCGAGGAATACTGCCGCCACCTGACTCCGGCTCCTCCTGAACCTCCTCATCAGATCCGGCTGGAGGAGGAGAGTCATGCGCAGGACCATGACCTCCAACCCAGTTGTCCTTGATGCGCAACTGAACCTCCTCGTGAGCAGTCAGAGGCCCAATAGGAAGTGCCTCCACCGCAAAAGTAGTGGCTCAAGTGATCTTGAAGAGGACCTGTAGATACGGGCCATAAATTGGAACCTTTCGTTCCATCACAGCAGCATATAGCTCCTCCCACATGATGTCACATACATCCATGGTCTGGGTGGTGCCCTTGCACTCCACATAGAGGAGAAGCAAGTTCACGAGATAGCTGTGAACCATGTCCAGATTGCCCACTCAGGGAAACAGAGATGTCCTGAAGATGCGGTGCATGATGTCCAAGAACGGGCAAATAACCACACTGTACTTCTGATTTCCCTTGGCATCAGTATAGGGAATAGATGTATGATATGGACCTAACAGACTGTTGTTCTTGGCATATACCTCGGTGTGTGGGCGAACACCCACTGGCTCATCTTTAGTGGAGACGGGAATGTGCAGAGCCGCCATGAAATCCCCCCACTTGTATCTCACCTGCTCATCCTTGCACATCCAAATGATGGTCCGATCATAGCGGTTGGTGAAGTACACTGCGGCATAGAACTGAGCAAGAAGCTCGGCATCGAACCTCTTGTTGAAGGAGATGATATCTAGAATCCCAAACTGCTAACATAGGGCATATGCCTCTCCAAAGTACTCGGGGTTAGCCCGCATGTGCCTCACTTGGACAGAGTTCACATCTGGAACAAACTTCTTCTTCCTGTGCTTCAGAATCATATGGAACACATCCCTGTGAGACTTATTCCAGAACTGAGAGCCAACCAACTCTGGGTCTTGATCTGCATGGTACGGGTTGGCATCACGGTAAGCCTTGTACTCGGTAAGATAAATTTCTGAAACAGGCTTGATTGGTTCCTTCTTCTTCTGAGCAGTCTTCTTGAAGTAACCACCGGATTGGCCAGGAGCCTTGCGCTTGGGATTCCGACGAGAGCCATCACCTAACCAACACCAATAGAGAGAACCTGAAAACAAAACACATGAGATGCAAGAGCTCGGACACATGTGAACAAAGCAGGTCTGTTCGGGAAGTGTCAGTTTCTGAGAACCACGGTAGTACCGCCTGCGGCACGGTAGTACCGCCAAGCAGTAGTACCGCAGTGGGACCAGCGGTAGTACCGTCCTGGTGCAAAGAGCACGGATCTGAGATCCGGTACTACCGGGTTTCCAAAAACTCAAACCACTCCAACACATCTACTATTCATTCCTATCTAGCAATTTCTCCAAGTTCTCAAAGTGCCTAGGCATAGAAAAAAACCTAGTGGATCTACAGGTATTGCCCTAGCAAAAAAGTTCAAAAAACTGAACCAAATGAGAAGGGAAATGGGGCAATACCGGTATCCATGGCACCCGGGGAGGATGGGGAACGATCCCACCGGAGGAGAACAAGGAGAGACGGCATGGAGGCGGCACACCGGGAGGGGGCCCCGGGGTGGGTGTCGCTGCTGTAGATGAGATGAAAATAAAATGAATGGTGTAATGGGGAGAAACTCCCCATACCCCTTCAGTTATACAACTCCTCGGGGCAGCGGTAGTACCGCGCCAGGCACGGTAGTACCGCGGGCGCGGTAGTAGCGTGACTGCTGCAGTAGTACCGCTGGCAGCAGAACCGCCCACCAAGAGACAAGAGATATTGGGAAATTGCATCGAATGTGTAAGGGGGAAAGGTTTGGGATGACTCGAAAAACAGCAGCTGGATGCCAACACTCCGATACAAATGACACAAAGAAAAAAACACGAACAATCTTGGAGTGATCACAATGCAAATAAGTAACCCAAACAAAATAGAGAAATACCAAAATGAACCAACCCTCCCGAGGGGAGGGGCGGTGACCGAAGCCACCATGTTTGAGATTATTTCATATGACATCACAAAGATGTATCTTGGGTTCATTGCCAATGCTCTTCTTTGAAGCACCTTTGTCACTTTGGGTGACTATGATAGCCGCCGAAAGTAACCATAGTGAAAGAATTTTGTCTCTTTTCGCATAATAGGTGGAGTGGTTGCCTATGAGTTAAGCAACACTACCCTATGTCCATGCCTACATCCAAGCTAGATTTCATGTTGAGATAGGGTGTGTGGGCAAGTCTTCAAACCGCATTACTTGAATATGATATTTAGCTCATGCCTTAACTCTCGGAATCTTGCTTCATCCAAGGGCTTGGTTAAAATATCCACAAGTTGATCTCCGGTGCCCACATATGAAAGGTCAATATCACCCCGCTTCACATGATCTCAAATAAAATGATGATGAATCTCAATATGCTTCGTTTTGCTATGTTGAACGGGGTTGTAGGCAATCTTGATAGCACTTTCATTGTCACATAAAAGAGGCACTTTGTCACAAGTGAGACCATAATCCTTTAAAGTTTTCCTCATCCATAATAATTGAGCACAACAACTTGCGGCGGCAATGTACTCGGCTTCGGTAGTAGAGAGGGAAACACAATTTTTCTTCTTGGATGACCAACTCACCAAAGACCTACCAAGGAATTGACATCCTCCGAAAGTGGACTTCCTCTCCACCTTGTCTCCCGCCCAATCCGAATTCGTGTACCCGATGAGGTTGAAGCTTGAGCCTTTAGGATACCACAACCCAAAGTTTGGGGTATGAACCAAGTATGGAAAGATTCTTTTGACAGCCACTGCGTGACTCTCTTTTTGTGCGGATTGAAATCTTGCACACATGCCCACACTCAACATGATATCCGGCCTAGATGCACAAAGATAAAACAAAGAACCGATCATAGAATCATACTCCCTTTGGTCTACCTCTTTGCCGATCGGGTCGAGGTCAAGTTGACACTTGAGTGGCATGGGGGTCTTGGCTCCTTTAAGACCATCATACTTGAACCTCTTGAGCATGTCTTGAGTATATTTGGCTTGGTTGATGAAAGTTCCTCTTGAAAATTGCTTTACTTCAAAACCGAGAAAGAACTCCAACTCTCCCATCATAGACATCTCAAAATTGTCGGTCATTAGCTTAGAAAATTCCTCATTAAAATATTTGTTAATTGAACCAAAGATAATATCATCAACATATAGTTGGCATATGAACAATTTCCCACCAACCCTCTTGGTAAAAATAGTGGGATTGATTTTCCCAATTTCAAACCCATAATCGACTAAGAACTCGGTAAGTTGCTCATACCAAGCGTGTGGTGCTTGCTTAAGGCCATAGAGCGCCTTGTCGAGTTTATAGACATGATTAGGGAAATTGTGGTCCTCGAACCCGGGGGGTTGCTTGACATATACCAACTCATTAATGGGACCATTAAGAAAAGCACGCTTCACATCCATTTGATATATGAGCCACCAACCTTGCCTTATTCCGGATGACAATACCAAGTGCATCTTTCTTGTTCTTGAATATCCACTTGGTCCCAATGACATTATGATCACCTTTGGCTCTCTCTACTAATGTTCCCACCTTGTTGCGCTTGAAGTTATTGAGTTTGTCATGCATGGCCTCAAGCCAATCCGGATCTTTAAGCACCTCACCTACCTTTTGGGGTTCAACACAAGAAACAAATGCATTATGGGCACAAAAGTTTCTCAATTGACTACGAGTTGTTACCCCCTTTTGGATGCTTCCGAGCACTTGATCCACCAAAAGATCTTGTGATTTTAACCGGGATGCAATCTTGAGTGCTCGGAGAACTCTTTCTTCTTCCAAAGTTTCTTGACATGGAACTAGGGGACCATCTTCGGAAGGAGGGGCATCCTCAAGGACTTGCTCATCATCTTGAGCTTTCCCTTAAATGTGAACGCGATCTTGGTCATCATTTGTGCGCCACCATCCTCAATGATTGGATCTTGACCTTGATCTTGTTCGAGAGAGAGAGGGCCTTCGTCTTGTTCTTGATTTGCTTTTGGATCTTGAGGAGGTGATGGCTCCACGTGCGTAGAGCATTGTCCTTATCCTTCCACCACAAGGGGTTCCTCAATGGGTAGGAAATGACCCACACCCATTCTTCTTATGGCTTGAGGAGGAATTTCATCACCTACATCATTAAGATCACTTTGCCCCACTTGGGAGCCATTATGTTCATCGAACTCCACGTTGCTAGATTCCGGTAGTGGGTGCGGTACTGGGTCCGGTACTACCGCGGTGCGGTACTACCGCCTTGGCAGATCCAAGGAGCCATTGCCACCAGCTTCCACACGTCCACGACGCATGAGAAATATGTGGGTGTAGAAAGTGTGAATGTGTGATGATCCCACCCACCATTTCCAAAGAGAATCCCCTCTTTATAGTACTGTTTTCCTATGAATCAAATACCAAAAAGGAGATTGAAAGAAAAACTCCATCTTCATGCTTCATACACCGAGGGGGCAATAACCGTCTTGTGCCATTAATATAATTATCTAAAATGCTCATCACACCCGGTTAGTCCGCAAATGTATTGTCATCAATCACTAAAACCAATCAAGGGGAAACATGCCCTATCAATCTCCCCCTTTTTGGTGTATTGATGACAACACAAGATTTGCACAATAAAACTATAGGGAATTTAAAAAAATGCCATTTGTTTACAAAATATAGACAGGCTCCCCCTAGATGTGTGTATCATTTTAGATATGCCTCTTGAATGGAAGACACACACATAAGGAAGACACTCCCCCTATATTTTATAAACTAGGCCTTACTAAACTAGACATAACAAATATGTGAGCATAAAGATAACAAGTCATAACATAAAATCACATAAACAGACAATAACAGTACGAACATAAGATAGCATATGTCTCACACCATATATCACGGAAGTCTCACAAGACGTACTAAAAACCAAAGAAAATAAACGGAGTTCACAAGCGGAGAAAATGAGACAACTGAAAAACGCTTGTGACTTGCCTAACCCTGAGAAGATGCAAAACGGAGTCCTAAAACTCTCTCCCCCTTTGGCATCGAGACGCCAAAAAGGCAGAGAGTGACCTAGCGTCCTATGGTGATGGACTACTCGTCGTCCTGGTCATAGTCCTCGTCATCGTCAGACTCCTCTGACTCCACTGCTGCCTCTGGGTCGTCAGTATCTGGCTGCTGGGCGGTGGAAGAACGACCAGGCACATCATCAGTGAGGTCCCACTCGCTGAACTTGGAGATCTACTTGTCCTCGGGAGTGATGCTCTTCTCGGACCCATCCTGGACTGTCATACCCTGCTGCCTGTAAAAAGCCTTCTGCAGCCGCCGGTTCTCCTTCTCCCTCATGTGGGCCTCATACATGCGGTGTTGAATGTCAGTCTGAAGGAAAAAAAGAGGTGCGTCACCTTCCTGGTGAGCTTGGCAGCCCATCCCGGCTGCTCAGAACCCTGTGCAGAAGACGAACCATAAGCACCAAAGCTCGCACCAGAGCGAGTGCGAGGAATACTGCCGCCACCTGACTCCGGCTCCTCCTGAACCTCCTCATCAGATCTAGCTGGAGGAGGAGAGTCATGCGCAGGACCATGACCTCCAACCCAGTTGTCCTTGATGCGCAACTGAACCTCCTCGTGAGCAGTCAGAGGCCCAACGGGAAGTGCCTCCACCGCAAAAGTAGTGGCCCATGTGATCTTGAAGAGGACCTGTAGATACGGGCCATAAATTGGAACCTTTCGTTCCATCACAGCAGCATATAGCTCCTCCCACATGATGTCACATACATCCAAGGTCTGTGTGGTGCCCTTGCACTCCACACAGAGGAGAAGCAAGTTCACGAGATAGCTATGAACCATGTCCAGATTGCCCACTCGGGGAAACAGAGATGTCCTGAAGATGCGGTGCATGATGTCCAAGAACGGGCAAATAACCACTCTGTACTTCTGATTTCCCTTGGGATCAGTATAGGGAATAGATGTCTGATATGGACCTAACAGACTCTTGTTCTTGGCATATACCTCGGTGTGTGGGCGAACACCCACTGGCTCATCTTTAGTGAAGACGGGCATGTGCAGAGACGCCATGAAATCCCCCCACTTGCAGCTCACCTGCTCATCCTTGCACATCCAAATGATGGTCCGATCATAGAGGTTGGTGAAGTACACTGCGGCACAGAACTGAGAAAGAAGCTCGGCATCGAACCTCTTGTTGAAGGAGATGATATCTAGAATCCCAAAATTCTCACATAGGGCATATGCCTCTCCAAAGTACTCGGGGTTAGCCCACATATGCCTCAGTTGGACAGAGTTCACATCTCGAACAAACTTCTTCTTCCTATGCTTCAGAATCATATGGAACACATCCCTCTAAGTCTTATTCTAGAACTGAGAGCCAACCAACTCTGGGTCTTGCTCTGCACGGTACGGGTTGGCATCACGGTAAGCCTTGTACTCGGTAAGAGAAATTTCTGAAACAAGCTTGATTGGTTCCTTCTTCTTCTGAGCAGTCTTCTTGAAGTAACCACCGGATTGGCCAGGAGCCTTGCGCTTGGGATTCCGACGAGAGCCATCACCTAGCGAACACCAACAGAGAGAAACTGAAAACAAAGCACATGATATGCAAGAGCTCTGACACAGGTGAACAAAGCAGGTCTGTTGGGGAAGTGTCAGTTTCTGAGAACCACGGTAGTACCGCCTGCGGCACGGTAGTACCGCTGTCCCCGCGGTAGTATCACGGAAGTGGTAGTACCGCAGCGGGACCAGCGGTAGTACCGTCCTGGTGCAAAGAGCACGGATCTGAGATCCGATACTACCGGGGTTCCAAAAACTCAAACCTCTCCAACACATCTACTTCATTCCTATCTAGCAATCTCTCCAAGTTCAGAAAGTGCCTAGGCATAGAAAAAAACCTAGTGGATCTACAAGTATTGCCCTAGCAACAAAGTTCAAAAAACTGAACCAAAAGAGAAGAGAAATGGGGCAATACCGGTATCCATGGCACCCGGGAAGGATGGGGAACGATCCCACCGGAGGAGAACAGGGAGAGACGGCACGGAGGCGGCACACTGGGAGGGGGCGCCGGGGTGGGTGCCGCTGATGCAGAGGAGATGAAAAGAAACTGAATGGGGTAATGGGGAGAAACTCCCCATACCCCTTCAGTTATACAACTCCTCGCGGCAGCGGTAGTACCGCTGCAGGCACGGTAGTACCGCGGGCGCGGTAGTAGTGTGGCTGCTGCGGTAGTACCGCTGGCAGCAGAACCGCCCACCAAGAGACAAGAGATATTGGGAAATTGCATCGAATGTCTAAGGGGGAAAGGTTTGGGATGACTCGAAAAACAGCAGCTGGATGCGAACACTCCGACATAAATGACACAAAGAAAAAACCACGAACAATCTTGGAGTGATCACAATGCAAATAAGTAACCCAAACAAAATAGAGAAATACCAAAATGAAACAAGCCTCCCGAGGGGAGGGGCGGTGACCGAAGCCACCATGTTTGAGATTAAATGGTATGACATCACAAAGATGTATCTTTGGTTCATTGCCAATGCTCTTATTTGAAGCACCTTTGTCACTTTGGGTGACTATGATAGTCGCCGAAAGTAACCATAGTGAAAGAATTTTGTCTCTTTTCGCATAATAGGTGGAGTGGTTGCCTATGAGTTAAGCAACACTCCCCCTATGTCCATGCCTACATCCAAGCAAAATTTCATGTTGAGATAGGGTGTGTGGGCATGTATTCAAACCGCATTACTTGAATCAATGATATTTAGCTCATGCCTTAACTCTCGGAACCTTGCTTCATCCAAGGGCTTGGTGAAAATATCCACAAGTTGATCTCCGGTGCCCACATATGAAAGGTCAATATCACCCCGCTTCACATGATCTCGATTAAAATGATGATGAATCTCAATATGCGTCGTTTTGCTATGTTGAACGGGGTTGTAGGCAATCTTGATAGCACTTTCATTGTCACATAAAAGAGGCACTTTCTCACAAGTGACACCATAATCCTTTAAAGTTTTCCTCATCCATAATAATTGAGCACAACAACTTGCGGCAGCAATGTACTCGGCTTCGGTAGTAGAGAGGGAAACACAATTTTTCTTCTTGGATGACCAACTCACCAAAGACCTACCAAGGATCTGACATCCTACGAAAGTGGACTTCCTCCCCACCTTGTCTCCCGCCCAATCCAAATCCGTGTACCCGATGAGTTCGTCATGCATGGTCTCAAGCCAATCCGGATCTTTAGGCGCCTCACCTACCTTTCGGGGTTCAACACAAGAAACAAATGCATTATGGGAACAAAAGTTTCTCAATTGACTACGAGTTGTTACCCCCTTTTGGATGCTTCCGAGCACTTGATCCACCGAAAGATCTTGTGATTTTAACTGGGATGCTATCTTGAGTGCTCGGCGAACTCTTTCTTCTTCCAAAGTTTCTTGAGATGGAACTAGAGGACCATCTTCGAAAGGAGGGGCATCCTCAAGGACTTGCTCATCATCTTGAGCTTGCCCTTAAATATGAACGTGATCTTGGTCATCATTTGGTGCGCCACTATCTTCAATGATTGGATCTTGACCTTGATCTTGTTCGGGCGAGAGAGGGCCTTCGTCTTGTTCTTTATTTGCTTTTGGATCTTGAGGAGGTGATGGCTCCACGTGCGTAGAGCATTGTCCTTATCCTTCCACCACAAGGGGTTCCTCAACGGGTAGGAAATGATCCACACCCATTCTTCTTATGGCTTGAGGAGGAATTTCATCACCTACATCATTATGATCACTTTGCCCCACTTGGGAGCCATTATGTTCATCGAACTCCACATTGCTAGATTTTTCAACAAGTCCGGAAGACTTGTTGTAGACTCTATAGGCATGAGAGTTTGAAGCATAACCAACAAATATGCCCTCATTTGTCTTAGACGCAAACTTAGACAAACGAGCACCTTTCTTAAGAATGAAACATTTACACCCGAAGACCCAAAAATACTTGATGTTGGGCTTCTTCCCGGTGATGATTTCATACGGAGTTTTGTTCATGATCTTGCGGAGATCAAGACGGTTGGTTGCATGACAAGCAGTGTTGATGGCCTCTACCTAAAAGTTGTATGGACTCTTGAACTCTGCCACCATTGTTCTTGCTGCATCAATCAGAGTGCGATTCTTCCTCTCCGCAACACCATTTTGTTGTGGGGTATAAGAAACGGAATATTGATGTTTGATCCCCTCATCTCCAAGGAATTCATACAAGGTGTAGTTCTTGAACTCGGTGCCGTTGTCACTTCTAATTGCCAAAATCTTTGAGTTGTGTTGACGTTGAGCTTCATTGGCAAACTCGATGACGGTTAGTTGGGTCTCACTTCTCTTCCTGAAGAGATTAACCCATGTATATCTTGAGTATTCATCCACAATAACCAAGCAATACTTCTTTCCTCCAAGACTATCATATGAGGTAAGCCCAAAGAGATCCATGTGAAGGAGCTCCAAAGGCCTCTTGATAGAGATGATATTCTTGACGGGGTGTTTCTTCTCATGTAGTTTCCCTTCAATGCATGCCCTACAAGCACGATCTTTGGAAAAGATAACATTTGTTAGTCCAATGACATGCTCACCCTTGATAAGTGTTTGCAAAGACATCATATTGACGTGGGCTAATCGGCGGTGCCAAATCCATCCCACATTAACTTTAGCCATTAGACACATGGCGGTTTTGGTGGGGACTTTTGAAAAGTCCACCAAATACATGTCGTCCTCCACGTGTCCAACAAAGGCCACTTTAAGAGTTTTTCTCCACATCAAGGCGACCATGTCTTTATCAAAGAATGTGCAAAGGCCCATCATGGCAAGTTGACGGACGGATAGTAAATTAAAGGCACAAGTCTCAACTAGTAATAATTTCTCAATGGACGAGTCCGGAGAAATTATTACTTTGCCAAGACCTAATACCTTTGACGTGTTTGCATCTCCAAATTGGACACGGGTGGTTCCAGATGGTCCAAAATCACTGTACACCAACATGTCCTTGCCACCTACATGAGATCAATGCTTGGATTTAGGTACCCATTAACAAATGGGTACTCTCGCGTTAGTAACAAGGGTCTTAGGCACCCAAATGGACCAGGCAATATACTCATCAAAAGAACCAACAAATTTGGCATAAACATGCCCATCATTCAACAAAGAACATAAGAGGGGTTAGTAGGTCCGGAAAAGTCATTGGGAATGGCACCACTCCTCTTGGTCACTCCACCCTCAATGGCCTTTTCCACCTTTTCTTGAGGCTTCTCCCCTTCCTTCACAAAGGTGACTTCCTTCGAAGGAGGAGTGGCCTTTCTTTTCTTCCTTTTGTTCTTCCTTTTCTTGTTCTTCTTCTTGATGGAATTGCACCAAAACCAATGCCTTCCTTGCCAATGACCTCCATTTGGGAACTCAAGAGATCATTAAGGTTCTTCTCTCCTTGAATGCACGAGACAAGTCCCTTCTCAAGTTGTGCCTTCAAGCTAGCGTTTTCCTCAACGAGAGGAACATGCTCACAACAAGAGTTAGAGGAACTAGGTTTCTCTACCACAATAATAGGAGAAAAAGGTAGTAATCTCTTTAGTGAGTTGAATACTTGTTTCTTCATGAGCCTTCGTGAGAGCCATGAGTTTGTGCTTTAAGGACTTGCGGTCCTTTTCGACTTTCTCATGGTCCACAATAAGTCTTCCATGAGCCTCAACAAGTTCATAATTTTTAGTCTCGAGATCACACGCAACGGCATTAGAATGTTTAAGGTCAAGTTTTAGCTTAGAGATATCACTAGCATAAGTCTCATCAAGAGACAACTTAAGCTCACGCTCTTCTTCAAGAGAATGAGATAGCTCCCCTATCTCATCCGCATAGTCGTGACTATGGCCTTGCAACTCGGTGATAGTCTCATCAAGTTGCTCAATGCGAGCATGGGCTTCACCTAGTTGTTCCAAGAGAGCCACAAAGTGTCCCTTGGCGTCACCTTTGAGTTTGGACATGAATAGCTCGAATTCATTTTCTTCTTGTGCCTTGGGCTCCTCATTTTCCTCCACACAATCCAACAACGAAGGGTTAGTGGGAGTAAACGGTTTAGAGTGAGGAGTTACCGAGGTAGTCTTGGCCATAAGGCACTTGTGGATGATGTGAGGGTTCTCGTTGGGGGAGTTGAAGAGAGACATTGATGAGGGGGATTCGATGGTGATAGCAACGGTGGAGGTTGCCACAATCACACCCCTTTCTTCATCATCCTCATCATCGGAGTAGTATTCTTCTTGAGCCACCAACACAATTTGTGGCTTCTTCTTCACAAAGTTCTTGTTCAATGGTGACTTGTTCTTGTCCTTACGAATGAGCTTGCCCCCGTGGTCTTTTCTCTTCTCATATGGACAATCCGCAAAAAAATGACTCACATTGCCACAATTGAAGAAAGTCCTTATTCTTTGGACCTTTGGCTTGAAGCTACTTGTGTTGGACTTGAAGTTCTTCTTGTTGCCCCAAAATTGTCTTGAGGCTAGAGCCATCTGCTCATTGTAAGCATACTTGGTGTCCTCCGGACCAACATCCTCTTCATCTTCATCTTCCTCAACTTGAACTTCCTTGGCCTTCAAGGCGAGAGATGACATCTTGGTTCCACTTTGGCGAGCCAATTTTAACTCGGCCGTGGAGTCCAAGATTTCCATGGAAACAAATTCATCCAAGACTTGGTTTGAACTCAACTCGTGAAATTCGGGTCTTTGACGAATGACCTTGGTGATATGCTTCTTGTGTAGGAGCATAGCCGTGATGAACTTTCTTTTTATCCATCCATCATCGGTGTCCATGCTCCCATGGTCCGTCATGAAGTTGGCGAGAGCCACCAAACTTTGATGGACATCCTCGGAACACTCTCCTTCATTTCTGACAAAGTGGTCGGCTTGATCTTGGATCTTGTCAAACTTCGAGCACCGTATGCTAGAGCTTCCCATGAGAGTCTTCTCAAGAAGATCCCACATCTCTTTGGCCGTTTCACACTTTCGGACAAGATTGTCCTATTCTTCCTTCAAACCATTTCCTATCACAAGCAAAGCATGACTGTTGATGATTTTGTCCCGATATTCTCTTGGGGTCATGTTGTGGCGGTCACAAGGATTGAATCCCTCCTCACCTATGCGCTATAGTTCCACCGAGGACCCCTTCAAATGTCTCTTCATGCGATGAGCCCAAACCAAATAAGCATCTTTGTTAAGGATGGGAATAATGCCTGCATGTGCAAAATGAGGCTCGGGAAGAGGTAGTGAGTTATAGGTAACTGGAGGAGAAACCGCGGAATTAATACTCGATCCATTACCTGAACGATAATTGGATCGGCCATCATTCCCACCATCATCACTAGGTTGGGAGATGACATCTCCTCCACCAAACGTTGGAATGTTGGGGATGATGGTGGGGTTTCTCTCTGTAACAGCCCAGTTTTTGCAAAAATTAAAAATTTTGTTTTCGACGTGAATTGTTCGATTGTCTGATTTGTTTGCGGTGTTTGCATCCCCGATTTATCGATCGGCGATTATTTTTTCCCCTCTTATCTCGTATCGGACGGAGACCGACCCTTGCCACCTCGACACTCGACCTTTGCGACACCGGGTTTCGCCCGATCACCGTCGCGAAAACCGCACGAGACCAGCCGCAGCCAACGGAGGAAAACCCCGTTTAATAATTAAACGGGATATTTTTATAGCGCGCCGGAAAGTGTTTTCAGAATGGTTCCAACGCGAGGTGAACGCCTCCGGCTCAACGCACTGATCGCGCAGTTCGAAGTTTTACTCGAATCGGAGGTACTGCGGACCCCCGGCGGTCAGAAACGTGAGCACCGCGCGCGCGAGATAAAAACCGAGGATGTTTTTGCAAACTTATAGCCACCGGGGCTATATAAAGACCACCACACTCCCACCCATTTCTAGGGTTTCCCTAGCACAAATTTGCAGCCACCCCCCTCACAAACTTCCAGATCTGCAAAAAAACCCTCCTCCCCACGAAACCCTAGCCTCCTAGCAAATTCCAGCCCTCAGATCTGAGATCTGGGGCTCACATCACATCCATGTGGCCCTCGAGCCTCCTCCAGCCGCAGCACCAGGAGCCCGGGCCCCGCAGGGCCGCCGCGGGCCCGCCAAGCCCATCTGGCGCCGCCGGACGCCCGTGCTCATCCTCCTCCCGTGGAGTAGCGATGCCGCGCCCGCCTCCGGCTAGCTCGCCGCCGTCAGCCGCTCCGGCGAGCCCTCTCCTCTCTCGCGCTCCCTTCTCTTCCCCCTTCTCCTCTTCTTCCTCCTCACAGCAGCGTCATCCCTCTCCTCGCAGGTTCAACCGCCGGCATCCATGGGCGAGATCGCGCCCGCGCTCGAGGAGCCACCGCCGGTTCCCTGCACCTCGCCGTCGCCACCGGACCGGCCGGATCTGGCGAGATCCGCCGCGGATCCGCCCCACGCCGGCCTCCTCCACCACCTGGCTCGCCCCCCTCGCCGGAGCCAGCGGCAGCCGCCGCCGGTGACCCGAGCGGGCACGGGACGCCCGCTGCAGCACTTCCTCCCGCGTGGGCCGGCTTCCCCAAGCGTCCTAGTCCAGCGCCAGCCCAGCCACCAGCCCGAGCCGCCTCTGGCCAGTTGGGCCAAGCCCAAACGTTAGGCCATCCCTTTTTTTTATTTTTTCCAGCCTCTTTTTTTTTCTTTCTTGTACTAATTTTTGCTAAGTCTTTTTACAACTGCTGCGGATTCGATTCCGGGTTGACGATAGCAAGCGATCCGTAGCCCGAATGACTTCGCGCCCAAAAGAAGAATTGTTTAGAATTGCGTGTACTTTAATTCATCTTTTGTGAGCTTTCTGTTTTGAGCTCATCTTGATTGTGTAATTGTGTGCTAAAGTGGGCATCAGGCCGTTAAACTGCTACTTTTTCCTGTTAAGTGCTGCTGTTTATATTTTGTTGCAACTTTGCATGATGATTGTAACAAATCCATGAGGCCTTTTGCATTGATTCTTTTTCCATTGTTTTAAGCATCAGGTGTACTTCAATTCCATGCTTTAACTTGCCATGTTTGGGTGTTGTCGCTATATTAAATCTTGCTCCAATGTAGCTATCCTGATGTTAATGTGCTGTTGTTGCTGAAACTGTTATTTTGTTGCAACTTCGGTCGACGAGTGTGTCGCGACCGTTTATCGGAATTGATGGATTCCAGTTGCATATTGTTAAGAATCATGTCTACTTTCATTACATGTATTGTATTGACATAATATGCTTGCTGGTCATATTGTTATTTAGCTCCAAAGTTGCTATGCTGCTGTTTTTGACAGCCACCATTGTTTTTCTCTAAGTCTGTTACTTTACGATGCCATGTTGTTTGCTTAATATCTTTTGATCTATGATGCCTAATTCCATGATTCTTATTGCCATGCCTTCCATGTCATGTCTAGTTTAATTTCATTTCATTTGTGAGCATGTTTGCATTCATTGTACTGTTTATGCATTGCTCTAAAGTGTGCTTCGTGATGTTGGCAGTTTGTGCCCGTAACTTGTTTTCCTTGTATCTTTTTAACCGTAACTCCGTTTGGAGTGTGCCTTATATGTAACTTGATTAGTTTTCCGTGTACTTTGTATTTATGTTATTGTTTGCTGTACTTAACCAACCTAAAATATGGTTTAGGACAGAACAGTACCAATTCTTTTAATCGTCGTGCGGCACTTAGTGTTATGCCATGTTTAGGTTGTCCCTCACTTAAATTGACTAGCATAGATAGTTTACTTTGTGCTCCACCTCTTGACATGTTTGTGTGCTATGCCATGCTTGCTTGAGTTGCCATGTTAATAACCGTTGTTTGGTCACCTGTAGCTAAACAACTTGAACCACCGTAAACGTGCGGTATCGTCGTGTGTGACGAGTACTCCACTTAAATCGTTAGTAACCGCTCTCGACGGTAGGTGTGATGTCTCGTGTTACTTCTTGTTGATGCTTGCTCTTGTATTGCTCCGTAGTAATAGTGGTGCACTGTTGATTGCTTTCCAGTGTTTATTGTCTTGTGTGCTCCCGCGGGTACCTCTCGGAGACGATGCGAGCTTGCGATCGACTACACCTTCGGAACCCGACTTACCAACAGGCAAGGACTATACATTACTTATGATCCATTCTATTTCAACCAGCGGTTTGCATGCTAGTCTAGGTTAGGTTCGATGTTTGATCCTACCACATGTTTACAGCCTCTTTCAAACCGATACAGTCATGTCCCTTCCCAGCAAACCTTGTACTGCTATGTTACTATTGCTCGTTGCTCAGCCCCTGCTTAGTATGCATTCTTAGGATGCTACGATGTTACCCTGTTACTCTTTGGGTTGGGATATCACCTGATTATTATATTATTGTTGATGATATGATTATTATTAATGTTGACTATATTCGATGAAGGATGGAAGGTCTAGGCTATCCCGCCCCGACGCTTTGTTCCATTCGAGTCACCTAGGATCCGAGTTCCGGGTATTGGTTTTAAGACTGAGCGTGCCTAACCGCGTGTGAGATTTTATGGGGTCCCCTTTTCTTACCTACCTAGCTTCAAGAATTTCTAGTGGTGGCCCAAGCTGATTTATCATTTGAAACCGTGTGTGTGCTGGTCGTACGCCAGTAGTTTTCCAACCAACCCGGACCAGTGAGGACTTAGTTCCCTTGCTGCCCACTTTGTATGGCTGAGGACCCGGTTTCCCATGTGTGATTAACCGGCTATCCAAACCTGCGACAGACGGTAGAGACCAGATCGAGAGAGCGGCCGGCTCCTGAGATGGATGTCGACTCACCGAGGGCCACCCGGATTTGTTCGTTGTTAGTTAGAGGGACCTGTCGTTTCGGATCTCTTGGAACTAAATCATAAAATGGTTGCCTGTGATGGGTAGCAACTGAGAGTGATGGACGTGCGTGCGGAGCCTCGTAATGGGCAGTTGGTACACTCCTGCAGGGTTAAATCTTTTCGAGAAGCCGTGTCCACGGTTATGGACGACTTGAGACCTACTCCTTGTTCATAGACAACAACAACTGAGATAATCTTACTATAACTTGACCAACGTGTGTGTGAGCCTTGATTGCTTCTTCTTCGTCGGGATGCGAAGAAGAGGACAAGGATAGGATAGGTGTTATGTTTGCGTAAGTAGTTGATAGCAAGACTTTTTGGAGGCGATTCCTCATCGAATGCTTGGCTTCTTACCTTACTCTCTAGATCGTTAGCCACTTCATAAATGCTAGTGCGGCAGCAACCTCACCACTTACCCCTTCCATACCGTAAACTACTAGTTGTCCTAGAATGACGAGTGATGAAGTCCTTGCTGGGTCAGATGACCACTATAGTTGGATGTTGAGTACCTCTGTACTCATGATACTACCCCCAAACCCTTTTCAGGGCTCTGATCGACAACAGGTACGGTGACCGACGTTTCATGTGGAGACTCGACGGCGACTAGTTAGGCGGATCTCGGTGGAGGGCCTGGACCCGTGTGGTTATGGGATCGATGTTTTTCTCTTTGCCACTAGGCATTTGCTTGTAGTCTGTACTCAGACATATATCTTCCGCTGTTGTATTGTATTTGAGGCAGTTGTATGCCGATTGTATGAGATGTTGTATCCTTGTATCTGTAATGTTGTGATATCATGTTGGAAATCCGGGGCATATGACTTCGTCATATGTCGCGGTGGGACCGATATGTGCTTCGTCCCCGGATCTGGGTGGAAACACCTAGATCTAGAACAGTACCGCATATCGTGCCTTACAACTTGGTATCAGAGACTTACCGACCGTAGGATCCGCTCTCTGGCTGAAGTCGAGTCTAGACAAAAACTATTTTGTAGTTACTAAGTTAGTTATCGGAGAGTAGGATCTTTTACTCCTTACCTTTGCTCTGGTCAGGACAAGTGTCGTAAGTGTTTTAATCTCGACTTATCCCCTTTCAAACTCTAGGATCTTGAGTGTGTGGAGTTTCGGAACCGTTACAATGCCTTGCCTGCAGCGTATTGTCTCGATTCCGAGCTCAGGTTGGAATTCCTGTAGTACCTTTAGCTTCTCCGATTTCGGTTTTCATCTGGGTCATCCATTGCCATCCATCCTTTTGCCCGGTGTTTTTACGACTTGCGTCGAAAATCACTATCCCTTGATCTGGTTATCGTTGTCGTTCCTCCTCTTGACACCGACGGTTTCGTTCTTCCGACGATGTCGTCTCTCTGCGGAAGTTTATCTCGACAGAAGTTCGACGTCGACATGGAGAAGAGTCCCTTATTGGTGGTGTTGAAGATCGTCGACTCTCTTCTCTCTCCCCCCTCTCCCCCGGATCGTCCAGGATCTCGGGACGACATCCCTTGTTGGTGGTGTTGTAACAGCCCGGTTTTTGCAAAAATTAAAAATTTTGTTTTCGACGTGAATTGTTCGATTGTCTGATTTGTTTGCGGTGTTTGCATCCCCGATTTATCGATCGGCGATTATTTTTCATCCTCTTCTCTCGTATCGGACGGAGACCGACCCTTGCCACCTCGACACTCGACCTTTGCGACACCGGGTTTCGCCAGATCACCGTCGTGAAAACCGCACGAGACCAGCCGCAGCCAACGGAGGAAAACCCCGTTTAATAATTAAACGGGGATTTTTATAGCGCGCCGGAAAGTGTTTTCAGAACGGTTCTAACGCGACGTGAACGCCTCCGGCTCGACGCACTGATCGCGTAGTTCGAAGTTTTACCCGAATCGGAGGTACTGCGGACCCACATCGGTCAGAACCGTGAGCACCGCGCGCGCGAGATAAAAACCGAGGATGTTTTTGCAAACTGCCAGCCACCGGGGCTATATAAAGACCACCACACTCCCACCCATTTCTAGGGTTTCCCTAGCACAAATTTGCAGCCACCACCCTCACAAACTTCCAGATCTGCAAAAAAACCCTCCTCCCCACGAAACCCTAGCCTCCGAGCAAATTCTAGCCCTCAGATCCGAGATCTGGGGCTCAGATCACGTCCACGTGGCCCTCCAGCCTCCTCCAGCCGAAGCACCAGGCGCCCGGGCCCCGCAGGGCTGCCGCGGGCCCGCCAAGCCCATTTGGCGCCACCGGACGCCCGTGCTCCTCCTCCTCCCGTGGAGTAGCGCCGCCACGCCCGCCTCCGGCTAGCTCGCCGCCGTCAGCCGCTCCGGCGAGCCCTCTCCTCTCTCGCGCTCCCTTCTCTTCCCCCTTCTCCTCTTCTTCCTCCTCACAGCAGCGTCCTCCCTCTCCTCGCAGGTTCAACCGCCGGCGTCCATGGGCGAGCTCGCGCCCGCGCTCGAGGAGCCACCGCCGGTTCCCTTCACCTCGCCGTCGCCACCGGACCGGACGGATCCGGCGAGATCTGCCGCGGATCCGCCCCACGCCGGCCTCCTCCACCGCCTGGCTCGCCCCCCTTGCCGGAGCCAGCGGCAGCCGCCGCCGGTGACCCGAGCGGGCACGGGACGCCCGCTGCAGCACTTGCTCCCGCGTGGGCCAGCTGCCCCAAGCGGCCCAGGCCAGCGCCAGCCCAGCCACCAGCCCGAGCCGCCTCTGGCCAGTAGGGCCAAGCCCAAACGTGAGGCCATCCCTTTTTTTTATTTTTTCCAGCCTCTGTTTTTTCTTTCTTGTACTAATTTTTGCTAAGTCTTTTTACAACTTCTGCTGATTCGATTCCGCGTTGACGATAGAAAGTGATCCGAAGCCCGGATGACTTCGCGCCCAAAAGAAGATTTGTTAAGAATTGCGTGTACTTTAATTCATCTTTTGTGAGCTTTCTGCTTTGAGCTCATCTTGATTGTGTAATTGTGTGCTAAAGTGGGCATCAGGCCGTTAAACTGCTACTTTTTCCTGTTAAGTGCTGCTGTTTATATTTTTTTGCAACTTTGCATGATGATTGTAACAAATCCATGAGGCCTTTTGCATTGATTCTTTTTCCATTGTTTTAAGCATCAGGTGTACTTCAATTACATGCTTTAACTTGCCATGTTTGGGTGTTGTAACTCTATTAAATCTTGCTCCAAAGTAGCTATCCTGATGTTAATGTGCTGCTGTTGCTGAAACTGTTATTTTGTTGCAACTTCCGTCGACGAGTGTGTCGCGACCGTTTATCGGAATTGATTGATTCCACTTGCATATTGTTAAGCATCATGTCTACTTTCATTACATGTATTGTATTTCCATAATATGCTTTCTGGTCATATAGTTATTTAGCTCCAAAGTTCCTATGCTGCTGTTTTTGACAGCCACCTTTGTTTTTCTCTAAGTCTGTTACTTTACGATGCCATGTTGTTTGCTTAATATCTTTTGATCTATGATGCCTAATTGCATGATTCTTATTTCCATGCCTTCCATGTCATGTCTAGTTTAATTTCATATCATTTGTGACTATGTTTGCATTCATTGTACTGTTTATGCATTGCTCTAAAGTGTTCTTCGTGATGTTGGCAGTTTGTGCCTGTAACTTGTTTTGCTTGTATCTTTTTAACCGTAACTCCGATTGGAGTGTGCCTTATATGTAACTTGATTAGTTTTCCGTTTACTTTGATTTTATGTAATTGTTTTCTGTTGCTAACCAACCTAAAATATGGTTTAGGACAGAACAGTACCAATTCTTTTAATCGTCGTGCGACACTTAGTGTTATGCCATGTTTAGGTTGTGCCTCACTTAAATTGACTAGCATAGATAGTTTACTTTGTGCTCCACCTCTTGACATGTTTGTGTGCTATGCCATGCTTGCTTGAGTTGCCATGTTAATAACCGTTGTTTGGTCACCTGTAGCTAAACAACTTGAACCACCGTAAACGTGCGGTATCGTCGTGTGTGACGAGTACTCCACTTATATCGTTAGTAACCGCTCTCGATGGTAGGTGCGATGTCTCGTGTTACTTCTTGTTGATGCTTGCTCTTGTATTGCTCCGTAGTAATAGTGGTGCACTGTTGATTGCTTTCTAGTGTTTATCGTCTTGTGTGCTCCCGCGGGTACCTCTCGGAGACGATGCGAGCTTGCGATCGACTACACCTTCGGAACCCGACTTATCAACAGGCAAGGACTATACATTACTTATGATCCATTCTATTTCAACCAGCGGTTTTCATGCTAGTCTAGGTTAGGTTCGATGTTTGATCCTACCACATGTTTACAACCTCTTTCAAACCGATACAGCCATGTCCCTTCCCAGCAAACCTTGTACTGCTATGTTACTATTGCTCGTTGCTCAGCCCCTGCTTAGAATGCATGCTTAGGATGCTACGATGTTACCCTGTTACTCTTTGGGTTGGGATATCACCTGATTATTATCTTATTGTTGATGATATGATTATTATTAATGTTGACTATATTCGACGAAGGATGGAAGGTCTAAGCTATCCCGCCCCGACGCTTTGTTCCATTCTAGTCACCTAGGATCCGAGTTCCGGGTATTGGTTTTAAGAATGAGGGTGCCTAACCGCGTGTGGGGTTTTATGGGGTCCGATTTTCTTACCTACCTAGCTTCAAGCATTTCTAGTGGTGGCCCAAGATGATTTATCCTTTGAAACCGTGTGTGTGCTGGTCGTACGCCAGTAGTTTTCCAACCAACCCGGACCAGTGAGGACTTAGTTCCCTTGCTGGCCCACTTTGTCCGGCTGAGGACCCGGTTTCCCATGTGGGATTAACCGACTATCCAAACCTGTGACAGACGGTAGAGACCAGATCGAGAGAGCGGCCGGCTCCTGAGATGGATGTCGACTCACCGGGGGCCACCCGGATTTGTTCGTTGTTAGTTAGAGGGACCTGTCGTTTCGGATCTCTTGGAACTAAATCATAAAATGGTTGCCTGTGATGGGTAGCAACTGAGAGTGATGGACGTGCGTGCGGAGCCTCGTAATGGGCAGTTGGTACACCCCTGCAGGGTTAAATCTTTTCGAGAAGCCGTGTCCACGGTTATGGACGACTTGAGACCTACTCCTTGTTCATAGAAAACAACAACTGAGATAATCTTACTATAACTTGATCAACGTGTGTGTGAGCCTTGATTGCTTCTTCTTCGTCGGGATGCGAAGAAGAGGACAAGGATAGGATAGGTGTTATGTTTGCGTAACTAGTTGATAGAAAGACTTGTTGGAGGCGATTCCTCATCGAATGCTTCGCTTCTTACCTTACTCTCTAGATCGTTAGACACTTCATAAATGCTAGTGCGGCAGCAACCTCACCACTTACCCCTTCCATACCGTAAACTACTAGTTGTCCTAGAATGATGAGTGATGAAGTCCTTGCTGGGTCAGATGACCACTACAGTTGGATGCTGAGTACCTCTGTACTCATGATACTACCCCCAAACCCTTTTCAGGGCTCTGATCGACAACTGGTACGGTGACCGACGTTTCACATGGAGACTCGACGGCGACTAGTTAGGCGGATCTCGGCGGAGGGCCTGGACCCGTGTGGTTATGGGATCAATGTTTTTCTCTTTGCCACTAGGCATTTGCTTGTAGTCTGTACTCAGACATATATCTTCCGCTGTTGTATTGTATTTGAGGCAGTTGTATGCCGATTGTATGAGATGTTGTATCCTTTTATCTGTAATGTTGTGATATCATGTTGGAAATCCGGGGCATATGACTTCGTCATATGTCGCGGTCGGTCCGATATGTGCTTCGTCCCCGGATCTGGGTGGAAACACCTAGATCTAGAACAGTACCGCATATCGGTCCTTACACTCTCCGTGGGCATCCTTGACATGAGACTACTAAGCATATTGGTAAATTTATTCATGTGAGCCTTAATGGCGGACATGCCTTCATTGTACTCATGCGGAGAGATATATGATGAGTCATCCTTCGCGAACGTATTCGTGAAGCCCTCGGTACTTGGAACCCTTTCCAAAAGGGGAGGGTTTGAAGTAGCTCCTAGTAACTCATCCTCTTTTGGTTTATCCCCTTGCGACATCCTCTTAAGGCGGTAAAGCCCTTAATAAGAAACCTGGCTCTCATACCAATTGAAAGGATCGGAATGTTGACGAGAGGGGGGGTGAATAGGCGACTAACAATTTTTAAGCCTTTCTTAACAAATTAGTCTCAACAAAGAATATAGGTTGTCTAGAAGTGGAACTATCTGAGCAACCTATGCAAACAACTACAACACAACAAGCAAGAAAGAAATAAGCAATGGAAATATCTTGCACAAAGTAATGGTAAAGGGGAACACGGGAGACAAGGATATGTTGCCGAAGTTCCTTCTCTTTCGAGAAGTATGTCTCCGTTTGGAGAGGGTGAGGAGCACAATGCTCACACGAAGCCAACGCGGGCCATCCTATTTCTCCTCACGCTCATACCAATGCAAGATGTCGTGATCCACTACTAGGCGGCCTTGAAGGTGGCAACCAAACCTTTACAAACAAGGTTGGGGCAAACTCCACAACTTAATTGGAGGCTCCCAACGAAACCACGAAGCTTCACCACAATGGAATGTGGCTTCGAGGTGACCTCTTCCGTCTAGGGCACCATCGTACCCAAGAGTAACAAGATCCACACAGGATTAGTGGGGGGAATCAAATATCCTTTGGTGGAAGTGTAGATCGGGGCCTCCTCTTCCAAACCCTAGAGAATCAACAAGTTTTGATGGCTAGGGAGGGAGATCGGGAAAGAATGGAGCTTGGGCGTTAATGGAGGTGAGAGCAATAAATGAGGTAGGTCTCAATGGGTTAGAAGACCCCCTTTTATAGGTGGCCATAAATGCAGTCGTTGGCTGCCCACCAACTACGGTAGTACCACTTCAGAAGCGGTACTACCGTGCCACCGATACTAACGAGGGTCACAACCGTTCCCACTACTGTGGAGTCCAGAGGGATTCCGGTAGTGGGTGCGGTACTGGCCCCGGTACTACACGGGCGCTGTACTACCATACCGTGCACGGTACTACCGCTCCGCCATACTACCGAGCCCCAGTGCCGTCCCCACTACCGCAGAGTTCAGTGGGATTCCGGGAGTGTGTGCGGTACTGGGTCCGGTACTACCATGGAGCGATACTAACGCACCCGGATCGGTACTACCACTCGACGGTACTACCGAGCCCCAGTGTCGTCCCCACTACCGCAGAGTCCAGTGGGATTACGGTAGTGGGTGCGGTACTGGGTCCGGTACTACCGCCCTGGCAGAGCCAGGGAGCCATTGCCACCAGGTTCCACACCTCCACGACGCAAGAGAAATTTGTGGGTGCAGAAAGTGAGACTGTGTGATGATCCCACCCACCATTTCCAAAGCGGATCCCCTCTTCATAGTACGGTTTTCCTACGACTCAAATACCAAAAAGGAGATCGAAAGAAAAACTCCGTCTTCACGCTTCATACACCGAGGGGGAAATAACCGTCTTGTTCCATTAATATAATTATCTGAAATGATCATCGCACCCGGTTAGTCCGCAAATGTATTTTCATCAATCACTAAAACCAATCCAGGGGAAACATGCCCTATCAGAATTGCTCGCCCAGATCCGACTGGGCATGCCACACCCTGTTTCGCTCCTCGGTCAGTTGCAGCACGGCGTCCGGCACCGCATAATCCGGAAGAACGGGGTCTATCTTCACGAACACCTAGTCGTTTTGCCATTCTGCCATCTTGGTAATCACATGCGACTCCAGGTATTTGTCAGACATCCCATCCCGGATCTTGAAAGACAATCCCCCCGCGATCACATCGTGCGTCACCCTAGGGGTATATAAGTACCGGAACAGGGCGAATGACGGCACTACGCCCACAAAGTTTCGCACAGGTATGCAAAGGCCGCCAGAGCCGTCACCCCGTTCAGGTGCAGGTGCAACTTCTGGATCTTGAATGTATCCAAGATAGCCAGGAAGAATTGAGAGAAAGGGGGGACTAGACCTGCCTCGAGGAAAGCGGCATAAATCGGCACCATGTTCCCGGTCACCACCATGTCCCTGCTGACGGGCGATTCCATGACGGACCGACCTCCTTCGTTTTTGTCGTCGGCTAGGAACACTTTGAGAAGATCTATCTTCTCCTGGGAATTGTGAGCCGACGGGAAGCACGCCAAAATATTCCGTCGGTCAAAAGTCGGCGCAGCGACGCCCTGCGGCGGCTTCCGCTGCGGCGTGGGCTTTCTCTTGGGGACCATGGACTGATCTCACAGCAAGAGTGAATGGACGCAGGTCACAAGAGAGACGGAACAGAAGGAAAGGAAAGTAAGTCCCCCCTCTTGCAAAGCATGATTGATATACTATAACCGCTCTGCGCCATACTCTCCACAACGGTTACGTTCTGTGGGCCCTCCACATCATCACTTCACGCTTTGAGAAGTACGCTCTCCGCAAGACCACTCTCCGGTTACCGTTGGGACTAGCCACAGCCTCTGGAGAGCCATAGCCACACCCAGGCCCGGGGGCCAATGTCGGGTACCAGATCCCCGGGGTATCATCCGAGAAATTATGTCGATGTTAACCCTAGAAATCTCATTGCAGCTCGCAGAGCACCTCCGGGAAGATACAGGCAGGCCCCTAAGACATGGGGTACCACCTCTGACCGCCACCGCCCGACCAGGAGACCAGAGAAGTGAATGCAGGTAAAGACAAGCCCCACCGAGCCTTAGAGAAGCCACGCCACCTCCCCCACGCATGGAGCAACGTGTCCTAGGGGATCCCTCGTCATCACCCCTTCCCGGAAGTGACGCTACCGCGCTGCGCGTGCCTTGTACGCTGGCAACTGGCATCATGTGACCATCCCCTTGAGCTATAAAAGGGAGAGGCAGGCCATCAGAAAGGGGGGGTCACTTGTAATAGAAACAGGGCATTCAACACATATAAGAAAGTTCAGACATGAAAGAGTAGGGTTTTTAGTCCCCGAACGGCCTGAACCTGGGTAAAAACACTCGGTATCTACTTGTATTTTCTTAGCATTTCCATTTCGATGCCACCGCGTCCTCCAACAGCGTCTCTGCCGACGACAACCGAACCTGCAGGGCACATTCGTACCATTAGAACGGGGGCCCCGATGCCTCACGCCTTCCCGAGAAGCAAGGACCTCTCCGGGAGGACCCCGACATATATATACACCCCATCAAGGGTAAACGGGTCCTTTTCACTAAATAAAGAAGAGGTAGCGGTGCAAGGCAAAAATTAAAGACAAGAGAAGGCAACGCTGCAAATTCCAAGGCAAATGCGTCTCTTCGTATACGCAATCCATTAAAACATGACAATAAATTCCACGTTTCCACACAGCCTTGGAAACCCAACGGAGGAATAAGTGCAACAATCAAATCCACACGCACATCAGAGCGTCATCATAACCACAGGTGGAAGTGACATTTCATATCATACTATTGTCATCCGGGATACGTCATCAGTATCACAACAAGCATCATTGCGTCTCCAGAGAACGGATGGGACAGCTCAACACCTCTGCAGACACACCAAACACGAAAAGATGCCCTTGTTCACTTATATTTTATTCACTAAACATTTCTTTTCATTTGATTTCATCAAATAAAACTTCCATCGGGAGCGCCCTTCCACCTCCGGTGAAGCAAAGGAAACACGAAGCACCTTACGTGGGTTCTAGTGCTTACTCCCCTCAATGTATTTAGCAACAACTCATTAAGCCTTGAGTGCTTAGTTGCCTCTCAAATAAACGCTTGAGTGCTTACTCGTAAAATTACACAAAAACAAAAGCGCTTGAGTGATCACTCACAAGAAAGATGCAGGGCGAAACTACAAGTAACAAGTAATTGGCTCATCGAGCGAGCACCTGAAACCGCATCGTGTGCTCATACTATAAGTTCACTCGATCGTTTTCCGAGTGGTTGCATTCTATATTGGTAACACGCCCCTACTAAGACCTGGGTTGCGATAAACTGCACCCGAGAAGCCACGCAAGCTTGCGTGTAGGTAAGACCTCGCTGATCCGTCAGCTGGTCCGGGACTTACCACAGTGCAACTTCACTCCCGACCGTTCCAAGCCCAGGTGCATGATAGAGATAACCACTAATGTATGCGTCAAGGTCATAAACAGTACTTTAACTAGCGGCATTGATCCTATAATACCTCAGTAGCATGGACCTTGCTTGACACCGGTCGTTTCCAAGTTCGTGTCGATGGACTCGAGCTTGATATCTCACCATAAGGGGAGCACCCCAGCCTCCCCAGCTCCTCACTCCACCTCGCTCCAGCGCCCTCACCACACCCGCTCACCCGAGATAGAACAGAAGCAGAAGAGAAGGAAGGAGAAGCAAGGAAGAAGGAGCAGGAAGAGAAGAGAGGAGGCGGGAGGGCCGGTCGGCGAGCCCCCTCTCCGCCTCACGCCGGAGCAGCGCCGACAAGGAGCCGCTGCTGGGAGGAGCCGACGCCCTACCCCGTTCGTCTACGTCGAGCTGCCGTCGTTCGTCGCAGCGAAACGCCTCTCCAACGCCAAAAACGAGACCCCGGCAAGCTCCTCTACGCCCGCCGCCCGTCGCGCGAAGCGCCCCCAGTGAGCCTCCCCCGACGCCTCCTGTCCACCTTGAGCGTCGCCGATTCCTGCGTTGCATGCCCCGTTTTTGGGCAAAAATGGAACCCCCCAGGGCCCCCCTACCTCCGCCGCCCCATGCCGCCGGCCGCCGGCCACCGGAGGGCCGCCGGCGAGGCCATCTCGCCCCCTGTTCGCCATGGGAGATCTCCCGAGCTCCCCGTCCGCCCGAGCTGGAAGAAGGGCCCCTAGCCGTCCGATTTTCCAGATCTAACGGCCCAGGGAGCCCCATACCCTTTCATTTTTTTTATAAAAAAAAACTTACTGCTGCGCTGTGCTGGGCTCGGCCCATTTAAAAAAAAGGAAGCAGTGCCCGTGTGTGCCAGATAGCCGGGCCGGCCTGCTGAGCCTTTCTCTTTTGTTTTAAACTGCAACACATAAATAATTCTAAACAAATAACCGTAGCTCAGAAAATTATGAAATAAAGTTTTTGTGGCTTAGAAAATTGTGTTTTATTTTCTGTATGCTTTGAATAATTTTTATGCAGTATCAAATTAATTGCTTTAGTTTAAACTAGTTAATTGTGATTTTTAGCAGCTAAGAATAGTTTTCATAAATTCCCTGTAAACCCTAAAAATGAAATGTTGATTTGTATATACTGCTGTGAATATTCTTGTTTTTTTTGTATGTGTAGAATATTATTTGGATTAAATAAATTTGTGACCCCTTTTATTATTATTATTATTGCTAGTTTATTTCCTATGTAACTTATGTTAGTACTATTTGATTGTTAGCTTAATATTAAACTAGCATTTGGTCAGTAGGTTATTGCTATGAACTTGGTTATGGAAATAAAACAAGTTAATAAGTTGTTAGTGAATAAATTAACATAACTTAAGTTAAGAATTACTTTAATATAATCTTGTTGTGGTAATCCTATTAAATTTGTTCCAATGCCTTGTTGTGGTATTCAACTTTGAAGTGTTGACTTAGTATTTCAATGCTAGTACAATTGGTTCTTTAATTACTTGTTGTTTGATGGTGAAGTTGAGTGTTGTGTGCCTTGTTTGTTTTTGCCCTGTTGTAATGGTGAATTTGTTTCTTCCGCAACGTGTAGACGATACGCCGTACAGTGCAGGTGAAGACTCCTCCCTAGCTGCCGAAGAAGCCGATCCAGGGTACCTCGCCAAGGAAGGCAAGCCACCGTCAAAACTCAAACTCCGCTTTACCCATTTTTACTTTCTTTGTATCATTTATATTGTATCATGCTGGTATTATATTCATATGGTTTGGGATTGTATTATTTATATTATAAAAACTCCACACCACCCCATAGCCTACCTATTTGGGAAAAACTAAGTAGAACCCCGATGATCCCGGCATTCTGTCGAGACCATCACTCAGCTCTAGTATTTAGCATTACATAACAACTTGGAAAGTCATACTTCATCCTATTTGGTACGGCATACACCTAAGAAGGTGGTATAGCCGGGATTTTGGAACATCGTCGGACATGGACAAAGTCTGGAGGGACTCTCTATATGTGCCCCCAAAAATCTAGCATTACAGTACAACCACTATACTCTGGTATGGGACAGGGCTAGTTGGAAGCTTGTTTGTCTTAGTACGGGGGTCCTATAACTACACATGGATGCGTAATTCCACGAATCCGATAGCCCTCGAAGTCGATGGGTGAAATTCGCTAGGCTTAGTGTCGGAAGGAACCTTGGTGCTCTTCGACTACGGTGCAGGCTTGGGTCCAAGAGGAGCATGACCTGTCACACGGAAAGTCTATGCAGTACGCAAGGGGTGGATTCACCTGTACTAGGGCAGACAAGGGGAAAACTATGGTCGATTATCCGAGACCCGCATACTGAAGTATGACGATCCGTGAGGACACACGGCGGATGTATCGAATATGGTGGGTAAAGTGTACAACCTCTGCAGAGTGTAAATCTATTCGAGTAGCTGGAGTCCACGGTCATGGACAGCTAGTGAGGCCACACTTTGGGGGGAATAGATGAGAAAGCCCGGTACCGAGTTTATGGATCGCGACGATGATGCTGTTATTGTTGGAAAAACGTTGGACTTGACTTATCCAAGTACATTGTGGGGAAATAAAATCTGCCAAGTGTTAAAATTTTGCCAACTTAATAATGATCTTGAGTAGACAGAAAATCCCTATGAAAAACTCCACCATATAGCCATCCTATTATTTTCGTATGCAAAACTTTGTTTCTTTCTTTAGGTGGTTTGCGAGTAATTTGTATGTACTCAAAACTTTGTCCCTGGTTATTCCATCGGCCAGGCTTGGAGGAGCAGGTATATGACGACGATGCTACCGGCGAATACTAGGACGCGTTATGCTCTGATCTACCCTGTGGATTGTGACGCCCCTACCTTTGATGCTTTTGCTTTTCCGCTTCTATTTGAGCTCGATGAGGCCATGTAAGACTTTATTATCGTATGACTTGTATTCGGTATTGTATGAACATTGAGACTATGATATCCATGTCGAGTTGTGTGTCATGCGAACTGATCATGGGAGCATGACTGTATACACAACTGGCCGCTTCGGACATATAGTCCGGGGTGCCCACAGGATACCCCCACGACTCCTCTATGTGAGGGTATCAGGTGCGTTTCAATACTGACAACCCACTGGAAGCTTTGGCAGGACCAAGATCAGCCCACCTGAAGCATAGACGGCTGCACCGACATGGAGTCCAAAGCGTGGCCGCCAATACTAGTTAGATTAGGCAACTCTATATGTAAACCTAGACGGACTCCTCGAGAACTAGCCAAGTATATAAAGGTTGGGTGAGGGGACGTCTAGGGCACTCAATACTCTCCTCGCAATAATTTTGGCCTGATCTATCTCGCTGGAACCACCACTGTAATCGCCTCCACCATATAATACATCGAGCAAGAAGTAGGGGTTTTACCGATCGACGACCCTAAACCTGGGGCAATCCTTGCCTCCTGTTAGCCGAGGAGATCGCCAACCTTGCACTCGTACTCTAACATTCAAACCCCGGTGTAAGTTCCGATATGCCATACTGTTCCAGATCTAGATGTTTCCATCCAGATCCGGGGACGAAGCACATATCGGTCCCACCGCGACATATGACAATTCCATATGCCCCGGATTTCCAACATGATATCACAACATTACAGCTACAAGGATATAACATCTCATACAATCGGCATACAATTGCCTTAAATACATTACATCCGCGGAAGATACAAGTCTGAGTACAGACTACAATCAATGTTTAGTGGCAAAGGTAAAACACACCATTCTCGTAACCACACGGGTCCAGGCTCTCCGTCGGGATCCACCTAACTAGTCGTCGTCGAGTCTCCGCGAAGGCGTCCAGAAGAAGGGTCGTCGAGCTCCTCTGAACTCCAAGATCATTGCATAAAGTGTGTAAAAGATAAAAGAAAGAGGTGATCTATATCAAAAGTCTTGTAACTAACTTCTCACGGGTAAGGTGGGGTAGTGGTGAGGTTGCAGTCGCGCTAGCAACATATGAGTGGCTAACGGTCCATTTCAGAGTAAGATGAGATACAAGCATTCGATGAGGAATCGCCTCCAACAAGTATTGCTATCAACTACTTACGCAAACATAACACCTATCATATCCTTGTCCTCCCCTTTGCATCGCGACGAAGAAGAAGCAGTTAAGGCACACACACATTGATCAAATTATTAAGATTATCTCAGTTTTTGTTGTCTATGAACAAGGAGTAGGTCTCAAGTCGTCCATAACCGTGGATACGGCTTCTCGAAAAGATTTAACCCTGCAGGGGTGTACCAACTGCCCAATACAAGGCTCCACACGCACGCCCATCTCTCTCAGTTGCTACCCATCACAGGCAACCATTTTATGATTTAGTTTCGAGAGATCCGAAACGACAGGTCCCTCTAACTAACAACGCACAAATCCCGGTGGTCCCCGGTGAGTCGACATCCAGCTCAGGAGCTGGCCGCGCTCTCGATCTGGTCACTACCCTCTGTCGCAGGTTTGGATTGCCGGTAAATTCTCACATGAGGCCGGGTCCTCAGCCGAACTGGTTGGGCCAACAAGGAAACCATGTCCCCGCTGGCCCAGGTTGTTTTAAAGAATATCTGCCAGGAGCGACCCAACAGACACACACACACTTTCAAATGGTGAATCAGCTTGGGCCACCACTAGAAATGTTTGAAGCTAGGTAGGTAAGAAAAAGGGGACCCCATAAAATCCCACATGCGGTTAGGCACGCTCGTCAAGAGACACAATACCCGGAACTCGGGTCCTAGTTGACTCGAATGGAACAAAGTGCCGGGGCGTGATAGCCTAGACCTTCCATCCTTCGTCGAATATAGTCAACATTTATAATAATCATATCATCCACAACTATATAATAATGTGATAGCCCAATCCAAGGAGTAACAGGATAACAGTTGATAACATTCTAGCATGCATACTAAGCAGTGGCTGAGAAACGAGCAATAGTAACATAGCCGAACAAGGTTTGCTGGGATGTGGAGGACATGGATGTTTGGGTTTATTTGAGAGGCATAAATATGAAGTGGTAGGATCAAGAAATCGTTCTATCCTACACCTAGGCGCGATTGATCTGAAAGTTATAAGCATGATATATGCTCCCCCTTACCTGATGAGAAGACGAAACCGAAGATGTAGTCGGTCGCAAGCTCGCATCGTCTCCGAGAGGTACCCGTGGAAGCACACAAGAAGGAAACACTGGAAAGGGCAATCGACGAGCAAGCATCTATTACTATGAAGCAATCACCAGTAAACAACATCAAGAAGGGAACACGAGACAATGCACGGTATCGGATCTATCGTCGAGAGCGGTTACTAACAGGTTAAGTGGAGTACTCGTCACACACGACGATACCACACATTTAGAATGGTTCAAGTTGTTTAGCTACACAACCTGAGCAAATGTTATTAACAAGGCATCTCACTCAAGCATGGCATGTCACACAATCATGGCAAGAGGTGAAGCATAAATAAACTATCTAATCTAGACACTTTAAGTGGGGGGGGGGGGGTAAAACCTATACACGACAACTATTACAGACTAGGCCCAGGGAGCAAGACTACGGCTAGGCAAATGCGCCGAGCCAAACAGACCGCAGAAAAAAAGGAGGTCACTGTCTCACCTTAGAGGTCTAGGCCCATGAGGGCTGGGAGGCGAGGGATAGTCCTCTTCAGCTCAGGGAGAGACGAGCGCATGGGCTATGGAGGCATGATGGGCCACGGGGCCGAGGAGAGCTGGGAGTTGGGCTACGGGGTAGAGTCAGGCCGAGGGCGCACTGGGCTGCAGGGGAGCTGGCTGGGCCTTCTAGGCGCTCCTGGCCCACGTGGGCGCAGCGAGCGGCTGGATCTCGCACGGACGTCGTCTCTTCGACAAGCGGCGGCGGCGGTTGTCTGTTCGCCCCATCTGGATCCCGATCGGGGACGCGGTGGCGTCAGGTCGGCGGCTGCCGTGGTGCTCCGTCAAGCTGGCCGGGCGGCCCGACGGTGAGGGGCGGCAGGGACGGGCACGGCTCTGCCGGATCCAGTGGTTTGGGTTGTCGCGGCGGGGTCTCGAGGCGGCTTCGGTGAGCTCCACCCATGGTGAAGTGGCGGCGCCTCGGACCTCCATGGTGCAGCTCGTCGGAGTCCTGGGAGAGGCAGAGAGGCAGTGGGAAGGAGAGAGGAAGGGAGGGAACGCGACGGAGGCTCACCGAAGGGCTGTGGTGGTGGCCAGAGGAGGCGGCGCTACTCGTCGGCGTGAGGCGGTGTGGCTCGGGCGGCGCGAGATCTGGGCCGAACGGGCCTGGCGGCGGCGGCGGCTCTAGGGCCCGTATGCGGTCTGGCTGGCTAGGTGGCGACGTGGAGGCTACGTGGATGGCTGGGAGCCCTCCGATCTGGATCTGACGGGCCAGATCGAGGATCTGGGCTAGGATTTCGGGAATTTGGGGCTAGAGGGAAAATTTTGGAGATTTTCTGGGGAGGTGGCTGCATTTTTGGCTTAGGGGAAACCCTAGAAAGAGGTGGGAGAGTGGTGGTCTTTATATAGCCCAGGTGTCTGGGAGTTTGCAAAAACATCCCCGGTTTTTCTCTCGCGCGCGCAGTGTTTACGTTTCTGACCGCCGGGGGTCCGCAGGACCTCCGATTCAGGTAAAACTTGGAACTGCGCGATCAGCGCGTCGAGCCGGCGGCGTTCACCCCGCGCTGGAACCGCTCCGAGAACACTTTCCGGCGCGCTATAAAAATAAACCGTTTGATTATTAAACGGGGTTTTTTGTTCCGTTGGCTGCGGCTGGTCTCGTGCGGTTTTTCGCGACGGTGATCGGGTGAAACCCGGTGTCGCAAAGGTCGAGTGTCAAGGTGGCAAGGGTCGGTCTCCGTCTGGTACGAGATAAGAGGGGGGGAAATAATCGCCGATCGATAAATCGGGGATGCATACACCGCAAACAAATCAGACAATCAAACAATTCACACCAAAAACAAAAATTTTAATTTTTGTGAAATCTGGGCTGTTACACCAGGGTTCCTAACCATGTATTTTCCGAGGCTAATCCTCATCAGGACCCGGACCGTGAGTCAAACAAATACTGCACAAATATCAAGAAAGTTCTGGATGAGGTTCTTGCCGGCTATGCAAGATCTGGAGGCACCTTAACGAGGCAAGTTACTAAATACGGAAAGCAAGTGTTCACTCATTTAACAATTTTTTCTTGCGTCAAGAAGACGTCTGGCGGTCAGAAGAATGCCTACTACGCCCTCCATCACATGCGGGCGTTCATACGGGACCTGCAGCAGCTTATGCTACCAGATCATCTGAAACATTGGGTCGCACGCTTGTCGTAAATCCAAGACGCTGACCTTAAACAAGAATTCTTTCACATCCACTCAGGCTTGGCAGGAATCATCACTCAAAATGTCCTTCGTACCACGGGGGAGTTCTACCTCAAGAATCAACCGTCCAAAAGTGACATAGAAACAATGCTAAAAGTGCAGGCTGACGATGATCTCCCATTCATGACCATCACGAAACACGGCGGCTTCATCCACGCTTTGGTCCGTGATCGGAGTCAAAAGTCTTGATGCTCGTGCACCTAGCTATGTAGTTATCAACTACCAACGAGAGCTTGTGTGTTGTATAAACTTTTATGAACTTGTATGTATGTCTCCTTAGTTTCAATAGTCGTCATTCAACTTATATGTAGTCGATGCTATTTATTACTAGGACCATGAGCTGTGTGCTATTAATGTGTTGCTTTTCTCTTCCTTCGGTCCTTATTTTTCTTGGATACCTATGTATTGCTTATATATTATCTGTGAGTTTCTCCTAACATTTTTTATTCTAGTTTATAGAGAAGATGTCGTCGTATGTCGTGTACAAGGATATGGTTCCTGGAGTCTACGACGACTAGGAGCAGTGTCGGAGACAGGTTCACCGTTTCATAGGTAACAGTTACAAAGGGTACACCACAAGGGCGGAGGTGGAAGCTAGATACTCGCTCTATCTAGTGGGAGAGAGGAGGGCGCGGAGGAGGAACCGGATGAAGATCAGATTCATCGCGATGATGCTGATCGTGACCGCAGCCCTCTTCTATGTGATGGTAGTTTAGATGATCGATATCGACTTTGCAATCTGATGACAAACTCGCTACTCGCGGACTCGAGACCTAATGATGCAGAGCATCCAACGTACATCCTCATGTTACGCTCCCCTTCATCAAGAGACACGTGTGACATACACATATCACACCTAAAGGTGAATCTTCTCCTTTATACGTGTCTACTTGGTGCTCTCGAGGATGGTATACTACTTGACACTCCACTCCCATGCATACTTAGGTTCAAGAGCTACACGCGCGTCGAGGAGGAGGTGAAGCACAAGGGAACAAATAAACCATCCGCGAGGGAATCTTGGAAGAGAAGACGGAAGAGATAAGAAGAAGCGGAGCCAAGAAGCTGCAGGCGTCCGACGTCCGGACTACACGTCGGACCGTCCGGGCACAGGTCGGACCGTCCGGGCTGGACAACGGACCGTCCGGGCTGGACATCGGACCGTCTGGAATAAGGCACCCAAGAAAAGTGGGATTATTCGTCCATGTCCGACCGTCCGACCTACAAGCCGGACCGTCCAACCAGGTCAACTGACTGCACACAGCCTTGGGCCAAGCAGCCCATTTACCTCTTTCATTCCCCCTAGACTATAAGTACTCTTCCCCTACCTCCGTTCTAGGGTTAGCAAAGATTACACTGAACTTGAGAGAGTTTTTCTCATCTTTCTTCCCCCTTAGGGATCTTCCCCCTTCTCGATATCTACTACTCCTGAGGGAGAGAGGTTTCTTCTGGGGTTGAGCCTTAGACCTCCATGTTATAACACATGGAGGAAGACTAGAACCCTCTATCTCTCTCAAGCCCCATCTCCCATAGGATTTGGAGGAACTACCCACGTATCTTTACCATTGTTGTTGTTGGATCTTGTGTGTCTATGCTATGTGTGTGATTGAGTGTTTATGATAGTGGATCTTGTTCCTTTCCTCTTGTTTGTCTTGATTCCTTGTGGATCCCCCCTTGTGTTCTTCGTGTTCTTTGTCAAATCCACCTCCAATTTGTGAAGATCGGGCAAACCCCTAAGTTTGTCCTACATCATCTGGTATCTAGAGCAAGGTTGCCATGAATTTGGAGCACCTCCCCCCGTGATTCTAGCCAATTTTTTCTTTGTTCTTCAAAATTTCAAAAATCCCCACCAAAAATAGCCATACCAAATTTCTAGTGATTTTTTGTTCCTGTGAGTTTTTGCTGGTTTTGATCTGTCGATATAGTTTTTAGCAAGTGTATCTACCCACCTTTGCGTTCCCTAACCCCATTTTTTCTTTTTCCCCATCAATTTAGGCCTCAAAAGTGGCCATTTTCTGCCGCAAATCGCCATTTTTTCGCCAGAAATCGCGACCCGGAGCTCCAATCCTTTCGGGCATTGACCTAGTCGGACCGTCCGGACTCCAACTCAGACCGTCCGGGCTCAGGTCGGACAGTCCGAATTCATGCACCAGACATAAGTACATTTTCGCCCCATTTCGGACCGTCCGTACCATCACGTCGGACCGTCCGGGCTTACGTCGGACCGTCCGACCTCGAAGTCGGACCATCCAACCCTCTCGTTTCCAGCCTTCCGCAGTTCACTGTTTTGGCCATAACTTCTTCATTCAGAGTCTGTTGTTTACGTTCTTTATCTCGTTTTGTAGCTATTCACACCCCCATACATCTAGGTAGGTCCCATCACCATTTTCTTCCATAAAGATTTCGGAATTTTGGGATCTTTGCCTAGGCTCTTGAGCTCGAAAGCTCGAAACCGTACATCTTCGCCGTTTTCCACTATCGGGACCATCACCAACAACGAGGAGTACCTCTACATCGACTACATCAATCAATGAGCGTCATCATCGACAACGACCATCCATCCTTCGACCCCCTCAACCGGTAGCAAGTCTGTTCTTCTCCGACGTCGTGAAAGGTTAAGTGTGACGAAGGTATCCATCCCGTCATAACCTTTTCCTTCCTTGCCTTTACCTTGATAGCCCCTTCATATTTGCGATTACCTCATACCTATTGATCCAAGCTAGTTGAGTATTGTCGGGCTTCATGAAAACTTGACCACCATAGTGATAGCATATAATCTTGTTACATCAATGCTATATCATATAGTGTGATAGCTTGCTCCCATGCATATCTTGTGACACTAGTAGAGCATATTTGGTTGAGCCTCAAGGCAAGTGGTGAAAAGGAAGCAAAATAGAGAAAATTATGAAAAAAAAGAGTAAAGCTTTTAAGCAAGAGCAAAAAGAGAAAGAATCACAAGCTTATAAGCATAGAGAGTTCATAAAAAGAAATACTTGTGCAAAAGACACGTGGAAGGGAAAGCCTACGCTTGCATGCATATAGGTTGGTGCCAAGTAGTGAATCGTTCCCTCTAGTGCAATCGAGCTAGTGTCTCTCCTTGTGTTTGTGCAACACGAGCTTACTCTTCGTTAGGCCAAATATTTTGTCTTCTCATTCATTTGGTTGCACAACACACACTAGCCTTGCGCGTGTGTTATTTTATTGCCCTCCTCTATATTTGTGATCACTTGCTTTGCACTTGGAGTCCTTTGGATTGCTTTCAACTCTTACAATATCTTGGACTTCAATTTGCTTGCTTTTTGTGCCACTAACCCCTACCGAGCTACATTACAAGCCTTTGGTTGTAGGTGTGTGTTGGAACAAGGTTCACTACCTAGGACACTATTTTCCATTCACCAAGTACTACACCGCCTAATTATTCATCAGCTTGGGGAAAAGGTACCTTTGGTATTGTTCTTTCCATTTCTACTCACATCTACCTTGAGTGCTATGATGGATAGGGAAGGTAAATACTCCGAGGTCAGGACCACCACCCACACGAGCTACTTCAACTAAGACGACGACATTGAGCTCCATTTCTATGGTACTCATGACCCCAAGGAGTACCTCGAGTGGGAGGAGAAGATGGACAACTACTTCTGGCATCAACAAGTCCACTACAAAGATAAGGTGAAGCGTGCCACACGACACTTCTACGACTACGTGCACACTTGGTTGGTTCAACGACCTTCCACCTCGCGCTCGCGCAAGAGTTGTTCAAGGTTGAAGAGAGCTATGACGCGAGAGTTTTTGCCATCCACCCTCTCTGAAGGTCTCCGTCACCATTTGGAGAACACCACTCAAGGCTCCAAGCCACTTGATGATTACCTCTTGGAGATGAAGCAAGCCTTGAGGTGAGCCGGCGAGGATGACCCTGCTTGGATGAAGTTCCACCTAACTAGCGGCTTGAAGGACCTCTCCATCCGCAAGGCAATGCTCTTTAGAAGCTACATCTCTCTTGATGACTTATGTGATGATGTTCTCTTGGAGGCAAGATACCTCAAGGAGGCGGAGGCTACTAGCGGTCAAGCACACTTCACACCGACCACACCTCAAGACGGTTAGCATGACGATGATTCCACCAAGGTGGAGAGCGAGGTTCAAGATTTCTCCTATGATTGAGGAGATGATGATTTGACCGACCATGGGATGTTCCCTTTGGTCATGGAGGTGAGTTATGATGTCTTATATCATGCCCTCATGGAGGATTGTGATGATGCGCCACATCAAATGGCGTACATCTTTGGAGGCGTTATGGATGAGGAGGTTGAGCATGGAATTTTCCCTTCAACCAAAGCGGCGAATGGAGTTGAGTATGGAGATGAGTGCACCTACGTCCTTCCTACACCCATATATGATGAGATACACCGCATCCCATGTGATAGTGAGACAAACCCAGCCCACTTGACTGAGAGTGACAAAATGAGTGAGTTGTGTGTGTCGGGACCCGGGGTATGCGTATGTAATTCTAGCCACAGTTCCATCATATGGAGAGACAAGAGCCATACCCACTCATCATAATAAACGAGGCCTAGTATATAACTCTCTTAGAAAGCTCGAACGTGAGGGGCATCCCATTAAGGCCCGGATGATCAACTGTAATGGGTTCCTCATCGTCCGCTCACAAGTCTAAATGCTTATGGGTGATGAAATCCCATACTCATAGACAAGTCGCTTCAACCATATTGCCGATTGAACCTTAGCATTTACATAAACAAACTATAGCCCAATTCACTTAGTCGGGGTCTCGAGCGGGCTCGATCGTACAACGAAGTGTGACACGTAACAGGATCAGATGAGGACATCTCCGTACGCGCAATCGCATCGCGATGCTCCGAGCTGCTCACAACTCAGAGCCACTTGGCTTCATGAAAGACCGCCAGCGAGAACACAACCAAGCTATCGAACCCCACACATGACATGCACGATATGAACATACACGCAACATGCATGCCAAATGTATAACAGCAGGAAACACAACATAAACTCTACAAACTCATAGTTTTATTGCATCTGCAAACTGAGCAGACATAGTAGTTGTATTACAAGCAGAGATCACATGACTGTGATCCAACATTTCATCAAACAACAACGGAAGCAAATTATGTCTTAGTAAAGACAATTTTAACAAATGGCTTAAGATGCCTGAAAGAAAATGCATCGACCCTCCAAAGGAACCAGGCTGATGTCTAAAACTATACAACTTCGTTGGCATCGAGCTCGAGGTAGAGGCCACCATCAGGGTCAGTGGTCTCATCTCAAAAACATAGAATAATAAAACGTGAGTACAAAGGCGTACTCAGCAAGACTTACATCAGAACTACACTACTTATGCTCATGTATCAAGGTAAAAGGTTGGTGGGGTTTGTAAGGCAGAAGTGCCAGCTTTGACTTGGATAACCTGAACTACGATTACCAGAGTTGAGGTGAGAAGCGCACACGAGTCCTTCTAATCTTGATCACCACATCAATACACTGCCATGGATTCTTCCTTGACTTCCCACAAGGAAGCAACCCAAAGCACTCACACTTATCTTGGCAGTTTTAGAGTATCCGTTCAAGTTGTCTAATAATCAAGCATAGGTCTCCAAGTTGTCACTTACCGCGGATGCGGCTATTCGAATAGTTCATTAACCCTGCAGGGGTTTACTTCTTCACATGTGTGTCATCACTTACCACCCATAAATCGTCATCCTTCAAGCGAATGTCGGACGAGGATAATCACCAAGGCACATACCTCACATCACATTCTCTAATCCAGGAGTCGACTATCTGAGTTGGTAACCGCTCGAGAGTCTGGCTGGTTCACTATACAGACCCAGACAATGCAGGAGACCAAGACGCCACCCTGGCAGATCGTTTTACTGTCTCACAGGTCCACCCAGATATCTAGATGATGCAACCTTTCATTCATTCTTTTTCTATGCATATGCCAAAAGGAAAGCCCGAGCTAGTGTGACTCTTAGACTTGATCGGGGGTGAGTTAATAGGCCAAACGGGGCTCCCATAAACCCTACATGTGGAAGTACTCTTTGTCTTGGATCACTACACAAGAAATCGGGCTTAAGGCAGTGTTCAATGAAACCTTTCCTACACAGCATCTCATCGTTCACCTTGTTTAGGTCAAGTTCACCATCACATTTCCACCATCAGCATCATGAGCACTACCATCCCGATTCAAAAAAGAGTAACCTCATTGTAACTCTAAGCATGCAATAAGCAATATTAGTTGCAGGGGCCACATGATATCAATCAACTCCTACATCTGCTAGGATTGTGGTTTTTCTTACTACTGTGACAAAATGATAGGTCATGCAAAGGAGTGGGTTCGACTATGCGGTAGAAACGCATGACGGTGACATCCTAAACATGCATAAGTGAAAATGAAAGGGAAATGGGGTTTTATCGACATGATCAATGAGGGTTTGCTTGCCTTGCTGACGATACACGGGTTACTGATCTTCTGCCAGTGGAACGTAGTCCGGCTCGAAAACACTGTTATCGAAGCATTCATCATCGAAGGGGAACAATCAATGAAAGTCAATGCTCAAGTACATGATATGTTGTGAAAACATGTCGTACATGGTACTAGTTTGTTGACGATTCCATTTAAATGAGGTATATTGCAAAGGGGATGCAAATTCAAACTTCATATTTGAAATCAAAATATGACATATGCACATTTTCTATTGTTGCCCCATTTTAAAATGGTTGAACCAGAAAACAAATTGAATATTCATATTCCCTGGATTTGTCAGATGCTTTTTCATATATATATCATTTCATTTGAAGTTATGGTTTAAAAGATATTGAATTTACAATTTTTAATCATTTTCTAGATTCTTTCTGTTAAATAGAAAAGCTTTACTGCATCAGCATGGCATCCCGGTGGGCCTAGCCTGTCATGGACAGTGGGGTTAATGCCTTTTTATTTTTAATCTTCTGACTAGATTAGGCCATGGGGCCCACATGGCAGCGGCTTGGGGGTGATTAGGGCATTGTTAATGGCTTATTAAGCCAGCGCCACGCCGGCGTTGAGTCGCCGGTGCCAACTAGTGCGGCGGCGCTGCACGGGGACGGCGGCACGGGGCGCCGTTTGTCAAGCCGAGGGCATGGGTGTGCCCCTCGTGCTCCCCTGCATCACCTCGTTCCCACTAGGGGGCTTGAAGTACACCGGAGCCTCGTCGGCGACGAGCTTGGGCTTCGGCCGGAATGTGCAGTGTACGGGTATTGCATTGCAGTAGGTTCTCTTGGGCGTTTTGGGGCTGGATGGATTCCTTGCAAGCTTAGGAGCATGGAGGAAGGCATGAGGTGTACGGACGAGCTCAGAAACTTTCTCAACGGTGACCATGGCGGCCACCGTGCTCGGCTTCCATGGCGGCACGAGAGAGAGAGAGTGAGTAGGGCCATTCGAGGTTAGGGGAAATGAAGAGGGGCTCACCGTGAACTCACCGGACGCGACGGTGAGGTCAATGGAGGCGTGAGGGCGACGGAACCGACGGCGGAATCTTGCGGGTCCGGCGAGATGTCGAGGCTCGATTCGTCGACTTCAGGGCATTCCAGCTCGCAGTCATCAGCTCGGTGACGAAGTCGTCTACGGCGGTTGTGATGGACACCTTGTCTTGGCTTGTGAGCTTCGTTGGCCACGCGGGCACGTCGGCACGCTCCGGCGCGAGCATCGGGCGGTGGAGATATCGAGCGGGAGAGGGCGAGAGAGAGAGACACGAGAGGAGGGGGAATGGATGGGGACGTCCTCTAGACCTCTCCAGGTGCGGAGACGTGCCCGAGGGAAGCAGGCAGCTGGCTGCCGGCCATCCTGTGCTCGTCGGCTTCCTGCTTGCCTGCCTCGCGAGGGGTTGAAGACGCATGTGCCCCTGGTGGGCTGGGTTGGTGGATGGGCCAAGTGGATGGGCTGAACAGGTAAGTGAGGTGAGCTCCTTTCTCTTTTTCTTTCTATTTTTGTTTATTTCTGACTTTTGTTTTGCTCTGGTTTAAATACCAAAGAATTTTTATAAATGCTCAGAACTTTTATATGGACTTATGTGACATGTAGCTAGTCACTTCCAAGTTATGAACATTTTTTAATTCAAAATAATTGAATTCAAATTCAAATAGTGTTTTCATTTGATTTCCAAGGCACTTCTGGACTTTTTGAAAAATCAGTGAGCATGGTTTTGAATCCACTTCACTTGATATGTGATCACACTCAGTTATTAGACTTTTCAAAAAGTTCATAAGATTTTTGGAAAAAGAGTTTTGTCTGGCTTTTATTTAAATTCACATTGAGGCTTTTCCAATATCCCCAATTATTAAATAAAAGAATTTGAACATGATTCCTTACTTCTATTAATAAAAACACATAACAAAACTAGGGTTGTGACAACTCACCCCCACTCAAAAGAATCTCGTCCCGATATTCAAGACGTAAGGTTAGAGGAAAATTCTACAAGGATGAATCTTCAGGAAGATTGAGGACTTCACGATCAACTCATAGAATGAGATTTGAAAACATCTCTTGATTTGAGACACAAGACACACATTCTAAACAATGGAAGGAGGAAGAGGAAGTTTCAATTTGGTAGGCAACAGTTCCACGCTTAAGTAGATAGTGAACACGTTTTCCAAGTAGCGAGGATTTAGGTTGCCCTGGATACCATAATGAGACACCTTAGGGGAGGTGATTCAAGAAATGTCTCCTAAGTCAGGAAAAAATAATAACTTTTGATACAATGATCATAGAAGTTTCCTGCACCAGACTAAGGCATTCGAAAACGATCATTGAAGGAATTCGAAAGAATGGCACACTCAAATTTGGATGGAAACTATGGTTATAGAGACAATTCGGAAAATGAGAGGCGTATTCCCATTTCATACCGAAGGATATAACCTAGTGGTTGAGCATGCTTTCTGTAACTTGAGCATTCCACATTCATATGGCTTAACCAAATCCGCGTCGAAGATCTTGGCAACACTTCATACAACCATGATGAATATATGTGGGGGATGCGGATGCAAAGGAAGATAACAACTTTTTAGAATTGTTTTCTTGGTATAGCAAGATGCTTGCCAACATAACTTGTCTGGATGATCGACCGAGAGACATTTAGCACTCCGCTTCTAATATTCTCCTTGATGTTCTAGATACCATGATCATGCTTCAAAGTAGCATCGATATGGTCATCAATTAAAGGTCGGACTTCGAGACACAAAGGATCCATAAGGAACAACTTGTAGATTAAGTTATACAATATCCACATGGAGGAAAGGGCTACTAATGAATTGCATTTGGGGGTAATTTCAAGAATGTTGGCTAGATTCATCACACGGGTAAAACTATATACATACAGACCCGGATTGTTGGGTGGTTTTCTTGTGGGTGATATTGGCTTCCTAGGTACTACAAAAGATATGTCGAGTAATAAAGTACCCCAACATGATTGTTAGTGTGGTTATTCTGGCTAGAAGACATCTAAAGTGGGAGGAAGAACTAGAAAAATGCATCAACACCGGATTCTAGAAATCGGATGCTCCTCAACAAGAATTTCTAGAATGAATCGGACAGCATAACGGTTGTACTGGGATGAAAAATGAGACAACCTGCACGAAATTGGGCAACACTTCATGAAGAAACTCTATAGAATGATGACGTATGAAAACCACAACACTCATATGGCTATAGAAAAGAAATCAACGAGATGTCCTAGTAGAGACAAAGAAAATCCTAGTCCTATCTTCCCTTAAAAAAGATCAGGGTGACTCAGAACTCAAATCGATGAGGGTAAGGAGAACAAGAATTCTTACATTGTTCCCTTTATACCCAAGTAACTTAATAACTGTAAAATGCTAGAATCGACATCGGCCAAGGTTTGATAGTCCTAAACACAGTCCTTCTCTGATACCAATTCTGTTGGGATCTAGGGTATGCGTATGTAATTCTAACCATAGTTCAATCATATGGAGAGCCAAGAGCCATACCCACTCATCTTAACAGATGAGGCCCGGTATATAACTCTCTCGAAAAGCTCGAACGTGAGGGGCATCCCATTCAGGCCCGGATGGTCAACTGTAATGGTGTCCTCATCGTCCTCTCACAAGTCTAAATGTTTATGTGTGATGAAATCCCATACTCATAGACAAGTCGCCTCAACCATATTGCTGATTGAACCTTAACATTTAATAAACAAACTCCAGCCCGATTCACTTAGTCGGGGTATCGAACGGGCTCGATCGTACAATGACGTGTGCCACGTAACGAGATCAGATCAGGACATCTCCATACGCGCAATCGCATCGCGATGCTCTGAGCTTCTCACAACTCAGAGCCACTTCGTTGTAAGAAAGACCACCAGCGAGAACACAACCAAGCTATCGAACCCCATACATGACATGCACGATATAAACATACATGCAGCATGCATGCCAAGTGTATAACAACAGGTAACACAACATAAACTCTACAAACTCATAGTTTTATTGCATCTGCAAACAGAGCAGACTTAGTAGTTGTATTACAAGCAGAGATCACATGACTGTGATCCAACATTACATCAAACATCAACGGAAGAAAATTATTTCTTAGTAAAGACAAGTTTAACAAATGGCTTAAGAAGCCTGAAAGAAAATACAACGACCCTCCGAAGGAACCAGGCTGCTGTCTGGAACTATACGACTTAATCGGCATCGAGCTCGAGTTAGAGGCTACCATCAGGGTCAATGGTCTCGTCTCTAAAATATAAAATAAGAAAACTTGAATACAAAGGCGTACTCAGCAAGACTTGCATCAGAACTACAATACTTATGCTCATGTATCAAGGTAAAAGGTTGGTGGGGTTTGTAATGCAGAAGTGCCAGCTTTGACTTGGCTAACCTGAACTACGATTACCAGAGTTGAGGTGAGAAGTGCACATGAGTCCATCTAATCTTGATCACCACATCAATACACTACCATGGATTATTGCTTGACTTCCCACAAGGAAGAAACCCAAAGCACTCACACTTATCTTAGAAGTTTTAGAGTATCCGTTCAAGTTGTCTGATAATCAATAATAGGTCTCCAAGTAGTCCATTACCTCGAACGCGGCTATTCGAATAGTTCATTAACCCTAACGGGGTGTACTTCTTCACATGCGTGTCATTACTTACCGCCTAGAAATCGGCATCCTTCAAGAGAATGTCGGACGAGGATAATCACCAAGGCAATCACATCACATCACTTTCTCTAATCCAGGAGTCGACTATTTGAGTTGGTAACCGCTCGAGAGTCCAGCCGGTTCACGATACGGACCGAGACAATGCAGGCGACCGAGACGCCACGCTGGGAAATGGCTTTACTATCTCACAGGTCCACCCACACATCTAAATGATGCAACCTTTCATTCATTCTTTTTTATGCATATGCCAAAAGGAAATCCCGAACTAGTGTGACTCCTGGACTTAATCGGGGGTGACTTAATAGGCCAAACGGGGCTCCCATAAACCCTACATGTGGAAGTACTCTTTGTCTTGGATCACTACACAAGAAATCGTGCTTAAGGCGGTGTTCAACGAGACAACCCACTTTGTACTCCTACACATCCTCTCATCGTTCACCTTGTTTAGGTCAAGTTCACCAACACATTTCCACCATCATCATCATGATCACTACCATCCCGATTCACAAAAGAGTAACCTCATTGTAACTATAAGCATGCATTAAGCACTAGCAGTTGCAGGGGCCACATGATATCAATCAACTCCTACATCTGCTTGGATTGTGGTTTTGCTTACGACTGTGACAAAATAATAGGTCATGCAAAGGAGTGAGTTCAACTATGCGATAGAAACGCATCATGGTGACATACTAAACATGCATAAGAGAGAATGAGAGCTAAATGGGTTTTTATCGACGTGATCAATGAGGGTTTGCTTGCCTTGCTCACGATACACAGGTTACCGATCTTCTGCCAGTGGAACGTAGTCCGGCTCGAAAACACTGTTATCGAAGCAATCATCATCGAAGGGGAACATTAAATGAATGTACAATGCTCAAGCACATGATAATTTGTGAAAACATGTCGTACATGGTACTGGTTTGTTGACGATTCCATTTAAATGAGGTATATTTCAAAGGGGTTGCAAATTAAAACCTCATATTTGAATTCAAAATATGCCATATGCACATTTTCTACTGTTGCCCCATTTTAAAATGGTTGAACGAGAAAAAAAATTCATATTCATATTCCTTAGATTTTTCCGATGATTTTTCATATATAAATCTTTTCATTTGGAGTTATGGTTTAAAAGATATTGCATTTACAATTTTTAATCATTTTCTTGATTATTTCTGTTAAATAGAAAAGCTTTACTGCGTCAGTATGGCATCATGCTGACGTGGGTGTGTTGACTGGTCAAACTGACCGGTGGGCCCAGCTTGTCATGGACAGTGGGATTAATCTCGTTTTATTTTTAATCTGCTGATTAGATTAGGCCACAGGGCCCACATGGCAGCGGCTTGGGGTGATTAGGCGTGGTTAATGGCTGATTAAGCCAACGCCACGTCGGCACGCTGGCGTTGAGTCGCCGGTGCCAACCAGTGCGGCGGCGCTGGACGAGGACGGCGACACGGGGCGCTATTTGTGAAGCCGAGGGCACAGGCGTGCCCGTCATGCTCACCCGCATCACCTCGTGCCCACGGGGAGGCTTGGGGTGCACCGGAGCCTCGTCGGCGACGAGCTCGAGCGTCGGCCGAAATGTGCAGCGGACGGGGATGGCATTGCAGAGGGTTAGAGCATCTCCAGTCGTTCGGCCCCCCAAGACGTTTTCGGCCCTATTTTAGCGCCGCTTGGGGTGCGCCCGGGCAGTGAAAACGCTTGGGGGGGCTTCCCAGTCACGGTCCCTAAGGCGGCCCCAACAGAAAGGCGATTTGCACATAATTTTGAATGGTCATCTTCCCGCTTCAAAAAACTGCAAAGTTCGGCGATCAACATGCCATGGTTCGGAGATCAAACATGACACAGGTGGCTTGATCTGCGCGGGGAACAAAAAAAGTAGGCCGGCCGATGGCTCAAAGGGGCCCATCCAGGTCGATGGCAGAACCAATGGCCTCACCGAATCCATCGGGCGGCGTGGACGCCGTGCCCGGAGTCAACGGCGTGCTCCTGGGCGAGGAGGGCGCAGCCGGCGTAGACGAGAAGGCGGGCGGCGCGGTCGGCGTGACCACGGGCGGCGCCATTTGGGCCAAGATCTTGGTGTGCTCGGTGACGAACCACTCCCTGACCAACGCGTCCATCTCGGCCAAATTCATTGTCGCCATTGTTGCCAGGAAGGTGAGGTCAGTGTTCCTCTTCATTGCGGCGGCGTTCGTCCTGAGGAGGTCGATATTGGCGTCTTGCTTTGTCAGCAGCTCTGACCACCTCGCCTGGGCCTTCTCCTCCCTAAACTCGGCGTTGCTTGCAGCGTCGGCGATACATTTCACAATGGAAGACTCCAGCCGCTCGGCAGCTGGCGCCGCATTCTTCGCCGCCATGGCCTTCTTGTTACCCTCGGCCGGGCGCCCTGTGGACGCCGCCGGTGCCAGCTCGTCTGGGTTGTAGACGTCATTCTTGGACTTGGCGAGACAGACGCGGCACTCGCTCCATTTTTTGTACACCTCGATCCGGGGGAAGACGTCGATGAACATGAATTTGCCATCGGTATCCCGTCGAAACATGGAGAACATGCGCGCGAGCTGGCACGATGCTGTCACGACAGGCTTGTTCACGGCGAGTTTACGGCAAGTGCGCGACGGGTTCATACCTTTCGGTCGTTGCTGGCGCCGCTTTCTGGCCGGGTAAGAGCCACCTCTTGGATGTCGTGCCAATTGTTGCACGCCGCCTGGATCATCGACCAGTGGGACGCCATGGCTTTAGGGCCACGCTCCATGAAGATTCCGCTGAAATCGGGGTCGACCATCTTCCCCTCGTCGAACGCCGCCTTGACCCTCCTCCAGTACATGTCGCCGTTTTGGTTGGAGCTGGTGATGGGGTCCAAACTCACCGTCTTCCATGCTTCGGCGAGGCATTCGTCTTCCTTGTCCGTCCACTTGACGCGGTTCAGGGCAACCTCGTTGTTCTTCCTCTTCTTCTTCCTTTTGACGGTATGTTCCTCCGGCGCTTCTTGTGTCTCTTCGGCGTCCTCCTTGGTGCATTCCCTCTCTTCTTCGGCGTCGGGGTCCTGGGTGAAGTCGGCGTCCTCGGCGGCGAAATCCTCGGAGTCGGTGGTGATGATGTCCTCCATCTCCACGGTGAAGGGGATGGCTTCTCGGTGCAGCAAGGACGGGGTGGATTTGGAAGCGTAGGCCGGCGAGTAGGCAGGCGAGCAGGACGCCGACGCGGGTCGCTGGGGAGCGTGGGGGAAGGCGAGGTTGGGGTCGAAGCCGCTGGGGTCAGGTGACTGTGTGCACCCCCATGTCGACGGCGTCGAAGGTGAGAAGTTGCCGGTGGGGGAGGCGACACTATGCTGAGTTGGGGGGCGAAACTGCGGCGCGCCAGAGCGGAGGGCCGCCGCCGCCGCAAGGGCCTCCTGGAGGTCGCTCTTGGCCACAACCGTCGCCTCTTGGATTGCCTCCAGATTCTTTGCCGCCGTCGCTTGGGCGGCCTCCATGCTCACCCGGGATTTCTGGCGGCGAGCCTGTTGCGCCGTGAGGTGGTCTTCACCTCGCGGCGCTCGACGTCGGCCTTCCACTGGACGTCCGTCCAACCGTCCGGCCTTGGTAGCGGCGCCATCGGCTTCCTCTGCTTAGGGTACAGAGCTCGCTCATCAGTGCGGTCAGGGGGCACATATTTCTTCTTCGGCGGCATGGGGCAGATCTGGGGAAATGGCGGGAGCTGGGGGCGGGGGGAAAGGAAAACGGTAGGAGATGTGTTCTATCTTGCCGACAGAGCGGCCCCACGCGACGTTTCATTTAGTCTGGCTTCCCCAAGATCCCCCCAGCGCGCTGGGGTCGGCTTGGGATCGCCAGATCCACTTTCAGCCCAATCGGGCGCTAATTGGACTCTTGGGGGCACGGCTGGCCGAAATTCGGCCGTCCGGCGCAAATAGCGCCGGCTTGGGGGCCTCTTGGGGGCTCGGCTGGAGATGCTCTTAGCAACTTGGGGCTGGATGGGTTCCTTGCAAGCTTAGGAGCATGGAGGAAGGCATGGGGTGTACGGACGAGCTCAGAAACTTGCTCAACGGTGACCATGGCGGCCACCGTGCTCGGCTTCCATGGCGGAACGAGAGAGAGAGAGAGAGCGGGTCCATTCGAGGTTAGGGGAAATGAACAGGGGCTCAGCGTGAACTCAACGGACGCAACGGTGAGGTCAATGGAGGCGTGACGGAGACGAAATCGACAGCGGAATCTTGCGGGTCCGGAGAGATGTCGAGGCCCGATTCGTTGGCTTCGGGGCGTTCCAGCTCCCAGTCATAGGCTCGGTAACAAAGATGTCTACGGTGGTTGCGATGGACACCATGTCCTGGCTTGTGGGCGTTATTGGCCACGCGGGCACGGCGGCGCGCTCCAGCGTGAGCTTCGGGCGGTGGTGATATCGAGCGGGAGAGGGCGAGAGAGAGACAGGAGAGGAGGGGGAATGGATGGGGATGTCCTCTAGACGTCTCGAGGTGCGAAGACGTGGCCGAGGGAAGCAGGCAGCTGGCTGGCGGCCATGTTGTGCTCATCGGCGTCCTACTTGCCTGCCTGGCCAGGGGTTGAAGACGCATGTGCCCCTGGTGGGCTGGGCTGGTGGCTGGGCCAAGTGGGTGGGTTGAACAGGTAAGTGACGTGAGTTCCTTTCTCTTTTTCTTTATTTTTTTGTTTATTTCTGATTTTATTTATCTCTGGTTTAAATACGAAAGCATTTTTATAAATGCTCAAAACTTTTATATGGACTTATGTGACATGTAGCTAGTCACTTCCAAGTTATGAACATTTTTTAAATTAAAAATATTTGAATTCAAATTCAAATAGTGTTTTCTTTTAATTTCCAAAGCACTTTTGGACTTTTTGAAAAATCAGTGAGCATGGTTTTGAATCCACTTCACTTGATATCTGATCACACTCATTCATAAGACTTTTCAAAAAGTTCATAATATTTTTAGAAAAAGAGTTTTGTTTGGCCTTTTATTTAAATTAATTTTGAGGCTTTTCCAGTATCCCCAATTATTAAATAAAGGAATTTAAACATGATGCCTTACTTCTATTAATAAAACCACATACCGAATAAGAGTGACAGTGTGCCATCACCACAAATGAGAGTGAGTGCATTTTCTTTGTGAGGATGAGTGTGACCACCACTAGACCCATATATGATCAGATGCCTAACTTCCAATGTGAGGAGAGCCACCACCACCACTTGAGTGACTCCACCATATGTGAGTTTGAGTGCACCCACCTAGAGGGAGTGAGTGAGCCACCACACATTAGGAGTGAGGAAGTTGATAGGTCTTGTGAGGCTAATATATTTTCTAACAACTTAACCACTACTTCTATTGTGTCTTCTCCTTTGGTGCTAGAGCTCCTACATTATGACGCTCCTATCTTCGACAAGTACCCCCCCCCTCAAATGGAGGATATGGTGGCCATGGCGGAACAGGATGCACCCACCACATGGTTCCATCAAGATGATTATGTCGACCACAAGTTGGTTTTTTCTACCTCACCTACACCACATGAGTTGGATGACCAAGATAACATAGGTGATGGTAGTAACCTTGTCCCACTAGAGGACTTTGATTTCTTGCATGATGATGATCTTCCTATTGCCATGCTTCATGCTTGTGTGCCCACTACATGCTTTGATAAGCCACCTATCTATGATACATATGATGATGATCATGTAGACCACATTAGTTCTGATGACATATTGCATAGGATATCTTGTGATAATTCCTTGGGTCACATCATGTTTGACACTCCTCTTGATTTGTCATATGTTATGCATGAGATCTCCCATATTGCATCTTCGCAATCTCGTCATAATAACTATGTCACGCCCATTTTAATAAATCCAATTTGTGAATATGGTATAGGCGACAAGTCCATGGTTATTGGCATTTTCTTTTATAGTGATGATATTGATATGATCCCTTTGGAAACCTTAAGCAATTCATCCCATAGACTATGCCATGACTCCTCTCTCGTACCACATGATTCCATCTCATGTGTGCACAATATGCACCCCATGAATAAAATTGCTTCAAATATTTTGGATGCACATACTTGCTTGCGTCTCCATTATGCAATAAATAGACACAACCATCTCATGATGGATGACATGTTCCAATAGCATGCTTCTCATTTCTTTGAGCATTGGATTTCATGTGCTAACCGATACACACATCTGCACATCATGATGGATGATGTGTACATATACCACACGCACACGTTGTTTATTTTGTCTCCATGTTGTGTAGGTCCTCACTTCCACTCGTCAATTTCCCGTTCCCACGAGTTGAGGAAACGAGCTCTTGAGAGCTATGAAGCTATGGGATCCCTTGGAGCACTAGTTCTCCACCCCTCTTCGCACAAGGACTTTGTGCATTCCTTCTACATGTCTCTCACATGGATATGGGTTCTATAAAACTTTTTACTCAATGCCCATTTTCACGTTGCATGCTATGCTTTTTCCTCTTCATATGACATGCATTGGTGACACATGCCTTGCATTTCACATGAGTCAACCTCCTATTCCTTATATGTGCCTTTGCAAGATTGGTGGAGATATCTTTTGTTATTGCCATGTTTCCTTTGTGATGCATAATATTCATGATGCTCGTGTTGGGAGACTCATATCGATCAATTGTTCTTTCCTTTGGACTTCTCCCCAATGCAATGCAATTGAGATTCCTTGTTGTCGTGTTTGTGCCTTATCATGTGCATTACCCATGTTTGTCATTTGTTCGCATGACAAGATTGACATGATATATGTGTGTGTCCCATCCCCTATGATGCCTACTTGTTCTTTACATTGGGTTGATGTCCACCATTTTTATGCTTATCGTAAGCTTTGTGTTGCATATTGTCAAACTTCTCCATATGTTGCTACTCTCATGTTAGACAATTGCTATATGCTATTTGTTCAGTGCACCAATGTTTTGACTCTTGGATATGAGATTACGCCCATAGTTTTCTCACATAGGATTGGAGATTTTGACATGTCCCGTATGATGTATGATTGCTTTCCTCCTTTGCACAATATGCATGATGACCGTTATTGCTATGACATATGCCATGTGTACACAATATATTCATTGACCATATTTCGTGATGATGGTGAAGTGCAAGACAAGAGACGCCTCATGATGGATGATGCATTTGTCTACCATGCACACACATATTTTGCTATCTTTTGTGCATGTGTAGGTTTGGAGTGCTTGGTGAGCGTCACATCTCCAAGTCCGGTGCTCCCCTTTCCCCATGGTGATGAGGATCTTGATCCGGGGATGGATCTTACCCAAGGGTTTTGTAGATGATGCGGACAATCCAGCGTACTTCACCATGTTACGCTCCCCTTCATCAAGTGACACGCGTGACATACACATATCACACCTAAAGGTGAATCTTCTCTTTTACACGTGTCTAGTTGGTGCTCTCAAGGATAGTATACTACTTGACCCTCCACTCCTGTGCATACTTAGGTTCAAGAGTTACACGTGCGTCGAGGAGGAGGTGAAGCGCAAGGGAACGACTACACCACCCGCGAGGGAAGCTTGGAAGAGAAGTTGGAAGAGAGAAGAAGAAGCGGAGCCAATAAGTTTCAGGCGTTGGACATCTGAGCTCGACATCAGACTATCCGGAATAAGGCAACCGAGAATAGTGGGATTATTTTTCCATGTCGGACTGTCCGACCTACAAGTCAGACCGTCCGGGCTGACGTCGGACCATACGACTTTCATGTGGGACCGTCCCACCAGGTCAACTCTCTGCGCACAGCCTTGGGCCAAGCAGCCCATGTACCCCTTCATTCCCCCTAGACTATAAGTACTCTTCCCCTACCTCTGTTTTAGGGTTAGCAAATATTAGACTAAACTTGAGAGAGCTTTCCTCATCTTCCTTCCCCTTGGGGATCCTCCACCTTCTTGAGTTATACTACTCCTGAGGGAGAGACGCTTCTTCTGCGGTTGAGCCTTACACCTCCATGTCATAGCACATGGAGGAAGACTAGATACATCTATCTCTATCAAGCCCCATCTCCCATAGGATTTGGAGGAACTACGCATGCATCTTTAACTTTGTTGTTGTTGCATCTCCCATTACTAGGCAAAACCAGTGTGCCACTAATGAGCTATTTGCTAGTAGTTCTACCATTCCCTTTGGCTAAAACAGGGAATTACTCACACAAGGATGAGAGAAACATGGAGGGATGATGGAGTGTCGATGGTGATGATGATGGCGACGAATTCCCCTCACCGGAGGCCAAAACAGCCTCCAGATTAACTCTCCCGAAGAAGAACAGAGCTGGCGGCATCTCCGCGACAAAAAACTGGAATATGGGTGTCTTCTTCAGGGTTTCCTCATTAGGAGTTAAAATAAGAGCCAATGGGGGGTGTCCTCACTGGTCAAGGCGCCCCAAGGCGCGGCCACCCTGGTCGCGCCCTCTGGCCGCCTGGGCCAGAGCTGGCCCCCTCCAGGTCCGCTTCCGGCTCCGAGAGTCTTCTCGAACATCTGATTTTTGGGATTTTTATGGGAATTTTCCGAGATCCTTCATTTTTCACTTTTTCTACACAAATTCAGACATACAAGTAGCTTTTGTGAAACCCGCGTCAGTCCGGGTTAGTTTCATTCAAATCATGCAAGAATGAGGTCAAAACAAGATCAAATGTGTTTGGAAAAGACGACACGTTTGACACGTATCAAGGATTCCTATATTACTTGTCTTGTACGCCACGCCATGGACTCCACGTCGGTCTTCGACTCCATGTCGGTTCATCTGCTAGTGCCTCAGGTGGGCCCTCCAGGCTGATGTTGGGCCTTCACGAGGCTTCTAGTGGGCCACCAACCTTGACACGCACCAGATATCCTCATGGAGGAGAGTCGTGGGGGTATTACCTCGTCACGAGAGCTCCAAAAGTTCCATCCCAACACCTTGCCGGAGGGGAGATTCATCTCCATAGCCTCTTCACTAACCATTCTTGCCACCCGGATGGGTCGTGAGTAGTTCCACCTTGGACCTAGGGTTCATGGCAGTAGATAGATGACATGTTTCTCCAATCTCGGTCTTTATTGTTCAATCCATGTGAGATGCCTATCATGATCAAGGCATCTATGTTATATTTACCATGTTGTTATGATGTGTTTGCTGGGATCCGATGGATTATGAGATTATGCTCAGATTGTGGAAGTTATAAATTTGATCCTCTTTTATATTTTGTTCTTGCATGTTCTTCATTGTAATTTATTGTTTTGGTCAAGTAGTATACTGTCACTCCAAGAAGGAGAATTATGCTAGATAGTAGGTTCATGCCTCCCTATTTCCAGATTGAGTGACAAAAACATGGGACTGGGGAATGTGTTGTTGCTACTAAGGGCAAAAAACTGGTGCTTGTGACTACGTACAAGTGTTTCTTACATTACTCATTGAATGTTAAAGCAGTTGTTCTTTTCTTCGGCTTTGCAACATATATATGTGTCTCGCAACTTAATACTAGTGAGATGTTCTCGATTAGATATCTCAAGGTGGATGATTAGGAAGTATATGCTGGTGGATAAACATTCTACTTGTTTTGGTGTAATGCCTACATGATTGAACCATGCACTCTCTTCTAGCATAATTAGCATTGCGGTGCATTCATAATTTCATAAATTTCCCAGTTGTAATTTCTTCACCCATCATAAGTTTTATTATCTATTGGGAGAGAGACGTGAATAGTGAATGCCACGACACCCCAGTCCTGATACGTCCCAAACGTATCTATAATTTCTGCTTGTTCCATGCTTGTTATGGTGAATTTGCTACATGTTTTGCTACACTTTTATACCTTTTTCAACATATTTGTACTAACCTACTAAATCAGTGCCCCAGTGCCAGTTTTTGTCTGCTGTTGACCATGCATTGCTGGAAAAATACCAATTATAAAAGTTCTCGGAAAATTCTACAAAAATTATATAAAAAATCAGCGTGACGGAAGCCTCCAGAAGACCAAAGGACAACCGGAGGGGGGCCATACCCCTCCAGGAAGCCACCCGGCGCGGCCTAGGGGGTGTCGCGCCACCAGCCTGCCTGGAGGGGTGGGACCTCCCCTGGTACCCCCCCCCCCCCTTTGGCCCTATTTTTACCCCCGTGGAGGAAACCATGATTCCGCAACTTCTTTTTCCAGAAGAGATTCCGATCTCGTCCGCCATCGCCAACAAGCTTCAGGGGACCAGAATTCTTGTGTTGGCACCCTGCCGGGACGGGGAAGTGCCCCGGATTCACCTCCATCGACGTTGCTTCCTCCCTCCATGATGCGGGAGTATTTCCTCCTCGGGGCTGAGGTCTTCTACAATATCTATGTGGTTAATTGTCTCTCCCATGATGTGATCTTGATTGTGATCATAGGCTATGTTAATCTAGGGTGATCCCATGATGTTTCCCCTTCTTCTACGTATTGGATTTGATGTACTCATTTGTCTTTATCTAGTATATTCTCTGAGACCATGGTGACAGCGGTCTATTGGACATAGATTAGAAGAATATTTTCATGAGTGATTTCCTCTTTTGTGAATTGATTGAAGACTAAGAGTATCTTGGTGCTTGTCTTTGACTATCCTTGATATATATTGTTTTGATTGTGCTACTCTCTTTGGATGGCGGCGGTGACATTGGGAAATCCATAGATGAGAACTACGAACTCTGAGGTGTGCTTTTGTAGCCCTACATAATTCTCGTCCTCTCTTGATCATAAAGGAATGACCTTCGAGTACGTATCCCTTGAATGTTTTAGTGGAAATATAATGTGATTAGACTATATTAATGTTGTTGGGAGTTGCCACTAGTGGAAGTATGAAGCCAAGGCCTTGTTTCCACCATTACAATACCGTTTGTTCTCACGTTTAGTACTTGCTACCTTGCTATTTTTATTTATTCATATTTACATTGCCTTGCTTTGCCACACCTATCACCCATATTTTACCATCTCTTCGCCGAACTAGTGCACCTACACAATTTTCCATTGTATTAGGTGTGTTGGGGACACAAGAGACTTCTTGTTTCTTAATTGCAGGGTTGGTTGAGAGACACCATCTTCAACCTATATTTCCCTGAGTTCGATAAACCTTATGTCATCCACTTGAGGGAAATTACTGTTGTCTTACAAACCTTTGCGCTTGGAGGCCCAACATAGTCTACAAGTATAGAAGTGTGCGTATACATCAAGCTATTTCTGGCGTCGTTGTCGGGGAAGTAAGGTAAGAGGCACACACACACACCCGCAAAGAAGCTATTTCTTGTGGGGAGTGAGTGCTTGAAGGTATATCTTTAGATCTTGCAATTAAATCTTTTCGTTTCTTGTTTTTATTTTCACTAGTTAGGCTTATGGAAAAAAATGAGAGAGCTTTATGAGCTCTACCTTGAGTTGGGACATGAAGTGTTTGAAGAGAAAATCAAAAAACCTAAGGAACTTTATTTACATACTCTTCATGATTGAAATGTTACTATTATGTCTTATTTGAATACCTTTGATGCTAATGATATGCAAAGTTATAAGCTTGGGGATATTGCGTTTGATGAAGATGATCTTTTTAGCCCCCCAATTTTTGATGATGAAATTTATTTTGATGATACTTTGCCTCCTATATATGATGATTATTTTGATGACACTTATGCTATAAAGAATAAATTTTTGAAGTGGATCATGATAAGAATGATTCATGTGATAGTTACTTTGTTGATTTTGCTCCCACTATTAATAATGAGAAGGATTTTGCTTATGTGGTAGTAATAAATTTTCTATGCTTATGCATCATGATAAGAATTTTGTATGTGATGCTTATATTGTTAGGTTTATTAATGATCCCACTAAAAAAATTATGAGATGGGAACATATGCTCATAGATAGTTCAATAATATCAAGTTCCCTCTCCTTATGTTGAAGGTTTTGAAGTTGCACTTGTTTTTCCTTCCTATGCTTATTGCTTTGTGCTTCAATGAATTATGTTATGGAAATATTCCTATGCATAGGAAGCATGTAAGACTTAAATGTGGTTTGTATTTGCTTCCTGATGCTCTCTTTTGTGCTTCAAATCTTATTCCTACGAGAGCATCATTAAAATCTTAAGCCTATCTTTATGGAAATAATTAAAGAGCTCTAGGGAGACAACCCTTATTATCTTTACTTTGAGTTTTTATTTTCAGTTTTTAGTGGTCTTGATGTTTGTGACTACTGTAGCAACATCATTGTATCTTTATTTTCAAGCTTTGTGCCCAGTTTAGCCTCCGATTGCAAGAAAAATCAAAAGTTGTGACATGTTGTCCAGAAAACATATTTTGTCTACTTGACGGAAAAATCGCCTAAAATCACGAGATCATCTTTTTGATATGAATTTTTTGAAAGTATGCTCTATACGATTGAATTTCTTCCAACTGTTATGAGTTTTTTTATTTGAGTTGCAGAAGTGCCCCTAAAAATTTATTTACTACCTGTTGGTCTATTTCTTTTTAGATTCTTCCATGTTTGCGTTTTCCAAATTTTGCAAATCTTAAGCTTGCTTTTTATTTGCAAAAACATTTTGGCAATCTTGAGAAATAGTAGATCTTCCTGAAAATCTGTATTTCCAGTAGAGGAAAATTATTTATTTATTGGTACTAACCACTGTAATTAGCTTATGATGAGTTTCGTATGAAGGGAGTTTTCAAGTGTGCGAAGGATGATGATGAAAGAAGATCCGGGAGTGTCAAAAGCTCAAGCTTGGCGATGCCCCCACGCACCCCAAGAAATATCAAAGGAGACTCAAGCGTCTAAGCTTGGGGATGCCCCCGAGCATCCACTTCTCCATAGACAATCATTAGTTCATCCTTCTCCATGCTATATTTTTATCACTTCATATGTTATGTGCTATGCTTGGAGTGTCTTGCATTTCATTTTTAGTTTTTTTAGATTTGCTTGTTTTTCATAACAAGTTGAACCCTGGCCTACATTGCTTGGGAGAGAAACACGATCCACTCCACCTTAGAACACAACATAGGTTTCATGCTTATCTTTGATTGTTTGTTCTTTATCTTTTCATAGCTGTTGTCATGCTTAGCTATTAGTTTTCTTTCTTATCCTTTTAAGAGATTTTATTTAGGTTTTTTCTTTTGGAACTCTCTTGAGTTATCATGCTTATCTTGTTTAGAGAGTTGGTCTATTGCACTGAGTTTTGTGTCTTGACTTGAGTAGGTAATTGAGGTTGCTATTATAAGTTTAGTAGTAACTTGCAATAGTATTGAGGTATTATTTGAGTAATGTTTAGACTTATCTGTTTCAAGAGCTCAAACCGATTAGTGATAGGTGTCCTACTTAGGGTAATCTTTGCTTATTTTAGAAAACTACAAAAAAAAGTTGAGAACTCTAGCTACTAGATGGATCGCTAACCTCCAAAGGGGTTGTAATATATAGAGTACACTCACGTACCATGGGTCGAGGATGCGCAAGGATAACCAAACCCCTATACACTCATCCTTGGGCTACTTGTCTCTTTGTGAACCTCCTGATTAGATAGATAGTTACCGATAATAAGTGAATGAGTTTCTTTGACTAATGTGAGTATTCGATTGTTGGCACTTCCACCATTTATATTTTGCTAGCCTCTTTAGTATAGTGCAATACCCTTTCTCATATCTAGAGTTGGTGCAAAATTCGCCGGTGCATCCAAACCCTTTGGCATGATACGCTCTGTCATCATAAACCTCATTATATCCTTCCTCAAAACATCCACCATACCTACCTATCAAGGCATTTCCATAGCCTTTCCGAGATACATTGTCATGCAACATCCATCCTCTCATGACTTGATCTTCATTTCATAGAAGCTTTTTCTTGATCGAGGAGCCGCATGTTATGTAACATCCCAAAAATTTCTAAATTTTGGAATGTTAATAAATTATTTATGAATGATTGTTTTGCTTCATATGTTTGATTTTCACTGGGATTTAAGAACTTTTAGAGTTTAAATAAATATTAAAATGAGAGGGAATAAATGGACTTTTCCTAATACTCATTGTTGGTGTTTTGGATTTAATTATTTAAGACAAATCGAGCAAACTAAATTGAGAGAAGGTAATATTACTCCTTCAATATATTAAAAATGTTGGTAAATGTTTCAAATAATTATTTGGATTTTCGTAATATTCAAAGCAATTTTCAACTCAAGGAAATTTATTGGAGAGGATATAAAATGACTTATCCCCTCTTAAGAAGTTGAAATGTTTAGAATATTATTTGGTGTTCTTGGAAATTTATTCTTGAGAATTATAATTAACTCTAAATTATTTTAGGGGTTTTTATAATGCTCAGCGAAGTTTTATTGCATTAAAATAATTTATTAAAATTGCATTATAGGCGGAAAAGTATTTCAAATCAAATATATTTATTTTGATTTTTATTTTAATGCCGACGCATTTCTAAAACTAATATTTTATTATTTTTAAAATGTTTCCTCAACGCGGTTGATCAGATAAAATAATTTTAAAAATAGGTTACGCAACTAGGCCAGCAGCAAGCCCCATATGTTGTTTTTCGCCGCGGCGCAGTTGGAGCCCGAGTCGTATTCGGGAAAAAAATCTCAGCCTATAAATAGTTTTCCGGAAAAAAAACTTTATCATTTTTTGAAACCTTAGCTCGCGGGTCTCGCTTCGTCGGATTTCGCCAACCGCCGGATTTTTCCGCCGCCGAATTCCAACAACCGCCGGAACGCCCCCGTCGGTCGCCGACACCTCGCTGCCGCCCGCACCTCCCCGCGCTGCCGGACACCGTCGCCGCCACCGCTGCACCATCACGTCGGCCTCCCCGGAGATGCCCGCACGCGCGGCCACGGTCGTCCGTCGCCGCACCACGACCCCGCGCCATCCCCGACGTGCCGCCACCCGCGCCGGCCACCAGCGTCGTACGCGCCACCCGACGCCGACCGCAAATCGCTAGAACGGCACCGCCGCCGCCGCCATCCTCTACCATCCACCGCCGCCGTCGGCGGTAAGCCGCCGCCGCCCTAGTCCGTCGGGTCGCCATCAACCGGTCGGGATTCGTTGTTTTAGATCTCAGATCTAGGGTTTCTGATTAAACGGCGTTGAGCAAGTTTTTCTCCGGTTCACCGCCGTTGCTCAGTTTATTATTCAGCGAACGCTCACCAGAATTTCACCAGAGCGAACATCGTTCGTCCCATAGCATCAAGGACCTATCCACAATGAAATAATTATTTTATTCGCGGTTCAGCCCTTATTCATAGTTTTCACCCTAGAATTGTTTTAGCTATGAGTGAAGATTTTGTACATGTGTAAGCGTGTACATGTTATATCTTATCTGTGCATTGTTGTTTGAGATTTTTGCCAAATTTGTTTTATATTTTTTGCACTATGCGTTTATTTTTATTATAGCTTCCATATGATGTAGTTATTTAAATACATACCATAACTTTCTATCAACATATATGAAATGGAACTTAAAATTGCTTCATTGTTTGTAGGATTCTAAAAACATAGGACCAGAAAAAACATATGACTAATATGGTATTGCGTATTGGTTACTATATGATTTGAAAATGCATGGTTCAATCTTTTAGCATTGTGCGGACATGATATCACATGTACCCGCTTGTACATGTACATATGCATTTCTGTTTAGCTATATCCATTAAACCATAAGTCGGAAATAGTGATTCTTTTTCCAATGTGCTTGTATTGATCTGTAGATTATTATGGAGCTGACCTTCCACACATTTGCACGTTTTTGAAATTGAATTTATTCAAATTCAAATTCTAACTTCCAGAGGTCATATCTATTATACTGTTGACTCAATTCAGTTGATTCCTTTTCCGTAGGATCGCTCACATCATATACTTTCTGTCCACATCATGTAGACACACATTCAAATATTTCTTGATCTGTTTGAATTTAAATTCAATTCAAACTTCAACCTGCTATAACTCATGTTGTAGTATTTTGTTTCACGTGATTCTTAATGCATATTGGATCACCTGTAACATCCTAGCGGCTATATCCATACACATTTCGTTTTGCCATGATCTTGACCTTGAATTCATAATGTCCTTAGACATAATCTTATATGACGACAATTCTTTATCCGTTGACTCACTCGAGTTTACCTTCCACATATCACTTGCGAGCACATCGACACTTATACCGTGTTAAGCCTAGTTGTTATGTTGCTAAACCTTGTTGTGTTTGATTGTTATTCTTGTGATTATTTATTTTTTGCATGATTTCTTATTTCATTCTTTCGTTTATGATAGATTTCTCGGAGTGTGACGAGTAGAGTTATCTGGATTCTGAGTGAGAAGAACTTCATCAAATGAATAAGGCAAGTTACACTTTGACCATACCTCGTCCTATATTTTTCATTATGCATGTAGTATTTTATGACACTATGCATGTGTAGGACTATTATATTTTACTTATGATGCAAACCTGGTAGGATAGCCATATGATCTGATCCTCTATTCTTTGTCGCCTTAGTTCGTGATGGTTATTATTGCTATGCTATGTAGACGGGGATTGGCTTGAGTATTCATTGAGTTATGTGAGGATCTTAATGACTTGACTAGCAACCTTAAATAGAATTTACCTCTGGACGGGCGGGATGCATCCTGGAGGCTGCCCTTATCTAAGGTCAGGTTCAGGGCTGGATGCACCCAATGGTTTTGCATGGTATGGAGGGAAGGCATCATGGGGTCTTGCACGTTATCTAAGGACTTCTCCCATGAGAGTGCACCCTAAGTGGGTGTCGTCCAATCTCAAAAAGATCGAACAAACTTAGTGACTAGTAGCTTCCATGTACAGTCACTGGCTATATGGGCTCTGTCTTAGTCGACTAAGTTGTGGGGAGCCTGGCCCTGGTAGCTAGCAGATGTAGATATGATAGGTGTACCGACTACCAAAGGGTGGAGGTGACCTCTTCTGAAGACTTCGTCTCAATCTTCGGGTTGAGTCCAGTGGATAAAGTGTACTAACCTCTGCAGAGTGTATAAACTAATCATGATTAGTCATGTCCCCAGTTATGGACGACTATGAGCAACTAGGCATTACTGTTGTTGGATGGTCTTGATAGATGACTCACCTTAATAAAATTTGAGTTGGATTTAATAATGGGTATGGGTTGGAATTGGTGTTTCCCAATTCAACCTTATGTTTAATGTAGTAAGATAAATTAAAATCTGACTGATAGGTAGATTGAGGGAAAAATCAGCTTTCAGCAAAATAAAACCATAAGCCTTCCTTTGACTTACCTTGCATGTAATTGTAGGTCTATTGTAACAGCCCGGAAATTCCACCCTAATTAAAAAAATTTGTTGTTGTTATATTTTGTTTCTTGTTAGAATTGTTTGCAGTATTTGCTTCGCCAAATTATTAATCGATGAATATTCTCCCCCCCTCTTTCTCGTACCGGCATGCGTGACTAAACCTTTTTCCCAACGGCACACGACCTTTGCGACACCGGGTTCAGCCGAGCACCGTCGCAACTTTCGGCACAAGACTAGCCATCGCCATCGGAACGAAAAAACCCATTTAATAATTAAATAGGTTATTTTATTGGGCGTCGGGAAAATATTCTCGAAACGGTATTGATATGAGGTACGACTGACGGTCTTGCCGCGTTGAGCGTGTGGTTCGAGATTTCGCCCAAATCGGAGGTCGTATGGACTCCCGGCGGTCAGAAACGTGGAGTACCGAACGCGAGAGAGAAGACCCGAGGGCGTTTGCGTAAACCTGCCATCCAGGTCAGCCTATATAAAGACCCCCACTCTCCCTATCCCTTCTAAGGTTCCCCCTAGTCTAATTTTACAGCCACCCCCCTCCACTTTGCCCAGATCTGCCATCTAGTCCATCCAATCTCGAAACCCTAATACTAGCCACCTCCGGAGCCTTCGGATCGCAGATCGGAGGGCTCCCGGAGTGTAACGTAGCCCCCAGCCAGCCACCAACCGCGTTCGGGCCCCTCGGGCCGAGATCCAGCTGCCGCGGGCCCGCCTCAGCGTCGCCTCCGCCCGAGTGCCTCCGGCCGCCGCCTCTGCGCTCGCCGCCGCCCGTTTGCTCGGGAGAGCTCGCCATCCTCCCCTCTCTCCTCCCATTTCCTCACCCGCTCCCCTCTCTCTACGCAGGTCGCGGCCACGCCGCCACGTGCTCCCAGTGGCGCCGCCGCGCGCCATGTCCGAGCTCGGGTCGGAGCTCCGCCGGCTCCACCGGGAGCGCGGGCCCAAGCCAACCCGTGGCGCCACCCCTCCTTGGACGTCACCGGCGGCGGGATCCTCCTTCCTCGCGTCGCCCGGACCTCCTCCCTCATCGCCTCCCTCTATTTTGCGATGTAATTTGCGATAAATTCGTAGACCGTATGAACTTGCGCCCAAAATGAAAAGTGTGCTCCATGATGTGCTCTAACTTTAACCTTTAGTGAGAAAATCTTTTTGAGGTCATATCGATATAGTTATTGTGTGCTGAACTGGGCTTCCCATCGTTAACTGCAAACTATTCGTGAAACTGTTATTTTGAGCCAACTTCGGTCGACGAGTGCGTCGCGACCGTTGATCGAATTTGTGTGATTCTTGTTGCATCTTGTTGAGCATCATGTCTACATCAGTTATATGCTTTCTCTGGTCATGTTGGCCTGCTGCATGTTAATTCTAGCATCACCCAAAGTAGCTATCTGTTAACCTTGTGCTGCTGTTTGCGAAACATTGTCACTTTGCTGCCCTTTTTCTTTTTAACTGTGCATCCTATTGAGCATTGCAATATTTCATTTTGATCTATGCCATGTATACTTCCATTATATGTATTGCATGGTCATGTTTACATTCCTGGCCATAGTTATATTCAGCTCCAAAGTTGCTATCCCGCTGTTTTTTACAACCACCTCTGTTTTTCACAAAGTCTGTAACTTTCCGAAGCCATGTTGCACGCTTAATATCTGTTGATCTGTGATGCCTATGACCTTGATCCTTGTTTGTACCTGATCACCATCATGTATACTTCATGCCCATATATTTCTATGTCATGTTGCTGCACTGTTGCATATAGTTTTACCCCTGTTTATACAGCTTTCTATTAATAGTTTCTGCCCTGTTTTCCTGATTTTTCACTAAGTCCTTGACCAGTAATGTTTTATAGCTTTTTGTGTTGCTTATAACTAGTGAACCATGATGCCTATTTGCATGAATATTTTTTTCCATGCCTTTCCTTCCATGTCTACTACATTGCATATCATCTTTGAGCATGTTTTCATTCCTTATCATGTTTGTTTATTGCTCTAAATTGTGCTTCCGGATGTTAACATCATGTGTGCATAACTTGTTTTGCTTATATCTTTTTTACCGTAACTCCGATCGGGATGATCTTTATATGTAACGTGATTAGTTTTTTGTGTAGATTGTGTTTGTGCGGTTGCTTTATGTTGTTAACCAACTTAAAATGTGGTTTAGGGTAGAACAGTAGTAAACTTGTAAATGCTTGTGTGGTGCTTAGTGACATGCCATGTTTAGGATTGTGCCTCACTTAAATTAACTAGCATAGATAGTTTACTTTGTGCTTCACCTCTTTTCATGCTTGATTGAGATGCCATGTTAGCATCTTTTTCTCATGTTGTGTAGCTAAACAACTTGAACCATTCTAAATGTGCGGTATCGTCGTGTGTGACGAGTACTCTACTTAACATGATAGTAACCGCTCTCGACGATAGATGCGATACCGTGCATTGTCTCGTGTTGTCTTCTTGTTGATGCTTGCTCGTGATTGCTTCATAGTAATAGATGATTGCTCGTCGGTTTCCTTTTCCAGTTTTTCCTTCTTGTGTGCTCCTGCGGTTACTCTCGGAGACAATGCGACCTTGCGATCGACTACACCTTCGGTTTCGTCTTCTCATCGAGTAAGGGGGAGCATATATCATGCTTATAAATTTCAGCTCACTCGCGCCTAGGTGTAGGATAGAACGATTGCTTGATCCTACCATTTCAAATTCATGCCTGTCCAATAAATCCAAACAGCCATGTCCTCCACATCCCAGCAAACCTTGTTCGGCTATGTTACTATTCCTCACTGCTCAGCCGCTGCTTAGTATGCACGCTAGGATGCTATGAACTGTTATCCAGTTACTCCTTGGATTGGACTATCACATTATTATATTGTTGTGGATGATATGATTATTATAATGTTGACTATACTCGACGAAGGATGGAAGCTATCACTACTGGAATTCACCAGTTTGCCATGGGCCAGTGACTTTGCTGTCTGCATTTCGTCGGGGCGGACGGCAAAGCAGTGGTATGCCGTCCGCTGCCCTAAGTACAGACGGTAACACGTAGACATACGGCAAACCACATGTTTGCCGTCTCCGTGGACGCAGGCAGACGGCAAAGAGACCTATGCCGTCCGTTGACAGACGGCAAACCTCCAGCTGGGCCCACCCAAGCGAGGCACGCGGCCTGGCTAACGGCCCACCGCTTTGCCGTCTGCCTACGGACGTCATGCGTCCCGTTGCCGTCTGTCGGCAAACGGCAAAGCGGTGGGTCGTTAACCCCCCGCACGGTCCCTCTCCCACTCCCACTCCCACTCCTCCTCGCAACCGTGCTCTCTCCCCACACCACCACCGAGCCCCAAACATCGCCGCCGCCTCTCCGTCCCGCCCCTTCCGGATCTCTCCCTGTTCTCCACTTCCCCGCCCTCCGCCGCCCGCGGGATCCCGCACCCGCCCCCACCCTCCTCCGCCCACCCTCCGCTGCCTGCGGCCGCATCTCGCCGGATCCCGACGCCGACGCCGCTGCCCTCCTCCGCCACTCGTCGTTGCGCAGCCGCCCACCTCCCGGCCTCCTCCTCTGGCCCCCTACTCCGGTGAGCCCGCTCCTCCTCTATTTTTTTTATTTTTTCTCTGTAATTTCTATAGTTGTAGGATTTTAGTTAGTGATTAGTTAGTGTTAGGATTTTAGTTAGTAATTAGTTAGTGTTACGATTTAGTTAGTAATTGTAGATATTAGGTTTTAGGTTCTAGATTTTTAGTACGATTTATTTTTATTTTTGTCTGTTAATTGCAATATGCAGAAAATTTAAATGATAAGATGCATAATTACAATATTCAGAAAATTTAAATGACAATAAAGAGTAAATGTAAATAAAAGAAGAAGTGTAAAGGAAAAAAGAAATAATATGTAAAATAAGAAGAAAGAGGAGGAGAGAAGGTGGAAGCCGGAGGAGGAGGCCGGGAGAAGAGAAGGTGGAGGCCGGAGGAGGAGGCTTGGAGGAGAGAAGGTGGAGGCCGGAGGTGGAGGCCAGGAGGAGAGAAGGTGGAGGTCAGAGGAGGAGAAGAGTAGAAAGTAGAAGAAGGAGGATGAGAAATGGAGAAGGATGAGTCTGGAGGAGGAGAAGAGTAGAAAGTAGAAGAAGGAGGAGTACAAATGAATCTTGACCGAAGAGCATCTCTAGCATAACCTGAAACCAAAAAATATCTCTAGCACACCGCAGAATAGCTTATTGGTTTTTAATGTGCAGTTGTTCCCCCTTCACCTCGAGCCGTCGCAAGTCTGGTGTTCGACGACCTCTCCCTGTGTTTGACGATCTCCCCTGCACTCGAGGGTATGCAAAACACGTCTTATCCTCCTGACCCCCCTTCCTTTGCTCTGTTCCGGCCTTTGTGCCGATGACACTAGCTAGCAATAGAGTTTCAATATGCAGTCGCGTAACCAGTATGTGTCTCCCGTTCGAAAGGGTTACAGTTATAAATATGCATTCATTTGCATATTTATAATAGTGATTCTTTCGAATTGTCCAACGTTATCCATGGACAGCCCGAGTATGTGTAGATTGAGTCGGTTTCCCATGCTTTGGTCCCGATCCGACGCGGTATTTCGTCAGCGCCTCCCTGTTGTTCTCCGGATACACAACCTCTCGGCTTGTTGTCGAGACGTGTATTAGGAGAACAGCGGGGAGGTGCTGCCGAAATACCGCGTCGGATCGGGACCAAAGCATGGGAAACCGACCCAATCTACACATACTTGGGTGGGATTAGGACCTACCTTTACCTATTAGTGTGTAGGTTAATTGCATATGCCGTAGTTATGTATGATAAAAGCAATAAAAAGTGGACGTAATAAAATTGACAAACTGGTATATTTGTTGTTTAGTAGCGACAAGATGAGCAATGATCGTGCGTGGATGTACACTGGTCGCCCTAATCAGAAAGAGATCAGCAATGAATGGGCAATGAAAACCAAGGAGTTTCTGAGAGCGGCGTTTGCAAATGGGCAGAGAAAAACCTGGTGCCCCTCTGTTAGGTGCGACAATTATAAACAGGCGACAGAGGTGGATATGGGTAAACACTTGCAGAAGTGGGATTATAAGCATGGTTATACGGTGTGGAGCTTCCATGGCGAGTCTGGCGGACGACGGAGAGAGGAGGTGTCCGTCAGTGCACGGATGAGTACGGAACCGGGATTGAAGACATGGTGCAAGACTTTGACGATGCGCGGGATGAGGACGATGAGATGGAGGAATCTGCGAAGGCCTTCTATGAGATGTTGGAGTCTTCGAAACGTCCGCTGCACGCTCACACTGAGCTTTGTCAGCTCGATGCCATCGCACAGTTGATGGCTTTTAAGGCACAATTCAACTTGCGCACAGATTGTTACAATGCGATCACTACCCTAATTGGGCGGTTTCTACCAAAAGATCATGTTATGCTTGCAAAGCTGTACCAATCGGATAAAATCCTCAAGGTACTTAAGATGCCCTATGAGCAAATACATGCTTGTGAAAATGGATGTGCTTTATTTAGGAAAGAGTATGCGGACGAAGACTATTGTCCCAAATTCAAGTCATCCAGGTATGTTGTGGTAGACAATGGTCAAGGTGAGAAGACGCATACCAAAATACCCATAAATGTTCTTCGGTATCTTCCAGTGATACCAAGAATTCAACGCCTTTACATGATGGAAGAGACAGCCAGACAGATGACATGGCACAAACATGGGAAGAGAACAGAATTTGATGCAGATGGGAAGCCGATGTTGACTCACCCATCGGATGGTTCAGCATGGAAGCACTTTGATGAAAAACATTCGGAAAAAGATAAGGAGCCAAGGCATTGCCGAATCATCGTCGGCACAGATGGGTTCAATCCTTTCGGTCTGATGGCAGCCTCATACAGTTGTTGGCCTGTATTTGTCATGCCACTCAATCTCCCCCCCTCAGAGATTATGAAAAGGAAGAACATTTTCCTGACGTTGATAATACCAGGGCCCAAATATCCGGGGAAGAATATGGATGTGTACATGCAACCGCTTAAGGAGGAATTGCAACAATCTTGGGACGAAGGGTTCAAGACATACGATGCAGCTAGCAAAAAGACCTTCAAAATGCATGTTTGGTACCAGTACTCGATGCATGACTTGCCGGCGTATGCACTTTTCGCTGGCTTCTGTGTTCATGGAAAGTTCGGGTGCCCAACATGCAAGGCTGCTCTTTAGTTTCATTGGCTGAAGGCGGGTGGCAAGTATTCCTGCTTCGACTTGCATAGACAGTTTCTGCCTCCTAAGCATCCTTTTAGAAAAGACAAGAAGAACTTCATCAAAGGCAAAGTTGTCAAAAACCTGGCAGCACCTACGATTACGGGCGAACATGTCTTGGCACAGTTGAACTCTCTCGAGCCTGATCCAGAACGTCCCGGGTATTTTAAGGGATATAATTCGGAACACGCCTGGACTCACAAGACATGCTTCTGGGATCTCCCCTACTTCCAAGACCTCGAACTTCCACACAATATTGACGTGATGCACACTGAAAAAAATATCGGCAAGGCCCTGTTTGGTACATTTTTCGGCATAGATGGGAAGTCAAAGGATAATCCTAAAGCTAGAGTCGACCAGGAGACTCTATGTGATAGACCCTCACAGAACATGCGACAACCGAAAGGAAAGAAGAATTGGTCCGGCAGACGGCAAAGCACCCCTTTGCCGAAGAAATAGCTGACGGGTGCTTTGCCGTGCGTGGGGAGACGGCAAAGTCCTTTGCCGTCCGCCATATAGGTGTTTGCCGTCCGCCGAGGCAGATGGCAAATAGGTGAATTCCAGTAGTGTATAGGCTATCCCGCCCCGATGCTTTGTTCCATTCGAGTCACCTAGGACCCGAGTTCCGGGTATTGTGTCTCTTGACGAGCGTGCCTAACCGCGTGTGGGATGCTGGGTCCCCTTTTCTTACCTACCTAGGTCCAAACAATTCTAGTGGTGGCCCAAGATGATTTACCATTTGAACCCGTGTGTGTGACTAGTCTGCAGCCAGAAGTTTTCAAAACAACCCGGACCAGTGGGGGCAGTGTTTCCCGTTGGTCCAACCTGACCGGCTGAGGACCCGGGCTTAGTTGAGCAGATACGGATAATCCAAACCTGGAGTCATACGATAGAGACCATATCGAGAGCGCGACCGGCTCTTGAGCTGGATGTTGACTCACCGGGGGCCACTCGGAATTGTGCGCTGTTAGTTAGAGGGATTATGTCGTCCGGATCTCTCGGAACAACTCTTCAATGAGTGTCTTTAATGGGCCCGACTGAGAGAGCCGGCATACATGCGGATCTTATAATGGGAAGTTGGTACACCCCTGCAGGGTTAAATATTTTCGAGAAGCCGTGTACACGGTTATGGACGACTTGAGACCTACTTGATCAACGTGTGTGTGCCTTGACTACTTCTTCGTCGGGATACGAAGGGGAGGACAAGGATAGGATAGGTGTTATGTTTGCGTAAGTAGCTGATAGCAAGACTTGTTGTAGGCAATTCCTCAACTAATGCTTGGTTCTTACCTAACTCTAAAATAGACCGTTAGCTACTCATATATTGCTAGTGCGTCTGCAACCTCACCACTACCCCCATCTTACTGTGAGAAGTTAGTTACAAGACTTGTTGATATAGCTCACCCCTTCTTTTCTCTTTTACGCATGTTATGCAAACCATCGTGGACTTCAGTTGAGCTCGACGACCCCTCTTCTGGACGCCTTCGCGGAGACTCGACGACGACTAGTTAGGTGGATCCCGGCGGAGAGCCTGGACCCGTGTGGTTATGGGAATGGTGTGTTTTACCTTTGCCAATAGGCATATGATTGTAGGCTGTACTCATACATGTATCTTCCGCTGATGTATTGTATTAAGGCAATTGTATGTCGATTGTATGACATGTTGTATACTTGTAGCTGTAATGTTGTGATATCATGCTGGAAATCTAGGGCATATGGCTTTGTCATATGTCGCGGTGGGACCGATATGTGCTTCGTCCCCGTATCTGGATGGAAACATCTAGATCTGGAACAGTACTGCATAGCGAGCCTTACATCTGTTATATCCTTTTTTTTGTCGATTGCCGTACATTGAAATGTACTGACCCATTGTCGAGCTGTAACCTTTGGTGTTGCAGGATTGTATATGACGAGTAAGAGATGCGTTGTAGGGTTACGATGTCTATACTCAACTATGTCGGTGGAGTTGATGGACACCACATAGCTCTTTGTTATTTTTCCGTTGTATTCTATTTGTAAGCTAGCTTTGAGATATGTAGGTATGCTCTATTGTAATACTAGATCTTCGATGTAATATTTATGACATGTGGTTTATTCTTGATATTATATCATGTACTGTGTGTGCTAGCTATTGATCCAGGGACTAGAACATAATTCACAGAGACTTCGATTCTTAGTGAATTGGTTCGTTACAGATGGTATCAGAGCCCATGTTGACTGTAGGTCATGACCCTAGAAAATGGATAGGAGAAGCCATAGAAACAAAATTACTTTATCACTCTTTCGTTATTTACTCTCTCCACTAGTATCTCTCCTCTATTATTCCTCTCCTAAACTCCTTCTCTTGTTTTAATGTAAATGACCATCCTAGTTGCTTATGCCCCTGAAGACATGACTTTTGATCAACCTTGTGGATCAATTGAAGTTACTATAACCAGAAATTGGAGGAGTATCCTATGGTGTTCAATAAGGACTAGTGTTTACACTACGAGAGGATCTTTAAGATCAGCTTAGGTGAGAAGGATGAAGCTTAGATTCAGACCACTACTTTTATGTGAAGTTAGATAAACGTTGTGCGCATAGTATGATGAGATCATATGTCTTGTACATATGGAATTACTCTAGGTTTGCTTGTGTGGTGTGTCTTTTGAGTGATTTATTGATTGTTGTTATGTGTTGTGCTTTGCGTTCTTGGTGACCAAAATAAATATACGTTGCCTTAGACCCCATCTATTTAGTATGCTTCAAGACTGAAGGAGAGGCAACCATAAGAAGAATATGAAGATAAGTGACTCGACGATGCGAAGATTGCTTCAACAATGCGAAACTAAAGCTACCGACATTGAATACTTGAAGACCTGGAAGATTCAACGTTTCTACCATTAGATCGTTTCCGTGAGCTGTCATCTCTTGTGTTGTACTAGCAGCTACACATCATACTTATTTTCAAAACTAGTGTGATGTTTGTATGGGTATCTCTCTCTATCTCTCTCTCTCTCTACATTCTATTCCCCCTCAACTCAATCCCTACATTGAAGGAGATACTACAATGGCTGCTAATGTCAAGACTGGAATAAAGATGGATGCAGCCTAATGCCGAGTTCAAGTTAACCCCATGTGCCAGGATCTTACAACAAGCAAGCAAAATATTGTTGAAGGAAGAACCCTGGGGGAAGTTGTAGTTCAATAATACACGTTTTATAGTAGTATGCGTAAACCTGAGAGTTGTGAAGAAACAGTAGATGTTTTATTTTGGCTTCCAGAACCATGGATATATCCGAACCCAGTTCATGAACAAGGAGAACTTCTGCGATACTTCTGAGGATGTCCGAGTGTTAGATTGCGAGATTCACTAAACCATATACAAGGTAATGATTTGGGTGTGGAATGGATTGGCCCCCATGACGACTACTCTTATTATTCGCTCTTGCTATGTGGCATGGTAAATCTTGAGTTAATTTCCTATGATAGAGAGACGGCGATGTTAAGCATTAACCATAGAATGGTACGATGTTTGACCCCTATAGAAGATTATCGTTAATAATCGTATGTTATACAGTGAGAAAGCCAAAACCCAATTTTATGCAGGAAACCCTCTTGTTGACTACCATGAGAGCTTCGATATTTTAGTATTGGCACTTGACCTGTTGATACATCCCAAATGTATCTACAATTTCTGCTTGCTCCATGCATGTTTTGTCTGATATTCCTATGATCTAGATACACTTTCATACACTTTTGATCATATTTGGACTAACTTATTAACTCATTGCACCCTAGTGCCAGTTTCTGTTTTGTGCTGTTTTTATATTCAGGTTTCCCCCATATTAAAAGTTCTCCAAAAAATTCGGGAAGCACATGGGTGGGGCCAGAGGGCTGATACGTCCAAAATGCATCACTATTTTATATAGTAATTCTTTCTTATTCATTGATATATTTCATGATATGATGCTATTCTTATGTTGTTTTGGCCTATTTTACACAGTTTGCAACTTTCCAGTGCCGAAGCTATTTTCCACAGTGCAGACGCAGGATTCAGCGGTAAAAAGTGGACGCTGAGTTGCTGAAGAAGAATACCTCCAAATTACCTGAAAATCGACGGAGGCTATTTGCCAGAAGGATCACGAAGACACGCAAAAGAGCGACCAGAGGGGGGCCACAGGGTGCCCAGGCGGCCACCTGGCGCGGCCCCCACCCTGCTATTGAGTTTTGTTGGAGAAATATTATTGTGTACAGATTGTTTATCATCTATTTATCCCCACTGATCATGATCTCTTTTATGTCTTGTGAGTAGTTACTTTAGTTCTTGAGGACATGGGAGAAGTCTAGTTGTTAGTAGTCATATGATGTTGAAGTAATATGTGTTGGTTGATATTTAAGTTGTGTTGTTATTTTCCTAGTGGTGTTGTGTGAGTCGAACACTCAACACTTCGCCTTATCAAGGACCTAGGGGAATACATTGTGTACAAAGAATGCTTACGGTGGGTTGCCGGAGTGACATAAACCTAAACCCCAGTTTGCACGCTTTTGCACAAGGGAACAATGGATCACCGATCGTATTGCTATGGTTAGGCTTTTGCCTTAATTACTATCTTGTATTTGCGGATGCTTGCAAGGTGTTTAACCATAAGAGTGCACTTATCTTAGTCTAGAGGGTGTACTAGCATAGATCCACCCACTCAACACTTATCAACACAGCACATAGTACCGATACGTAATATGGCGAAAGCACATGACTACCTCTCCCGTGTGTCCTCAAGAACACTTTAGCCTTTATAAGTTCAGTTGATAGGCCTCTCCTTTGCTCAGAAAGGATTGGGCCACTCATTACTCTCAAGTGCCTTTTACTTTGCTCGTTTTACTTTCATGTTGCTTATACCAAGAAAACCCCTAAAAAGTTATCTTTCAGTGCTTGCAGTTATCTCTTTGCCAAAGTCACTTACTATTACCTTCTGCTCCTCGTTGGGTTCGACAGTCTTACTTATCAAAAACGCTGCAATAGATCCCTGACGGTTGTGGGTCATCAAGTACCGTTTTCTGGCGCCGTTGCCGGGGAGCGTAGCGCTATTAGTAAGTGAAGCTGGTAAGGAAGTTTTTATATTTCTTTTTTTAGTTTTGCTGTTGCTGTTTTTCTCCTTATGGACACCCCTACTCTTGGATCATTGTTCTTGGGGAGCCGCCCCACTACTAAGGTAGTCACTCCTGACCCTGCTGAAATTGTGCCTTATAAGATACCATCAGGTATCATCGATTATGTCTTAGCTAATCGCTATGCAGGAGACAGACATCCAGGTGAACACTTGCTATATTTATCACGATTATGTTCATTATTCAAGCTTGCAGGTGTGTCACTGGAGTTCGTTATGAAGAAATTATTCTCCATATCGCTTACGAACAAATCTTCAGATTGGTATAAGCTCCTCGATAACTCACATTCTCTTAATTGGGAAGAGCTTATGTCTCTCTTTTATACAAAGTTTTACCCTCTTCATGAAGTTCATCGAGACAGGAATTACATCTATAACTTTAGGTCTCGCGACGGAGAGAGCATCGCTCAAGCTTGGGGGAGGATTAAATCCCTAATGTTCAAATGTCCTATCCATAAGCTCCCCGAAGATATTATACTTGCAATTTTTTATGCCAGGCTTTCTCGTCAGGATAAGGAAATGTTGGATGCCTCCTCTAGCGGGTTATTTCAGACAAAGAGCGTTGAAGAAAGATGGGATCTCATTGAAAGGATCTAGAAGAATACTGAAGACTGGGAAATTGATAAAGGTATTGAACCTGCTATAAATTATGAGCATGATTATATTGAGAGCTATGTGAAAACTGATTATTTTAATACCTTTTGCTCTAAGATTGGTCAGGATTCCCATCTAATGATTGATTTTTGTAAGAACTGTGCCTCTCATGTTGATTCTTCTAAGATGAAGAAGGATTAGTACCATAAGCCTTTCAAAGAAGTGCCTATTGATATTCACGTTGTTGATCCTATTTTGCCTGCAGTTATATATGAACAGCCCCCTTTTCCTTCAAGGATAAGGGAGCACTCTTTTGTGACAAGCATAATAAATAAAAGTGAGAGGAGAACAGGCGAACCTGAGGACCAGATCAGAGTCGATCCTCAAGTTGCTATGGTTAAAGATTTAGTTACTAATGATGTTTCACATTCTATTATAAATTGTTGTGCTGTTTCAACTAATATTGTCACAGCCAAGAATAAAAGACCAATTTCAGGTACACCAGTTGTATCTGTTAAAATAGGAGATCACAATTATTACGGGCTATGCGATCTGGGATCAAGTGCTAGTGCGATTCCTTATTCGCTTTATCAAGAGATCATGGGTGAGATTTCACCCTGTGAACTCGAAGAGATTGATGCTAATATTCATCATGCAAAAAAAGCTACTATCTCTCCTATTGGGATTGTGAGAGATGTTGAAGTCCTATGCGGAAAGGTAAAGTATCCTACCGACTTTCTCGTACTTGGTTCAGTGCAGGATAGTTTTTGTCCTATTATTTTTGGTAGACCTTTTCTCAGAACTTGTGGAGCTATTATAGATTGCAAGAAAGGTAAAGTTTTTGTTGAATTCAATGGTGAGCCATATGAATTTAACTTTTCTAGGATCTCTATGCAGCCTCGTGGTACTGAATTACCTAATGATGATAAAATTACTGAAAGTATTGCTTCTATTGCTATTCCCCCTAATGATCCTTTGCAGCAATACATGGAGGACCACGAGAATGATACTCATATGCAGGAAAGAAATGAAATTGATGAAATCTTCTTGAGACAACCTGCTATCCTGAAGCACAACCTTCCGGTTGAACCTTTAGGAATTCTATCCAAACCAAAAGAAGACCCGGTGTTTGATCTCAAACCTTTTCCCGATACGGTCAAGTATGCTTATTTAGATGAAAAGAAAGTATATCATGTTATTATCAACTCTAACCTTTCAGGATATGAAGAAGAGCGATTATTGGAGATACTTCGTAAACACCGTGGTGCAATTGCCTATACCCTTGACGACCTTAAGCGAATTAGTCCATCTATCTGTCAACATACTATCAACCTCAAGCCCGATGCTAAACCTGTTGTTGACCATCAACGACGGTTGAACCCAAAGATATTATCTAGCCGCAGGTATTATCTACCCCATAGCTGATAGTAAGTGGGTAAGTCCAGTTCATTGTGTTCCTAAGAAAGGAGGGACAACCGTAGTCCCTAATGATAAGAATGAACTAATACCTCAGAGAATTATTATTGGATATAGAATGTGTATTGATTACAGGAAGTTGAACAAGGCAACTAGGAAGGACCACTACCCACTGCCCTTTATCGATAAGATGCTTGAGAGGCTGTCCAAAAACACCCACTTTTGCTATCTTGACGGGTATTCAGGCTTCTCTCAAATTCATGTTAACACTGCCGATCAAGAGAAGACCACTTTCACTTGTCCTTATGGTACTTATGCTTATAGGCGTATGCCTTTTGGTTTATGCAATGCCCCTGCTACTTTTCAGAGATGTATGTCTGCAATATTTCATGGTTTCTGTGAGGAGATTGTGGAAGTCTGCATGGACGATTTCTCCGTCTATGGAACTTCCTTTGACCACTGTCTCCACAATCTTAATAAAGTTTTGCAGAGATGCGAGGATACAAACTTAGTTCTAAACTGGGAAAAGTGCCACTTCATGGTTAACGAAGGGATCGTGCTTGGCCACAAGATTTCCGAGAGGGGAATTGAAGTGGACAAGGCGAAGATTGAAGCTATCGAAAGGATGCCCTATCCAAGGGATATTAAAGGTATTCGTAGTTTTCTCGGTCATGATGGTTTCTATAGAAGATTTATTAAAAACTTTTCTAAAACCTCGAGACCCCTCACTAATCTTCTCCAGAAGGATGTTCCTTTTGTATTTGATGAAGATTGTAAGGAGGCTTTCGAAGTTCTTAAGAAAGCTTTAATAACCGCTCCTATAGTACAACCGCCTGACTGGAGTTTTCCCTTTGAAATTATGTGTGATGCTAATGATTTTTCTGTTGGAGCTGTTTTAGGACAAAGGGTTGATAAAAAAATTGAATGTTATATATTATGCTAGTAAAACCCTTGATAGTGCTCAAAAGAACTATGGTACTAGTGAGAAGGAATTCTTAGCAGTAGTGTTTGCTTGTGATAAGTTTAGGTAGTATATTGTTGATTCTAAAGTTATTATTCATACTGACCATGCTACCATTAAGTATCTTATGACGAAGAAGGATGCCAAGCCAAGACTCATCAGATGGGTACTCCTCCTTCAAGAATTTGATTTGCAGATTGTTGATAGAAAAGGAGCAGACAACCCTGTAGCGGACAATCTTTCAAGGATGGAAGATATACGGCATGATCCCATCCTAGTCAACGACAGTTTTACAGACGAACAACTTGCCGTTGTTAAAGTGCAATCTCTTTCCGATCCTTGGTTCGCAGATTATGCTAATTTTATCGTTGCAAAGTATTTGCCTCCAGGTTTAACATTTCAGCAAAGGAAGAAGTTCTTCCATGATTTGAGGCATTACTTTTGGGATGACCCACATCTTTTCAAAGAAGGTCCAGACGGGATCGTGAGAAGATGCATACCGGAACACGAGCAGAAGGACATTCTCAAGCAATGTCACGATAGTCCCTATGGAGGACATCACGCCGGTGAGAGAACCGCACATAAGGTTCTCCAATCAGGTTTTTATTGGCCTACTCTCTTTAAAGATGTTAGAAATTATGTTTTAGCCTCTGATAAATGTTAGAGAGTTGGTAATATTAGTAGAAGGAATGAGATGCCTATGAATTACTCACTAGTGATTGAGCCTTTTGATTGCTGGGGTTTTGATTTTATGGGTCCTTTTCCTTTTTCGCACAAGTACACTCACATATTAGTTGTTGTTGATTATGTCACCAAGTGGGTTGAAGCAATCCCCACTGAGAGTGCTGATCACAAAACATCTTTGAAAATGCTCAAAGATGTAATTTTCCCTAGGTTTGGTGTACCTAGGTATCTCATGACTGATGGAGGATCACACTTCACGCATGGAGCTTTTAGAAAAGCTTTAGCCAAGTACGATGTCAATCATAGAATTGCTTCACCGTACCATCCTCAAACTAGTGGGCAAGTCGAGCTCACCAATATAGAGATCAAGTTGATCTTGCAAAAGACAGTTAATAGAAATAGGAAGGACTGGTCAAATAAGTTAGGAGATGCTTTGTGGGCGTATAGAACTACTTACAAAAACCCCATGTGCATGTCTCCCAATAAAATGGTCTATGGCAAGGCTTGCCATTTGGCATTAGAATTAGAGCACAAAGCTTTCTGGGCTGTTAGAGAGATTAATGCTGACCCAAAGTTAGCTAGTGAACAGCGTCTCATGAACTTGACTTCTCTAGATGAGTGGAGAAGTGAAGCTTACGAGAGCGCTAAAATGTTCAAGGAAAAGGTAAAGAAGTGGCATGACAGGAGGATTCTGAAACGTGAATTTAATGTTAGTGATCAAGTTTTATTGTTTAGATCCCGTTTCAGGTTTTCTCCAGGTAAAGTACTTTCCAGGTGGGAAGGGTCATTTCATATCGAAGAAGTCTACCGGTCTGGTGCAATCAAGATTAACAATTTTGAAGGCACCAAACCTCAAGTTGTGAATGGGCAAAGACTCAAGCATTACATGGCGGGAGATCCCGTCAATGTTGATGTAAATATAATACGCACAACAAGTCATGAAGAACATGTTGCAGCCCTGTTTCAGACACCGACAGAAGCAGAATAAGAAAAGGTATGTATTACGGTAAGGAAACATCGCGAACCGCCATAAAAGTTCCATATTATGAGTTTTTGCAAAATTAGGAAAATTCGAGGCCTAAGTGGAGCCGGAGAGGAGCTCCAGGGGGCCCAAGCGCCCCCCTGGCGCGGCCTACCTCCTGGCCGCGCCGGGAGGCCCCCTGGGCACCCAGGAGTCCGTCTCTGACCCCACTTTGGCTCGTTACCTTCCTTTTGTTGCAGAAATTTTTGCTATATATTTGCCCGGATCGTTCCGGCAACGTATCTCTTCAATCTGTTTCTGCCAGGAAATCTTTTAGCTAGCCCTAGGTGCCATGGCTTCCCCAAGTTCCCCCAAGGACAAGTTCATCGTCAACGTCATCAACCCTTACCTCACTGAGGTGGACAAGCACCCCCAGGTCGTTCGTGTGGAGGACGGTGTTCTCCACAAGGAAGATCTGAAGGGACCAGTCATGGAGGGGAGCACCGAGGAGCGGCTGAAGGAGATGGAACATGAGGTCTTCAAGTTCAAGAAGATGGTGGAGCGTGGTGTTGAAGCCAACTTCGACATGAGGAACGAGATCGAGGCTTCCCATAAGAAATAGATGAAGGAGATGTGGTCAAGTTTGTCCGCACTAGAAGAAAAAGTTTACGGGCTCCAAGCACAAATCTATGATCTGCACAACCAGAACTGTGAGTACGAACTAAAGTTTCTGCGCATGTGTTTAGGTTTTGAGTGCAGGATCCTGGAGACGGGAATGTCCTTCGAGACTGGAGAGGAGCTACCATGGAAGCGCTTCGCCAAGGAGTACCTGACTGAGAAGAATAAGAATGAGGAGTAAATCTCCTCGGGTAATGGCATCCCCTCAGCTTGTTCCACGCTTGGGGGAGTGCCCGGTATCTTTATCTTTATCTTTGTCTTTAGGAGTCAAGTAGAGTCGTATCATGTTTAGGGAAGTTATTATATGAAATAGGTGTTTGCTTCGAGGTCTATCACTCCGTCTGTGGAGAGATTGTATCCGTGAGTGTGGAGTCGTCTATAATGGAATATTAATGAGAAGTCTATTAGTTTCTTCGCTGCACTTTGTATTCTCTTCGTGCAATCGGCCTCATATGACGATTCTTATGGGGAGTATTGACCTTATATCAGGTATGGCTTTGAAAACTTTATTTAATTTTGGCAAACATAGCTTTGGTCATGACAACATGCATGTTTTCTCAAGTAGCGACATAGCCAAAACCTTTATGTTATTATGCTTGAAGTGTTATGTTGACAAGGAAGACAACTTGATGTGTTATGCTTACCTTAATGTTTATGCCTTATATGTTTTTCATCTAAATTAGCATCAATTGTCTGTTCTCTCAAAGCCTTTGCTAGCCAAACTCTTTTCCAAGTAGATTTCTGCTTGTGCATCCATACCCTGAAACCAATACCTTCCATGTGAGTCCACCATACCTTCCTATTCGTGGTATTCCCCTACCACTCCTATAAGTATAGAATTTATGTGTTATCCTTAAATGTTCAAAATCTTCTGTTTTGTGCCTCTTGTTTAGCTCATGAGGAAGTAGTAGGTAATTCATGATCTTCTTAAGTTGGACAAGTTTTACCCCGGGATTGCATGTCTAATCTGCAAACCCATATTACGAGGAGGAACTGGCATGGGTGCGCCCAGCTTGAAAGATAATATAACAAACAAACCCTCCTTCACGCTTGGTCTATGAGAAATCAGAAACTTTGGCAGTGATAAAAAAAAGGAGATTAAGGGGATGTGATCGTCCCCACTTGGGAGCCGTTCCTCAAAACTTGTCCATCATGAGAAGTAATTGAGCTATCTATTAGCATTCGTTAACAAACTATGCACCGCCCCAAAATCTATTTTTATTCTGTTTGATTTAAGGATAGCACATGAGTTTTCCCTGCTTGCCCTTAACAAGGCCTTTCATCCACCTTCATGTTGAGTCAGTTGTCCCACTTCCTTCTTTTCCCGAAGAGAACGGACATTTGATGTTGATGAGGATTCATCCTTATAAAGCTGCATTAATTTTGCCATTCCATATCCTTGTTGACATTATCTTTTGATAAGTAAGTTGTTTGTGAAAGCTTTTGCCAAGCAAGCATCTTCCTTTGTGTTAGCATTTACACTTCATGACTAATAACATGTTCTTTCAAAAGCTTCAAATTGTTTCATTAAAAAGAAAGAGAAACAGTAAAAGTTATTAGTTGTCCTTTGACCAAGGATATGTTTGCCATAATTTGATAAGTTTCCTCAGCCCTACTTTTGATTATAATTGTTATTACTTTCTCATAAGGGCCTTATGAGTTGAGGTTGCTGTTGAGGATGCTTGAGTTTGATGAAGGAACCTTGATGCTTCTTGTCCGTATTCTATTTATCGATAATTCACTCTCTAAACTTGTGGACAGGTTTACCGAGCTCAGTATTCGCTTGGGGACAAGCGAGGTCTAAGCTTGGGGGAGTTGATACGTCCAAAATGCATCACTATTTTATATAGTAATTCTTTCTTATTCATTGATATATTTCTTGATATGATGCTATTCTTATGTTGTTTTGGCCTATTTTACACAGTTTGCAACTTTCCGGTGCCGAAGCAGCGGACGCAGGATTCAGCGGTAAAAAGTGGACGCTGAGTTGCTCAAGAAGAATACCTCCAAATTACCTGAAAATCGACAGAGGCTATTTTCCAGAAGGATCATGAAGACACGCAAAAGAGCGACCAGAGGGGGGCCACAGGGTGCCCAGGCGGCCACCTGGCACGGCCCCCACCCTGGCCGCGAGGGCGCCTAGGCCCCTGGGACCACTGTCGGCTCCCCCCTTTGGCCTATATATCGCTCCTATATCAGAAACCCTAAAACAGGGGGTGTTTACGGAGTTCCACCGCCGCTCCGTGGCGGAAACCTACAGAGAAGAAGAGCCATCTCTGGCGGGCAGATTCCGCCGGGGAGATCACCTCGCGGAAGGGGAGATCGTCACCATCGTCATCACCATCGTCACGGGCATCATCGAGATCATCATCAACATCATCCCCATCATCATCACCATCTCCACCTCCATCCAATCTCATCTCACAATTGCAACTCGTGTTGTAATCCGTACTCTCTATCCTCTCTACTCTATCGGTGTTGATTACTACTTTGTGGTCAATGCTATTGATTTTTGTTGGAGAAATATTATTGTGTCCAGATTGTTTATCATCTATTTATCCCCACTGATCATGATCTCTTTTATGTCTTGTGAGTAGTTACTTTAGTTCTTGAGGACATGGGAGAAGTCTAGTTGTTAGTAGTCATATGATGTTGAAGTAATATGTGTTGGTTGATATTTAAGTTGTGTTGTTATTTTCCTAGTGGTGTTGTGTGAGTCGAACACTCAACACTTCTCCTTATCAAGGACCTAGGGGAATACATTGTGTACAAAGAATGCTTACGGTGGTTTGCCAGAGTGACAGAAACCTAAACGCCAGTTTGCACGCTTTTGCACAAGGGAACAATGGATCACCGATCGTATTGCTATGGTTAGGCTTTTGCCTTAATTACTATCTTGTATTTGCGGATGCTTGCAAGGTGTTTAACCATAAGAGTGCACTTATCTTAGTCTAGAGGGTGTGCTAGCATAGATCCACCCACTCAACACTTATCAACACAGCACATAGTACCGATATGTAATATGGCGAAAGCACATGACTACCTCTCCCGTGTGTCCTCAAGAACACTTTAGCCTTTATAAGTTCAGTTGCTAGGCCTCTCCTTTGCTCAGAAAGGATTGGGCAACTCATTACTCTCAAGTGTCTTTTACTTTGCTCGTTTTACTTTCCTGGTTCTTATACCAAGAAAACCCCTAAAAAGTTATCTTTTAGTGCTTGCAGTTATCTCCTTGCCAAAGTCACTTGCTATTACCTTCTGCTCCTCGTTGGGTTCGACACTCTTACTTATCGAAAACGCTGCAATAGATCACTTACGGTTGTCGGTCATCAAGGGCCACCACTAGGGGCCCAGGCGCCCTGATGGCGTGCCCTAGGGCTTGGTCGCACCAAGGGGGTGCCTGGACCCCTGGTGGCCCCCATGGCTGCCCCCTTCGCCTATTTATTCTCTGTGACGGGATTCTTCCAAAGACATAACCCTTTTTTGCAATCTTGCCTCTATTCCATCGCCGCCGCGCTTCCAAGATCGGGAGCGCTAGCAGACCTCTTCCCGGCACCCTGCCGGAGGGAGGATTGACCTCTGGGAGCTTCCCCTCCACCATGGATGCTTCCCGGATGATTCGTGAGTAGTCTACCTTGGACCATGGTTCCATGATCAGTAGTTACGTGATGTTCTCCTCCCCTCTTTGTTCTTCATGGATTAGACCTCGTGAGCTGCCCTACATGATCGAGGCACATATGTAATTCTTTCTACTGTTGCTATACTGAGTTTGCTGGGATCTGATGTATTATGAGACTATGTTCAGTTTGTGATAGAGTAATATATTTGGTTCTTATCTCTTATATTTTTGTTCCTAAGTAATTCTTGCATGTTCTCCGTTGTTTATTTATTTGGCCAAGTAGTAGGTAGTGACCCTAAGAGGGAACGTTATGCTCGATTGTGGGTTCATGCCCCCCGATGACACACTTGAGTGATAGAAACATGAGTCTAGGGGATGTGTTGTTGCCACAAGGGGGAAAACAACGGTGCTTGTAACCGCGGTTGCAAGGATTGTTTCCTTTACGCAAAGTGCTTTTTAATGCAGTTTTTTGTTGCTTTGGGTTTACACATTGGGTGGGGCTCGCAACTTAATACCAGCGAGATGTTCTGGATAGATGTCTCAAGGTGGATGATTAGTAGTAGATGCAGTTGGATTTCGGTCTACTTATTTTGGTGTACCGCCCATGCTTTTGAGCCTCTTCCTTTCTTTGTAGCATAGTTAGCATTGCAGTTCGTTTTTAATCCTGTCAGTTGCCCAGATGTGATTTGTTAACCTCGTATAGCAGTTTTATCATCTTTTGGGAGAGAGACATCACTGGTGAACATCACGGGACCCCAGTCCATATTCTCATCACTGTTTACACGCTCATTTAGTTTCATGTTTTTACTTTCAGCTGCTATCACCATTATCATTATCCCTTGTGTTTGATCCTTTGTGAACAACAAGACCAGAGAGATTGACAACCTCTCTGAACTTCGTTGGGAGCAAACTTATTTGTGTCGTGTGCATGTCCACGTCAATTGCGTCGTTGACACCTACTTCTCACTTCCGGAATACTACGAGAGACAAACCCTATCCTCTACATAGGGGAAATTTGATTCTATCCTACATCTCACCTTCTACTTGGGGTAACGAACGAAGGGCGAGAAGTCATTATCACTTCCACGCCATCAAGCAAATTTCTGGCGCCGTTGCTGGGGATTCCGAGTGCGACAAGATAGGGGAGGTGCACTATCTTTTACCTTTTCTTTTTAGTCTTGCTAGTTTACCTTTCAGTTTTTATCTTAGTGTCCTATATCGAAAATCACAAAAAAAATTGTCTGCCACACTTGCTACTGATATGGGTTCCACTGAAAACACCAAGTTGTGTGACTTCACTAGTCACAACAACAATGACTTTATCTGCACTCCTATTTCCACACCTGCCACTTCAGCTACCCCTTATGAAATTAAACCTGCTTTGCTAAACCTTGTTATGAGAGATCAATTCTCTGGTGCTGGAGATGATGCTTCTTTACACTTGAATAATTTTGTTGAGCTATGTGATATGCAAAAGTATAAAGAAGTATAAGGTGATGTTGTTAAGATTAAGCTTTTTTCCTTTCTCTTTAAGGGGAGAAGCTAAAATCTGGTTTCAATCTTTGCCTTGGAATAGCATATATTCTTGGGATAATTGCAAAGATGCTTTTATTGGGAAGTACTACCCACCTTCTAAAATTATCCAATTGAGGAACAATATTATGAATTTTAAGAAATTGGATAATGAACATGTTGCCCAAGCTTGGGAACGAATGAAATCTCTTGTTAAGAAATGCCCTACACATGGTTTGACTACTTGGATGGTTATCCAGAATTTTTATGCAAGCTTGAACTTTACCTCGCAGAACCTGTTAGATTCGGCCGCGGGAGGAACTTTTATGTCAACTACACTTGGTGCTGCCACAAAACTCCTAGATGAGATGATGACCAACTATTCCCAATGGCACACCAAACGCGCTCCAACAGGTAGGAAGGTAAACTCTATCGAGGAGATTACCTCCCTAAATGAAAAAGTTGACTTGATTATGTCTCTACTTACCAAGAAACCCTCTATTGATCCTCATGATGTTCCTTTAAATTCTTTGGTTGCTCAGGAACAAGTAGATGTGAACTTTATTGCTAGAAACAACTTCAACAATAATGCTTATAGGGGTAATTTTGCTAGCAATCCTAGACTGTTTCCATCCAACTATGGGAACAACAACACTTATCCTGGCAAGAACTCCTATAATCCAACTTACAAGGAAAGAGACTTACCTAGCTATGAGAAACTGATAGAAATAGAGAAGGATACTAAGAATTATATGCACACCTAGTTTGAACAAAACAAAGCCTTCTCTATACTACTAGGTGAGCACACTTCCACTCTTCAAAACATTAGTAAGCAACTTGAAAGCCTGAACAGTGAAATCTCTAATCTCCAAACTAGAATAACCACCATTGAAACCTATGTTTCAAACATGTCTCACACCCAATAAACTTTGATAAATCAGATGGCGGCCAAACCAGAAGTTGTCCCCATGGAACAGGATAGAATTAAGAGCCTTCCTACACACCACACTATTGCTACTATCCAAATTGTTGAGGACACCCAAACTATTAGCACCCAACACACTCCTAGTCCCATTGGACCTATTATGGTGATGCTACTACCTCAACCATAGAAGAAGAAACCCCTATGAACATAGAGGGTTTCAAACATGAGAGCCTAGATGACACCACTACCACCTTTGATAGTAGTGACATTGATTTTGATAGTTTTACCCTTTCAGAAGTTATTAGCTTGCTACACAAAATGTCTAGAGACCCCCACACTAGCACACTGAATCTTGCCTTCACGGAGCATATCACTAATGCTCTCATCAAAGCTAGGGAGGAGAAGCTTAGAATAGAATGCTCCATACCTAGGAAGCTAGATGATGGTTGGGATCCTATGATAAAAATTAAATTGAATAACTTCTCTTGCTATGCTTTATGTGATGTTGGAGCTAGTACCTCCGTTATGCCCAAAAGAATGTATGATATGTTTGAACTGAAGCCCTTTGAGCCTTGTTCTTTTGGTGTTCATCTCGTTGATTCTTCCGTAAAGAAACCTTTGGGGAAGATCGACGATGTTCTTATCATTGTCAATGACAATTATGTTCCCGTTGATTTTACTATTATGGATATAGGTGTGAACCTTTATGTCCAATTATTTTGGGACGTCCTTTTCTTCGCACCGTAGCTGCTGTTATTGACATGAAAGAGGGGAATATAAAATTTCAATTCCCTCTCAAAAATGGGATGGAACACTTCCCTAGAAAGAAGATTAAGTTAACTTTTGAGTCCGTTACACGGGCTTGCTATTCTCTTTCTGTTGATAAAACTTGATCTTTTCTCTTCTTGCCTAGCATAAAGGCGTAAAAGAAAGCGCTTGTTGGGAGGCAACCCAAGATGTTTTTACTTATGTTTTCAGTGGTCTTGATGATTGTTACTACTGTAGCAACATCATTGTATCTTTATTTTCAAGCTTTGTGCCAAGTTTAGCCTCCGATTGCAAGAAAGTTCAAAAGTTGTGACATGTTGTCCAGAAAACAGATTATGTCCTTGGACGGAAAATTTCACGATAAATAACCAGATCATCTTTTTGATCTGAATTTTTTTGAGAGTGTGCTCTATACAATTGTCTTTCGAGAGTCTATTCTGAGTTTTTGATTTGAGTTGCAGAAGTACCCCAAACAATTCTTTACTACATGTTGTTCTATTTTTTCACAGATTCTTCCACGTTTTTCCTCTCCTTAATTTTTTCAAACCTTAAGCTTGCTTTTTCTTTACAAAAACTTTTTGGCTTTCTTGAGAAACAATAGCTCTTGAAGAATATCTTTATTTCCAGTGGAGAAAAAATATTTTATTAAGGGTACTAACCTCTCTAATCAGCTTATGATGAGTATGAAGGGAGTTTTCAAATGTGCGAAGGAAGATGATGAAAGAAGATCCGTGAGTGTCAAATGCTCAAGCTTGGGGATGCCCCCATGCATCTCCAATAAATATTCGAGGAGACTCAAGCGTCTAAGCTTGGGGTGCCCCTGTGCATCCCCTTCTCCATCAACAATCATCAGTTCGTCCTTCATCTCACTATATTTTTATCACTTCATGCGTTATGTGCTATGCTTGGAGCGTCTCGCTCTTAGGTTTCCTTTTTAGTTTTCTTTAGATTTTCTTGCTGTTCATAACAAGTTAGAACCCAGCTTACTTTGTGTGGGAGAGAAACACGCTCCACTTCAACCTAGAACACATCATAGGATTTTCATGCTAATCTTTCTCTGTTGTGTGTTCTTTATCTTTTCGTAGCTGCTGCCATGTTTAGTTTTAGTTTTTGTTTTTGTCTTTAGCAAGAGCCTTGGCTTTTGTTTAGTTTGTTGCTAGAACTCTCTTTAGTTTTCATGTTTATCCTGTTAAGAGAGTTAGTTGTTGCACTGATTTGTGTCTTGTCTTGAAGTAGATAATTGAGGTTGTTATTCAATCGTAGTAGTAACTTGCAATAGTTTTGAGGTATTGTTGTGAGTAATGTTTGAACTTTTGGTGTCAAGATCCCAGTGTCAGTTTCTGTTTTCTGCTATTTTTCTATTTCAGGTTTCCCCCATATTAAAAGTGCTCCAAAAATTCGGGAAAATCAGATAAAAAATCAGTGTACCGGAACCTTTCCGAAGCACCAGGGTGGGGCCAGAGGGCCACCACCAGGGGCCCAGGCGTCCTGGTGGCGCGCCCTAGGGCTTGGTCGCGCCAGGGGGGCCTGGACCCCTGGTGGCCCCCTGGCTACCCCCTTCGCCTATTTATTCTCCGTGACGGGATTCTTCCGAAGACAGAACCCTTTCTTGGGATCACGCCTCTGTTCCACCGCCGCCGCGCTTCCAAGATCGGCAGCGCCAGCAGACCTCTTTCCGGCACCCTGCGGGAGAGAGGATTGACCTCCGGGAGCTTCCCTCCACCATGAACGCTTCCAGGATGATCCGTGAGTAGTCTAGCTTGGACCATGGGTCCGTGATCAGTAGCTATGTGATGTTCCCCTCCCCTCTTTGTTCTTACAGGATTAGACCTCGTGAGCTGCCCTACATGATCGACGCACATATGTAATTCTTTCTACTATTGCTATGCTGATTTTGCTGGGATCTGATGGATTATGAGACTATGTTCAGTTTGTGATAGAGTAATATATTTGGTTCTTATCTCTTATATTTGTGTTCCTAAGTAATTCTTGCATGTTCTCCGTTGTTGTTTATTGCTTTGGCGAAGTATTAGGTAGTGACCCCAAGAGGGAAAGTTATGCTCGATTGTGGGTTCATGCCCCCCGATGACACACTTGAGTGACAGAAACATGGTTCTAGGGGATGTGTTGTTTCCACAAGGGGAAAACAACGGTGCTTGTAACCGCGGTTGCAAGGATTTTTTACTTTAGGCAAAGTGCTTTTTAATGCATTTGTTTGTTGCTTTGGGTTTATACTTTTGGTGGGGCTCGCAAATTAATACCAGCGAGATATTCTGGATAGATATCTCAAGGTGGATGATTAGTAGTAGATGCAGTTGGATTTCGGTCTACTTATTTTGGCGTACCGCCCATGCTTTTGAGCCTCTTACTTTCTTTGTAGCATAGTTAGCATTGCGGCGTGTTCTTAATCCTTTCAATTGCCCAGCTGTGATTTTTTTACCTCGCATAGATGTTTTATCGTCTTTTGGGAGAGAGACGTCACTAGTGAACATCACGGGACCCTGGTCCATATTCTCATCATTGTTTACACGCTCATTTATTTTCAACGAAGGGCGAGAAGCCATTATCACTCCCACGCCATCACCTGCTAACTATGAACGTTCGCTATATGGAAGACCACTCTCTTGCTAAGGATTCAAGACCTCGAAGGAGGAGGTGAAATTTCTATGAAGTATGTAATCGATGGATTAAAAAAATTGAAGACCACGTCGCATTTATTTTAAGGGTGGTAGCACCCTAGCTCATCAGAGGATTGGTGGACTGCCATGAAGACCCAAACCCTAACCTTTTCTTTCTAGCCTCTTCGAATCTCGGGGACGAGATTCATTTTAAGGGTGGTAGTCTGTAGTATCCCAAAAAAAATTAAATTTTGGAATGTTAATAAATTATTTATGAATGATTGTTTTGCTTGATATGTTTGATTTTCACTCGGATTTGAAAACTTTTAGTTTAAATGAATATTAAAATGAAAGGGAATAAAAGGACTTATGATAATATTCATTGTTGGTGTTTTGGAATTTCTTATTTAAGACAAATCCAACAAACTATAGTGAGAGAAGGTAATATGACTCCTTCAATACGTTAAAAGAGTTGGTAAATATTTTAAATAATTATTTGGATTTTCTGAATATTCAATGCAATTTTCAACTCAAGGAAATTTAATGGAAAGGATATAAAAATGACTTATACCCTGTTAAGAAGTTGAAGATGTTTAAAATATTATATGTAGTTATTGGAAATTTGTTCTTGAGAATTTTAATTAACTCTAAATTATTTTAGGGATTGTCATAATGCTCAGCGAAGTTTTACTGCATTAAAATAATTTATTAAAATAGCATTATAGGCGGAAAAGAATTTCTGGTCAAATATTTTTATTTTTATTTTTATTGCAATGCCGACGCATTTCTAAATATAATATTTTATTATTTTAGAATGTTTTCTCAACGCGGTTGACCAAAAAATAACTATAATAAAATAGGTTTCGCAACTGGGCCACCAACAGGCCTAGTATGTTGTTTTTTGCCCCGACCCAGTTAGAAGCTGAGTCGAATTCGGGGGGAAAAATCTCAACCTATATATAGTTTTCCAGAAGAAAAAAATATTTTTCTTTTTCCCGAAACCCTAGCTCGCGGCTCCCGTTTTGCCGGATTATACCAACCGCCGGAACGCCGCCGCCGGTCGCCTTCACCGCGGCGCCGCCCGCGCCTCCCCGTGCTGTCGGACACCGCCGTCGGCCTCGCCGGAGACGCCCGGCCGCGCCACCAAGACGCGCCGCCTGATACATCCAAAATGCATCACTATTTTATATAGTTATTCTTTCTTATTCATTGATATATTTCATGTTATGATGCTATTCTTATGTTCCTTTAGCTTAATTTACATGTTTTGCAACTTTCTAATGCCGAAGTAGTAGAGACATGATTCAGCAGTAAGAAGTGGACGCTGAGTTGCTGAAGAAGATACCTCCAATTTACCTGAAAATTGACGGAGGGTATTTTTCACAAGAATGACTAAGACACGCCGAAGAGGGGCCAGAGGGGGGCACAGGGTGCCCAGCGGGACTTGTGGGGCAACTCCCGGCTCCCATCTTTGGCATATATATCTCCCATCATCTAAAATCCCTAAAGGAGGGAGAGTTTTCGGAGTTCCGCCGCCGCTCCGTGGTGGAAACCTACAGTGGAGAAAAGACATCTCCGACGGGCAGATTCCGCCGCGCAGAACACCTCCTGGTAGGGGAGATCGTCGCCATCGTCACGGGCTTCATCGAGATCATCATCAACATCATCCCCAACATCATCACCATCTTCACCACCATCCAATCTCACCTCACAAGTCCAACTTGTGTTGTAATCCGTACTATTTATCCTCTCTACTCTACCTGTGTTGATTACTACCGTGTGATGAATGCTATTGAGTTTTGTTGGATAAATATCATTGTGTCCAGATTGTTTATCATCTATTTATCCCCACTGATCATGATCTCTTTTATGTCTTGTGAGTAGTTACTTAAGTTCTTGAGGACATGGGAGAAGTCTAGTTGCTAGTAATCATATGGTGTTGAAGTAATATGTGTTGTTTGATATTTAAGTTGTGTTGTTATTTTCTTAGTGGTTTTGTGTGAGTCAAACACTCAACACTTCGCCTTATTAAGGACCTAGGGGAATGCATTGTGTACAAAGATTGCTTACGGTGGGTTGCCGGAGTGACAGAAACCTGAACCCCAGTTCGCACGCTTTTGCACAAGGAAACAATGGATCAACGATCGTATTGCTATGGTTAGGCTTTTTCCTTAATTAGTATCTTGTATTTGCGGATGCTTGCAAGGTGTTTAATCATAAAAGTGCACTTATCTTAGTCTAGAGGGTGCACTATCATAGATCCATCCACTCAACACTTATCAGCACAGCACATAGTACCGATACGGAATATGGAGAAAGCACATGACTATTTCTCCCGTGTGTCCTCAAGAACGCTTTAGCCTTTATAAGTTCAGGTGCTAGGCCTCTCCTTTGCTCAAAAGGATCGGGCCACCCATTACTCCTCAGTGCCTTTCACTTTGCTCGCTTTTACCTTTTTGTTGCTTATACCAAAAACCCCTAAAAAGTTATCTTTCAGTTCCTGCAGTTGTTTCTTTACCAAAGTCACTTACCTACACCTTCTGCTCCTCATTTGGTTCGAAACTCTTATTTATCGAAAACTCTACAAACGATCCCCTACAGTTGAGGGTCATCAAGTAATGTTTTCTGGCGCCGTTGCCGGGGAGCGTATCACTATTAGTAAGTGAAGTTGGTAAGGAAGTTTTTATATTTCTGTTTATTATTTTTCCATTGCTGCTTTTGTCCTTATGGACACCTCTACTCTTGGATCATTGTTTATGGGGAAACGCCCCACAACTATGGTGGTCACTCCTACCCCTACAGAAATTTTGCCTTACAAAATACCATCTGGTATTATCAATTATGTCTTATCTAATCGTTATGCAGGAGATAGACATCCAGGTGAACACTTGCTATATTTAACACAACTATGTTCATTATTTAAGCTTGCAGGTGTGTCACTAGAATTCATCATGAAGAAATTATTCTCCGTATCACTTATAGGAAAAGCTTCAGATTTGTATAAGCTCCTCGATTACTCACATCTACTTAATTGGGAAGATCTTATGTCTCTCTTTTATACAAAGTTTTACCCTCTTCATGAAATTCATCGAGACAGGAACTACATCCATAACTTTTGGTCTTGTGACGGAGAGAGCATCGCTCAATCTTGGGGGAGACCTAAATCCCTAATGTTCAAATGTCCTATCCATGATCTCCCCAAAGATATTATAATTACAAATTTTTATACCAGTCTTTCTCGTAAGGATAAGGAGATGTTACATGCCTCCTCTAGCGGGTTATTCCAAACAAGAAGTGTCGAAGAAAAGTGGGATCTCATCGAGAGGATACAGAAGAATACCGAAGACTGGGAAATCGATAAAGGTATTGAACCTGCTATAAATTATGGACATGATTGCATTGAGAGATATGTGAAAACTGGTTATTTTAATACCTTCTGTTCTAAGATTGGTCTTGATTCCCAGAATATGATTGATTTTCGTAAGAACTTTTCCTCTCACATTGACTCTTCTAAGGAGAAGGATAAGTATCATAAACCCTTTAAAGAGTTACCTGTTGATATTCATGTTGCTGACCCTATTCTGCCTGCAGTTTTTTATGAAAAATATCCCTTTTCCTACAAGGATGAGGGAGCACTCTTTTGTGACAGGCATAATAAATAAAAGTGGGAGAAAGAACTGACGGACCTGAGGACCTGATCAAGGTCGATCCTCAAGTTGCAATGGTTAAAGATTTAGTTACTAATGATGTTCCAGATTCCGAGATAAATTTATGTGTTCTTTCAACTAACATTGTCACAGCCAAGAATAAGAGCCAAATTTCAGGTACACCAGTTGTATCTGTCAAAATAGGAGATCACAACTATTACGGGCTTTGCGATCTAGGATCCAGTGCTAGCGCTATTACTTATTCACTCTATCATGAGATCATGGGTGAGATTTCACCCTGTGAACTTGAAGAGATCGATGCTACTATTTATCTAGAAAACAAAGAAACTATCTCTCCCATCGAATTGTGAGAGATGTTGAAGTCCTATGTGGAAAGGTAAAGTATACTACCGACTTTCTCGTACTTGGTTCAGTGCAATATAGTTTTTGCCCTATTATCTTTGGTAGACCTTTCCTCAGCACTTGTCGTTCTATTATAGATTGTAAAAAAGGTAAAGTTTCTGTTGAATTCGATGGTGAGCCATATGAATTTATCTTTTTAAAATTCTCCAAGAAACCTCATGGTACTGATTTACTTACTGATGATAAAATTATTGAAAATATTGCTTCTATTGCTATTCCTCCTAATGATCCTTTGCAGCAATATATGGAAGACCACAAGAATTATATGCATATGAAGGAAAGAAATGAATTAAACGAAGTATTTGCAAGACAAGCTGCTATCATGAAGCACAACCTTCTAGTTGAGCCTTTGGGGATCCTAGCACAACCAAAAAAAAGACCCAGTGTTTGGCCTCAAACCATTTCCCGATATGCTCAAGTATGCCTATTTAGATGAAAATAAAATATATCATGTCATTATCAATGCTACCTTTTCAGGATTCGAACAAGAGCGATTATTGGAGATACTTCGCAGACACCGTGGTGCCTTGGGCTATACCCTTGATGACCTTAAGGGGATCAGTCCATCGATTTTAACACACTATCAATCTCGAACCCGATGCTAAGCCAGTTGTTGATCATCAACGACGGCTGAACCCAAAGATGAAGGACGTGGTTAGGACGGAGATTCTCAAGCTTCAAGCCGCAGGTATCATCTATCCTATAGCTGATAGTAGGTGGGTAAGTCCAGTTCATTGTGTTCCCAAGAAAGGAGGTACGACTGTTGTTCTTAATGATTAAAATGAACTAATACCTCAAAGGGTTGTTATTGGATATAGAATGTGTATTGATTATAGGAAGTTGAACAAGGAAACAAGGAAGGACCATTACCCGTTGCCCTTTATTGATCAGATGCTAGAGAGGTTGTCTAAAAACACCCACTTTTGCTATCTTGATGGGTACTCCGGCTTCTCTCAAATTCATGTTAACACTGTCGATCAAGAGAAGACCACTTTCACGTGTCCTTACGGTACTTATGCTTATAGGCTTATGCCTTTTGGTTTATGCAATTCACCTGCTACTTTTCAGAGATGTATGTCTGTTGTTTTTCATGGTTTCTATGAGGAGATTGTGGATGTCTTCATGGACGATTTCTCCGTCTATGGAACTTCCTTTGACCACTGTCTCCACAATCTTAATAAAGTTTTGCAGAGATGCGAAGATACAAACTTAGTTTTAAACTGGGAGAAGTGCCACTTCATGGTTAACGAAGGGATCGTTCTTGGTCACAAGATTTCCGAGAGAGGAATTGAAGTGGACAAGGAGAAAATTGAAGCTATTGAAAGGATGCCCTATCCAAGGGACATTAAAGGTATTCGTAGTTTTCTCGGTCATGCTGGTTTCTATAGAAGATTTATCAAAGAATTTTCTAAGGCCTCGAGACCCCTCACTAATCTTCTCCAGAAGGATGTTCCTTTTGTATTTGATGAAGATTGTAAGGAGGCTTTCGAAGCTCTTAAGAAAGCTTTGATAACCACTCCTATAGTACAATCACCTGACTGGAAATTGCCCTTTGAAATTATGTGTGATGCTAGTGATTTTGTTCTTGGAGCTGTTTTAGGACAAAGGGTTGAGAAGAAATTGAATGTTATACATTATGCTAGAAAAATCCTTGATAGTGCTCAAAATAATTATGCTACTACTGAGAAGGAATTCTAAGCAGTAGTATTTGCTTGTGATAAATTTAGGCCTTATATAGTTGATTCAAAAGTTATTATTCATACTGACCATGCTGCTCTTAAGTACCTTATGGCAAAGAAGGACGCCAAACCAAGACTCATTAGGTGGGTACTCCTTCAAGAATTTGATATACAGATTTTTGATAGAAAAGGAGAAGACAATCCGGTGGCGGACAATATTTCAAGGATGGAAGATATACCGCATGACCCCATCCCAGTCAACTACAATTTTCCAGACGAACAACTTGCCATTGTACAAGTACAATCTCTCTCCTATCCATGGTTTGCAGATTATGCTAATTTTATCGTTGCAAAATTATTTGCCTCCAGGTTTAACATTTCAGCAAAGGAAGAAGTTCTTTCATGATTTCAGGCACTACTTTTGGGATGACCCTCATCTTTTCAAAGAAGGTCCTGACGGGATCGTTAGAAGATGTATATAGGAACAAGAGCAGAAGGACATTCTCAAGCAATTTCATGATAGTCCCTATGGAGGACATCACGCCGGTGAAAGGACCTCACATAAGGTTCTCCAATCAGGTTTTTATTGGACTACTCTCTTTAAAGATGCTAGAAATTATGTCTTATCTTGTGATAAGTGTCAGAGAGTTGGTAATATTAGTAGGAGGAATGAGATGCATATGAATTACTCACTAGTGATTGAGCCTTTTGATTGCTGGGATTTTGATTTTCTGGGTCCTTTTCCTCCATCAAACAAGTAAACTCACATTTTAGTAGCTATTGATTATGTGACCAAGTGGGTTGAAGAAATCCCCACTGAGAGTGTTGATCACAAGACATCTTTGAAAATTCTCAAAGATCTAATTTTCCCTAGGTTTGGTGTACCTAGGTATCTCATGACTGATGGAGGATCACACTTCTCGCATGGAGCTTTTAGAAAAGCTCTAGCCAAGTACGATGTCAATCATAGAATAGCTTCACCGTACCATCCTCAAACTAGTGCGCAAGTTGAGCTCACCAATAGAGATATCAAGTTGATCTTGTAAAAGACAGTTCACAGTTCTAGGAAGGACTGGTCAAAGAAGTTAGGAGATGCTTTGTGGGCGTATAGAACTGCTTACAAAAACCCCATGGTCATGTCCCCGTATAATATGGTCTATGGAAAGGCTTGCCATTTTCCATTAGAATTAGAACACAAAGCTTTCTGGGTTGCTAGAGAGCTTAATGCTGCCCCAAAGTTAGCCGGTGAAAAGCGCCTCATGAACTTGACTTCTCTACACGAGTGGAGAAGTGAATCTTACGAGAGGGCTAAAATGTTGAAGGAAAAGGTAAAGAAGTGGCATGATAGAAGGATTTTGAAACGTGAATTTAATGTTGGTGATAAAGTTTTGTTGTTTAGATCTCGTTTCAGGTTTTCTCCAGGTAAACTACTTTCCAGGGAAGGGCCATTTCATATCGAAGAAGTTTACCGGTCAGGTGCAATCAAGATTAATAATTTTGACGGCACCAAACCTCAAGTTGTGAATGGGTAAAGACTCAAGCATTACATGGCGGGAGATCCCGTCAACGTTGATGTAAATATAATACACACAACCACTCATGAGGAGTATATTGCAGACCTGTTTCCGACTCCAGCAGAAGCAGAATAAGAAAAGGTATGTATTACGGTAAGGAAACATCATGAAACCGCCATAAAAGTTCCAGATTACGAGTTTTTTTGTAAAATATAGAAAATTCAGAGCCTAATTGGAGCTGGAGAGGAGCTCCAGGGGGCCCAGGCGCCCCCCTGGCGTGGCCTACCTCCTATTCGCGTCGGGTGGCCGCCTGGGCACCCCGGAGCCCGTCTCCGACTCCACTTTGGCTCGTTACCTTCCTATTGTTGTAGAAATTTTTGCTATATATTTGCCCGGATAGCACCAGCACCGTATCTCTCGATTTCGCGTGTTTTCTTCTCGAGCTATTTCTGCCTGGACAAAATTCTATTTTTTAGAGATGTCTTCTTGTGGTTGGAGCGGAGAAGACTTCTTGGGGCGACGTCTACGCAAACTCCAACAGGATCTAAACCAAGGGAAGCACATTGATTGGGCTACAGAAGAAGAAATTGCCGCAAGACAAGCGGAGATGGAGCGCTCCGTGAGAGAGGAAGTCAAGATTATCACTTCACAACAACAAGGATGTCCAAGCAATCCCATCATGGTGGGATCTGTCCAACCTCAATATGATCTTTCTCTTAAACTTTCCGGGCCTCCCACTTCGAAGATCAACGCACGATCTCCACCATCTCCGAGGCTTACCGCATCACCAACCAACTCTGTGAAGATTTCCGTGTACTGAAAGTACAAGTGGAAGTCTTGGAGTCAGAAAACCAAACCCTTCGCCGTGTCATCAGGGATCTAAAGAAACAACAACAAGAAGAATGAGGAGTAAATCTCGTCGGGTAATGGCACCCCCTCAGCTTGTTCCAAGCTTGGGGGAGTGCCCGGTATCTTTATCTTTATCTTAGTCTTTAAGAGTCAAGTAGAGTCGTATCATGTCTATGGAAGTTATTATATGAAATAGGTGTTTGCATTGAGGTCTATCACTCCTTCTGTGGACAGTTTGTATCCGTGAGTGTGGAGTCGTCTATGATGGAATATTAATGAGAAGTCTATTGGTTTCTTCGCTGCACTCGGTATTCTCTACACGCAGTCAACCTTATATGATTATTCTTATGGGGAGTATTGACCTTATATCAGGTATGGCTTTGAAAACTTTATTTATTTTGGCAAACATATCTTTGGTCTTGACAACATGCATGTTTTTCCAAGTAGGGACATAGCCAAAACCTTTACGTTATTATGCTTCAAGTGTTATATTGACAAGGAAGACAACTTGATGTGTTATGCTTACATTAATGTTTACGCTTTATATGCTTTGCATCTAAATTAGCATTAGTTGTATGTTCTCTCAATGCCTTTGCTAGCCAAACTCTTTGCCTAGCAGATTTCTGCTGGTGCATCCATACCCTGAAACCAATACCTTCCATATGAGTCCACCATACCTTCCTATTCGTGGTATTTCTCTACCACTCCTATAAGTGTAGAATTTATGTGTTATCCTTAAATGTTGAAAATCTTCTGTTTTGTGCCTCTTACTTAGCTCATGAGGAAGTAGTAGGTAATTCATGATCTTCTTAAGTTGGACAAGTTTTACCCCGGGATTATCTGGTCGAGGTGGTGAAGGAGCGGGTGGAGGCGATGGAGCTTTCGATGGAGTGGGTTGGAGCGGAGGTGGAGTTTGTTGGCGAGGTGGAGGAGTTTCTTGGCGAGGTGGTGGTGTTTTTGTTCGGGGTGGAGTGGGTTGTTTGGCGACCGGGGCAGTTTCTTGTCGTGTTGTTGAAGCAAAGACTTCAGAAGACTTCTTCTTTGTGGACTTCTTCTCGATCTCTATCGTCCCACGCTCAGAGGATGGGGAAGTGGACTTTCTCTTTCGAGATTGTCTCTTGGTGAGTGCAGCATTGTGCTCTTTGCACATATCAGTCACAATCTCTCGTACCTTGTCATTGACATCAGAAATATTTTCCTTCTGGGTTCTCCTTGAGTCAGCGAGTGTAGAGAGCATGGACTTGAAAACTGTCGGGACTCCAGGTCCTCGGTTTCTTCTCGAAGCTGCTTGGTATAAAATATTTCTTGCTCGCGGTCCTTGCGATCCTGGGTGAGATAACCATCCCATCAAATCATATAGCGAGAAAGTCGGTCCTGAATTTCTGCGGGAACATCATCCTCTCGAGTCACTTTACTGGGAGTGGTGGCCATTTGCCAGAGAATGTTTGAGATATGTACTGCATACCATGCAGCAACGTTGGTGGAATCTCCTTCATTGGAGCTTTCTTCATCGGCACGAGGGCCACACACAGCAGGTGCAGCAGGGGCAGAAGGTGCCGAAGCAGCACGAGGGACTGCGGTTGCCTGGGTTTTCATACGGGCCTCCTTGGCTTTCCTTTCGGCCTCCTTGGTGGCCTTTGTAGCAGCAACTGGTTTTGTTACATCACTTGGGCCGCAGCTTTATCCTTCGAGGCTCCGGTTTCCTCAGCATTCTTCTTCATAGCACAAACGGTTGCAGCTTTTTCTTTCGTGACTGTGGGAGTCACAACTTGCTCGGTGATACTGGGGGCAGCGACCTTTTCTGTTGATGCACAGAGATCAGGATTTTCTTCGAGCTGGCGTTTGTACTTGTGAGAGGCCAAATGAAGAATGCCCAATTGCTTATCAACAATGGCTTTCTTTTCCTCGGGCTGATTATGAAAATTGAACAGCTTCGCCTTTTCCAAATCTTTGGCCTCAAGTTCACGTTGCTTGGCCAATCTTTCTTTCCTCTTGATCAGGGTTTCTTCTTACTCGTTCACCGTTGCTTGCTTTCCCTTGTACCTGGCTGATTGTTTTTTTATGAGGGGGAGCAGATGAAATTGGTGGATCCGTGACTAAATTGGTCATATCCATTTTTGCTCGAGGAGCCGCACCAGCTGGCTCCTGGATCTTGATGCCCTTGTAGCTTTTTTTCTTTTTCGATGCGGGAGGAGGAATATCCTCGACATCGGCCTCAGTACCTTGATCTTGTTTCTCGGTACTGGCTTCTTCTTCGTCACAAATTGCTTCAGGTGGAGAAACAACAACGACCTTTTTCTGGCGCTTGGCAGATTTCTTGCCAGTCTTTTTCCTGGTTCTTGGACCAACATCTTCGGCAACTCCTTCGTTGCCCTCAGCAGCAGCAGCTAGCATGGCCTTGGCCTCGTTTTTCTTTTCTGTCCGTTCAGCTCGAGCAGCAACCAACTCTTTAAAATCAGCTGGGGTCTTGAGAGTAGATGGGTGAGCATTAGTTGGAGTAGAAGGTCTGTTGGCTTTGTTCCACTTGGGCCTCAAAGCCTTGACATCAGACCATGGGTTCTTCAGTGCAAACAGCCTTTCCCAATGAGGGATTATGGCCTTGTATTCATACCAACGAAGATCTTGAAGCCTTCGAATTTCTTGCAGCCTATTTTCTCTCGTTCGAGTATCTTCAACTGAGCCTTCAGGCATTCTCAGATTTTTTTTCTCTATGATCAAGTTCTCAGATAGGCCTTCTAAATTATTGGTGATATTTGCTCATCCTCCGACGCGCTTGGGTTCCCTGAAGGTTCCAGTGTTCTCAGACATTTTTCTGCGAAATAGATAGGTACGAGGGAAATATAGAGAAGATGTGAACGCAACGGAAATTGCACGGCGGCGCACAAGAGCTCGAGAGCGAGGGGAGAGACGAAGTCGAGGAGTGGAGGAACTCTGCCGGTGGGGGTGGATCAGTATTTATAGGGGAGGGGTGTAACAGCCCAGATTTCAAAAAAATTAAAATTTTTGTTTTCGGTGTGAATTGTTTGATTGTCTGATTTGTTTGCGGTGTTTGCATCCCCGATTTATCGATCGGTGATTATTTTCCCCCCTCTTATCTCGTACCAGACGGAGACCGACCCTTGCCACCCTGACACTCGACCTTTGATACACCAGGTTTCGCCCGATCATCGTCGCGAAAACCGCACGAGACCAGCCGTAACCAACGGAACGAAAACCCCGTTTAATAAGTAAATGGGTTATTTTTATAGCACGCCGGAAAGTGTTCTCAGAACGGTTCCAGCGCGAGGTGAACGACGCCGGCTCGACGCTGATTGCGCAGTTCAAAGTTTTACCCGAATCGGAGGTCCTGCGGACCCCCGACGGTCAGAAACGTAAACACCGCGCGCGAGAGAGAAAAACCGGGGATGTTTTTGCAAACTGCCAGCCACCTGGGCTATATAAAGCCACCACACTCCCACCCCTTTTTAGGGTTTTCCTAGCCACAAAATTGCAGCCACCCCCTTCACAATGTCCAGATCTGGCACAAAAAAATCCCATTTTCGTCCAAACCCTAGTCCCCTCTGATCTGGACCTTCAGATCCGAAGATCCGACGGCCCAGATCTCACCTAGCTCCCCAGCCTTCTCCCTCCTCTCTCCACGCCGCCTCCATCCCTTGGGCGCCACCGCCGCACGTAGCCGTCCGCCGCGCGCCTCCGGCAGTGGCCGCGCTCGCAGGTCCTCCCACGCCTCTCCTCTCCGCATTCCCTCTCCTCCCCGTCTCCCTTTCCTCTATAACCTTCCCGAGCTTGGAGCTCAGCCGAGCCGCCCCTCACCGAAGCAACCACCCAGCCGCAGGATCTGGTCAGTGCGCCCCGGATCCGCCACCTAGCACCGCCCGTCATCTAAGCCGCCAGCCACCTCGCCGGGCGGCGAGCCAACCACCGTCGGTGGCGTCTTCTCTGCGCCCGATCGGGACGAGCTCGAGCCGCTCGTTCGCTCGCGCCAGGTGGGCCGGCGGCCCATCTCCACCGCGCCAGCAGGCGCCCCCAGATCCAGCCGGCCTGATGGGCCACCAGTAGCCGCTAGCCAGATGGGCCTTGGCCCACGAGGTCGTTTCTTTTTTTCTTTTGTTCCTTCTAAATTTTCTCCTAAGTCCCTGGAACTGCTTGCTGCATTCAATTTTGCGCTGTAGATTGCGATCAAACCGTAGCTCGGATCGCGTAGCGCCCAAAAGACGAAATGTTTAGAATTACGTGCTCTTTCGTTTGTATGTAGAAAGTTTTTCCGTTTGAGGCCGTCTAGATAATTTATTTCTGCGTCGAAGTGGGTACCAGATCGTTAGTTGTGCTATTGTTGTTGAACTGTTATTTCATTGCAACTTCGGGCGACGGTTGCGTCGCAACCGTTCGTCGGAATTGAATGATTCCTTTTGCATCCTGTTAAGCATTGTTTCTACTTCAGCTCCATGCATTCACATGCCATATTTTCTTGCTGCATGTTGATTGTATCTTCAACCAAAGTAGCTACCCTGCTGTTAGTGTGCTGCTGTTTATATTTTGTTGCAACTTCGGTCGACGAGTGTGTCGCGACCGTTTATCGGAATTGAGTGATTCTTGCTTCATATTGTTAAGCATCATGTCTACTTTCATTACGTGTATTGCATGGTCATGTGTACTTTCCTGATCATGGTTATATTCTGCTCCAAAGTTGCTATGCTGCTGTTGTGGACAGCCACCTCTGATTTTCACTAAGTCTGTTACTTTGCGATGCCAAGTTGCATGCTTAATATCTTTTGATCTGTGATGCCTATGACCTTGATTCTTGTTTGTACCTGATCATCATCATGTCTACTTAATGCTCATATATTGCTATGTCATGTTGCTATACTTTTGCATATAGTTTTACCCCTGTTTATACAACATGATGTTAACAGTTTCTGACCTATTTTCCTGATTTTCACTAAGTCTGAAACCAGTAATGTTTTATTGTATTTTGCATTGCTTATAACTAGTGATCCATGATGCCTATTTGCATGATTAATTTTGCCATGCCTTCACTGCCATGTCTACTTTAGTTGCATATCATTTGTGAGCATGTTTGCATTCATTACCTTATTTATGCATTGCTCTAAAGTGTGCTTCCCGATGTTGGCAGATTGTGTTCCAAACTTGTTTTGCTTGTATCTTTTTAACCGTAACTCCGTTTGGGGTGTTCTTTATATATAACTTGATTATTTTTTCGTGTACTTTGTGTTTATTCTTTTGTTTTCTTCTGTTAACCAACCTAAAATATGGTGTAGGCCAGAACAGTACCAATTATTTAAATTATCGTGGAGCACTTAGTGTATGCCGTGTTTAGGTTGTGCCTCACGTAAATTGACTAGCATAGATAGTTTATCTTATGCTTGACCTCTTTAAATTTTTGTGTGCTATGCCATGCTTGAGTGAGATTCCATGTTAATAACCTTTGCTCACCTTGTGTAGCTAAACAACTTGAACCTTTCTAAATGTGCGGTATCATCGTGTGTGACGAGTACTCCACTTAACCTGTTATTAACCGCTCTCGACGGTAGGTGCGATGTCTCGTGTTTCCTTCTTGTTGATGCATGCTCGTGTTTGCTTCATAGTAATAGATGCTTGCTCATTGATTTCTTTCTAGTGTTTACCGTCTTGTGTGCTTCCGCGGGTACCTCTCGGAGATGATGCGAGCTTGCGATCAACTACACCTTCGGAACCCGACTTATCAACAGGCAAGGACTATACATTAGTTATGATCCATTCTATTTCAACCAGCGGTTTGCATGCTAGTCTAGGATAAGCTCGATGTTTGATCCTGCCACATGTTTATAGCCTCTTTCAAACCGATACAGCCATATCCCCTCCCAGCAAACCTTGTACTGCTATGTTACTATTGCTCGTTGCTCAGCCCCTGCTTAGTATGCATGCTTAGGATGCTACGATGTTACCCTGTTACTCCTTGGTTTGGGCAATCACATTATTATTTTTTTGTTGATGATATGATTATTATAAATGTTGACTATACTCGACGAAGGATGGAAGGTCTAGGCTATCCCGCCCCGACGCTTTGTTCCATTCGAGTCACCTAGGACCCGAGTTCCGGGTATTGGTTTTAAGACTAAGCGTGCCTAACCGCGTGTGGGATTTTATGGGGTCCCCTTTTCTTACCTACCTAGCTTCAAACATTTCTAGTGGTGGCCCAAGCTGATTTACCATTTGAAACCGTGTGTGTGCCGGTCGGCCCCCAGTAGTTTTCAAACCAACCCGGACTAGTGAGGACATAATTCCCTTGCTGTCCCACCTTGTTCGGCTGAGGACCCGGTTTCCCATGTGTGATCAACCGGCTATCGAAACCCGAGACAGACGGTAGAGACCGATTCGAGAGTGCGGCCGTCTTTTAAGTTGGGTGTCGACTCACCGAGGGCCACCCGGATTTGTTCTTTGTTAGCTAGAGGGACCTGTCGTTTCGGATCTCTCGGAACTAAATCATAAAATGGTTTCCTATAATGGGTAGCAACTGAGAGAGATGGGCGTGCGTGCGGAGCCTTGTAATGGGAAGTTGGTACACCCCTGCAGGGTTAAATCTTTTCGAGAAGCCGTGTCCACGGTTATGTACGACTTGAGACCTACTCCTTGTTCATAGACAACAACAACAACAACAACTGAGATAGTCTTAATATAACTTGATCAATGTGTGTGTGTGCCTTGACTGCTTCTTCTTCGTTGGGATGCGAAGAGGAGGCCAAGGATAGAATAGGTGTTATGTTTGCGTAAGTAGTTGATAGCAAGAATTGTTGGAGGCGATTCCTCATGGAATGCTTGGCTTCTTACCTTACTCTCTAGATCCTTAGCCACTTCATAAATGCTATTGTGGCAGCAACCTCACCACTTACCCCCTCCTTACCGTAAACTACTAGTTGTCCTAGAATGACGAGTGATGAAGTCCTTGCTGGGTGAGATGACCACTACAGTTGGATGCCGAGTACTTCTGTACTCATGATACTACCCCCAAACTCTTTTCAGGGTTTTTGATCGACAACAGGTATGGTGATCGACGTTTCATGTGGAGACTCGACGACGACTAGTTAGGTGGATCCCGGCGGAGCGTCTGGACCCGTGTGGTTATGGGACCGATGTTTTTCTCTTTTCCAGTAGGCATTTGATTGTAGTCTGTATTCAGACATGTATCTTCCGCTGTTGTATTGTATTTAAGGCAATTTTATGCCGATTGTATGAGATGTTGTATCCTTGTATCTGTAACGTTGTGATATCATGTTGGGAATCCGGGGATATGGCTATGTCATATGTCGCGGTGGGACCGATATGTGCTTCGTCCCCGGATCTGGATGGAAACATCGAGATCTGGAACAGTACCGCATATCGGGCCTTACAAGGGGTCTGACGTAACCGTCAAATCTGATCCAACGGCGTAGATCTCGCGACTCTCCGACTTCAACGGGCGGATTTTGTGGCGGTAATCGCGGAAAAATTCCAACGAACCGAAAGAAAGTAGCTCCACGTCCGAGAACAAACTCATCGAACATAGAATATAAAATTAGATAAAAGTTCGATAGATATTCCTTCGGAATCAATGACATTCGAAGGGAATCTTAATCGAGTTCAAATATACATGTTTATGAGAGAAAAGCAAAGACGGGGTAGGGATAGAATAGAGGGAAAACATGGTCCGATACTTCATCAATCCGAGAGAAAACGAACGACAAGAAAACTCAGGGTGATAAGTGTATAGGACAACACCAAACGAATAAAAACAAAGAGAACGAAAAAAGAAATACAATATAAAAACAAGGAAGGTTAACTAAAGCTAGTAAGAAAACTTATAATACATAGTATATAGTTTTGATCTTACCGCACGTTGCGTGAGTCCAATATGTTTCACTCACACCATAGTGCATAGAACCTTTTCTCATCCAGGGGCTTCAGAAAGATATCAGCCAATTGATTTTCGGTGCGAACATGACTAATAACAATATCTTCTCGCTGAACGTGATCTCGAAGAAAATGATGACGAATATCAATATGCTTCGTTTGAGAGTGTTGCACGGGACTATGGGAAATTTTGATAGCACTCTCGTTATCACATAGCAATGGAATTTTCTTCACGAGAATACCATAATATTTCAGCGTTTGCTTGAGCCACAGAATTTAAGTGCAGCATGAACCGGAAGCAATATACTCGGCTTCAGCCATAGAAATAGACACACAATTCTGTTTCTTTGAAGCCCAACAGACAGTAGATCTACCGAGAAAATGACATGTGCCTGAGGTAGATTTCCTGTTGACTCGATCACCAGCCCAGTCAGAATCAGAATATCCAACAAGATCAAACTGGGCACCTTTGGGATACAAAATTCCCAAGGTAGGTTTATGAGCAAGATATCGAAGAATTCGCTTGACAGCAATATGATGTGATTCTTTCGGGTTTTCCTGAAAACGAGCACACATACAAACTGATAGCATAATGTCAGGTCTAGATGCACAAAGGTAAAGAAGCGAACCGATCATCGAGCAATATTTCTACTGGCCGAAAGGTTTGCCCTTCTCATCTGCATCTAGGTGAACTTTCATAGGCATTGAAGTCTTGACAGTTTTGCTATTGACAAGATCAAAGTTCTTTAGGCAATCTCTGAGATACTTCTCTTGAGAGATAAATGTCTCATTCTTCTTTTGACAGATTTGAAGTCCGAGAAATAACTTCAATTCACCCATCATAGACATTTCATATTTCTTCGACATCATTCAAGCAAATTCTTCGCTGATATCACGGTTAGTACAGCCAAAAATAATATCATCGACATAAATTTGACACACAAAAAGATCATTTTCTTATGCACGAGTAAAAAGATTCGGGTCAGTTGTTCCTGGTTTGAAGCCCTTCTTCAAAAGAAAATCCTTCAGTGTTTCATACTAAGGAAGAGGTGCTTGCTTTAACCCATAGAGGACCTTGTGCAACCTGTACACCATATCTGGATCTTCGGGTCTTCAAAACCTGGTGGCTGCATAACATATACTTCTTCTTCAATTTCACCGTTAAGAAATGCACTTTTGACATCCATTTGATATAGCAATATACCATTGTAATTTCCAAAAGCAAGCATGACACGAATGGATTCAAGTCGAGCAACTGGAGCATAAGTCTCATCGAAATCAATACCTTCGATTTGGGTATAACCTTGTGCTACTAGTCGAGCTTTATTACTTACCACAATACCATCTTCATCTTGCTTATTGCGAAAGATCCAATTTTTGCCAATGATATTATGCTTCTTAGAATCAGGTCTTTAGACAAGGGACGAGACTTTATTTCTCTCGAACTGATTAAGTTCTGCGAGCATGGCAGTCATCCATTCTGAGTCCTACATGGCTTCATCGAATTTCGACAGTTCTAGCATGGATACAAACAAGAAATTTCCACATAAGTTAGCTAATCGAGTACGAGAGAGAGTGGTGGGATGACCTGGTAGACGAATCTCTTCGAGCATTGAGTCGACGTCCACTCTTCTTCGAACACGAGGTAAAGCTCCTTCGACAGCTTGTGGTTCTGGTTGATCTTCGGGATCAGCTTGGCCTTCAGGATCAGCTTGTCCTTCGGGATCATTTCCTTCGGGTTCAGCTTGACCTTCGGGTTGACCATTCTCTTCGTTCATATGATTTCCTTCGTCCTTTGCATCATTGACTTTAGGATGTTGATCTCCAGCGCCCTGGGCTATGTGTGGGAACATTGGATCATCACCGTCCTTGTTGACTTTATGTGCATTTCCTTCGACAGGACGAATATCTCCAATAGCCGTGTACCTGATAATTTCATCCAAAGGAGATTCATCTAGGTTAAGAGGTAATTGCTTCTTTTGAGAGCCGTTAGTTTCATCAAATCGAACATTTACATTTTCTACAACTTTGCCAAGATGGGAGTTGTACACTTTGTAAGTGTGACAATTCGAACCATAACCTAAGAGAAAACCTTCGTGTGCCTTTGCGGCAAACTTGGAGCTGTGATTCATATCTCTGATATAACATGGAGCACCAAAAACTCTGAGATATGAAACATTTGGCTTTTTACCAGTGATAAGATCATGTGAAGTTTTCTTCAGAAATTTGTGAAGTTAAACCTTGTTGATGATATGACATGCACTGTTAATTGCTTCGGCCCAAAACTTGATAGGAGTCTTGTATTCAGCAAGCATTGTTTTGGCCATCTCAATAAGAGTTCGGTTCTTTCTCTCGACCACACCATTTTGTTGCGGTGTATAAGCAGGCGAGAATTCATGAGTAAAGCCATATTCATCAAGAAACTCTTCGATGTGAGTGTTTTTGAATTCTATACCATTATTACTTATGATATGCTTGAGAGATAATTCATACTCAGTCTGTGCTCTCTTCACGAAAGTTTTGAAAATTTGAACAACTTTTCTCTTGTCATCTAGAAAGAAAACCCTAGTATATCGAGATAAATCATCAACAATAACCAAACCATACTTGTTACCTCCAAGACTAGCATAATTTTGAGGACCAAATAAATCCATATGAATTAATTCAAAAGGACGAGTAGTAGTCATGATAGTCTTTGTTGAGTGATGTTTCTTGGCTATCTTTCCGGCTTCACAGGCACTGCATAGACGATCTTTATCAAATTTCACATTCTCAATACCAACAATATTCTTCTTCGAGATAAGAGTTTGAAGATTTTTCATCCCTGCATGACCAAGTCTTCAATGCCATAACCAACCAGATGTGGCTTTAGCCATTAAGCATGTGGACACATCAGGTCCCGAAGAGAAATCGACAATATAAAGATCACCTTTGTGATATCCTTCGAAAACGAAGGAATAATCATCCTGTGAAAAGACAACACAATGAGAAGCAGAGAACAATACAAGCATACCCATATCACAAATTTTTGAGATAGACATGAAATTGATCCTAGAGATTGAACAAGCATAACTTTTTCAATATGCTTATCCTTAGATATAGCAACCTTACCCAAACCAAGTACTTTTCCTTTGTTGTTGTCACCGAAGGTAATATATCTCTGAGAGGATTCAGTAAGTTTATATTTGCTGAACAAATCTTTGTCTCCGGTCATATGAGTTGTACAACCACTATCCATGACCCATTAGGATCCACCGGAGACATAGCCCTGCAGAAGAATTAGTTCTTCTTAACCACCCACATACGAGAAGGTGACTGAGAAGGCATGGAAGTGCTAGTTGAAGCAGCTGTATTAAAGAGAACAGGATCATATTGGTGAGGGGGCCATCAAGCACACCATAAACATAATTCCTCGGAGAGGAGTTAGAGTACTGGTAGGTAAAAGAAATTTTTTCTTTATTATCACGATGACGATAAACAATTTTATCTACTCAATAGTATTCCTTCTGGGGAACATTTGATGCAGGCTCCAGAGGTTCGTTTCTATCCTCGAGAGAATAGAAGTGTTTCGATGGTACCGAACATTTTCCCTGCATAGAATGGTTAGGGGGCAGTTTTTCTACGAGAGATTTGCGAACCCAAATATGTCGCTTATAGAAGCTATTCTTCGGAGGAGTACCAACGAATTCAGCAGACACCTTTCCTTCCTGATCTTTGACAAGCCTGTAGTCAGAATCAAGTGATTCATCAACAATAGCCTTATCAATTTTGCAGTTGAAACCTGAAAGTTTAGCAATATCAATGGGCTTTTATTTCACTAGAACCCAGACAGTTTTAGGATATTGCTCGGGCTCCCAGTAGGTGCCATCAGGGTTGAGTTTCCTTTCGAAACCAACACCTTCCTTTCGAGGGTTCCTATGAAGAAGAGCCTTCTTTAGGATATCACATAGGTACTGGTGTCCCTAAGCACTTTTGAACATGCATGTATCAAATAAATCTTTCAACCTGGGGAGTTCCTCGGTAACAGTTTCCTCGTTCGAGGGGTTAGCATCATCAATGACAATAGGTTCTTTTCCTTTCGATTTCTCATAAATAGATTCAATTTTACTTCGTTCCAAACAAGTTAAGAAAGGTGAAGTAGATTCATTTTTAGACGTTGAGCCTTGTTGAGCAATGAGCGTGAGATTGACATTCTCCAACTCTTCATGAGCCTCTCTCAGTTTCTCGGGAGCCATTTTCCTTTTACGGAATTTGTAGGTCAGCTTCTCGTAGTCCACTGAGAGAAGATCATGCCGAGAGGAAAGTTCATCATACTTTTCTTTCAGAGCAACATGCTCATTCGTTAAACTTTGACCTTTCTCAATCTCATCGATCAACAAAGTCTCAGATTTTTTATAGATTCACTTAGAGAATCTAGTTCATCTTATTGGATAGAAGAAATCTTAGCAAGTTTGGCATAGCTTATCCTAGAGTGACTTTCATAAGCAGGTCCATCAGAAGTATCATAGGAATTCTTAGAAGAGGATACCTTAGCCTTGGCCATGAAGCAGTAAGCTGGAGATTCATCTTCACTGCTTTAGTTCGTGAAGAATGAGCTTGATGTCTTCTTCGAAGAAAATGCTAGACCAGCAACACCATCAGATTTAGAACCAGAACCAGGACCAGATCTTGAGTTTGATTCAGCTTCAGAACCAAAGGCTTCATCTTCAGAGTTCATCTATTTACCCAGATAGGCTTTGGCACGGTGAGAATTCTTTCGTCGAGAGGAATGTGATTTCGAGGAAGAACCCTCTCGATGTTTGTGATACTTGTTCTTCATGTCATCATCAGAACCATCTTTCTTGTCTTTTCTGGACTTTGAATCATATCTCTTCGACTCATAGTTTTTGCTCGATCTGTGTGACTTTCTCAAAGAGTTGTTGTGTGAATGCTTGGATCTATGTTCAATTTCCAAGAGAGGACAATCAGCAATGAAGTGACCTGGCTTGTTGCACTTGTAGCAGCAGTTATCTTTCATTGAAGCGTTTCTAGATGATGATCGATGTTGTGATGAATTGCTTGAATGTCTAGAGGATTAGTTTTTTCGGTGAAGAGGAATTCCTTCTCTGGAAGCGGTTGAATCTTTTCATTTTCAGTGCCAAGTCCTTTCCGATATTCTCGGGGTCATCTGATGCACCTCTAGATTCAGAACTAGCTTCAGGAGAGGACTGATGTGAAGCTTTGGCCTTGAGTGCATGAGATTTTCTTCGAGTTCCGTTGACATCATGATTTTCTTCTTCTTCCATCTCAAATGTGTTGAGTCTCTCGAGAATATCAGCAGCAACAAGATCTTTGAAATCAGTCCTTTCGTTGATCATTAGTACAATGTGATCGAAGGAATCATCGAGAGAACGAAGTAGGGTTCTCAAAACTATCCGACTGGTGATATCTTCAGCACCGAGGGAAATCAGCTCATTTGATAGAGTAGTCAGTCTGATGTATATGGAGTTAACTTTTTCTCCCTCGTGCCTCTTGAATCGGTAGAATTTGCTTCGAAGAGTGTCAATGCGAACATCTTTCTGAGTAGAGACGCCTTCACCAATCTTCTAGAGATAGTCCCAGACACCTTTGGCCATAGAAATATTCTTGACCTCATGATATTTTTCTGGAGTCAGATGGTTTGTGATGAACACCCAGACTTAAGAATCAAGAGTAATGCTCTTTGCCTCAGCAGGGGTGATAGAACTCTTGTCTTTGACATTAACACCATTCTTTACAACTTCCCAAACGACAGAGTTGATGGCCTTGATGTTCCTCTTCATTTTTTCCTACCAATAAGGATAGTCCTTCCCATTGTAGATAGGAATTAGTTCTCCCGAGCGAACAATTGCAAACGACATTCTTGACAACACTCCAGGTGGTTAGACCAATATACGCAGAGTGTAGGGAGTGCCTAGCTCTGATACCAATTGAAATCTCAAGAATTATCAGAGGAGGGGGAGAATGCTCACTTCAAAAATTCTAAAGAACTTAGAAGGAATTCATGCAAGATGCGAAGGACTAAAGGAAACTCGAACGAGCTAGAGTATCAAAAGTCATGCTTAGATCGTAAGGAATGTGAACAAAAGGAAACAACGAAGGAAAACTTGCATACGAGTAAATTCATAAAGTAAATACTAGAAGGAAAACGAGCCTGGCACAATGATGTTTGGTAAACCAGTTCACACTCTGCGAAGTGCTACGTCTGGTTGGAGGGACTGTGATTGAACACCTGGAGCAAAACTCTCTCCGTCCTATTCTCCACTGCAACAAACTCCTCGAGCTTGTCCAGTTTTCACTCGTGGTAGATGATTCAGGACATGTCCCAGACCTTTACAAACTTCCTTCAGAAGCAACAATTTCTCTTCGACTGCTTGACAGGCGACGCCTAACCGTCTAGGAGACTTGCAGTTCTCCAAGATAAAAAAGATCGTCTAATCTCGACCTAAGTCTTTCTGAATTGCTCAACTCAGTTCTGACTTGGGTTTTAGTTTTCTCTCGAGTTCATTCTTGGTATGCTCGCAGTGCTTCTGTCTTAGAATCTTTAGTGGAGCAGCCAACCTGAAATGGCGGGTATGTGCGGGGTATTTATAGTTGGCGATCTCGATGGGTGAAATGACTGAAGTGACCCGATGCAACCGCTTGACGCGTGTCCACAACGGTCGGATTTTCAATCACTGCGCAACTTTTCTTGCGGAGCAAGTAAGCTGACTCACCGAACGAGTTCTCTCTCGAAGACACAAAGTGTGATGACTTTGCCTTCGAGCTATTACTCGACTCAGTGAGATTTCTCTCGGTAGGTTTTTGTGGGTTTATGTTGAGCAGAGCAGATTCACTTCGACTAAGATCTCAACTAGCAAACCCCTCTTGATAATACGGTTTTTCCTATGACTCAAGAAAGTAAAGAGAAACTAGTAAAAAGGCTACCTCTTCATCCAGCTTCATCTTTCTCCTCGTTGCGCTTTTACTCGAGAGCATCTTCTTTCTCGACGACATTTTTGGGGGTCGTCTTCCTTCAAAGGCTTCTGTAATGATCTGCAACTTCTCTGCAGTGAGTTGTCCTTCGACTTTCTACTTGCAAACTCCATTCTTTAGGAACCTAAGTATCTGTTTATACTCGAAAACAATATTAGTTCCACTACTGCTTTGTCCAACAATCTCCAAAACCTTTGGGGGCAAAACTTGCTCTTACAACATGATTGTGGGTTCATGCCCCCCGATGTCTAGCTTGAGTGACAGAAACATGAGACTAGGGGATGTGTTATTGCCACCAGGGAGAAAACAACGGTGCTTGTAACTGCGGTTGCAAGGATTGTTTACCTTACACATAGAATGTTAATGCAGTTGTTTGTTGCTTTGAGTTTACACTTTGGGTGGGGCTCGCAACTTAATACCAGCGAGATGTCCTGGATAGATAACTCAAGGTGGATGATTAGTGAATAGATGTAGATGGATTTCGGTCTACTTGTCTTGGCGTACTGCCCATACTTTTGATCCTCTTACTTTCAAGTAGCATAATTAGCATTGCGGTGCGTTTATAATTTTGTCAATTGCCCAACTGTAATTTGTTCACCAAGCTTAGCTCTTTTATTGTCTTTTGGGAGAGAGACATCACTAGTGAACATCATGGGACCCCGGACCATATTTCCACCATTGTTTACACCTCCACTTTATCATTGCTTTTACTTTCAGTTTCTATCACTATCACTATCATTATCCTTTGTAAACAACAATAACGGAGGGATTGACAACCCCTCTGAAGTTCATTGGGAGCAAAGTTACTTGTTGTGTGTGCAGGTCCAAGTCAAGGAAGCAACTTTTGTCTTAAAACGGTGCCATTGTTTCCTTGCCACCTACTTGTCAACCTTGGAGTCATACTGGTCGATCTGAACCTTGGTATCTTTGCAAAGGGAAATTTGTCGCTATCTACATCTCAACCTTGCACTTGGGATAACCAGCGAAGGTCGAGAAGTCGTTATCATCTCTCGTACCATCAGTGATCAATTAAACTATATAGTATTTTTATGCTCTAAACCCATCTCCCACTTCTTACATGCAAACACCATTTGGAGACATTCAAGTCGCGGACAGCAAGAGCTCTTGCACCTTTATGTTCTTACTTTGCTAGTTTCAATACTAGATATAGACTCCTGCTTGTTATTGACTTGACTTGAATTACATACCTTGCTTGTTGTACTTTAAAGTTCAAATATTTGTTGGTATCATGTCACCACAGAAATTATCTTTGTTATCATTTACCTACTCGAGGACGAGCAGGAATTAATCTTGAGCATGTTGATACGTCTCAAACGTATCTATAATTTTTGCTTGTTCCATGCTTGTTATGGTGACTTTGCTACATGTTTTGCTACACTTTTATACCTTTTTCAACATATTTGGACTAAACTACTAACTCAGTTCCCTAGTGCCAGTTGATGTCTGATGGTGTCCGTGCATTGCAGAAAAAATACCAATTATAAAAGTACTCGGAAAGTTCCACAAAAATTATATAAAAAATCAGCATGACGGAAGCCTCAAGAAGCCTGAAGGACAGCCGGAGGGGGGCTACCCCCCCTCCCAAGCGGCTACCCGGCGCAGCCCAGGGGGAGGCCGCGCCACCAGCCCGCCTGGAGGGGTGGGACCTCCCCTGGTGTCCCCCATTGGCCCTATTTTTACCCCCGTGGAGGAAACCTTGATTCTGCAACTCCTTTTTCCAGAAGAGATTCCGATCTCCGTCGCCATCGCAAACAATCTTCGGGGGACCAAAATTCCTATGCCTGCACCCTGCCGGGACGGGGAAGTGCCCCCGGATTCACCTCCATCGACGTTGCTTCCTCCCTCCATGATGCGGGAGTAGTTCCTCCTCGGGGCTGAGGTCTGATACAGTAGCTATGTGGTTAATTCTCTCTCCCATGATGTGATCTTGATTGGGATCATAGGTTATGTTAATCTAGGGTGATCCCATGATGTTTCCCTTCGTCTATGTATTGGATTTGATGTACTCACTTGTCTTTATCTAGTATAATCTTCGAGACCATGGTGGCAGCGGTCTATTGGACATAGATTAGATGAATATTTTCATCAGTGGTTTCCTCTTTTGTGAATTGATTGAAGACTGAGATCTTGGTGCTTGTCTTTGACTATCCTTGAGATATATTTTTCTGGTTGTGGTACTCTGTTTGGATGGCCGCGGTGACATTGGGAAATCCATAGATGATAACTACGAACTCTGAGGTGTGCTTTTGTAGCCCTACATAATTTTCGTCCTCTCTTGATCACAAAGGAATGACCTCCGAGTGCGTCTCCATTGCATGTTTTAGTGGAAATATCATGTGATTAGACTATGTTAATGTTGTTGGGAGTTGCCACTAGTGAAAGTATGAATCCTAGGCCTCGTTTCCACCATTGCAATACCGATGGTACTCATGTTTACTCCTTGCTACCTTGCTGTTTTCATTTATTCAGATTTACATTACCTTGCTTTTGCACACATATCACCCATATTTTACCATCTCTTCGCTGAACTAGTGCACCTATACAAATTTCCATTGTATTAGGTGTGTTGGGGACAAAAGAGACTTCTTGTTTCTTAATTGCAGGGTTGCTTGAGAGAGACCATCTTCAACCTCTACTTCCCTGAGTTCGATAAACCTTAGGTCATCCACTTGAGGGAAATTGTTGCTGTCTTACAAACCTCTGCGCTTGGAGGCCCAACATAGTCTACAAGAATAGAAGCGTACGTAGACATCAGGTCCATATTCCCATCATATATTTACACCCATTGTAATTTACTTGTTTTAGTTCTTTTTGTTGTTTTACTTTCCAATACCTCTATCCTATACGTGTAACCTTTCGTAGATAGCAAGACAGGGGGATTGACAACCCCTCTGGATCATTAGATACGAGAGTATTTTGTGTCTTATGTGCAGGTCCGGGTCTAATAATTTATGGTGCCATTGAAGGGGGCCACCTAATTGTAGCATTCGGAGTCCTTCTGGATTCGGTAAACCATAGTATCTTTGTTGAAGTAAATTTTCCACTAGATGCATCAACACCTTCCACTTGGGGTAACCAACGAGACTGTGTGATCCACAATTCCACACCATCAAGCAATTTCTGGTGCCGTTTCCAGGGAGTCCAATCTACAACATAGGGGTGTTGCACAGTCCACTTTTACCTTCACATTTTTATCTTGCATGTTTACCTTTTGTTTGCTTGTCTTATATCAAAAATCCAAAAAATATATTATCTAGTTTATAGTTTCCTTTCTCTCATCATGGGTTCTTCTGAGAATACCAAGCTTTGTGAATTTACAAGTCACAACAATAATGACTATCTGCACCACCACCTTCCACTGGGGGTAACCGACAAGAGTGTGTGATCGACACCATCAATGGGCTCATGTCTTTCAGCAGCAGATACGTCCCAAACGTATCTATAATTTCTGGTTGTTCCATGCTTATATTGGTGATATTGCTATATGTCTTGCTACACTTTCCTATCATTTACAACATATTTTGAACTAACCTAATAATTCAGTGCCCAGTGCCAGTTTATGTCTGCTGATGTCCGTGCACTGCAGGAAAATGTCAAATATAAAAGTGCTCAAAAAATTCCAGAAAAATCAAATAAAAAATCAGCGCCACAGAAGACTCTAGAATACCGAAGGAGGGCCGGAGGGGGGCCACCCCCTGGCGAGGCAGACACCTGGCTAAGCCAGGGGGAGACCACGCCACCTGGCCGCTTGGTCAGGTGGGGCCTCCCCTCGAACCCCCCCTTTCTCATATTTATTTCCCTTGATACAGAAACCCTCGAGAGGCGCCCTGTTACGCGATTTCGTCCTCTGTTGCATCTCCGTCGTGATTCCGATCTCGGACCACCCAGGAGAAGCTATCCCGGCACCCTGCCGGAGGGAGGATTGACCTCCGGAGGCCTCTCCACCACCATGATCACCTCTGGGATGTGTCGTGAGTAGTCCCCCTTGGACCATGGGTCCATAACCAGTAGCTATGTGATGTCTTCTCTCCAGTCTTGTGCTTCAATGTTTATCCCTTGTGAGTTTCCAATCATGATCAAGGAACCTATGTATTAGTTCCTGTTTTGATATGCTGTGTTTGCTAGGAGACGATGGATTATGAGATTATGTTCAGTTCGTGATGAGTAATATATTTGGTTTACCTTTATATTTTACTTCTTGAGTGTTCTTGCATGTTCCCCGTTACGTTTATTGCTTTTTCCAAGTAGTAGATTGTAACTCCAAGAGGGAGCGTTCTGCATGATTGTGGTTCATGCCCCCCGATGTCTAGCTTGAGTGACAGAAACATGAGACCAGGTGTAAGGCCCGATATGCGGTACTGTTTCAGATCTGGACGTTTCCGATCATACCCGAGGACGAAGCACATAACGGACCCACCGAGGCATATGACAATGCCATATGCCTCGGATTTCAACATGATATCACAACATTACAGCTATAAGGATACAACATCTCATACAATAGGCATACAACTACCTTAAATACATTACATATGCGGAAGATATATGTCTTAATACAGACTACAATCAAATGCCTAATGGCAAAGGTAAAAAACATCATTCCCCTAACCACACGGGTCACAGATCATTTGCATAACACGCGTAAAGGATAGAAGAAACGGGTGAGCTATGTCAACAAGTCAAATAACTAACTTCTCACGGTAAGATGGGGGTAGTGGTTGAGGTTGCAGCCGCACTAGCAAAATATGAAGTGGCTAACGATCTATTTAGAGTAAGAAGAGAAGACAAGCATTCAATGAGGAATCGCCTCCAACAAGTCTTGCTATCAGCTACTTACACAAAGATAACACCTATCATATCCTTGTCCTCCCCTTCATCACCCAATGAAGAAGAAGCAGTCAAGGCACACAGACGTTTATCAAGTTTTAGTTGTGATCCAGCTGATGTTATCTATGAACAAGGAGAAGGTCTCAAGTCGTCCATAACCATGGACACGGCTTCTCAAAAAGATTTAAACCTGCAGGGGTGTACCAACTGCCCATTATAGGCTTCGCATGTACGCCAGGTTTCCGCTTGGCTGTGTGAAACGCCTGAAACTTCGGTACGTCAGAGTCCCTCTAACTAACAACGCACAATTCCGGGTGGCCCCCGATGAGTCGACATCCAACTTAAAATCCGGCTGCGCTCTCGAATCGGTATCTACCGTATGACTCGAGTTTGGATTACCGGTTAATTCTCACATGAAGCCGGGTCCTCAGCGGGCCAGTTGGACCAACAGGGAAACCATGTCCCCGTTGGCTCAGGTGTTTGTTAAATAATATCTTCTAGGAGCGACCCGACAGACACATGGATGGTTTGAAAATGGTAAATCAGCTTGGGCCACCACTAGAACTGTTTGAAGCTAGGTAGGTAAGACAATGGGACCCCATAGAATCCCACACACAATTAGGCACGCTCGACAAGTGACACAATACCCGAAACTCGGATCCTAGGTGACTCGAATGGAACAAAGCGCCAAGGCGGGATAGCCTGACCTTCTATCCTTCGTCGAATATAGTCAACATTATAATAATCATATAATCCACAACAGTATATTAATGTGATAGCCCAATCCAAGGTGTAACAGGATAACAATAGGTAGCATCCTAGCATGCATACTAAGAAGTGGCTGAGCAAGCAAGGTACATGGCCAAACAAGGGTTTGCTGAAATGTGGGGAACATGGATGTTTGGGGTTTATTTGAGAGGCATAAATATGAGGTGGTAGGATCAAGCAATCGTTCTATCCTATACCTAGGCAAGTGAGCTGAAAGTTATAAGCATCATATATGCTTCCCTTACCTGTTGAGATGTAGGCACCGAAGGTATAGTCGATCGCAAGCTCGCATCGTCTCCGAGAGTAAGCGCGGAGCACACAAGAAGGAAACACTGGAAAGGCAATGGACGAGCAAGCATCTATTACTACGAAGCAATCACAAGAAAGAAACAACAAGAAGGCAACACGAGGCGACGCACTTCGATATCGCATCTATCATTGAGAGCGGTTACTAACAGGTGAAGTGAAGTATTTTTCACACACGATGATACTGCACAATTAGCAATGGTTCAACTTGTTTAGCTACACAACATGAGAAAAGGTTGTTAACATGGCATCTAACTCAAGCATGGCATATCACACAATCATGGAAAGAGGTGAAGCACAAAGTAAACTATCTATGCTAGTCAATTTAAGTGAGGCAAAAACATAACCAATGCATAGCACCAAGTACCCCACAACGATTTAAGTATTTTGTGTTGTTCTTCCCTAAACAATATTTTAGATTGTTTAACAACAACAAACAATATCACAATCACAATCTACATGAAATTCTAGTCATGTTACATATATAGAACACCCCAAACGAAGTTACGGTTAAAAAGATACAAGCAACGGAAGTTATGAACACAATCTGCAAACAACATGTAACACACTTGAGAGATTGGGAAAAACATGCTACTAATTGCAAACATACACAAAAATGATGTGGATTAACAGTAGACATGACAAGCAAGACATGGCACAAAGGTTCATGTACAGGAGCATCAAGAATAAATAAATATAACTCATGAAAAATGCTAAATTATGCTACTAGTTTAGGACTTAGTGAAAACAAGATAACAAGGCAAAAGGTCAATAACATGCTTACTTGACAGCAGGTAATGAAATATCAAACAATCACCAAATGCAATACATCAACAGGAAGACTGTATGATGCTTATGAGTTCATACATTGTACTTATGCTCAAAAGAATCATGGATAAACATGTAGCAAGGATGCAAGAGAGAAAATCCAGTTTACGGACTTAGTGAAAAATAGGGGTCATGGCAAACTGTTATAAACATGACCTATAAACAGTAACAAAAATGATAGCAACTCTACAGCACCATGACCATGAAATATATGTACATGGACTCTACATGATGCTAAAAAATTCATGCATGGCACTTGTGGTAAAAAGACTCATGGATGAAAAGATATAAAGCATGCAAGACAGCAAAACCATACTCCATACTTAGCTGTTTTCAGGATAGTTGACAGCAACAACAAGTATCCACTTTGAAAGCTCAGGAACTACATGAACAGCAAGGATACCATGGCATAGCAATACATGGCATGAAAGTATACATGACAGGGAGCAAATCATTCCATGGGAGCTAAAGCATATGTGGCATGGACCAATAACTATAAGGCTATCAAAGTGCAACAATATGCAAACAGGGATGAAAGATTAATAGGTACACCAATTTGAAGCAGTATAAATGCAGCCTACAGCAAGATATCATGACAAGTGAATGCATTGTGTTAAATTAGCCATTATGCTGAGAAATTCATGTCAAAGAACCATATGCATACGATGCACGGATGCAAGGCAATCATCAACCAAACATCGCATAAAAATAACAGTTGCAGCAGTTAACAGCAAGTAGCACTGTTTGACTAATAATTGATCAACCAGATGACCTCAAATCAATGAACTCCTTAAAGCATTATTGAAGAGAACATCACAATGAACACTTTTAATTTTGGGCGCCAAGTCATACGAGCTACTGATCTCACGCAATTCTAGCCTCAAAACAGGTAACAGCAGCAGCAAACACAACACTTAGCCAAATTAGGAAAAGAAAGGGGGAAAAGGTGAGGGGCTCACCATGGGCCGAGGCCCATCTGGCCGGCGGCGCTGGTTAGCCTCTCATCGCCCTGGGCAAGGGGAGGCAGCCATGCCGGGGCGCTGGTGGGCCGTGGGGTGCTTGGCCGGCCCAACTGGATGTGGCGGTTGGAGGTGGCCGAACCAGGCGCAGCCACGGTGGTGTCGGATGTCCGAAGTGTTGATTGGTGGCGGAAGGCATGCTCCAGTTGTGAGGAATCGGCACGACGCGTGCATCGGGCACGACGGCGCGGATCCCACCAGATCCGGCGGCTGGGAAGCGAGGGCGGGGCGTAGGGCGAGCTCTCCCATGGCGGTGGCGTCTCCTGTGAGGCAGAGAGGGAGAACGTGAGGTGAGGGAAGGGGAGAAGAGGAGGAGGGCGCACGAGGGGGGCGACCTGCGGCAGTGAGGCTCGCTAGAGATGGCGGCGGTGCAGATCGGGCAGGGGGGCGGCGACCTCCGCGGCGGACGGCGTGGAGGAGCTCCACCGTGGTGGCGCACGGTGGACGGCGTTCGGCTGGGCCGAGGCGGGCCGCAGCGGCGGATCCAGGGCCCTACGGGGCCTGGATCTGGTTGGAGGAAGGAGATGGGTGACGTGGCGCTCTCTGGGCCGTTGGATCTTCAGATCTGACGGTACAGATCGCTGGAGGCTATGGTTTCAGGATTTGTAGGCCAGATTGGGCAGATCTGGATATTTGGAGGGCGGTGGCTGCAAAATTTGTGTTAGGGAAACCCTAATCTAGGTGGGAGAGAATGGTGGTCTATTTATAGGCTGGTCTGGCTGACAGGTTTACGCAAACGCCCCTGGTTTCTCTCTCGCGTGTCTGATGCTCCACGTTTTTGACCGTCGGGAGTCCATACGACCTCCGATTCGGGTAAAACCTTGAACCACGCTCTCTGCGCGGTGAGCCAATCACTTCTACCTCACTTCGATACCGTTCCAAGAACATTTTTGGGCGCCCAATAAAATAATCCGTTTATTAAATAAACGGGGTTTTCGTTCCTATGGCGATGGTTGATCTTATGACGGAATTTGCGATGATGCTCGGGTGAAACTCGGTGTCGCAAAAGGTCATGTGCCATTGTAGAAAGGGTCGGTCACGCATGCCGGTACAAGGAGGGGAAATATAATCAATGATTAAAAAATCGGTGAAGCAAACACTACAAACAATTCTAACAAGCAACAAAGTAATGCAACAAACAGAAAATTTAATTAGGGTGGAATTTTCGGCCAGTTACAATACAACACCACCAACAAGGGATCTCGTCCCGATATCTTGGACGATCCGGGAGAGAGGAGGGGGAGAAAAGAGACACGACGTTCCTCAACACCACCAACAAGGGTCTTTGCTTCATAACGACGACGAAATTCCGTGGAGATAAACTTCCGCAGAGAGACGGCAACATCGGAGAACGAAACCAACAGGTGACCAAGAGGAAGAATGAAGACAGGAAACGACGATCAAGAGAAGCATTCTCATTCAAATAGTAAGGTTACTAGGCAAGAGGAGTGAGGTCAACGGACGACCAAGATGTTATCCAGAGCCGGAGAAGCAAAAGGTACTACATGAATTCCCAACCTGAGATCGGAATCGAGGCAATACGCTGCAAGCAAGGCATTGTAACTATTTTGAAACTCCACCCACTCGAGATCCTAGAGTTTGAAGGGGATAACGCGAGAATAAAGCGCTTACGTCACTTGTCTTGACCAGAGGAAGGGTAAAGAGTAAAAAGATTCCAAATCTCCGATAACTAACTTAGTAACTACAAAATAGTTTTTTTTTCTAGACTCGACTTTGGCAGGACAAGGGATCCTACGGTCCGTATGGCTCTGACACCAAGTTGTAAGGCTCGATATGTGGTACTGTTTCAGATCTAGATGTTCCCGTTCATACCCGAGGATGAAGCACATATCGAACCCACCGCGACATATGACAAAGCCATATGTCTCGGATTTCAACATGATATCACAACATTGCAGCTACAAGGATACAACATCTCATACAATCGGCATACAACTGCCCTCAATACATTACATCAGCGAAAGATATATGTCTGAGTACAGACTACAATCAAATGCCTAATGGGAAAGGTAAACACACCATTCCCGTAACCACACGGGTCTAGGCTCTCCGCCGAGATCCACGTAAGTAGTCGTCGTCGAGTCTCCGCGAAGGCGTCTAGAGGAAGGGTCGTCGAGCTCCTCTGTAGTCCAAGATCATTTGCGTAAAAGAGAGAAGAAATTGGTGACCTATATCAACAAGTCAAATAACTAATTTCTCACGGTAAGATGGGGGTAGTGATTGAGGTTGCAGCCGATCTAGAAATATATGAATTGGCTAACGATCTATTTAGAGTAAGATGAGAAGCCAAGCATTCGATGAGGAATCGCCTCCAACAAGTCTTGCTATCAGCTACTTAAGCAAACATAACACCTATCCTCTCCTTGTCCTCCCCTTCATCACCCAATGAAGAGAAGCAGTTAAGGCGCACACACGTTGATCAAGTTTTAGTTGAGATCCAGTTGATGTTATCTATGAACAAGGAGTAGGTCTCAAGTCGTCCATAACCGTGGACACGGCTTCTCGAAAAGATTTAACCCTGCAGGGGTGTACCAACTGCCCATTATAGGCTTCGCATGTACGCCAGGTTTCCGCTTGGCTGTGTGAAACGCCTGAAACTCCGGTATGTCAAAGTCCCTCTAACTAACAACGCGCAATTTCGGGTGGCTCCCGGTGAGTCGACATCCAACTCAAAAGTCGACCGTGCTCTCAAATCGTTCTCTACCGTATGACTCAGGTTTGGATTGCCGGTTAATTCTCACATGAATTCGGGTCCTTAGCCGGCCAGGTTGGACCAACAGGGAAATCATGTTCCCGCTGGCCCAGGTGTTTGTTAAATAATATCTGCTAGGAGCAACCCGACAGACACATGCATGGTTTGAAAATGGTAAATCGGCTTGGGAAACCACTAGAACTATTTGAAGCTAGGTAGGTAAGACAAGGGGACCCCATAGAATCCCACACACGATTAGGCACGCTCGTCAAGTGACACAATACCCAGAACTCGGATCCTAGGTGACTCGAATGGAACAAAGCACCAAGGCGGACTAGCCTGACCTTCCATCCTTCGTCGAATATAGTCAACATTATAATAATCATATCATCCACAACAGTATATTAATGTGATAGCTGTAAGGCCCGATATGCGGTACTATTCCAGATCTAGATGTTTCCATCCAGATCTAGAGACGAAGCACATATCGGTCCCACCGCGACATATGACATAGCCATATGCCCCGGATTTCCAACATGATATCACAACATTACGGATACAAAGATACAACATCTCATACAGTCGGCATACAACTGCCTTAATACAATAAAACTGCGGAAGATACATGTCTGAGTACAGACTACAATCAAATGCCTAGTGGAAAAGGTAAAATCATCGATCCCATAACCACACGGTTCTAGGCCCTCCGTCGGGATCCGCCTAACTAGTCGTCGTCGAGTCTCCACGTGAAACATCGATCACCATACCTGTTGTCGATCAAGAACCCTGAAAAGAGTTTGGGGGTAGTATCATGAGTACAGAAGTACTCAGTATCCAACTTTAGTGGTCAACTGACCCAGCAAGGACTTCATCACTCGTCATTCTAGGACAACTAGTAGTTTACGGTAAGGATGGGGTAAGTGGTGAGGTTGCTGCCGCACTAGCATTTATGAAGTGGCTAACGATCTAGAGAGTAAGGTAAGAAGCCAAGCATTCGATGAGGAATCGCCTACAATAAGTCTGCTATCCACCTACTTACGCAAGCATAACACCTATCCTATCCTTGTCCTCCTCTTCGCATCCCGACGAAGAAGAAGCAGTCAAGGCACACACACGTTGATCAAGTTATATTAAGATTAACTCAGTTGTTGTTATCTATGAACAAGGAGTAGGTCTCAAGTTGTCACATCCCAACTTTTACTCTCCTGTTAATTTAGGTAGCCAAAATTTGGAGCCAACAAAAACCTTGCATGAAATGTTAGGTTGTTGTTTCAATGCTTGAACCTGTGTGCTTAGGGTTAGCTATGTTGTTTCTTGATGATGAACTTGTGGTGATGATCATTTTGTGGTGCATGCAACTCATCTTGAGATGATCATATGATGGCAACTTGATAAATCCTAAAATCTCTTAATGCTAAAACCTAATAAATTTTCTATATAATAATAATACTAATAATCTTAACCACCCCAAATCCTTAGGCATTAAACTTTTGTTGATTAGAAATAACTAAAACAATTATCAATAACAGTACCTAACTAGATAAAATCATAATGAGATGAATGCATGACCTTCATAACTCATTAAAAAATGTATATTTATAATTTCTCCAACAAAAATTCCTTGGGTGTTTTTTTATGTGTTAGCCCAGATTTCCTTTTTAATCAAGTAATAAAAAAGTATTAACAAGAGAAAAAAAAGGAGAACTAGCCTAACCACCCCCCCCCCTAATCTCTCTCTCCCTCACGATTTCTCTCCCTCTCACGTTCCCTCTCTCCCTCGTCTCTGCTCCCTCCCGTAACCTCTCTCCCTCAACCCACCTGTCAGCCTCGTGCTCTCGTTTGCCCAACCGAAGGAGAACCCCAGGAATGATGGCGGGGCCTGCGAGCGCCTAACGTACCCCCAACCGCTGCTCGAGAGGTGGACAGTGAGAGCCACGTCGGAACCTACCCATCGGAGCTCCTCTCACGAGCTCGCCCGCCGCCCTTGCTGCCCAGCCAGGGGAGAACTCGCGGATTGCCCCCGTGGCACTCCGGCCCGTTGTACAGCCGCGCTCGCCCCGCTCGGCTATAAAAGGAGGCACCCCAGCCCCTCCTCTCCAAACTCCAGCGCCCAGCTCGCCCCTCCCCACAGTCCCACTGCCTCGCCACCATGGCCTAATTCGGAGGAGAAGAAGAAGAACAGAGAAGGGAGATGAGAAGAAGTAGAGAAGGAGGAGGGAAGGAGGCGGAGGAGAAGGAGAAGAAGGATGAGGGAAGTCGGAGGAGGAGGAGGACGGGAGGCCGGCGCGCCCACCCCTCTGCCTCTCACCCCGCCCGGCGAGGCCGTGCCCAGGAGGAGGCGTCGCCCGAGCCGACGACGCCCCGCCCCAAGCCGTCTCCGCCCTCGTCGTCTCCTACGTCCCCGCGCCCCGTTTTGCTCAAAAACGGGTTCCCCTACCCGTGCTGGACCTCCGCCACCAACTCCCAAAGCCCACCGGACACCTGAGCACCGTCGGTAAGCCCTCCCCACGTTCCTGGCCGCCATCGATGCTCCCAGGCAGACCTGGCCCGTCTCTGGGAAGAAGACGTCCCCTGGCCGTTAGATCATACTTGATCCAACGGCCAGGAAACGTCCATACCCCTTCGTTAAAAAAAACTAAAGCAACAGCCGCTACGCGGGCTCGGCCCAAATAAAAGAAAAAACTGCCCGTGGGCGCAGTATAGCCCCGGGCCGGCTGTGCCATTTTCCTTTCCTTTTTATTAAATTTACATAACAGAAATACTTATATAAAAATAATTATAATTCAGAAAAATATGAGACAAATTGCGTGTTGTTCCTAAATTTATGATTTATTTTTCTGCATGGTTAGAATCTTATTTTTAATAAATTTAATTGTGGTTGTTTATTTTATTTTATTTTATTTTTGTAATAATTTCTTGCTTAGATAGATATTATGAAACCTTCTGTTAATGAATTTTCAAAATAAGAAATTTTTATTAATAATGTCTCTTTATTAGTATATAATTATTCTATAGTTTAATAATAAAAATAAGGTAAATAAAATCAAAACTAGAATACTTTATGTTTAGTTGTACACATTAATGTCTCATATCCATTTAGTTAAAAAAATTATAATAAAACAAGTTTGATTTAAATTCCTATAATATTAGTTCTAAACAGTAGCTATTTATTATGTTTATTAGATAATTTTTATGCATTAATTAGCAAGTTATTTATATACAAATAGTGTGTAAACAGATTGATTACACTGGCCCAACCCACTGTAGCAAAAGTTACACACTGAGCAAAATATTAACTTGGGCCGTGGCTGAGCAACTTGTCTTTATTAGTTTCTCACAGAACTACAATAATACGAGAAAAATAACCACACAACCGAAAAATGTGAAATAAATTTTGTTGTGATCATGTGATTATGCTTTATTTTGCTGCATAGGTCGAATTATTGTTTACATAAATAAATTTAAAGGTCACATTATCATTATTGCTAATATTTCATGTTTAGGGTAATTTTAGTTTATTCTCTGTTAACAGATTATATATGTTTAAATATTTTTATGCTTGTCTCTGGACAGTAGCTAATTATTGTATTGTTATTTAATTAAATTTATTAAATAAAAATATGACCTAAGGCAATAAAAATAAGAATAAAACTTGTGTAAACTCCTATGTAATGTGTTGCTTAAATGTTTGCTTAGCCCTAAACTTGTTAAACCACCATTAAAACTTCTGCCCACATGTGTTAATTTGATTACGTGTTGGTATGACTCATGTGTTGTTTTTATTGAGTGCTAAATGATTGTTTTGTTGATTGAATGTTTGCTTTGAATGATGTGATGGTAATTGTGCACTATTTTTCGCAACGTGTAGACGAGACGCTTGACGTGGCAGGTGAAGACTCCTTCCAAGCCGAAGAAGCCGTACCAGGAGACACCGCCGAGGAAGGCAAGCCATCTTCAAAAACTCAAACCCTTGTCCTACATTTTTACTTTCTTTGTACCATATTATATATCATGCTAATGTTATATCATTTCGGGGATGGGATTATATTAATTTATTAGGTGAAACACCACATACCTTGTAAGCCTACCTATTTGGGAGAAAGAAATTAGACACCGATGATCTTGATCCCTAGCCTTGCTAAAAGACTTTTGACAACATAATAATTTGATTAATCTTGCTCCACCCTAATGAAATGGCATACATCTAAGAAGATGTGATGGCCAAGATTGTAGTTGTTGGAAACATCGTTGGACATATTCAAAGTCTGGAGGGACTCTCTATAAGTGCCGCTAAAACCTAGCCTTACAGTACAACCACAATACTCTGGTATGGGACAGGGCTAGTTGGAAACTTGTTTATCTTAGTACAGGGGTCTCATAACTACACATGGATGTTTGATTCCACGAATCTGATAGCCCTCGAAGTCGAGTGGTGAAATTCGCTAGGCTTGGCGTCAGAGGGAACCTTGGTGCTCTTCGACTACGGTGCAGGCTTGGGTCCAAGAGGAGCATGACCTGGCACACGGACAGTCCATGTAGTACGCAAGGGTTAGATTCACCTGTACTAGGATAGACAAGGGGAAGACTACGGTCGATTATCCGAAATCCGCATACTGAGGTATGACGAACCGTGGGGACTCACGGCGGATGTATCGAATGTTGTGGGTAAAGTGTACAACCTCTGCAGAGTGAAAACTATTCGAGTAGCCGGAGTCCACGGTCATGGACAGCTAGTGAGGCCACACTTTGTGGGGAATAGATGAGAAATTCTAGTACTGAGATTATGGTTCACGATGATGATGTTGGTCTTATGAAAAGGGTTGGACTTGATTAAATCAAATATATTTGTGGGATTAAAAATTGCTAAGAGTAAAATGTTGCGAACTTAACTAATATTGAGTAGTTAGGTTCCCCCATGTTACACTCCACCATATAGCCATCCCATTATTTCTTGTACAAGAAGCTTTGTTCTTTTCTTTAGGTGGTTTGAGAGTACTTTGTATGTACTCACGACTTTGTCCTTGGTTATTCAATCGGCCAGGCTTGGAGGAGCAGGTATTTGACGATGACACGAGTGACGAGTACTAGGATGTGCTACGCTCTGAGCTTTGCATGTGGATTGTGATGCTACTATCTACCTTGCTTTTGCTTATTCCGTTGCCCTTTGAGCCCGATGAGGCCGTGTAAGACTATGTTGATGTATGACTTTGTATTCGGTACTGTATGAACTTGTGACTGTGATATCCATTGTCGAGTTGTGCGTCATGCGACACTGATCATGGGAGCATGACGGTATGCACAGCTGGCCGCTTCGGACATATAGTCCAGGGTGCTCACAGACTTGGTATCAGAGCCCCTGTTCCGACCGTAGCAGCCTAGTTAGAATGGACGGTAGATAGGATGGAGGGAAATCAAAAACTATTTTCTAAAATAAAGAGATGGTAATCTGCATAGTATAAAATGCTTACCTCTCTTATCCCTTCTATAGTAAAACATTTATAATTGTTTTTTTATGTTTAAAATATTGCACACTTGTCATCTAACTTAAACTTATAAAAATTGTAGATGGGTGGAGTTCCTGTGCACCACCTGCAGCTGACTCGGGCTGGGGATACGCTCTTTGCTCAGGATCTGATCGAGTTGCTTCAGCTTGTTCACTGCCCAGTTGCGGAGTTCTGGGCCTACGAGATCTCCGGGAGGAAGGATGTGGAGGCTCGCCTGGTTGTGCGGTGTGCGCTCCGAGGATCGGAGGTTACTCCCCGGTCGGACACCATCACCTTTGTGCTGTACGCCCGTACTTGGGAGGAGGGTCTACGTCGAGTTTGTCAGGAGGCGATTTCTCGCATTGTGAGGTTCCACCAGTATGAGCTGAGATCCACGCGGTTCCGTCACTACGGGATGAGCGATGGAGAGGGAGACCCCACTCCCGGCATTCCTCACCCGATCATGAGGGATCACATGATCGCTCTGGAGAAGCACTTGGCTTTGACTGAGGCTCAGCTGGATGAAGCCCGGTTTAAGCACGACTACAACCTCCAGACAGGGGGTCACGCCCACATCGACCCCATCTGGAGGGGAGTAATGAGATGTTGAGGAAGAGGACCAGGAGCCTGAAGCGCAAGTGCGCGGATTTGGAGGACAAGATTGCTGCTCTGGATGATGGCGAGGACATCCGGAAGGAGGATGATGCCTACCTTAGTGTTGACGAGGACCACGACGAGGAGGAGGACGTTTCGAACTCCGAAGATGATACTTTCATCGACGATGAGGAGGAGACTGACGCGTAGGAGGTGACCCATTGAGTAGTTGCCACTTTTGGGTTTAGTCGTGGCTCGGTTTGATGATGTGTGGTTGGTTATCTGTAAGACTTGGTTATGTATGCGACTTATGCTATCGTATGCTACCATGTGATGATTTGCTAGTTGCATGTTTATTGCCTATTTTAGATGTCTTGCTTGTGTATGATAACTAGATTGTTAGAGAATTACCCCCCTTTGTAGACTAAATTCCCTCTTATCTTGCGCCACAACTTCAGGATGCCGAGGTACCCCCGCGCTAACCCAAGTGGATCCGATGATGTGCCAGCGCCACCACCCGACTTGAGCATGGCGCAACTTCTGCGACTGCTTATGGAGGAGCGCCAGGCTACTCGTGACGAGCGCCAGGAAAACATGGCTGCACTTCAGCAGCTAGTCCAGGTCGCCACCAATGCTAACCAAGGAGGCGGAGGAGCTGGTGGGAATGAGGAGCCCAGGTCTCGGCTCTGAGCTTTCCAGAACACCAACCCGCCCGTATTCTCGCAGACGAAGGAGCCGCTGGATGGTGAGGATTGGCTCCGGACCATGGAGAACAATCTCGATGTCGCCGCTGTTGGCAACAACGAGAAGGTCCTGTATGCCACCCACTACCTCGCCGGCACCGCCAGGAGCTGTTGGGAAGGAGTGCGCGCCCGTCTTCCAGAAGGGCAAGTACTCACCTGGGTTGAGTTCTCCGAGAAGTTCAAGAAGGCGCACATCCCCACCGCACTGATTAGGAGGATGAAGGATGAGTTCCAACACCTCAAGCAAGGGGGCATGACTGTGGTTGGATATCTTGACCGCTTCACTCAGCTGTCGAGGTATGCCCCAGAAGAGGTGGACACCGAGGAGAAGCGGAAGGATCGTTTCCTGGATGGACTGCACGATGAGCTCCAGGTTGTTCTGGTGGCCATGAATTTCCCTGACCTTGAGTCTCTCGCTGATGCTGCTATTATGATGGAGGGTGATGTCTACGCACGCTTCTATTCTTGTAGACTATGTTGGGCCTCCAAGAGTAGAGGTTTGTAGGACAGTAACAATTTCCCTCAAGTGGATGACCTAAGGTTTATCGAACTCAAGGAGGTAGAGGTTGAAGATGGTCTCTCTCAAGCAACCCTGCAATTAAGATACAAGACGTCTCTTGTGTCCCCAACACACCTAATACAACTAGGAGTTGTATAGGTGCACTAGTTCGGCGAAGAGATGGTAAAATATGGGTGATAGGTGTGATAAAACGAAGTAATATAAATCTGTAATAAAAAGTGCAGCAAAGAAACAAGTAACAAAAGTGAGTGCAAACGGTGTAACAATGATGGAAACAAGGCCTAGGCTTCATAATTTCATTAGTGGCAACTTCCAACAACATTAACATAGTCTAATCACATGATATTTCCCATAAAACATGCAATGGAGACGTACTCGGAGGTCATTCCTTTGTGGTCAAGAGAGGACGAGAATTGTGTAGGGCTACAAAAGCACACCTCAGAGCTCGTAGTTCTCAATCTATGGATTTCCCAATGTCACCGCGGTCATCCAAAGAGAGTACCACAATCACCACAACATATCTAAAAGATAGTCAAAGACAAGCACCAAGAGACTCTCAATCTTCAATCCACACACAAAAGAGGAAATCACTCATGATAATATTCTTCTAACCCATGTCCAATAGAGCGCTGTCACCTTGGTCTCGGAGATTATACTAGATAAGATCAATTGAGTACATCAATCCAATAAATAGAGGAAGGGGAAATATCATGGGATCTCCGTAGATTAACATAGCCTATGATCACAACAAAGATCACATCATGGGAGAGACAGAAACCACATAGATCAAGATATAAGCCTTAGCCCCGAGGGGAACTACTCACACATGGACATGGTGAGAGGGAGAGTTGTTGATGGAGAGGTGCAGCCCGGAGGAGATGAAGGAGGCGGCGACGCCCATGGCCACGGCCACGGCGGTGGCCACGGCCCTTGGGGGCAGCGGCCCTTGGCCCCCTTCTTCTTCCTTGGAGATGATGCTGCTGTGGAGATTGATCTCCCCCTCAAGACGGCTGCTAAGGGGGAGGAAATTTCGTGGTGCCCTTTGACCTAGATTTTCTCTCTTTATATAGACTCTCGGATTCCCGTCATCCAGATTACGTATTCTGTATTTCATGGTTTCTGGAAGCGTCCGAACTCCGATTGGGCCAAATTTTATGTCTAAATCCACCGGAAAAAAAATTCCCTACAACTTTGTAGTTTTAAGTTTTTCCGTTTGAGGCCGTCTTCTAGCGTTTCCGAGGCGATCTTTAAAACCTGTCTGGTGGGGACAGATTTCGGGAGAGTTAGAGTCCAACTCCTACAAGGCTCCTTTTTGTGATTTTTCCTTTATCCAAGTAATTCCTACACATAAAGTACAAAAACAAGAACTTGTGCACTCTTGCAACCATTAATAGGTTAGTTCCAAAATATGTTATAAAAAGATATGAAAGTGTATCAAAAGCATAGCAATATCACACAAAACATGCATGGAGCAAGTAGAAATTATAGATACGTTTGGGACGTATCAGAGGGCAAGCTCAAGATGGCCGCTGAGAATCACAAGCGCCGCATGATGCAGCAGGGTGGATCCAGCAACCCCCGGCTGCGTCCGACACACCCACCAAGGGCAGCAGCACCACCGTAGAGGAGCCAGTACCCGGTGTCGCACCCCAATGTTCCTTCTCGCCCTATTGGAGTTCCGCACCTAGCAGGCGGAGTTCCCCGCAACCCTGGAGTGATCTGCTTCGGATGTGGACAGAAGGGCCACTACTCGACAGAGTGTCCAAACAAGAAGAACACTGCTCCGTGCCCCAATGCGCCAGCACCAGCCAGAGGGAACCCCGGACGCAACAATGCCCAGCGCGGTGCGTCTAACGCCGCGAAGGGACGTCTGCATCATGTGCAAGCCGAGGAAGCCCAGGAGGCAGCAGACGTCATCTTGGGTACGTTCCTAGTAAATTCGGTACCTGCCACAGTTTTTTTTGATTCTGGTGCATCCCACTCTTTCATTACGGAGCCATTTGTGACTAGAAGTAAGATGATACCTAGCCGAATGAAGAAGCCCATGATAGTCCAAATACATGGGTCCAAACTTAGGGCCAGCGTAACTTGGCCAGCGTAACTTGCTCAGGAGTTCCAATAAATATCGTCGGAGAAATATTTCCAGCAGACTTGATTGTGCTGGGAACAGAAGGAATAGATGTGATACTTGGCATGAATTTGTTGTCCAAACATAGAGGTCGGTTAGATTGCACCTTGAAGAGCTGGTTGAGTTGAAGAAGCAGCTAAATGACATGCTCCAGAAGGGACTGATTCGACCCAGTGCTTCACCCTAAGGTTCGCCAGTTCTCTTTGTGGACAAGAGAGACGGCACCATACGCATGTGTGTGGACTACCATAAGCTGAATGAAGTGACCATCAAGAACGAGTATCCGCTCCCCAAGATTGAGGATCTGTTCGACCAGTTGAACGGAGCCCGAGTCTTCTCCAAGATTGATCTAAGGACCGGATACCACCAGCTGAAGGTCCGTGAGTCGGACATCCCCAAGACAGCCATCACGACACACTATGGTTTGTTCGAGTACACTGTGATGTCCTTTGGACTTACCAATGCCCCAGACTATTTCATGAACCTCATGAACAAGATCTTCATGAAGTACCTTGACAAGTTTGTAGTGGTGTTCATTGATGACATCCTGATATATTCTAAGACGGAGGAAGAGCATGCCGAGCATCTGCGCTTAGTCCTCGAGACTTTGCGAGAGCACCAGCTGTACGCTGTAAGGCCCGATATGCGGTACTGTTCCAGATCTAAATGTTTCCATCCAGATCCGGGGACGAAGCACATATCGGTCCCACCGCGACATATGACGAAGTCATATGCCCCGGATTTCCAACATGATATCACAACATTACAGATACAAGGATACAACATCTCATACAATCGGCATACAGCTGCCTCAAATACAATACAACAGCGGAAGATACATGTCTGGGTATAGACTACAATCGAATGCCTAGTGGCAAAAGAAAATCAACGATCCCATAACCACACGAGTCCAGGCCCTCCGCCGGGATCCGCCTAACTAGTCGTCGTCGAGTCTCCACGTGAAACGTCGATCACCTTACCTGTTGTGGATCAAGAACCCTGAAAAGAGTTGGGGGTAGTATCATGACTACAGAGGTACTCAGCATCCAACTGTAGTGGTCATCTGACCCAGCAAGGACTTCATCACTCGTCATTCTAGGAAAACTAGTAGTTTACGGAAAGGAAGGGGTAAGTGGTGAGGTTGCTGCCGCACTAGCATTTATAAAGTGGCTAACGATCTAGAGAGTAAGGTAAGAAGCCAATAATTCGATGAGGAATCGCCTCCAACAAGTCTTGCTATCAACTACTTACGCAAACATAACACCTATCCTATCCTTGTCCTCCTCTTCGCATCCCGACGAAGAAGAAGCAATCAAGGCACACACACACACGTTGATCCAGTTGTATTAAGATTATCTCAGTTGTTGTTGTCTATGAACAAGGAGTAGGTCTCAAGTCGTCCATAACCGTGGACACGGCTTCTCGAAAAGATTTGACCCTGCAGGGGTGTACCAACTGCCCATTACGAGGCTCCGCACGCACGCCCATCTCTCTCAGTTGCTACCCATCACAGGCAACCATTTTATGATTTAGTTCCAAGAGATCCGAAACGACAGGTCCCTCTAACTAACAACGAACAAATCCGGGTGGCCCCCGGTGAGTCGACACCGAACTCAAAAGCCGGCCGCGCTCTCGAATCGGCCTCTACCGTCTGGATGAGGTCGGGTTAGTTGCCCAAACAGATGTGGACAACCCCCTAGCTCCCTGGGGTGGACCAACAAGAGAAACCATATCTCCGCTGGCCCGGGTTGTTTGAAAACTACTGGCGTACGACCAGCACACACGCGGTTTCAAAAGGTAAAATCAGCTTGGGCCACCACTAGAAATGCTTGAAGCTAGATAGGTAAGAAAAGGGGACCCCATAAAATTCCACACGCGGTTAGGCACGCTCAGTCTTAAAACCAATACCCGGAACTCGGATCCTAGGTGACTCGAATGGAACAAAGCGTCGGGGTGGGATAGCCTAGACCTTCCATCCTTCGTCGAATATAGTCAACATTATAATAATCATATCATCAACAACAATATAATAATGTGATATCGCAAAACCAAGGAGTAACAGGGTAACATTCTAGCATCCTAAGCATGCATACTAAGCAGGGGCTGAGCAACGAGCAATAGTAACATAGCAGTACAAGGTTTGCTGGGAAGGGACATGGTTGTATCGGTTTGAAAGATAATGTAAACATGTGGTAGGATCAAACATCGAACCTAACCTAGACTAGCATGAAAACCGCTAGTTCAAATAGAATGGATCATAAGTAATGTATAGTCCTTGCATGTTGATAAGTCGGGTTCCGAAGGTGTAGTCGATCGCAAGCTCCCATCGTCTCCGAGAGGTACCCGCGGAAGCACACAAGAGGGTAAACACTGGAAAGCAATCAACGAGCAACCATCTATTACTACGAGGCAAACACGAGAAAGCATCAACAAGAAGCAACACGAGACATCGCACCTACCGTCGAGAGCGGTTACTAACAATTTAAGTGGAGGACTCGTGACACTCGACGATACCACACGTTTACGGTGGTTCAAGTTGTTTAGCTACAGGTGATCAACAAAGCTGTTAACATTGCAACTCAAGCAAGCATGGCATAACACTAACTGTCGCACGATGATTAAAGCATTTGGTACTGTTCTGTCCTAAACCATATTTTAGGTTGGTTAACAATAGCAAACAATAGCATAAACACAAAGTACACGAAAAACTAATCAAGTTACATATAAAGAACACCCCAAACGGAGTTACGGTTAAAAAGATACAAGCAGAACAAGTTACGGGTACAAACTGCCAACATCACGAAGCACACTTTAGAGGAATGCATAAACAGGATAAACAATGCAAACATGCTCACAAATGATATGAAATTAAACTAGACATGACAGGGAAGGCATGGCAAAAATAATCATGCAAATAGGCATCATAGATCAAAAGATACTAAGCAAACAACATGGCATCGCAAAGTAACAGACTTAAAGAAAAACAGAGGTGGCTGTCAAAAACCGCAGCATAGCAACTTTGGAGCTAAATAACTATATGACCAGCAAGCATATCATGACAATTCAATAAATATAAAGGAAGTAGACATGATGCTTAACAATATTCAATTGGAATCACTCAGTTCCGATAAACGGTCGCGACACACTCGTCGACCGAAGTTGCAACAAAATAACAGTTTTCAGCACAGCAGCACATTAACATCAGGATCACCACTTTGGAGCAAGATTTAATATAGCTAAAGCACCCAAATATGACAAGTTAAAGCATGTAAATGAAGTACACATGATGCTTAACACATAGGAGAAAGAATCAATGCAATAGACCTCATTGATTTGTTACAATCATCATGCAAAGTTGCAACAAAATAATAACAGCAGCACTTAACAGGAATTAGTAGCAGTTTAACGGCCTGATGCCCACTTTAGCACACAATTACACTATCAAGATGAGCTCAAATGCAAATGCTCACAAAAGATGAATTGAAGTACACGCAATTCTGAGAAACTTTCGTTTTGGGGGCACGTTCATTGGAGCTACGGTTCAACGGGAAATTACGTTGCAAAAACGTAACAGCAGCAGTTTTTTACATACTTAGCCAAAAAAAGAAATAATCAACAGAAAAAAAAACGAAGGGCGGCCTGGCTCACCATGGGCCAAGGCCCATCCGGCTTGGAGGGGCGGTTGGGCTGGGTGCAGGCCGCGCCTGGCCTGGCTGCTGGAGTGGGATGCCGGCCCACCAGCAGGACGTAGCGGTTGGGAGACGCTGGAACTGGAGCCCGTCGTCTCCCTCCCGAGCGGCGGCTGCCCGGTGGCTGCGCCGGCCACCGGCGGCGAGGGGCGACGTGGACGAGGCGAGGCGGCCCGGATCTGGCGTGGCAGAGGGCGGAGGAGGCGGATCCGCGAGATCCCGGCGGGTGGAGGCCGACATGCAGAAGGGGGTGGCGGCGTGACCTCGAGGTCGGCCGGCCATGTCCATGGCGCTCCGGCGCGGGCTCTGCAGAGAGGAGGAAGAGGGGGTTGAGAGGGAGAGGAGGAAGGGGAGGAGAAGGGAGCTGCGGGGCGAGGCTGGCCGGGCGCGCGGCTCGCCGAGGCGCGGCCTAGGACGGTGGGAGGCAGCGCACTCCACCACGGGAGACGGCGGCGACGCGGCTCCGCGGCCCAGATCGGGCCCGGAGCGGGCTGGCGGCGGGCCCTGCGGGGCCCGGACTGGGGAGGAGGCTGGCTGGCTTCGGTTGGGCAGATCTGGGCCGTCAGATCCCAGATGTGACGGTCCGGATCTGATGGGGGCTAGGGTTTCGGCTGGTGGAGGGCTATTGGGCAGATTTGGGGACCTTTAGAGCGGGGTGGCTGCAATTTTCCATTAGAGTAAACCCTAATTGGCTGGTTTGGGAGGTGGGGTCATTATATAGGCAGGTTGGCTGGCCTCTTTACGCAAATGCCCCCGGTACCCCTCTCGCGTGTCCGGTGATCGCGTTCGTGACCGCCGAGACTCCGTACAGACTCCGATTCCGACGAAATCTCGAACCACGCGCTCAGCGCGTCGAGCCCGTTGATCATACCTCACTGCGGTGAAATTCCGACAACATTTTTTGGCGCCCCATAAAATAATCCGTTTATTAAATAAACTGGGTTTTTCGTTCTGTTGGCTGCAGCTGGTCTGGTGCGGTTTTCGCGACGGTGATCGGGTGAAACCCGGTGTCGCAAAGGTCGAGTGTCAGGGTGGCAAGGGTCGGTCTCCGTCCGATACGAGATAAGAGGGGGGGAAATAATCGCCGATCGATAAATCGGGGATGCAAACACCGCAAACAAATCAGACAATCAAACAATTCACACCGAAAACAAAAATTTTAATTTTTGTGAAATCTGGGCTGTTACATATGCCAAATTCAGCAAGTGCGAGTTTTGGCTCAAGGAAGTCGGATTTTTGGGACATGTATTGTCGGAAAGAGGAATATCCGTCGACCCCGCCAAGATTCAGTCCATCATGGACTGGACAGCTCCGACCACTCAGACCGAAGTCAGAGGATTCCTCGGATTAGCGGGATATTACCGCAAATTCGTGGAAGGCTTCTCCAGCATTGCCCGTCCGATGACCCAGCTGTTGAAGAAGGACCAGAAGTTTGTGTGGTCAGAGAAGTGTGAAGCCAGTTTCCAGGAGTTGAAGAGGAGATTGGTATCCACCCGAGTGTTGACGATGCCTGGCCTGACCAAGAGCTTATATGTGTACTGCGAAGCATCGAAGGTCGGTTTGGGTTGTGTTCTTATGCAAGTGGGCAAGGTGATTGAGTACCTGTCACGACAGTTGAAGCCGCACGAGTTGAACTACCCCACCCACGACTTGGAGCTAACCGCAGTAGTGCTTGCTCTAAAGAGATGGAGGAATTACCTGATGGGTCACCGTTGTGACATCTACACCGACCATAAGAGCCTGAAGTACATTTTCTCACAGAAGGAGTTGAACATGAGGCAGAGGAGATGGATCGAGCTGATCAAAGACTATGATCTCGAAATCCACTACCATCCTGGTAAGTCCAACGTGGTAGCAGATGCCCTCAGCCGCAAGCCCTGCACACTTAATGCAAAGATCAGAGAGAAACAGTCAGCTCTGCACGAGGAGTTCGAGAAGCTGGGTTTGGAGCTTGTTACACCCGGTTATCTTGCTCACCTCGAGCTGACTCCAACTCTGTTTGATCAGATCAAGGAGGCACAGAAGGGACACGACAGTATCGAGGGAATCAAGATGAAGATGCCCCTCGGCAAGGCCCCAAAATCTCGGCAGATGATAAAGGAGTTCTTTGGTTCGATGGCCGATTGTGTGCGCCTGATGTGAAGGAGTTGAAGTTCACTATCCTGAAGGCAGCTCAAGATACACCTTACTCCATCCACCCAGGAGGGACTAAGATGTATCAAGACCTGAAGGACTTGTTCTGGTGGCACGGTATGAAGCGTGAGATTGCCTTGTACGTTGCGAAGTGCGACATCTTCCAGAGAGTGAAAGCAGAGCACCAAAGACCTGCAGGATTGCTGCAACCACTCCGAGTTCCTGAATGGAAGTGAGAACAGATAGGCATGGACTTCATCACATGACTTCCGAGGTCGAGCAAGGGTCATGACTCTATCTTAGTCATCGTCGACCGACTCACCAAGGTAGCACACTTCATTCCAGTGCGAACCAGCTGTAGAGGAGATCAGCTGGCAGACTTGTACATGTCAAGGATCATTTTTCTGCACGGAGTTCCGAAGGAGATTGTGTCAGACCGAGGTACCCAGTTTACCTCGAGGTTCTGGAAGCAAGTTCAGGAGGCACTAGGCACCAAGCTCACATTCAGCACAGCCTATCACCCGCCGACTGGAGGCCAGACCGAGCGAGTAAACCAGATACTAGAGGATATGCTCCGCGCATGTGCTCTAGCCTATGGTTCCAAGTGGGAGGGCTGCTTGCCTTATGCAGAATTATCCTACAACAACATTTACCAGTCGAGTTTGTAGATGGCCCCATTTGAAGCCCTGTATGGACGAAAGTGCCGCACGCCCCTAAACTGGTCTCAGACCGGGGAAGGTAATATTTTCGGACCGGATGTTTCAAAGGAAGATGAGGAACAAGTCCAGTTGATTCGTGAGCGTCTCAAGACCGCCCAGTCTCATCAGAAGAGCTATGCCGACCCCAAGCGTGAGAGGTGACTTTTGCAGCTGGAGACTTTGTGTATCTCTGAGTCATCCCACTGAAGGGAATGCGGCGATTCCATGTGAAGGGAAAGCTAGCACCTCGTTACATTGGACCATTTAAGGTGACAGCCAGACGAGGTCAGGTTGCTTATCAGTTGAGGCTTCCCAAAGAGCTACCTGATGTGCACAACGTCTTCCATGTCTCGCAGATCCGGAAGTGTCTGGAGGTGCAGGACAAGCCTGATGTTTTCAAAAACATCGATCACCGCACAGTGGATATCAACCAGGATCTCACATACCGCGATACACCCCTTTGTATCCTGGAAGAAGCCGCTCGAGTCACCCGTAAGCGTGCCATCAAGTTCCACAAGGTCCAGTGGACAAATCACACAGAGTAGGAAGCCCCCTGGGAACGGGAGGACTACCTCAAGCGCGAGTTCCCGCAACTTTTCACTAGCTTATGAATCTCGGGGACGAGATTCTTTTTAAGGGGGGAAGGTCTGTCACATCCCAACTTTTACTCTCCTGTTAATTTAGGTAGCCAAAATTTTGAGCCAACAAAAACCTTGCATGAAATGTTAGGTTGTTGTTTCAATGCTTGAACCTGTGTGCTTAGGGTTAGCTATGTTGTTTCTTGATGATTAAATTGTGGTGATGATCATTTTGTGGTGCATGCAACTCATCTTGAGATGATCATATGATGGCAACTTGATAAATCCTAAAAACCCTTAATGCTAAAACCTAATAAATTTTCTGTATAATAATAATACTAATAATCTTAACCACCCCAAATCCTTAGGCATCAAACTTTTGTTGATTAGAAATAACTAAAACAATTATCAATAAAAGTACCTAACTACATAAAATCATAATGAGTTGAATGCATGACCTTCATAACTCATTAAAAAATGTATATTTATAATTTCTCCAACAAAAATTCCTTGGGTGTTTTTTTTATGTGTTAGCCCAGATTTCCTTTTTAATCAAGTAATAAAAAAATATTAACAAGAGAAAAAAAGGAGAAATAGCCGTGTTGCACCTCCGCCACCAAATCCCGAAGCCCGCCGGTCACCGGAGCACCGCCGGTAAGCCCTCCCCACGCTCCTGGCCGCCATGGATGCTCCCAGGCCGACCTGGCCCATCCCTGGGAAGAAGACGGCCCCTGGCCGTTAGATCATACTTGATCCAACGACCAGGAAACGGCCATACCCCTTCGTTAAAAAAACTGAAGCAATAGCCGCTACGCGGGCTCGGCCCAAATAAAAGAAAAAACTGCCCGTGGGCGCAGTATAGCCCCGGGCCGGCTGTGCCATTTTCCTTTCCTTTTTATTAAATTTACAGAACATAAATACTTATATAAAAATAATTATAATTCAGAAAAATATGAGACAACTTGTGTGTTGTTCCTAAATTTATGATTTATTTTTCTGCATGGTTAGAATCTTATTTTTACTAAATTTAATTGTGATTGTTTATTTTATTTTATTTTATTTTTGTATTAATTTGTTGCTTAGATAAATATTATGAAACCTTCTGTTAATGAATTTTCAAACTAATAAATTTTTATTAATAATGTCTCTGATTAGTATATAATTATTGTATAGTTTAATAATAAAAATAAGGTAAATAAAATCAAAACTAGAATACTTTACGTTTAGTTGTACACATTAATGTCTCATATCCATTTAGTTAAATTGTTAATAATAAAACAAGTTTGATTTAAATTACTATAATATTAGTTCTAAACAGTAGCTATTTATTATGTTTATTAGATAATTGTTATGCATTAATTAGCAAGTTATTTATATACACATAGTGTGTAAACAGATAGATTACACTTGCCCAACCCACTGTAGCAAAATTTACACAGTGAGCAAAATATTAACTTGAGCCGTGGCTGAGCAACTTGTCTTTATTTGTTTCGCACGAACTACAATAATATTAGAAAAATAACCACACACCAGAAAAATGTGAAATAAATTTTGTTGTGATCATGTGATTATGCTTTATTTTTCTACATAGGTCGAATTATTGTTTATATAAATAAATTTAAAGGTCACATTATCATTATTGCTAATATTTCATGTTTAGGGTCATTTTAGTTTATACTCTGTTAACAGATTATATATGTTTAAATATTTTTATGCTTGTCTCTGGACAGTAGCTAATTATTGTATTGTTATTTAATTAAATTTATTAAATAAAAACATGACCTAAGGCAATAAAAATAAGAATAAAAACTTATGTAAACTCCTACGTAATGTGTTGCTTAAATGTTTGATTAGCCCTAAACTTGTTAAACCACCATTAAAACTTCTGCCCACATGTGTTAATCTGATTACGTGTTGGTATGACTCATGTGTTGTTTTGATTGAGTGCTAAATGATTGTTTTGTTGATTGAATGTTTGCTTTGAATGATGTGATGGTAATTGTGCGCTATTTTTCGCAATGTGTAGACGAGACGCTTGACGTTGCATGTGAAGACTCCTTCCAAGCCGAAGAAGCCGTACCAGGAGACACCGCGGAGGAAGGCAAGCCATCTTCAAAAACTCAAACCCTTGTCCTACATTTTACTTTCTTTCTACCATATTATATATCATGCTACTGTTATATCATTTCGGGGATGGGATTATATTAGTTTATTAGGTGAAACACCACATACCTTGTAAGCCTACCTATTTGGGAGAAAGAAATTAGACACCGATTATCTTGATCCCTAGCCTTGCTAAAAGACTTTTGACAACATAATAATTTGATTAATCTTGCTCCACCCTAATGAAATGGCATACATCTAAGAAGATGTGATGGCCAAGATTGTGGTTGTTGGAAACATCGTTGGACATATTCAAAGTCTAGAGGGACTCTCTATAAGTGCCGCTAAAACCTAGCCTTACAGTACAACCACAATACTCTGGTATGGGACAGGGCTAGTTGGAAACTTGTTTATCTTAGTACAGGGGTCTTATAACTACACATGGATGTTTGATTCCATGAATCTAATAGCGCTTGAAGTCGAGTGGTGAAATTCGCTAGGCTTGTCGTCAGAGAGAACCTTGGTGCTCTTCGACTACGGTGCAGGCTTGGGTCCAAGAGGAGCATGACATGGCACACGGACAGTCCATGTAGTATGCAAGGGGTAGATTCACCTGTACTAGGATAGACAAGGGGAAGACTACGGTCGATTATCCGAAAACCGCATACTGAGGTATGACGAACCGTGGGGACTCACGGCAGATGCATCGAATGTTGTGGGTAAAGTGTACAACCTCTTTAGAGTGAAAACTATTCGAGTAGCCGGAGTCCACGGTCATGGACCGCTAGTGAGGCCACACTTTGTGGGGAATAGATGAGAAATTCTAGTACTGAGATTATGGTTCACGATGATGATCTTGGTATTATGAAAAGGGTTGGACTTGATTAAATCAAATATATTTGTGGGATTAAAAATTGCTAAGAGTAAAATGTTGCCAACTTAACTAATATTGAGTAGTTAGGTTTCCCCATGTTACACTCCACCATATAGCCATCCAATTATTTTCTTGTACAAGAATCTTTGTTCTTTTCTTTAGGTGGTTTGCGAGTACTTTGTATGTACTCACGGCTTTGTCCCTGGTTATTCAATCGGCCAGGCTTGGAGGAGCAGGTATTTGACGATGACGCGACTGACGAGTACTAGGATGTGCTACGCTTTGAGCTTTGCCTGTGGATTGTGATGCTGCTATCTACCTTGCTTTTGCTTATTCCGCTGCCCTATGAGAAAGATGAGGCCGTGTAAGACTATGTTGATGTATGACTTTGTATTCGGTACTGTATGAACTTGTGACTGTGATATCCATTGTCGAGTTGTGCGTCATGCGACACTGATCATGGGAGCATGACGGTATGCATAGCTGGCCGCTTCGGACATATAGTCCGGGGTGCCCACAGACTTGGTATCAGAGCCCCTGTTCCGATCGTAGCAGCCTAGTTAGAATGGGCGGTAGATAGGATGGGGGAAAATCAAAAACTATTTTCTAAAAAGAGATGGTAATATGCATAGTATAAAATTCTTACCTCTCTTATTCCCTTCTATAGTAAAACATTTATAACTGTTTTGTTATGTTCAAAATATTGCACACTTGTCATCTAACTTAAACTTATAAAAATTGTAGATGGCTGGAGTTCCTCTGCACCACCTGCAGGTGACTCGGGCTGTGGATACGCTAGTTGCTCAGGATCTGATCGAGCTGCTTCAGCTTGTTCACCGCCCAGTTGCGGAGTTCTGGGCCTACGAGATCTCCGGGAGGATGGATGTGGAGGCTCGCCTGGTTGTGCGGTATGCGCTCCGAGGATCGGAGGTTACTCCGCGGTCAAGGGAAGCATTCTCACTATCCTGAAGGAAGCTCACGATACACCTTACTCCATCCACCCAGGAGGGACTAAGATGTATCAAGACCTGAAGGACTTGTTCTGGTGGCACGGTATGAAGCGTGAGATTGCCTTGTACGTTGCGAAGTGCGACATCTTCCAGAGAGTGAAAGCAGAGCACCAAAGACCTGCAGGATTGCTGCAACCACTCCGAGTTCCTGAATGGAAGTGAGAACAGATAGGCATGGACTTCATCACATGACTTCCGAGGTCGAGCAAGGGTCATGACTCTATCTTAGTCATCATCGACCGACTCACCAAGGTAGCACACTTCATTCCAGTGCGTACCAGCTGTAGAGGAGATCAGCTGGCAGACTTGTACATGTCAAGGATCATTTGTCTGCACAGAGTTCCGAAGGAGATTGTGTCAGACCGAGGTACCCAGTTTACCTCGAGGTTCTGGAAGCAAGTTCAGGAAGCACTAGGCACCAAGCTCACATTCAGCACAGCCTATCACCCGCAGACTGGAGGCCAGACCGAGCGAGTAAACCAGATACTAGAGGATATGCTCCGCGCATGTGCTCTAGCCTATGGTTCCAAGTGGAAGGGCTGCTTCCCTTATGCAGAATTCTCCTACAACAATATTTACCAGTCGAGTTTGTAGATGGCCCCATTTGAAGCCATGTATGGACGGAAGTGCCGCACGCCCCTAAACTGGTCTCAGACCGGGGAAGGGAAGATTTTCGGACCGGATGTTTCAAAGGAAGTTGAGGAACAAGTCCAGTTGATTCGTAAGCGTCTCAAGACCGCTCAGTCTCATCAGAAGAGCTATGCCGACCCCAAGCGTGAGAGGTGACTTTTGCAGCTGGAGACTTTGTGTATCTCCGAGTCATCCCACTGAAGGGAATGCGGCGATTCCATGTGAAGGGAAAGCTAGCACCTCGTTACATTGGACCATTTAAGGTGACAGCCAGACGAGGTCAGGTTGCTTATCAGTTGAGGCTTCCCAAAGAGCTACCTGATGTGCACAACGTCTTCCATGTCTCGCAGATCCGGAAGTGTCTGGAGGTGCAGGACAAGCCTGATGTTTTCAAAAACATCGATCACCGCACAGTGGATATCAATCAGGATCTCACATACCGCGATACACCCCTTTGTATCCTGGAAGAAGCCACTCGAGTCACCCGTAAGCGTGCCATCAAGTTCCACAAGGTCCAGTGGACAAATCACACAGAGTAGGAAGCCCCCTGGGAACGGGAGGACTACCTCAAGCGCGAGTTCCCGCAACTTTTCACTAGCTTATGAATCTCGGGGACGAGATTCTTTTTAAGGGGGGAAGGTCTGTCACATCCCAACTTTTACTCTCCTGTTAATTTAGGTAGCCAAAATTTTGAGCCAACAAAAACCTTGCATGAAATGTTAGGTTGTTGTTTCAATGCTTGAACCTGTGTGCTTAGGGTTAGCTATGTTGTTTCTTGATGATTAAATTGTGGTGATGATCATTTTGTGGTGCATGCAACTCATCTTGAGATGATCATATGATGGCAACTTGATAAATCCTAAAAACCCTTAATGCTAAAACCTAATAAATTTTCTGTATAATAATAATACTAATAATCTTAACCACCCCAAATCCTTAGGCATCAAACTTTTGTTGATTAGAAATAACTAAAACAATTATCAATAAAAGTACCTAACTACATAAAATCATAATGAGTTGAATGCATGACCTTCATAACTCATTAAAAAATGTATATTTATAATTTCTCCAACAAAAATTCCTTGGGTGTTTTTTTTATGTGTTAGCCCAGATTTCCTTTTTAATCAAGTAATAAAAAAATATTAACAAGAGAAAAAAAGGAGAAATATCCGTGTTGCACCTCCGCCACCAAATCCCGAAGCCCGCCGGTCACCGGAGCACCGCCGGTAAGCCCTCCCCACGCTCCTGGCCGCCATGGATGCTCCCAGGCCGACCTGGCCCATCCCTGGGAAGAAGACGGCCCCTGGCCGTTAGATCATACTTGATCCAACGACCAGGAAACGGCCATACCCCTTCGTTAAAAAAACTGAAGCAATAGCCGCTACGCGGGCTCGGCCCAAATAAAAGAAAAAACTGCCCGTGGGCGCAGTATAGCCCCGGGCCGGCTGTGCCATTTTCCTTTCCTTTTTATTAAATTTACAGAACATAAATACTTATATAAAAATAATTATAATTCAGAAAAATATGAGACAACTTGTGTGTTGTTCCTAAATTTATGATTTATTTTTCTGCATGGTTAGAATCTTATTTTTACTAAATTTAATTGTGATTGTTTATTTTATTTTATTTTATTTTTGTATTAATTTGTTGCTTAGATAAATATTATGAAACCTTCTGTTAATGAATTTTCAAACTAATAAATTTTTATTAATAATGTCTCTGATTAGTATATAATTATTGTATAGTTTAATAATAAAAATAAGGTAAATAAAATCAAAACTAGAATACTTTACGTTTAGTTGTACACATTAATGTCTCATATCCATTTAGTTAAATTGTTAATAATAAAACAAGTTTGATTTAAATTACTATAATATTAGTTCTAAACAGTAGCTATTTATTATGTTTATTAGATAATTGTTATGCATTAATTAGCAAGTTATTTATATACACATAGTGTGTAAACAGATAGATTACACTTGCCCAACCCACTGTAGCAAAATTTACACAGTGAGCAAAATATTAACTTGAGCCGTGGCTGAGCAACTTGTCTTTATTTGTTTCGCACGAACTACAATAATATTAGAAAAATAACCACACACCAGAAAAATGTGAAATAAATTTTGTTGTGATCATGTGATTATGCTTTATTTTTCTACATAGGTCGAATTATTGTTTATATAAATAAATTTAAAGGTCACATTATCATTATTGCTAATATTTCATGTTTAGGGTCATTTTAGTTTATACTCTGTTAACAGATTATATATGTTTAAATATTTTTATGCTTGTCTCTGGACAGTAGCTAATTATTGTATTGTTATTTAATTAAATTTATTAAATAAAAACATGACCTAAGGCAATAAAAATAAGAATAAAAACTTATGTAAACTCCTACGTAATGTGTTGCTTAAATGTTTGATTAGCCCTAAACTTGTTAAACCACCATTAAAACTTCTGCCCACATGTGTTAATCTGATTACGTGTTGGTATGACTCATGTGTTGTTTTGATTGAGTGCTAAATGATTGTTTTGTTGATTGAATGTTTGCTTTGAATGATGTGATGGTAATTGTGCGCTATTTTTCGCAATGTGTAGACGAGACGCTTGACGTTGCATGTGAAGACTCCTTCCAAGCCGAAGAAGCCGTACCAGGAGACACCGCGGAGGAAGGCAAGCCATCTTCAAAAACTCAAACCCTTGTCCTACATTTTACTTTCTTTCTACCATATTATATATCATGCTACTGTTATATCATTTCGGGGATGGGATTATATTAGTTTATTAGGTGAAACACCACATACCTTGTAAGCCTACCTATTTGGGAGAAAGAAATTAGACACCGATTATCTTGATCCCTAGCCTTGCTAAAAGACTTTTGACAACATAATAATTTGATTAATCTTGCTCCACCCTAATGAAATGGCATACATCTAAGAAGATGTGATGGCCAAGATTGTGGTTGTTGGAAACATCGTTGGACATATTCAAAGTCTAGAGGGACTCTCTATAAGTGCCGCTAAAACCTAGCCTTACAGTACAACCACAATACTCTGGTATGGGACAGGGCTAGTTGGAAACTTGTTTATCTTAGTACAGGGGTCTTATAACTACACATGGATGTTTGATTCCATGAATCTAATAGCGCTTGAAGTCGAGTGGTGAAATTCGCTAGGCTTGTCGTCAGAGAGAACCTTGGTGCTCTTCGACTACGGTGCAGGCTTGGGTCCAAGAGGAGCATGACATGGCACACGGACAGTCCATGTAGTATGCAAGGGGTAGATTCACCTGTACTAGGATAGACAAGGGGAAGACTACGGTCGATTATCCGAAAACCGCATACTGAGGTATGACGAACCGTGGGGACTCACGGCAGATGCATCGAATGTTGTGGGTAAAGTGTACAACCTCTTTAGAGTGAAAACTATTCGAGTAGCCGGAGTCCACGGTCATGGACCGCTAGTGAGGCCACACTTTGTGGGGAATAGATGAGAAATTCTAGTACTGAGATTATGGTTCACGATGATGATCTTGGTATTATGAAAAGGGTTGGACTTGATTAAATCAAATATATTTGTGGGATTAAAAATTGCTAAGAGTAAAATGTTGCCAACTTAACTAATATTGAGTAGTTAGGTTTCCCCATGTTACACTCCACCATATAGCCATCCAATTATTTTCTTGTACAAGAATCTTTGTTCTTTTCTTTAGGTGGTTTGCGAGTACTTTGTATGTACTCACGGCTTTGTCCCTGGTTATTCAATCGGCCAGGCTTGGAGGAGCAGGTATTTGACGATGACGCGACTGACGAGTACTAGGATGTGCTACGCTTTGAGCTTTGCCTGTGGATTGTGATGCTGCTATCTACCTTGCTTTTGCTTATTCCGCTGCCCTATGAGAAAGATGAGGCCGTGTAAGACTATGTTGATGTATGACTTTGTATTCGGTACTGTATGGACTTGTGACTGTGATATCCATTGTCGAGTTGTGCGTCATGCGACACTGATCATGGGAGCATGACGGTATGCATAGCTGGCCGCTTCGGACATATAGTCCGGGGTGCCCACAGACTTGGTATCAGAGCCCCTGTTCCGATCGTAGCAGCCTAGTTAGAATGGGCGGTAGATAGGATGGGGGAAAATCAAAAACTATTTTCTAAAAAGAGATGGTAATATGCATAGTATAAAATTCTTACCTCTCTTATTCCCTTCTATAGTAAAACATTTATAACTGTTTTGTTATGTTCAAAATATTGCACACTTGTCATCTAACTTAAACTTATAAAAATTGTAGATGGCTGGAGTTCCTCTGCACCACCTGCAGGTGACTCGGGCTGTGGATACGCTAGTTGCTCAGGATCTGATCGAGCTGCTTCAGCTTGTTCACCGCCCAGTTGCGGAGTTCTGGGCCTACGAGATCTCCGGGAGGATGGATGTGGAGGCTCGCCTGGTTGTGCGGTATGCGCTCCGAGGATCGGAGGTTACTCCGCGGTCAAGGGAAGCATTCTCACTATCCTGAAGGAAGCTCACGATACACCTTACTCCATCCACCCAGGAGGGACTAAGATGTATCAAGACCTGAAGGACTTGTTCTGGTGGCACGGTATGAAGCGTGAGATTGCCTTGTACGTTGCGAAGTGCGACATCTTCCAGAGAGTGAAAGCAGAGCACCAAAGACCTGCAGGATTGCTGCAACCACTCCGAGTTCCTGAATGGAAGTGAGAACAGATAGGCATGGACTTCATCACATGACTTCCGAGGTCGAGCAAGGGTCATGACTCTATCTTAGTCATCATCGACCGACTCACCAAGGTAGCACACTTCATTCCAGTGCGTACCAGCTGTAGAGGAGATCAGCTGGCAGACTTGTACATGTCAAGGATCATTTGTCTGCACAGAGTTCCGAAGGAGATTGTGTCAGACCGAGGTACCCAGTTTACCTCGAGGTTCTGGAAGCAAGTTCAGGAAGCACTAGGCACCAAGATCACATTCAGCACAGCCTATCACCCGCAGACTGGAGGCCAGACCGAGCGAGTAAACCAGATACTAGAGGATATGCTCCGCGCATGTGCTCTAGCCTATGGTTCCAAGTGGAAGGGCTGCTTCCCTTATGCAGAATTCTCCTACAACAATATTTACCAGTCGAGTTTGTAGATGGCCCCATTTGAAGCCATGTATGGACGGAAGTGCCGCACGCCCCTAAACTGGTCTCAGACCGGGGAAGGGAAGATTTTCGGACCGGATGTTTCAAAGGAAGTTGAGGAACAAGTCCAGTTGATTCGTGAGCGTCTCAAGACCGCTCAGTCTCATCAGAAGAGCTATGCCGACCCCAAGCGTGAGAGGTGACTTTTGCAGCTGGAGACTTTGTGTATCTCCGAGTCATCCCACTGAAGGGAATGCGGCGATTCCATGTGAAGGGAAAGCTAGCACCTCGTTACTTTGGACCATTTAAGGTGACAGCCAGACGAGGTCAGGTTGCTTATCAGTTGAGGCTTCCCAAACAGCTATCTGATGTGCACAACGTCTTCCATGTCTCGCAGATCCGGAAGTGTCTGGAGGTGCCGGACAAGCCTGATGTTTTCAAAAACATCGATCACCGCACAGTGGATATCAACCAGGATCTCACATACCGCGATACACCCCTTTGTATCCTGGAAGAAGCCACTCGAGTCACCCGTAAGAGTGCCATCAAGTTCCACAAGGTCCAGTGGACAAATCACACAGAGGAGGAAGCCCCCTGAGAACGGGAGGACTACCTCAAGCGCGAGTTCCCGCAACTTTTCACTAGCTTATGAATCTCGGGGACGAGATTCTTTTTAAGGGGGGAAGGTCTGTCACATCCCAACTTTTACTCTCCTGTTAATTTAGGTAGCCAAAATTTGGAGCCAACAAAAACCTTGCATGAAATGTTAGGTTGTTGTTTCAATGCTTGAACCTGTGTGCTTAGGGTTAGCTATGTTGTTTCTTGATGATTAAATTGTGGTGATGATCATTTTGTGGTGCATGCAACTCATCTTGAGATGATCATATGATGGCAAATTGATAAATCCTAAAAACCCTTAATGCTAAAACCTAATAAATTTTCTGTATAATAATAATACTAATAATCTTAACCACCCCAAATCCTTAGGCATCAAACTTTTGTTGATTAGAAATAACTAAAACAATTATCAATAAAAGTACCTAACTACATAAAATCATAATGAGATGAATGCATGACCTTCATAACTCATTAAAAAATGTATATTTATAATTTCTCCAACAAAAATTCCTTGGGTGTTTTTTTTATGTGTTAGCCCAGATTTCCTTTTTAATCAAGTAATAAAAAAATATTAACAAGAGAAAAAGAGGAGAAATAGCCTAACCACCCCCCCTAATCTCTCTCTCCCTCACGATTTCTCTCTCTCACGTTCCCTCTATCCCTCGTCTCTTCTCCCTCCCGTAACCTCTCTCTCCCTCAACCCACCTGTAAGCCTCGTGCTCTCGTTTGCCCAACCGAAGGAGAACCCCAGGATCGATGGTGTGGCCTGCGAGCCCCCAACGTACCCCCAACCGCTGCTCGAGAGGTGGACAGAGAGAGCCACGTCGGAACCCACCCACCGGAGCTCCTCTCACGAGCTCGCCCGTCGCCCTCACTGCCCAGCCAGGGGAGAACTCGCGGATTGCCCCTGTGGCATTCCCGCCCGTTGTACAGTCGCGCTCTCCCCGCTCGGCTATAAAAGGAGGCCGCCCCATCCCCTCCTCTCCAAACTCCAGCGCCCATCTCGCCCCTCCCCACAGTCCCACTACCTCGCCACCGTGGCCTAGTTCGGAGGAGAAGAAGAAGAACAGAGAAGGGAGACGAGGAGAAGCAGAGAAGGAGGAGGTAAGGAGGCGGAGGAGAAGGAGAAGAAGGAGGAGGGAAGTCGAAGGAGGAGGACGAGGAGGAGGAGGGGAGGCCGGCGCGCCCTCCCCTCTGCCTCTCACCGCGCCCGGCGAGGCCGCGCCCAGGAGGAGGCGCCGCCCGAGCCGACGACGCACCGCCCCAAGCCGTGCCTTCCCTCGCCGTCCCCTACGTCCCCGCGGCCCGTTTTGCTCAAAATCGGGTTCCCCTACCCGTGTTGCACCTCCGCCACCAAATCCCGAAGCCCGCCGGTCACCGGAGCACCGCCGGTAAGCCCTCCCCACGCTCCTGGCCGCCATGGATGCTCCCAGGCCGACCTGGCCCATCCCTGGGAAGAAGACGGCCCCTGGCCGTTAGATCATACTTGATCCAACGACCAGGAAACGGCCATACCCCTTCGTTAAAAAAACTGAAGCAATAGCCGCTACGCGGGCTCGGCCCAAATAAAAGAAAAAACTGCCCGTGGGCGCAGTATAGCCCCGGGCCGGCTGTGCCATTTTCCTTTCCTTTTTATTAAATTTACAGACCATAAATACTTATATAAAAATAATTATAATTCAGAAAAATATGAGACAAATTGTGTGTTGTTCCTAAATTTATGATTTATTTTTCTGCATGGTTAGAATCTTATTTTTACTAAATTTAATTGTGATTGTTTATTTTATTTAATTTTATTTTTGTATTAATTTGTTGCTTAGATAAATATTATGAAACCTTCTGTTAATGAATTTTCAAACTAAGAAATTTTTATTAATATGTCTCTGATTAGTATATAATTATTGTATAGTTTAATAATAAAAATAAGGTAAATAAAATCAAAACTAGAATACTTTATGTTTAGTTGTACACATTAATGTCTCATATCCATTTAGTTAAATTGTTAATAATAAAACAAGTTTGATTTAAATTCCTATAATATTAGTTCTAAACAGTAGCTATTTATTATGTTTATTAGATAATTGTTATGCATTAATTAGCAAGTTATTTATATACACATAGTGTGTAAACAGATGGATTACACTTGCCCAACCCACTGTAGCAAAATTTACACAGTGAGCAAAATATTAACTTGGGCCGTGGCTGAGCAACTTGTCTTTATTTGTTTCGCATAAACTACAATAATATTAGAAAAATAACCACACACCAGAAAAATGTGAAATAAATTTTGTTGTGATCATGTGATTATGCTTTATTTTTCTGCATAGGTCGAATTATTGTTTATATAAATAAATTTAAAGGTCACATTATCATTATTGCTAATATTTCATGTTTAGGGTCATTTTAGTTTATACTCTGTTAACAGATTATATATGTTTAAATATTTTTATGCTTGTCTCTGGACAGTAGCTAATTATTGTATTGTTATTTAATTAAATTTATTAAATAAAAACATGACCTAAGGCAATAAAAATAAGAATAAAAACTTATGTAAACTCCTACGTAATGTGTTGCTTAAATGTTTGATTAGCCCTAAACTTGTTAAACCACCATTAAAACTTCTGCCCACATGTGTTAATCTGATTACGTGTTGGTATGACTCATGTGTTGTTTTGATTGAGTGCTAAATGATTGTTTTGTTGATTGAATGTTTGCTTTGAATGATGTGATGGTAATTGTGCGCTATTTTTCGCAATGCGTAGACGAGACGCTTGACGTTGCATGTGAAGACTCCTTCCAAGCCGAAGAAGCCGTACCAGGAGACACCGCGGAGGAAGGCAAGCTATCTTCAAAAACTCAAACCCTTGTCCTACATTTTACTTTCTTTCTACCATATTATATATCATGCTACTGTTATATCATTTCGGGGATGGGATTATATTAGTTTATTAGGTGAAACACCACATACCTTGTAAGCCTACCTATTTGGGAGAAAGAAATTAGACACCGATTATCTTGATCCCTAGCCTTGCTAAAAGACTTTTGACAACATAATAATTTGATTAATCTTGCTCCACCCTAATGAAATGGCATACATCTAAGAAGATGTGATGGCCAAGATTGTGGTTGTTGGAAACATCGTTGGACATATTCAAAGTCTAGAGGGACTCTCTATAAGTGCCGCTAAAACCTAGCCTTACAGTACAACCACAATACTCTGGTATGGGACAGGGCTAGTTGGAAACTTGTTTATCTTAGTACAGGGGTCTTATAACTACACATGGATGTTTGATTCCATGAATCTAATAGCGCTTGAAGTCGAGTGGTGAAATTCGCTAGGCTTGTCGTCAGAGAGAACCTTGGTGCTCTTCGACTACGGTGCAGGCTTGGGTCCAAGAGGAGCATGACCTGGCACACGGACAGTCCATGTAGTATGCAAGGGGTAGATTCACCTGTACTAGGATAGACAAGGGGAAGACTACGGCCGATTATCCGAAAACCGCATACTGAGGTATGACGAACCGTGGGGACTCACGGCAGATGTATCGAATGTTGTGGGTAAAGTGTACAACCTCTGGAGAGTGAAAACTATTCGAGTAGCCGGAGTCCACGGTCATGGACAGCTAGTGAGGCCACACTTTGTGGGGAATAGATGAGAAATTCTAGTACTGAGATTATGGTTCACGATGATGATCTTGGTATTATGAAAAGGGTTGGACTTGATTAAATCAAATATATTTGTGGGATTAAAAATTGCTAAGAGTAAAATGTTGCCAACTTAACTAATATTGAGTAGTTAGGTTCCCCCATGTTACACTCCACCATATAGCCATCCAATTATTTTCTTGTACAAGAATCTTTGTTCTTTTCTTTAGGTGGTTTGCGAGTACTTTGTATGTACTCACGGCTTTGTCCCTGGTTATTCAATCGGCCAGGCTTGGAGGAGCAGGTATTTGACGATGACGCGACTGACGAGTACTAGGATGTGCTACGCTTTGAGCTTTGCCTGTGGATTGTGATGCTGCTATCTACCTTGCTTTTGCTTATTCCGCTGCCCTTTGAGAAAGATGAGGCCGTGTAAGACTATGTTGATGTATGACTTTGTATTCGGTACTGTCTGAACTTGTGACTGTGATATCCATTGTCGAGTTGTGCGTCATGCGACACTGATCATGGGAGCATGACGGTATGCACAGCTGGCCGCTTCGGACATATAGTCCGGGGTGCCCACAGACTTGGTATCAGAGCCCCTGTTCCGACCGTAGCAGCCTAGTTAGAATGGGCGGTAGATAGGATTGGGGAAAATCAAAAACTATTTTCTAAAAAGAGATGGTAATATGCATAGTATAAAATTCTTACCTCTCTTATTCCCTTCTATAGTAAAACATTTATAACTGTTTTGTTATGTTCAAAATATTGCACACTTGTCATCTAACTTAAACTTATAAAAATTGTAGATGGCTGGAGTTCCTCTGCACCACCTGCAGGTGACTCGGGCTGTGGATACGCTAGTTGCTTAGGATCTGATCGAGCTGCTTCAGCTTGTTCACCGCCCAGTTGCGGAGTTCTGGGCCTACGAGATCTCCGGGAGGAAGGATGTGGAGGCTCGCCTGGTTGTGCGGTATGCGCTCCGAGGATCGGAGGTTACTCCGCGGTCAAGGGAAGCATTCTCACTATCCTGAAGGAAGCTCACGATACACCTTACTCCATCCACCCAGGAGGGACTAAGATGTATCAAGACCTGAAGGACTTGTTCTGGTGGCACGGTATGAAGCGTGAGATTGCCTTGTACGTTGCGAAGTGCGACATCTTCCAGAGAGTGAAAGCAGAGCACCAAAGACCTGCAGGATTGCTGCAACCACTCCGAGTTCCTGAATGGAAGTGAGAACAGATAGGCATGGACTTCATCACATGACTTCCGAGGTCGATCAAGGGTCATGACTCTATCTTAGTCATCATCGACCGACTCACCAAGGTAGCACACTTCATTCCAGTGCGAACCAGCTGTAGAGGAGATCAACTGGCAGACTTGTACATGTCAAGGATCATTTGTCTGCACGGAGTTCCGAAGGAGATTGTGTCAGACCGAGGTACCCAGTTTACCTCTAGGTTCTGGAAGCAAGTTCAGGAGGCACTAGGCACCAAGCTCACATTCAGCACAGCCTATCACCCGCAGACTGGAGGCCAGACCGAGTGAGTAAACCAGATACTAGAGGATATGCTCCGCGCATGTGCTCTAGCCTATGGTTCCAAGTGGGAGGGCTGCTTGCCTTATGCAGAATTCTCCTACAACAATATTTACCAGTCGAGTTTGTAGATGGCCCCATTTGAAGCCCTGTATGGACGAAAGTGCCGCACACCCCTAAACTGGTCTCAGACCGGGGAAGGGAAGATTTTCGGACCGGATGTTTCAAAGGAAGTTGAGGAACAAGTCCAGAGCGTCTCAAGACCGCTCAGTCTCATCAGAAGAGCTATGCCGACCCCAAGCGTGAGAGGTGACTTTTGCAGCTGGAGACTTTGTGTATCTCCGAGTCATCCCACTGAAGGGAATGCGGCGATTCCATGTGAAGGGAAAGCTAGCACCTCGTTACTTTGGACCATTTAAGGTGACAGCCAGACGAGGTCAGGTTGCTTATCAGTTGAGGCTTCCCAAAGAGCTATCTGATGTGCACAACGTCTTCCATGTCTCGCAGATCCGGAAGTGTCTGGAGGTGCCGGACAAGCCTGATGTTTTCAAAAACATCGATCACCGCACAGTGGATATCAATCAGGATCTCACATACCGCGATACACCCCTTTGTATCCTGGAAGAAGCCACTCGAGTCACCCGTAAGCGTGCCATCAAGTTCCACAAGGTCCAGTGGACAAATCACACAGAGTAGGAAGCCCCCTGGGAACGGGAGGACTACCTCAAGCGCGAGTTCCCGCAACTTTTCACTAGCTTATGAATCTCGGGGACGAGATTCTTTTTAAGGGGGGAAGGTCTGTCACATCCCAACTTTTACTCTCCTGTTAATTTAGGTAGCCAAAATTTTGAGCCAACAAAAACCTTGCATGAAATGTTAGGTTGTTGTTTCAATGCTTGAACCTGTGTGCTTAGGGTTAGCTATGTTGTTTCTTGATGATTAAATTGTGGTGATGATCATTTTGTGGTGCATGCAACTCATCTTGAGATGATCATATGATGGCAACTTGATAAATCCTAAAAACCCTTAATGCTAAAACCTAATAAATTTTCTGTATAATAATAATACTAATAATCTTAACCACCCCAAATCCTTAGGCATCAAACTTTTGTTGATTAGAAATAACTAAAACAATTACCAATAAAAGTACCTAACTACATAAAATCATAATGAGTTGAATGCATGACCTTCATAACTCATTAAAAAATGTATATTTATAATTTCTCCAACAAAAATTCCTTGGGTGTTTTTTTTATGTGTTAGCCCAGATTTCCTTTTTAATCAAGTAATAAAAAAATATTAACAAGAGAAAAAAAGGAGAAATAGCCTAACCACCCCCCCTAATCTCTCTCTCTCCCTCACGATTTCTCTCTCTCATGTTCCCTCTATCCCTCGTCTCTTCTCCCTCCCGTAACCTCTCTCTCCCTCAACCCACCTGTCAGCCTCGTGCTCTCGTTTCCCCAACCGAAGGAGAACCCCAGGATCGATGGTGTGGCCTGCGAGCCCCCAACGTACCCCCAACCGCTGCTCGAGAGGTGGACAGAGAGAGCCACGTCGGAACCCACCCACCGGAGCTCCTCTCACGAGCTCGCCCGTCACCCTCGCTGCCCAGCCAGGGGAGAACTCGCGATTGCCCCCGTGGCACTCCCGCCCGTTGTACAGTCGCGCTCTCCCCGCTCGGCTATAAAAGGAGGCCGCCCCATCCCCTCCTCTCCAAACTCCAGCGCCCATCTCGCCCCTCCCCACAGTCCCACTGCCTCGCCACCGTGGCCTAGTTCGGAGGAGAAGAAGAAGAACAGAGAAGGGAGACAAGGAGAAGCAGAGAAGGAGGAGGTAAGGAGGCGGAGGAGAAGGAGAAGAAGGAGGAGGGAAGTCGAAGGAGGAGGACGAGGAGGAGGAGGGGAGGCCGGCGCGCCCTCCCCTCTGCCTCTCACCGCGCCCGGCGAGGCCGCGCCCAGGAGGAGGCGTCGCCCGAGCCGACGACGCCCCGCCCCAAGCCGTCTCTTCCCTCGCCGTCCCCTACGTCCCCGCGCCCCGTTTTGCTCAAAATCGGGTTCCCGTACCCGTGCTGCACCTCCGCCACCAAATCCCGAAGCCCGCCGGTCACCGGAGCACCACCGGTAAGCCCTCCCCACGCTCCTGGCCGCCATGGATGCTCCCAGGCCGACCTGGCCCATCCCTGGGAAGAAGACGGCCCCTGGCCGTTAGATCATACTTGATCCAACGACCAGGAAACGGCCATACCCCTTCGTTAAAAAAACTGAAGCAATAGCCGCTACGCGGGCTCGGCCCAAATAAAAGAAAAAACTGCCCGTGGGCGCAGTATAGCCCCGGGCCGGCTGTGCCATTTTCCTTTCCTTTTTATTAAATTTACAGAACATAAATACTTATATAAAAATAATTATAATTCAGAAAAATATGAGACAAATTGTGTGTTGTTCCTAAATTTATGATTTATTTTTCTGCATGGTTAGAATCTTATTTTTACTAAATTTAATTGTGATTGTTTATTTTATTTTATTTTATTTTTGTATTAATTTGTTGCTTAGATAAATATTATGAAACCTTCTGTTAATGAATTTTCAAACTAAGAAATTTTTATTAATAATGTCTCTGATTAGTATGTAATTATTGTATAGTTTAATAATAAAAATAAGGTAAATAAAATCAAAACTAGAATACTTTATGTTTAGTTGTACACATTAATGTCTCATATCCATTTAGTTAAATTGTTAATAATAAAACAAGTTTGATTTAAATTCCTATAATATTAGTTCTAAACAGTAGCTATTTATTATGTTTATTAGATAATTGTTATGCATTAATTAGCAAGTTATTTATATACACATAGTGTGTAAACAGATTGATTACACTTGCCCAACCCACTGTAGCAAAATTTACACAGTGAGCAAAATATTAACTTGGGCCGTGGCTGAGCAACTTGTCTTTATTTCTTTCGCACAAACTACAATAATATTAGAAAAATAACCACACACCAGAAAAATGTGAAATAAATTTTGTTGTGATCATGTGATTATGCTTTATTTTTCTGCATAGGTCGAATTATTGTTTATATAAATAAATTTAAAGGTCACATTATCATTATTGCTAATATTTCATGTTTAGGGTCATTTTAGTTTATACTCTGTTAACAGATTATATATGTTTAAATATTTTTATGCTTGTCTCTGGACAGTAGCTAATTATTGTATTGTTATTTAATTAAATTTATTAAATAAAAACATGACCTAAGGCAATAAAAATAAGAATAAAAACTTATGTAAACTCCTACGTAATGTGTTGCTTAAATGTTTGATTAGCCCTAAACTTGTTAAACCACCATTAAAACTTCTGCCCACATGTGTTAATCTGATTACGTGTTGGTATGACTCATGTGTTGTTTTGATTGAGTGCTAAATGATTGTTTTGTTGATTGAATGTTTGCTTTGAATGATGTGATGGTAATTGTGCGCTATTTTTCGCAACGTGTAGATGAGACGCTTGACGTTGCATGTGAAGACTCCTTCCAAGCCGAAGAAGCCGTACCAGGAGACACCGCGGAGGAAGGCAAGCCATCTTCAAAAACTCAAACCCTTGTCCTACATTTTACTTTCTTTGTACCATATTATATATCATGCTACTGTTATATCATTTCGGGGATGTGATTATATTAGTTTATTAGGTGAAACACCACATACCTTGTAAGCCTACCTATTTGGGAAAAAGAAATTAGACACCGATTATCTTGATCCCTAGCCTTGCTAAAAGACTTTTGACAACATAATAATTTGATTAATCTTGCTCCACCCTAATGAAATGGCATACATCTAAGAAGATGTGATGGCCAAGATTGTGGTTGTTGGAAACATCGTTGGACATATTCAAAGTCTAGAGGGACTCTCTATAAGTGCCGCTAAAACCTAGCCTTACAGTACAACCACAATACTCTGGTATGGGACAGGGCTAGTTGGAAACTTGTTTATCTTAGTACAGGGGTCTTATAACTACACATGGATGTTTGATTCCATGAATCTAATAGCGCTTGAAGTCGAGTGGTGAAATTCGCTAGGCTTGTCGTCAGAGAGAACCTTGGTGCTCTTCGACTACGGTGCAGGCTTGGGTCCAAGAGGAGCATGACCTGGCACACGGACAGTCCATGTAGTATGCAAGGGGTAGATTCACCTGTACTAGGATAGACAAGGGGAAGACTACGGCCGATTATCCGAAAACCGCATACTGAGGTATGACGAACCGTGGGGACTCACGGCAGATGTATCGAATGTTGTGGGTAAAGTGTACAACCTCTGCAGAGTGAAAACTATTCGAGTAGCCGGAGTCCACGGTCATGGACAGCTAGTGAGGCCACACTTTGTGGGGAATAGATGAGAAATTCTAGTACTGAGATTATGGTTCACGATGATGATCTTGGTATTATGAAAAGGGTTGGACTTGATTAAATCAAATATATTTGTGGGTTAAAAATTTCTAAGAGTAAAATGTTGCCAACTTAACTAATATTGAGTAGTTAGGTTCCCCCATGTTATACTCCACCATATAGCCATCCAATTATTTTCTTGTACAAGAATCTTTGTTCTTTTCTTTAGGTGGTTTGCGAGTACTTTGTATGTACTCACGGCTTTGTCCCTGGGTATTCAATCGGCCAGGCTTGGAGGAGCAGGTATTTGACGATGACGCGACTGACGAGTACTAGGATGTGCTACGCTTTGAGCTTTGCCTGTGGATTGTGATGCTGCTATCTACCTTGCTTTTGCTTATTCCGCTGCCCTTTGAGAATGATGAGGCCGTGTAAGACTATGTTGATGTATGACTTTGTATTCGGTACTGTATGAACTTGTGACTGTGATATCCATTGTCGAGTTGTGTGTCATGCGACACTGATCATGGGAGCAAGACGGTATGCACAGCTGGCCGCTTCGGACATATAGTCCGGGGTGCCCATAGACTTGGTATCAGAGCCCCTGTTCCGACCGTAGCAGCCTAGTTAGAATGGGCGGTAGATAGGATGGGGGAAAATCAAAAACTATTTTCTAAAAAGAGATGGTAATATGCATAGTATAAAATGCTTACCTCTCTTATCCCTTCTATAGTAAAACATTTATAACTGTTTTGTTATGTTCAAAATATTGCACACTTGTCATCTAACTTAAACTTATAAAAATTGTAGATGGCTGGAGTTCCTCTGCACCACCTGCAGGTGACTCGGGCTGTGGATACGCTAGTTGCTCAGGATCTGATCGAGCTGCTTCAGCTTGTTCACCGCCCAGTTGCGGAGTTCTGGGCCTACGATATCTCCGGGAGGAAGGATGTGGAGGCTCGCCTGGTTGTGCGGTATGCGCTCCGAGGATCGGAGGTTATTCCGCGGTCAAGGGAAGCATTCTCACTAAAATTGTGAGGATACTGGGCAAGAGAACTGAAGTCAACAGACGGCCAAGAGGTTTACCCAGAGTCGGATAGACTAAATGTACTACAGGATTTCCCAAACCCGAGATCAGAATCGAGACAATAACGCTGCAGGCAAGGCATTGTAACAGTTCCGATACTCCACAAACTCGAGATCCTAGATGTTTGAAGGGGAATAAGGCGAGAATAAAACACTTGCGACACTTGTCCTGACCAGAGCATGGGTAAGGAGTAAAAGAATCCACCTCTCCGATAACTATCTTAGTAACTACAAAATAGTTTTTGTCTAGACTCGACTTCGGCCAGAAAAGAGATCATACGGTCGGTAAGGCTCTGATACCAAGTTGTATGACCCGGTATGCGGTACTATTCCAGATATCGATGTTTCCATCCAGATCCGGGGTCGAAGCACATATCGGTCCCACCACAACATATGACATGGCCATATGCCCCGGATTTCCAACATGATATCACAACATTACGGATACAAACATACAACATCTCATACTGTCGGCATACAACTTCCTTAATACAATACAACAGCGAAAGATACATGTCTGAGTACATACTACAATCAAATGCCTAGTGGCAAAGGTAAAATCATCGATCCCATAACCACACAGGTCCAGGCCCTCCGCTAGGATCCGCCTAACTAGTCGTCGTCGAGTCTCCACGTGAAACGTCGATCACCATACCTGTTGTCGATCAAGAACCCTGTAAAGAGTTTGGGGGTAGCATCATGAGTACAAAAGTACTCAGCATCCAACTGTAGTGGTCAACTGACCCAGCAAGGACTTCATCACTCTTCATTCTAGGACAACTAGTAGTTTACGGTAAGGATGGGGTAAGTGGTGAGGTTGCTGCCGCACTAGCATTTATGAAGTGGCTAACGATCTAGAGAGTAAGGTAAGAAGCCAAGAATTCTATGAGGAATCGCCTCCAACAAGTCTGCTATCCACCTACTTACGCAAGCATAACACCTATCCTATCCTTGTCCTCCTCTTCGCATCCCGAAAAAGAAGATGCAGTCAAGGCACACACACGTTGATCAAGTTATATTAAGATTATCTCAGTTGTTGTTATCTATGAACAAGGAGTAGGTCTCAAGTCGTCCATAATCGTGGACACGGCTTCTCGAAAAGATTTAACCCTGCAGGGGTGTACCAACTGCCCATTACAAGGCTCCGCACGCACGCCCATATCTCTCAGTTGCTACCCTTCACAGACAACAATTTTATGATTTAGTTCCAAGAGTTCCGAAACGACAGGTCCCTCTAACTAACAACGAACAAATCCGGGTGGCCCTCGGTGAGTCGACATACAAATAAAAAGCCGGCCGCACTCTCGAATTGGCCTCTATCGTCTGGACGAGGTCGGTTTAGCTACCCAAACAGATGTGGGAAGCCTTCTAGCTCCCTGGGGTGGACCAACAAGAGAAAACATGTCTCCGCTGGCCCAAGTTATTTTAAAGAATATCTCCCAGGAGCGACCCAACAGACACACACACACGGTTTTCAAATGGTAAAATCAGCTTTGGCCACCACTAGAAATGTTTGAAGCTAGGTAGGTAAGAAGAGGGGACCCCATAAAATCCCACACGCGGTTAGGCACGCTCAGTCTTAAAACCAATACCCGGAACTCGGGTCCTAGGTGACTCGAATGGAACAAAGCGTCGGGGCGGGATAGCCTAGACCTTCCATCCTTCGTCGAATATAGTCAAAATTATAATAATCATATCATGAACAACAATATAATAATATGATAGCCCAAACCAAGGAGTAACATGGTAACATCGTAGCATCCTAAGTATGCATACTAAGCAGGGGCTGAGCAACGAGCAATAGTAACATAGCAGTACATGGTTTGCTGGGAGGGGACATGGCTGTATCGGTTTGAAAGAGGTTGTATGTAAGGCCCGATATGCGGTACTGTTCCAGATCTAGATGTTTCCATCCAGATCCGGGGACGAAGCACATATCGGTCCCACCGCGACATATGACGAAGTCATATGCCCCGGATTTCCAACATGATATCACAACATTACAGATACAAGGATACAACATCTCATACAATCGGCATACAACTGCCTCAAATACAATACAACAGCGGAAGGTACATGTCTGAGTACAGACTACAATCAAATGCCTACTGGCAAAGAGAAAAACATCGATCCCATAACCACACGGGTCCAGGCCCTCCGCCGGGATCCGCCTAACTAGTCGTCGTCGAGTCTCCACATGAAACGTCGATCTCCATACCTGTTGTCGATCAAGAACCCTGAAAAGAGTTTGGGGGTAGTATCATGAGTACAAAGGTACTCAGCATCCAACTGTAGTGGTCATCTGACCCAGCAAGGACTTCATCAGTCGTCATTCTAGGACAACTAGTAGTTTACGGTAAGGATGGGGTAAGTGGTGAAGTTGCTGCCGCACTAGCATTTATGAAGTGGCTAACGATCTAGAGAGTAAGATAAGAAGCCAAGCATTCGATGAGGAATCGCCTCCAACAAGTCTGCTATCCACCTACATACGCAATCATAACACCTATCCTATCCTTGTCCTCCTCTTCGCATCTCGACGAAGAAGAAGCAGTCAAGGCACACACACACGTTGATCAAGTTATATTAAAATTATCTCAGTTTTTGTTGTCTATGAACAAGGAGTAGGTCTCAAGTCGTCCATAACCGTGGACACGGCTTCTCGAAAAGATTTAACCCTGCAGGGGTGTACCAACTGCCCATTACGAGGCTCTGCACGCACGTCCATCACTCTCAGTTGCTACCCATCACAGGCAACCATTTTATGATTTAGTTCCAAGAGATCCGAAACGACAGGTCCCTCTAACTAACAACGAACAAATCCGGGTGGCCCCTGGTGAGTCGACATCCATCTCAGGAGCCGGCCACGCTCTCGATCTGGTCTCTACCGTCTGTCTCGGGTTCGGATAGCCGGTTAATCACACATGGGAAACCGGGTCCTCAGCCGAACAAGGTGGGCCAGCAAGGGAACTATGTCCTCACTGGTCCAAGTTGGTTTGAAAACTACTGGCACCTGACCAGCACACACACGGTTTCAAATGGTAAATCAGCTTGGGCCACCACTAGAAATGTTCGAAGCTAGGTAGGTAAGAAAAGGGGACCCCATAAAATAATCCGTTTATTAAACAAACGGGGTTTTTCGTTCCGTTGGCTGCGGCTGGTCTCGTGCAGTTTTCACGACGTGATCGGGTGAAACCCGGTGTCGCATAGTCAAGTGTCAGGGTGGCAAGGGTCGGTCTCCGTCCGATACGAGATAAGAGGGGGAAAATAATTTCCGATCAATAAATCGGGGATGCAAACACCGCAAACAAATCAGACAATCAAACAATTCACACCGAAAACAAATTTTTAATTTTTGTGAAAACTGGGTTGTTACACTGTAAACATGTGGTAGGATCAAACATCGAACCTAACCTAGACTAGCATGCAAACTGCTGGTTGAAATAGAATGGATCATAAGTAATGTATAGTCCTTGCCTGTTGATAAGTCGGGTTCCGGGGGTGTAGTTGATCGTAAGCTCGCTTCGTCTTCGAGAGGTACCCGCGGAAGCACACAAGAGGATAAACACTGGAAAGCAATCAACGAGCAAGCACTCTATTACTATGAGGCAAGCACGAGCAAGCAATAAAAAGAAGGCATCACGAGACATCGTACCTATCGTCGAGAGCGGTTACTAACAGGTTAAGTGGAGTATTCGTCACACACGACGATACCGCACGTTTACGGTGGTTCAAGTTGTTTAGCTACAGGTGATCAGCAAATTTGTTAACACGGCATAACACTCAAGAATGGCATAGCACACAACCATTACAAGAGGTGAAGCATAAAGAAAACTATATATGCTAGTCAATTTAAGTGAGGCACAACCTAAACATGGCATACCACTAAGTGTCGCACGATAATTAAAGCATTTAGTACTGTTCTGTCCTAAACCATAATTTAGGTTGGTTAACAACATCAAACAATAGCATAAACACAAAGTACACGAAAAACTAATCAAGTTACATATAAAGAACACTCCAAATGGAGTTACAGTTAAAAAGATACAAGCAAAACAAGTTTGGAACACAATCTGCCAAACATCAGGTATCACACTTTAGAGCAATGCATAAACAGGATAATGAATGCAAACATGATCACAGATGATATGCAACTAAATTAGACATGGCAGGGAAGGCATGGAAAAGGAATCATGCAAAAAGGCATCATGAACAACTAGTTATAGCCCATGCAAAAAGCAATAAAACATTACTGTTCAAGGACTTTGTGAAAATCAGAGAAACATGGCAGAAACTGTGATTTTTATGTTGTACAAACAAGTGCAAAACTATATGTAGATGTGCAGCAACATAACATAGCCAAATATGACCATGGAGCAGACATGATGATGATCACGTACAAAAAAGAATCAAGGTCATAGGCATCAGAGATCAAAAGATACTAAGCATGCAACATGGCATCGGAACGTTATAGAGTTAGAGAAAAACAGAGGTGGCTGTCAAAAACAGCGGGATAGCAACTTTTGATCTCAATAACAATATGACCAGCAAGCATATCATGACAATGCAATACATAAAATGGAAGTAGACATGATGCTTAACAATATGCAATTGGAATCACTCAATTCCCATAAACGGTTGCGACACAACCGTCACCCGAAGTTGCGACAAATTAACAGTTTTCAGCACAACAGCATATTAACAGCAAGGTCACCACTTTGGAGCAAGATTTAATATAGCTAATGCACCCAAACATGACAAGTTAAAGCATGGGAATGAAGTACACATGATGCTTAACACATAGGAAAAAGAATCAACGCAATAGGCCTCGTGGATTTGATGCAAGCATCACTCAATCTTTGAACAAAATAACAGCAGCAGTAGTTAACAGCAAATTAGCAACTTAACGATCTGGTTCCCTGTTCAACACACAATTACATATTCAATATGACTCAAAATAAATAACTTCCTAAATATGAACTCTAGAACACACAAAGCACAACCAAACAAAAAAAGAATCACTTCATTCGGAGCTACGAGTCAACGGGAAATCGATATGCAAAACGGGATCCGCAGCACAATTTTTACAGGACTTAGTGAAAATTTGAGCAGGGGGAGGAATTTGGGCCGAAACTCACCCATGGGTCGTGGCCCATCTCGGCTGAAGGTTGCCCAGGGGCTGCTGGGCTGGGCCTCTGGCGCTGGCGGCTGGGCTGCTGGGCCGGCCGGCCGGCCTGCCACAGCAGCGGCCACGCGGGGAGGCCGAGCCGGGCGGCTCCCGTGCCCGTGCACGCCAGCTGCGGCGGCTGGAGCTCGCCAGCGGGGCGGCTGCTGGCCTCGGCGAGGGGAGGCGTGGATCCGGCGGCACTAGCCAGATCCCGGCGGCGGCGGCTTCGGCCCTCCACGGCCATGGCTGCCCGGCGCGGTTCCTGCGAGGAAGAGAGAGAGTTAGAGGAAAAAGGGGGTAAGAGAACGAGAGGGAAGAAGAAGAGAGGGAGAGGAAGAGTGGGGCGGCCCGCGGCCTGCCTCGCCGGTGGCGGCCTCGGGCCCGGCGGCGGCTAGCCATGGGCCGCTGCGGTGGAGGTGGGAGAGAGAGTGGAGGGCTAGGGGGTGACGTGGCCGAATCCTGGCCGTCGGATCTCCAGATCTGACGGCCCTGATTCATTATGCTGCTCTCAGATCTGGGATGGCTAGGGTTTGCTGCGAAAATTAGGAATTTGGGGCCAGGTCTGAAATTACAGAGGGGGTGGCTGCAAATTTCCACAAGGGGGAACCCTAATTGGGTGTGGGAGGCTGGTGGTCTTTATATAGGGCTGGTTGGCTGGCCAGTTTACGTAAATGCCCCCGGTACCCCTCTCGCGTGTCCGGTGATCGCGTTCGTGACCGCCGAGACTCCGTACGGACTCGGATTCCGATGAAATGTCGAACCACGCGCTCAGCGCGTCGAGCCCGTCGATCGTACCTCACTGCGGTGACATTCCGACAACATTTTTTGGCGCCCCATAAAATAATCCGTTTATTAAATAAATAGGGTTTTCGATCCGGTGGCGATGGCTGGTCCTGTGCCGGTAGCGACGGTGCTCGGGTGAAATCCCGGTGTCGCAAAGTCGTGTGCCGGGGTGGCAAGGGTCGGTCTCCGTCCGATACGAGATAAGAGGGGGGAAATAATCGCCGATCGATAGATCGGGGATGCAAACACCGCAAACAAATCAGAGAATCAAACAATTCACACCGAAAATAAATTTTTAAATTTTTGTGAAATCTGGGATGTTACAATAGCCCAATCCAAGGTGTAATAGGATAACATTAGGTAGCATCCTAGCATGCATACTACGAAGTGGCTGAGCAAGCAAGGTACATGGCCAAACAAGGGTTTGCTTGGATGTGGGGACATGGTTGTTGGGGGTTTATTTGAGAGGCATAAATATGAGTTGGTAGGATCAAGCAATCATTCTATCATATACCTAGGCAAGTGAGATGAAAGTTATAAGCATGATATATGCTCCCCCTTACCTATTGAGATGTAGGCACCGAAGGTATAGTTGATCGCAAGCTCGCATCGTCTCCGAGAGTAACCGCGGGAGCACACAAGAAGGAAACACTGGAAAGGCAATCGACGATCAAGCATCTATTACTACGAAGCAATCACAAGCAAGAAACGATAAGAAGGCAACAAGAGGCGACGCACTTCGATATCACATCTATCGTCAAGAGCGGTTACTAACAGGTTAAGTGATGTATCTGTCACACATGACGATACTACACATTTAGCAACGGTTCAAGTTGTTTAGCTACACAACGTTAGCAAAGATTGTTAACATGGCATCTCACTCAAGCATGGCATATCACACAATTATGGCAAGAGGTGAAGCACAAAGTAAACTATCTATGTTGGTCAATTTAAGTGAGGAAAAATCCTAACCAATCAATGCATAGCACTAAGTACCCACAACGATTTAAGTATTTGGTATTGTTCTGCCCTAAACAATATTTTAGATTGGTTAACAACAGCAAAATTTAGCACAATCACAATCTACATGAAATTCTAGTCATGTTACATATAAAGAACACCCCAAACGAAGTTACGATTAAAAAGATACAAGCAACGCAAGTTATGAGCACAATCTGCCAACAACAGGTAACACACTTGAGTGCAATGGAACAACATGCTACTGATTGCAAACATGCACAAAAATGATATGGATTAACAGTATGCATGACAAGCAAGAGATGGAACAAAGGTTCATGTACATGAGCATCAAGAATAAATAAATATAACTCATGCAAAATGCAAAATTATGCTACTGGTTTAGAACTTAGTGAAAACAAGATAACAAGGCAAAAGGTCAATAACATGCTTACTTGACAGCAGGTAAAGAAATATCAAACCACCACCAAATTGAACATGCAATACATCAACAGCAAGCCTACATAATGCTTATGAGTTCATACATTGTACTTATGCTCAAAAGAATCATGGATAAACATGTAGCAAGGATGCAAGAGAGCTAATCCAGTTTACAGACTTAGTGAAAAACAAGGGTCATGTAAAACTGTTATAAACATGCTCTATAAACAGTAGAAAAAGTGATAGCTACTCTACAGCAACATGACCATGAAATATATGTATATGGAGTCTACATGATGCTAAACAATTCATGCATGGCACTTGTGGTCAAAAGACCCATGGATGAAAAGATGTAAAGCATGCAATACAGCTAAACCATACTCCAGACTTAGCAGTTTTCAGGATAGTTGACAGCAACAGCAAGTAGCCACTTTGAAAGCTCAAGAACTACATGAACAGCAAGCATACCATGGCATAGAAATACATGGCATGAAAGTATACATGACAGGGAGAAAATCACTCCATGGGAGCTAAAGCATATGTGGCATGGACCAATAACTATAAGGCTAGCAAAGTGCAACAATATGCAAACAGGGATGACAGATTAACAGGTACACCAATTTGAAGCAATATAAAAGCAACCTACAGCAAGATACCATGATAATTGAATGCATGGTGTTAAAGTAGACATGATACTGAGAAATTCATGTCAAAGAACCATATGCATACGATGCACAGATGCGAGGCAATCATCAACCAAACATCGCATAAAAATAACAGTTGTGGCAGTTAACAGCAAGTAGCAGTGTTTGACTAACAATTGCATCAACCAGATGACCTCAAATCAATGAACTCATTAAAGCATTATTGAAGAGCACATCACAATGAACACTTTTCATTTTGGGCGCCAAGTCATACGAGCTACGGATCTCACGCAATTCTAGCCGCAAAACAAGTAACAACAGCAGCAAACAAAGGACTTAGCCAAATTAGGAAAAGAAAGGGGAAAAGGTGAGGGGAGCACCATTGGCCGAGGCCCATCTGGCCGGCGGCGCTGGTTAGCCTCTCATTGCCCTGGGCAAAGGGAGGCAGCGGGGCCGGGGCGCTGGTAGGCCGGGGGTTGCTAGGCCGGCCCAACTGGCCGTGGCGGTTGGAGGCAGCCAAACCAGGCGCATCCACGATGGTGTTGGCTGCTGGCAGCGTCGACTGGCGGCGGACTGCATGCTCCAGCAGCGATGAACATGCACGGCACGTGGATCGGGCGCGGCAGCGCGGATCCCCCTGGATTCGGCGGCCCGGAGGCGAGGCGAGGGCGAGGCGCAGGGCGGCGCGAGCTCGGCCGAGCTCTCCCATGGCGGCGACGTCTCTTTTGAGGCAGAGAGGGAGAAGGTGAGGTGAGGGAAGGGGAGAAGAGGAGGAGGGCTTGCGAGGGAGCGAACTTCAGCGGCGAGGCTCGCCGGAGATGGCGGCGGTGCAGATCGGGCAGGGGGTGGCGACCTCCGCGACGGACGGCGTGGAGGAGCTCTACCGTGGTGGCGCGCGGTGGGCGGCGTTCGTCTGTGCCGAGGCGGGCCGCGGCGGCGGATCCAGGGCCCTGCAAGGCCCGGATCTGGTTGGAGGAAGGAGATGGGTGACGTGGCGCTCTCTGGTCCATTGGATCTTCAGATCTTACGGTCCAGATCGCTAGGGGCAAGGGTTTCGGGATTTTGAGGCCAGATTGGGCAAATCTGAATATTTGGAGGTGGGTGATGTGCGAGGTAATGATAGTGATTTCTCGCCCTTCGTTGGTAAACCCCAAGTGGAAGGCGTGATGTAGCACAGCAGCAAATTTCCCTCAGTAAAGATACCAAGGTTTGTCTCCAGTAGGACTCCAGAGATGATAAGTGGTGTCAGTGGCGCAACTGACGCGGACCTGCACACAGACACAAATAACTTTGTTCCCAACGAAGTTTAGAGAGGTTGTCAATCTCTCCAGTCTTGTTGTTCACAAAGGATCAAACACAAGGGATAATGATAGCAACTGAAAGTAAAAGCAGGAAAGTAAATGAGCGTGTAAACAGTGATGAGGATATGGACCGGGATACGTGATGTTCACTAGTGATGTCTCTCTCCCAAAAGACGACAAAACTGCTATGCAAGGTGAACAAATTACAGAAGGTCAATTGACAGGATTATGAACGCACCGCAATGCTAACTATGCTACAAAAGAAAGGAAGGGGCTCAAAAGCATGGGCAGTACGCCAAAATAAGTAGACCGAAATCCAACTGCATCTACTACTAATCATCCACCTTAAGATATCTATCCAAAAAATCTCGCTGGTATTAAGTTGCGAGCCCCACCCAAAGTGTAAACCCAAATCAACAGACAACTGCATTAAAAAACACTCTGCGTAAAGTAAACAATCCTTGCAACCGCGGTTACAAGCACCGTTGTTTTCCCCCTTGTGGCAACAGCACATCCCCTAGACTCATGTTTCTGTCACTCAAGCGTGTCATCGGGGGGCATGAACCCACAATCGAGAAAAACGTTCCCTCTTGGCGTTACTACCTACTACTTGGCCAAAGCAATAAACAGCAACGGAGAACATGCAAGAATTACTTAGGAACTAAAATATAAGAGATAAGAACCAAATATATTACTCAATCACAATCTGAACATAATCTCATAATCCATCAGATCCCATCAAACTCAGCATAGAAACAGCAAAAAGATTACAAAAGTGACTCGATCATGTAGGGAAGCTCACGAGGTCTAAACCATGAAGAACAAAGAGGGGAGGAGAACATCACATAGCTACTGATCACGGACCCATGGTCTAAGGAAAACTACTCACAAGACATCCGGGAAGCATCCATGGTAGAGAGGAGACTCCCGGAGGTCAACCCTCCCTCCGGCAGGGTGCCGGGAAGAGGTCTTCTGGTGCTCCCGATCTCGGAAGCGCGGCGGCGGCGGAACAGAGGCGAGATCGCGAAAAAGGGTTCTTTCCTCGAGGGTTTCACGTCACGGGGAATATATAGGCGAAGGGGGGCAGCCAGAGGTGGACCAGGGGCCCCAGGCGCCCCCCTGTCGCGGCCCAGGGGGTGGCCGCGCCGGGTGGCCTCCTTGGCCACCCCTGGCTCCCCTCTGGCCCCACTCGGGCTCTTCGCAAAGCTTCCTGTACGCTGATTTTTCCTATATTTTTCCCGGAATTTTTCTGGCACTTTTTATATGGGGGAAAACTGAAATAGAAAAACAGCAGAAAATAGGAACTGGCTCTGTGGTGCACTGAGTTAATAGGTTAGTCCAAATATGATCAAAAGTGTATGAAAGTGTATCTAGATCATAGCAATATCACACAAAACATGCATGGAGCAAGCAGAAATTATAGATACGTTTTGGACGTATCACCTCCCATTTAAGTACACCTCCTTCAGTTCGAGGCGATTAAGCGCAACCCTAAACTGCGACATGAGCCGACGATTTCCCACAGCCCCGTTCTTGTCCTCGGGGTTCATAATTAGGTTAAAGGCCCCTAACACCGCCCAAGGACCTGCATGGAGGTCCCTAATCTCCACAAGTTCCTCCAAAAAGGCCGCCTTCTCATCAGGAGAGTGAGGCCCGTACACCCTGGTGAGCCACCACTGCCCACCACCATGGGGTTTCACCAATGTAGTGAGCGTATGCTCGGTGAAGTGGGGGTTTGAGATATTAACTCTCGAGGCATCCCAAGCTAGGATGATGCACCCCTAGTTCCATCCGCGGGGAGATAAAAGAAATTCTCGAATTTATTTCCCATACACTGTTTGACCACCTGGGCCATTACAAATCGGGAGCTTGGACTCCTGGAAGCATAATACCGAGGGGTCCGCGTCCTTTACCACTTGTGCAATAGCGCATCTCAGCGCCAGCGAGTTTAGCCCTCACACATTCCACACGAGCACCTTGTTGGGTTGTGCCTCCATGACAATGGCCCACCTAGACCGCCTAGCTACTAGGTCCTCAGACCCCAGCCGCCACCTCCACTGGCAACACTTCTAGGGGGAGTACTGATGGCTCCCAACCAAAGAGCGCCAAGACCGCTGCGATGTGCGCGTCCGTGAGCGTGCGCAAGAAGAGCTCCAGATAAGTTTGCAGCGCTTCATCCCCAATGATCTCCCCCTCGTTCGCCAAACACAACTTGCGGACGATGGCTTGCTACTGTTTGGAGGCCGCCGAACCCTTGCCCGTGCCCTTGGCGATCCGGGCGCTCCTGCGCGGCGTGATGTCTAGGTTCCTGGGCCTCCTCGGCCTACGTGACTTGTGTGCTGGCGGTGGGGTGCGGTGCCCAGGAGCAGAGAGGAGCGGGGCCAAAACTTTACGAATCTGGGCTCAAAACTCCTCTACCGGTCGAGCTACTGCTGCGGCATTGTTTGCACCCTGGGTCTTCCCCTCGCCCCCCACGCTGGAGCCGAGCCGAGATCCCTCCTCCACCGAACCGTGGGACAGGAAAACCAAGATCGTGTCATTCCCCGGACCCACAGCCTGAGAGAAATTGTCGTCAGAACCTGGTTCCACACCCTCATCCAAAGAAATCGGCGAAAACCGGCCCGTAGAATCCATGTTGAGGGATGGCAGGTTTGCATGGGCTCTGTCCAGCACCCGCGGCTCAGAATCGTCCACGTGCCCATATGGGGTAGGCTGCATGGGATCAATCAAATCCCCACCAACCACCAACTCGAAAGAACCCACCAGCAGGCCAGACTGCTTTTGACCGGGCGACGGGGATGGCCTCCGATCCCAAGAACAGTCCTCGCCCTGGACCGCACAGCACTTGTCCCCCATGTTCTTCCACCTTGGCAGCGAGACCGAAGCAGGCGAGTTCCTAGAACCCTCCAAAACTGGCACCATCAGCCCATCCATCTGCGCCGAAGCACAAGATGAGGCCATCGACAAGGGCCCCAACGACTCCACAGCGCTTTCCAGTGAGGCTCCTGGCTGGCCTTGACCGGGTCTTGCCACGCGCCCAGCCACCATTGGTCCACCATCAGCCTCGCCAACGGCTAGAGTCACTTTGTGCAGATCGGGCCCAGCCCCCCTGACGCCGCTGACGACGGCATGGCAGCTGGACACAGGCCCCGCCCCAGATCCAGCCTGGGCGGGGACGATCACCTCCGCGGCCATGTTTCTACCCCTCGCCGGCGGCCTGGGCGGCGGCGCCAGGGGCGAAGCCGAATCCGATGTCCCTGGACCAGAGGGGGACCGTCCCTTCCCAGGCCGCCGAGCCGGTCTCCACTAATCGGCCGCGGTCCACCCGACGGCGGCGATGGAGAGCGCGAGCGCGACGCGTCCGGTGAGCTCTCGGGGTCTTCCACCTCGTCGACGACCGGCGGCGCAAGCAGCAAGATATCCACGTTATACCAGAGCGCGTGTACCCGGGCAGAAGCCAAGCAATCCCCACGCTGTGCGCGCCCAAGACTGCCCCGCCGCGGCTCCCTGATGAACAGCCGGTGCCGCGCCGGAATGCTGGCGGGGTCTTCCGTGCGCAGCCAAACATCGAAGCTCGACATGTCGGAGCGCCTCGCAGTCCTGTCCACCACACCAGCCACGAACCCAAAACCACGCAGCACCGTCTCCGCCGTACGCCGAGACCACGCATGGGCCGAAACATCCAACAACCTGAGAGGGACCAGAAAGGGGAGCGCCACTCCCGTTGCCTGCGCCTGCCGGAGCCATGGCCGCAGCGACAAGGAGAAATCCGGCGTCTCGATCTTGCCCTGCCTCACCATCCTGTCCCGAAGGGCCTTGTCATGGCAGAGAACCAGGAAGTCCTCCGGATGAAAGGGCCGAATTGACAGGCCATCGTGCCCCACATCGAACTCCACGCGAATGGCCGCCGCCGCCGCATCTGGGCTGATCGCCGGCCGCGTACCCGTGATGGTGACAACAACCGCACGGGTCAGCTCAGGTTCCAGCCTCCACATGTCTTCATCCGCATCCATGAAGCAACACTCCACCGGTTCCACCACCTCATGTCACACCACGCACGCCCGCTCAGCCTCAAAGGGGACCGCAAGCTCCGGGCCCGAACCGCTTGCCCCCGAATCGGCCATGGCCACGGCGCACCACGAACCACCCAGGCGCCTAGCACCCGGCGGTGGGGGGGGGAGGGAGGTGTGTGTCGGAGCAGGTGCCAGGGACAAGGCCGGCGGTGGGGAGGGTGGGGACGCGCGAGCAGGAAGGGGGCAAGGTCGAAGAACCGGAGCCGTGATGGGCGGGTCGGAGAGCGGCGACGGGCTCCTCGGGCGAGTGCAGCCCCTCGAGATGTGGCCATCCCCACCACAGCGCACACAGCGCGTCTCGTTGTCACACATGGCCGAGATATGGCCCGGATCTCCACAGTTGTAACATCAGCTATACAACACCGCCAGCAGCCTCGACGCCGGAGGTCGAGAGGTCGGAAGAACCACGCGACGGGCCGGCGGGGCCGACGGTATCGAGGAGGAGGCGGAGACGGACGACGGGCCCGCCTCCCACCCCCGGCTTGCCAGGCAGCCCCGCCCTGAGCCGGCCGAGCACAGCCAGCGGCAGTCCGTCCCTGGACGAGTGGGCCGAGCACCGTCCCCACCACCTCTGGGACGACGACCACGGACCGCAGCGACGCCCTCATCGGTGGCGGAGCGGGCTCAGAGGAGGAGGAGGAGGACGCAGAGAGAGAGAGAGACCTGGGAGGCCATGAGGGCCGGGGGGGTGGGGGTGGACGCCGGCACCGGAGTGGTGCACGGCGGTCGACGGCGAGCCGAGAGAGAGGGCTCAGAGCGGAAGCGAGTCCTCCCAAGATCACAGACGCGGGTGCTGTGTCCTCATAGCCTTGCAATTTTACTTGTTGATTATAAGGTTAACTATAGATGACATGGCATCTCCTTATCTCCTTATAGGTGCAGGGGCGGAGACAGGGGGGCCAGCAGGGGCTAGACCCCTGCCAATTGCTCGCCCCCCTACGAATTTTAGTAAAAAGTACTAGGTGTAATTACTGTAATTGGCTGGGATTAATCTATCTATCTTCTAATTTACTAATCCTCCTAGGGGTAAATCGTTTGGGAATCGATTGGGTGTTGGATTTGGCATGCCTCTTCGATTTTGACTTGGTCTCCTCAGCGTCAGCTGTTTTGGGTGAGCTGGTCGTTTGTGGGGCTTTGGTGTCAGCGTTGGAGGCATGGGCTTGTGAGTGGAGAGTGGAGACGTCTTTTGTGTGGAAGCTGCGAGGGCTTCGTCGGGCATGTGGCGTTCATGGAAGAGCTGTCTACAGAGGAATAATGGCGGCTGTTAGAGGTGGGTTTGGTTCATTCTTTGTTCGGGAGTGTGATGCAGTTTGCTGGAGCAAGTGCAAGAATTTGAACATCAGATTCACAGTGGCTTAATTAGCTAGGTCATCCAGCTACAGGCTTAGTTGATACCATGGAAGGATGATCGTCACTCACAGTGAAAGGACGAAAGTCCGAGGTGAACTCATGTGGGCAAAGGTTGAAAATCTCCTCTTCTTTGTCAGCCGGAGTGGGAGGCATGCCAAGGCCACGATCCTCCAGTGCCAACGGTCCATCTCGAGGAGCTCCTTGATCTCCTCTTTTGTCAGAATCAAATTGTGCAAGTCGATCTGCTGCAATGGTTCTTTGGTGGGGCGGAAGCATTGAGCAAAACTCTGCTGCTAAACTCACTCGACTCCTCCAGCGAGCATGCATACCTCTCCATGTCATCACCGTCAAGGTGTGCCACTGCACAAGCCCAATCTTGCGCGCCACCAAGCACAACCCCCTCCAGTGAGCTCGCGAATGCGTTGATGCATTTGCTAGGTTTGGTCGCGGCAGTCGGAAAGGATGTTCCTGCTGCAGGAGTTCGCCGCATCCTATTGGAGCTCCGTAAATCGTTTGCAACTGGCTCTGACCTCTTGGTTGTGCACACGGACTCTTCTCGCGGCGTGGGCGTTGGCTGCTCTGCTTCTTACCAATGTTTGTAAGCATCAGATTCTTGGCGAGCAGGAGCAGCCACGCATTGGAAGCCAAGTGAATCTTGCACAACACTTTCTCCCATGCACCATAAATTCGCCGTTGCCGCCGACCACGTCCACATGAACGACCTGCCTGGACTTCTATTTCGCACCCATCTATGATAGAAATGTCGGCCGCGGCGAGTTGAGAGTCCTCTACATCATGTTCCTCACGCTTGGCTTCCTCCATATTATATTAGTAGGTATTAAGGGGTAACCAACTATCTCTCTCATCCAACCTGATTGACCGCTGTCGGTAGACATTTGATTTCATCCATCTTATCTCATGAATAACATACATTCACGGCCGAGATGAACCGGTGGAGATGGTGAGGAGGAGGGGATCGCTTGTTTTCTGAAGGTCCACCAATACTCCAGAGCTACAACGTTGGATCTGACTACCCACCATCGACGTCACCCTGCACCATCTACTCCCTATTACTTCTGGATATCCAAAACTATTACTGATCCACGACCTCATGTGTATGATTAGAGAACCGTTGGTTTTGTTATATATACTGCATCCATTGATGAAGACGGCGCAACAAAGCGCGCAAGCCACTTCTAGTTTAGGACAGTAAAACTGGACCTAAAAGGAGCCCTCACGGTGATTTGAATTTGTGGTCGTCCGTGTTTATGATTTGGATATTCCTGACCGTCAGATCTTATGTGAACAACAATCTGTCCCACTTCCAGGCGACATCGATCAACGTTGGATGATGCCACGACAGCGCGGGCATCCCTTCCTCTTTATCGGTGGCACACGTCCGCCACTCCCTACCAAGGCACATGAACCATCATGTATTCAAGAAGGTCCTCACTCACAGCCGCGCCTCCGCCTGTGCGCTCAACCTGCAGTATTGGGGAGTCCAAAAAGATTACCTACAGGTACGACTCTCAAATCCAATGACAGATTGACACTTTTGTTTTCCTACATCTGTAGAATTATACTTTGTGAGGTTCTTCACGTAATATCCTCCTTCCTACAATCTAATTGATGCACATGTCGCATTGATTCGTAGGTTGAGTGAACGAAAATACCCAAGAAAGATTACATTTAGATTCAGAAAGAAAGAAAGATTAAATCCTGAGTTGATTCGATTTTAAATTGCACGGTAGTACTACTCTGCAATTCTGTAGCCCATTTGGGCGGTTTGTTTTCTTGCTATTGCATCTCTTATTATTGCACACCTTTCAATACTCCCTCCGATCCATATTAATGTACTCCCTCCATTCCTAAATATAAGGTGTATAGTTTGTTTAAAAAAAGTCAAACTTAGTTAACTTTGACCAGATTTGTAGATAAATATATCAATATAAATTATATTAAAATGGTAGCATTAGATTCATTTTGTTACATATTTTCATATTGTATTTATCAAATATTATAGATGTTGATATTTTTTGCTATAAATTTGGTCAAAGTTAAAAAAGTTTGACTTTTTTTTAAAAACTATACACCTTATATCAAGGAACGGAGGGAGTATTTAAGTTTGTCTAGATACACATGCATCTAGTCTAAATACTTAACTAGATACATACGAATTTAGACAAAGTTGAGTACATTAATATGGGTCGGAGGTAATAATTTATTTTCTAATATTTTTCTTATTTATGATCAAACGCGATGAGTTGGTGTATTTTCGCTGGGTAGGCATCTATATGTATATCATTGTGAGCTTTAACATTGCAAACTAACCTTCATAAATTTGCAGTGCATTGTGTTACAGCCAAGAGTCTCAACAACATGAACACGATGGTGATGGTGTGTTCTTTGCTCTCTCCCTGCAGTGCTTGCCAAGTAAACTTATATGGGATTCACAACTGAGGGTGAAACTTCAATGTGATGGAGAGATGTCTTCTCCTTTTCAAGAGCCTTTTTTCTCCATCAAAGGCATTGGCACCAGCGACCCATTCATGCTCAGCGCCGAGGATTCCAGGTCAGTATGTTTGCTTCCCTATACAATTTCTTTTTTTTCTCTATTTATCTTTGTTTAGTTATCATGGTTTTAGTTATGCTAATGTGGGGCGCATAAAAAATTTATGTAGTCTGGGTTCAGGGCTACAAAATTATTTCCAACTTCCCATTGTTTCGATGAACTAGGCATTAGTGGGATTTTATCTTCAACCAACCGTTAGGATCTGAACCCGGTGGACTCCATACTAAGGTCGCCATGACATTAGAAAGTCTCACAGTTTTGAACAGTGGATCGACGGGTGAGAGCTCATCGTGGGCTACCATTAACAACAACATGTTTGCGCTAATTCCCCCCCCCCCCCCCCCCCAAAAATTCAGTTCATTTATATCAATATGAGACAGTGACTACCCTGGTCGTGCACTCCATTACTTTGTAGCATATATGTGTACTTATTCAGGACAGAAAAAATCATATGCAGTCTAGCTGTAGGTTAGATTCTTATAAAATACATATATTTCAGTACATCAGTATAAAACTTGCATCGTAGATTTTCTCATTTTCTCAATAGCATCTTTTGTATTCCAATCACCCAAACACTTTCAATTTCTTGTACATTTGTCATTTTATCTGTACCATTTTAATCTGCTCAGAAATCACCGGATGATGATTATAAGACCTCTATTGATATCAGGTATCTCTCTCAAATGTCCTGTCTATCCATTTCATATTTCTTCTTTATGCTTCTCTTGTAGTATTAAGTGAACAGTTGTTACTTTTTGTGAAAGAATAAGATTAAAGCCAATGAGAATGCAGAATACTCCTCATATGATGTGGGATTGGGAATGGCAGGCCTATTAGCACAATGTTGTATTGAGGTAAATTTATTTTTGCCTTTTCAACATTATGAATATCTACTGTAGAAGAAAATGCAGTGTAAGCGTACGTGGATGTATTTTGATATTGTGTTTCTTGTCGACGGATCTTTGGGGCCAATGACATCCCATGGAACTTGTATTGCCTTCGTCTTGATTCCTTTCCTTGATGGTATATCCTCTGTCTGTCCCTTTATTTTTAGATTTAATCTCTTGATTTTCCTCAGTTGCATTTGCAGTTCCATGGATCTGAAAGTGTTGATATTCATGATTGCAAGAGATGAAAGGTACTAAATATTAACTAATGTTGAAAGGTTTCGAAACAACAGTTTGCAGAACTTTGGCTACCATGTAAAACTGAATTATTAATCTGTGAAAATCAACTGCAACATCATATGAATGATGGAAGAAATTATTCTTGCCAGATTTGCATACTCTCTTAATTTTGGATTCATAAATATTAGTTGTTCAATTGGCCATCCAATTGTATGTTTTGTTGTTCCATTTCTTGTGTATTCTCTTCTCGTGAACTGTAATGTAGAGATAAATGCAAAAACATATTTATGTGAGTATATGTATTATGTATATCAGTTCTACCCATTCATAAACCTTAGTACTGTCTATTATTTTTGTTTTGATTGATCATGATGTGTTCAAATTTTCTTAAATATTTATAATTTTGTCCTGAATATTGCTATTTTTTGGATGTGGTTATGTGAGTCTTTGCGAGATAGTTCTTTACGTGTCATAATATGTTAGGATCAATCGCAACTCATATGCCTATCAACCATCCCAATTCAAAATCTATAGAAGTTTGAGACTGAAACTTGAACCAACGACAAGCCCGTTAGACCTATGAAAAAAAAGCTGAGCACAACACCTTTGAGAACCAATCAGATTCCTATCTTCTGTTACTTACCATTATTTTAAAAAATGAAGCGGACTAGCACAAGTTCCAAGAAAGAACACAAAAAATGTATAAATTATTTCATATGCCTAACCATTATAAGAGTTAAAATAGATGGGCGCTGCAACGCGCGTCATCAATGATCTAGTATACTATTAAATATTAAAGGGAAACAGGATCTCGTTCCACCATCCCTCGCTCGCTCGATCCGATCCCTTCGTCAACGCTATCGAACGAACCATCCCACCCTGCCCTCGTATGATTCCACACAAACAAAAATCCACGTGCCATGCCAATGAAAAACACAAAAAAAAAACTGCAAGTTCTCCACCTCCCCATGATCTAGCAGTCTCCACCCCGAGATATCTCCGTCACGAACCCCAACAACCCAGCTTCTCCCTCCCAGGTCCAGGTTGGCCTTGGCCATAGCCCAGGCTCTGGGGTAACAACGATCGCCTGAGCGCCTGACTATCATCGTTGATCAAGGAGGCGTCGGCGAGATGCGCATCTTACAATCGATGGTCGGCCATCACGTAAAGAAGGAGGCAATGCGTATCCCGTCATCCCGTCGATCAAGCGGATCCTTCGTGCGGTTGTTGTCCACGTCTCTCGCCGCAAGGGCTTCTCCACGCTTGTCCCGCCGACCTCTTCTTCACCAGCTCCGACTTTGCCGCCAATGAGCTATGGTTCGATCAATCCGCGCTCTCGTGGACAGTTAACACAGACTGGTCGATCTGCGTGTAAATTTCAGGGATAGATTCATGCGTCGTCGCTGTTGCGCGCGTCTGCAAGGGCGCGCGGCAGTCCGGCAACCCGGCGTCTCGACCATCCGGCAAGGCGGCAATACGCGCCCTGTATGTGAGCACACCACAGTACCAGTACGTATCCATGTTCTGAATTCTGATGTTTCTGATCCATCCCTTAAATTTCAGTACTAGGTAGTTTCTTTTATTCTTTAGTACGTATTCAACTATTCATCTATGATCTATCTTCTATTTTCGGTGTACACGAAGTTTCAAAATTTTAATTTATAATTTTCTAATCCAATCTTTCACGGTATGTATTCAACCATTCCAATTTTTTGTCATTCTGTGTACATATTTAGGGATTGAATCATTCAATGTACAAAATTTTAAATCTTTGTACATATACATGTTTATATATCATGCACCCACATACATATATATGATCTTACAAAATAGAGGCCCATATCATCGAGTTCGTCTAGGGCCTTCAAAAATATAGTGTCGGCCCTCTGAGAGGATCCTGTCATCACTGTCGAGGAGCGTTGTGTCCGCACACGGCATATCCATGGCATGATCTCAACGTTGGTGAGCATTCCATTTCCGTTTCTGAATGCCTTGATAAACAAAACTAAGCATGGCACTGAACATATTCGTCAGTTAAGATATTTGATGTTGTGTTGTGGCCAAGTAAATTAGGAATGTGAGTGGGTTCATGCTTGCGCACAACGGAATGCCATTGTTGTTGTCTGATTATGGCAGTTGAGTCTGAAACACAATCTGGATGCTTCATGCCAAACAGGCTCTTTTTACCATATATAAGGTTGCCTTGGTAAAAGGTGACTTGGGCTTGGGCTATGTCAAAATAAAAATAGTTGTTGTTCGACAAATATTGTAATTGTATAAACTAGCATTTTGATTACTTCCTGATCCGTTTCAGCTCAATAGTCTATTGATAGGATAGTTAAAATCAAGCACTAAGCAGTATTTAATAGTAGTGATGATTCAAAGCATATGTGTTCTGGAGCCTTTTTGCTAGGTAACCTTGGGAAAAGGTGACTTGGGCTTGGGCTATGTCAAAATAAAAATAACTGTTGTTCGACAAAAAATGTAACTGTATAAACTAGCATTTTGATTACTCCCTGATCCGTTACAGTTCAATAGTCTATTGATAGGATAGTTAAAATCAAGCACTCAACAGTATTTAATAGTAGTGATGATTCAAAGCATATGTGTTCTGGAGCCTTTTTGCTAGGTAACTCTGAAACATGTGCTTGAATAAATATTGTAAAGTCACGGAAAATATTTGCATATTCATACTACCAAATTGGAAAAGTTTTGATCAGCATATGATTCTGAGAGTTGCATGATTATAGATGACTACCAAATTGGGAAAATTTAAACCTTCAGTAAATATATATGTATTGTGTATTTCAGGTTTGATGCAGGATCAAAGATGCACGTAGGTTTCAGCTTGTGATGGACAAGTGTATGTGTATTACCGATAAGAATTACTTCATTTACAGCTGTCACCTTCTGTGCGCATGATAAGTATGTCATAAATTAATATCTATATGCCTGCACAATGAGTTTTTTGCTGAATAATATGTCATATTTTGATTCATGTCAAAATGACCATTGTTTATTGCTCCTTCAGAGCTATGTATCTATGCGGATGTGATGTATTAAAATTTTACTACTGGAACTCTCAATTTTCAGTTCTCTTTAATGGTACATTATGAACATGTAATCTTCTCTGACAATCAAATTGCCACATAGGCTACTTTATTTTGGTACTATATTGTCTAATGTGCATCCATCAGAGCTATTGCAGAATTCTGTCCTCACTTATGGCTTTTTTACATTTCTATATATGTTGCTTTTTCTGTAAGACAGGCAACCAACGCAAACCTGGATTGCCCTATGATCGCCTCTGCGCAAAAAACGCCAACCGTCACCCTAGGGATGGACTCATGTGTTTAAAGTTTTGATCTGTGCAGAAATACTTGTGCGGTAGGCTAACATATGGTGAGCTAGAGCGCGTCACATCTTGTGACTTGTCACAACCCGCCACCGTCAATGGATACCGAGCTTGACGAGTACTTCCTTAATGTTGTTTCCCACTCTTGTTGGGTCACTTATCCAGGCCCCATCTATATGGAAGCTGCTATTTTTTGATAGATTGGCAAGGAGACGCTTGATAGGAGAAATTGAACTAGAAGAGCATGATGCGGGAAGATGTTGAACATTCATAACAGAAGAAAATTTTGGTGAAATGACACCACATAGGAGATTTTTGGGATGTAGGAGCATAAACTAACTATTGCATACATCTCGGCTCTGTATTTATGGTTTGATTTGACCATGATGAAGACATGCATGCCCCTCTTGGGAACAACTAGGAAAGTCTTGAAATGAAGTTGCCCCATCACAGAGAAGTGCTTAAATGAAAGATGCTCCTCCCAGTCATTTGATGGATGTAGGAGAAATTTTCATCTGAATTGATCTAAAGGTCAAACTGTCTTGCGGTAGATATACCTTTTTGTAGGTCATTTTTCCTCTGGGTTCGGGAGTAGTGTTTGTTGTTTGACAGAGTATATTTTCTAGAAAATAATATTTTATTATTTTGTTGTTATACTCACCGGAGTTACTCATGTTTCCTTTTTGTTTGTTCTTAGATATATTTTTTAATTTTCCTTTCAACTTACTAATTATCATAAAAAGAGTTCAAAAAAATATTTTGAATTGACAAAATAATAGAATATATGAAAATACAAAATTGAAAGGAGTACTCGTACACTATAGCGAGAAAAAGACAAAGGGGAAGAGAGGGTAAAGATAAAAACTGATGCAAGAAGAGAGAAATGATGATTGACCGAAAACAAGGAAATGAAGGACAGAGTCGATTTTTTTAATTGATATGTTTGACACATATTTTTTATTTTTATTTTTAATCAGTACAATTTTTTATTGTTTCGTGGCAATCGCACGGATATTCAGCTAGTTACTCCCTCCGTACCGGTTTATTAGGCCCAAAGACCATTTCTCTTATACCAAGGCGCATAGTAATTTGCTCACATTAATCACTTTATGCCATTCCCAATGCACTTTCTCATATGCTAGTTTTCACATGCAGCCAATGAAAAACTTGCATGCAGTGTATTTATTTTCTAGCAATGGGACTAACAACAATAACTTTTCATGCAACCAATGAAAAAGATACATACACGCAACTTCCCAAGACGAGGCCTTATAAAAGGGACATGTTTATGCTGCTTAGGGGCCTAATAAACCGGAACAGAGGGAGTATATTACTAGCCCATATACATCGGGGAGGAACCCAACCTAGCCTATATTTTAGGACAGTAAAACTGAACCCAATCCCTGCCCTTTCACGCATTTGCGATTTTAGACGTCATATTATGTGTTTGAAGTGTTTCTGGCCGTCTGATGACTGTTTAGCGCTAAACTTCTCGCTAACTGGGCCGCCTGTCCTAAGTGCCCGCTACTCCCGAAGAAAATTCGGTGATCTCTGGTTAACTGGGCCCGTTTCGCTCACAAAAAGATTCAATCCAGCGAAGCCCATTTGCATCACCTCTTTCTCGGCCCCCTTCTTTCTCTCTTCAACCTCACCTCTTGACCTAGACGAACTCTTTTCTACTCCCCACCGGCCACCGCCTGGTTTCACATCGACCATGGAATTGGGGACGAAGGAAGACTGAGGAGGAAGATGTTGAGGTCGGCCCAATATACTGGGACTGCATCCGCTGCCCGTTGACGAAGGATCTGCCCTGGTGCGGTCCCGTGCGCCCGGCGAGCGAGGCAATCTCAACCAGTGACACCGCGTCCTCCGCCACCTCTTTCCGATTGCCTGTGGACAACGACGTCGTTACACCTTTTGTTAGTCACGCGCTCTCGCGGGTAGAGGCCATAGACACGGCGTCCACGGTCCACCATTGCTGATGTCATGTCTGTGCACCGCATAGTTCCACTGACGCGAGCGACACGACCACCTCACCGGCGACACCACTGAACTTCGGTGAGGGCAACGAAGTATCATTTCTAAAGTTCTCTAACTTTACATCGACATAATTCGTTGGTTCAAGCACTAGCCATTTGCAAGGTGAGGCACTAGCAATTTCTATGTGTTGTTGCCTGATAGTCTAAGAAGTATTATGTTTGAATTCACATATTCCTGTTCCTCAAATTGCCAATGGTTACTCTGTCTCTTCGCTCTTGGTAGAGGTACAGTAGAAACCAGTCCGCCATGAGAACTACCAAATGACTGTTGTAACAACTCATGAGTGATAAATAGAAATCAACACGAAATTATACTTTGTCTGATGACCTTGTAACTTGGCATGATGCTAGAGTTTATCATTTCATGTGGTGATTTAAATTTTCATTGGGATTGGAGCCCATTTGAATTTCTTTCAAATGCATCCAAGTTGGTTCAAGAGGAATGTTGGGTGAATTGTTCCATTTGCATTTGAGCTCCCCTAAACCTCAAACTTGGCATAGCCATTTCCTTTGCAATGCCAAGGGTTTTAAAATCCTCACATCATTTTTGCCATCACTAAAAATGTGGGTTGGGGTTCAAAGTGAATTTGAATTTCAAAAATAACTCCACATTTTAGTTGTTGCAAAAATGTTCAAACCATTTTTGGAAATTGAGGAATATTGCAGGGAGTATTTTGCATATTTTTATGCCATCCAATTCCTAGTATTCTTTTCTGCAAAACTCCCACACCTTTTCTGTTTTATTTTAAATAGAAAAGGGCAAGCAGGAGGGTTTTATTTTTTCTCTTTTCTTCCCTCTCCCTGTTGCAGGCCCAGCCGACCTGGGCCTTTCTCTTCTTCTCGAGCTAGAGCCCAGCTCCGAAGGGGTACGCGGGAGCCAGCGCCAGCGTTCAGTCTTCATCCAATGGTGCCCTTTCTTCTTCTTTCCAGCGTGGACAGAGGTCCCCTCCCTCTCCTCTCTCACGGCGCGAGTCCGGCCACGGGAGGTGGAGCCCTCCGGCAAAGGAGATCTAGGCTCCCTATAAGATCAGCCGGAGACGCGCCGCGGTAGCCCTAGGTCCCGTTCCCCCTTGCCAATTTCGGTCGCCGCCACCTCTGCTGTTCCCGGGGACCTCCCCTGTTCCGCCATGCCGCACGGTGAGGAGCCCGAATTCGTCATCGTCCCGCCTCGTCTTCAAGCTTGCGTCTACATCCTGCGACCCCCGTGCTGAACCTCTTCGTCTCCTCCTCGCAGGATCGAGCTAGGTGAAGCAGAACGCCTCCTCGACGACGACCTCCGCCTCGGCCGTCTTCGTCCCCGACGACGGCCTCGTCTCCTTCACCTCTCTGCCGCGTTCCCATTGTCGTCGGCAACCCCTCGGTGAGCGACGCCTCCCCATCTTCCCGTTCGCGTTAGGTTAGGGTGTTCCCATGTTCCCCTCCGATGAGGTCGACACGGCCGCTCGGGTGTAAGGCCTGATATGCGGTACTGTTCCAGATCCAGGTGTTTCCACCCAGATCCGGGGACGAAGCACATATCGGTCCCACCGCGACAGATGACAAAGCCATATGCCCCGGATTTCCAACATGATATCACAACATTACAGATACAAGGATACAACATCTCATACAATCGGCATACAACTGCCTTAATACAATACAACAGCGGAAGATACATGTCTGAGTACAAACTACAATCAAATGCCTAGTGGCAAAAGAAAATCAACGATCCCCATAACCACACGGGTCCAGGCCCTCCGCCGGGATCCACCTAACTAGTCGTCGTCGAGTCTCCACGTGAAACGTCGATCACCATACCTGTTGTCGACCAAGAACCCTGAAAAGAGTTTGGGGGTAGTATCATGAGTACAGAGGTACTCAGCATCCAACTGTAATGGTCATCTGACCCAGCAAGGATTTCATCACTCGTCATTCTAGGACAACTAGTAGTTTACGGTAAGGAAGGGTTAAGTGGTGAGGTTGCTGCCGCACTAGCATTTATGAAGTGGCTAACGATCTAGAGAGTACGATAAGAAGCCAAGCATTCGATGAGGAATCGCCTCCAACAAGTCTTGCTATCAACTACTTACGCAATCATAACACCTATCCTATCCTTGTCCTCCTCTTCGCATCCCAACGAAGAAGAAGCAGTCAAGGCACACACACACGTTGATCAAGTTATATTAAGATTATCTCAGTTGTTGTTGTCTATGAACAAGGAGTAGGTCTCAAGTCGTCCATAACCGTGGACACGGCTTCTCGAAAAGATTTAACCCTGCAGGGGTGTACCAACTACCCATTATGAGGCTCCGCACGCACGCCCATCTCTCTCAGTTGCTACCCATCACATGCAACCATTTTATGATTTAGTTCCAAGAGATCCGAAACGACAGGTCCCTCTAACTAACAACGAACAAATCTGGGTGGCCCCCGGTGAGTCGACATCCATCTCAGGAGCCGGCCGCGCTCTCGATCTGGTCTCAACCGTCTGTCGCAGGTTTGGATAGCTGGTTAATCACACATGGGACACCGGGTCCTCAGCCGGACAAGGTGGGACAGCAAGGGAACTATGTCCTCACTGGTCCAGGTTGGTTTGTAAACAACTGCGGCGGACCAGCACACACATGGTTTCAAATGGTAAATCATCTTGGGCCACCACTAGAAATGGTTGAAGCTAGGTAGGTAAGAAAAGGGGACCCCATAAAATCCCACACGCGGTTAGGCACGCTCTGTCTGAAAACCAATACCCGGAACTCGGGTCCTAGGTGACTCGAATGGAACAAAGCGTCGAGGCGGGATAGCCTAGACCTTCCAGCCTTCGTCGAATATAGTCAACATTATAATAATCATATCATCAACAACAATATAATAATGTGATATCCCAAACCAAGGAGTAACAGGGTAACATCGTAGCATCATAAGCATGCATACTAAGCAGGGGCTGAGCAACGAGCAATAGTAACATAGCAGTACAAGGTTTGCTGGGAGGGGACATGGCTGTATCGGTTTGAAAGAGGCTGTAAACATGTGGTAGGATCAAACATCGGACCTAACCTAGACTAGCATGCAAACCGCTGGTTGAAATAGAATGGATCATAAGTAATGTATAGTCCTTGCCTGTTGATAAGTCGGGTTCCGAAGGTGTAGTTGATCGCAAGCTCTCATCGTCTCCGAGAGGTACCCGCGGAAGCACACAAGATGATAAACACTGGAAAGCAATCAACGAGCAAGCATCTATTACTACGAGGCAAACACGAGCAAGCATCAACAAGAAGCAACACGAGGCATTGCACCTACCGTCGAGAGCGGTTACTAACAGGTTAAGTGGAGTACTCGTCACACACGACGATACCGCACATTTACGGTGGTTCAAGTTGTTTAGCTACAGGTGGTCAGCAAAGGTTGTTAACATGGCAAAGCACAGAAGCATGGCAAGAGGTGAAGCATAAATAAACTACCTAATCTAGTCAATTTAAGTGGGGTGAAATCCTAGACATGGCAAACTATTGCGGACCCCACGATAAAAATGGAATTTGGTACTCTTTTTCCCTAAGAAATATTTTATTATTTTATTTAGAAAGCAAGAACAGCATAAACACAATCTACATGCAATTCTAGTCAAGTTACATATAAAGAACATTTAAAACAGAGCAACGGTTAAAAAGTTATTGCAGTTACAGTTTACAGTGGCAGGCAGTTGTAATTAGCAGGTAAAAAACATGTAAACAAAGTCAAACATGGAAACAAACAACATTTTAATAATCTACGCGCAAAACGGAGCAACTTTCATGTAGAAAGCGTCTCCATCGGAGCAACCGGTGAAAAGATATAAGCATCGCAAAAAGCTAATACAATCTGCCTAAATAAATAAATAAACTCCTAGAAAAAAAACTACTCGGGACGAAACTAGGCTACTGGGCCGAAATCTACTGGGTCGTCCCAACACAGAAAAAAAAACAGAACTAATAAAAAAAAAGGGGGCAGCCTCACCTCTGGGCTGTGGCCCAAGTGGCCTGGTGAGGGGGGGCTGCGGCCTGGCTGTGTGGGCGAGCCAGTGGGCCGTGGGCCACGCCTGGCCCACGTGGCGCTGGGGAGGCCAGCCGGTCGTCTCGTCCGGCTCGATCACGAGCAGGGAGAGCGGCGGCGCCGGGTGCTGCTGCAGGTCCGGCGAGCGGGGCCTGGCCAGGCGGCGACGGGCGAGGCAGCAGGGCTGGCCGGAGCGGCCTGGAAGGAGGCGGCGGCTATGGATCCGTGGAGGGAAGGCCGGCGGCGTGGTTCTTGGCTCGAGCTCGAGATCCAAGCCGAGGGCTTCCATGGAGGCATCTCACGGACAGGAGAAAAGAGAAGAGGTTAGAGGGAGAGGGAGAAGAGAGGAAGAGGGAGAGGGAGAGAGGAGAGGAGGTGGCGCGCGGGCGACCTGGCAGCGGGCGGCGCTCGCCGGAGGCTGGCCGGAGGGAGTCGGCGACCGGCGTAGAGCAGCACGAGAGGCGGCGGAGTGCGTGCGAGGAGAGGTTGGACGAGGAGCTCCCTGGGCCGTCGGATCGCGAGATCTGACGGTCCAGGATTGATCTGGATCAAATTTGCTAGAAAAATGGGCAAAAGCAAAAATTGGGGCTAATGTGAGGGGGGTGGCTGCAAAATTTAGGCTAGGGAAACCCTAGAAAGGGGTGGGAGTGTGGTGGTCTTTATATAGCCCAGGTGGCTGGCAGTTCGCAAAAACAACTCCGGTTTTTCTCTCGTGCGCTCAGTGCTCACGTTTCTGACCGCCGGGGGTCCGCAGTACCTCTGATTCGGGTAAAACTTCGAACTGCGCGGTCAGCGCGTCGAGCCGGCGGCGTTCACCTAGCGCTGGAACCGTTCCGAGAACACTTTCCAGCGCGCTATAAAAATATCCCGTTTAATTATTATACGGGGTTTTTCGTTCCGTTGGCTGCGGCTGGTCTCGTGCGTTTTCACGACGGTGATCGGGCGAACCCCGGTGTCGCAAGGTCGAGTGTCAGGGTGGAAAGGGTCAGTCTCCGTCCGATACGAGATAAGAGGGGGGGGGGATAATCGACGATCGATAAATCGGGGATGCAAACACCGCAAACAATCAGACAATCAAACAATTCACGCCGAAAACAAAAATTTTAATTTTTGTGAAAACTGGGCTGTTACATCGAGCCACGGTCACCGTGACCCTGGCGAGCTCCACCCGGGCGTGTGCAAGCTCCTGGTGGCGTCCAGAGCGCGCGGATGGAAGCTAGAGCACACACTGGCCACGATTGCGTTGCTGAGGTGCGCCCTGCCCTGTTCTGTAGGTGCCCGGTGTGCGTGTCGCCGCCGTGGCTTTTCTTCGAGAAAAGGCGCCGCCTTGTCATCGTCGTGTCCAGATCCGGGCATCGATGGCCTCATGAAGGTGCCCAGCTTCCGTTCCAGCATGCCGCCGAGCAAGAGAAGCCCGGTGTGCGAGGCTAGCGTCGCCAGAGTTAGTCGCCGTGCACTGTTTTGAAGATGATCTTCAGTGCAGTCGCCGCCGCGAAGTTCAGAGGAGGAAGACGAGCGATCCATTGCGCCATCTTGGCTACGCGGGCAGCTACGTGTAGCCGGAGGTGTCGTCTTGTGATTCTGAGCCGCATCAGAGCCGCCGGAGCACCACCGTCGAGGCCAGCGCTGTCGCAAGTGGCCGCCGTGTCGGGTTCGGGTGCTGGCATCGTGTTTCTTCAGTGATGCGCGGGTTCAGACAGAGGGGAGGTGCTCTAAAGTGTTGGGCCTCGCCCTTTGTCGACATCAGCAGCCGTAGCGCAGTGGTCTGGGGGGTGAGTGGAGAAGGGCGTCGCGTGGGTTCGAGACCCAACAAGCGCAATGCCCCCCTATTTTTCCTTTTATTCCAGGAGGCTGACGAGTGGGCCCCTAGCGTGAGTGAGGACTTGCTCGAGTGGACAGTGGGCTGAGCCCACTGTTTAGTTTGGAGTGGGCCGAATTTGCCCGAGACCAACCCAAAGTGGTTGAGTCCTCTTTTCTTTTCTTTTTCCATTTTTTTCTTTTCTGTAAAATTCCAAATTTGATTTGAATTCAAATTCAAATCTAAGTTTGTGATTTTGAGCATTTTTGCCCCAAACATATCTTGCCATATATGATTTTGGGGTAGAATTTCCCACTGAATCCAATGGTGAGGTCCATTTTGCAAATTGAGCCTTAAAATATTGAGGTGTTGGCAATTTGCATTAAGGCCCTTTGGTTCTTGTGAATTGCAAACCGTGTTTTGCTTTTTCAACTTGAGCCATGCCATATATCAGTTTGGGGTAGAAAATCTGCTGATCAACATGGTCACCTCTGCTTTTATGTTTGAACTACATAAAAATCGTGAACAATGTGGAGGGGAGTTGCAACCACATGTGACCTTGCCCTGTTTGTTTTTGCCCCTTATCATCCTTGATCTTGTTTGGGTCCCACAAGTTGGCACACCCATGCATCCTTTCCATGCTTCATCTTGCCACATGATCAACCACATCTTGCACCCCATGTGGCCTTCCTTTGATACTCCCGATGTCAATTTCACCGACACTTCTCCGTCTCCAGAATCGATAGATTTATTTCACGATGCTTATTATTGTTAAATTGTTGTTATTGTTTCATGCCATGTCATGTTGCCATGTTATTTACACCAAAATTAAGGTTGTGACCAAAGCCATAAAATATAAGAAATTGCATATGAAGTTGTTGACGTGTCGTCAACACCTTCGTTTAAATTTGACTAGATAGGGTCACACCATGTCTATTAAACTTGATCATCTCATCCATGCTTGAGCATTGTTGATCTCGATGTTTACTCGTGTGCTTTCCTTGCCGGTACCTTACGTTAGCACCTGAGACTGCCGAGGAGACTTACGTGGAGATTTCCGACACCGAGCCCGAGGACCCTGCCACGTCTGCTCCGTCGACCGATTACCCAGGCAAGGGGAAGATCTATACCATTACCTTATAACTTTCTGCCTACCTGGCTAGTTGTAGTCTAGAACATTGTTTTGATCCTATCCACTTGCTTATGCCACAATCAAACCCAAACATCCATGACCCCCACATCCCAGCAAAACATTGTATTGCTAAGTTACCGCTGCTCAGCCATTGCTTAGTATGAGTAGGAAAACTTGTTGCTTTACCCTTTAATATGGTTGGGATATCATGTTAATAAAGAAGTTGGTTGATATTTATTATTAAATTGATGTTAATTATATTCGACGAAAGATGGAAGGCTGGGTTGTTCCCGCCTGGTGCTTTGTTCCATTTGAGTCACCTAGGATCCGAGTTCCGGTTATTGGTTCTTTGTTTGAGCATGCCTAATCGTGTGTGGGGTTCTATGGGGCCCCCTTGTGTAAGGCCCGATATGCGGTACTGTTCCAGATCTAGATGTTTCCATCCAGATTCGGGGATGAAGCACATATCGGTCCCACCGCGACATATGACAATGCCATATGCCCCGGATTTCCAACATGATATCACAACATTACAGATACAAGGATACAACATCTCATACAATCGGGATACAACTGCCTTAATACAATACAACAGCGGGAGATACATGTTTGAGTACAGACTACAATCAAATGCCACTGGCAAAGAGAAAATCATCGATCCTCATAACCACACGGGTCCAGGCCCTCCGCCGGGAGCCGCCTAACTAGTCGTCGTCGAGTCTCCACGTGAAACGTCGATCACCATACCTGTTATCGATGAAGAACCCTGAAAAGAGTTTGGGGGTAGTATCATGAGTACAGAAGTACTAAGCATCCAACTGTAGTGGTCAACTGACCCAACAAGGACTTCATCACTCGTTATTCTAGGACAACTAGTAGTTTACGGTAAGGATGGGGTAAGTGGTGAGCTTGCTGCCGCACTAGCATTTATGAAGTGGCTAACGATCTAGAGAGTAAGATAAGAAGCCAAGCATTCGATAAGGAATCGCCTCCAACAAGTCTTGCTATCAACTACTTACGCAAGCATAACACCTATCCTATCCTTGTCCTCCTCTTCGCATCCCGACGAAGAAGAAGCAGTCAAGGCACACACACGTTGATCAAGTTATATTAAGATTATCTCAGTTGTTGTTGTCTATGAACAAGGAGTAGGTCTCAAGTCGTCCGTAACCGTGGACACGGCTTCTCGAAAAGATTTAGCCCTGCAGGGGTGTACCAACTGCCCATTACAAGGCTCCGCAAGCACGCCCATCTCTCTCAGTTGCTACCCATCACAGGCAACCATTTTATGATTTAGTTCCAAGAGATCCGAAACGACAGGTCCCTCTAACTAACAACGGACAAATCCGGGTGGCCCCCGGGGAGTCGACACCCAATCCAAAAGCTGGCCACGCTCTCGGATCGGACTCTTCCGTCTCAACAGGGTTTGGGTTACCGAGACGCCTCACGTGAGCCCTCGGGCCCTCGCCGGTCAAAGGTGGACCAACAGGGAACCATGTCCCCACTGGTCCTGGTTGGTTTAAAGAATATCTGCCAGGAGCGACCCAACAGACACACACACGGTTTTCAAATGGTAAATCAGCTTGGGCCACCACTAGAAATGTTTGAAGCTAGGTAGGTAAGAAGAGGGGACCCCATAGCATCCCACACGCGGTTAGTCACGCTCAGTCTTAAAACCAATAACCAAAACTCGGATCCTAGTTGACTCGAACGGAACAAAGCGTCGGGGCGGGATAGCCTAGACCTTCCATCCTTCGTCGAATATAGTCAACATTAAAATAATCATATCATCAACAACAATATAATAGTGTGATAGCCCAAACCAAGGAGTAACAGGGTAACATCATAGCATCATAAGCATGCATACTAAGCAGGGGCTGAGCAACGAGCAATAGTAACATAGCAGTACATGGTTTGCTGGGAGGGGACATGGCGGTATCGGTTTGAAAGAGGCTGTAAACATGTGGTAGGATCAAACATCGAACCAATCCTAGACTAGCATGCAAACAGCTGGTTGAAATAGAATGGATCATAAGTAATGTATAGTCCTTGCCTATTGATAAGTCGGGTTCCGAAGATGTAGTTGATCGCAAGCTCGCATCGTCTCTGAGAGGTACTCGCGGAAGCACACAAGACGGTAAACACTGGAAAGAAATCAACGAGAAAACATCTATTACTACGAGGCAAACACGAGCAAGAAAGAACAAGAAGGCAACACGAGACATCGCACCTACCGTCGAGAGAGGTTACTAGCAGGTTAAGTGGAGTACTCGTCACACACGACGATTCCGCACGTTTAGAATGGTTCAAGTTGTTTAACTACACAAGACGAGGAAGGTTGTTAACATGACATCTCACTCAATCATGGCATATCACACAAACATGACAAGAGGTGAAGCACAAATAAATTATCTAATCTAGTCACTTTAAGTGGGGGGGGGGGTAAAACCTACACATGGCAAACTATTGCGGACCCCACGATAAAATGAGAATTTGGTACTGTTTTTCCCTAAACATAATTTTATATTTGTTATTAACAAGCAAAAGCAGCATAAACACAATCTACATGCAATTCTAGTCAAGTTACATGTAAGAAACATTTTAAACAGAGCAACGGTTAAAAAGTTATTAAATAAACAGTTTACAGTGGCAAGCAGTTGTAATTAGCAGTAAAACAACATGTAAACAAGGTCAAACATGGCAAAGGAGCACATTTTCTTAATCTACACAAAATTCTAAGCAAGTTTCATGTTTTACACATCACGATCCGAGCTACGGTTAAAAAGATATAGCTACCGCAAGAAAAACAATACAATCTGCCAAAAAAATTAAACTAGAAAAAAACTCTATCGGGCCAACAGGGATCTAGTGGATAAGGGAAGCTAGCACAGCAGAACTATACTACGCCCAGGGCGACTACAGGATCTGGGCCGACCCAACAGCAAACAATAACAAAGAAAAAAAAAGAAAGCGGGGCTGCTCACCGAGTGGGCCATGGCCCAGGCTGGCGGGGCGCTGCTGGGCTGCTCTGCTTGGACGGGCCGACCTGGGCCTCGCAGGCACGCCGGCCCATGTGGCTTGCGTCCACGCGCAACGAGCGCATCGGGGTCGGGCGCACTGGACTCTTGTCCCTTGAGCTCCAGAGCGGCGGCGCCGGTTGCCTGCTCCGGCGAGGAGGCAGGTCGGGGCGACGGGGATGGGCCGGAGGCGCGGGATCGACGGAGGTCGACGACGGGAGGCCGGATCCGGGACGAAGGAGGTCCACGGCGAGGTCTAGGGGCGGAGGGCGAGGCCATGGCGGCTATGGCTTGAGCTCCGGTGTCCACGGCGCTGCCGGTTCCTGGCAAAGAGAGAGGTGAGGCGAGGGGAGCGGGAGGAGAGGGAAAGGGGAGAGGGAGGCCACGGGGTGACCTGCAGAAGGCGCGACGGTGGCGCGGCTGCTGCCGGAGGCGGCGACGCGACCGTGGAGGCGCCCGGCGGCGGTGTGCCCACTGGCTGGAGGAGAGAGAAGGTTGGTGGGGGCTAGGTGCGATCTGGGCCGTTGGATCTTCGGATCTGACGATCCAGGTCAGATGGGGCTAGGGTTTGGCTGGAATTTAGGCAAAATGCAAAAATTGGGGTATTTTTGGGGCAATGTGGAGGGGACGGCTGCAATTTTGGCTTAGGGGAAACCCTAAGTGGGGGTGGGAGAGTGGTGGTCTTTATATAGCCCAGGTGGCTAGCAATTTGCAAAAACATCCCTGGTTTTTCTCTCGCACGCGCGGTGCTTACGTTTCTGACCGCCGGTGGTCCGCAGGACCTCCGATTCGGGTAAAACTTCGAACTGCGCGATCAGCGCGTCGAGCTGCGGCATTCACATCGCGCGGGAACTGTTCCGAGAACACTTTCCGGCGCGCTATAAAAATATCTCGTTTACTTATTAAACGTGGTTTTTCGTTCCGTTGGCCGCAGCTGGTCTCGTGCGGTTTTCGCGACGGTGATCGGGTGAAACCCGATGTTGCAAAGGTCGAGTGTTAGGGTGGCAAGGGTCGGTCTCCGTTCAGTACAAGATAAGAGGGGGGGAAATAATCGCCGATCGATAAATCGGGGATGCAAACACCGCAAACAAATCAGACAATCAAACAATTCACACAGAAAACAAAAATTTTAATTAATGTGAAATCTGGGCTGTTACACCTTGTCTTACCTACCTAGCTTCGTACAGTTCTAGTGGTAGCCCTAGCTGATTTACTATTTGCAAACGTGTGTGTGCTTGGTTGCTACCCCAGCTGAAGAGGGGGTGACCCCATGACTCCTAAATGTGAGACTACCTGGTGCGTGTGAAGACAGAAGGCCCGCTGGGAAAGCTACGACAGGCCCGCGATTGGCCCAACCAAGCACCAACGCAGGAGTCCGCGACTAACATGGAAGGTGCAACTTGGCGTACAAGGCAGGACTAGAATTAGGAAACTACCTATGTAACCTAGCACGGACTCCCCGAGACTTAGCCTAGTATATAAAGGCTAGGAGGGGACATCCATGAGAAACCAATACGCATCTACTCATCCTTGCCTTGCGAGAACTCGCCTTGGCCTCCACTATAATCGCCCATCTCACGTAATAATATCGAGCACGAAGTGCTTCTCCTGTTAGCCGACAAGTATCGTCCAACCTGTGCCATCTCTATGACTAACCCAGGGTCCCTGACCATGGGATTTGCCGGGGTTGATCCCCGTCAATTGGCGCCGTCTGTGGGAACTTCGCAGGTTGGAATCGCGATCTCGGCGGCCTCATCTTCAGCACTCATCGACTCTACGATCCGGGCAGACTCCGATCTATTCGGACCCCTCGGTTTCATGGCTCACCTCCCGGCCTTTCGACCGGCTTTCGCCAACCTGCGCACTGGAGTCAACCTAATTTTCAGAGCATATCAAATCTACGTCAACCACTGGGGAGACCTCCGTCTCACGGATCGCGCTCGAGCTCCCGTGACGGCAGATCCTACATCAACAATCGAGGCAGCACCCGCCCGCATGATGACTCTGTGAGTCAGCCACGACCACCAGCCCGACTACTCGAGTGGTCCATGGAAGAAGCGCAACATGCGCACAAGCAAGACGGGAGTCAAGACGTTTTCCCAAGTGTTCATGGAAGACATCCACGAGCCAACCACAGATGGAAAAAACCAAGATGACGACCAAAGCAGTCGCCAGGACAACCACTCGAATAGCAACGACAGTGATCCTGACAACACTGGCCAGGTCACTGTCACGATTGGAGGACCAGGATCCATACCAAAGAAAATATAACAAAGAGTGGAGCATAGCAATCGCAGGAGTGACGAGCCAGAAAGCAGCAAGCATCAGACCCCAGGCATGGCGAAAGAGGACCATCATGTAGAAAAGATCTACCTGTCCAAGGAAGCAATCGCCAGAATAAGGGACGCAGTGAAGCGCGGCAAACTACTCCCGGAGAACGCAACGCGAGACGAGCTCAGAGCATACAACAAGCTGGCGAGTGAAGCCACCAAGAGAGCAAGAAAGCAACGCTTAGAACTAGAGAAGCAAGGAAAGACTTCCATCCACTCAAGGAGCAACCGCAGATCACCTCCTAGAAGCGACTCCTCCGACTATGACTCCCCCATCCGAGCCAGATCCAGATTCAGCAATCTGAAACGCACGAACAAGAAGAAGGTGGCCCGCAAGCTAGATGATGACTTCAATCTAGAAGAGGACGACGACGAGGAAGAACAACTCACGCCAGCCGAAGCCCTTTTCACTGCCCAAGAGTAACTATCTCGTGCTCAGAAAAGCAAGAAAGGCAGCTTAGATCACAACACGACGATGGCACTCAAAATAATGAAAGACGCCATCTCAGCCCCCAAAAGAGCAGGCGCAAGACGGGCTCCCCGCGAGAAGACCCCGGACAGGGACCCCAGTTCACCCGACGACGACAGCAGTGACGACTGGCGCAAGCGCCCAAACAAAAACAAGAACCACGACAGTGACGACAACAGCAACAGACGCAACAGCAATCCGCGAGACGCAGGCGACGACATGACACAAAGCAAAGTCAACCGTGGAAGACGAAGGAGAGCAGCCCGTGAAGAGTACTCGGATGAGCAAGCTTCCAACGAGAACGTAGAACAATGCGGAGCACTGTGCTTCACACGGTCCATACGTAAAACAAGGATGCCGAAAGGTTTCAAGCTAAACTCCACAACACACAAGTACGACGGGCTGGAAGAACCAGAAGCATGGCTCGACGACTACCTAACGGCCGTAAAATTTCAGCGCGGAACCAATGTCACAGCAATGCAGTATATACAACTCATGCTCGAGAGCTCAGCAAGACACTGGCTGAAGAACCTACCACGAGGATCAATCGACTCCTGGAGGCAGTTCCGTAGTGCCTTCATCGAGAACTTCAAGTCCACCTACAAACGACCGGCATCACTCGAGGAGCTGAGAGCCTGCAAACAAGGATCCAGAGAATCATTGCAAGCATACATCCAGTGGTGGAACATACTCAAAAACTCAGCCGAGGACATATCACACAAAAGCGCTATCGACGCATTCAGGAGGGGCTTGCAACGCATCGACTTCAAGGAGCAGCTCCGGTAGATGAAAGTCTGAACACTCGCACGACTGCTCGAGCAAGCCAACAACTGGGCAGATGGAGAAGACTCCGTACGAAACGAATCGGAGATCCAGACAGCGCGCTCAGAACGCGACTACGACTACCACACCAGCGATAGAGGATTCGACAGAAGAAGAAAACGCCCGAAGCGCAACTTCTACGACGACAGAGGACCTGATATGGTCGCGGCCGGTTTCACGGATGACAGAGAAGGCAGGCATCGCGACGACAGGAGAATACAACATAGGGACAACCAAGAAGAAGCACCGCAAGTTCAAAAACGGGATTGGAGAACAAGGCAGCCACGGGACGACGCCCGAGCATATCGCTCGGCCAAAGAGCAGCTCGACGGACCGTGCACAATACACGGGTTTAAAAACGAGCGTGGAGAGCTCAGATCAGGGCCCACCCTCAGGAACTTCAGGCGATTCATCGAGCTCTTAGAAGAGAAAAGCTGATCTACCACAACGGCAACACAGCCTCTCGCAAGCGTAGCAGTCGGAACCATCGTCCACAACGCACCGCCAGTGCCTGCAATACCAACAAGGCAAGTAGCAGTAATCCAAGAACGGAGCACAACGCCCGAGGAGGAAAAATACCCAGAAGTGCACGGCCGGATCTACATGATACAAGAAGGGAGACCATTAAACAGGCAGCAGAAGCAGGTCACCAGAGAAGTTTTCCTCGCAGTCTCCTCGCACCCCGCCGTCCCAGAATACCTGCGCGGGTCCGAGACTGAAATCACCTTCTCCCGAGAAGACCACCCTCCAGCCATCCCGCGCCCAAGGCACGCCGCACTAGTACTCGAAGCAAGAATCGGAAAATATGATTTCTCACGCGTCTTCATGGACGGCGGCAGCGGAATCAACATCATATTCACCAGAACCCTGGAAGAAATGCTCATCCAAAACTCAGCACTGAAAACCTTAGGCACAACGTTTCATGGAATCGTGCGAGGGAAAGCAGTATACCCCCTCTGAAAGATAAGCCACGAGGTGGTTTTTGGCAGAACGAGCAACTTCCGTAAAGAAACATTGGACTTCGAGGTGGTCAACTGGAAATCACAATACCACGTCATCCTAGGGCGCCCGGCCTTTGCGCGCTTCATGGAAGTGCCACACTATGCCTACCTCAAGATGAAAATGCCAGGCCCGCGAGGAGTGATCACAGTCAGCGGCAGCTTCGTCAGGTCCGACCGGTGCGACAAAGAGTTCCACAAAATATCAGAAACCTTCGGACCACACCAAGCCAGCAGAGCCACAGCATCAGAGGAAGAGACCCCACCATAGAAGAAAAAGGGAGTTACAACAATTTACCATCCTTAGGGCTATCAAGCCATCGATCCAAATAAAGGGGCTGCCTTCAAGCAGCATCCCCCCTCGTGTAAGAAACTAAAGGGAAAATATTGAAAATATTCTCCCAAAAATTATTTCTGCACATTGGCACTCGGGGACTCGCCGAAGCAGCCACCCCCCGAGGCATTCTTCGCAAACACAACTCTAAAAAATTAGCACTCGGGGGCTCGCCGAAGCAGCCACCCCCGAGACGTTCTTCGCAAAGCGACTCTAAAAAATTGGCACTCGGGGGCTCGTCGAAGAAGCCACCCCCGAGGCGTTCTTCGCAAACGCGACTCTAAAAAATTGGCACTCGGGGGCTCGCCGAAGCAGCCACCCCCCGAGGCATTCTTCGCAAACGCGACTCTAAAAAATTGGCACTCGGGGGTTCGCCGAAACAGCCACCCCCCGAGGCGTTCTTCGCAAACGCGACTCTAAAAAATTGGCACCCGGGGGCTCGCCGAAGCAGCCACCCCCCGAGGCGTTCTTCGCAAACGCGACTCTAAAAAATTGGCACTCGGGGGCTCGCCGAAGCAGCCACCCCCCCGAGGCGTTCTTCGCAAATGCGACTATAAAAAATTGGCACTCGGGGGCTCGCCGAAGCAGCCACCCCCGAGGCGTTCTTCGCAAACGCGACTCCAAAAATTGGCACTCGGGGGCTCACCGCAGCTGCCACCCCCCGAGGTGTTCTCCGCAAACGCGACTCTAAAAAATTAACACTCGGGAGATCGCCCCAGCAGCCACCCCCCGAGGCACTTTTCGCCTATTTGAGACTCTAAAGAGAGAAGAAGGGAACCCCTCACCCAAAAACTCTGCAGCCGACAAGACAAACCTATACCACACAATGAGGTCTCTCTCAGCATAGTGTGCTCCTCTCTCAGCAGGGTAATACATGAGTATGCAGCATCCTGCACATCCATGTTCTCTGTCATGCCAATGCCATGTCCAAAGTGGATAGGCTGAGTGACACCAACGTGGTGCGGGTAGATCCTGACAATGCAGTGGAACTGGGTCTGGTTGAAGTCAAGGAACTGCTCGTCAACGGTGTACTCAGGATACCATCGATATCCCACATAGGACATCATCTCGATCAATGTGGCGGGATAGCCACGCACAACGAGGCACCTGGTCAAACGAACAATCTGCCGAGGGGGAAGATCTGCCATCTGAAACCGAAAGAAGGAGTTTGCAAATGCATCAGATTATGAGATAAACCTGGAATGACTCGGACAGCATAACAGCTGTAATTGCAAGAAAAATACAATTTCTTACAACATGGAAACAACACTTACATACGATGTAATAAATCAGGGAGCATAACCATTCTAACAAACCGATCACAACTTTCCTACGGCTACAAGGAAGCAAACAACGAGATGTTCTAATCAGACAGAGGAGAGCCTAGTCCTATCTTCCCATAAAATAAGATGAGGGTGACTCAGAACTCAGAACGAAGGGGGTAAGGAGAAAAAAGAAGCCTTACGTTGTTCCCTTATATACCCAGAGTAACTATATAACTATAGAAGGCTAGACTCGACTTCGGCCAAGGTTGCTAGTCCTACAGTCAGTCCTGCTCTGATAACAAGTGTGTCGGGACCCGGGGTTAGCGTATGCAAGTCCAGTTAAAACATAGGCATATGGAGAGCCGAGAACCGTACCCACTTGTCTAAGTAGACAAGGTGAAGCATAGAACGTTCCCGGAGAGCATCGTACGTGAGGGGCATCCCATCCAGGCTGGATGATCAACTGAGATGGGTCCTCATCGTCCGCACACAAGTCTAATGATATGGGTGGTGAACTCCCATATTCAAAGACAAGTCGCCTCAACCATACTATCGACTATCTCATAACTCTTACATAGACTTACTCCAGCCCGATCACTTAGTAGGGGTCTAGGGCGGGCTCGATCATACCACAAAGTGTGCACGAGACAGAGTCTCGAACAATCGCATCGCGATGCCCCAAGCTGCGCACATCTAAGGGCCACTTGGTGTATGAAAGACCGCCAGCCAGATCACAACTAAGGTCTCGAAAACCCATACAAAGACATACACGCAGCACACATGCCTTGTATGAACAGTAGGTATCATTGCAATTCTCTACAAAGTATACATTTTTATTGATAACTCTTATAGAGTGCACCCAGAGATCACAAACAGGTGATCCAACATTACAACACAAGCGGAAGCAAAGTATGTCTGAGTACAGACAAGTTTAACAAATGGCTTAAGAAGCCTTATTTAAACACAAGCCCTCCACGAGGGAACCAGTCGTCTGACTGGGACTAGACTAGCTTGATCTTCAGTCGTCCAGCTCGATGAAGAAGCCACCTTCGGGGTCAGTGGGTTCATCTAAAACATAGATTAATCAATCGTGAGTACAAAGTCGTACTCAGCAAGACTTACATAGGAGCTATACTAATCATGCACATGTATCAAGGTAAAGGGAGGTGGGGTTTCACTTGCAGAAATGCCAGCTTTGACTTGGCTAGTCCTGAACTACGAGTACCAAACTTGAGGTAAGAAGCGTACACGAGTCCACTACTTTCTCCAACCAATTACACCACTATGGTGCCTTCCTCGACTTCCCCACGAGAAAGTACGTCATAGCACTCACACTTATCTTGGTGTGTTTTATAAGTATCCAGTTCAAGTTGTCTAATAATCAAGTTAAGCTTTCCAAGCAGTCCATAACCGCGGACGCGGCTATTCGAATAGTTTTGTTAACCCTGCAGGGGTGTACCGCTACACACACATGATCATCATTTACCGCCTTTGATCTCAACACCATTCAAGGGGTGTCAGCGAGGATGCTCACCACAACTGTTACCTCATAGCCGATCTAGTCCGAGAAAGCCGCCTACTTGGATTGGCTACCACTATCGTGAACCCGGCCGGTTTACCGAAGTGGACCCAAGTGATGTGTGCGTGGTGCATAAGCCGGTCTCGGATGAGCCGTTCTCTCACTTAGCATCCAGGCCACAGACCTACCAGAACTCCGAACTATTGCGACATCTGAACATCGAAAGGGATGAGTTAGTAAGCTGAGAGGGGTCAGTGAGCCCAATGTGTGGTTGTACTCTTCATCTTGGATCACCACACAAGAACTCGGACTTAAGGCGGTGTTCAACGAGACAACCCACCGTGTACTCCTACACAGCCTCTCATCGTTCACCTTGTATTAGGGTAGATTCACCAACACTTTTCTACCATTATTATCATGATCACTACCATCCTGACTCACATAACAGTATCATCATGGTATAACTCTAAGCATGCAATAAGTAGTAACAATTGCAGGGGCCACATGATATCAATCAACTCCTACATTTTCTAGGATTGTGGTTTTGCCTATTACTGTGACAAATGAAAGGTCATGCAAAGGAATGGGTTCATCTATGCGGTAGAAACGTAGCATGGTAATCATCCTATACAATGCATAAGCGAGACATGAGAGGGAAGTGGGATTTTATCGACATGATCAATGGGGGTTTGCTTGCCTTGCTGACGAGGTTCGGGTTCGGGGTCTTCAACGAAGGGGGCAGCCTCCTGCTCCGGTTCCACCTCTACTCGACAAACAACAAACAATGTAGCAAAGTAAATACAATGCACAATCACATGATGGAAGGTTGAACTTGATGTATATGCTTTGATGTGTGAGGCAATTCCATTTAAATGGAGTATATTGCAATTTGAATTGCAAATTCAAACTCCAATTTCAATTCAAACTTAGTCAAGTTACATGTGACATTGATTGATCAATTTGAATCATTTTGAAATGTGTATGATATGCCTCTGAAGTGTGGTTGAAAAGTAGCATAATTCCATGGTCCAAGTTGCAAAATCATTTGAATTGAATTTGAATAAATTCCAAATAAATCAAATGACATATGCTACTGGTCCCATTTTAAAATCAACTCAAACATAGTTGAAAGTTAGATTTTGGATAGCTTATTTTCTCCTGATCATTTTTCATATATTATTTGTACAATTTGGAGTTAATATGAATTTTCTATAAATTTCCAAAGTTTGGGCTACTTTCTGGATTTTGTGGAATTTCTTTAATTCAATTTATTCTGGAAATTAATTTATTGCGTCAGGCTTGCGCAAGGATGATGTCAGGGGGGTCTGACTGGTGGGGTCGGCCTGTTAGTGGCTGGGTTAATTTACTCCGGCTGTTTAATTTAACCAGTGTCTTAATTAAGCCATTGGGGCCCAGTGTCAGTGACCTAGGGTCACTTAACCCAGGTGGGGTTAAGCCCCTAATCATGGCCACGTCGGCAGCCTGCCGGCGGCTAAACGCCGGTGGCCACCAGTGCGGCGGCGCTGCACGGGGAGGGTGCTCCCGGCCACCAAACGAAAGGCTGCGACCACCAGACGACTCCTCGTGGTCTCGCGCTTCACCTCGAGCATCTCAGGGTCACCGGGGGGCACCGGAACATCGCCGGCGTCAAGACCTAGCGGCGGTCGTGGCTCGGGCTCGAGGCAAAACTCGTTGGGGGTGCTCTTCTTGAACCGGGGATGCACGCAAACGACGCAGAGGAGCAAGGCGAAGACGACGGACATGCGCTCGAGCTCAAAAGCTTCATGGTTGCACGGCGAGGAACATCCCGGCGGCGAGAAGCTCCGGCTTCCATGGCAAAAGATTCTAGGGTGCGAGGGTTGGCCAGTGCGAAAGCTAGGGTGAACCAGAAGCTCACCGTGAGTCAAACTGAGGTGGTGGCGTGGTCGGAGGAGCTCCACAGTGGCCGGAATTGAAGACGACGCGCGGCGGCTCCAGTGGCTCCTAGGTCACCATCTTCGAGCTCTTGGCGTGGACGACGACGTAGCGCGAGGGGACACGGTCTTCTGGCTCTTCTCCGGCGTTGGCCACGGGTTCTTGCGACGGTGAGCGGCGGCTGCTCTCGTGGAAGAAGGGGGAATCACGTACGGAGCTCGAGAGGAGGCGGCGATGGGGGAAAATGAGAGAGGGCGATGCGGACGTCTCCTTGGCACTCTTTGGTGAGCTGGGGAGGCCTGGAACCCTTCGGGCGTCGCGGTGGCGTCCACGGCGTCGGCGCCTCGCCACCGAGCTGCTTGGGCGCGCGGGGAGGAAGACGACAGGGGACTTCGGTGGGCTGGGCCGGCCAGGTGGGCTGCGGGGAGTTAGTCGGGCTGGAAGCTAGGTGAGTTTCCCTTTTTCCTTTTCTTCTGTTTTTCTTTTCTGCCTTTTTGTTTTGCTGTGCTAAGTAAATAGCTAGGCACTATTAAATGCTGAAAAAATTTATATGGCCTCATAATAATATAGACTAGCCACTTATAAAGTTTCAACATTTTTAAAATTCAAATAATTTGAATCTTAACTCAAATAGGGGTTTTTGATTAATTCCAAGGCACTGTTTGAATATTTGAAAAATCCATGACCCTGGGTGGGTCCCACATCACTTGATATGTGATCACACTCATTTATAAGACTTTTCAAAATTCTAACATGAATTTTTGGAGAAGATTTTTATCTGGCCTTTTGAAATAATTCATCTAGGGGGGGGGGGTTCCTTCTCCCATTTTGCTTTTGATTTTGATTTCAAAGATTTCTTTTGAAATTTAAACATGATGCAAGAGGTTTGCTAACCCTAGCACATTACCTAACAGAGGGTTCTGACAACTCCCCCCACTCAACAGAATCTCGTCCCGAGATTCAGAAGTCTGCGGGAGGAAGGAGGGATACTCGGTACTGAGACGGTCTTCTCTTTCCCACGTAGCTTCTCTCTCAGAGTGGTGTGACCATTGCACTTTCAGAAACCTAATCTTCTGACGACGAGTGACACGCTCTGCGGAATCAAGAATACGAACGGGGTATTCTCGATAAGAAAGGTCATCTTGGAGATCAAGCGTTTCATGGTCGACTTCGCGGATGGGGTCCTTGAAGCAACGCCTGAGTTGGGACACATGGAATACATCATGTACTCGGGAAAGGTGCGGGCGTAGTTCAAGTTGGTAGGCAACTTCTCCACGTTTGGAAAGAATGCGGAAAGGTGCGATGTAACGTGGGGCCAATTTGCCTTTGATACCGAAACGTTGGGTTCCCTTCAGAGGAGTAACCCGAAGGTAAGCCTTCTCATCCAGATTGTAGCTCTCTTTCCCATGATGACGATCATAGTAGCTTTTCTGACGAGACTGGGCTGCTTTCAATTGATCACGAACAATGCGAACTTGATCTTCTGCTTCCATGATCATATCCGGTCCAAAGAATTGTCTTTCACCGGTTTCTGACCAGTTTAGTGGTGTTCGACATCGTCGTCCATAAAGGAGTTCAAAAGGATCCATGTTCAGACTAGATTGAAAACTATTGTTATAAGAAAATTCGGCAAATGGAAGAGACTTCTCCCAATTCTTTCCGAATGAGATAACACAAGCTCTGAGCATGTCTTCAAGTATTTGGTTAACCCTTTCGACTTGACCGCTAGACTGAGGATGGAAAGCCGTACTAAAGGAGAGATGAGTTCCGATAGCATTCTGAAAGCTTCCCCAAAATCTAGAGGTGAAAAGGCTACCGCGATCAGAATTGATTTCCAAAGGAACACCGTGAAGGAATACAATTCTAGAGACATACAAGTCCGCTAACTGGATAGCAGTTATAGACTCGCGAACCGGAAGGAAGTGAGCAACTTTGTAAAGCCTATCTATGACAACGAAGATGTCATTGTTTCCTTTCTGGGTTTTTGGAAAGACGGTGATGAAGTCCATACCGACTTTGTCCCATTTCCACTCGGGAATAGACAAAGGTTGAAGTGTACCAGCAGGTCTTTGATGTTCTGCCTTAATGCGACGACAAACATCACATTCGGCAACAAATTGAGCAAAGTCTATCTTCATCCTAGTCCACCAAAATCTCTGGCGTAGATCTCGGTACATTATTGTGCTACCGGGATGAATAGAGAGGGGTGTGTCATGGGCTTCTTTGAGGATGAGTTGCCTTAGTTCCCTATTCTTAGGTACTACCAAACGATTTTCAAAGAATACCGTTCCCTTGCTATCTGTGGAGAAACATTTAGCAACTCCGCTAACAATGTTCTCCTTGATCCGGCGAACACCTCGTGCACGCCTTTGGGCAACTATGATCTGATCCTCAAGAGTTGGCTTCGCCACCAAGGTAGAAAGATATCCATGAGGAACAATCTCAAGATTGAGCTTGCAAAAGTCCTCATGAAGAAGTGGTTGATACTGTTGCAACATGAGGTTGTTACAATACGACTTACGACTTAGTGCATCAGCCATGACATTGGCTTTGCCTGGGGTGTAAGAAATTCCTACGTCGTAATATTTTATCAACTCAATCCAGTGTCTTTGCCTGAGATTAAGATCTGGCTGGGTGAAAATGTATTTGAGGCTTTGGTGGTCGGAATAGATCTCACAACGATTACCAAGGAGGTAATGTCGCCAAGTTGTTAGGGCATGAACTACGGCAGCGAGTTCAAGGTCATGGGTAGGATAGTTCTCTTCATGTGGCCGTAATTGGCGTGAAGCATAAGCTACCACATGTCAATCTTGCAGAAGTATGCATCCTAACCCTTGCCGTGATGCGTCACAATAGATCTCGAAATCCTTTTTGGTGTTTGGAGGTGCAAGTACGGGTGCAGAAGTCAATCTTCTTTTTAGCTCTTGAAAGCTTTCCTCGCACTTGGGAGTCCATAGGAATTTCTTATCTTTCTTGAGGAGTTCAGTTAGAGGCTTTGCAACTTTAGAAAAGTTCTCGACGAAGCGACGTCAATAGCTGGCTAGGCCAAGAAAATTCCTAACTTGCTTAACCGATTCAGGTGGAGTCCAGTCAAGGACGGCCTGAACTCTCTCGGGATTCATAGCAATGCCTTTTGCAGAAATCACGTGGCCTAAGTAGGTCACTTCTGGTAGCCAAAATTCACACTTGGAGAATTTAGCATACAGGCGATGCTCTCTAAGTTTCATCAATACCAGCCTTAGGTTTTCGGCATGTTCTTCTTCGTTCTTCGAGTAGATGAGAATGTCATCAAGATAAACTACAACAAATTTATCTAAGTACTCCATGAAGATCGAATTCATCATGCGTGAGAAAGTGGCGGGGGCATTGGTTAAACCAAAGGACATGACGGTGTACTCGTAAAGACCATAACGAGTAGTAAAAGCCGTTTTGGGAATGTCCTCGTTTCGGATTTTGATTTGATGATAACCTAATCTCAAATCCATTTTGGAGAAGACAGAGGATCCTGCAAGTTGATCATAAAGATCATTGATCCTGGGCAATGGGTACTTGTTCTTTATCGTCGCTAAATTTAGCGGGCGATAGTCTACGCACATCCTTTCTGTTCCATCTTTTTTCGTTACGAACAGAACGGGGCAACCCCATGACGATGAGCTAGGGCGGATGAAGCCTTTTTCCAACAAAGCTTCCAGTTGGGTTTTAAGCTCAGCTAACTCACGTGGGGCCATTTTGTATGGGCGTCTAGAAATTGGTGCGGTTCCTGGGGCAAGATCCACTATAAACTCTACACATCTGTCGGGTGGCATGCCCGGCAGCTCTTCAGGAAAGACATCCGGGAAGTCACGAACCACCGGAATATCTTCAAGTTCGGGAAGGGGAAGTACATTCAAGGAATGCACTTGGGTTCTTGTTCTGGGTGAGGTATAGTTGACGGTTTTGCCTGAAGGGTGGGTGAGTTTCACGGATTTGCCTTTGCAATCCAGGTAGGCATTCTGTCTTGATAGACAATCCATGCCAAGGATGACATCAATATCTGAAGACTTGAGGGCTATGAGTGAAGCAAGGAATACTAAACCCTCAATTGGAATTTGATTTCCATGGCTTACTCTATTAGTTTTCCATCTTGACCCTGGAGTTTGAATAATCATGGGGGTGGACAATTCAACAAAAGATAACTCATGACGAAGTGCATAACTTTCCGACATGAATGAATGAGATGCTCCTGGGTCGAAAAGAACGGAAGTAGGAACATAATTGACTGGGAGCGTACCAAGAATGACGTCAGTGGTGTCGTCAGTCTCTTCGGCGGCAATCTGGTTCACACGTCCACGAGTGGCGGGAGGAGCGGGTTTGGCGGTGTAGACCATCTGGGGGGGCTTTCCACGACCATTGCTGTTGCCTCCGGCACGGGGTGGAGCATTCTGGTTCTGGATCTGGTTCTGGGGACACTCATGAGAGTAGTGGCCTGCCTGACCACACTTGTAGCAAGCTCCAAAAACAGTGCGTGGATCTGGGTTGTTTGGTGGAGCTGGGTGGAACTGAGTTGGTGGACGAGGCACCACATAGGATGGCCTCGGTGGGTTGTTCTGGCGGAACATACTATTTGGGATCCAGATCTTGCGCTTCTGGGAGCCTGAACTGGATGAGCCATCTTCTCTAGGGTGTTTGCGGAAGTCGTTGGGGGTGTTCATGTCCACTGCCTTGATGGCCTTGTTGACAAGGACCTGGAAGGTGGAAAAGTCATGTAGGTTGAGCTCACGACGGAGTCCAGAATTGAGGCCACGACGGAACCTTTCTTGCTTCTTTGCGTCGGTGGAGACTTCTTCAGTAGCATAACGAGCAAGCCGGTTGAACTCACGACTAAACTCGTCAACTGTCCTTCTGCCTTGGGTGAGGTTGCAGAACTCCTCACGCTTGCGGTCCATAAGACCTTTGGGAATGTGGTGCTCACGGAAGGAAGTGCAGAATTTATCCCAAGATGCAGGCGGTCCAACGGGACGCATGTTCATGAAGTTTTCCCACCAAGAGCTAGCTGCACCTTCAAGGTGATAGGTGGCATAGCTGACCTTGTCGCCATTTGCAACATGGCCTGCTTGGAGCTTCCTCTCGATGCTGCGAAGCCAGTCATCGGCGTCAAGGGGCTCGGTGGAGTAACTGAACACCGGGGGATGAAGTCGGATGAATTCGTTCAGGGACACCAACTCGTTGCACTGCTGAGTGGTGTTGCGGGAAATGACTTCCAGCAGATGGTGAGAGTCTCGGCGGTTCCTCTCAACCTCCATCAGAACCAGAGCCATCGTGGGTGGGGGTGGAAGGTTGCCTTCCTCCTGGTCATTCCCACGACCCTGGTTACGACCAAGCTGGACACGGGTTCCTTGAGACATTCTGAAGTGAAAACCAAAGTCAAACAGAGTTGATTGGGAGAGTCTAAACAAGGTATTGAAGTACTGGAAGGATTACAGAGCAAAGGAAGTAATCATCTTGACAACATGGTGATAAAGCATACAAGCCATATATTCACAAGCTGTCATACAAACCATACATCGTTTTAGTACAAGCACCAAGCTAATACAAACGTGATGAAGATGATACATCCTTCAGAGGCACTCTGACTTCCTATACATTATTTATCTAAGCCTCTGGAACTTAGATACCTTGCGTACAATATACTAAGATACTACTACATCCTCACTAAGTAAGACCACAAGCGGTCTCACTCATCTCCATCTCCATAGTAGTCCTCGTAAAAGTTACCCGCGTATCCCGGTAGCTGAAGGTGACCATCGGAAAACACGGAGGCTTATGGACCCTGATATCCATTTGGGCAAGGATGGGGCCTAGGTCCAGCGTAGGGTGGAAGCAAAGGACCACGAGGTGGGAAAATGCCTCCAATCTCGGGCCAAGCAACTCGAGAAGGCATGTGAGTCCTCACTGGGTAGATAGCATCATACTCAACTGATCCCACACTCACAAAGGGTGCCAAGAGTGTCAGTGCTCGATACAGACGAACACAAGTGGCGTGAAGCTCGAAACTGAGAGCGCGTGCATCACGATCTCGGTCAGTAGCAAACCTAGCAGTCATCTGAAGTGCTGGATCTTCTGCAGAGTGATCTGAGTAGAGTCCGGTGTAATATCCCTCTTCTCCTGGAAGTGCAGCAGGGATATAGCGGAATGAGGTCTCTCTCAGCATAGTGTGCTCCTCTCTCAGCAGGGTAATACATGAGTATGCAGCATCCTGCACAGCCATGTTCTCTGTCATGCCAATGCCATGTCCAAAGTGGATAGGCTGAGTGACTCCAACGTGGTGCGGGTAGATCCTGACAATGCAGTGGAACTGGGTCTGGTTGAAGTCAAGTAACTGCTCCTCAACGGTGTACTCAGGATACCATCGATATCCCACATAGGACATCATCTCGATCAACGTGGCGGGATGGCCACGCACACCGAGGCACCTGGTCAAACGAACAATCTGCCGAGGGGGGAGATCTTCCATCTGAAACAGAAAGAAGGAGTTTGAAAATGCATCAGATTATGAGATAAACCTGGAATGACTCGGACAGCATAACGGCTGTAATTGCAAGAAAAAGACAATTTCTTACAACATGGAAACAGCACTTACATACGATGTAATAAATCAGGGAGCATAACCACTCTAACAAACCGATCACAACTTTCCTACGGCTACAAGGAAGCAAACAACGAGATGTTCTAATCAGACAGAGGAGAGCCTAGTCCTATCTTCCCGTAAAATAAGATGAGGGTGACTCACAACTCAGAACGAAGGGGGTAAGGAGAAAAAAGAAGCCTTACGTTGTTCCCTTATATACCCAGAGTAACTATATAACTATAGAAGGCTAGACTCGACTTCGTCCAAGGCTGCTAGTCCTACAGTCAGTCCTGCTCTGATACCAAGTCTGTCGGGACCCGGGGTTAGCGTATGCAAGTCCAGTTAAGACATAGTCATATGGAGAGCCGAGAACCGTACCCACTTGTCTAAGCAGACAAGGCCAAGCACAAAACATTCTCGGAGAGCATCGTACGTGAGGGGCATCCCATCCAGGCCGGATGATCAACTGAGATGGGTCCTCATCGTCCGCACACAAGTCTAATGATATGGGTGGTGAACTCCCATATTCAAAGACAAGTCGCCTCAACCATACTATCGACTATCTCATAACTCTTACATAGACTTACTCCAGCCCGATCCCTTAGTCGGGGTCTAGGGCGGGCTCGATCATACCACAAAGTGTGCACGAGACGGAGTCTCGAACAATCGCATCGCGATGCCCCAAGCTGCGCACATCTAAGGGCCACTTGGTGTATGAAAGACCGCCAGCCAGATCACAACAAAGGTCTCGAAAACCCATACAAAGACATGCATGTTATAAACATACACGCAGCACACATGCCTTGTATGAACAGTAGGTATCATTGCAATTCTCTACAAAGTATACATTTTTATTGATAACTCTTATAGAGTGCACACAGAGATCACAAACATGTGATCCAACATTACAACACAAGCGGAAGCAAAGTATGTCTGAGTACAGACAAGTTTAACAAATGGCTTAAGAAGCCTTATTTAAACACAAGCCCTCCACGAGGGAACCAGTCGTCTGACTGGGACTAGACTAGCTTGATCTTCAGTCGTCCAGCTCGATGAAGAAGCCACCTTCGGGGTCAGTGGGTTCGTCTAAAACATAGATTAAGCAAACGTGAGTACAAAGTCGTACTCAGCAAGACTTACATAGGAGCTATACTAATCATGCACATGTATCAAGGTAGAGGGAGGTGGGGTTTCACTTGCAGAAATGCCAGCTTTGACTTGGCTAGTCCTGTACTACGAGTACCAGACTTGAGGTAAGAAGCGTACACGAGTCCACTACTTTCTCCAACCAATTACACCACTATGGTGCCTTCCTCGACTTCCCCACGAGAAAGTACGCCATAGCACTCACACTTATCTTGGTGTGTTTTATAAGTATCTAGTTCAAGTTGTCTAATAATCAAGCTAAGCTTTCCAAGCAGTCCATAACCGCGGACGCGGCTATTCGAATAGTTTTGTTAACCCTGCAGGGGTGTACCGCTACACACACATGATCATCATTTACCGCCTTTGATCTCGACACCATTCAAGGGGTGTCAGCGAGGATGCTCACCACAACTGTTACCTCATAGCCGATCTAGTCCGAGAAAGCCGCCTACTTGGATTGGCTACCACTATCGTGAACCCGGCCGGTTTACCAAAGTGGACCCAAGTGATGTGTGCGTGGTGCATAAGCCGGTCTCGGATGAGCCGTTCTCTCACTTAGCATCCAGGCCACAGACCTACCAGAACTCCGAACTATTACGACATCTGAACATCGAAAGGGATGAGTTAGTAAGCTGAGAGGGGTCAGTGAGCCCAATGTGTGGTTGTACTCTTCATCTTGGATCACCACACAAGAACTCGGACTTAAGGCGGTGTTCAACGAGACAACCCACCGTGTAATCCTACACAGCCTCTCATCGTTCACCTTGTATTAGGGTAGATTCACCAACACTTTTCTACCATCATTATCATGATCACTACCATCCCGACTCACATAACAGTATCATCATGGTATAACTCTAAGAATGCAATAAGCAGTAACAATTGCAGGGGCCACATGATATCAATCAACTCCTACATTTGCTAGGATTGTGGTTTTGCCTACTACTGTGACAAATGAAAGGTCATGCAAAGGAATGGGTTCATCTATGCGGTAGAAACGTAGCATGGTAATCATCCTATACAATGCATAAGCGAGACATGAGAGGGAAGTGGGATTTTATCGACATGATCAATGGGGGTTTGCTTGCCTTGCTGACGAGGTTCGGGTTCGGGGTCTTCAACGAAGGGGGCAGCCTCCTGCTCCGGTTCCACCTCTACTCGACAAACAACAAACAATGTAGAAAAGTAAATACAATGCACAATCACATGCTGGAAGGTTGAACTTGATGTATATGCTTTGATGTGTGAGGCAATTCCATTTAAATGGAGTATATTGCAATTTGAATTGCAAATTCAAACTCCAATTTCAATTCAAACTTAGTCAAGTTACATGTGACATTGATTGATCAATTTGAATCATTTTGAAATGTGTATGATATGCCTCTGAAGTGTGGTTGAAAAGTAGCATAATTCCATGGTCCAAGTTGCAAAATCATTTGAATTGAATTTGAATAAATTCCAAATAAATCAAATGACATATGCTACTGGTCCCATTTTAAAATCAACTCAAACATAGTTGAAAGTTAGATTTTGGATAGCTTATTTTCTCCTGATCATTTTTCATATATTATTTGTACAATTTGGAGTTAATATGAATTTTCTATAAATTTCCAAAGTTTGGGCTACTTTCTGGATTTTGTGGAATTTCTTTAATTCAATTTATTCTGGAAATTAATTTATTGCGTCAGGCTTGCGCAAGGATGACGTCAGGGGGGTCTGACTGGTGGGGTCGGCCTGTCAGTGGCTGGGTTAATTTACTCCGGCTGTTTAATTTAACCAGTGGCTTAATTAAGCCATTGGGGCCCAGTGTCAGTGACCTAGGGTCACTTAACCCAGGTGGGGTTAAGCCCCTAATCATGGCCACGTCGGCGGCCTGCCGGTGGCCACCAGTGCGGCGGCGCTGCACGGGGAGGGTGCTCCCGGCCACCAAACGAAAGGCTGCGACCACCAGACGACTCCTCGTGGTCTCGCGCTTCACCTCGAGCATCTCAGGGTCACCGGGGGGCACAGGAACGTCGCCGGCGTCAAGACCTAGCGGCGGCCGTGGCTCGGGATCGAGGCAAAACTCGCTGGGGTGCTCTTCTTGAACCGGGGATGCACGCAAATGACGCAGAGGAGCAAGGCGAAGACGACGGACATGCGCTCGAGCTCAAAAGCTTCATGGTTGCACGGCGAGGAACATCCCGGCGGCGAGAAGCTCCGGCTTCCATGGAAAAAGATGCTAGGGTGCGAGGGTTGGCCTGTGCGAAAGCTAGGGTGAACCAGAAGCTCACCGTGAGTCAAACTGAGGTGGTGGCGTGGTCGGAGGAGCTCCACAGTGGCCGGAATTGAAGACGACGCGCGGCGGCTCCGGCGAGAAAAAAGCTTCGATTGCGGCGACTCCAGTGGCTCCTAGGTCACCATCTTCGAGCTCTTGGCGTGGACGACAACGTAGCGCGAGGGGAAACGGTCTTCTGGCTCTTCTCCGGCGTTGGCCACGGGTTCTTGCGACGGTGAGCGGCGGCTGCTCTCGGGGAAGAAGGGGGAATCACGTACGGAGCTCGAGAGGAGGCGGCGATGGGGGAAAATGAGGGAGGGCGATGCGGACGTCTCCTTGGCGCTCTTTGGTGAGCTGGGGAGGCCTGGAACCCTTCGGGCGTCGCGGTGGCGTCCACGGCGTCGGCGCCTCGCCACCGAGCTGCTTGGGCGCGCGGGGAGGAAGACGACAGGGGACTTCGGTGGGCTGGGCCGGCCAGGTGGGCTGCGGGGAGTTAGTCGGGCTGGAAGCCAGGTGAGTTTCCCTTTTTCCTTTTCTTCTGTTTTTCTTTTCTGCCTTTTTGTTTTGCTGTGCTAAATAAATAGCTAGGCATTTTATTAAATGCTGAAAAAATTTATATGACCTCATAATAATATAGACTAGCCACTTATAACGTTTCAACATTTTTAAAATTCAAATAATTTGAATCTTAACTCAAATAGGGGTTTTTGATTAATTCCAAGGCACTGTTTGAATATTTGAAAAATCCATGAGCCTACGGTGGGTCCCACATCACTTGATATGTGATCACACTCATTTATAAGGCTTTTCAAAATTCTAACATGAATTTTTGGAGAAGATTTTTATCTGGCCTTTTGAAATAATTCATCTGGGGGGTTCCTTCTCCCATTTTGCTTTTGATTTTGATTTCAAAGATTTCTTTTGAAATTTTAACATGATGCAAGAGACTTGCTAACCCTAGCACATTACCTAACAGAGGGTTCTGACAACGCCAAGCAAAGGCTAATCTCCAGGCTCTGACTTCACTTTGCACAGAGCACCCAACCGACGGTCATTATCCTCGACCACCCACTTCACAACTTCACCTGCAGGCTCATCCGCCATGGCGTAATGGTCGTCCATCGGCTGAGTTCGACCACCAGGAGGACCTCGAGCCGCCAACGCAATATCAACCCCCAGCCAATGACTATGGACAAAGGCAAAAGCACAGCGAGCACCTGCATAAATCTGGTGATTAACTACGCACCGAAGATCCGCAGGCTGGGAGAACATCCGACAAAGCTTCTCAAGGGAAGAAGGGAAGGATCCAAAGGGTAAAACTTAGCAAAAATCCTGCCAAACACTCTGCGGCAGTACTCAAGAGCCCGCGGTACCCTCTCAACCCGCATCCGCAAAATGACGAACACCCGAGCACGCGCCCTTTCCATCCGGAAAGGATTGCTCGCCTGCACTATCGGGTCCTCCAACCGCAACAACTCAAACTGGACAGCCTCCTCTTCATCGCGAGAACGCCCAGCAAGCACTTCGCAACGAAGAACAGAGGTCAGCCGCAAGGCATAGGAAAGAACCCGCGCAGCCGAGCGGTCGAAGGAAAAAAGCAAACTCACCCTTCAGAAGGTCAGACAGCTTCACCATCCAAGTTGCCAAGTCATCCAAGACAGCCTCAGCACGCTAGCGTTTCGAGCGATGGACCGCAAGAGCACCTTTCAGTCGAACGATCTCATGTTCGGCCTCTTTCAGCCTCAAGCAATCGGACTCGTAAGCACCTTCGCGAGCATCCTCCTTCAGCAAATTCCAAGCCCGAGAAAAGCCCGGGATGGCCTACCGCAAAGAGAAACAAGTCAAAAGAAACAAGGCAACAAGCAGCACAAGAAAGCAAAGAAGGTCCATGAATTAGATCCGCCGTCCCATAGGAGGCACATTACAACTGAAAGTTTTGAAAACAGAATCAGGTCCACACTACTCCTCGGCTGCAGAATTGTTTGCCTCTACGACCAGCTGCAGCTGGCGGGCCAGCCGAGTAGCGCGAGCGCTCTGCTCGTCCGTGTAAGCAGGGAAAGTATCCACCATGGAATCCTCAATAGGGAGACCATGGACCAGAAGAACAACAATAGACGTGGCAAGCCCACTCATCACATTATCACGAACCAAGCCCTCCAGCTGATCTCCATCCGGACCGAAGGCAACAACTAGAGAATCAAGACCCTCAGGACGCTTCTCTGCATCTGGGAACATGTGCTCATGGAGAAGGTTCAGGAGAGTGGTAGCCCGGTCGTAGAAATCCCCAACAGCTACAGCAGCGCCCGAGACAGCATCTACAGAGCCACGGAGAACACCCGAACCGGCAGCAGCAACATCCACCACTCCAACACTCGCAGAACCTGAAAGAAGGCCACAGATTAAAATCCCAGCAATCGGAGAGGAAAAAAACCCGCAAAAAACGGATGACATGAAAGAGTCCACTAACCAATTAGCGAGCTCGCCAATTCCTGCAAGCGCTCGCACTCAACCCTCTCGACCTGGAGAAACTGCTCCTCCAACCGCCGCAACCGCTCGAGCTCGCCTTGCTGCGCGTGCAGTTCCTTTTCCTTGGACTCCAGAGCAGCCCGAAGCTCAGCAAGTTCCTTCTTCACAGCCTCCGCCCGCCTGTCAGCACCCTTCTTGCGACGTACGGAACAAACACCGACCAGAACCAATCAGCAAAAGAAACAAAGACCAAGAACCATGATCTCACGTGTCATAGCAGTTAAGCTCCCCTGGACCGAGTCATGATCACGTCGCCACCGATCAGTCTCAGTCAGCACACGCCCGCACATCCGGAATAAAGGCCGCACCCAAGCAGATACACCAAGTCAAAAAGCATAGGAAAGAAGAAAACCAAAGACTACAACCAATCACAAATGATTGCTTGCAGCCTCGGGGGCTACTCCTATTGGGAGCACTGCCGTGATCCCAATATGTATCAGACCAACAGAAGGAAGACCAAAATCATGCAAAGCATGGAAAGACAAAGAAATCGCATACCTGCTCTGCCATGCGATCAAAGAACTTCGCTTTATCCTTAGCAGAGAGATCCCTCCTCTCCAGAAAGTGCTCCTCAGGGATCACAGGTTTGACAACCGCAGGAAAGTCACCCTCAGGAGCAGCAACAGCCGAAGCAGACCCCCCAGACGGAGCAATCGTAGAATTCCCCTCCACACCTACAGTCGCAGGGGTCGTCCCTGCACCCGAAGCCACAGGAGCAGCGGAACCAGCCAGTCGATCAGACGCCGCACCAGAATTAGTCGAAGGAGCAGCGACAGCACCATCACTCGCAGAGGAAGCAGCCAGAGCAGGAGCAGTACTACAAGACAGTTCACCCTCAGAACACCAGCCAAAGCAATGATAATCAGAGACGACAAAACGAAAATGTAAACTAACCCAGCAGGTGCAGGAGGAGGACGCGACACAGCAGGCTGCACGACCGCCGGCAAGTCGTCATCACCACCCGCCGCGTCACGACCACTCGCAGGGTGAGTGCGCTTGACACGAAGAGGACTTGAATCCCCAGAGTCATCAGCAACTGATGGTGGCGCACCCGCGGACTCGACAGCAACAGCACCTGAAGCACCCCCACCACTCGCAGGCACAGGATCAACTTCCCCAGGTTCATCGAGTATAGCCGCATCTTCAGGCTGCGGCGGATTGTTCAACAAAGGGACGTGACCCTACAGATCACACCAACATCAGCAACCAACAGAAGCGAGTCACTAGTACGAAAATAAATAAAAAACAAGTACCTGCGGAAGTGGCAAGTCAGCAAAGTAAGGACGAACAAGACTCTGCTCCCCAATACTCGTGCACTTTGTAACTTGCTGAACCCGGGCCAACAGGTCGTCATCAGAAAACTCCTCGGGAGAACACCTAGTCGAGTCATCAGGCCCAGTATATTTCCACATGGGACGCACCCGATGTTGAAACGGCTGGACACGTCTCTTGACGAACACGGAGATAAGCTGGCCACCAGTTAACTCATCCTTCAGAGCAGTAATCCTAACACAAACGGTTCCACGAGAGACGACTCGCGAGCAGACAAAGGATGGGACCATGAATATCGCTTAACCGCCCGCGCAGCAGAATCAAAAGGGTGCAGACCAAGCCGCTGGCCCTCAATGCACTGGTCCTTCAGATAAAACCAGCTCCTCCACCACGAAAAGAAGGAGTCCAACGTCTTCAGATCAAAATAAGTAGATTTCTCCTTAATGGAGATCCCCACGCCCCCAATGGCGTATTCAGAATTTGTCCTCTTCACATTGAAGAGACGTTTCCAGAGGCCCCAATGGGGATAAATTCCCAAAAATCCCTCACAAAGCGTTATGAAACAGGCAATGTGCAGAATCCCATTGGGGGTTAAATCATGCAGTTGCAACTGATAGCCGCAAAGCAACCCCTGGAGGAAAGGGTGAATGGGAAGTGCAAAACCACGGGGGAAGAAACTCTGAAAGCATACCCGCTCATCTGGAAGGGGCACAGCAACCTCCTCATCACCAGGAATCCGGGCGACATCACGTGCCACCACGCCGTTGGCCACCAGTTCATTCAGATCTGCACTACGGGGACGCTTGGACATGGATCTCAACTAGCAAGCCGCACGAAAAGACAGGAGGAAAGCAAAGAACAACGAAGGAAGAAGAAATGAAGACAGGAGAAGGCAATGGCTGGGTGAAAACCTAAAACACACCAGACCACATAGCCGAGGAACATGGAAAACTCAACCGGCGCACTAACCATACCGCCCACCACGCGCGAAAAACGAGGGCCATCATCACGAAGTGCGAAATTTTCGGGAAACAAATGTCACGTCACTCCATTTTCACTTGACATGGTGACCCAACCTGTCAGGAGAACCAGCAAACGTCACACCTCAGCAACGCGTCTCAAACACGCATCTTCGGTCAGCATCCATCTCTTTACAAGCTTTTTTCATATTATTTCAAAGAAAAATTCTTACTCCCATTGGGAGTACCTTTATTCGAGTTCGGGTGCTCCCTCACCCAGAAGGAAAAGATGTGCTCGAGTGATCACTCGCACCAGCAGAAACAACATACTCTCAGACTTCGGGTGCTCCCTCACCCCAAGAGCAGAAAAGCATGCGAGTGACCACTCGCCAAAAAAGATTCAGCCATTCAGCAAAGATGACTTACTCACGAACTCGACGACATTCCGAGTGGGTGCTATCTTATTTTCCTCGCCTGAGTTCGCTACAAAATCCACGAGTGACGACTAAAACAGCTCACTTGATTGTTTATTCCAAGTGGGTGCATCGCTAAATTAGGCCCCGTGCCTCGAGCAAAAACAATTATGCCTGGGCTACGACACACTGTACCCAGATGCCACGCAAGCTTAGCGTGTAGGTAAGACCCCACTGCGCAGAACGGCCGGGCCGGGACTTGCCGCAGAGCGATTTCACTCCCGACCTTTTCCATGCGCTCGCATGATAGAAAGAGCCGAGCGGACGCGCTCAGGCTATGTGCTTAGACTGGCAGCAATTGATCCTATAAGACCTGCAGCGGCATGACTTTGCTTGACACCAGTGTTCCAAGTTCATGTCGAGGGACGTGGGCTTGATTGGCTAATGTGGTATTTGTCACTAGAACAATTCACCAAGGCTCGACCAGTCGACTCCTTGGGCCCTTTCAGCTTAGTAATCCCTCGAAACAGATATTTTCATGGCTCAAAACTGTCGGCGACCCGTGGCGATACCACGCTTACAAACAATAAAGTGCAGATGAATTCGAGTCCCTGCGCGACTCTTCGAGTCCCCCAGGCACTCGGGGGTTACTGACGAGGGGGTGACCCCACGAATCCTACATGTGAGACTACCTGGTGCGTGTGAAGACAGAAGGCCCGCTGGGAAAGCTACGACAGGCCCGCGATTGGCCCAACCAAGCACCGACGCAGGAGTCTGCGACTAACATGGAAGGTGCAACTTGGCGTACAAGGCATGACTAGAATTAGGAAACTACCTATGTAACCTAGCACAGACTGCCCGAGACTTAGCCTAGTATATAAAGGCTAGGAGGGGAGACTTCCAGGAGAACTCAATACGCATCTACTCATCCTTTCCTTGCAAGAACTCGCCTTGGCCTCTGATGTAATCGCCACCCTCACGTAATAATATCGAGCAGGAAGTGCTTATCCTGTTAGCCGACGAGTATCGTCCAACCTGTGCCATCTCTATGACTAAACCAGGGTCCCTGACCATGGGATTTGCCGGGGTTGATCCCCGTTACCAGCAGTTTTCGAAACAACCCGGACCAACGGAAACATAGTTCCTCTCGTTGGTCCACACTGGTGAGCTAGGGAAGTCCTCTGCTATTCAGGTGAGACTAAACCCGACCTTAGCCATACGGTAGAGACCGATTCGAGAGCGCGACCGGCTTTTGAGTTGGATGTCGACTCACCGGGGGCCACCTGGAATTGTGCATCGTTAGCTAGAGGGACACTGACGTTCCGGAGTTTTAGGCGCTTACCTAGCCAAGTGGAAACCGAGCGTAGATGCGAAGCCTATGATGGGCAGTTGGTAGACCCCTGCAGGGTTAAATCTTTTCGAAAAGCCGTGTCCACGGTTATGGACGACTCAGAGCCTACGTCTTGTTCATAGAATAACATCAAATTGGATCATAATTAAAACTTGCCTACCGTGTGTGTGCCTTGACTTCCTTTCTTCATCCAGGGGGACCGAGAGAGGATCAAGGTTGTGTTATGTTTGCCGTAAGTAGGTTAATAGTTGACCTATGACACGATGTCACGTGCATTCTTGGATCTTACCTCTGCTCTAATAGAATGAGAGCCACCATAAATGCTAGTGCGACTGCAACCTTTCCAAATACTTTGTCTTATCCGTAGGAAGTTAGTTATCCTGTAATGATATAATCTCACCCCTTGTTTCCTTTCTGCTTTTACTGTTTTGCCTGATCGGCCGTTGCAGTTGACTACTACATGGACCCGAGTACTGGATGTTACTTCGTGGAGGTACCACCGGAGGAGGATGACGAGGAGGACTTCGCCACGTAGATCCTATAGTTGGGTTCCGACGTTCAGTGGGTGGACTTGTTTATGTGTAGCCCTCTCTAGGGCCATTTGGATTTTGACCGTACTCGGTTGTGTTTGTCTTCCGCTTGTTGCATGATGTACTGTTGGGTCTATGGACCTTTGAGATGATGTAATAAACACCAGCGACGATGTATGCCCTGGACTCTATATTTATGTCTTAGTTTAAAGTTCATTGCTCTTATATTTGTTGTCGAGAACCCGACAGCGACACGAGTGCGAGTGTCGTGCGTCGGTGGCCTTTTATGCGCTTCTAACTCGAGCAGGGCGCGAAAGCGACCAACTTGAGTTAGTACCGCATCGGGGGCCTTACAACGTGGTATCAGAGTAGGACTGACTGTAGGACCCCTTACTGGCCGAAGTTGAGTCTAGAAACTATTTTGTAGTTACTAAGGAAAAATCGGAGAGTATGAACTCTTTCTTTTTCTTCTTACCCCACCCTCCCACCCCTTTTCCGTGAGGAAGTGAAACGTTGTTTTCTCTCTGCAACTTATCCCCTTTCAAAACAAATCTAGGTTCTCGTTTACATGAGGCTCTGATTCCTCTATAATTTTTGCTAGCGACGAGAAGGGTTGGCGTACGTTGAGAATACTGAGGCGCCACTTGGGGTTGACAGATCCACCTCGCTTATGGCGTACCTCAGGTGAAACTCCTATACAGGGATGGTTGGCATCCTCCGGATGTGGTTCCTCCCCTTATAGGAGACCGCTTCGGCGGGCCGCTCAGGGCAGATGTCTCAACGTTCAGGTCTTCAACCACTCGTATATATTGTTGTGTGCTTGCTAGCACATTATTATCTTGGTTTCGGATGATCTTGGTTTGGGGATTCAAGTAGCACCTAGATTTCGAATTTCCGGGTTAACCTTGGTGGATATTCAGCCTTCGACTTCCTCATACCTCGTGAGGAAGTTTTGTTGTCAATATTGCTTATCTTCTGGTTTCATCAATGTTTCTACCATGTTCTCATAAGTGTTCCTGTATATAGGATGCCAAGAGGGAACATGCCACCGCCGGAAAACCCTCTCCTTGGGGAGGCGGTGACCGCAGTGGCTCAGGGCACAGCTGCGATCTTACAGATGCTCCAGAACCAGACTGCCCAGAGGAATGATCGTCCACAACACACGACTTTGCAGTAGTTCCTTGCTATCAACCCCCCCCCCCCCAGGTTCTCAGAGGCTCGAGACCCGCTAGAAGCGGATGATTGGATCGCAGGGATCAAGAAGCACTTCAATGCAAACACCGTCAGGCCAGTCGATTACGTCACCTTTGCCTCCTTCCAGCTTCAAGGTGCAGCAGCCAGCTGGTACGATACCTACAAGGCCAACAAGGGCGATGCTGTGATCACGTGGGAGGACTTCGTCACAGACTTCAGAGCAGCGCATATTCCGAGTGGCTTGATGGACAGGAAGCGGGAGGAGTTCTTGGCTCGGAGGCAGGGTGAGAGGTTAGTTCAGGAGTACAACCTGGCCTTCGTCAGGCTCGGCAGGTACGCTCTTGAGGAGGTCTCCAAAGAGGCCAAGCGGATTGCCAGATTCCGTGGGGGTCTCAGCACAGAGATCAAGTATGCGCTCACCCAGTGCAACCCTACGCTGTTCTCGCAGTTCATGGATCAGGCTATCCGCCAGGAGTCAGCCAGAGCAGAGTGGGATGCAGACAGAAAGCGCCAGAGAGAGCACAGCTCCACAGTGATGGTCCACAAGAAGGCAAAGACTTGGGTCACAGAGGCGCCACCGCAGAGGCATCAGTTCCAGCAAAGGGGGGGGGGCAGTTGTCCGCACTTTTGCCCGCCCTCCCGTCGCAGTTCAGCAGGGGCCTCGCTCTACACCACCACACACGAGGCCACCCAGGCCGCAGCCCCAGCCCAGGTCAGGTGTGATCTGCTACAAGTGCGGCGAGCCGGGGCACACTTCTCCCAAGTGCACCGATCCGCGCTTTGCTCTGCTCCCGCCGCCCCCACCTCGCTCTACTCCGAGCACTGCGATGGTGAGGGCACAACCACGTTCAGTTCGGGTGAACAATGTGATGATGACAGATGCGCAACAGTCTTCAGAGATCGTTCTTGGTAGGTTGCTTGTTAGTTCTGTTCCTGTGACAGTATTGTTCGATTCCGGAGCGTCTCATTCCTTCATTTCCAAGTCCTTCGCTCAGCAATTTGATTTCCAGGCAGAGGTGATGCCTTCTCCATTGACCTTCTCTACCCCAGGCTCTAACTTCAGTTCAGCTTTCAGAGTTCCGAGTGTTCACATTCAGATTCAGGGTCTTCTTTTCTCAGCTTCCTTGATCTTGCTTCCACGTTCCGATATTGATGTCATCTTGGGCATGGATTGGCTTGTGCAACACAAGGCCATTATTGATTGTCCGACCAGGTTCGTGAAGTTGACACATGATTCAGGCGCAGAAGTCTTGTACACTTGTGGCTCAATGGCAGGAGCAGCACAGTTATATGCCTTGAACGCAGGAGTCGCGCCTTTTCTTGAAGAAGTCAAAGTTGTCTGTGAGTTCCCAGACGTCTTTCCAGAGGAGTTGCTAGGAATTACCCCAGTTCGAGCTATTGAGTTCGTTATTGAGCAAGAGCCTGGTACTCAGCCGATTTCTCGGCATCCGTACAAGATGTGTTCGGAGGAGTTGATTGAGCTAAAGAAGCAGTTGACAGAGTTGGTGGCAGGCGGTTTTATCCGCGCTAGCACTTCCCCTTGGGGCGCACCAACTTTGTTTGTCAAGAATAAAGATGGGACTAGCCACTTGGTCCAGGACTATCGCGGTATCAACAAGAAGACCAATCAAGAACAAATACCCTTTATCCTGCATCAATGATCTGTTCGAACAGTTGAATGGGGGCAAAGGTGTTTTCCAAGCTTGACTTGAGGATGGGGTATCACCAAATCCGTGTTCGTGAAGAGGACATTCCCAAGACCGCGTTCAACACACGTTATGGGTTGTATGAGTTCACAGTCATCACTTTCGGCTTCTCAACCGCCCCTCCAATGTTCATGAGAGCTATGAACTATTTGTTCCAAGAATGGCTTGATGTGTTTGTTATCCTTTACCTCGACGACATTCTCGTGTATTCCAAGTCAGAGGCTGAACATGAGGAACATCTTCGCCTGGTGCTGCAGAAGCTGAGAGAGCACCGGTACTATGCCAAGTTCTCCAAGTGTGAGTTTTGGCTCGACAAAGTCAATTTTCTGGCCATGTTATTTCCGCTGAAGGTATTGCGGTTGATCCAGATCGAGTCCGCACTATTAAAGAGTGGGCTCCGCCGAAGAATGTGAAGCAGCTAAGGAGTTTTCTCGGCCTCGCCAGCTATTGCAGGAGGTTTGTGCAGAATTTCTCCAAAATAGCAAAGCCAATGACTGAATTGTTGTGCAAAGGCAAATGGTACACTTGGTCTCCAGCATGCCAGTCAACCTTCGAGGAGTTGAAAGAGAAGTTGACCACAACTCCAATTCTCATGCCGCCAGATGAGTCACAGCCTTTTCAGGTGTTTTGTGATGCCTCCTTGAAAGGTCTAGGCGGAGTTTTGATGCAAGGCAGGAATATTGTGGCTTATACCTCACGGCATTTGAAGACGAGTGAGAGAAATTATCCCGCGCACGACTTGGAGCTTGAAGCAGTTGTGCACGCCTTGATCACTTGGCGACACCTCCTCTTAGGGAGGAAGGTGGATGTGTTCACCGATCACAAGAGTCTGAAGTACTTGTTCACTCAGCCAAATCTGAACTTGAGGCAAAGAAGATGGCTTGAAACTATTACTGAGTACACAGTTGATATTCAGTACACGCCTGGGAAGGCGAATGTCATAGCCGATGCGCTGAGCCGCAAGGGCGATTGTAATAATATCCAGGTGCAGAAGATCCACCCTGATTTGTGTGAGTCCTTTCGCAGGCTCAATCTCGAGCTAGTTCCAGCAGGCTACCTTGCCAACCTTGTGGTAGAGCCCATTATCCATGAGAAGATCCGTGAAGCTCAGTCTGACAGCTCAATGATACAAAAGATCAAACAGGGTATTGCCGCCTCAGTTCCAAAGTACGGTTTCTTTTCAGTGCATAATGACGGCACCGTGTTCTTCGAGGAGAGAGTTGTTGTTCCCAAGGAAGGAGATCTCAGAGAGGTCATCATGAAGGAAGCCCATGATTCCAAGCTCTCTATTCACCCTGGCAGTACAAAGATGTATCAAGATCTCAAGCAAAGCTTTTGGTGGACTCGTATGAAGCGGGATGTTGCCCGTTACATGTCTCAGTGTGATGTGTGCAGAAGAGTGAAGGCACAACACCAGAAGCCTGCAGGGCTACTTCAGCCACTTGAAATTCCGAAGTGGAAGTGGGATCACATCGAAATAGACTTGGTCACCGGGTTTCCGAGGTTGCAAAAGGGAAATAATGCAATCTTCGTTGTCATTGATAACTTGTCCAAAGTTGCCCATTTTCTGCCTGTCAAAGAAACTATCTCGGCTGGACAATTGGCGGAGTTGTACACCGCGAGAATTGTTTCAATGCACGGCATTCCCAAGAAGATAAGTTCTGATCGTGGAAGCATTTTCACCTCAAACTTCTGGAAGGCCTTTCAAGAGACATTGGGTACAAAGATTTGTTTTCAGTACCGCATATCACCCTCAGACCAGTGGCCAGGTCGAGCGTGTGAACCAAATCCTCAAGGACATATCACTAGAGGACCTCTTGCCTTTCGGATCGAGCTTCCAGAGAGTCTGTCCATGGTGCATGACGTGTTCCATGTGTCCCAGCTAAAGCAATGCTTCAAACAGCCAGAGCAGGCCATTGACTTGGCCGAGATCCAGCTGAGTGCGGACCTTTCCTACTCAGAGCGTCTAGTCCGTGTTCTTGAGACGTCCGAGCGCAAGACTCGCAACAAGACCGTCAAGTTCATGAAGGTCCAGTGGGCACATCATTCGGAGAAGGAAGCAACGTGGGAGCGTGAAGATCATCTCCGTTCCGAGTATCCAGAGTTGTTTCAGGCTTAGATCTCGGGACGAGATCCTGTGTTGGTGGGGGAGTGCTGTAATAGCCCATGAGCAATAAATAGAAATCAACATTAAATTGTACTTTGTCTGATGACCTTGTAACTTGGCATGATGCTAGAGTTTATCATTTCATGTGATGATTTAAATTTTTATTATGATTGGAGCCCATTTGAATTGCTTTCAAATGCATCCAACTTGGTTCAAGAGGAATGTTGGGTGAATTGTTCCATTTGCATTTGAGCTCCCCTAAACCTCAAACTTGGCATAGCCATTTCCTTTGCAATGCCAAGGGTTTTAAAATCCTCACATCATTTTTTCCATCACTAAAAATGTGGGTTGTGGTTCAAAGTGAATTTGAATTTCAAAAATAACTCCACATTTTAGTTGTTGCAAAAATGCTCAAACCATTTTTCAAAATTGAGGAATATTGCAGGGAGTATTTTGCATATTTTTATGCCATCAAATTTCTTGTATTCTTTTATGCAAAACTCCCACACCTTTTATGTTTTATTTTAAATAGAAAATGGCAAGCAGGTGGTTTTCTTTTTTCTCTTTTCTTCCCTCTCCCTGTTGCAGGCCCAGCCCACCTGGGACTTTCTTTTCTTCTCGGGCTAGAGCCCAGCTCCGAAGGGTCACGCGGGAGCCAGTGCCAGCGTTCGATCTTCATCCAACGTCGCCCTTTCTTCTTCTTTCCAGCATGGACAGAGGTCCCCTCCCTCTCCTCTCTCACGGAGCGAGTCCGACCACGGGAGATGGAGCCCTCCGGCCAGGGAGATCTAGGCTCCCTATAAGAGCAGCCGGAGACGCGCCGCGGTAGCCCTAGGTCCCGTTCCCCCTTGCCAATTTCGGCCGCCGCCACCTCTGCTGTTCCCGGGGACCTCCCCTGTTCCGCAATGCCGCACGGTGAGGAGCCCGAATTCGCCGTCGTCCCGCCTCGTCTTCAAGCTTGCGTCTGCATCCTGCGACCCCCGTGCTGAACCTCGTCGTCTCCTCCTCGCAGGATCTAGCTTGGTGAAGTAGAATGCCTCCTCGACGACGACCTCCGCCTCGGTCGTCTTCGTCCCCGACGACGGCCTCGTCTCCTTCCACCTCTCCGCCGCGTTCCCATCGTCGTCGTCAACCCCTTGGTGAGAGACGCCTCCCCATCTTCCCGTTCGCGTTAGGTTAGGGTGTTCCCCTATCCCCCTCCGATGAGGTTGACGCGGACGCTCGGGCCACGGTCACCGTGACCCTGGCGAGCTCCACCTGTGCGTGTGCAAGGTCCTGGTGGCGCCCGGAGCGCGCGGATGGCAGCTAGAGCGCACCCTGGCCACCATTGCATTTCTCAGGTGCGCCCTGCCCTGTTCTGTAGGTGCCCGGTGTGCGTGTCACCGTCGTGGCTTCTCAGCGAGAAACGGCGCCGCCTTCTCATCGTCGTGTCCAGATCCGGGCATCTATGGCCTCATGGAGGGGCCCAGCTTCCGTTCCAGCATGCTTCCGAGCAAGAGAAGCCTGGTGTGCGAGGCTAGCATCGCCAGAGTTAGTAGCCGTGCGCTGTTCTAAAAATGATCTTCAGTGCAGTCGCCGCCGTGAAGTTCAGAGGAGGAAGACGAGCGATCCATTGCACCATATTGGCTGTGCGAGCAGCTACGTGTAGCCGGAGGTGCCGTCTTGTGATTCCGAGCCGCATCAGAGCCGCCGGAGCAACACCGTCGAGGCCAGCGTCGTCGCAAGTCGCCGCTGTGTCGGGTTCGGGTGCTGGCGTCGTGTTTGTTCAGTGCTGCGTGGGTTCAGACGGACGGGAGGTGCTCTCAAGTGTTGGGCCTCGCCCTTTGTCGACAGCAGCACCCGTAGAGCAGTCGCCTGGGGGTGAGTGGAGAAGGGCGCGACATGGGTTCGTGACCCAGCAAGCGCAATATCCCCCTATTTTTCCTTTTATTCCAGGAGGCTGACGAGTGGGGCCCTAGCGTCAGTGAGGAGTTGCCCGAGTGGACAGTGGGCTGAGCCCACTGTTTAGTTTGGAGTGGGCCGGATTTGCCCGAGACCAGCCCAAAGTGGTTGAGTCCTCTTTTCTTTTCTTTTTCCATTTTTTTATTTTCTGTAAAATTCCAAATTTGATTTGAATTCAAATTCAAATCTGAGTTTGGGCTTTTGAGCATTTTTGCCCCAAACATATCTTGCCATATATGATTTTGGGGTAGAATTTCCCACTGAATCCAATGGTGAGGTCCATTTTGCAAATTGAGCCTTAAAAATATTGAGGTGTTGGCAATTTGCAGTAAGGCCCTTCGGTTCTTGTGAATTGCAAACAGTGTTTTGCTTTTTCAGCTTGATCCATGCCATGTATCAGTTTGGGGTAGAAAAATCTGTTGATCAACATGGTCACATCTGCTTTTATGTTTGAACTACAAAAAAATCGTGAACAATGTGGAGGGGATTTGCAACCACATGTGACCTTGCCCTGTTTGTTTTTGCCCCTTATCATCCTTGATCTTGTTTGGGTCCCACAAGTTGGCACGCCCATGCATCCTTTCCATGCTTCATCTTTCCACATGATCAACCACATCTTGCACCCCATGTGGCCTTCCTTTGATACTCCCGGTGTCAATTTCACCGACACTTCTCCGTCTCCGGAATCAATAGATTTATTTCACGATGCTTATTATTGTTAAATTTTTGTTATTGTTTCATGCCGTCGGGACCCGAGGTTAGCGTATGCAAGACTCGCTACAACACAATCATATGGAGAGCCGAGAACCGTACCCACTTGTCTAAGCAGACAAGGCCAAGCACAGAACGTTCTCGGAAAGCATCGAATGTGAGGGGCATCCCATCCAGGCCGGATGATCAACTGAGATGGGTCCTCATCCTCCGCACACAAGTCTAAATGATATGGGTGATGAACTCCCAAACTCATAGACAAGTCGCCTCAACCATACTATCGATTGTATTATAACCCTTACATAGACTTACTCCAGCCCGATCAGTTAGTCGGGGTCTAGGGCGGGCTCGATCATACATCAAAGTGTGCACGTGACAGAGTCACGAGCAATCGCATCGCGATGCCCCAAGCTGCGCACATCTAAGGGCCACTTGGTGTATAAAAGACCGCCAGCCAGATCACAACTAAGGTCTCGAAAACCCATACAAAGACATGCATGTTATAATCATACACGCAACACACATGCCTTGTATGAACAACATGTCTCATTGCAATTCTCTACAACGTATACAACTTTATTGATAACTCTTACAGAGTGCACACAGAGATCACAAGTCTGTGATCCATCATTACATCAAACATGCGGTAGCAAGTAGGTCTGAGTACAGACAAATTTAACAAATGGCTTAGAGAAGCCTTATCTATAAACAAGCCCTTCACGAGGGAACCAGTCTGCTGACTGGGACTTCACTAGCTTGGTCTTCAGTCGTCGAGCTTGAGGAAGAATCCACCTTCGGGGTCAGTTGGTTCATTTCTAAAACATAGAATAAGCAAACGTGAGTACAAAGTCGTACTCAGCAAGACTTACATAGGAACTATACTACTCATGCACATGTATCAAGGCAAAGGGAGCTGGGGTTTCATTGCAGAATTCGCAGCTTTGACTTGGCTAGTCCTGTGCTACGAATACCAGAAAGAGGTAAGGAGCGTACACGAGTCCACTACATGTCTCCATCCAATTACACCACTATGGTGCCTTCCTCGACTTCCCACGAGAAAGCACGCCATAGCACTCATGCTTATCTTGGCAAGTTTTATAAGTATCCATTGAAGTTGTCGAATAATCAAGCACAGATTTCCAAGAAGTCCTTAACCGCGGACGCGGCTATTCGAATAGTTTTGTTAACCCTGCAGGGGTGTACCGCTACACACACACACGCATCAGTTACCGCCTGGGAGTGGGACCCTTCAAGCGGGTACCGACGAGGATGTTGCCACGACACTTCGCCCACAGCTCCATTCTAGTCCAGAGAGTCGCCTATTTGATGGGGATCCGTATGGAAGTCCGGCTGAGGTTCCAGTACAGCCTCAAACAATGTGTGCAGGGTCCCAAGCCGGTCTTGAAAAGCCGTTCATCCACTTCGCAAACCGTGCCACAGCCCTACCAGAACTCCGAACTACTGCGACTTTTGGGGTTCGAACGGGGTGAGGTACTAGGTCGAGAGGGGTAAGTGAGCCCAATGTGTGGTTGTACTCTTCTTCTTGGATCACCACACAAGAACTCGGACTTAAGGCGGGGTTCAACGAGACAACCCACTGTGTACTCCTACACATCCTCTCATTGTTCACCTTGTATTAGGGTAGATTCACCAACACATTTCCACCATCATCAAGATGATCACTACCATCCGACCCACAAAAGAGTAACCTCATTGTAACTCTAAGCATGCAATAAGAAGTAACAGTTGCAGGGGTCACATGATATCAATCAACTCCTATATTTGCTAGGATTGTGGTTTGCTTACTACTGTGACAAAAGATAGGTCATGCAAAGGAATGGGTTCATCTATGCGGTAGAAACATAGCATGGTAATCATCCTAAACAATGCATAAGCGAGACTGAGAGGGCAGTGGGATTTTATCGACATGATCAATGGGGGTTTTCTTGCCTTGCCGACGATACACGGGTCTTAACGGTGGTCTTCTTCTTCGGGGGTGATCACCGTCTCGGAAGCACTGTTACCGGCACAATCATCAACAACAGGGGGCAACATTGAATTTAAATGCACAATCACATGATAATGTTTTCCATGATGTGAATGGTGTTGGTTTGTGGTACATTTGATTTAAATGAAGTGTATTGCATTTGAAATGCAAATTCAAACTCCACATATTAATTTCAATTTAACCAAATTGCAAATGCTATTGTTTGTTCTTTGAAAACCATGTGATCATGTGTGTAATATGTCTCTGATGTACAAGTGATCATGTTTGCATTGCAAGGGTTAAAATTGGAATATCATTTGAATTTAATTTGAATTAATTCCAATTAAGACAAATAGCAAAAGCTACTGGTCCCATTTTAAATTCAACTCAAACATATCTGAAAGTTGTATATTTGGATAGATTATTTTCTGCTGATCATTTTTCATATATTATTTGTCTAATTTGGAGTTCATATGAATTTTCTATGATTTTTCAAAGTTTAATGTATTTTCTGTATTTTCTGTATTTCTTTTAATTAGAAAACCAATTACTGCGTCAACACTGCATCAACATGGCGTCAGCAGGGGGCTGACCAGTGGGGCCGGGGTGTCATAGGCTCTGGGTTAATCCCCGTTTAATTTATTAAACAGAGGGGATTAGGTGCGGCCAGGGCCCACCTGTCATTGACCTGGGGTCAAATAACAGGGGGATTAGCCCCTAATCAAGCGGCCACATCGGCTCGCCGGGGTTTTGCCGCCGGTGACCAAACCGCACGGCGGCGCTGCACGGACTCGACGCATCCGGCGTCCATTTGCAGCGCGGCGACCACCAAACGGTTGCTTGTGGACGCGCGCTCCATCCTGGGCATCGCAGCATCACCGGGGAGCACTGGAAGCTCGTCGTCGGCGACTGGAGGTGGCGGCCGTGGTACTGAACACGTCGAGATAGCATTGCAGGGCGCGGAAAAAGTTGCAGGGAGAGGAAAACTAAGCGACTGCTCACCCTGATTCCAATGGAGTCGACGGCGAGGGCTGGGAGGGCACGGTGACGACAGAATCCGTCGACGAAGCTCACGGTGGCCGGCGGCGAACCGGTGGAGATGGTGTCGTCTCCTGGGGCTCTTGGGTCGATTGGATGCACTAGAAGACGAAGACGACGATTCCGGTGCTGCTGGACAACTTGGTGGGGCGGAAGGAGGCCGGTGGCCACTGGAGTTCACGGCGCCACGCTTCGGCGAGCTCTCTGACGGCGGCGATTTCGCGAGAAAGAGAAGGGGAGAGTGACCAGAGAGAGAGGGGAAGGGTGTGTGTGCATGTGGCCTTCTCCGTGGCGCACTAAGGAGGAGGGGAAGGGCCTAGAAGCGCCTCGGTGGCATGCATGGCGGTGAGCTCGCCACCGAGCTGCTTGCCGCCGTGGAGGAAGACGACAGGGGCGCCGGGTGGGCTTGGGCTAGCTTCTGTTAGTTGGGCCCAAGCCAGGTAAGCCTTTTTCTTATTTCTCTTTCTGATTTATTCTGTTATTTATTTTGGCACTGCTAAATAAATTAGCAAACCATTTTATAAAATGCTGAAACTTTTATATGGCCTCATAATATTATAGGCTAGCCACTTGTAAAGTTTGAACATTTTTTAAAATTCAAATAATTTGAACTTTAATTCAAATAGGGGTTTAATTTAATTTCCAAGCCCTAGTTGGAATATTTGAAAAATCTTGGTGCATGCAGTGGGACCCACTTCACTTTATATGTGATCGTGCATATTTATAAGACTTTTCCAAAATACCAGAGGAATTTTTGGAAGAAATTTTTGTCTGGCCATTTGAATTAAATTCTTTAGGGCTTTTCTTTTCCCCATTTTTGAATTTCTTTTGAATTTTTCACATGATGCAAAGGGACAACAACCCTAGCACTTACCCTAGTTGGGGTTCTGACAACTCGCCCCCACTCAACAGAATCTCGTCCCGAGATTCAGAAGTCGTCGGGAGGAAGGAGGGGTACTCGGCACGGAGGCGGTCTTCTCTTTCCCAGGTTGCCTCTTTCTCAGAGTGATGTGACCATTGCACTTTTAGAAACTTGATCTTCCGACGACGAGTGACACGTTCTGCGGAATCAAGAATACGAACTGGGTACTCTCGATAAGAAAGGTCATCTTGGAGATCAAGCGTTTCATGGTCGACTTCGCGGATGGGGTCCTTGAAGCAATGCCTGAGTTGTGACACATGGAATACATCATGTACTCGGGAAAGGTGCGGGGGTAGTTCAAGTTGGTAGGCAACTTCTCCACGTTTAGCAAGAATGCGGAAAGGTCTAATGTAACGTGGGGCCAACTTGCCTTTGATACCGAATCATTGGGTTCCCTTTAGAGGTGTAACCCGAAGGTAAGCCTTCTCATCCAGATTGTAGCTTTCTTGCCTATGATGACGATCATAGTAGCTTTTCTGACGAGACTGGGCTGCTTTCAATTGATCACGAGCAATGCGAACTTTCTCTTTTACTTCCATGATCATATCCGGTCCAAAGAATTGTCTTTCACCGGTTTCTGAACAGTTTAGGGGTGTTCGACATCGTCGTCCATAGAGGAGTTCAAAAGGAGCCATGTTCAGACTAGATTGGAAGCTATTCTTATAAGCAAATTTGGCAATGGAAGAGACTTCTCCCAATTCTTTCCGAAAGAGATAACACAAGCTCTGAGCATGTCTTCGAGAATTTGGTTAACCCTTTCGACTTGACCACTAGACTGAGGATGGAAAGCTATTCTAAAGGAGAGATGAGTTCCCATAGAATTCTGAAAGCTTCCCCAAAATCTAGAGGTGAAAAGGCTACCACGATCAGAATTTATTTCCAAAGGAACACCATGAAGAGACACAATTCTAGAGACATACAAGTCCGCTAACTGGCTAGCAGTTATAGACTCGCGAACTGGAAGGAAGTGAGCAACTTTGGAAAGCCTATCAACAACAACGAAGATGGCATCATTTCCTTTCTGGGTTTTTGGAAAGCCAGTGATGAAATCCATACTGACTTTGTCCCATTTCCACTCTGGAATAGGCAAAGGTTGAAGTGTACCAGCAGGTCTTTGGTGTTCTGCCTTAATGCGACGACAAACATCACATTCAGCAATGAACTGAGCAATTTCTCTCTTCATCCTAGTCCACCAAAATCTCTGGCGTAGATCTCGATACATTTTAGTACTACCGGGATGAATCGAGAGGGGAGATTCATGGGCTTCTTTAAGGATCAACTGTCTAAGGTTCTTATTCTTCGGTACTACTATCCTGTTCTCAAAGTATACAACACCTTCATTGTCTAGGGTAAAACATTTAGCCTTACCACTAGCAATGTTTGCTTTGATGTGTCGGATACCTCGAGCACGTTTCTGAGTAGCTTTGATTTGATCCTCAAGATTTGGTTTCACCACCAAGTTGAAAAGAGATCCACGAGGAACAATCTCGAGGTTGAGATTTCAAAATTCCTCATGAAGAAGTGGTTGATACTGTTGTAACATGAGGTTGTTACAATACGACTTACGACTTAGTGCATCCGCCATGACATTGGCTTTGCCTGGGGTGTAAGAAATTCCTAAGTCATAATCTTTTATCAACTCTATCCAGCGTCTTTGCCTGAGATTAAGATCTGGCTGGGTGAAGATATATTTGAGGCTTTGGTGGTCGGAATAGATCTCACAACGATTACCAAGGAGGTAATGTCGCTAAGTTATCAGGGCATGAACTACGGCAGCGAGTTCAAGATCATGGGTAGGATAGTTCTCTTCATGTGGCCACAACTGGCGTGAAGCATAAGCTACCACATGTCTATCTTGCATAAGTATGCATCCTAACCCTTGCCGTGAGGCATCACAATAGATCTCGAAATTCTTTTTGGTGTCTGGAGGCGCAAGTACGGGTGCAGAAGTCAATCTTCTTTTTAGCTCTTGAAAGCTTTCCTCACACTTGGGAGTCCATAGGAATTTCTTATCTTTCTTGAGGAGTTCAGTTAGAGGCTTTGCAACTTTAGAAAAGTTCTCGACGAAGCGGCGGCAATAGCTTGCTAAGCCAAGAAAACTCCTAACTTGCTTAACCGATTCAGGTGGAGTCCAGTCAAGGACGGCCTCAACTCTCTCGGGATTCACAGCAATGCCTTTTGCAGAAATCACGTGGCCTAAGTAGGTCACTTCTGGTAGCCAAAATTCACACTTGGAGAATTTAGCATATAGGCGATGCTCTCTAAGTTTCATCAATACCAGCCTAAGATGTTCGGCATGTTCTTCTTCGTTCTTCGAGTAGATGAGAATGTCGTCAAGATAAACTACAACAAATTTATCTAGGTACTCCATGAAGATCGAATTCATCATGCGCGAGAAAGTGGCGGGGGCATTGGTTAAACCAAAGGACATGACGGTGTACTCGTAAAGACCATAACGAGTAGTGAATGCCGTGTTTGGAATGTCCTCGTTTCTGATTTTGATTTGATGATAACCTAATCCCAAATCCATCTTGGAGAAGACAGAGGATCCAACAAGTTGATCATAAAGATCATTGATCCTGGGCAGTGGGTACTTGTTCTTTATCGTTGCTAGATTTAGCGGGCGATAGTCTACGCACATCCTTTCTGTTCCATCTTTCTTCGTTACGAACAGAACAGGGCAACCCCATGGCAATGAGCTAGGGCGGATGAAGCCTTTTTCCAACAAAGATTCAAGTTGGATTTTAAGCTCAGCTAACTCACGTGGGGCCATTTTGTATGGGCGTCTGGAAATTGGTGCGGTTCCTGGCATAAGATCCACTATGAACTCTACACATCTGTCGGGTGGTATGCCCGGAAGCTCTTCAGGAAAGACATCCGGGAAGTCACGAACCGCTGGAACATCTTCAAGGTCGGGAAGGGGAAGCACATTCAAAGAATGCACCTGGGTTCTTGTTCTTGGTGAGGAATAATCTATTGTCTGGCCTGAAGGATGTGTAAGTCTAACTGACTTGGCTTTACAATCAAGAAAAGCATTTTGTCTTGATAACCAATCCATACCAAGGATGACATCAATGCCTGAAGACTTGAGGGCTATGAGTGAAGCAAGGAATACTAAACCCTCAATTGCAATTTGATTGCCATGGATTACTCTATTAGTTTGCCACTTGGAACCAGGAGTTTGAATAATCATTGGGGTGAACATTTCATCAAAGGATATCTCATGCCGAAGTGCATAACTCTCCGACATGAATGAGTGAGATGCTCCTAGATCGAAAAGGACAGAAGTGGGAACATAATTGACTGGGAGCGTACCAAGAATGACGTCAGAAGTACCATCAGTCTCCTCAGCTGAGATTTGGTTCACACGTCCAAGACTTGTGGAAGTAGATGGCTTGACGGTGGAGACCTTCAGGGGTGGCTTGGCACGAACATTGGGGTTCCCTTTGGCATGGGGTGGAGCATTCTTATTTATGGGGCACTCACGAGAATAGTGACCAGGATGGCCACACCTGAAGCAGGATCCAAAGATAGTGCGGGGAGATGGGTTGTTTGGTGGAGCTGGTGGACGAGGCGGCACAAGGGATGGCCTCGGTGGGTTGTTCTGGCGGAACATGCTATTGGGGATCCAGATCTTGTGCTTCTGAGGGCCTGAACTGGATGAACCATCGTCTCTAGGGTGCTTGCGGGAATCTTCGGGAGTGGTCATATCCTCTGCCTTGATGGCCTTGTTGACAAGGATCTGGAATGTGGCGAAGTCATGAAGATTGAGATCACGACGAAGTCCAGAATTGAGTCCCTTGCGGAACCTCTCTTGCTTCTTGGAGTCGGTGGAGACCTCCTCGGGAGAATAGCGGGCAAGACGATTGAACTCCCGACTAAACTCATCAACATACGTTCTTCCTTGGGTGAGATTGCAGAACTCCTCTCTCTTGCGGTCCATGAGTCCCTTTGGAATGTGATGCTCATGAAAAGCGACACATAACTCATTCCACGAAGTCAATTGTCCAGCTGGACGCATGTTCAGAAAGTTCTCCCACGAAGAGCTAGCTGCACCCTCGAGGTGGTAGGTGGCATAGTTGACTCTGTCACCATCTGCAACATGTCCAGAATGGAGATTTCTCTCGATTCTACGAAGCCAATCATCGGCGTCAAGGGGCTCAGTGGAATAGCTGAAAACTAGGGGATGAAGCTGGATGAAGTCATTCAGCGACACAAGCTCATTCCGCTGCTGGGCAGTATTCCGACCAATTACCCCCAACAACTCATGAGAGTCCCTTCGGTTTCTTTCAACCTCCATGAGAACTTGAGCTATCGTGGGTGACGGTGGAAGATTGCCTTCCTCCGGATCATCCCCACGGGCTTGGGCACGACCAAGGTGGCCACGGGTTCCTTGAGACATCCTGAAGGAGAAGATCAATGTCAAACAGAGTAGAATGAGTTTGCAAATGCATCAGATTATGACGATAATTGGAATGACTCGGACAACATAACGGTTGTAATTGCAAGAGAAAACAATTTTCTTACAACATGGAAACAACACTTACATACGATGTAAGAAATCAGGAAGAACAACTACTCTAGCAAACCGAACACAACTTTCCTATGGCTACAAGGAAGCAAACAACGAGATGTTCTAGTAAGACATAGATGAGCCTAGTCCTATATTCCCGTAGAATAAGATGAGGGTGACTCAGAACTCAGAACAATGAGGGTAAGGAGAAAAAAGAAGCCTTACGTTGTTCCCAATAGAAAGCTAGACTCGACTTCGGCCAAGGCTGATAACCCTACAGTCAGTCCTGCTCTGATACCAAGTCTGTCGGGACCCGGGGTTAGCGTATGCAAGACTCGCTACAACAAAATCATATGGAGAGCCGAGAATCGTACCCACTTGTCTAAGCAGACAAGGCCAAGCACAGAACATTCTCGGAAAGCATCGATTGTGAGGGGCATCCCATCCAGGCCGGATGATCAACTGAGATGGGTCCTCATCGTCCGCACACAAGTCTAAATGATATGGGTGATGAACTCCCATACTCATAGACAAGTCGCCTCAAGCATACTATTGATTGTATTATAACCCTTACATAGACTTACTCCAGCCCGATCACTTAGTCGGGGTCTAGGGCGGGCTCGATCATACATCAAAGTGTGCACGTGACAGAGTCACGAGCAATCGCATCGCGATGCCCCAAGCTGCGCACATCTAAGGGCCACTTGGTGTATAAAAGACCGCCAGCCAGATCACAAATAAGGTCTCGAAAACCCATAGAAAGACATGCATGTTATAATCATACAGGCAACACACATGCCTTGTATGAACAGCAGGTATCATTGCAATTCTCTACAAAGTATACAACTTTATTGATAACTCTTTCAAAGTGCACACAGAGATCACAAGTCTGTGATCCAATATTACATCAAACATGCGGTCAAGTAGGTCTGAGTACAGACAAATTTAACAAATGGCTTAGAGAAGCCTTATCTATAAACAAGACCTTCACGAGGGAACCAGTCTGCTGACTGGGACGACACTAGCTTGGTCTTCAGTGGTCGAGCTCGAGGAAGAATCCACCTTCGGGGTCAGTGGGTTCATATCTAAAACATAGAATAAGCAAACGTGAGTACAAAGTCGTACTCAGCAAGACTTACATAGGAACTATACTACTCATACACATGTATCAAGGCAAAGGCAGCTGGGGTTTCATTGCAGAATTGCCAGCTTTGACTTGGCTAGTCATGTGCTACGAATACCAGAAAGAGGTAAGGAGCGTACACGAGTCCACTACATGTCTCCATCCAATTACACCACTATGGTGCCTTCCTCGACTTCCCACGAGAAAGCATGCCATAGCACTCATGCTTATCTTGGCAAGTTTTATAAGTATCCATTGAAGTTGTCTAATAATCAAGCACAGCTTTCCAAGCAGTCCTTAACCGCGGACACGGCTATTCGAATAGTTTTGTTAACCCTGGAGGGGTGTACCGCTACACACACACACACGCATCAGTTACCGCCTGGGAGTGGGACCCTTCAAGCGGGTACCGGCGAGGATGTTTCCACGACCCTTCGCCCACAGCTCCGTTCTAGTCCAGAGAGTCGCCTATTTGAGGGGTATCCGTATGGAAGTCCGGCCGAGGTTCGAGTATAGCCTCAAACGATGTGTGCAGGGTCCCAAGCCGGTCTTGAAAAGCCGTTCATCCACTTCGCAGACCGTGCCATAGCCCTACCAGAACTCTGAACTACTGCAAATTCTGGGGTTCGAACGGGGTGAGGTACTAGGTCGAGAGGGGTCAGTGAGCCCAATGTGTGGTTGTACTCTTCTTCTTGGATCACCACACAAGAACTCGGACTTAAGGCGGTGTTCAACGAGACAACCCACTGTGTACTCCTACACAGCCTCTCATCGTTCACCTTTTATTAGGGTAGATTCACCAACACATTTCCACCATCATCAACATGATCACTACCATCCCGACCCACAAAAGAGTAACCTCATTGTAACTCTAAGCATGCAATAAGCAGTAACAGTTGCAGGGGTCACATGATATCAATCAACTCCTACATTTGCTAGGATTGTGGTTTGCTTACTACTATTACAAAAGATAGGGCATGCAAAGGAATGGGTTTATCTATGCGGTAGAAACGTAGCATGGTAATCATCCTAAACAATGCATAAACGAGGCTGAGAGGGAAGTGGGATTTTATCGACATGATCAATGGGGGTTTGCTTGCCTTGCTGACGATAAACGGGTCTTAACGGTGGTCTTCTTCTTCGGGGGTGATCACCATCTCGGAGGCACTGTTACCGGCACAATCATCAACAAGAGGGGGCAACATTGAATTTAAATGCACAATCACATGATAATGTTGTCCATGATGTGAATGGTGCTGGTTTGTGGTACATTTGATTTAAATGAAGTGTATTGCATTTGAAATACAAATTCAAACTCCACATATGAATTTCAATTTAACCAAATTGCAAATGCTATTGTTTGTTCTTTGAAAACCATGTGATCATGTGTGTAATATGTCTCTGATGTACAGTGATCATGTTTGCATTGCAAGGGTTAAAATTGGAATAGCATTTGAATTTAATTTGAATTAATTCCAATTAAGCCAAATAGAAAAAGCTACTGGTCCCATTTTAAATTCAACTCAAACATAGCTGAAAGTTGTATATTTGGATAGATTATTTTCTGCTGATCATTTTTCATATATTATTTGTCTAATTTGGAGTTCATATGAATTTTCTATGATTTTTCAAAGTATAATGTATTTTCTGTCTTTTCTGTATTTCTTTTAATTAGAAAACCAATTACTGCGTCAGCACTGCATCAGCATGGCGTTAGCAGGGGGCTGACCAGTGGGGCCGGGGTTTCATAGGCTCTGGGTTAATCCACGTTTAATTTATTAAACAGAGGGGATTAGGGGGGGCCAGGACCCACCTTTCATTGACCTGGGGTCAAATAACAGGGGGATTAGCCCCTAATCAAGCGGCCACGTCGGCTCGCCGGGGTTTGGCCGCCGGTGACAAAACCGCACGGCGGCGCTGCACGGACTCGACGTATCCGGCGTCCATTTGCAGCGCGGCGACCACCAAACGGTTGCTTGTGGACGCGCGCTCCATCCTGGGCATCGCAGCATCACCGGGGAGCACTGGAATCTCGTCGTCGGCGACTGGAGGCGGCGGCCGTGGTACTGACCACGTCTCGATAGCATTGCAGGGCGCGGAAAAAGGTGAGGGAGAGGCAAACTAAGCGGCTACTAACCCTGATTCCAATGGAGTCGACGGCGAGGGCTGGGAGGGCGTGGTGACGACGGAATCCGTCGATGAAGCTCACGGTGGCCGGCAGCGAACCGGTGGAGATGGCGTCGTCTCCTGGGGATCTTGGGTCGATTGGATGCACTGGAAGACGAAGACGACGATTCCGGTGCTGCTGGACAACTTGGTGGGGCGGAAGGAGGCCGGTGGCCACGAGAGTTCACGACGCCATGCTCCGGCGAGCTCTCTGACGGCGGCGATTTCGCGAGAAAGAGAAGGGGAGAGTGACTAGAGAGAGAGAGGGGAAGGGTGTGTGTGCATGTGGCCTTCTCCGTGGCACACTGAGGAGGAGGGGGAGGGCCTAGAAGCGCCTCGGTGGCGTGCACGGCGGTGAGCTCGCCACCGAGATGCTTGCCGGCGTGGAGGAAGACGACAGGGGCGCCGGGCGGGCTTGGGATGGCTTCTGTTAGTTGGGCCCGAGCCTGGTAAGCCTTTTTCTTATTTCTCTTTCTGTTTTATTCTGTTATTTGTTTTGGCACTGCTAAATAAAATAGCAAACCATTTTATAAAATGCTGAAAAAATTTACATGGCCTCATAATATCATAGGCTAGCCACTTTTAAAGTTTGAACATTTTTAAAATTTCAATAATTTGAACTTTAATTCAAATTGGGGTTTAATTTAATTTCCAAGCCCTGTTTGGAATATTTGAAAAATCTTGGTGCATGCAGTGGGACCCACTTCACTTTATATGTGATCATGCATATTTATAAGACTTTTCAAAAATACCAGAGGAATTTTTGGAAGAAATTTTTGTCTGGCCATTTGAATTAAATTCTTTAGGGCTTTTCTTTTCCCCATTTTTGAATTTCTGTTGAATTTTTCACATGATGCAAAGGGACAACAACCCTAGCACTTACCCTAGTTGGGGTTCTGACACATGCCATGTCATGTTGCCATGTTATTTACACCAAAGTTAAGGCTGTGACCAAAGCCATAAAATACAAGAAATTGCATATGAAGTTGTTGATGTGTCGTCAACACCTTCGTTTAAATTTTACTAGATAGGGTCACACCATGTCTATTAAACTTGATCATCTCATCCATGCTTGAGCATTGTTGATCTCGATGTTTACTCGTGTGCTTTCCTTGCCGGTACCTTACGTTAGCACCTGAGACTGCCGAGGAGACTTACGTGGAGATTTCCGACACCGAGAGTGAGGACCCTGCTACGTCTGCTCTGTCGACCGATTACCCAGGAAAGGGGAAGATCTATACCATTACCTTTTAACTTTCTGCCTACCTGCCTAGTTGTAGTCTAGAACGTTGTTTTGACCCTATCCACTTGCTTATGCCACAATCAAACCCAAACAGCCATGACCCCCACATCCCAGCAAAACATTGTATTGCTAAGTTATCGCTGCTCAGCCATTGCTTAGTATGAGTAGGAAAACTTGCTGCTTTACCCTTTACTATGGTTGGGATATCATGTTAATAAAGAAGTTGGTTGATATTTATTATTAAATTGATGTTAATTATATTCGACGAAAGATGGAAGGCTGGACTATTCCCGCCTGGTGCTTTGTTCCATTTGAGTCACCTAGGATCCGAGTTCCGGGTATTTGTTCTTTGTTTGAGCGTGCCTAATCATGTGTCGGGTTCTATGCCCCCCCCCCTTGTCTTACCTACCTAGCTTCGTACAGTTCTAGTGGTGGCCCGAGCTGATTTACTATTTGCAAACGTGTGTGTGCTTGGTTGGTACCCCAGCAGTTTTTGAAACAACCCGGACCAACGGAGACATATTTCCTCTCGTTGGTCCACGCTGGTGAGCTAGGGAAGTCCCCTGCTATTCAGGTGAGACTAAACCCGACCTTAGCCATACTGTAGAGACCGATTCGAGAGAGCGGCCGGCTTTTGAGTTGGATGTCGACTCACCGAGGGCCACCCGGAATTGTGAGTCGTTAGATAGAGGGACTCTGACGTTCCGAAGTTTCACGCGCTTACCTAGCCAAGTGGAAACCGAGCGTACATGCAAAGCCTATGATGGGCAGTTGGTACACCCCTGTAGGGTTAATTCTTTTCGAAAAGCCGTGTCCATGGTTATGGACGACTCAGAGCCTACCTCTTGTTCATAGAATAACATCAAATTGGATCATAATTAAAACTTGCCTACCGTGTGTGTGCCTTGGCTTCCTTTCTTCGTCCAGGGGGACCGAGAGAGGATCAAGGTTGTGTTATGTTTGCCGTAAGTAGGTTAATAGTTGACCTATGACACGATGTTACGTGCATTCTTGGATCTTACCTCTGCTCTAATAGAACGATAGCCACCATAAATGCTAGTGCGACTGCAACCTTTCCAAATACTTTGTCTTATCCGTAGGAAGTTAGTTATCCTGTAATGATATAATCTCACCCCTTGTTTCCTTTCTGCTTTTACTGTTTTTCCTGATCAGCCGCTGCAGTTGACTACTACCTGGACCCAATTACTGGACGTTACTTCGTGGAGGTACCACCGGAGGAGGATGACGAGGAGGACTTCGCCCAGTAGATCCTATAATTGGGTTCTAAAGTTCCGTGGGTGGACTTGTTTATGTGTAGCCCTCTCTAGGGCCATTTGGATTTTGACCGTACTCGGTCGTGTTTGTCTTCCGCTTGTTGCATGATGTATTGTTGGGTCTATGGACCTCTGAGATGATGTAATAAAAACCAGCGGTGATGTATGCCATGGACTCTATATTTATGTCTTATTTTAAGGTTCATTGCTCTTATATTTGTTGTCGAGAACCCGACAGCGACACGAGTGCGAGTGTCCTGCGTCGGTGGCCTTTTATGCGCTTCTAACTCGAGCAGGACGCGAAAGCTACCAACTTGAGTTAGTACCGCATCGGGGGCCTTACAACTGTCACCAGCTATTTTCCCATTTTCTTTTTTGTTTAGAGGCAATCTTTATTTTTGGCATGATATCGACAATACTTTTGTGAGGTTATCAAGTTTCCCAGGTTCATAAGTTTGTGACATGGTGTTCTGTGCTTGTGTTACATATATTTATCACAGTAGTATCGACAAGATAGACATGCCGAGAACCTTAGATCCCTATCATGTCTTATATTCTTCAGTTATCAAATGCTCACTCAGCTATTCAGATTCCTGCATATTTTCTTCCAGTTTATTCCATATTGATCTATGTATTATGGAGAATCCTTCAATCAAAAGTTCCCTAAGATCATATATATGGATGATATCATGGCTTGGCTATAGATATGTCTGATATGATATTTTGGGATTAATTATTAGCTAAAACATAAAAATAATACAAATAGGTACAAGTTGTTGGATCTCAAACATCACGCAGTACCATAAAAATATGATTCCTTGAATTAGCAATCTTACCTTAACATTATGTATGGCTAGAGATTATTCTAAATAATTATTTTACTTAAGCTAATAGTTTTTCCTAATTGAAATTTCCTACAGTTATCATTCCCTTGATTTTTGGCCCAATTCCAGTGGAGCGCCATATTTACGTGGAGCCACAAGCAGTAGCATGGTGTTGACACACGAACATGTCACGTGTACCCTCGACGTCAGGGGTGATGCACCGCAACTCACATCGAAGGAGATCCGTCCGGTAGCGCGATACGCAAGACAACCGGCGGATGCTTTTGAGCACCCGAAACCCCACACGCCCGGAAGGGACCACATCTGGGCGCACGGCGGCTATGAGCTTCCCTAGGTCGACCTTATCGCCCCTAGAGCTCACGCGGATCGTTGCCCTGCAAGAACAAGAACAAACGAAGAACGAGGGAGAAGATACGTGGAAAAGTAGACGAAATTAGGGTTTAGATGTGTTTGCGAGTGTGTGTAATTTCAATCGGCCGTCACCTCATCTATATATGAGGGGGTTGGGCTTACCTTCCAAGAAAACGAGTCCTTTTCGCATTCAATATACCAAAATCCGGAGCAAAATCGGACTACCCGCGGTCATCCCGGACGGTCCGGACCATAGGCCGGACAGTCCGGATAATTATGGCCAAAAACCCGCCTCGGGTCGTACTTATTCGAACGATCCGGGCTTCAGCCCGGACGGTCCAACCTCGGCCCGGACTATCCGGCCCCCAGGCCGGAGGGTCCGGATAATTATCACCGAGACCCCTTCCGGGTCGTATTTATCCGGACGGTCCGAGGTCTAGCCCGGATGGTCCGGACAGACTTTTCAGTGTTGCATCGTTTTGGTCGTAACTTCTTCATACGAACTCGGGTTTGGACGTTTTAAATATCAAAATCGACCGCTTCGACGAGACCAAGCCTCTCATTGTAGAAGATTGTTCCATTTGATGATTTCTTGAAGGGATAATTGGAAAAATAGTGTTTTGAATGCTAGGATATTACCGCTTCAGACATAGTTTCGACCTCTGAGATGGAATCGGATAGCGATGGCTCAAACTACAAAGATGTTCATATCGACAATACCGAACTTTTTCATGTAGAGAACTTCCTCATTTGAGGTCATCTTATATAAGTTTATGATCATGCCAAAAATTGGTATCAACACATGTCCCCCTGTTTTTCGGCAAAACTTGCGTGCCGAAAAATAATGTGCACCACATAGGGTCTAAGGACGATGTCAACACTCCATCGGCCATACATATTCTTAGGGCGATAATTACATATCAGCCATGCCTTGTTCTTAGGGCGATAATTATATATCGGCCAAATGTCTTGTTCTTAGGGCAATAATCATATATCGGCCATTAGCCCATTCAGGCTTCTTGCCACACATTTGGGTGATATTTCTTCAAATACTTTCCAATAAGAGCTTTGGGCAGCAGTGTTCCTTGTATGGATTCCACCAAATATGAATTTCCGGGAACTATTCTTGTAATCTTGAAAGGACCTTCCCAGCTTGGTGAGCACTTCTCGAGTTTTCTATCTTTTAAACCAATTGGTAGAATCACTTTCCACACAAGATCTCCAATCTGAAAATCTTCAATTTCACCTTATTATTGTAAGCTCTTGCAACTCTCAACTTGTCCTTTTCTATAGCCTTTAACGTAGCCAAACGCTTATCGGTGACCTCATCAATATTATCCATCATCAAATTATAAAAGTCCACCGCTGATAAATCATTTTGTTTGGCTATCCTCAAGGCATTCAAATTAACTTCCACGAGTAAAACAACTTCTTGACCATATACAAGTTCATATGGAGTTACCTTCGTAGCACCATGCCTTGAAATCCTATGTGCCCACAAAGCTTCAGGCAATAGCTCATGCCATCTCCTTGGATTATCTTCAATTTTCTTCTTGATGAGCTTGATCAATATCTTATTACCGGACTCAGCTTGTCCATTAGCTTGGGCATAATATGGGGAGGAATTGAGCAACTTTATATTATAAGATTCGGAAAATTCTCTAACTTGATGTGCCATGAAAGATGAACCTTGATCCGTAGTCAATGTTTGAGGGATGCTGAATCTATGAATAATATGATCGGTAATGAATTTAATTACCTCCACATGTGTCATATTCTCTTGAGGTACTGCTTCAGACCACTTGGTGAAATAATCAGTCACCACCAAAACAAACCGATGCCTCTTTGAAGAGGAAGGATGAATTTGTCCAATGAAATATAATCCCTAACCTCTGAAAGGCTACAGCTTAATAATATGATGTAACATAGCAGCGGGAGCCAACTGAATATCACCAAACTTTTGACAAGCTTCACATCCTTTGTAGTATTTGAAGAAATCACTAATCATAGTCGGCCAATAAAATCCAGCACGTCGCAATAACCACTTCATATTTGGAACCAACTGATCAGTACCACAGATTCCTTCATATACCTCTCCCATAGGAACTCTCGCTTGATCATCATCCAAGCACTTTAAAGAAACATCATCAACCGTTCGGTGATAAAGGTCATCATCCCTCAATTCATACTTAAAAGCTATACACCGAACAGTCATGTACACCCTTTTACTAGGATCACGCAAATAATTAATAATGGGCTTCCTCCAGTCTTGATTTTCACCTGCACTAGATATCTCATTAGTGGCCGAAGTAGTAATTTCTAATTCGGCCTCCTCTATGCTGGCAAGGCAAGACATCAGTTCTTGAGAAATAAAAAACATGCCATGATCAACATGATAACCATATGCTTGTTGTGCCGATTCATTTTCTTTCCAATTGTAATGTCTAGGTATATGAGCAATACTAAAATGATCCAAAGTAGAAACTACGTCTAGACATTTATCAAGATAACACTGAGTGATTCATCAAAGCATTTAAACACTCCAGAAACTTGTTGCACTACTAATAATGAATCACCAAAAGCCTCAATATGTGTAGCACCTATATCAAGCAACATGTTTAAGTGGAATAGCAATGCTTCATATTCGGCCTGATTATTGGTGCAAAAGTATTCTAATCGGCATGAGGCCCAAAAACAGAACCATGAGGAGAGATATAAACAACACCAACACCCTGGCCATTTCTAAAAAGTAAACCATGAAAATATAATCTCCATGGTACTAACAAAACAAGGTTCATATCAATATCATGCTCACTGTCAATCCGATGTTCAACTATAAAATTAGCAACAATTTGGCCTTTCATAGATTTCAAAGATTCATAAGCCAAATCATACTCAATTAAAGCATAAGCCCACTTGCCAATTCTACCACTAAGAATTGGCCTATGCAACATGTATTTGATTACATCGGTTTGACAAGCTACTATGCAATTACTACGTACTAGAACATGTCTCAATTTTGTGCAAGCATAATATAAACATAAGCATATTTTTTCAATGAAGGTATACCTTGTTTCGGCATCCAAAAGGTGTCGGCTCAAATAAGTAATAGCATGTTCCTTCCCTTCGGTCTCTTGAGTCAAAACAACACCAATGACACCTTTCTCCGCCGCAATATAAAGTCTAGAGGGCTTCCCATGCTTAAGAGATTTCAACACCGGAGGAGTGCACAAATATTTCTTGATCATGTCAAATGTTTCTTGTTGTTTTGCCCCCCAAGTAAAATCAACATCATTCTTTAACCGAAGTATAGGGGTAAATGCATCAACTTTCCCTGAGAAATTAGCAATGAATCTCCTCAAATAATTAATCTTCCCAAGGAACTTCTGCATATCTCTCTTGCACATTGGAGCCTCCACCTTCTGTATAGCTTCTATCTTCTTGGGATCAATTTCGATACCGTCCTCATGAATAATAAAACCCAAGAATTTGCCAGCCGATACGCCAAAATCACACTTCAAAGGATTCATCTTCACTCCATATGTCTTCATCCTCTCAAAAGCTAAACGCAAATCGTCTAAGTGAGATTCAAAAGCATCCGATTTGACAACAATATCATCAATATAGACCTCAAGTATAACACCAAGTAGATCATGGAAAATTAAGTTCATAGCCCTTTGATGTGTGGCACCGGCATTCTTCAAACCAAAAGTCATTACCACCCACTCAAATAAACCAATAAAACCGGGGTACCGAAAAGCAGTCTTGTAAATATTCTCTTCGGCCATAAAAATCTGATTATATCCTGCATTACCATCCAAAAATCTAATAACTTCATGTCCAGAAGCTTCATTAATAAGCATATCGGCTATTGGCATTGGATACTCATCTTTGGGGGTAGCTCTATTCAAATCTCTGAAATCAATACACGCCCTCACCTTGTTGGACCCTTTCTTCTTCATAGGCACAATATTAGAAATCCATTCAGCATACCTGCAAGGTCTAATAAAATTAGATTTAAGCAATCGACCGATCTCTTCCTTGATACGGTCATATATTTTAGGATTAAACTTTCTAGTCGTTTGCTTATAATGCCTAAAATCATTCTTTATAGGCAACCGATGCTCAACTAGCTCTCGGCTTAAGCCCGGCATCTCATGATACTCACATGCAAAGCAACAAATATATTCTTTCAACAGCTCGATTATTTTAACTTTACAATCAGCTTCCAGATTTTTGTTCACAAACGTCGGCCTAGGAATTGAACCATCTCCTATGTCTACCTCCTCTAATGGATCAGTGATAGCGTGGAAGTGGTAATGGCTTCTCGCCCTTCGTTGGTTACCCCAAGTGGAAGGTGAGATGTAGGATAGCAGCAAATTTCCCCTATGTAGAGGATAGGGTTTGTCTCTCGTAGGACTCCGGCGATGATAAGTAGGTGTCAGCGGCGCACCTGACGCGGACCTGCACACAACACAATTAACTTTGCTCCAAACGAAGTTCAGAGAGGTTGTCAATCTCTCCGGTCTTGTTGTTTACAAAGGATCAAACACAAGAGATAATGATAATGATAGCAACTGAAAGTAAATACTGAAAAGTAAATAGGCTTGTAAACAGTGTTGAGAATATGGACCGGGGTCCCGTGATGTTCACTAGTGATGTCTCTCTCCCAAAATACGATAAAACTGCTATGCGAGGTAAAAAAATACAGATGGGCAATTGACAGGATTATAAACGCACCGCAATGCTAACTATGCTACAAAATAAAGGAAGAGGCTCATAAGCATGGGCAGTACGCCAAAATAAGTAGACCGAAATCCATCTGCATCTACTACTAATCATCCACCTTGAGATATCTATCCAGAACATCTCACTGGTATTAAGTTGAGAGCCCCGCCCAATGTGTAAACCCAAAGCAACAGACAACTGCTTTAAAAATAACTTTGAGTAAAGTAAAGAATCCTTGCAACCGCGGTTACAAGCACCGTTGTTTTACCCCTTGTGGCCACAGCACATCCCCTAGACTCATGTTTCTGTCACTCAAGCGTGTCATCAGGGGGCATGTACCCACAATCGAGCATAATGTTCCCTCTTAGAGTCACTATCTACCACTTGGCCAAAGCAATAATCAGCAACGAAGAACATGCAAGAATTACTTAGGAACAAAAATATAAGAGATAAAAACCAAATATATTACTCTATCACGATCTGAACATAATCTCATAATCCATTAGATCCAATCAAAGTCAGCATAGCAACAGAAGAAGAATTACATAAGTGCCTCGATCATTTAGGGCAGCTCACGAGGTCTAAAGCATGAAGAACAAAGAGGGGAGGAGAACATCACATACCTACTGATCACGGACCCATGGTCCAAAGGAAACTACTCGCGGCACATCCGGGAAGCGTCCATGGTGTAGGAGAAGCTCTCGGAGGTCGATCCTCCCACCGGCAGAGTGCCGGGAAGGGTCCTGACGGTGCTCCCGATCTTGGAAACGCGACGGCGGCGGAACAGAGGCGAGTTTGCGAAATAGGGTTATGTCCTCGGAGTTTCCCCGTGACGGAGAATAAATAGGAGAAGGGGGGCAGCCAGGGGGGCCACCAGGGGTCCAGGTGCCCCCCTAGCGCGGCCAGGCCCCTGGCCGCGCCAGGTGGCTGCCTGGACACCTGGTGGTGTCCCTATGGCCCCACTTTGATTATTCTAGAAGACTCCGTTGCGCTGATTTTTTTTATCCGGTTGTTCCCGAGTTTTTGGATCATTTTTAATATGGTGGAAACCTGGAATAGAAAAATAGCAGAAAACAGGAACTGGCACTGGGGTGCACTGAGTTAGTAGGTTAGTCCAAATATGATCAAAAGTGTATGAAAGTGTATCTAGAGCATAGAAATATCACACAAAACATGCATGGAACGAGCAGCAATTATTGATACGTTTGAGACGTATCAATCAGCCGACGCAAAACCTTGCCCTAGCTTATCCATGTCTTCCAACTCTTCTATCGACTCGAATATATCATTCCCATTGGATCGATATTCCTCAAGACGCTTCTGCAACCACTCGAAGTTTGAATCCATTTAATTGCATTAATCCTTGGAGCCGGTTACCACCAACCGGCTTTAGAGAGATGGGCACAAAACCATTCTTTGTGGCGCTATGAAAATCAAAATCTGACAAGTCGCGCCCCGTCAAGCAAGTAGCATGTGGATGTTGCCAATCTACCGGTGCATCAGCCAAAGCAACACAGGCCGAATTATCCGCATGAACAACCTCCACTTCCTCACCAACCCACTGAATCAAGAACTGGTGCATAATTGATGGCACGCATTGATTTACATGAACCCAATCGTTCTCGAGTATGACATTGTAGTTACCATGCACCTCAGCAACAAAGAACGCGGTAGCCAAAGTCTTGCTCCCCACCGTAATCTCTACATACATGACACCTTTGGCTTCAGTTTTTTCCTTGCCTTCAAATCCATTGAGCACCATATTGGTCTTTATCAATTCTGCCTCATTCAGACCCAACTTTTTGAAGACCGAATAGGGTATAAGATTCACAACAGCACCACCATCAACAAGCATCCTAGAGACCGGTGATCCATTAATATGACCTTTGACGTACAATGGCGTCAAGTGCTTCACCGGTTCTTTTGGCTTCTCGAATATAGCATTTTTAGGGCCAAAATCCAAATGAGCCACCTCCCATTCTTCATCTATGGCACGAAATTCAGCGGGTAAGTAGAACACCATATTAATATCCATACTTTCACGAACAGGCGTAGGCTCATAATCTAGCAACTCCTCTTCCTCATGCATATCCGCTGACTCAGATGTATTCTCAAGTGAAGGAGAAGTGATAGATGGTGTGGACAATACAATAGCATTTGCATCATCCTCTCTTGGAACTACCAGCATTGGGAGAGCCACCGGGTTATCTATTTGTTTAGGCTTCCACACCTTCGCCGCGGGCACCATGGGACGATCTTTGTTGAACCACTCGTCCCTCAGTTTTTCTGCCTCTTGCTCCACCTTCTCATGGCTCCTCATGCGCTGCAATCTCCTATTTTGTGATTTGGATAAACCTGGAGGACACCATTTAGGTTGAGTATACTTGGGGTCTCTAGGATTGACCTCACTTGCACTGGCTTCATGATCATTATCCATAGGACCTTGCGGGACAGCCACCACACGATCACTTGAAACAACCGGATCATCAATAACAAACGGCTCTTTGAGTTTTAGCACCTCGGTGCCCACCATAACGGTTTTGACACCACACCCATCTTAGGTGAGGTAGCACAGACCAACTTGTGGTCAACATCATCATCTTGATGGAACCATGCGGTGGGTGCATCTTGTTCCTCCATGGCCATCATCTCCTCCATTTGAGGTGGGTACTTGTCGAAGATAGGAGCGTCATCATATAGGAGACGTAGCACCAAATGATAAGACACAATAGGAGTGGAGGGTAAGTTGTTAGAAAATAAATTGGCCTCACAAGACCTATCAATTTCCTCACTCATCATTTGTGGTGGCTCACTCACTCCCTCTAGGTGGGTGCACTCAAACTCGCATATGGTGGAGTCACTCAAGTGGTGGTCGTAGCTCTCCTCACATGGTAATTGAGGCATCTCATCATATATGGGGCTAGTGGTAGTCACAATCATCCTCTCAAAGGAAATGCACTCACTCTCATTTGTGGTGGTGGCACACAACTCACTCATGTTTTCACTCTCACTCAAGTGGGGTGGTGATACGTCCCAAACGTATCGATAATTTCTTCTTTCTCCATGCATGTTTTAAGTGATATTGCTATGATCTAGATACACTTTCATACACTTTTGATCATATTTGGACTAACCTATTAACTCAATGCACCCCGGTGCCAGTTTCTGTTTTCTACTGTTTTTTTTGTTCCAGGTTTCCCCATATTAAAAGTGCTCCAAAAATTCGGGAAAAAATCGGATGAACAATGAGAGAATCGGAAGCCTCTAGAACCCCGAAGGAGGGCCATGGGGCCACCACCAGGTGCCCAGGCGGACACCTGGCGCGACCTAGGGCTTGGCTGCGCCAAGGGGCGCTTGGACCCCTGGTGGCCTCCCTGGCTGCCGCCCTTCGCCTATATATTCCAGGTGACGTGAAACTTCCAAGAAGAGAACCCCTTTTCGCGATCTCGCCTCTGTTCCGCCGCCGCCGCGCTTCCAAGATCGGGAGCGCCAGCCAACTTCTTCCCGGCACCCTGTCGGAGGGAGGATCGACCTCCGGGTGCTTCCCCTTCACCGTGGACGCTTCCCGGATGTGTCCTGAGTAGTTTCCTTAGGACCTTGGGTCCGTGATCAGTAGCTATGTGATGTTCTCCTCCCCTTTTTGTTCTTCATGGTTTAGACTTCGTGAGCTGCCCTACATGATCGAGGCACATATGTAATCTTTCTGCTGTTGCTATGCTGAGTTTAATGGGATCTGATGGATTATGAGATTATGTTCAGATTATGATAGAGTAATATATTTGGTTCTTATCTTTTATATTTTTGTTCCTAAGTAATTCTTGCATGTTCTCCGTTGCTGTTTATTGCTTTGGCCAAGTAGTAGGTAGTAACTCCAATAGGGAACGTTATGCTCGATTGTGGGTTCATGCCCCCTGATGACACGCTTGAGTGACAGAAACATGAGTCTAGGGGATGTGTTGTTGCCACAAGGGGGAAAACAACGGTGCTTGTAACCGCGGTTGCAAGGATTGTTTACTTTACGCAAAGTGATTTTTAATACAGTTGTCTGTTGCTTTGGGTTTACACTTTGGGTGGGGCTCGCAACTTAATACTAGCGAGATGTTCTGGATAGATATCTCAAGGTGGATGATTAGTAGTAGATGTAGTTGGATTTCGGTCTACTTATTTTGGCGTACTACCCATGCTTTTGAGCCTCTTCCTTTCTTTTGTAGCATAGTTAGCATTGCGGTGCGTTTATAATCCTGTCAATTGCCCATATGTGATTTGTTTACCTCGCATAGCAGTTTTATCGTCTTTTGGGAGAGAGACATCACTAGTGAATATCACGGGACCCCGGTCCATATTCTTATCGCTGTTTACATGCTTATTTACTTATGCTTTTACTTTCAGTTGCTATCATTATCATTATACCTTGTGTTTTTTATCCTTTGTGAACAACAAGACCGGGGAGATTACCAACCTCTCTGAACTTCGTTGGGAGCAAAGTTATTTGTGTCTGTGTGCAGGTCCAGGTGAAGTAAGCAATCTCGAAGATTGTGAACGGCACCATTGTTCACTTCACCACCTACTTATCATCTCCGGAGTCCTACTGGTCGACACTCTTAACCTTGGTATCTTCACCAAGGGAAACTTGCCGCTACGCTTCATCTCACCTTCCACTTGGGGTAGCCAACGAAGGGCGAGAAGCAATTATCATCTCTCGCGTATCAAACAAATTTCTGGCGCCGTTGCCGGGGACTCCGAGTTATAAGATAGGGGAGTTGCCCACTACCTTTTACCATTACTTTTTAGTCTTGTTAGTTTACCTTTCAGTTTTTATCTTTGTGTCTTATATCAAAAATTACAAAAAAATCTGCCACACTTGCTGCTACTATGGGTTCCACTGAAAACACTAAGTTGTGTGACTTCGCTAGTCACAACAACAAAGACTTTATCTGCACTCCTATTGCCACACCTGCCACTTCAGCTACCTCTTATGAAATTAAACTTTATTTGCTAAACCTTGTTATGAGAGATAAATTCTCTGGTGCTGGAGATGATGCTGCTTTACACTTGAATAATTTTGTTGAATTATGTGATATGCAAAAGTATAAAGAAGTAGAAGTTGATGTTGTTAAGATCAAGCTTTTTTCCTTTCTCTCTGAGAGGAGAAGCTAAAATCTGGTTTCAATCTTTGCCTAGGAATAGCATAGATTCTTGGGATAAGTTCAAAGATGCTTCTATTGGGAAGTATTCCCCACCTGCTAAAATTATCCAATTGAGAAGTAACATTATGAATTTTAAGCAATTGGATAATGAACACGTTTCCCAAGCTTGGGAACATATGAAATCTCTTGTTAAGAAATGGCCTACACATGGTTTGACTACTTGGATGGTTATCCAGACTTTTTATGCAGGCTTGAACTTTACCTTGCGGAACCTGTTAGATTCGGCCACGGGAGGAACCTTTATGTCAACTACACTTGGTGCTGCCACAAAGCTTCTCGATGAGATGATGACCAACTATTCCCAATGGCACACCGAACACGCTCCAACAGGTAGGAAGGTAAACTCTGTCGAGGAGATTACCTCCCTAAATGAAAAAGTTGACTTAATCATGTCTCTACTTACCAAGCAACCATTTATTGATCCTCATGATGTTCCTTTAAATTCTTTGGTTGCTCAGGAACAAGTAGATGTGAACTTTATTGCTATAAACAACTTCAACAACAATACTTATAGGGGCAATTTTGCTAGCAATCCTAGACCGTTTCCATCCAACTATGGGAACAACATCACTTATCCTATCAACAAGAACCCCACTTCTGAACTAGAAAGTATGCTTACAGACTTTATCACTACCCAAAAAGCCTTCAACAAAAATGTAGAAGAGAAATTATCTAAGTTAGATAATCTCTCTTTGAAGGTAGATAGCTTAGCCCTTGATGTTCAGATGCTGAAAATTAGAACCTCTCCCCTTGAAGAGAGGAAGGCCACTCCTATTAATGTTGTCCAGTTACAAATTAATGAAAATATTAGGATGATGGTTAAACTTAAAGAAAGATGGGCTAGATAAAAAGAGGAAGAGGATAGAATTAAGAGCCTTCCTACACACCACACAGTTGCTACTATCCAAATTGTTGAGGATACCGAAACTATTAGCACCCAATGCACTCCTAGTCCCATTGGACCTATTAATGGTGATGCTAATACCTCAACCGTAGAATAAGAAACTCCTATGAACATAGAGGGTTTCAAACAAGTGAGCCTAGATGACACTACTACCACCTTTGATAGTAGTGATATTGATTTTGATAGTTGCACCCTCTCGGAAGTTATTAGCTTGCTACACAAAATGTCTAGAGACCCCCACACTAGCACACTTAATCTTGCCTTCACGGAGCATATCACAAATGCTCTCATCAAATCTAGGGAGGAGAAGCTTAGGATAGAAGCCTCCATACCTAGGAAGCTAGATGATGGTTGGGACCCTATGATCAAAATTAAATTAAATAACTTCTCTTGCTATGCTTTATGTGACGTTGGAGCTAGTACCTCCGTCATGCCCAAAAGAATGTATGATATGTTTGAATTAAAACCTTTTGATTCTTGTTCTTTTGGTGTTCGTCTTGTTGATTCTTCCAGAAAGAAAACTTTGGGGAAGATCGACGATGTTCTTATCATTGTCAATGACAATTATGTTCCCGTTGATTTTGTTATTATGGATATAGAGTGTTAACCTTTATATCCAATTATTTTGGGACGTCCTTTTCTTTGCACCGTTGGTGCTGTTATTGACATGAAAGAGGGGAATATAAAATTTCAATTCCCTCTTAAAAAGGGCATGGAACACTTCCCTAGAAATAAAATCAAGTTACCATTTGAGTCCGTTACACGGGCTATCTATTCTCTTTCTCTTGATAAAACTTGATTCTTATTTTGCCTTATGCCTAGCTTATAGGCGTAAAAGAAAGCGCTTGTTGGGAGGCAACCCAAGATGTTTTTACTTCTGTTCTTAGTGGTCTTGATGATTGTTACTACTGTAGCAACATGATTGTATCTTTATTTTCAAGATTTGTGCCAAGTTATAGCCTCTTTGATAAGGGAAGCAAAAGTTGTGACATGCTGTCCAGAAAACAGATTTTGTTTTCTTGACGGAGAAAATCGGATCAAATCACCAGTTCATATTTTTGAGCTGAGTTTTCTACACAGCGTGCTGTATACAATTGCGGAACTTTCGTATGTTCTGAGTTTTTTGATTTGAGTTGCAGAAATACCCCAAAAAAATTCTCTACTACCTGTTGTTCTCTTTTTCACAGATTCTGCCACGTTTTATCTCTCCTTACTTTTGCAAATCTTAAGCTTGCTTTTCCTTTGCAAAAACCTTTTGGAAATATTTAGAAACAGTATCTCTTCAAGAATATCTTTATATCCAGTGGGGAAAATTATTTTATTAAGGGTACTAACCTCTCTAATCAGCTTATGATGAGTTATGTATGAAGGGAGTTTTCAAGTGTGCGATGGAAGATGATGAAAGAAGATCAGGGAGTGTCAAGCGCTTAATCTTGGGGATGCCCCCATGCATCCCAAATAAATATTCAAGTAGACTCAAGCGTCTAAGCTTGGGGATGCCCCCCTGCATCCCCTTCTCCATCAACAATCATCAGTTCGTCCTTCGTCTCACTATATTTTTATCACTTCATGCGTTATGTGCTATGCTTGGAGCGTCCCGCTCTTAGGTTTTATTTTTAGTTTTCTTTAGTTTTGCTTGCTTTTCATAACAAGTTAGACCCGAGCTTACTTTGTGTGGGAGAGAAACGCGCTCCACTCCAATCTAGAACACATCATAGGATTTTTTTTCATGCTTATCGTTTTACTGTTGTGTGTTCTTTATCTTTTCGTAGCTACTGCCATGTTTAGTTTTAGTTTTAGTTTGTATTTATAAAGAGCCTTGACTTTTGTTTAGTTTTTTGCTGGAACTATCTTTATTTTTCATGTTTATTTTGTTATGAGAGTTGGTTGTTGCACTGAGTTGTGTCTTGTCTTGAAAGTAGGTAATTGAGGTTGCTATTTAATTTTTGTAGTAACTTGCAATAGTTTTGAGGTATTGATGTGAGTAATGTTTGAACTTTTGGTGTCAAGAGCTCTAGCCTATCAGTGATAGGTGTCGTATTTTGGGCAATCCGTGTGTATTTTCAAAACCTACAAAAACTAGTTGAGAACTCTAGCTACTAGATGGATCGCTAATCTTTGGAGGGATCGGATATTAGAGTACACTCACGTACCATGAGTCGAGGATGCGCAAGGATAACCAAACCCCATACACTACTCCTCAGGGTACTTGTCTCTTTGTGAACTTCCTTATTAGATTGGGAGTTACCGATAATAAGTGCATGAATTCTTTGGACTAATGTAAGTATGGAAAGTTGACACTTCCACCTCCTCATATTTGCTAGCCTCTCTCGTGCCGTGCATTGCTTTCTTCTCACTCCGAGAGTTGGCGTCCACCTTCGCCGGTACATCCAAACCCTTGGCATGATACTCTATGTCATCATAAACCTCCTTATATCTTTCCTCAAAACAACCACCATACCTACCTATCAAGGCATTTCCATACCTTTCCGAAATATATTGACATGCAACATCCACCTCTTCATGACTTGATCTTCATGTCATACATGTTGCTGCTACACTAGCAGCGGCATACATTGCATACATCATGATAGCTACATCTTATTTATGATTTGAGTACCTTGCAAAGTGTGAAATATCTTCTATACCCTCTTGTAAATTAGAGTGTTGCCCTTAAGTGAGGAAAAGATCCCAAAGTGGAAAAAATAAAAGATCCCAAAGAGGAAAAATGAGAGTTAAATAGAAAGAGCCATTGAGGCCACCAAAAAATACCAGAAAATAGAAAAAAGAGAAAAATAAAAAAAGACAGAAAGGGGAAACACTACTATCCTTTTGAAAGATCCACACTAGTACTCCCTCTTATCCTTGTACTCCATAGAGATGATCATTCATGCATATAGGTATGTGGGGACTTTCACACTATAGAACTTGGCTTGCATATTCCAAGGATGAGCCTCCTCAAAAGAGCTCTAGGTCTTCATGAGCGAGCAATTTAGATGCACCCCCACTAGTTCCATTGGAGAGCTTTTCAGCTCATATGTGCATCCGTTGCATGGCAATCCCTACTCCTCACATCATATCTATCATTTGGCCTTCTCGCCTATGATTGTCCTCATTGATGTGAGCCTTTCTCACCTTTTTGTCTTCCTCCTCCACCATATTTCTCTCTTTGCCATCCTAAGTGTGAACTTTCGTGCTTACGCTCATCCATTGCATGAGTGCTCAAAATATCGAAAAGGAGTGGATCAAATTGACTTGTACCTGGCTAGTGGTCTGGGGACGAGTCAAGATAAGATTCCAAAGAAGACCAAGTGTGAATCTTTAGTTGATTGAGTTCTCAACAACAAAAATATTTTTTCCTCGTATTCCCTATCCCCCTTCTTGCATGCAAACACCATTTGGAGACATTCGAGTCACGGACAGCGAGAGATCTTGCACCTAATGTTCTTTTGTTACTTGTTTCAATGCTATTATAGACTCTTGCATGTCATGACTTGAATTGAATCACATACCTTGATTGCTTTACTTTTGAAAGTTCTTATATGGTTGCTAGCATGTCACCACAGAAATTATGCTTGTTATCATTTACCTACTCGAGGACGAGCAGGAATTAAGCTTGGGGATGTTGATACGTCCCAAACGTATCGATAATTTATGTTTGCTCCATGCATGTTTTGTGTGATATTGCTATGGTCTAGATACACTTTCATACACTTTTGATCATATTTGGACTAACCTATAAACTCAGTGCACCCCAGTGCCAGTTTCTGTTTTCTACTGTTTTTTTTTTGTTCCAGGTTTCCCCCATATTAAAAGTGCTCCAAAAATTCGGGAAAATCGGATAAAAAAATCAGCGCATCGGAAGCCTCCAGAACCCCGAAGGAGGGCCGGGGTGCCACTACCAGGTGCCCAGGCGGCCACCTGGCAAGGCCTAGGGCTTGGTCGCGCCAGTTGGGGCGCCTGGACCCCTGGTGGGCCCCCTGGCTGCCCACTTTGCCTAAATATTCCCCGTGACGTGAAACTTCCGAGAAGAGAACCCCTTTTCGCGATCTCGCCTCTATTCCGCCGCCGCCGTGCTTCCAAGATCGGGAGCGCCAACAGACTTCTTCCTGGCACCCTGCCGGAGGGAGGATCGACCTCCGGGAGCTTCCCCTTCACCATGCATGCTTCCCGGATGTGCCGTGAGTAGTTTCCTTTGCACCTTGGGTCCATGATCAGTAGCTATGTGATGTTATCCTCCCCTCTTTGTTCTTCATGGTTTAGACCTCGTGAGCTGTCCTACATGATCGACGCACATATGCAATCTTTCTGTTGATGCTATGCTGAGTTTGATGGGATCTGATGGATTATGAGATTGTGTTCAGATTGTGATAGAGTAATATATTTGGTTCTTATCTTTTATATTTTTGTTCCTAAGTAATTATTGCATGTTCTCCGTTGCTGTTTATTGCTTTGGCCAAGTAGTAGGTAGTAACTCCAAGAGGGAACGTTATGCTCGATTGTGGGTTCATGCCCCCTGATGACACGCTTGAGTGACAGAAACATGAGTCTAGGGGATGTGTTGTTGCCACAAGGTGGAAAACAACGGTGCTTATAACCGCGGTTGTAAAGATTGTTTACTTTAGGCAAAGTGCTTTTTAATGCAGTTGTCTGTTGCTTTGGGTTTACACTTTGTGTGGGGCTCGCAACTTAATACCAGCGAGATGTTCTGGATAGATATCTCAAGGTGGATGATTAGTAGTAGATGAAGTTGGATTTCGGTCTACTTATTTTGGCGTATTGCCCATGCTTTTGAGCCTCTTCGTTTATTTTGTAGCATAGTTAGCATTGCGGGGCGTTTATAATCCTGTCAATTGCCCATCTGTAATTTGTTTACCTCGCATAGCAGTTTTATCGTCTTTTGGGAGAGAGACATCACTAGTGAACATCACGGGACCCCGGTCCATATTCTCATCACTGTTTACACGCTTATTTACTTTTCTGCTTTTAGTTTTAGTTGCTATCATTATCATTATCCCTTGTGTTTTTGATCCTTTGTAAACAACAAGACCGGGGAGATTGACAACCTCCGTGAACTTCGTTGGGAGCAAAGTTATTTGTGTCTGTGTGCAGGTCCAGGTGAAGTAAGCAATCTCGATGATTGTGAACGGCGCCATTGCTCACTTCACCACCTACTTATCATCTCCGTAGTCCTACTGGTCGACACTCTCAACCTTGGTATCTTCACCAAGGGAAACTTGCCGCTACGCTGCATCTCACCTTCCACTTGGGTAACCAACGAAGGGCGAGAAGCAATTATCATCTCTCGCGTATCAGGTGGGTGTGTCTCACTCTCACATGGGATGCAGTGTATCTCATAATATATGGGTGTAGGAGGAACATAGGTGCACTCATCTCCATACTCAACTCCAATCGCCGCCTTGGTTGAAGGGAAAATCCCATGCTCAACCTCCGAGAGGGCATCATAGAAGACATCCTTACTCGCCTCCACGACCGAAGGGAACATCCCATGCTCGGTCATATCAATATCTCCTCCATCATAGGAGAATTCTAGATCCTCGCTCTCCACCTTGGTGGAATCATCGTCATGCTCACCGTCATGAGGTGTGGTCGATGTGAAGTGTACTTGGGCGCTAGTAGCCTCCGCCTCATGGATGGACCGTGCTGCCATGAGAACATAATCGTAGAAGGCGTCGATGGAGGTGTGGCTCCGGAGTAGCATGACCTTGATGAGGGAGGGGTCCTTCAAGCCGCGAGTGATGTAGAACTCCATCCACATGGGGTCATCCTCACCGGCTCTTCTCAAGGCTTGCTTGATCTCCAAGAGGTACTCATCGAGTGGCTTGGGTCCTTGTGTGATCTTCCACAATTGGCGCCTAAGCTCTTCGGAGAGGGTGGAGGGCAAAAACTCTCGCCTCATAGATCTCTTCAACCTTGACCAACACTTGCGCGAGCGCGAGATGGAAGGTTTGTGAACCCACCAAGTGTGCGCGTAGTCGTAGAAGTGTCTTGTGGCGCGCTTCACTTTATCTTTCGAGTGGACTTGATGATGCAAGAAGTAGTTTTCCATCTTCTCCTCCCACTCAAGGTACTCCTCGGGGTCATGAGTACCATAGAAATGAGTTCAATGTCGTCGTCGTAGTCGAAGTAGCTCGTGTGGGTGGTGGTGTTAAGCTCGGAACTTGTAGTGGGAGGGTCTTCATCTTGTCTTGGAGGAGGTGATCGAGCTCTCCAATCAGCATGGGGTGTATAGGCCTCGTAGTAGTTACCATTGCCGCCATATAGCAAGGGAGGGTCTTGCATATACATCACAACAAGTGGGTAGATGTGAGAGTAAAAGGGAGAGAACCAACTCAAGGATACATTACTCGAGGATGAAATGAATCGAGTGATGTATAGCTTCGCGTAGTGAAGAGAGTGTCCTTGTTTGAATCTCGTTCCCACACGCACACCTACACACAAAGGATTATGTGGAGCTCGATAGGGATTAGTGGCACAAAAATCAAGCAAATTGAAGTCGAAGATATTGTAAGAGTTGAAAGCAATCCAAAGAACTCCAAATGAAAAGCAAATGATCACAAATATAGAGGAGGGCAATAAAAGAACACACGCACAAAGATAGTGTGGCTTGTGCAACCAAAGGAATGAGCATACAGAATGATGGCCTATCGAAGACTAAGCTCGTGTTGCACAAACATAAGGAGAGACACTAGCTCGATTGCACTAGAGGGTACGATTAACTACTTGGCACAAACCTATATGCATGCAAGCGTAGGCTTTCCCTTCCACGTGTCTTTGCCACAAGTATTTGTTTTCATGAACTCTCTATGCTTAGAAGCTTGTGATTCTTTCTCTTTTGGCTCTTGCTTAAAATCTTTCCTCTTTTTTTTGAATTTTCCCACTTTTACCACTTGCCTTGAGTCTCAACCAAATATGCGCTACTAGTCTCACAAGATATGCACGGGAGCAAGCTATCACACTATATGATATAGCAATGATGTACCAAGATGATATGCTAACACTATGGTGCGCAAGTTTTCGCCAAGCCCGACAATACTCGACTATCTAGGCTCAATAGGTATGAGGTAATCGCAAAGATGGATGGGCTATCAAGGTAAAGGCAAGGAAGGAAAAGAATGTGACGGGATGGATACCTTCGTCACACTTAACCTTTCACGAAGTCGGAGAAGACCGGCCTTGCTTCCAGTTGAGGGGGTCGAAGGATGGATGATTGTCATCGAAGATGAAGCTCGTGGGTTTATGTAGTCGATGAATAGGCACTCCTTGTTGTTGGTGATGGTCCCGATAGTTGAAAACCGGCGAAGATGCACGGTTTTGAGCTTCCTTGCTCGAATGCGTAGGCCAAGATGCCAAAATTTGGAAAATATAATGGAAGCAAATGGTGAAGAAACCTATCTAGATGGATAGGGGGTGTGAAGAGGAACAAAACAAGCTAAAGAACGTCAAATACAGACTCTGAATGAAGGAGTTATGGTGAAAATACGAAACAGCCGAAGGCTGATTTGCTGGAAAACGCCTCTGTGTACTCCGGGTGCTCGGGGTCTCGGGTGCCCAGGGTATTTACTCCAAGTGCCCGGGGTAGGACGAGACACGGGGGTTGACCTTGTGGACGCGATATTGGGCGGAAATTGACGATTTTGGAGGTCAAATTGGTGGGGGTAAAAGAAAAACCGAGGCTAGGAAACGCAAAGGAGAGTAGATCCACTTGCTAAACACTAGATCCATGGATCAAAATCAACAAAAACTCACAAGGAACCACAAATCACAAGAAATTTGGTATGGCTATTTTTTATGGGGATTTTTGAAATTGGGAAGAACAAAGCAAAAATTGGCTAGAAGATGGGGGAAGGGCTCCAAGATGTGATAAACCTTGCTCTTGATACCAAATGATGTAGGGAAAGCCTATGGATTGGCCCAATCTTTCACAACTTGGAGGTGGGAAAGAGGTGCAACTCAAGAAGAACACAAAAGAGAGGAAGGGGAACAAGATCCAAACAAAGGAAACTCAAATCCACACACCAAATCCACACATAACATGATCCATACATCCACACAAGTGGTAGCTAGATTGATCCCTCTCCGTATATTACTAGGATTGGGGTCTCTCCTTCTATGAATAGGGAGAGGAGGTAGGATTGAGAGAGGATCTGAAGGAGATCAAATCCCCATGGGGGAATAGGAGCTAAGCTCTCTCAAATCTGGATATATTCTTAACTAACCCTAGAATGGAGGTGGGGAGGAGTATATATAGCCTAAGTGGGGAGAGAGGGGTACATGGGGCATTTCCCATATCAGACCGCCAGGGACCGGGCCTCCGGGGTCTTTAGACCGGGCACCCGGGGGTATGGGGGACCAGGCACCCGGGGTGGTCAGTAGGTCTCGGGATTCGGCCGAGGAGGGATCGGGCACCCGTGGGTCCGAGACTCCGGGCACCCGGAGTGGTCAGAGACACTTTGTCTCCGTCTTCTCGTGGCGCGTCTCCTGGATAGGCTTGTCCTTGTACCAAGCGTCCTTCTCCTCTCTTTCGTCTTCTCTTTCAAGCTTCCCTCGCGGATGATGTAGTCGTTCCCTTGCGCTTCACCTCCTCCTCGACGCACGTGTAGTTCTTCAACCTAAGTATGCACGGGAGTGGAGGGTCAAGTAGTATACCATCCATGAGAGGACAAAAAGGACACGCGTAAAGGGTAGAGTTCACCTTTGAATGCTCGATTCGTGTGTCCTTTGGCGGGAGGTCCAAGTCTATGCTGATGTCCGTTGGATGCTCCACATCAACGAGCAAGCAAGAGAGTTGACACTTCGGATGGCAAAGAGAGAGATGATGGAGGAGGAAGACAAAAAAGGTGTGAAAGGCTCACATCAATGAGGAAAATCATAAGCAAGAGAAAGCCAAATGATAGATATGATGTGAGGAGTAGGGATTGCCATGCAACGGATGCAAATATGAGCTATGGAAAAGCTCTCCAATGGAACTAGTGGGGGTGCATCCAACTTTCTTGCTCAAGAAGACCTAGAGCTCATTTGAGGAGGCTCATCATTGGAATATACAAGCCAAGTTCTAAAGTGTGAAGGTCCCCACATAGCTATACGCATATATGATCATCTCTATGGAGTACAATGTATAAGAGGGAGTACGAGTGTGGATCTCTCAAAAGGAATAGTAGTGTACCCCTATCTCTCTTTCTATTTCATTTTTCTCATATTTCTATTTTTTTGTATTTTTTTGGTGGCCTCAGTGTCTCTTTCTATTTAACTCTCATTTGTCCTCTTTGGGATCTTTTAAATTTTGTCCTCTTTGGGATCGTTTCCTCACTTAGGGGCAACACTCTATTTGATAAGGAGTAAAGAAGATCTTTCACACTTTACAAAATTACTCAGCATAAAGAAGATGTTGCTATCATTATGTATGCAAATGTATGCCTCTGCCAGTGATACGTCCCAAACGTATCTACAATTTCTGCTTGCTCCATGCATTTTTTGTGTGATATTTCTATGATCTAGATACACTTTCATACACTTTTGATCATATTTGGACTAACCTATTAACTCAGTGCACCCCAGTGCCAGTTTTTGTTTTCTGCTATTTTTTATTCCAGGTTTCCCCCATATTAAAAGTGCTCCAAAAATTCGGGAAACATCGGATAAAAATCAGAGCAACGGAAGCTCCCGGAACCCCGAAGGAGGGCCGGGGGGCCACCACCAGGCGGCCACCTGGCGCGGCCTAGAGCTTGGCCGTGCCAGGGGGCCGTCTGGACTCCTGGTGCCCCCCGGGCTGCCCCCCTTCGCCTATATATTCCCCGCGACGTGAAACTTCCGAAGGCAGAACCCTTTTTCGTGATCTCGCCTCTTTTCCGCCGCTGTCGCGCTTCCAAGATCGGGAGCGCCAGCAGACCTCTTCCTGGCACCCTGCCGGAGGGAGGATTGACCTCCGGGAGCTTCCCCTCCACCATGGATGCTTCCCGGATGTGTCCTGAGTAGTTTCCTTTGGACCATAGGCCCATGATCAGTAGCTATGTGATGTTCTCCTCCCCTCTTTGTTCTTCATGGTTTAGACCTCGTGAGCTTTCCTACATGATCGAGGCACATATGTAATATTTATGTTGTTGCTATGCTGAGTTTGATGGGATCTGATGGATTATGAGATTATGTTCAGATTGTGATAGAGTAATATATTTGGTTCTTATCTTTTATATTTTTGTTCCTAAGTAATTCTTGCATGTTCTCCGTTGTTGTTTATTGCTTTGGCCAAGTAGTATGTAGTAACTCCAAGAGGGAACGTTATGCTCGATTGTGGGTTCATGCCCCCTGATGACACGCTTGTGTGACAGAAACATGAGTCTAGGGGATGTGTTGTTGCCACAAGGGGGAAAACAACGGTGCTTGTAACCGCGGTTGCAAGGATTGTTTACTTTATGCAAAGTGATTTTTAATGCAGTTGTCTGTTGCTTTGGGTTTACACTTTGGGTGGGGCTCGCAACTTAATACCAGCGAGATGTTCTGGATAGATATCTCAAGGTGGATTATTAGTAGTAGATGCGGTTGGATTTCGGTCAACTTATTTTGGCGTACTGCCCATGCTTTTGAGCCTCTTCCTTTCTTTTGTAGCATAGTTAGCATTGCGGTGCGTTTATAATCCTGTCAATTTCCCATCTGTAATTTGTTTACCTCGCATAGCAGTTTTATCGTCTTTTGGGAGAGAGATTTCACTAGTGAACATCATGGGACCCCGGTCCATATTCTCATCACTGTTTACACACTCATATACTTTCATGCTTTTACTTTCTAGTTGTTATCATTATCATTATCCCTTGTGTTTGATCCTTTGTAAACAACAAGACCGGAGAGATTGACAACCTCTCTGAACTTCGTAGGGGTCAAAGTTACTTGTGTTGTGTGCAGGTCCACGTCAGTTGCGCCGTTGACACCTACTTATCATCTCCGGAGTCCTACGGGATACAAACCCTATCCTCTGCATAGGGGAAATTTGCTGCTATCCTACATCTCACCTTCCACTTGGGGTAACCAACGAAGGGCGAGAAACCATTATCATCATCTCGCACATCACCAGTGTAGCAGGAACATGTGTGACATGAAGATCAAGTCATGAGAAGGTGGATGTTGCATGGCAATGTATCTCGGAAAGGCTATGGAAATGCCTTGATAGGTAGGTATGGTGGTTGTTTTGAGGAAAGATGTAAGGAGGTTTATGATGACAAAGCATATCATGCCAAGGGTTTGGATGCACCGGCGAGGTGGACGCCAACTCTCGGAGTGAGAAGAGGGCAATGCACGGTATAGAAGAGGCTAGAAAATATGGGAAGGTGGGAGTGTCAACTTTCGAATACTTACATTAGTCCGAAGAACTCATGCACTTATTATCGGTAACTCTCAATCTAATTTGGAGGTTCACAAAGAGACAAGTACCCCGAGGAGGAGTGTATGGGGGTTTGGTTATCCTTGCGCATCCTCGACTCATGGTACGTGAGTGTACTCTAATATCTGATCCCTCCAAAGATTAGCGATCCATCTAGTAGATAGTGTTCTCAACTAGTTTATGTAGTTTTTGAAAATAAACATGGATTTCCCAAAATATGACACCTATCACTAATAGGCTAGAGCTCTTGACACAAAAACTTCAAAAATTACTCACAAAAATACCTCAAAACTATTGCAAGTTACTACTACAATTGAATAGCAACCTCAATTACCTACTTCAAGTCAAGACACACTACTCAGTGCAACAAGCCAACTCTCTAAACAAGATAAACATGAAAACTCAAGAGAGTTCCAGCAACAACCTAATTGAAATCTTTTGAAAAGAAAAGCATGAAAACTGAGAGCTAAACATGACAACAACAAACAAAGATAAGCATGAAAATCCTATGATGTGTTCTAGCTAAATAAAAGTAAAGAAAGTAAAGAGCAAGACGCTCCAAGCATAGCACATAATGCATGAAGTGATAAAAATATAGTGGAACAAAGGACGAACTGATGATTGTCGATGGATAAGGGGATGCACGGGGGCATACCCAAGCTTAGATGCTTGAGTCTTCTTGGATATTTATTGCGGATGCATGGGGGCATCCCCAAGCTTGAATGTTTGACACTCCCGGATCATCTTTCATCATCTTCCCTCGCACACGTGAAAAATCCCTTCATACATAACTCATGATAAGCTGATTAGAGAGGTTAGTACCCATAATTAAATATTTTTTCTCCACTAGAAATAAAGATATTCTTGAATATCTACTGTTTCTCAAGATTGCCAAAAAGTTTTTTCAAAGAAAAAGAAAGATTAAGGTTTGCAAAACGAAGAAAAGGCAAAACGTGGCAGAATCTGTGAAAAAACAGACCAACGGGTAGTAAATAATTTTTTTGGGATACTTCTGCAACTCAAATCAAAAAACTCAGAACAGATGCATGAAAGCTAATTGTATAGAGCCTGCTGTAAAAAAATTAGAACAAAAAGATGATCTGGTGATTTATCGTGAATTTTTCCGTCAAGCAGACAGAGTCTGTTTCTGGACAACATGTCACAACTTTTGAACTTTCTTCCAATCAGAGGCTAAAACTTGGCATAAAGCTTGAAAATAAAGATACAATGATGTTGCTACAGTAGTAAAACACATCAATACCACTAAAACTTGAAAGTAAAAAACTCAAAGTGAAGATAACAAGGGTTGTCTCCCTAGAGCTCTTTCTTTATAGCCATAAAGATAGGCTTAAGATTTTAATGATTCTCTCAAAGGAATAAGAGTTGAAGAACAAAAGAGAGTATCAAGAAGAAAATACCAAACACATTTAAGTATAACATGCTTCCTATGCATAGGAATATTGAAATGAAATAATATATTGAAGCACAAAGCAATAAGCATAGGAAGGAAAAACAAGTGAAACTTCAAAACCTTCAACATAAAGAGAGGGAACTTGATATTATTGAAATATCTATAAGCATATGTTCCCCTCTCATAATAATTTTCAGTGGGACCATGAATAAACTCAACAATAAAAGTATCACATAAAAAATTCTTATCATGATCCACAAGCATAGAAAATGTATTACTCCCCACATAAGCAAAATCCTTCTCATTAGTAATAGTGTGAGCAAACTCAACAAAGTAGCTATCACATGAATCATTCTTATCATGATCCACTTGCAAATATTTATTCTTTATAGCATAAGTGTCATCACAATAATCATCATAGATAGGAAGCAAAGTATCATCAAAATAAATTTCCTCATCAAAACTTGTGGGACTACAAATATCATCTTCATCAAACGTAGCATCCCCAAGCCTAAAACTTTGCATATCATTAGCATCAAAGGTATTCAAATAAGACATACTAGTAACATTGCAATCATGAAGAGTATGCAAATAAAGTTTCATAGGTTTTTGAAGAGTATGCAAATAAAGTTCCATAGATTTTTTATTTTCTCTTCAAACACTTCATGTCCCAATTCAAGGTACAGCTCATAAAGCTCTCTCATTTTGTTGTTGTTTTCCATAAGCCTAACTAGTGAAAATAAAAACAAGAAACAAAAATATTTAATTGCAAGATCTAAAGATATACCTTCAAACCTTACTTCCCCGGCAACGGCGCCAGAAATAGCTTGATGTCTACGCACGCTTCTATTCTTGTAGACTATGTTGGGCCTCCAAGCGCAGAGCTTTGTAGGACAGCAGCAATTTCCCTCAAGTGGATGACCTAAGGTTTATCGAACTCAGGGAATTAGAGGTTGAAGATGGTTTCTCTCAAGCAACCCTGCAATTAAGATACAAGAAGTCTCTTGTGTCCTAATACGTCCCAAACGTATCTATAATTTCTGCTTGCTCCATGCATGTATTGCTATGATCTAGATACACTTTCATACACTTTTGATCATATTTGGACTAACCTACTAACTCAGTGCACCCCAGTGCCAGTTTTTGTTTTCTGTTGTTTTTCTATTTCAGTTTTCCCCCCATATTCAAAGTGCTCCAAAAATTAGGGAAAAATCAGATAAAAAATCAGAGTGAAGGAACCTTCCGGAGTCCCGAAGGAGGACCAGGTGGGACACACCAGGGCCCCAGGCGGCCACCTGGCGCGGCCTAGGGCTTGGCCGCTCCAGGGGGGCGCCTGAACCCCTGGTGGCCCCCCTGGCTGACCCCCTTCGCCTATATATTCCAGGTGACGTGAAACTTCCAAGAAGAGAACCCCTTTTTGCGATCTCGCCTCTGTTCCACCGCCGCTGCGCTTCCAGGATCGGGAGCGCCAGCGGACCTCTTCCTGGCACCCTGCCGGAGGGAGGATCGACCTCCGAGAGCTTCCCCTCCACCATGGACGCTTCCCGAATGTGCCGTGAGTAGTTTCCTTTGGACCATGGGTCCGTGATCAGTAGTTACGTGATGTTCTCCTCCCCTCTTTGTTCTTCATGGTTTAGACCTCGTGAGCTTCCCTACATGATCGAGGCACATATGTAATCTTTCTGTTGTTGCTATGCTGAGTTTGATGGGATCTGATGGATTATGAGATTATGTTTCGATTGTGATAGAGTAATATATTTGGTTCTTATCTTTTATATTTTTGTTCCTAAGTAATTCTTGCATGTTCTCCGTTACTGTTTATTGCTTTGGCCAAGTAGTAGGTAGTAACTCCAAGAGGGAACATTATGCTCGATTGTGGGTTCATGCCCCCGATGACACGCTTGAGTGACAGAAACATGAGTCTAGGGGATGTGTTGTTGCCACAAGGGGGAAAACAATGGTGCTTGTAACCGCGGTTGCAAGGATTGTTTACTTTACGCAAAGTGCTTTTTAATGCAGTTGTTTGTTGCTTTGGGTTTACACTTTGGGTGGGGCTCGCAACTTAATACCAGCGAGATGTTCTGGATAGATATCTCAAGGTGGATGATTAGTAGTAGATGCAGTTGGATTTTGGTCTACTTATTTTGGCATACTGCCCATGCTTTTGAGTCTCTTTCTTTCTTTGTAGCATAGTTAGCATTGCGTTGCGTTTATAATCCTGTCAATTGCCCAGCTATAATTTGTTCACCTCGCATAGCAGTTTTATCATCTTTTGGGAGAGATACATCACTAGTGAACATCACGGGACCCGGTCCATACTCTCATCACTATTTACACGCTTATTTACTTTCCTGCTTTTACTTTCTAGTTGCTATAATTATCATTATCCCTTGCGTTTGATCCTTTGTAAACAACAAGACCGGAGAGATTGAAAACCTCTCTGAACTTCATTGGGAGCAAAGTTATTTGTTTCTGTGTGCAGGTCCTGGTTAGGAGAGCAATATCCCAAACAGCGCGTTGCTCGCTTCACCACCTACTTATCATTATCGGATTCCTACTGGTCGATACTCTCAACCTTGGTGTCTTCACCAAGGGAAACTTGCCGCTACGCTGCATCTCACCTTCCACTTGGGGTAACCAGCGAAGGGCTAGAAGCAATTATCATCTCTTGTGTATCATGTCCCCAACACACCTAATACAACTAGGAGTTGTATAGGTGCACTAGTTCGGCGAAGAGATGGTAAAATATGGGTGATAGGTGTGGAAAAACAAAGTAATATAAAACTGTAATAAAAAGTGCAGCAAGAAAACAAGTGGTAAACGTGAGCACAAAGGGTAATGCAATGGTGGAAACAAGGCCTAGGCTTCATACTTTCACTAGTGGCAACTCCCAACAACATTAACATAGTCTAATCACATGATATTTCCACTGAAACATGCATTGCAGACGTACTCAGAGGTCATTCTTTGTGGTCAAGAGAGGACGAGAATTATGTAGGGCTACAAAAGCACAGCTCAGAGTTTGTATTTCTCAATCTATGGATTTCCCAATGTCATCGCGACCATCCAAATAGAGTACCACAATCACCAGAACATATCTCAAGGATAGTCAAAGACAAGCACCAAGAGACTCTCAATCTTCAATCAACACACAAAAGAGGAAATCACTCATGAAAATATTATTCTAACCCATGTCCAATAGACCGCTGTCACAATGGTCTCGGGGATTATACTAGATAAGATCAAGTGAGTACATCAATCCAATACATAGAAGAAGGGGAAACATCATGGGATCACCCTAGATTAACATAGCCTATGATCACAATCAAGATCACATCATGGGAGAGAGAATTGACCACATAGCTACTGGTACAAACCTCAGCCCCGAGGAGGAACTAGTCCCGCTTCATGGAGGGAGGAAGCAACGTCGATGGAGATGAATCCGGGGGCACTTCCCCGTCCCGGCAGGATGCCAACATAGGAATTCTGGTCCCCCGAAGCTTGTTGGCGACGGCGGTGGAGATCATAATTGCTTCTGGAGAAAAGGGTTCTGGAATCAGGGTTTTCGCGACCCGAGTATAAATAAGAGCCAAGGGGGCATCCAGGGGGGCACCAGGAGTCCAGGCGGCCTCCCGGCGCGGCCCCACCCTAGGTCGCGCCAGGAGGGCGCCTCGGGGCTGTGGGCCACCCCTTGACCACATCCTCCGGCTGGAGGACTCTTCTAGAACGCTGATTTTTATATATTTTTTCCGGAATTTTCTAAGCACTTTTAATAATGAGAAAACCACAAATACAAAAACAGCAGAAAAAAGAAACTGACACTGGGGTGCACTGAGTTAATAGGTTAGTCCAAATATGATCAAAAGTGTATGAAAGTCTATCAAAAGCATAGAAATATAACCCAAAACATGCATGGAGCAAGCCTAAATTATAGATACGTTTGGGGCGTATCAGCGACTGGCGCCTGAGCCGCGACCGCGTCCTCGTGCCGCCTAACCTGGCCGCCTCGCTGCGCGACCAGAACGTGGTGCGACCACAACCGGCGGGCTTGGATCTTGGGGGCGGGCGCATCATGCCCCTGCCGGACGTCGTCGCGCCCGAAGAGGAGGCCGAGGAGACGGCATTCCAACTCGCCGTCGTCGAGGAGGAGGCGGCGCTCCAGCACGCCCTCGCGCTCTTCGATGCCGAGGAGAAGGCGATGTAGCCGGGCCTGGATTTCGTTATCCAGGAGAGCTTGAACCCGGCCCCGCCTCCCCGACGCGCTGCTGATACTCTCTACTCATTGGTTACCCCAAGTGGAAGGTTGAGATGTAGAGTTCGGCAAGTTTCCCTTGGTGAAGATACCAAGGTTGAGAGTGTCGACCAGTAGGACTCCTATAGTGATAAGTAGGTGGTGAAGTGAACAATGGCGCCGTTCACAACTCAAGGTTGTTTACTTCACCTGGACCTGCACACGACACAAATAACTTTGCTTCCCAACGAGTACAGAGAGGTTGTCAATCTCTCCGGCCTTTCTGTTCACAAAGGGTCAAACACAAGAGATAAAAGTTAATGGTGATAACAGCTAGAAAGTCAAAGAATGAAAATAAAAGAGCATGTAAATAGTGATGAGAATATGGACCGGGGTCCCGTGATGTTCACTAGTGATGTCTCTCTCCCAAAATACGATAAAACTGCTATGCGAAGTAAAAAAATTACAGATGGGCAATTGACAGGATTATAAACGCACCGCAATGCTAACTATGCCACAAATAAAGGAAGAGGCTCAAAAGCATGGGAGGTACGCCAAAATAAGTAGATCGAAATCCAACTGCATCTACTACTAATCATCCACCTTGAGATATCTATCCAGAACATCTCGCTGGTATTAAGTTGCGAGCCCCACCCAAAGTGTAAACCCAAAGCAACAGACAACTGCATTAAAAAACATTTTGCGTAAAGTAAACAATCCTTGCAACCGCGGTTACAAGCACCGTTGTTGTCCCCCTTGTGGCAACAACATGTCCCCTAGACTCATGTTTCTGTCACTCAAGCGTGTCATCAGGGGGCATGAACCCACAATCGAGCATAATGTTCCCTCTTGGAGTTACTACCTACTACTTGGCCAAAGCAATAAACAACAACGGATAACATGCAAGAATTACTTAGGAACAAAAATATAAAAGATAAGAACCAAATATATTACTCTATCACAATCTGAACATAATCTCATAATCCATCAGATCCCGTCAAACTCAGCATAGCAACAGCAAAAAGATTACATATGTGCCTCGATCATGTAGGGCAGCTAACGAGGTCTAAATCATGAAGAACAAAGAGGGGAGGAGTGATGGCTTCTCGCCCCTTCGTTGTTTACCCCAAGTGGAAGGTTGAGATGTAGTGCAGCAGCAGTTTTCCCTCGGTGAAGATACCAAGGTTTGTCTCCAGTAGGACTCCAGAGATGATAAGTAGGTGTCAGCGGCGCAACTGACGCGGACCTGCACACAGACACAGATAACTTTGTTCCCAACGAAGTTCAGAGAGGTTGTCAATCTCTCCGGTCTTGTTGTTCACAAGGATAAAATGCAAGGGATAATGATAGAAAGTAAAAGCAGTAAGGTAAATATAGCATGGAAACAATAATGAGGATATGGACCGGGATACATGATGTTCGCTAGTGATGTCTCTCTCCCAAAAGACGATAAAATTGCTATGCGAGGTAAACAAATTACAGAAAGGCAATTGACAGGATTATGAACGCACCGCAATGCTAACTATGCTACAAAAGAAAGGACGAGGTTCAAAAGCACAGGCAGTACGCCAAGATAAGTAGACCGAAATCCATCTGCATCTACTACTAATCATCCACCTTGAGATATCTATCCAGAACATCTCGCTGGTATTAAGTTGCGAGCCCCACCCAAAGTGTAAACCCAAAGCAACAGACAACTGCATTAAAAAGAACTCTGCGTAAAGTAAACAATCCTTGTGACCGCGGTCACAAGCACCGTTGTTTTCCCCCTTGTGGAAACAACACATCCCCTAGCCTCATGTTTCTGTCACTCAAGTGTGTCATCGGGGGGCATGAACCCACAATCTAGCACAATGTTCCCTCTTGAAGTCACTACCTACTACTTGGGGTAACATGAACATGCAAGAATTACTTAGGAACAAAAATATAAGAGATAAAAACCAAATATATTACTCTATCACAATCTGAACATAATCTCATAATCCATCAGATCCTATCAAACTCAACATAGCAATAGCAGAAATATTACAAAGGTGCCTCGATCATGTAGGGCAGCTCACGAGGTCTAAACAATGAAGATCAAAGAGGGGAGGAGAACATCACATAGCTACTGATCACGGACCCATGGTCCAAGGAAAACTACTCACGAGACATCCGGGGAGCATCCATGGTGGAGAGGAGACTCCCGGAGGTCAATCCTCCCTCCGGCAGGGTGCCGGGAAGAGGTCTTCTGGTGCTCCCGATCTTCGGAAGCGCGGCGGCGGCGGCGGAACAAAGGCGAGTTCGCGGAATAGGGTTCCTCTTTTGGAGTTTTCCTGTGACGGAGATTAAATAGGCGAAGGGGGGCAGCCAGAGGTGGACCAGGGGCCCCAGGCGCCCCCCCTGGCGCGTCCAGGGGTGGGGCCACGCCGGGTGGCCGCCTGGGGGCCCCTGGCTACCCTCTGGCCCCTCCCGGGCTCTTCGTGAAGCTTCCTCCACGCTGATTTTTTATCTGAATTTTCCCGAATTTTTCTGGCACTTTTTATATGGGGGAAAACTGAAATAGGAAAACATCAGAAAACAGGAACTGGCACTGGGGTGCACTGAGTTAATAGGTTAGTCCAAATATGATCAAAAATGTATGAAAGTGTATTTAGATCATAGCAATATCACACAAAACATGCATGGAGCAAGCAGAAATTATAGATACGTTTTGGACGTATCAACATCCCCAAGCTTAATTCCTGCTCGTCCTCGAGTAGGTAAATAATAACAGCATAATTTCTGTGGTGACATGCTAGCAACCATAAAAGAACTTTGAAAAGTAAAGCAATCAAGGTTAGAGATTCAATTCAAGTCATAACATGAAAGAGTCTATATTAGCATTGAAACAAGTAACAAAAGAACATTAGGTGCAAGAGCTCTCGCTGTCCGTGACTCGAATGTCTCCAAATGGTGTTTGCGTGCAAGAAGGGCGATAGGGAATACGAGAAAAAAGTATTTTTGTGTTGAGAACTCAATCTACTAAAGTTTCACACTTGGTCTTCTTTGGAATCTTATCTTGACTCGTCCCCAGACCACTAGCCAGGTACAAGTCAATTTGATCCACTCATTTTCGATATTTCGAGCACTCATGCAATGGATGAGCGTAAGCACGAGAGTTGACACTTAGGATGGGAAAGAGAGAAATATGATGGAGGAGGAAGAAAAAAAGGAAGAGAAAGGCTCACATCAATGAGGACAATCATAGGCAAGAGATGCCAAATGATAGATATGATGTGAGGAGTAGGGATTTCCATGCAACGGATGCACATACGATCTAAGAAGTTCTTCAAAGGAACTAGTGGGGGTGCATCTAACTTGCTCGCTCATGAAGACCTAGAGCTCGTTTGAGGAGGCTCATCCTTGAAATATGCAAGCCAAGTTCTATAGTGTGAAGATCTCCACATAGCTATATGCATAACGATCATCTCTAAGGAGTACAAGGATATAAAGGGAGTACTAGTGTGGATCTCTCAAAAGGATAGTAGTGTTGCCCCTTTCTCTCTTTTTATTTCTTTTTCTCTTTTTTCTATTTTTTGTATTTTTTTGGTGGCCTCAATAGCTCTTTCTATTTAACTCTCATTTGTCCTCTTTGGGATCTTTTATTGTGTCCACTTTGGGATCTTTTCCTCACTTAAGGGCAACACTCTATTTTACAAGAAGGTAAAGGAAATCTTTCACACTTTACAAGGTACTCAAAACATAATTAAGATGTAACTACATGAAGTATGCAATGTATGTCGCTGCCAGTGTAGCAAGAACATGTATGACATGAAGATCAAGTCATGAAGAGGTGGAAGTTGCATGGCAATGTAACTCAGAAAGGCTATGGAAATGCCTTGATAGGTAGGTATGGTGGCTGTTTTGAGGAAAGATATAAGGAGTATTATGATGACAGAGCGTATCATGCCAAGGGTTTGGATGTACCGGCGAAGGTGGACACCAACTCTCGGAGTGAGAAGAAGGCAATGCACGGACCAGGAGAGGCTAGAAAAATATGGGAAGGTGGAAGTGTCAACTTTCAATACTTACATTAGTCCGAAGAACTCATGCACTTTATTACCGGTAACTCTCAATCTAGTAAGGAGGTTCACAAAGAGACAAGTACCCCGAGGAGGAGTGTATGGGGTTTGGTTATCTTTGCGCATCCTCGACTCATGGTACGTGAGTGTTCTCTGATATTCGACCCCTCAGAAGAGTAGTGATCCATCTAGTAGCTAGAATTCTCAACTAGTTTTGTAGGTTTCGAAAATACACACGGATTGCCCAAAATACGACACCTATCACTAATAGGCTAGAGCTCTTGACACCAAAAGTTCAAACATTACTCACATCAATACCTCAAAACTATTACAAGCTACTACTAAAATTAAATAGCAACCTCAATTACCTACTTTCAAGACAAGACACAACTCAGTGCAACAACCAACTCTCTTAACAAGATAAACATGAAAACTAAAAAGAGTTGCAGCAAAAAACTAAACAAAAGCCAAGGCTCTTGCTAAAGACAAACTAAGACTAAAACTAAACAAGGCAGTAGCTATGAAAAGATAAAGAACACACAACAACAAAAAGATAGGCAGGAAAAATCCTATGATGTGTTTTAAATTTTGAAAGTGGAGCGTGTTTATCTCCCACAAAAAGTAAGAAAGGATCTAACATGTTATGAACAGAAAGCAAAGCTAAATAAAACTAAAAACAAAACCTAAGAGCGAGACGCTCCAAGCATAGCACATAACGCATGAAGTGATAAAAATATAGTGAGACGAAGGACGAACTGATGATTGTTGATGGAGAAGGGGATGCTCGGGGGCATCCCCAAGCTTAGACGCTTGAGTCTCCTTGAATATTTATTGGGGATGCATGGGGGCATCCCCAAGCTTGAGCGCTTGACACTCCTGGATCTTCTTTCATCATCTTCCATCGCACACTTGAAAACTCCCTTCATACATAACTCATTATAAGCTGATTAGAGAGGTTAGTACCCTTAATAAATAACTTTTCCCACTGGATATAAAGATAATCTTGAAGAGCTACTGTTTCTCAAGAGTGCCAAAAAGTTTTTGCAAAGAAAAAGCAAGCTTAAGGTTTGCAAAAGTAAGGAGAGACAAAACGTGGCAGAATCTGTGAAAAACAGAACAACAGAGAGTAAAGAATTATTTAGGGGCATTTCTGCAACTCAAATCAAAAAACTCAGAACATACGGAAGTTTCGTAATTGTATAGATCATACTGTGTAAAACTTTCAGCTCAAAAAGATGAACTGGGATTTTTCTGGAATTTTTCTGGTCACGAGGACAGAATCTGTTTTGTGGACAGCATGTCACAACTTTTACTTCCCTTGCCGTAAGAGGCTATAACTTGGCGCAAAGTTGAAAATTAAAGATACAATGATGTTGCTACAGTAGTAACAAACATCAAGACACAACAAAAGCAAAAATAAAAACCTAAATTCGTTGCGGGCTGCCTCCCGAAAGCGCTTCTTTAAAGCCATTAGCTAGGCATAATGCAAAAAAGATCAAGTTGTAGCAATCGAATCATTATCAAGATCATCAAAAAGCTCTTCAATTGTACAACTAGTCTTAAGAGGTCTTTCAAATAAAGGCCTAATGAAGATACTTCTAGGGAGAAAACCAAAGGGTGGAAAATCAATGGAAGATTCATTTATAAAATTATCAAAGAGAGGTATTTCTTCCGAAGTTTTCACGGTTTCAACTTCTTTGGCAATAGGTGGTTTATTTTTAGGTCGGGGAACCTTAGGGACATAATTGAACTTAGGTTCCCTTCTTGCTGAAGTCTCTGCCTTTTTTGGTTTGATTGAGGAGAAAGTAGTTCCTAGAGTATTAATGATTTCCTCAATCTTATCTATCCTAGAAGGATCCGTATCACGGGATTTGATGACCTCCAAGGTTTTAATAATTTTAAGCATGGAGCTATCAAGCCTATTCAAATTCCCTTGAATCTTACGATCCAACTCATTTATCCTAGTTATACTTGGTATTTCTAACTCTATCTTTTCAAGTTTCTTCATAATATGAGATAGAGTTATATCTTCTTGCACGCTAGCAATAGGGAGATTTCCAACAAGATTTTCAATAACATTAAGAGACTCCCGAGTCGGGGCTTCTAGAAAATTCCCATTGATAGCAGTATCTAATATGAACCTGTTCCAAGGAGTAATCCCGACATAAAAATTTCTGAGCAGGATAGTAGTGGATTGCTTCTTGGTGGCTCTTTTTTGAGAATCATTAATTCTATACCAAGCATCTTTTAGGATTTCTCCACCTTTTTGTTTAAAGGTGAGAACCTCTATCTCAACAAAGGCAGAAGGGCCAGACATAATGACAACTAGAAAGATAAATAATTTTTTTGTAAATTTTGATAAAAGACACAAAGAAAAAAACTGAAAGATAAACTAACAAGACTAAAAAAACAAAGGTAAAGGGTAGTGTGCAACTCCCCTATCTTAGCACTTGGATTCCCCGGCAACGGCGCCAGAAAACTTGCTTGATGGCTTCTCGCCCCTTCGTTGGTTACCCCAAGTGGAAGGTTGAGATGTAGTGAAGCAGTAGTTTTCCCTCGGTGAAGATACCAAGGTTTGTCTCCAGTAGGACTCCAGAGATGATAAGTAGGTGTCAGCGGCGCAACTGACGCAGACCTGCACACAGACACAGATAACTTTGTTCCCAACGAAGTTCAGAGAGGTTGTCAATCTCTCTGGTCTTGTTGTTCACAAGGATAAAATTCAAGGGATAATGATAGCAAGTAAAAGCAGTAAGGTAAATATAGCGTGGAAACAATAATGAGGATATGGACTGGGATACGTGATGTTCGCTAGTGATGTCTCTCTCCCAAAAGACGATAAAATTGCTATGCGAGGTAAACAAATTACAGAAAGGCAATTGACAGGATTATGAACGCACCGCAATGCTAACTATGCTACAAAAGAAAGGATGAGGTTCAAAAGCACAGGCAGTACGCCGAGATAAGTAGACCGAAATCCATCTGCATCTACTACTAATCATCCACCTTGAGATATCTATGCAGAACATCTCGCTGGTATTAAGTTGCGAGCCCCACCCAAAGTGTAAACCCAAAGCAACAGACAACTGCATTAAAAAGAACTCTGCGTAAAGTAAACAATCCTTGTGACCGCGGTCACAAGCACAGTTGCTTTCCCCCTTGTGGAAACAGCACATCCCCTAGACTCATGTTTCTGTCACTCAAGCGTGTCATCGGGGGGCATGAACCCACAATCTAGCACAACGTTCCCTCTTGAAGTCACTACCTACTACTTGGCCAAAGCAATAAACAGCAACGGAGAACATGCAAGAATTACTTAGGAACAAAAATATACGAGATAAAAACCAAATATATTACTCTATCACAATCTGAACATAATCTCATAATCCATCAGATCCTATCAAACTCAACATAGCAATAGCAAAAATATTACAAAGGTGCCTCGATCATGTAGGGCAGCTCACGAGGTCTAAACAATGAAGATCAAAGAGGGGAGGAGAACATCACATAGCTACTGATCACGGACCCATGGTCCAAGGAAAACTACTCATGAGACATCCGGGGAGCATCCATGGTGGAGAGGAGACTCCCGGAGGTCAATCCTCCCTCCGGCAGGGTGACGGGAAGAGGTCTTCTGGTACTCCCGATCTTCGGAAGCGCGGCGGCGGCGGAACAGAGGCGAGTTCGCGGAATAGGGTTCCTCTTTTGGAGTTTTCCCGTGACGGAGAATAAATGGGCGAAGGGGGCACCTAGAGGTGGACCAGGGGCCCCAGGCGCCCCCTTGCGCGGCCAGGGGTGGGGCCGCGGCGGGTGGCCGCCTGGGCCCTCCTGGCTCCACTCTGGCCCCTCCCAGGCTCTTCGTGAAGCTTCCTCCACGCTTATTTTTTACCTGAATTTTCTCGAATTTTTCTGGAACTTTTTATATGGGGGAAAACTGAAATAGAAAAACAGCAGAAAACAGGAACTGGCACTGGGGTGCACTGAGTTAATAGGTTAGTCCAAATATGATCAAAAATGTATGAAAGTGTATCTAGATCATAGAAATGTCACACAAAACATGCATGGAGCAAGCAGAAATTATAGATACGTTTTGGATGTATCAAGGAGAACATCACATAGCTACTGATCACGGACCCATGGTCCAAGAGAAACTACTCAAGGCACATTCGGGAAGCGTCCATGGTGGAGGGGAAGCTCCCGGAGGTCGATCCTCCCTCCGGCAGGGTGCCGGGAAGAAGTCTACTAGGGCTATCGTTCTTGGAAGTGCGGCGGCGGCGGAACAGAGGGGAGATCGCGGAAAAGGGTTCTCTCCTCGGAAGTTTCACGTCACGGGAAATAAATAGGCGAAGGGAGGCAGCCAGGGGGGCCACCAGGAGTCCCTGGCGCGGCCAGACCCTAGGTCGCGCCAGGTGGCCGTCTGGGTCCCTGGTGGTGGCCCCCGACCCTCCTTAGGGGTTCCGTAAGCTTCCGTTGCGCTGGTTTTTTTTATCTGATTTTTCCAAAATTTTGGAGCACTTTTAATATGGGGAAACCTAGAATAGAAAAACAGCAAAAAACAGGAACTGGCACTATGGTGCACTGAGTTAATAAGTTAGTCCAAATATGATCAAAAGTGTATGAAAGTGTATCTAGATCATAGCAATATCAAACAAAACATGCATGGAGCAAGCAGAAATTATAGATACGTTTGGTACGTATCAGATGAGCGTAATCACGAGAGTTGACACTTAGGATGGCAAAGAGAGAAATATGGTGGAGGAGGAAGACAAAAAGGGTGAGAAAGGCTCACATCAATGAGGACAATCATAGGCAAGAGAAGGCCAAATGATAGATATGATGTGAGGAGTAGGGATTGCCTTGCAACGGATGCACATATGAGCTACGAAAATCTCTCCAATGGAACTAGTAGGGGTGCATCCAACTTGCTCGCTCATGAAGACCTAGAGCTCGTTTGAGGAGGCTCATCCTTGTAATATGCAAGCCAGGTTCTATAGTGTGAAGGGTCCCCCCATAGCTATATGCATATATGATCATCTCTATGGAGTACAAGGATAAGAGGGAGTACGAGTGTGGATCTTTCAAATGGAATAGTAGTGTTGCCCCTTTCTCTCTTTTTATTTCTTTTTCTTCTTTTTCTATTTTTATTCTTATTTTTTTGGTGGCCTCAATGGCTCTTTCTATTTAACTCTCATTTGTCCTCTTTGGGATCTTTTAAATTTGTCCTCTTTGGGATATTTTCCTCACTTAAGGGCAACACTCTATTTTACAAGAAGGTATATAAGATCTTCACACTTTACAAGGTACTCAAATCATAAAGAAGATGTAGCTATCATGATGTATGCAAATGTATGCCTCTGCCAGTGTAGGAGGAACATGTATGACATAAATATCAAGTCATGAAGAGGTGGATGTTGCATGGCAATGTATCTCGGAAAGGCTATGGAAATGCCTTGATAGGTAGGTATGGTGGCTGTTTTGAGGAAAGATATAAGGAGGTTTATGATGATAGATCGTATCATGCCAAGGGTTTGGATGCACCAGCGAGGTGGACGCCAACTCTCGGAGTGAGAAGAGGGCAATGCACGGTACCAAAGAGGCTAGAAAATATGAGGACGTGGAATTGTCAACTTTCAATACTTACATTAGTTCGAAGAACTCATGCACTTATTATCGGTAACTCTCAATCTAATAAGGAGGTTCACAAAGAGACAAGTACCCCGAGGAGGAGTGTATCGGGGTTTGGTTATCCTTGTGCATCCTCGACTCATTGTACGTGAGTGTACTCTAATATCCGATTCCTCAAAACATTAGTGATCCATCTAGTAATTAGAGTTCTCAACTAGTTTTCGTAGGTTTTTTAAAATAAGCGTAGATTGCCAAAAATACGACACCTAGCACTAATACGCTAGAGCTCTTGACACCAAAAGTTCAAACATTACTCACAAAAATACCTCAAAACTATTGCAAGTTACTACTACAATTGAATAGCAACCTCAATTACCTACTTTAAGACAAGACACAACTCAGTGCAATAACCAACTCTCTTAACAAGATAAACATGAAAACTAAAGAGAGTTCCAGCAACAAACTGAACAAAAGCTAAAGCTCTTACTAAAGACAAACATGAAAACTAAAACTAAACATGGCAATAGCTACGAAAAGATAAAGAACACACAACAAAGAAGAGATAAGCATGAAAATCCTATGATGTGTTCTAGATTGAAGTGGAGCGTGTTTCTCTCCCACAAAAAGTAAGAAAGGATCTAACTTGTTATGAAAATCAAGCAAAGCTAAAGAAAACTAAAAAGGAAACCTAAGAGCGAGACGCTCCAAGCATAGCACATAACGCATGAAGTGATAAAAATATAGTGAGACGGAGGACGAACTGATGATTGTCGATGGAGAAGGGGATGCACGGGGGCATCCCCAAGCTTAGACGCTTGAGTCTCCTTGAATATTTATTGCGGACGCATGGGGGCATCCCCAAGCTTGAGCGTTTGACACTCCCGGATCTTCTTTCATCGTCTTCCCTCGCACACTTGAAAACTCCCTTCATACATAACTCATCATAAGCTGATTAGAGAGGTTAGTACCCTTAATAAAATATATTTTTCTCCACTATAAATAAAGATATTCTTGAAGAGCTACTGTTTCTCAAGATTTCCAAAAGTTTTTTGCAAAGAAAAAGCAAGCTTAAGGTTTTAAAAAGTGAAGAAAGGCAAACATGGCAGAATCTGTGAAAAACAGAACAACAGGTAGTAAAGAATTTTTTGGGGTACTTCTGCAACTGACGGAGATCAACCCCGGCAAATACCGTGGTCAGGGAACCTGGGTTAGTCATAGAGATGGCACAGGTTGGACGATACTCATCGTCTAATAGGAGAAGCACTTCCTGCTTGATATTATTACGTGAGGGGCGGTTACAGTGGAGGCTGAGGCGAGTTCTCGCAAGGCAAGGATGAGTAGATGCGTATTGAGTTATTCAGGACGTCTCCCCTCCTAGACTTTATATACTAGGCTAGGTCTCGGGGAGTCCGTACTAGGTTACAGAGGTAGTTTCCTAGTTCTAATCTTGCCTTGTATGCCAAGTTTTGCCTTCCATGTTAGTCGCGGACTCCTACGTTGGTGCCTGGTTGGGCCAGTCGTGGGCTTCTCACAGCTTCCCAGCGGGCCTTATGTCTTCATACGCACCAGGTAGCCTTACATGCAGGATTCGTGGGGTCACCCCCTCGTCAGTAGCCCCCGAGTGCCTGGGGGACTCGAAGAGTCGTGCAGGGACTCGAATTCATCTGCGCCTTTATTGTTTGTAAGCGCGGCATTGCCACGGGTCGCTGGCAGTCTTGGGCCACGACAATATCTGTTTCGAGGGATTGCTAAGCTGCAAGGGCCCAAGGAGTCGACTGGTCAAGCCTTGGTGAATTGTGCTAGTGACAAATACCACAGTAGCCCAATCAAGCTCACGTCCCTCGACATGAACTTAGAACACCGGTGTCAAGCAAAGACATGCCGCTGCAGGTCTTATAGGATCAATTGTTGCCGGTCTAAGCACATAGCCTGAGCGCGTCCGCTCGGCTCTTTCTATCATACAAGCGCATGGAAAAGGTCGGGAGTGAAATCGCTCTGTGGCAAGTCCCGGCCCGGCCGTTCTGTGCAGCGGGGTCTTACCTACACGCTAAGCTTGCGTGGCATCTGGATACAGTGTGTCGTATCCCAGGCATAATTGTTTTTGTTGAGGCACGGAGACTAATTTAGCAATGCACCCACTTGGAATAAACAATCAAGTGAGTTGTTTTAATCATCACTCGCGGAGCTTTGTAGGGAACTTAGGCAAGGAAAATAAGATAGCACCCACTCGGAAAGTCGTCGAGTGCGCGAGTAAGTCATGTTTGCTGAATGGCTAAGTCTTTTTGCGGGTAGTCACTCGAATGCTTTTCTGCTTTTGGGGGGAGGGAGCACCTGAACTTTGAGAGTATGTTGTTTCTGCTGGTGCGAGTGATCTCTCGAGCACATCTTTGCCTTCTGGGTGAGGGACCACCCGAGCTTGAAAAGGTACTCCCGATGGGAGTAAGAATTTTTTAGAGTCCGAAAATTTGAACGTATAGCTGGCTCTTGGAATCGTTTGGTTTGTTCCAACTCCTTTACCTTGATCCGTTCCCTTTGGGATGTCGTGCTGATATGCATTGTCATGTTGTTTGATGACCTATGATGATGCTTGATTTTTTTGATCCGTCGCGTCTTCTGGACCGTCATGATGATGATTTGGACGTCGCGCTGCCTGTTTCCTGTTGGGTTCCCGAGGCTTGTATGGGAAACAGGCAAGGTTTGACGCGTCCCGTAGATAATGCTGACCGTGTGAAGGCATCTTTCTCTTGGAATTCGTAATGCCTGCCCCGTTTGGTCTTTGATGCAATGATGGCGCCGCCTGGGCTTCTGCGTGTTTTCCTTGTTTGCCCTTGGATTGCGCTATAATACTTCCTTTGGTTGCCCGACCTTGGCATCCATTCTTCGCATCTTTCCCTTTTGCTTCTTCTTCTTCATATGGCGCCTCAAGCGTGGTAGTGGTGTAGCTGGGCGAGGCCGTGGTGCCGCTGGGCGAGGCCGTGGCCGCCGTGGTCGTGGTGGCCGCACTACTCGTTCTTCGCGCGGTGGGCGTCATGGTACCGCGTTGGTGCCTTCTTCTTCTTCCTCCATGGAAGAGGATTTCTGGCGTTATGACTTTCTTTTGCATGTTCTTGGGCGGAACGCTGCCCGGATTCCTCTTCCTGCCTCGTTTTCCTCCATTGCTTCTGAGCGTGTCTTAAAGGGCTTCTGGATCCATCTTCATGGATGCTCTCGTTCTTCTTCTTGGGTGGAGCTGGATTTTGATAGTTCGTCCTTGATCTTACTTGGGTTTGGCTGGAGGATGTTTTCTCGTCAGTTGAATTTGTGCGGCGGGGACAACCTTTGTTGTCGTTTTGACGGCGAAGATACTGTTATTATCCGTGCGTTTGATGCTGGTGGCAACCGTCTGGATCCATACTGTGAGGAGACGAGCAGTGGAAAATCTGATGGCTCGAGTGGTGGTTCTCCTGCTTCTCCCGTGTCTTCGTCTTCGGCTGATCCCTCGGGCGATGGTGTTTGCTCTTCTAGTTCTAAGGAAGAACTGGACGTCATACCAGTCGTCAAGCGGCAGCGGCAGTAGGCGAGGCACCTTGTAGAACTGGAGGACATCGAGCTTCTCCCTCGCCGGCTAGGCTGCCACTTTGTCTGTGATGATGCCCCCCTGGTTATGGCACGAAAGTGCCAATTATCTCAGCATGAGCAGACATGTAGAAGTTGAAATGTAGCCATGCTTGTAGTTCAGCAGGTCCTTCTGTAACGGCAAACTGTCGTTTCGACTTCTTTGTAATGAAATTTCTTCGACTCCTTTGTACTGAGAATGTCTTTGACTCCTTTGTAATGAGAATGTTTTCGACTCCTTTGTAATGAGAGTTGTCTTCGACTCCTTTGTAATGAGAGTTGTCTTCGACTCCTTTGTAAAGAGAGTTGTCTTCGACTCCTTTGTAATGAAAATTATCTTCGGCTCCTTTGAGAGTTATCTTCGACTCCTTTGAGAGTTGTTTTCGACTCCTTTGTAATGAGAGTTGTCTTCACGGGTGCGCGCCAGCGCTCCCGATGGGAGTAGCCCCCGAGGCTGCATTTCATTTGCAGAATCAAGAGCAGGCTTTATGAATTTTTTGTCTCACCGGTTTGTAGTTTTCTTTGAATTTTTCCAAGTTTAGATCGGGTGCGCGGCAGTGCTCCCGATGGGAGTAGCCCCCGAGTCTTTAGGCGATCGCTTGCGATCGGGTGAAGACTAAAGATGCAACTGTTGGATATATGCTCTAGAGGCAAATAATATATGATTATTCCAATATATCTAAATAAGTTCATGACCAGTTTCATACTGTAATGGAACTGTATCAGTGAAACAATGATACAGGTGTGGTATAGAAACAACGAGAGTTCCTAGTCAACCTCTCGTGATGACTGGTTTATCGTCAACTGATGATTGTGGTTTCACGATCATGGACAATCAAGTCAATTGACGGTAAGGTCACCTCATTGAATGAATGACGTGATGAACATTACCCAATGCAAGCATTGCAACATGATCAAATCGTAAAAGTTCAGTGTTGTAATTACAGAACGTAGTAGCCTGTTCCTTTGACCGTGAGATCACGCATAATTGCTATCTTCTGAGGATACTTTGAGTGCATTAACCGTCACACTGAAACATGGTGACCATAAAGGTGTATCTTGGGCTATCCGATGGGATATGTTGAGGAGTGTAGATTCAAGAGCGGGATTTGTCAATCCATATAATGGAAAGATACTTCATGGACAACTCGGTGAGATTGCATCCATACAGCTGCGCAGCGCATGACTAGGTCACAAGGATGAATATCATGGAACGAGTGAATAAGATTTGTCGGTAACAAGATAGAACTAATGCATTGGGTGCTGTTGATTGAATCTTGGACTAATCTAGTATCGCATGACAAAGGGAATGTTATACAACGTGTACGGTTCAATCGGTTACTTCCGAAATGCACATGGGTCATTATGGGCATCCAGGTCCCGCTATTGATCATTGGCCGTAGCCTTTGTCTCGGTCATGACTGGAGTGTTCTCGGACCGTAGGGTAACACACTTAAGGGCTCGATGAATATCGGAGACCTTTTCGGAACTATCGGAGTTACCGGAGAAGAGAGAAAGATGTACTGGAAAAGTTTCGTGTTGGTCCGAAGGACGTTCGGAGTGAGCTGGAAGGAGTTCCGGATCATCGGGAGATGAAATAATATGTATTATTTATTAATTAAGTGGATTAATAATTAATAATAATTTATTTCATATTAAAAAGTGCAATGGGCCTTATTTGTGAAAGAAGCCCATTAGGGGAAGAAGGAAAATAAAAGGGAAAAGGGAAAAAAAGGGGGGGCGCCATGGGCCTTAGGGCCCATGTGGGTGGCGCCCCACTTCCCCCCTCCTCCTAGCCGCACCATCCCCCCTTGGCAAGGGATTAGTCCCACATTGCCAAGGGAAGGGGGGTTGACTCCTTCTGTCTGCCTATATAAAGATGGGCAGGGGTGCACTTCTTAAAGACAGAAAAATTCGTAGAGAATTCAATATTACTCCGAATTAAGATCGGTTTTCACCGGTCTTCTCCCCTCTCTCGCCTCTCTCAATCCGGGGTCCCCTTGTCTGGAACCTGTGCTGGGATTGAGGCTTCTCTGCTACGCGGACGCCATCGTGCTGCCGAAACTTCGGTTCCGGGAGGTCTACTTCCGCCACCTTCGCTGGATCGGAGAACGGAGGTCGTCATCGAGTCCGTACGTGTGCGAGTACTAAGAGGTAGTACACGTGCGGCACTACCACCCAACAGGGTGCTAACACAGCCAGGGGGCTGTGAAAGGTTACGGCTTCATCAACCACGTTTGCGGGAACGTTTCCCGCGCAACGGTCTACACCCCGAGGTATGTTTCTGCAAGTCTTTCCATTACGGCATTACAGCTAGATAGACCTTGGGTTAAGGGCGACGCTAGTTAGAAAAATTATTGTTTTCTGCTGCGAGACCCAACAGCGGTATCATGAGCTAGATCTATGCTTCGTATTGCTGTACGGTAAGAACACATCGGGGATGTGGGCGTTGATTCTACGATTGTTACCCTCTCACGTGTACTTGTTATATCTTTGGCATTGTTTGGTGAAGCGGCCCCCGACCGACCTTACGCGTACGCTTCTGCGAGACTGGTTCCACGCTTGACATACGGCTTGTACCGTATAAAGTGGCTCTGGGGGGTGTCTGTCTCTCTTACTTTAGCGGATATGGCATTTGCAACGGAGGGCCCCGTACGGGGTGTAATAGAGACGATCTATAATGAGCGTTGTGGTTCAATGTTTGTAGAAACGGTTGATCTATGAAAAGCCCTAGCAGCCACATAAAACATGCAATATACAATTATAGAGGCGTCTAACTTTATATTGCAGAGGGGGATATTGTTGTTTTCTTAATCTTGATGTAGTGATAGCTTTGCTATGTGTTCCTAGAAAGTAGTAAACGTTCATCATGATGAAACAAACATAAATGGAGACACTGTAGACTTAGTGCCACCATGATCATACATCTTAAAACTTGCTAGTATAGGATACACGACGGTAGCATTAAATAAGATGATCCCTTATAAAATGCCAAACATAAGTATTCTACCGAAGTGTGCATCACCTGGAAGGTTCTCTTTATGATAGGCAGGCCGTGACGATCGGGTGTCATACATACATTAGAGTTCGCATGAGGTTGGTCCTAGCAAGCCTAGCATATGTCGATATGGCCTTGCTAAGCAGCATATAACACTAAGGTCAATTTGGCGAGCCTAGCATATGTAGATATGGCCTCGGAATACTAGAGATCGAAAGATCGAGCATGAGTCACATATAGGATGTGATTACAAACTAGTTGTCTACCTTTGAAACTAATCCGTCGGCCGTTGTGATATTCGAGGACGGATAGTGAATCTGGATCATGTAATCACTAAAACTTCTTAGGGATGATTGTTTTAGTGCGAGCTCATCTATAATATGATTATTATGGACTCATTGTTATAACTTGTCTTAATTGTTTTCCTTGCAAATATTTTGTGAATCCAAATGAACATCGTGAATTGCTTTCTTTCATGGGTGGTGATAGACTTAAAGTAAATGGGTCAAACTTCGTTGATTGGTATCTACGCCTTAGGACTTCACTCAAGAGAGTAAACATCTTGTTCATAATAGAAAGCCATGTGGGAGATCCTCCGGATAACAATGGAGATGAACAAGAAATGATGGATTACTATGTTCGTCGACAGAAATACATTGTGGTGAACAATGTTATGGAACACTCCATGTCAAATGAGTTGAGCAATCTGTTTAGGGAAACTAGTGCTTATGACATGATAGACACGCTAAAGTCATTGTTTATACGTCAGTTCAGAGTGGCCAGATTTGAGTTAGAAAAACAGTTTCTTTCTACAAAGATGGAAGAGCACACTTGCCTGAGAGCCCACCTAGACAAGATGCATAGGATGTATCTGAGCCTTGTGGAAGACTTTGACTATTGGACAACAAATGAATCTACCATAGAGGAGTTTGCGATAAACACGGTGCTACATTCTCTTCCACCGAGTTATCAAGATTATGTCCATGGCTATGTCGGGAGAGGAGAAAACATGCATCTCCAGGATTTCATGACTAATCTTCTTGATGCAAAGGTTGCACCCATTGAAGGAGAAATTTTTGATGGAGAAGGTATATATTTGATATACTCGTTATAAATGTTTGTTCCCTTATACAACATTTGCAGTTTAATAAGTATTTGATACTTGTTCTGTTTTATGAAAACAGGGCCTGCCGTTGCATGGACGGGAAGAGGTGCGATCCAGGATTGATGGCAACCAAGACAGTTGATGGCCACCAAGATTTCACCAAGACATCTATCATAGGATTATACTTAGAGTATTAGATAAATCTTTTGTAATCAATCGAATATGAACACTTAGTGGTATGTCTTGCATCTCGCGAGACAAAGTTATTCATGTTTTGAGACAAGTCAGTTGTTCCAGTTTGATGAATAAAGTGTGCTTATACTATGATTGCAATTGAGTTTATAATATGATAGAAGCATTTATAAAACACCATAATTGTCAAGTGATATTCAATGTTTAATGATTAAGTTATTATGAATAAAAATAAGGTTAAAAGTCATAACTATACTAAATGCATGAGATGGATTCATAAATGATGAAGTCATTAGATACTCGATCTATTAACTCATGAATTTATTATCAACCAAGATGACTAATGACGGAGTTCTAGCAAAGTAGAACTTGCGCCAAACATTGTACATAAATGATGTATTAACCAAGCGCATGAATAATCATTAAAGATGCTTCGCATGATTAATTGAACAAGGCATTCAATTAAGATCATAAATCTGAGATTACGGAATCACAGTGAAGTTGGATATAAGAATACAAATCACCATGATGTGATCAAAGTGATGAGTATTATAGTTGACATAAATGGGAGACTTGTGGAAATAATGCCACAAATTACGATGGAAGTTTAAAGTGCTCAAGCACCTGAACCATTCGTAGTCATACTAAAATGTAGTATGGTCTAAATACATTCCCCTTACGCTAATGCTATTTTGAATGAACAAAGTTGTTATAATTTATTAAGTTAAAACACCCACTTCATGAAATAAGGAAACCATTCTGAATTTAATGAAGCTCATGACTCCATATGATGATGGTGTTAGAAAGTTTCTAGAACTTTTATATGATATAACTTTCTTTGTATTAGAGTTGTGAGCAATTGTAAAACACACCTTCCCAAATAGAAAAACTTGTATTGCTTGAATTGGTGAATGAGAAGATGGTTCTCAAGGAATAAACCAATGGGAGAAAAGTGAATTCTTTGACCAGGGTGATTGACCCTGCCTCCAGATAACAGAGTAACGCAACAGAAAACGTTCCGCTGCAATGACTCCAAGAAAAGAGGAAATATGCTATTGATGATGATCATGGTATATAAGTTAAAGCCTTAGTTTAAAAATAAGAAGATTGTCATGAATACGTTCTGTACAGAACAATAATCATGAGTCTTCTTAAGTGAAACAAAAGGGACACTGCTCATAAATTACGAAGGATTGATGGTTACCTAGGAAACGAGGAGAAATGAAATCATATTGATTTGCATATGGGATGGCTCACATCCTATGAAATAAAGTAGTTATTTCACATTCCGAATAACCAGGAAGTTATTAAGAATGATGCAACACATAAAGATTGATTTGGCACATAAAAGATATTATGGATAAATTCAATAATGATTGACTACGGAAGCGTAGCAATGCTAAATAAATATGGGAATTTCTGTCGGGACCCGGGGTTAGCGTATGCAAGTCCCGCTACGACATAGTCATATGGAGAGCCGAGAACCGTACCCACTTGTCTAAGCAGACAAGGCCAAGCACAGAACTTATCGGAAAGCATCGTACGTGAGGGGCATCCCATCCAGGCCGGATGATCAACTGAGATGGGTACTCATCGTCCGCACACAATTCTAAATGATATGGGTGATGAACTCCCATATTCACAGACAAGTCGCCTCAACCATACTATCGACTATCTCATAACTCTTACATAGACTTACTCCAGCCCGATCACTTAGTCGGGGTCTAGGGCGGGCTCGATCATTCATCAAATTGTGCACGAGACAGAGTCTCGAACAATCGCATCGCGATCCCCCAAGCTGCGCACATCTAATGGCCACTTGGTGTATAAAATACCGCCAGCCAGATCACAACTAAGGTCTCGAAAACCCATACAAAGACATGCATGTTATAAACATACACGCTGCACACATGCCTTGTATGAACAGCAGGTATCATTGCAATTCTCTAGTAAGTATACATCTTTATTTATAACTCTTACAGAGTGCACACAGAGATCACAAGCATGTGATCCAAAATTACAACAGACAAGCGGAAGAAAAGTAGGTCTGAGTACAGACAAGTTTAACAAATGGCTTAGAGAAGCCTTATCTAAAAACAAGCCCTTCCACGAGGGAGCAGTCGTCTGACTGAGCCTACAATAGCTTGGTCTTGGTCTGAGTCTTCATTCTTCGAGCTTCAGGTAGAAGCCACCATCGGGGTCGGTGGGTTCATCTAAAACATAGAATAAGCAAACGTGAGTACAAAGTCGTACTCAGCAAGACTTACATAGGAGCTATACTACTCATGCACATGTATCAAGGTAAAGGGAGGTGGGGTTCACTTGCAGAAGTACCAGCTTTGACTTGGCTAGTCCTGAACTACGAGTACCAGACTTGAGGTAAGAAGCGTACACGAGTCCACTACATCTCTTCAACCAATTACACCACTATGGTTACTTCCTCGACTTCCCCACGAGGAGCACGCCATAGCAAACACGCTTATCTTGGTGTGTTTTAGAAGTATCCAGTTCAAGTTGTCTAATAATCAAGCTAAGCTTTCCAAGCAGTCCTTAACCGCGGACGCGGCTATTCGAATAGTTTCGTTAACCCTGCAGGGGTGTACCGCTACACACACACACTCATCAGTTACCGCCTGGGAGTGGGACCCTTCAAGCGGGTACTGGCGAGGATGTTGCCACGACACTTCGCCCACAGCTCCGTTCTAGTCCAGAGAGTCGCCTATCTGAGGGGGATCCGTATGGAAGTCCGGCCGAGGTTCCAGTACAGCCTCAAACGATGTGTGCAGGGTCCCAAGCCGGTCTTGAAAAGCCGTTCATCCACTTCGCAGACCGTGCCACAGCCCTACCAACACTCCGAACTAATGCGACTCCTGGGGTTCGAACGGGGTGAGGTACTAGGTCGAGAGGGGTCAGTGAGCCCAATGTGTGGTTGTACTCTTCTTCTAGGATCACCACACAAGAACTCGGACTTAAGGCGGTGTTCAACGAGACAACCCACTGTGTACTCCTACACAGCCTCTCATCGTTCACCTTGTATTAGGGTAGATTCACCAACACAGTTTCACTTTCATCAACACCATGTTTACCATCATCCCGACTCACATCAAAAGCAACGTCATTGTACCACTAAGCATGCAATAAGCAGTAACAGTTGCAGGGGCCACATGATATCAACCAACTCCTACATCTGCTAGGATTGTGGTTTGCTTACTACTGTGACAAGATGATAGGTCATGCAAAGGATATGGGTTCAACTATGCAGTAGAATCGATACAAGGTGATCTCCTAAACATGCATAAGCGAGACTGAGAGGGAAGTGGGATTTTATAGACATGATTAATGGGGGTTTGCTTGCCTTGCTGACGGGGTTCAGTCACGGGGTATTTAACGAAGGGGGTGAACTCGGGTTCCGGCTCCACTTCTATCAGCAACATGACAATCATAGGATCAACATAATGTACAATGCACAATCACATGAATAAGATTGTAATGGTGATGTTCATGGTTGCATTGTGTGGACAATTATATTTAAAAGGAGTATATTGCAATTGAATTGCAAATTCAAACTCCATTTGATTTATCGATGAATTTCAAATGCATTTGAATGCATGAAAGTTCATTTGAAAAGGTTGATCATGAAGTGATGTTGTATAGTTGGAACAATGTCTCTGATGTGTGGATGAATCCATCTAAAATAAGTGTGTTGCAAAGTCATTTGCAATTTCACTCCAAATTTGAATTTGAAAAGGATCCATATGCATGTTTGCTACTGTTCACCCATTTTAAAATGGTAAAACATAGAAACAAGTTGCATATTCATAGTCCTTGTAATTTTCTGATAATTTTAGACATATTATTTGTCCAGTTTAGAGTTAAAATGAATTAGTTATGATTTATTGAAGTTTAAGCTATTTTCTGGAATTACGTAAATTAAATAAAATGATTTAAATGCTTTACTGCGTCGGCACTGCACCAACATGGCGTCAGCAGGGGGCTGACCAGTGGGGTCGGGGTGTCAGTGGGGGGGTTAAATAACCCGGTTAGTTAAACTAACCAGGGGGGTTAGTTAGTGGCCTTGGGCCCACGGGTCAGTGTCACTAGGGGGGGATTAGTGCTTAACTAAGCACGGGTTAAGGCTAACCCACCGGCGGCTTGACGCCGGTGGCCTGGCCACGGCGGCGCACACGGGGACGGCGGCGCAGTCGACCAAATCGAACGGGGAGAGCTGCGTTGGGATCCTGGGGTCGTCGCGCGTCCACTGAAGGTTGCAGCATGAGCGGGGGGTGACGGAGGCGACGGCAGGGACCTCTTCGACGGCAACCGTGACATGGCGACGACGAAGACGGCGCTGCAGTGGCCCAACTCGAGCGTGCGCTAGTGCAAAAGAACCAAGTGGACCTCAGGAGCACGATGGGCAGGCTGGGATGGACGAAAAAGCTTGGGAGCGAGCTTAACGTCGTCCATGGAGGCGAGCTCGCTCGGCTCCCATGGCGGACGTCGCTAGAGGACACAAACGAGGGCGTACCCAGAGGGTTTTCGAGCTACAGCTCACCAGGAACTCAACGGGGGTAGCAGCTCGGTCGGGGAGGGCTCGACGGCGGAGTATTTGGACCGCGACGCACGGCGGCCGGAGCGGAAGACGATGAAGCGCACGTCGTCTACAAGGCGTCCCGGGGCGATTCCTTCTGCGACTCGACGTAGCAGACGGTGGTGATGACGATGGACATCACGGCGGGGCCCGAGGAGGTCACTGGCCACGCTTGCTCGGAGCCATGGCGACGGCAGTGTTCGGGCGGCGATGGAATCCGGCGAGAGAGGACACGGGAGAGAACAGGGAGAGGGGGAAGTGGTCCACGACGTCTCAGGACGTGTCCAGGCGCCGAGACGTGGACGGGAGAAGCAGGAGGTGGCGAGGAGCTCGTCGGCGGCGCGGTGGCATGCTGCATGCATTCCACCGAGCAGCTTCGGGGCGTGGGGAGCTAGAAGACAAGGGAGGAGGTGGGCCTGGGCTGCTCCTGGGCCGCGGGGTTTAAGTTCGGCTGCTTTCCAGGTTAGTTTCCTTTTTCCTTTTCTTTCTGTTTTCTTTTCTGACTTCTGTTTTGTCTTGCTAAAAAAAATAGCTAGACATTTTTTTAAATGCCCCAAATTTTTATATGGCCTTAAGATATATGTAGCTAGCCACTTATAAAGTTTGGACATTTTTAAAATTCAAATAATTTGAACTTTAATTCAAATAGGGGTTTAAATTTAAATCCATGCTCCTGTTTGAAATTTGAAAAATCCATGAGCATGGGATTGCTACCACATCATTTTATATGCGATCCCACTCATTTATAAGACTTTTCAAAAATGCAAAAGGAATTTTTGGAGCAACTTTTTATCTGGCCATTTGAATTAATTCATCTGGGGGGTGTTCTCTCTCCCATTTTGATTTCTTTTGAATTTTTTAACAGGATGCAAAGGCCTAGGCTTACCCTAGCACATACCCAAGTTGGGGTTCTGACAACTCGCCCCCACTCAAAGGAATCTCGTCCCGAGATTTAGAAGTCTGCGGGAGGAAGGAGGGGTACTCGGCATTGAGACGGTCTTCTCTTTCCCGCGTGGCTTCTTTCTCAGAGTGGTGTGACCACTGAACTTTCAAAAACTTGATCTTCTTTCGGCGAGTGACACGCTCTGCTGAATCAAGAACACGAACAGGGTATTTTCGATAAGAAAGGTCATCTTGGAGATCAAGAGTTTCATGGTCGACTTCGTGGATGGGGTCCTTGAAGCAACGCCTGAGTTGTGACACATGGAATACATCATGTACTCGGGAAAGGTGTGGTGGTAGTTCAAGTTGGTAGGCAACTTCTCCACGTTTAGCAAGAATGCGGAAAGGTCTGATGTAACGTGGGGCCAACTTGCCTTTGATACCGAATCGTTGGGTTCCCTTCAGAGGAGTAACCCGAAGGTAAGCCTTAGCATCCAGATTTTAGCTCTCTTTCCTATGATGACGATCATAGTAGCTTTTCTGACGAGACTGGGCTGCTTTCAATTGATTACGAACAATGCGAACTTGCTCTTCTGCTTATTTGATCATATCCGGTCCAAAGAATTATCTTTCACCGGTTTCTGACCTGTTAAGGGGTGTTCGACATCGTCGTCCATAAAGGAGTTCAAAAGGAGCCATGTTCAGACTAGATTGGAAGCTATTGTTATAAGAAAATTCGGCGAATGGAAGAGACTTCTCCCAATTCTTTCCGAATGAGATAACACAAGCTCTGAGCATGTCTTCAAGAATTTGGTTAACCCTTTCGACTTGACCGCTAGACTGAGGATGGAAAGCTGTACTAAAGGAGAGATGAGTTCCCATAGCATGTTGGAAGCTTCCCCAAAATCTAGAGGTAAAAAGGCTACCACGATCAGAATTGATCTCCAAAGGAACACCGTGAAGAGACACAATTCTAGAGACATACAAGTCCGCTAACTGGCTAGCAGTTATAGACTCGCGAACGGGCAGGAAGTGAGCAACTTTGGAAAGGCGGTCAATGACCACGAAGATGGCATCGTTTCCTTTCTGGGTTTTTGGAAAGCCGGTGATGAAGTCCATACCGACTTTGTCCCATTTCCACTCTGGAGTAGGCAAAGGTTGAAGTGTGCCAGCAGGTCTTTGGTTTTCTGCTTTGATGCGACGACAAACATCACATTCAGCAACAAATCGAGCAATGTCTCTCTTCATCCTAGTCCACCAAAATCTCTGGCGTAGATCTCGGTACATTTTTGTGCTACCGGGATGAATCGAGAGGGTGTGTCATGGGCTTCTTTGAGGATGAGTTGCCTTAGTTCCCTATTCTTAGGTACTACCAAACGATTTCCAAAGAATACCGTTCCCTTGCTATCTGTGGAGAAACATTTAGCAACTCCGCTAGCAATGTTCTCCCTTATCCGGCGAACACCTCGTGCACGCCTTTGGGCAACTATGATCTGATCCTCAAGTGTTGGTTTCGCCACCAAGTTGAAAAGAGATCCACGAGGAACAATCTCGAGATTGAGCTTTCGAAATTCCTCATGAAGAAGTGGTTGATACTGTTGTAACATGAGGTTGTTACAATACGACATACGACTTAGTGCATCAGCCATGACATTGGCTTTGCCTGGGGTGTAAGAAATTCCTACGACGTAATCTTTTATCAACTCAATCCAGCGTCTTTGCCTGAGATTAAGATCTGGCTGGGTGAAAATGTATTTGAGGCTTTGGTGGTCGGAATAAATCTCACAACAATTACCAAGGAGGTAATGTCGCCAAGTTGTCAGGGCATGAACTACGGCAGCGAGTTCAAGATCGTGGGTAGGATAATTCTCTTCATGTGGACGCAACTGGCGTGAAGCATAAGCTACCACATGTCTATCTTGCATAAGTATGCATCCTAACCCTTGCCGTGAGGCGTCACAAAAGATCTCGAAATCCTTTTTGCTGTCTGGAGGCGCAAGTACGAGTGCAGAAGTCAATCTTCTTTTTAGCTCTTGAAAGCTTTCCTCGCACTTGGGAGTCCATTGGAATTTCTTATCTTTCTTGAGGAGTTCAGTTAGAGGCTTTGCAACTTTAGAAAAGTTCTCGACGAAGCGACGGCAATAGCTGGCCAAGCCAAGAAAACTCCTAACTTTCTTAACCGATTCAGGTGGAGTCCAGTCAAGGACGGCCTGAACTCTCTCGGGATTCACAGCAATGCCTTTTGCAGAAATCACGTGGCCTAAGTAGGTCACTTCTGGTAGCCAAAATTCACACTTGGAGAATTTAGCATACAGACGATGCTCTCTAAGTTTCATCAATACCAGCCTTAGGTGTTCGGCATGTTCTTCTTCGTTCTTCGAGTAGCTGAGAATGTCATCGAGATAAACCACAACAAATTTATCTAAGTACTCCATGAAGATCGAATTCATCATGCGTGAGAAAGTGGCGGGGGCTTTGGTTAAACCAAAGGACATGACGGTGTACTCGTAAAGACCATAACGAGTAGTAAAAGCCGTTTTTAGGATGTCCTCGTTTCGGATTTTGATTTGATGATAACCTAATCTCAAATCCATCTTGGAGAAGACAGAGGATCCAGCGTGTTGATCATAAAGATCATTGATCCTGGGAAGTGGGTACTTGTTCTTTATCGTCGCTAGATTTAGCGGGATATAATCTACGCACATCCTTTCTGTTCCATCTTTCTTCGTTACGAAAAGAACGGGGCAACCCCATGGCGATGAGCTAGGGCGGATGAAGCCTTTTTCCAACAAAGCTTCCAGTTGGTTTTTAAGCTCAGCTAACTCACGTGGGGCTATTTTGTATGGGCGTCTGGAAATTGGTGCGGTTCCTGGGGCAAGATCCACTATGAACTCTACACATCTGTCGGGTGGCATTCCCGGCAGTTCTTCAGGAAAGACATCCGGGAAGTCACGAACCACCGGAACATCTTCAAGGTCGGGAAGGGGAATCACATTCAAAGAATGCACCTGGGTTCTTGTTCTTGGTGAGGAGTAATCTATTGTCTGGCCTGAAGGATGTGTAAGTCTAATTGACTTGGCTTTACAATCAAGAAAAGCATGTTGTCTTGATAACCAATCCATACCAAGGATGACATCAATGTCTGAAGACTTGAGGGCTATAAGAGAAGCAAGGAATACTAAACCCTCAATTGCAATTTGATTACCATGGCTTACTATATTAGTTTGCCACTTGGAACCAGGAGTTTGAATGATCATAGGGGTGAACATTTCATCAAAGGATATCTCATGTCGAAGTGCATAACTCTCCGACATGAATGAGTGAGATGCTCCTGGGTCGAAAAGAATAGAAGTGGGAACAAAATTGACTGGGAGCGTACCAAGAATGACGTCAGAAGTACTATCAGTTTCCTCAACTGAGATTTGGTTCACACGTCCAACACTTGCGGAAGTGGAAGGCTTAGCGGTGGGAACCTTCGGGGGTGGTTTGGCACGAACAGTGGGGTTTCCTTTGGCATGGGGTGGAGCATTCTGATTTACGGGGCACTCACGAGAGTAGTGACCAGGCTGGCCACATCTGAAGCAGGCTCCAAAGATAGTGCGGGGAGCTGGGTTGTTTGGTGGGGCTGGTGGACGAGGCGGCACAAGCGATGGCCTCGGTGGGTTGTTTTGGTGGATCAAACTGTTAGGAATCCAGATCATGCGCTTCTGAGGGCGTGAACTGGAAGAAGGGGCAAGCTCAAGAGCATTCTTGCGAGACTTCTCGAAAACTTCATTGCCATGCTCAGCTCTTAAGGATCTGTTGACTAAATCCTCAAAGGTGGCAAACTCCAGGAGGTTGAGATCATGACGAAGGATGGGGCTAAGTCCCTTACGGAACCTTGCCTGCTTTCTGGCATCGGTGGTGATCTCATCTTGGGCATATCGAGCAAGACGGTTGAACTCTCTCACATACTCATGAATGGACATCTCTCCTTGATTTAGATTGCAGAACTCTTCCGTCTTGCGCTCCATCAACTCATCCAGAATGTGGTACCCTCGAAAGGCAACACAGAACTCCTGCCAAGTCACTACGTGACCATCTGACTGCATTGCAACATAGTTCTCCCACCACTAAAGAGCAGCACCTTCCAAGAAGTATACCGCGAAAACAACTCGGTCATCGGGAGCAACATGTGATGTATCAAGCTTACGCTCGATGGAACAGAGCCAATCATCAGCTTCGAGGGGCTCAGAAGAACATCGGAATACCGTTGCCTTGAGGAAGATGAAGTCCTGAATGCGGACCACCACATTACGATGGTGGGCGGTATTCTGCTCGATGAGCTCCAGAAGGCGTGTTTGATCACGTCGATTCTTCTGAGCTTCCATCATGATTTCCGCCGCAGAAGGCGGGGGTGGAAGTTCATCATCATTTCGATTCCGATCACGGTCTCGATTCTGAAGAACAGCACTACGAGTTCCATCTGACATCCTGTGTGATAAAAATCAACAATCAGAACAGGTTGTACGATGGAGGCAAGGGTAAAAGGATATGATTTAGGTGGAAAGATAATAATGAGAAGGCAATGATTCAAAGAAACACGGAGCAAATCCGGCAACATAACGGCTACACCGGGATGGAAATGAAACAACCTCGAAGAAATTGGACAGAACTTCTTCAAGGAACTCAAAACACAAAGACTCTGGACAACCACAACCATCCTACGGCTATAAGTGTCGGGACCCGGGGTTAGCGTATGCAAGTACAGCTAAGACATAGTCATATGGAGAGCCGAGAACCGTACCCACTTGTCTAAGCAGACAAGGCCAAGCACAGAACGTTCTCGGAAAGCATCGTACGTGACGGGTATCCCATCCAGGCCGGATGATCAACTGAGATGGGTCCTCATCGTATGCACACAAGTCTAATGATATGGGTGGTGAACTCCCATATTCAAAGACAAGTCGCCTCAACCATACTAACGACTATCTCATAACTCTTACATAGACTTACTCCAGCCCGATCACTTAGTCGGGGTCTAGGGCGGGCTCGATCATACCACAAAGTGTGCACGAGACGGAGTCTCGAGCAATCGCATCGCGATGCCCCAAGCTGCGCACATCTAAGGGCCACTTGGTGTATGAAAGACCGCCAGCCAGAACACAACTAAGGTCTCGAAAACCCATACAAAGACATGCATGTTATAAACATACACGTAGCACACATTCCTTGTATGAACAGCAGGTACCATTGCAATTCTCTACAAAGTGTACATATTTTATTGATAACTCTTATAGAGTGCACACAGAGATCGCAAACATGTGATCCAACAATACAACATAAGCGGAAGCAAATTATGTCTGAGTACAGACAAGTTTAACAAATGGCTTAAGAAGCCTTATTTAAACACAAGCCCTCCACGAGGAAACCAGTCGTCTGACTGGGACTAGACTAGTTGACCTCCAGTCGTCCAGCTTGATGAAGAAGCCACCTTCGGGGTCAGTGGGTTCATCTAAAACATAGATTAAGCAAACGTGAGTACAAAGTCGTACTCAGCAAGACTTACATAGGAGCTATACTACTCATGCACATGTATCAAGGTGAAGGGAGGTGGGGTTTCACTTGCAGAAATGCCAGCTTTGACTTGGCTAGTCCTGAACTACGAGTACCAGACTTGAGGTAAGAAGCGTACACGAGTCCACTACTTTCTCCAACCAATTACACCACTATGGTGCCTTCCTCGACTTCCCCACGAGAAAGCACGCCATAGCACTCACACTTATCTTGGTGTATTTTAGAAGTATCCAGTTCAAGTTATCTAATAATCAAGCTAAGCTTTACAAGCAGTCCATAACCGCGGACCCGGCTATTCGAATAGTTTTGTTAACCCTGCAGGGGTGTACCGCTACACACACATGATCATCATTTACCGCCTTTGATCTCGACACCATTCAAGGGGTGCCAGCGAGGATGCTCACCACAACTGTTACCTCATAGCCGATCTAGTCCGAGAAAGCCGCCTACTTGGGTTGGTTACCACTATCGTGAACCCGGCCGGTTTACCAAAGTGGACCCAAGTGATGTGTGCGTGGTGCATAAGCCGGTCTCGGATGAGCCGTTCTCTCACTCAGCATCCAGGCCACAAGCCTACCAGAACTCCGAACTATTGCGACATCTGGACATCGAAAGGGATGAGTTAGTAAGTTGAGAGGGGTCAGTGAGCCCAATGTGTGGTTGTACTCTTCATCTTGGATCACCACACAAGAACTCGGACTTAGGGCGGTGTTCAACGAGACAACCCACCGTGTACTCCTACACAGCCTCTCATCGTTCACCTTGTATTAGGGTCGATTCACCAACAGTTTTCTACCATCATCAACATGATCACTATCATCCCGACTCACATCACAGTATCATCATGGTATCATACTAAGCATGCAATAAGCGATAACATTTGCAGGGGCCACATGATATCAACCAACTCCTACATTTGCTAGGATTGTGGTTTGCTTACTACTGTGACAAAATGATAGGTCATGCAAAGGAATGGGTTCATCTATGCGGTAGAAACGAATCATGGTGATCATCCTAAACAATGCATAAGCGAGACATGAGAGGGAAGTGGGATTTTATCGACATGATCAATGGGGGTTTGCTTGCCTTGCTGACGAGGTTCGGGTTCGGGGTCTTCAACGAAGGGGGCAGCCTCCTGTTCCGGTTCCACCTCTACTCGACAAACAACAAACAAGGTAGCAAAGTAAATACAATGCACAATCACATGGTTGAAGGTTGAAACTTGATGTATATGCTTTGATGTGTGAAGCAATTCCATTTAAATGGAGTATATTGCAAATTGAATTGCAAATTCAAACTCCAATTTGAATTCAAACTTAGTCAAGTTATATGTGACATGGTTTGATCAATTTGAATCATCTTCAAATGTGTATGATATGCCTCTGATGTGTGGTTGAAAATATAGCATAATTCCATGGTCCAAGTTGCAAAATCATTTGAGTTGAATTTGAATTTATTTCAAATAAACCAAATGACATATGCTACTGGTCCCATTTTAAAATCAACTCGAACATAGTTGAAAGTTGCATTTTTGGATAGCTTATTTTCTCCTGATCATTTTTCATATATTATTTGTCCAAATTGGAGTTAATATGAATTTTTTATGAATTTCCAAAGTTTGGGGTATTTTCTGGAATTTCTGGAATTTCTTTAATTCAAATTACTCTGGAAATTCATTTAATCGATTTATTGCGCCAGACTGACGTCATGCTGGCGTGTGGGGGGGGGCTGACATGTGGGCCAGAGGTGTCAGTGACACTGGCTAATTAACCCGGCTGGTTAATTTAATCCAGTGGCTTAATTAAGCCACTGGGCCCACTGGTCAGTGACCCAAGGGGGTCATTAGGGGGGATTAGGGCTAACCCACCGGCGGCTAAACGCCGGCGACCAGAACCGCGGCGGCGCTGCACGGGCAGGTTGATTCCGGGCACCAATCGAAGCGATGTGACCTCCAACTTGAAGCCCTTGCCGTTGCGCGTCGAAAGAGACCAACTCCAAGTGTTGGGGTGCCCTGTACGCTCGCCGGCGTCGAGTTTCGCGGCGATGGAGCTACGGCTGTGATCGGGAATTCGCTACAAGGCGCGAATTGAGGCGGGGCTAGGCTGGTTTGAAGCAGTGGAGCACGGGGAACGCGATGGACAACACGGCGAGCTCGACTGCGTAGCAGGTGGTCATCGCCATGGTTCCCGGCGGCGAGGAGCTTCGGCCTTCATGGCGACCACGGCTAGAGGAAGTAATCGAGGGGAAAAAGATAGGGGTTTTGATCCCGCGCTCACCAGGAACTCGGCAGAGCAGGCGGTGAGGAAAACGGCGGCGTGATGATGATGAATTCGACGGAGAGTTCTTGCGGGTCCGGCGGCGGCTCGAGCTCAATTCCGGTGACTAGGAGGGCTCCGGGCTCGCCTTCTTCTGCAGATCGACGAAGACGACGACGCTGCGCACGGGGGACACGGTTGCTGGCCTTCTTGTTGACGTTGGCCGCGGCTTCTCACGACGATGAGCGGCGGCTGCTCTCGGGGAAGAAGGGGGGAAACGCACAGAGAGCTTGAGAGGAGGCGGCGATGGGGGAAAGTGAGAGGGGGCGATGCGGACGTCTCCTGGGCACTCTTTGGAGTCCTGGGGCGGCCTGGAAGCCCCTGGGCGTCGAGGTGGCGTCCACGGCGTGCTCGGCCGCTCTAGCGAGCTGCTTTGGCGCGCAGGGAGGAAGACGACAGGCGAGTTCGCGGGCCGGGCTGCCGAAACGGTAAGTTGGGCCGGGGTGGCCCAGGTAAGTGGGCTCCTTTCCCTTTTCTATTTTCCTCTCTGTTTTTCTTTCTGCTATTTGTTTTGTTGTGCTAAAATATTTAGCTAGGCATTTTATTAAATGCTGAAAAAATTTATATGGCTTCATAATAATATAGACTAGCCACTTATAAAGTTTCAACATTTTTAAAATTCAAATAATTTGAATCTTAACTCAAATAGGGGTTTTTGATTAAATCCAAGGCACTGTTTGAATATTTGAAAAATCTATGAGCATGGGGTGGGTCCCACATCACTTTATATGTGATCACACTCATTTATAAGATTTTTCAAAAATCTAACATGAATTTTTGGAGAAGATTTTTATCTGGCTTTTTGAATTAATTCATCTGGGGGGTTCCTTCTCCCATTTGCTTTTGAATTTTGATTTCAAGGATTTCTTTTGAAATTTTGACATGATGCAATAGTACTGGCTAACCCTAGCACATTACCTAACAGAGGGTTCTGACAATAAGGAGGCAATCAACGAGATGTTCTAGTAAGACATAGATGAGCCTAGTCCTATCTTCCCCTAGAAAAGGTAAGGGTGACTCAGAACTCAGATCGATGAGGGTAAGGAGAAAAAGAAGCCTTACGTTGTTCCCTTATATACCCATAGTAACTATATACCTATAGAAGGCTAGACTCGACTTGGTCCAAGGCTGATAATCCTACAGTCAGTCCTGCTCTGATACCAAGTCTGTCGGGACCCGGGGTTAGCGTATGCAAGTCCCGCTACGACATAGTCATATGGAGAGCCGAGAACTGTACCCACTTGTCTAAGCATACAAGGCCAAGCACAGAACGTTCTCGGAAAGCATCGTACGTGAGGGGCATCCCATCCAGGCCGGATGATCAACTGAGATGGGTCCTCATCATCCGCACACAATTCTAAATGATATGGGTGATGAACTCCCATATTCACAGACAAGTCACCTCAACCATACTATCGACTATCTCATAACTCTTACATAGACTTACTCCAGCCCGATCACTTAGTCGGGGTCTAGGGCGGGCTCGATCATACATCAAAGTGTGCACGACACAGAGTCTCGAACAATCGCATCGCGATGCCCCAAGCTACGCACATCTGAGGGCCACTTGGTGTATAAAAGACCGCCAGCCAGATCACAACTAAGGTCTCGAAAACCCATACAAAGACATGCATGTTATAAACATACACGCAGCACACATGCCTTGTATGAACAGCAGGTATCATTGCAATTCTCTAGAAAGTATACATCTTTATTGATAACTCTTACAGAGTGCACACAGAGATCACAAGCATGTGATCCAACATTACAATAGACAAGCGGAAGAAAAGTAGGTCTGAGTACAGACAAGTTTAACAAATGGCTTAGAGAAGCCTTATCTAAAAACAAGCCCTTCCACGAGGGAGCAGTCGTCTGACTGGGACTACACTAGCTTGGTCTTGGTCTGAGTCTTCATTCTTCGAGCTTCAGGTAGAAGCCACCATCGGGGTTGGTGGGTTCATCTAAAACATAGAATAAGCAAACGTGAGTACAAAGTCGTACTCAGCAAGACTTACATAGGAGCTATACTACTCATGCACATGTATCAAGGTAAAGGGAGGTGGGGTTCACTTGCAGAAGTGCCAGCTTTGACTTGGCTAGTCCTGAACTACGAGTACCAGACTTGAGGTAAGAAGCGGACACGAGTCCACTACATCTCTTCAACCAATTACACCACTATGGTTACGTCCTCGACTTCCCCACGAGGAGCACGCCATAGGACTCACGCTTATCTTGGTGTGTTTTAGAAGTATCCAGTTCAAGTTGTCTAATAATCAAGCTAAGCTTTCCAAGCAGTCCTTAACCGCGGACGCGGCTATTTGAATAGTTCCGTTAACCCTGCAGGGGTGTACCGCTACACACACACACTCATCAGTTACCGCCTGGGAGTGGGACCCTTCAAGCGGGTACCGGCGAGGATGTTGCCACGACACTTCGCCCACAGCTCCGTTCTAGTCCAGAGAGTCGGCTATCTGAGGGGGATCCGTATGGAAGTCTGGCCGAGGTTCCAGTACAGCCTCAAACGATGTGTGCAGGGTCCCAAGCCGGTCTTGAAAAGCCGTTCATCCACTTCGCAGACCGTGCCACAGCCCTACCAGAACTCCGAACTAATGCGACTCCTGGGGTTCGAACGGGGTGAGGTACTAGATCGAGAGGGGTCAGTGAGCCCAATGTGTGGTTGTACTCTTCTTGGATCACCACACAAGAACTCGGACTTAAGGCGGTGTTCAACGAGACAACCCACTATGTACTCCTACACAGCCTCTCATCGTTCACCTTGTATTAGGGTAGATTCACCAACACAGTTTCACTTTCATCAACACCATGTTTACCATCATCCCGACTCACATCAAAAGCAACCTCATTGTACCACTAAGCATGCAATAAGCAGTAACAGTTGCAGGGGCCACATGATATCAAACAACTCCTACATCTGCTAGGATTGTGGTTTGCTTACTACTGTGACAAGATGATAGGTCATGCAAAGGATATGGGTTCAACTATGCGGTAGAATCAATACAAGGTGATCTCCTAAACATGCATAAGCGAGACCGAGAGGGAAGTGGGATTTTATAGACATGATCAATGGGGGTTTGCTTGCCTTGCTGACGGGGTTCAGTCACGGGGTGTTCAACGAAGGGGGTGAACTCGGGTTCCGGCTCCACTTCTATCAGCAACATGAGAATCATAGGATCAACATAATGTACAATGCACAATCACATGAATAAGATTGTAATGGTGATGCTCATGGTTGCATTGTGTGGACAGTTCTATTTAAAAGGAGTATATTGCAATTGAATTGCAAATTCAAACTCCATTTGATTTATCGATGAATTTCAAATGCATTTGAATGCATGAAAGTTCATTTGAAAAGGTTGATCATGAAGTGATGTTGTATAGTTGGAACAATGTCTCTGATGTGTGGATGAATCCATCTAAAATAAGTGTGTTGCAAAGTCATTTGCAATTTCACTCCAAATTTGAATTTGAAAAGGATCCATATGCATGTTTGCTACTGTTCACCCATTTTAAAATGGTCAAACATAGAAACAAGTTGCATATTCATAATCCTTGTAATTTTCTGATAATTTTAGACATATTATTTGTCCAATTTTGAGTTAAAATGAATTAGTTATGATTTATTGAAGTTTAAGCTATTTTCTGGAATTACTCAAATTAAATAAAATGATTTAAATGCTTTACTGCGTCAGCACTGCACCAACATGGCGTCAGCAGGGGGCTGACCAGTGGGGCCAGGGTGTCAGTGGGGGGGTTAAATAACTCGGGTAGTTAAACTAACCAGGGGGGTTAGTTAGTGGCCTTGGGCCCACGGGTCAGTGTCACTAGGGGGGGATTAGTGCTTAACTAAGCACGGGTTAAGGCTAACCCACCGGCGGCTTGACGCCGGTGGCCTGGCCACGGCGGCGCACACGGGGACGGCGGCGCAGTCGACCAAATCGAACGGGGAGAGCTGCGTTGGGATCCTGGGGTCGTCGCGCGTCCACTGGAGGTTGCAGCATGAGTGGGGGGTGACGGAGGCGACGGCAGGGACCTCGTCGGCGGCAACCGTGACATGGCGACGACGAAGACGGCGCTGCAGTGGCCCAACTCGAGCGTGCGCTAGTGAAAAAGAACCAAGTGGACCTCAGGAGCACGATGGGCAGGCTGGGATGGACGAAAAAGCACGGGAGCGAGCTTAACGTCGTCCATGGCGGACGTCGCTAGAGGACGCAAACGAGGGCGTACCCAGAGGGTTTTCGAGCTACAGCTCACCAGGAACTCGACGGGGGTAGCAGCTCGGTCGGGGAGGGCTCGACGGCGGAGTATTTGGACCGCGACGCACGGCGGCCGGAGCGGAAGACGATGAAGCGCACGTCGGCTACAAGGCGTCCCGGGGAGATTCCTTCTGCGACTCGGCATAGAAGACGGTGGCGAAGACGATGGACATCACGGCGGGGCCCGAGGAGGTCACTGGCCACGCTTGCCCGGAGCCATGGCGACGGCAGTGTTTGGGCGGCGATGGAATCCGGCGAGAGAGGACACGAGAGAGAACAGGGAGAGGGGGAAGTGGTCCACGATGACTCAGGACGTGTCCAGGCGCCGAGACATGGACAGGAGAAGCAGGAGGTGGCGAGGAGCTCGTCGGCGGCGCGGTGGCATGCTTCATGCATTCCACCGAGCAGCTTCGGGGCGTGGGGAGCTAGAAGACAAGGGAGGAGGTGGGCCTGGACTGCTGCTGGGCCGCGGGGTTTAAGTTGGGCTGCTTTCCAGGTTAGTTTCCTTTTTCCTTTTCTTTTTGTTTTCTTTTCTGACTTCTGTTTTGTCTTGATAAAAAAAATAGCTAAACATTTTTTTAAATGCCCAAAATTTTTATATGGCCTTAAGATATATGTAGCTAGCCACTTATAAAGTTTGGACATTTTTAAAATTCAAATAATTTGAACTTTAATTCAAATAGGGGTTTAAATTTAAATCCATGCTCTTGATTTAAAATTTGAAAAATCCATGAGCATGGGATTGCTACGACATCATTTTATATGTGATCCCACTCATTTATAAGACTTTTCAAAAATGCAAAAGGAATTTTTGGAGCAACTTTTTATCTGGCCATTTGAATTAATTCATCTGGGGGGTGTTCTCTCTCCCATTTTGATTTCTTTTGAATTTTTTAACATGATGCAAAGGCCTAGGCTTACCCTAGCACATACCCAAGTTGGGGTTCTGACAATTTCATTCACAAACACTATACTGGGACCATGGCCTGAAGAAAATTGCATCACATTCAAATTTAGAATTTGAAGAGAAGTAGCAAATGGCATGACGAAAGAATGTTTCGATAAGATGGACCATAGTACCTCAAGGCAAAAACTCTCAACCTTGATTTGATCAAGTGATTTTGAAGTAATCAAAATATTGAGATGGACTGCAATTTCATGAAACTGAGTGGGATCTTTGGAGACTTCCTGAAAACTTGGAATGCAGAGTGCATTTTCTGAGTGGGAGCTTTGGGAGCAATATTATTATGTCTGACATAATTAGAATAGAACTTAATAAAAGCTTACTTACAGATATATGTTGGATATATTTGAGTGGGAGCACAATGTCAATTTCATATATATATGATGATATATGTGAAAACAATCTCATATATATACGTTGATATACATGGAGATTAAGGCTAATAAGATGAAAGGATTACGAGAATCTTATATGAACGAAATACAGATGTGTCACACACTAAAATCTATAAGGATAGATTAGGACACGTGTAATGAACATCAACAGGATTGGAATGATATCCTAAACAAGAAAAGGTTCTTGTGGCTAGGAATTATATAAAGGATGTAAAACCTTAATATCACAAAATAATGTTTTAATGGAAGAATAGGGATGCACTTTGTCTCAAGGCATGTGATCCTATATGACCTTTGACATATGATTCTACCATAAGTTGTGAATCCAATAACAGAATGACTCAAAGGTTCCTAGAAGAAGAACAGGTTCCGATGTGCTTGGTTGGCAAAACATAGAACCTGAGCAAAGTCCAAGCATTCAGTATCTGAAGAGAAACTGATGACAATACTCTTGGGGGTTTGCTTGCCTTGCTGACGGGGTTCAGTCATGAGTCTTCAACGAAGGGGGTGATCTCGGGTTCCGTCTCCACTTCTATCAGCAACATGACAATCATAGGATGAACATAATGTACAATGCACAATCACATGAATAAGATTGTAATGGTGATGTTCATGGTACTGATGTGTTGAGCATTTCATTTTAAAGGAGTATATTGCATTTGAGTTGCAAATTCAAACTCCATTTGATTTATCGATGAATTTCAAATGCATTTGAATGCATGGAAGTTCATTTGAAAAGGTTGAGCATGAAGTGATGTGGTATAGTTAGGTAAAGCCTCTGATGTGTGGATGAATCCATCTAATAGAAGTGTGTTGCAAAATCATTTGCAAATTCACTCCAAAATTGAATTCAAATTAAATCCATATGGATGTTTGACACTGTTCACCCAATTTAAATTGGTCAAACATACGAACAAAGTCCATATTCATAATATTTGGATTTTTCTGATAATTTTAGACATATTATTTGTCCAATTTGGAGTTAAAATGAATTAGTTATTGAATTTCAAAGTTTAAAACATTTTCTGGAATTTTCTGAATTAAATTAAACGATTTAACTGGTTTACTGCGTCATCAAGACGTCATTGCTGACGTGGGGGGCCTGACAGGTGGGGTCGGAATGTCAGTGTCTCTGGGTTAAAACCCGGTTTAGATTAAACTAACCAGGGGTTAGTTAGCCTAAGGGGGCCACTGGTCAGTGGGGTTAGGTGGGGATTTGGAGGGGGTTTAGGGCGCTAATGGCGTCGCCGGCACGGGCACGCCGGAGCTTCGCCGGAAAAACGCTAGAGGGCTCGGGGAGGGGGTCTGGGGGCACGAGAAAGTAGCTGGGGCTCGTCCTCATCGGCTAGGGTTAGCTGGGGCTCGCCGGGAGGCCTCTGGCCACGGAAACTTCAACATCGGTGGCAGCCGGAGCTCGGTTCTCGTCGGGAATGGGCTCCGGGGCACGGTAATGAGAGCGGGGAGCACTGGGAGGTGCACTCTTCGCCTTGCGCATCGTCTGGCGTAGGAGGGGGCCAAGGGCACGGCTTGTGGCGACGACAGCGTCAACCGCGGCGGCGGTACGACCACTGTCCTTGCCGGAACTACGCGAGAGGGCACGGGAGGAGGTGGGGAAGGGGGCAAACTGACAAGCGGCTCACCCTAGATCAAATGGAGAAGACGGCGGGGTCAGGGGTCTCTCGACGGCGACGAATTTGGAGCTCCTCTTCTCGGCGGACGGCGGCGAAAGCTCGAAGCTAGCGTCACTGGCAGGGCGTCCGGGCTCGAATTGGAGCTTCCGCTCGGGGTAGTCGACGCCGCTGAAGAAGATGGACAAGGCGGTGAGGCTTCTCTGCGTCTTTGGCCGCGTCGGGGCGTCGCCGTGCTCCGGCTAGGTTTTCGGGCACGCGCTGATTCCTTTGCCGGAGAGAGGGAGGATGGCCAGAACGACGGGAAAAGGTGTGCGGGGGAAAGGGGCACTCGCGTGGTGCGCTCTGGTGCAGAGAGGAGGCCTAGAAGGCAGCCGTCGTCGAGGTGGCGTCGTCGAGCGCTCTGCTGCCTCCAGCGAGCTGCTTGAGGAAGAAGACAAGGAAGGAGGAGGTGGGCTGGGCCATGGGGGAATGAGTTGGGCCAGAAGCACAGGTAAGCCTTTTTCTATTTTCTGTTTGTTTTCTTTTCTGACATTTGTTTTGTCTTGCTAAATAAAATAGCAAACCATTTTCTAAAATGCTCTAACTTTTTATGTGGCCTCACAATATAATTAGCTAGCCACTTATAAAGTTTGGACATTTTTTAAATTCAAATAATTTGAACTTTAATTCAAATAGGGGTTTTTGAATTAATCCAAGTTCCTATTTGAATATTTGAAAAATCCATGAGCATGGGGTGGGTCCCATATCACTTGATATGTGATCACACTCATTTATAAGACTTTTCAAAATTCAAACATGAATTTTTGGAGAAGATTTATTTCTGGCCTTTTGAATTAATTCATCTGGGGGTGTTCCTCCTCCCATTTGAGTTTGAAATTGATTTCAAATGATTTATTCTGATATTTTTAACATGATGCAAAGTGACTTGCTAATCCTAGCACATACCTAACTTGGGGTTGTGACAACTCGCCCCCACTCAAAAGAATCTCATCCCGAGATTCAGAAGTTTGCGGGAGGAAGGTGGGGTACTCGGTACGGAGACGGTCTTCTCTTTCCCACGTGTCTTCTCTCTCAGAGTGGTGTGACCATTGCACTTTGAGAAACCTAATCTTATGGCGACGAGTGACACGCTCTGCGGAATCAAGAATACGAACGGGGTACTCTCGATAAGAAAGGTCATCTTGGAGATCAAGAGTTTCATGGTCGACTTCGCGGATGGGGTCCTTGAAGCAACGCCTGAGTTGTGACACATGGAATACATCATGTACTCGGGAAAGGTGCGGGGTAGTTCAAGTTGGTAGGCAACTTCTCCACGTTTAGCAAGAATGCGGAAAGGTCCGATGTAACGTGGAGCCAACTTGCCTTTGATACCGAATCGTTGGGTTCCCTTCAGAGGAGTAACCTAAAGGTAAGCCTTCTCATCCAGATTGTAGCTTTCTTGCCTATGATGACGATCATAGTAGCTTTTCTGACGATACTGGGCTGCTTTCAATTGACCACGAACAATGCGAACTTGCTCTTCTTCTTCCATGATCATATCCGGTCCAAAGAATTGTATTTCACCGGTTTCTGACCAGTTAAGGGGTGTTCGACAGCGTCGTCCATAGAGGAGTTCAAAAGGAGCCATGTTCAGACTAGATTGAAAACTATTGTTATAAGAAAATTTGGCGAATGGAAGAGACTTCTCCCAATTCTTTCCTAAAAAGATAACACAAGCTCTGAGCATGTCTTCCAAGATTTTGGTTAACCCTTTCGACTTGACCACTAGACTGAGGATGGAAAGCTGTACTAGAGGAGAGATGAGTTCCCATAGCATTCTGAAAGCTCCCCCAAAATCTAGAGGTGAAAAGGCTACCACGATTAGAATTGATTTCCAAAGGAACACCGTGAAGGGATACAATTCTAGAGACGTACAAGTCTGCTAACTGGCTAGCAGTTATAGACTCGCGAACTGGATGGAAGTGAGCAACTTTGGAAAGCCTATCTATGACAACGAAGATGGCATCGTTTCCTTTCTGGGTTTTGGGAAAGCCGGTGATGAAGTCCATACTGACTTTGTCCCATTTCCACTCTGGAATAGGCAAAGGCTGAAGTGTACCAGCAGGTCTTTGATGTTCTGCCTTAATGCAACGACAAACATCACATTCGGCAACAAATTGAGCAATGTCTCTCTTCATCCTAATCCACCAAAATCTCTGGCGTAGATCTCGGTACATTTTTGTGCTACCGGGACGAATCGAAAGGGGTGTGTCATGGGCTTCCTTGAGGATGAGTTGCCTTAGTTCCCTATTCTTAGGTACTACCAAACGATTTCCAAATAATACTGTTCCCTTGCTATTTGTGGAGAAACATTTAGCAACTCCGCTACCAATGTTCTCCTTGATCTGGCGAACACCTCGTGCACGCCTTTGGGCAACTATGATTTGATCCTCAAGAGTTGGTTTCGCCACCAAGGTAGAAAGATAGCCATGAGGAACAATCTAAAGATTGAGCTTGCGAAATTCCTCATGAAGAAGTGGTTGATACTGTTGTAACATGAGGTTGTTACAATACGACTTACGACTTAGTGCATCAGCCATGACATTGGCTTTGCCTGGGGTGTAAGAAATTCCTAAGTCGTAATCTTTTATCAACTCAATCCAGCATCTTTTCCTGAGATTAAGATCTGGCTGGGTGAATATGTATTTGAGGCTTTGGTGGTCGGAATAGATCTCACAGCGATTACCAAGGAGGTAATGTCGCCAAGTTGTTAGGGCATGAACTACGGCAGCGAGTTCAAGGTCATGGGTAGGATAGTTCTCTTCATGTGGCCGCAAATGGCGTGAAGCATAAGCTACCACATGTCTATCTTGCAGAAGTATGCATCCTAACCCTTGCCGTGATGCGTCACAATAGATCTCGAAATCCTTTTTGGTGTCTGGAGGCGCAAGTATGGGTGCAGAAGTCAATCTCCTTTTTAGCTCTTGAAAGCTCTCCTCGCACTTGGGAGTCCATAGGAATTTCTTATCTTTCTTGAGGAGTTCAGTTAGAGGCTTTGCAACTTTAGAAAAGTTCTCAACGAAGCGACGGCAATAGCTGGCTAGGCCAAGAAAACTCCTAACTTGCTTAACCGATTTAGGTGGAGTCCAGTCAAGGACGGCCTGAACTCTCTCGGGATTCACAGCAATGCCTTTTGCAGAAATCACGTGGCCTAAGTAGGTCACTTCTGGTAGCCAAAATTCACACTTGGAGAATTTAGCATACAGGCGATGCTCTCTAAGTTTCATCAATACCAGCCTTAGGTGTTCGGCATGTTCTTCTTCCTTCTTCGAGTAGATGAGAATGTCATCGAGATAAACTACAACAAATTTATCTAAGTACTCCATGAAGATCAAATTCATCATGCGTGAGAAAGTGGCGGGGGCATTGGTTAAACCAAGGGACATGATGGTGTACTCGTAAAGACCATAACGAGTAGTAAAAGTCGTTTTGGGAATGTCCTTGTTTCGGATTTTGATTTGATGATAACCCAATCTCAAATCCATCTTGGAGAAGACAGAGGATTCTGCAAGTTGATCATAAAGATCATTGATCCTGGGCAGTGGGTACTTGTTCTTTATCGTCGCTAAATTTAACGGGCGATAGTCTACGCACATCCTTTCTGTTCCACCTTTCTTTGTTACGAACAGAACGGAGCAACCCCATGGAGATGAGCTAGCGCGGATGAAGCCTTTTTCCAACAAAGCTTCCAGTTGGGTTTTCAGCTCAGCTAACTCACGTGGGGCCATTTTGTATGGGCGTCTAGAAATTGATGCGGTTCCTGGCACAAGATCCACTATAAACTCTACACATCTGTAGGGTGGCATGGTTTAAGGAGTTTTGGTTACTGGATGGTTTTCCTGAGGATGACCATGGCTTACTAGGGGCTACAACAGATATGTCAGAGTAGCAAAGTACCCCAACACGATGGTTAGTGTGGTTCTTCTAGCTAGAAGACATCGAAAGTGGGAGAAAGAGCTGCAAATGAAACATTATAGGTTTCTAGAAGAAAACCTACATCAAACTCTATGGAACTGTCGGGCATGCCACCTAGAAGTCCTTAAAAGGACAACCGAAAAGGAGGGAAGGATTTTGTAAATGCATCAGATTATGAAGAAACCTGGAATGACTCGGACTGCATAACGGCTGTAATTGCAAGAAAACAATTTTCTTTCAATGTAGATACAGCACTTACATAATACGATGTAAGAAATCAGCATTACAACAATGCTAGGAAACCGGACGCAACTTTCCTACGGCTACAAGGAAGCAAACAATGAGATATTCTAATCAGACAGAGGTGAGCCTAGTCCTATCTTCCCGTAGAATAAGATGAGGGTGACTCAGAACTCAGAACGATGAGGGTAAGGAGAAAAAAGAAGCCTTACATTGTTCCCTTATATACCCAGAGTAACTATATAACTATAGAAGGCTAGACTCGACTTCGGCCAAGGCTGATAATCCTACAGTCATTCCTGCTCTGATACCAAGTCTGTCGGGACCCGGGGTTAGCGTATGCAAGTCCCGCTACGACATAGTCATATGGAGAGCCGAGAACCGTACCCACTTGTCTAAGCAGACAAGGCCAAGCACAGATCGTTCTCGGAAAGCATCGTACGTGAGGGGCATCCCACCCAGGTCGGATGATCAACTGAGATGGGTCCTCATCGTCCGCACACAAGTCTAATGATATGGGTGATAAACTCCCATATTCACAGACAAGTCGCCTCAACCATACTATCGACTATCTCATAACTCTTACATAGACTTACTCCAGCCCGATCACTTAGTCGGGGTCTAGGGAGGGCTCGATCATACCACAAAGTCTGCACGAGACGGAGTCTCGAGCAATCGCATCGCGATGCCCCAAGCTGCGCACATCTAAGGGCCACTTGGTGTATGAAAGACCGCCAGCCAGATCACAACTAAGGTCTCGAAAACCCATACAAAGACATCCATGTTATAAACATACACACAGCACACATGCCTTGTATGAACAGCAGGTATCATTGCAATTCTCTACAAAGTATACATTTTAGTGATAACTCTCACAGAGTGCACACAGAGATCACAAGCATGTGATCCAAAATTACAACAAACAAGCAGAAGAAAAGTAGGTCTGAGTACAGACAAGTTTAACAAATGGCTTAAGAAGCCTTATTTCAACACAAGCCCTCCACGAGGGAACCAGTCGTCTGACTGGGACTAGACTAGCTTGGTCTTCAGTCGTCGAGCTCGATGAAGAAGCCACCTTCGGGGTCAGTGGGTTCATCTAAAACATAGAATGAGCAAACGTGAGTACAAAGTCGTACTCAGCAAGACTTACATAGGAGCTATACTACTCATGCACATGTATCAAGGTAAAGGGAGGTGGGGTTTCACTTGTAGAAGTGCCGGCTTTGACTTGGCTAGTCCTGAACTACGAGTACCAGACTTGAGGTAAGAAGCGTACACGAGTCCACTACTTTCTCCAACCAATTACACCACTATGGTGCCTTCCTCGACTTCCCCACGAGAAAGCACGCCATAGCACTCACACTTATCTTGGTGTATTTTAGAAGTATCCAGTTCAAGTTGTCTAATAATCAAGCTAAGCTTTCCAAGCAGTCCTTAACCGCGGACGCGGCTATTCGAATAGTTTTGTTAACCCTGCAGGGTTGTACCGCTACACACACGTGTCATCAGTTACCGCCTTTTGCGTGTCACCGTTCAAGAGATGACAGCGAGGATGCCACCACAATTGTTACCTCATAGCCGATCTAGTCCAAGAAAGCCGCCTACCTGGGTGGACTACCACTATCGTGAACCCGGCCGGTTTACCGAAGTGGACCCAGATGATGTGTGTGTGGTGCATAAGCCGGTCTCGGTTGAGCCGTTCTCTCACTTAGCAGCCAGGCCACAAGCCTACCAGAACTCCGAACTACTGCGACATCTGGACATCGAAAGGGATGAGTTAATAGGTTGAGAGGGGTCAGTGAGCCCAATGTGTGGTTGTACTCTTCATCTTGGATCACCACACAAGAACTCGGACTTAGGGCGGTGTTCAACGAGACAACCCACCGTGTACTCCTACACAGCCTCTCATCGTTCACCTTGTATTAGGGTAGATTCACCAACACATTTCCACCATCATCATGATTGCTACCATCCTGACTCACATAACAGTAACATCATTGTATCACTCTAAGCATGCAATAAGCAGTAACAATTGCAGGGGCCACATGATATCATTCAACTCCTACATTTGCTAGGATTGTGGCTTGCTTACTACTGTAAAAATGATAGGTCATGCAAAGGAATGGGTTCATCTATGCGGTAGAAACGTAGCATGGTAATCATCCTATCCAATGCATAAGCGAGACATTTGAGGGAAGTGGGATTTTATCGACATGATCAATGGGGGTTTGCTTGCCTTGCTGACGGGGTTCAGTCATGGGTCTTCAACGAAGGGGGTGATCTCGGGTTCCGGGTCCACTTCTATCAGCAACATGGCAATCATAGGATCAACATAATGTATAATGCACAATCACATGAATAAGATTGTAATGGTGATGTTCATGGTACTGATGTGTTGAGCATTTCATTTTAAAGGAGTATATTGCATTTGAGTTGCAAATTCAAACTCCATTTGATTTATCGATGAATTTCAAATGCATTTGAATGCATGGAAGTTCATTTGAAAAGGTTGAGCATGAAGTGATGTGGTATAGTTGAGGTAAAGCCTCTGATGTGTGGATGAATCCATCTAATAGAAGTGTGTTGCAAAATCATTTGCAAATTCACTCCAAAATTGAATTCAAATTAAATCCATATGGATGTTTGCCACTGTTCACCCAATTTAAATTGGTCAAACATACAAACAAAGTCCATATTCATAATCTTTGAATTTTTCTGATAATTTTAGACATATTATTTGTCCAATTTGGAGTTAAAATGAATTAGTTATTGAATTTCAAAGTTTAAAGCATTTTCTGGAATTTTCTGAATTAAATTAAACGATTTAACTGGTTTACTGCGTCATCAAGACGTCATTGCTGACGTGGGGGGCTGACAGGTGGGGTCGGAATGTCACTGTCTCTGGGTTAAAACCCGGTTTAGATTAAACTAACCAGGGGTTAGTTAGCCTAGGGGGCCCACTGGTCAGTGGGGTTAGGTGGGGATTAGGAGGGGGTTTAGGGCGCTAATGGCGTCGCCGGCACGGGCACGCCGGAGCTTCGCCGGAAAAACGCTAGAGGGCTCGGGGAGGGGGTCTGGGGGCACGGGCGAGTAGCTGGGGCTCGTCCTCATCGGCTAGGGTTAGCTGGGGCTCGCCGGGAGGCCTCTGGCCACGGCAACTTCAACATCGGCGGCGGCCGGAGCTCGGTGCTCGTCGGGAATGGGCTCCGGGGCACGGGAATGAGAGCGGGGAGCACTGGGAGGTGCACTCTTCGCCTTGCGCATCGTCTGGCGTAGGAGGGGGCCAAGGGCACGGCCTGTGGCGACGACAGCGTCAACCGCGGCGGCGGTACGGCCAATGTCCATGCCGGAACTATGCAAGAGGGAACGGGAGGAGGTGGGGAAGGGGGCAAACTGGCGAGCGGCTCACCCTGGATCGAATGGAGAAGACGGCGGGGTCAGGGGTCTCTCGACGGCGACGAATTTGGAGCTCCTCTTCTCGGCGGCCGGCGGCGAAAGCTCGAAGCTAGCGTCACTGGCAGGGCGTCCGAGCTCGAATTGGAGCTTCTGCTCGGGGTAGTCAACGCCGCTGAAGAAGGTGGACAAGGCGGTGAGGCTTCTCGGCGTCTTTGGCCGAGTCGGGGCGTCGCCGTGCTCCGGCTAGGTTTTCGGGCACGCGCTGATTCCTTCGCCGGAGAGAGGGAGGATGGCCAGAACGACGGGAAAAGGTGTGCGGGGGAAAGGGGCACTCGCGTGGCGCGCTCTGGTGCAGAGAGGAGGCCTAGAAGGCAGCCGTCGTCGAGGTGGCGTCGTCGAGCGCTCTGCTGCCTCCAGCGAGCTGCTTGAGGAAGAAGACAAGGAAGGAGGAGGTGGGCTGGGCCATGGGGGAATGAGTTGGGCCAGAAGCACAGGTAAGACTTTTTCTAATTTATGTTTGTTTTCTTTTCTGACATTTGTTTTGTCTTGCTAAATAAAATAGCAAACCATTTTCTAAAATGCTCTAACTTTTTATGTGGCCTCACAATATAATTAGCTAGCCACTTATAAAGTTTGGACATTTTAAAAATTCAAATAATTTGAACTTTATTTCAAATAATTTGAACTTTAATTCAAATATCGGTTTTTGAATTAATCCAAGGTCCTATTTGAATATTTGAAAAATCCATGAGCATGGGGTGGGTCCCACATCACTTGATATGTGATCACACTCATTTATAAGACTTTTCAAAATTCAAACATGAATTTTTGGAGAAGATTTATTTCTGGCCTTTTGAATTAATTCATCTGGGGGTGTTCCTCCTCCCATTTGAGTTTCAAATTGATTTCAAATGATTTATTTTGAAATTTTTAACATGATGCAAAGTGACTTGCTAATCCTAGCACATACCTAACTTGGGGTTGTGACATTCCTAGTCAGCCTCTCATGATGACTGGTTTATCGTCAACTGATGATTGTGGTTTCACGATCATGGACAATCAAGTCAATTGACGGTAAGGTCACCTCATTGAATGAATGACGTGATGAACATTACCCAATGCAAGCATTGCAACATGATCAAATCGTAAAAGTTCAGTGTTGTAATTACAGAACGTAGTAGCCTGTTCCTTTGACCATGAGATCACGCATAATTGTTATCTTCTGAGGATGCTTTGAGTGCATTAACCGTCACACTGAAACATGGTGACCATAAAGGTGTATCTTGGGCTATCATATGGGATATGTTGAGGAGTGTTGATTCAAGAGCGGGATTTGTCAATCCATATAATGGAAAGATACTTCATGGCCAACTCGGTGAGATTGCATCCATAAAGCTGCGCAGCGTGTGACTAGGTCACAAGGATGAATATCACGGAACGAGTGAATAAGATTTGTCGGTAACAAGATAGAACTAATGCATTGGATGCAGTTGATCGAATCTTGGACTAATCTAGTATCGCATGACAAAGGGAATGGTATACAACGTGTACGGTTCAATCGGTTACTTCCGGAATGCACATGGGTCATTATGGGCATCCAGGTCCCGCTATTGATCATTGGTCGTAGCCTTTGTCTCGGTCATGACTGGAGTGTTCTCGGACCGTAGGGTAACACACTTAAGGGCTCGATGAATATCGGAGACCTTTTCGGAACTATCGGAGTTACCGGAGAAGAGAGAAAGACGTACCGGAAAAGTTCCGTGTTGGTCCGAAGGACGTTCGGAGTGAACTGGAAGGAGTTCCGGATCATCGGGAGATGAAATAATATGTATTATTTATTAATTAAGTGGATTAATAATTAATAATAATTTATTTCATATTAAAAAGTGCAATGGGCCTTATTTGTGAAAGCGGCCCATTAGGGGAAGGAGGAAAATAAAATGGAAAAGGGGAAAAAAGGGGGGGCGCCATGGGCCTTGGGGCCCATGTGGGTGGCGCCCCACTTCCCCCCTCCTCCTAGCCGCACCCTCCCCCCTTGGCAAGGGATTAGTCTCACATTGCCAAGGGAAGGGGGGTTGACTCCTTCCGTCTGCCTATATAAAGATGGGAAGGGGTGCACTTCTTAAAGACAGAAAAATTCGTAGAGAATTCAATATTACTCCGAACTGAGATCGGTTTTCACCGGTCTTCTCTCCTCTCTCGTCTCTCTCAAGCCGGGGTCCCCTTGTCTGGAACCTGTGCTGGGATTGAGTCTTCTCTGCTACGCGGACGCCGTCGTGCTGCCAAAACTTCGGTTCCAAGAGGTCTACTTCCGCCACCTTCGCTGGATCGGAGAACGGAGGTCGTCATCGAGTCCGTACGTGTGCGAGTACTAAGAGGTGCTGCACGTGCGGCACTACCACCCAACAGGGTGCTAACGCAGCCAGGGGGCTGTGAAAGGTTTACGGCTTCATCAACCACATTTGCGGGAACGTTTCCCACGCAACGGTCTACACCCCGAGTTATGTTTCCGCAAGTCTTCCCATTACGGCATTACAGCTAGATAGATCTTGGGTTAAGGGCGACGCTAGTTAGAAAAATTATTGTTTTCTGTTGCGAGACCCAACAGCGGTATCATGAGATAGATCTATGCTTCGTATTGCTGTATGGTTAGAACACATCGGGGATGTGGGCGTTGATTCTACGATTGTTACCCTCTCACGTGTACTTGTTTTATCTTTGGCATTGTTTGATGAAGCGGCCCCCGACCGACCTTACGCGTACGCTTACGCGAGACTGGTTCCACGCTTGACATACGTCTTGTACCGTATAAAGTGGCTCTGGGGGGTGTCTGTCTCTCTTACTTTAGCGGATATGGAATTTGCAACTGAGGGCCCCGTACGGGGTGTAATAGAGACGATCTATAATGAGCGTTGTGGTTCAATGTTCGTAGAAACGGTTGATCTATGAAAAGCCCTAGCAGCCACGTAAAACATGCAATATACAAATATAGAGGCGTTTAACTTTATATTGCAGAGGGGGCTATTGTTGTTTGCTTAATCTTGTTGTAGTGATAGCTTTGCATGTGTTACTAGAAAGTAGTAAACGTTCATCATGATGAAACAAACTTAAATGGAGACAATGTAGACTTAGTGCCACCATGATCATACATCTTAAAACTTGCTAGTATAGGATACACGACGGTAGCATTAAATAAGATGATCCCTTATAAAATGCCAAACATAAGTATTCTACCGTAGTGTGCATCACCTGGAAGGTTCTCTTTATGATAGGCAGGCCGTGACGATCGGGTGTCATACATACATTAGAGTTCGCATGAGGTTGGGCCTGGCAAGCCTAGCATATGTCGATATGGCCTTGCTATGCAGCATATAACACTAAGGTCAATTTGGCGAGCCTAGCATATGTAGATATGGCCTCGGAATACTAGAGATCGAAAGATCGAGCATGAGTCACATATAGGATGTGACCGCACAAACTAGTTGTCTGCCTTTGAAACTAATCCGTCGGCCGTTGTGATATTCGAGGACGGATAGTGAATCTAGATCATGTAATCCCTAAAACTTCTTAGGGATGATTGTTTTAGTGCGAGCTCATCTATAATATGATTATTATGGACTCATTGTTATGAACTATTCTTAATTCTTTTCCTTGCAAATATTTTGTGAATCCAAATGAACATCGTGAATTGCTTTCTTTCATGGGTGGTGATAGACTTAAAGTAAATGGGTCAAACTTCGTTGATTGGTATCTATGCCTTAGGACTTCACTCAAGAGAGTAAACATCTTGTTCATAATAGAAAGCCATGTGGGAGATCCTCCGAATAACAATGGAGATGAACAAGAAATGATGGATTACTATGTTCGTCGACAGAAATACATTGTGGTGAACAATGTTATGGAACACTCCATGTCAAATGAGTTGAGCAATCTGTTTAGGGAAACTAGTGCTTATGACATGATAGACATGCTAAAGTCATTGTTTATACGTCAGTTCAGAGTGGCCAGATTTGAGTTAGAAAAACAGTTTCTTTCTACAAAGATGGAAGAGCACACCTGCCTGAGAGCCCACCTAGACAAGATGCATAGGATGTATTTGAGCCTTGTGGAAGACTTTGACTATTGGACAACAAATGAATCTACCATAGAGGAGTTTGCGATAAACACGGTGCTACATTCGCTTCCACCGAGTTATCAAGATTATGTCCATGGCTATGTCGGGAGAGGAGATAACATGCATCTCCAGGATTTCATGACTAATCTTCTTGATGCAAAGGTTGCACCCATTGAAGGAGAAATTGTTGATGGAGAAGGTATATATTTGATATACTCGTTATAAATGTGTGTTCCCTTATACAACATTTGCAGTTTAATAAGTATTTGATACTTGTTCTGTTTTATGAAAACAGGGCCTGCCGTTGCATGGACGGGAAGAGGTGCGATCCAGGATTGATGGCAACCAAGACAGTTGATGGCCACCAAGATTTCACCAAGACATATATCATAGGATTATACTTAGAGTATTAGATAAATCTTTTGTAATCAATCGAATATGAACACTTAGTGGTATGTCTCGCATCTCGCGAGACAAAGTTATTCATGTTTTGAGACAAGTCAATTGTTCTAGTTTGATGAATAAAGTGTGCTTATACTATGATTGCAATTGAGTTTACAATATGATAGATGCATTTATAGAACACCATAATTGTCAAGTGATATTCATTGTTTAATGATTAAGTTATTATGAATAACAATAATATTAAAAGTCATAACTATACTAAATGCATGAGATGAATTCATAAATGATGAATTTATTAGATAGTCGATCTATTAACTCATGAATTTATTATCAACCAAGATGACTAATGACGGAGTTCTAGCAAAGTAGAACTTGAGCCAAACATTGTACATACATGATGTATTAACCAAGCGCATGAATAATCATTAAAGATGCTTCGCATGATTAATTGAACAAGGCATTCAATTAAGATCATAAATCTGAGATTACGGAATCACAGTGAAGTTGGATATAAGAATACAAATCACCATGATGTGATCAAAGTGATGAGTATTATAGTTGACATAAATGGGAGACTTGTCGAAATAATTCCACAAATTACGATGGAAGTTTAAAGTGCTCAAGCACCTGTACCATTCGTAGTCATACTAAAATGTAGTATGGTCTAAATACATTCCCCTTACGCTAATGCTATTTTGAATGAACAAAGTTGTTATAATTTATTAAGTTAAAACACCCACTTCATGAAATAAGGAAACCATTCTGAATTTAATGAAGCTGATGACTCCATATGATGATGGTGTTAGAAAGTTTCTAGAAGTTTTATATGATATAACTTTCTTTGTATTAGAGTTGTGAGCAATTGTAAAACACACCTTCCCAAATAGCAAAACTTGTATTGCTTGAATTGGTGAATGAGAAGATGGTTCTCAAGGAATAAACCAATGGGAGAAAAGTGAATTCTTTGACCAGGGTGATTGACCCTGCCTCCAGATAACAGAGTAACGCAACAGAAAACGTTCCGCTGCAATGACTCCATGAAAAGAGGAAATATGCTATTGATGATGATCATGGTATATAAGTTAAAGCCTTAGTTTAAAAATAAGAAGAGTGTCATGAATACGTTCTGTACAGAACAATAATCATGAGTCTTCTTAAGTGAAACAAAAGGGACACTGCTCATAAATTACGAAGGATTGATGGTTACCTAGGAAACGAGGAGAAATGAAATCATATTGAGTTGCATATGGGATGGCTCACATCCTATGAAATAAAGTAGTTATTTCACATTCCGAATAACCAGGAAGTTATTAAGAATGATGCAACACATAAAGATTGATTTGGCACATAAAAGGTATTATGGATAAATTCAATAATGATTGACTACGGAAGCGTAGCAATGCTAAATCAATATGGGCATTTCATTCACAAACACTATACTGGGGCCATAGCCTGAAGAAAATTGCATCACATTCAAATTTGGAATTTGAAGAGAAGTATCAAATGGCATAACGAAAGAATGTTTCGATAAGAGGGACCATAGTACCTAAAAGCAAAAACTCTCAACCTTGATTTGATCAAGTGATTTTGAAGTAATCAAAATATTGAGATGGACTGCAATTTCAGGAAACTGAGTGGGAGCTTTGGATACTTCCTGAAAACTTGGAATGCAGAGAGCATTTTCTGAGTGGGAGCTTTGGGAGCAATAATATTATGTCTGACATAATTAGAATAGCAACTTAATAAAAGCTTACTTACCGATATATGTCGGATATATTTGAGTGGGAGCACAATGTCAATTTCATATATATACGATGATATATGTGAAAACAATCTCATATATATACGTTGATATACATGGAGATTAAGGCTAATAAGATGAAAGGATTACGAGAATCTTATATGAACGAAATACAGATGTGTCACACACTAAAATCTATAAGGATAGATTAGGACACGTGTAATGAACATCAAAAGGATTGGAATGATATCCTAAACAAGAAAAGGTTCTTGTGGCTAGGAATTATATAAAGGATGTAAAAACTTAATATCACAAAATAATGTTTTAATGGAAGAATAGGGATGCACTTTGTCTCAAGACATGTGATCCTATATGACCTTTGACATATGATTCTACCATAAAACGGAAGTTGTGAATCCAATAACAGAATGACTCAAAGGTTCCTAGAAGAAGAACAGGTTCCGATGTGCTTGGTTGGAAAAACATATAACCTGAGCAAAGTCCAAGCATTCAGTATCTGAAGAGAAACTGATGACAATACTCTAAATGATAGAAAAGATAATATACTTGAATGTAATACTGGATTACGATTGCAAGCCTTATTATGGGTCTATATGTATTAGAAATGTCACCAAAAGGAATAGAAAGGAAATGTGAGCTATAATTTCACGAACCAAAACTCTACAAAATATAAATATCTACTTAAGGAAGTAGAAGGTTGAATAAAGTTTAGCGTAAGAAGTTTAGACTTCTGGCTGAGTGTATTTTTCAGTATACATGACTATGGGAGTCCTAGGGACTAAAACCATTTTGTCATTAAAGAATACTGTAAAATAAGAAGTCTCACTCTCCCGCCAAACTTATAATTCAAGCATTATTAGATAATGAAGGGTATATCAAGCAAGTTGACCAATACCTTTTGAAAAGGAACATACGAATCTGAACGGGTACAGATCGTTGACGAAACCTCTTCCATGAGCAAGCATGATCAATAAACACTTATATGATAAGATGATTATGATCGAGAAAATATGCAGCTAGATTATTTGCTATCTAGTGCAAGTGGGAGACTGTTGGATATATGCTCTAGAGGCAAATAATATATGATTATTCCAATATATCTAAATAAGTTCATGACCAGTTTCATACTGTGTTGGAACTGTATCAGTGAAACAATGATACAGGTGTGGTATAGAAACAACCAGAGTTCCTAGTCAGCCTCTCATGATGACTGGTTTATCGTCAACTGATGATTGTGGTTTCACGATCATGGACAATCAAGTCAATGTACAGTAAGGTCACCTCATTGAATGAATGACGTGATGAACATTACCCAATGCAAGCATTGCAACATGATCAAATCGTAAAAGTTCAGTGTTGTAATTACAGAACGTAATAGCCTGTTCCTTTGACCGTGAGATCACGCATAATTGCTATCTTCTGAGGATGCTTTGAGTGCATTAACCGTCACACTGAAACATGGTGACCATAAAGGTGTATCTTGGGCTATCCGATGGGATATGATGAGGACTGTTGATTCAACAGCGGAATTTGTCAATCCATATAATGGAAAGATACTTCATGGCCAACTCGGTGAGATTGCATCCATAAATCTGCGCGGCGTGTGACTAGGTCACAAGGATGAATATCACGGAACGAGTGAATAAGATTTGTCGGTAACAAGATAGAACTAATGCATTGGATGCAGTTGATCGAATCTTGGACTAATCTAGTATCGCATGACAAACGGAATGGTATACAACGTGTACGGTTCAATCGGTTACTTCCGGAATGCATAGGGGTCATTATGGGCATCCAGGTCCCGCTATAGATCATTGGCCATAGCCTTTGTCTCGGTCATGACTGGAGTGTTCTCGGACCGTAGGGTAACACACTTAAGGGCTCGATGAATATTGCAGACCTTTTCGGAACTATCGGAGTTACCGGAGAAGAGAGAAAGACGTACCGGAAAAGTTTCGTGTTGGTCCGAAGGACGTTCGGAGTGAGCTGGAAGGAGTTCCGGATCATCGGGCGATGAAATAATTGGAATTATTTATTAATTAAGTGAATTAATAATTAATTATAATTTATTTCAGATTAAAAAGTGCAATGGGCCTTATTTGTGAAAGAAGCCCATTAGGGGAAGGAGGAAAATAAAAGGGAAAAGGAAAAGAAAAAAAGGGGGGCGCCATGGGCCTTGGGGCCCATGTGGGTGGCGCCCCACTTCCCCCCTCCTCCTAGCCGCACCATCCCCCCTTGGCAAGGGATTAGTCCCACATTGCCAAGGGAAGGGGGTTTGACTCCTTCCGTCTGCCTATATAAAGATGGGCAGGGGTGCACTTCTTAAAGACAGAAAAATTCGTAGAGAATTCAATATTACTCCGAATTGAGATCGGTTTTCACCGGTCTTCTCCCCTCTCTCGTCTCTCTCAAGCCGGGGTCTCCTTGTCTGGAACCTGTGCTGGGATTGAGGCTTTTCTGATATGCGGACGCCGTCGTGCTGCCGAAACTCCGATTCCGGGGGGTCTACTTCCGCCACCTTCGCTGGATCGAAGAACGGAGGTCGTCATCGAGTCCCTACGTGTGCGGGTACTACGAGGTGCTGCACGTGCGACACTACCACCCAACAGGGTGCTAACACAGCCAGGGGGCTGTGAAAGGTTTACGGCTTCATCAACCACGTTTGCGGGAACGTTTCCCGCGCAACGGACTACACCCCGAGGTATGTTTCCGCAAGTCTTTCCGTTACGGCATTACAGCTAGATAGATCTTGGGTTAAGGGCGACGCTAGTTAGAAAAATTATTGTTTTCTGCTGCGAGACCCAACAGCAACTTTCTTTTTCCTGAGCTTTGTTGTTTTGTGAGAGTCGCGTTTTTAGCGAGGACGTCTTTCAGGGGACGTTTTATGCTCGAGCCCCCGAGTCTTTTTAAGAAAAAGTTGCGTGTGTGAGGATAGTGTCTCTCGGGGGGAGTTCTAGGCTCGAGCCCCCGAGTGCTTGTAAGTAAAAGTCGCGTTTGCGAAGATAGCGTCTCTCGGGGGGGAGTTCTAGGCTCGAGCCCCCGAGTGCTTATAAGTAGAAGTCGCGTTTGCGAAGATAGCGTCTCTCGGGGGGAGTTCTAGGCTCGAGCCCCTGAGTGCTTGTAAGTAGAAGTCGCGTTTGAGAAGATAGCGTCTCTCGGGGGGAGTTCTAGGCTTGACCCCCCGAGTGCTTGTAAGTAGAAGTCGCTTTTGCGAAGATAGCGTCTCTCTGGGGGAGTTCTAGGCTCGAGCCCCCGAGTGCTTGTAAGTAGAAGTCGCGTTTGCAAAGATAGCGTCTCTCGGGGGGAGTTCTAGGCTCGAGCCCCCGAGTGCTTTTAAGTAAGATGCTTTGGGCAACATTATTTTATTCCTTCGCATTTTACATGTGTTGCCAATCGGTGCTGCTGCCGATGTCTCTGATAATGCCTGGAGGACTATGGGTAGAACAGGCGTAGGTTCGCTACGTTCCATGGATTTCCCACGTCCTCATTGGTCTTCGGATTCGCCAATCTGTATGCTCCTCCTCCTATGACTTCCGATATGATGAACGGCCCTTCCCATTGTGGGGCAAGTTTGTGCACTTTCTCCTGTATTAGTCGTAGCACGAGATCTCCTTTATTGAATGATCTGGTCTGTAGGCGACTGATTTGATAGGTGCGCATCTTGTCCTGGTATCCTTCAGATTTTGTGAGGGATGTGTCTCGTGCTTAGTCTGCTATGTCTTTGTCGTTCTGCAGCGCTTCTTCTGCCTCTTCCTCTTCGTACCCTGAGATTCTGGGTGCTCCGAATTTTAGGTCGTGCGGTAGCACTGCTTCTGCCCTGTATACCAAGAAGAAGGGCGTATATTGGATTGAGTTGTTTGGGGTGGTCCGTAGGCTCCATAGGACTGCGGGGAGATCTTATATCCAGTTTCATGCGGCTTGCTCAATTGGTGCCAGGAGTCGATTCTTTATTCCTCCGCATACTAAGCCGTTTGCTTTCTCCACTTGGCCATTAGACCGCGGGTGTGCGACTGATGCGTAGTTGATTTTGATGCCCAATTTTTGACAGAAGTTTTGGAACTCTACTGCTGTGAAGTTGGTACCGTTGTCTGTGATGATGTTGTGTGGCACTCCGAATCTGAAGATAATTGATTTGATGAACTTGACTGCCGTGAGGGCTGTTGAGCTGGTGATTGGTACTGCCTCGATCCATTTGGTGAATTTGTCGACTGCGACCAGTAGGTGTGTTCTTCCTCCTTTTGATGATTTCTTGAGTGGGCCTACCATGTCGAGTCCCCATGTGGCGAATGGCCATGATAGTGGTATGGTTTTGAGTTCTGATGCTGGGGCGTGCGGCCTGCTAGCGAATTTTTGGCACGCGATGCAACGCCGTACGATATCCTCTGCATTTCTCATGGCGGTTGGCCAATAGAATCCAGCTCGAAAGGCTTTTGCCACGAGTGCTCGACTGCTGGCATGGTGCCCGCAGGTGCCTTCGTGAATCTCCCGTAGTAGGGCTTTGCCGTCTTCCTCGTCTATGCACTTTTGTAGGACCTGGGAAATGCAGCGCTTGTAGAGCTGTCTGTTGATTACTGTGAATGCCTTGGATCGTCGACTGATGCGTCGGGCTTCTGCAACGTCTTGTGGTAGGGTGCCTTCGATTAGGAATCAAAGAAAAGGTCTTGCCCAGGCCGAGTCTTGGAGTGCTGCTGGTGCTTCAGCTTCGATTGCTTGGCTGTTTGTAGCGTCAGCTGCGCTCGTTGCCCCCACCTGTGCTGGCTCATTTGTGTCGTCTTCTTCTGCGACTGCTTTGGGCTCCGCTGGCTTTGCTTTTATTGATCTCTGATTGATGCTCTCGAGGAAAATGTCTGGTGGTACTGGTCCTTGAGTCGATCCGATGTTTGCGAGTTCGTCGGCTTCTGTATTATTTGCTCTGGGGATGTAGTTGAGTTCACAACCGTGGAATCCTCCTTCTAGCGCGTTGTAGAGCTTCTGGTAGGCTGCCATGTTGTCTGCGACTGCGTTGCAGTCTCTCATCTCCTGTTGGACGACGAGGTTGGAGTCGCCATAGATCGATAGGCGAGTGGCACCGCAAGTTTTTGCCATGCGCATGCCGTGAATTAGCTCCTCGTACTCTGCTTCATTATTGGAGGCGTTGCTGAAGTTGATCTGGAGGATGTATTTGAGCTTCGTTCCTTTGGGGGAGACTAGGATGACGCCTGCTCCGGCTCCTTGCTATCTTTTGGATCCGTCGAAGTACATCGTCCATGAGTTGGACAAGTCTGGGGGCCCTGGTGTTTGGACTTCTGCCCACTCGACCAGGAAGTCTATGAGTACTTGGGATTTGATTGCTGTTGGGTGTTTGAACTGTAGGTCTCGCGGGCTAAGCTCCATGTTCCACTTGGCGACTCGACCGGTCGCGCCGGGATTGTTGAGGATATCCGCGAGTGGTGCACTGCTCACGATTGTGATGGCATGTTCGTCGAAGTAGTGCGATACTTTCCTGGAGGTCATGATGATGGCGAGCAAGAGCTTCTGGTAATGTGGGTACCACTGCTGTGGCTTCGTGAGTAGCGTGCTTAGGTAATAAATTGTTCTTTGGATGCTCTGGATTTTGCCTTCTTCTGCACGCTCGACGACAAGCATTGTGCTCACAACGCTGCTGCGTACTGCTATGTAGAGATACAACTTCTCCCTTTCTTTAGGCACCGCCAAGATTGGTGGCGTAGAGAGGGTTTTCTTCAGGTCTGCAAATGCATTGCTGGCTTCCTCGGTCCACTCGAATTTTTCTCCTTTTCTCAGTAGCTTGTAGAAAGGTAGGGTCCTTTCACCTAGCCTGCTGATGAAGCGGCTCAATGCTGCGAGATTTCCTGTGAGCTGATGTATTCCTCTGATGTTGGTTGGCCTTTGCATTTTGGCGATTGCTTGAACATTTTCCGGGTTTGCTTCGATTTCTCGGTCAGAGACCATGTACCCGAGTAGTTTTCCGGCTGGAACGCCGAACACGCATTTTTTGGGGTTCAACTTGATCCTGTACTTGTTGAGGGCCGCGAACGTCTCGTGGAGGTTGTCGAGTAGTGTGTTTGCGCTGTAGGTTTTGATGACAATGTCGTCTACATAGACCTGGACGTTCATGCCGATCTGGTCTCAGACATGCTTGCATCATCCGCTGGTATGTGGCTCCGGCATTTTTTAGTCCGAAGGGTATAGTTTGGTAACAGAATACTCCGTAGGGGGTGATGAATGAGGTGTGCTCTTCGTCTTCTTCCTTCATCCTGATCTGATTGTATCCTGAGTACTCGTCGAGGAAAGATAGGAGGTCGCATCCTGCTGTCGAGTCGATTATTTGATCGATTCTTGGCAGGGGGAAGTGGTCTTTTGGGCAATACTTGTTGATAGGCCCATAGTCGACGCACATCCTCAGTACCTCGGTGTCCTTTTTAGGGACTAGGACCGGGTTTGCTATCCATGTTGCTTTCTTTGTCTCTCTGATGAACTGTGCGTCGAGTAGTCGGTTGACTTCTTCTCCGATTGCTCTGCGTTTGGGCTCTGAAAACCGTCGTAGCTCCTGTTTTACTGGCTTCATGTTTGTCTTGATGTGAAGTGCGTGTTCCGCGAATTCTCGTGGTATCCCTGGCATGTCAGCTGGGCACCAGACGAAAATTTTCCATTCTTTACGAAGGAAGGTTATGAGGGCGGTTGCTTGCTCTTCTGGAATGTGGGCATATACGCGGACTCTCTTTTCTGGGTCTGTTGGGTGTACTTGGTGTGTGATCGTGTCGCTGTCGACGCTGAAGTCGTGACCAAATTCCTTTGTCTCGCTTCTGTTTGCTAGTGGAAATATGCTTTTGTCCGTCACCATGGCTATTTCTTGGAGCTGTTGTTGGGCTCCGAATGTGTCGGAGACTTTGTGGAAGTCGCGGTCACACTGGTCCAATTTGATGAAGCTTCCCTTGACTGTGATGATTCCTGCAGGTCCTGGCATCTTGAGCTTGAGATATGCATAGTGTGGAACCGCCATGAACTGTGCGAACGCCGGTCGCCCGAGTATGGCGTGATACAGCGACTGTCGGTCGAGTACTTCGAACTCGAGTGTCTGCTTTGTGAAGTTGCGCTTGCTGCCGGAGATCACATCAAGTTGTATTGTTCCGATGGAGGTGGCTGCTCCGCCCGGAACTACGCCATATATTGTGGTTCCTGACTTCTTCCACACTGATCATGGGATGAACATCTTGCGTAGAGTGCTGGCGAAGATTATGTTTAGACTGTTGCCTCCGTCCATGAAGATTATGTCCATGTCGTATCCTCCGATCTGCGCTTCGAGGACCAGGGGTGCATGCCCAGGCCTCGGGACTGCGGGCGGATGGTCGCCTTGTGAGAAGGTGATGCTGGTCTCGGCGCCGCTCAGTTGGTAGATTTCAGTTGTCTTTAGGTCTTCGGCTGCTTCGGTCTACAAGGTGTAGGCTTCTTGCTTTGCTTTCGAGGGTCTTCCTTCTTGGATCATGCAGATTCGTCCCTGGGACGCGAGGTATTGCTCCTCTGCACTCGGTGAAGGTGACTGCGTGCTTCTTCGAGTGCGTTTGGCTTCACGCTGCTTCTCCTCCTTGAGGCTGTTGGAGAGTTCGGCGAATAGGCGGCATTCTCCCAGTGTGTGGCTTGCTCTGAGGTGTCCTCGACTGTCTTCAAAACAATGGATCGCACAAGGTCCTTCCAATTGCTCTTTAACTGTGAGTTTTCTCGAGCCGGCGTGCCTTCTTCTCCTTGAGACTTGGAAGATCTGCGAGCGGTCTTCTGCTCGGCTGTGAGCTCTTGGGTCGAGCTCTATCCCGTCGCTAAGTGATTGATTCCGGATGAAGTTGCCAAATTCGTCTGGCCTTCGATCTGGGTCGTAGTAATCTCCGGTCTGGGTCTCGGAGTCGCTGTCTTGGCGTGTGGTGGGAGTCCAGGTGGCGACGGGTCGTTGACAGATGTGTGAACCTTCGGCCACGCGCCGCGACTCCTTGAGTGTGATTCTCGAGTGTCCTCCTTGTGCTTGTCTTCTGGGTCGTCGATTTCTTTTCCGTCGGTGATGGATCTGGCAATCATCGAGGTGTTGTACTTGGTTCTGCTGCAGGCTGGGTGGTCCTGATGGGGTGATGGAGATGCTTGCGGTGAACTTGAATCTCTCAAGCGGATTGGATCTGACTCTAGTCCTCGAGTCTTGATCTGTTGAGGTCGGGACCGCCGAGATCGTGATTCCAACCTGTGTAGTTCCCACAGACGGCGCCAATTGACGGGGATCAACCCCGGCAAATCCCGTGGTCAGGGACCCTCGGTTAGTCATAGAGATGGCACGGGTTGGACGATACTCGTCGGCTAACAGGAGAAGCACTTCATGCTCTATATTATTGTGTGAGGGGGCGATTACAGTGGAGGCCGAGGCGACTTCTCGCAAGGCAAGGATGAGTAGATGCGTATTGAGTTGTTCAGGACGTCTCCCCTCCTAGCCTTTATATACTAGGCTAGGTATCGGGTAGTCTGTACTAGGTTACAGAGGTAGTTTCCTAGTTCTAATCTTGCCTTGTACGCCAAGTTGTGCCTTCCATGTTAGTCGCCGACTCCTACGTCGGTGCCTGGTTGGGCCAGTCGTGGGCTTCTCGCAGCTTCCCAGCAGGCCTTCTGTCTTCATACGCACCAGGTAGCCTTACATGCAGGAGTCGTGGGGTCACCCCCTCGTCAGCAACTCAAATCAAAAAATCAGAACATACGAAAGTTTCACAATTGTATAGAGCATGTTGTGTAAAAAATTCAGCTAAAAATATGAACTGGTGATTTGTTTCGATTTTTTCCGTCAAGCAAACAGAATCTGTTTTTTGGACAGCATGTCACAACTTTTGCTTCCCTTATCATAAGAGGCTAGAACTTGGCACAAAGCTTGAAAATAAAGATACAATGATGTTGCTACAGGGGTAACAATCATCAAGACCACTAAAAACAGAAATAAAAACATCTTGGGTTGCCTCCCAACAAGCGCTTTCTTTTACGCCTTTAAGCTAGGCATAAAGCAAAAGAAGAATCAAGTTTTATCAAAAGAGAGAGAATAGCTAGCCCGTGTAACGGACTCAAAAGGTAACTTCATTTTCTTTCTATGGAAGTGTTCCGTCCCCTTTTTGAGAGGGAATTGAAATTTTATATTCCCCTCTTTCATGTCAATAACAGCACCAACAGTGCGAAGAAAAGGACATCCCAAAATAATTGGACATAAAGGTTCACATTCTATATCCATAATAGTAAAATCAATGCGAACGGTCCTCGCTTTGAATCTATTACTCCCTAAGGTTGAAGGTCTCGAAACCCAGGGTGAGGAGACGTACTACAGGTCAACCCAGGTATCTAGCCACCCCAAAACCCTAGCCGCACCGCTCTCTCCTCCTCCCCTCCCCTGCTCGCCGGCTGCCACTCCGGCACCGGCGCCCACCCCTCCCTGTCGGCGGCCGCTCCGGCACCGATGACCACCTCTCCTGTCATGGCCGCTCCGGGTAGCCCTAAGTCTGTGTCCTCCGCGTTCCCCCGCCCCCATCCTGTCGTCTCAGGCCTCGGTATCTCCTCCGCCTCCCCTTCGCTCGGCTCCTCTTAGGGAGAAGTCGCTCCACTGTTTGCAGCCACGGCTGCCGGCGGGTCGACTCCTCCGGCTAGGGGCTGCGTGCGGAAGTGGACCTCGCGCAAGGTGCACTGGAGGCAGCGGCGAGCGATGAGGCGCCAGATCCATGAGGGAAAGCTTCAGGCAGGGCCGTCCGCGCGGCGTTCTTCGGCCTCCTCCCCCGGCCGTGGCGAGGTGCCGTCCGACCTGCTTGGGTTGTGCTTCCGCTGCTTCCGGGAAGGCCACAACAAGAGTGATTGTGAGTTCGAGCCAGTCTGCATCCGCTGCGGGGTCTAAGGGCATGTCTCTGGCTAGTGCAAGAGGCCGCGCAGCCCCGTCCTGGCGGTGGAGCTCTGCCGGGCGGCGGTGGCCAAGGTGGCGCTGTGCTCCTCTCCTCCGCCTCCGGTTAGGTCGGCGAGTCGTGGCCCGGTTGCGGCCAGGTTGTCTGCTCCGGCGCCCAGCCCGTCGCCGGCGGCGCCTATCCTCCTCGGTATGGCGGCGAGACCGACAAATGGTGGCTCGCAGTGCATCATCCCTCACTCACCGGCGCTCCAGGATGTTGAGAACCGCCTGCAGCTCAGAGTCCTGGCGGTCATTGGCGGGTCGCGCCCTTCGGTGTCCCGCGTCGAGGCGGCTGAGGCGATCACGGCGTGCTTCAGGATGCAGCGTCACTGGTTCTCGATCCGTAAGTTCTTCCCCGAGGATTTTCTGGTGGTGTTCGCTACGTTAGAGCTGCGCATGTAGGTCCTGGACGCCGGCTCCCTAGAGCACGCTGGCGCCACGATCTTCTTCAAGCCATGGCTGATGCAAGCACAAGCGGTGTCCAGGCTGATGAGGGTGCAGGTGGACCTCATGATTGAGGGCATCCCTCCGCACGCTTGGAGCCGCTAAACTGCAAAGAGTATTCTGGGTTCCTCATGTGCGGTGCTGAAGCTCGCGCCAAAGACGACCAGCAGGGAGGACCTCTCGTTATTCAAGCTTCGCGCATGGTGTGCTGACCCGGAGGAGATCCCTGACGGCAAGACGATCTGGGTGCCGGAGCCGCCCGAGGATGATGCGCCCCAGTCCAGGCACCCACGGAACTCCGCGTGCTCACCTACGAGACGCTGGTGCATATGGGTCGGATGCGCAATTTCACCCCGCCGGAGAACTGGGGGCGCCCCCCTAGCTCCGATTGCAGTGACCAGAGCGGCATGCCGGGGAGCTCGCCGAGCTCGGGACCGGATTTCGGGGAGGTGGTCATCTGTCCTTGGAAGCGGGGTGTCCGCGATGGTCGTGGCAGCGGTGGTGGCTCTTATCCGGCGGGCGGAGGACGCTCGTACTGCCAGGTGCTCGCCGGGCGGCTCGGGCCTTCTCAATGGCGGCTGCCACCCCTGTACAAGGCCAGACAGGTGGGGTCAGCGGGTCAGTCGGCTGCGCTGGGCCCCGGGTCTGTGGCTCCGTTGGTGTCAGGCGGGCAGCCTTTGACCGAGCGGCAGCTGGCTCTAGCGCCGTGAGCGGGATTTCAAATTTCGAATCCCTTGGCGCGCGGTGAACTGGCGCCCCCTCTGGAGGGTTCGGGAGCCCGGGTGGCGGTTGTGGAAGATACGGACCCCACCCCCAGCGACACAACGGACATGGCCCCTGCGCGTGAGGGCGATCCTGTCCGGTCGGAGACTGCCGTGCCCCCCCCATCCGCTTTGCTGGCCGCCTCGGATCCCAAGGGGGCTGATCCAGTGGGCCCTAGGACTCTGGCGGCTTCTGGTGACACCGATGCGGTGCCTGGTTTGGTGGATGCTATGGCACAGTCTGCAGGGCCAGCGGTTGCGGAGGAATTGGGCGTTGCGTTGGGCCCAGTGATGGGTGGACTGGCACGGCCGGCTATAAGATCTGAGATGGTCTCCGGTCGCACGCTTGCCGAGGAAGATTTAGAAGGGCCCATGCAGCAGACAGTGCCGGCCACAACAGCGGGTTGGGCCCCCATCCCGAAAATCCTTGTCCTGGGTAATCCCATCTCAACCGTCCCGGTGGATGCGACACCGCCATGCAGCAGCGATGATCGGGCCACGTCTCCGGAAATGGTGGTGGCTAGAGACTACGAGAATCTCACGTCCAAAGAGTGTTGGCGTTCGCAGCGAAAAACACAAATTTTTCCTAACTAGCGTTTCCCATAACCCAAGATCTAGCTAGCTGTATTACTGTAACGGAAAGGAGTGCGGAATAACATACCTCGGGGTGTAGTCCGTTGCGCGGGAAACATTCCCGCAAACGTGGTTGATGTAGTCGATCAAGGTTCACAGTCCTCTGGCTATGTTAGCACCCGGATGGGTGTAGTGCCACACGTGTAGCACCTCGTAGTACTCGCACACGTACGAGACTCGATGACGACCTCCGATCTCCGACCCAGCGAAGGTGGTGGAAGTAGACCACCGGAACCGGAGTTGCGGCAGCACGACGGCCTCCGTGTAGCAGAGATGCCACAATCCCACTATAGGCCCCAAACAAGGGGGTCCACCGTTGAAGATACGAGGAAGGGGAGAAGACCGGAGAAAACCGATCTCAATTCGGAGTAATATTTATTTTCTCACGAATTTCTGTATATTAAATATGTGCACCCTGCCCATCTATATATAGGCGGAGGGGAGGGAGTCAACCCCTCTCCCCTAGCAATGTGGTACTAAAGCCCCTTGCTAGGGGAGGGCGTCGGCCAAGGGGGGAGAGGGGGCGCCACCCTCATGGGCCCTAGGGCCCATGGCGCCTCCCCCCTTCTTCCTTTTCTTTTTTCCCTTTATTTCCCCTAATGGGCCTTTTTCTCCACTAAGGCCCATTGCACTATTTTAATTAAAATAAAATGATTTTAATTATTAATTCAAATAATTAATAACTAAAACATGTTATTCCTTCTCCCGGTGCTCCGGAACACCTTCCGGCTCACTCCGAAATTCCTTCGGGTCAAAACGGAACTTTTCCGGTGCTGGTTCCTTTATTCTCCGGTAACTCCGATAGTTCCGAAAAGGTCTCCGATTTCATCAAGCCCTTAAGTGTGTTACCTACGGTCCGAGAACACTCTAGTCATGACCGAGATGAGGCTACGATCAATGATCATCAGCGGGACCTAGATGCCCATAATGACCCCTGTGCATTCCGGATATCAATACCGATTGGACCTTACGTCGTATAGCATTCCCTTTGTCAGTGATACTGGATTGTTCCGAGATTCGATCAAATACATCTTATGTATGGTTCAACCTCGTTCTGAACAAATCCTTATTCACTCATTCCCGTGATATTCACCCCCGTGACCTAGTCACACGCTGCAACTTTATGGATGGAATCTCACCGAGTGGGCCCTGAGTATCTATCCATCACATGGATTGACAAATCCCGCTCTTGTAACAATACTCCTCAACATATCTCCACAGAATACCCAAGATACAACCGTTATGACCCACATATTTCAGTCGGGTGGTGGGATGTAAGTCAAAGCATCCGGGAAGATAGCAATTATGCATGTACTCACGGTCAAAGGAACGGTCTACTACGTTATGTATTTACAACACTGAACCTTCATAAGTTTGATCATGCTGTAATGCTTACTTTGGGTAATGTTCATCACGTCACTCATCCAGTGAGGTGACCTCACAGTCAAGAGACTTAATTGTCCATGATCGCGAAACCACGACCATCATGTTGACCATGAACTAGTTATTGGAATAGAGGCTAACTAGGAACACTGGGGGTTTCTATACCAGACCTGTATCATTGTTTCACTGATACAGTTCTAGGAAGGTATGAAACTGTTTATGAACTTGCTTAGATATATTGGAATAATCATATATTATTTGCCTCTAGAGCATATATCCAACAGTCTCCCACTTGCACTAGAGTGCTAATAATCTAGCCGCAGTTTTCCGATCATAATCAGCTTATCGCATAAATGTTCATTGACCATGCTTGCTCATGGAAGAGGGTTCGTCAATGAACTGCACCAATTCAGATTCGTATGTTTCCTTTGCAACTGGTATAGGTCAACTAGTTTGCCATGCCACTCATTATCATATAATGGTTGGATATAAGTTTCGCGGGAGAGTGAGACTATTATTTCACAGTATCCTCCAATGATCTTTTGGTTCAGTCTTCGGAAGACTTATCCATAGTCATATATATACGAGGAAATACACTCGGCCAGAAGTTCAAACTTCTTACGCTAAAATTTTATCCATACTTCTACTTTCTTAAGTAGCATTATGTTTGTAGTGTCGTGAATCTTGCTCACATTTCTTTCATATCTTTGGTGATGTCTCTAATTCCATATAGACTCATAATATGGCTTGAAATTGTAATCTTTCATTACATTCAAGTCTATTATCCTTTCTATATTTTAGAGCATATGTCGGGACCCGGGGTTAGCGTATGTAATTCCAGTCACGATACAATCACATAGAGAGCCGAGAGCCGTACCCAATTGTCTAAGCAGACAAGGCCAAGCACAGAACGCTCTCGGAAAGCATCAAACGTGAGGGGCATCCCATCCAGGCCGGATGATCAACTGAGATGGGTCCTCAACGTCCGCTCACAAGTCTAAATGCTTATGGGTGGTGAATCCCATACTCATAGACAAGTCGCCTCAACCATGTTATCGATTGGATCCTAACTCTTACATAGACTTACTCCAGCCCGATCACTTAGTCGGGGTCTAGGGCGGGCTCGATCATACAACAAAGTGTGCACGTGACAAAGTCACGAGCAATCGCATCGCGATGCCCCAAGCTGCGCACATCTAAGGGCCACTTGGTATATAAAAGACTGCCAGCCAGATCACAACTAAGGTCTCGAAAACCCATACTAAGACATGCATGTTATAAACATACACGCAGCACACATGCCTAGTATGAACAGCAGGTATCATCACATAACTCTACAAAATACTCTTTATTGATATACACATAGAGCAGACAAAGATCACATGTCTGTGATCACATTACATCATACAACGGAAGAAAATTAGGTTTGAGTATAGACAAGTTTAACAAATGGCTTAGAGAAGCCTTGTACATCAAACATGCCCTTCCACGAGGGACCAGACTGCTGTCTGGGACTATGCTAACTTAGTCAACGTCGAGCTTCACGAAGGTGACTCCATCGGGGTCCGGTTCTTATCTAAAACATAGAATAAGAAAACGTGAGTACAAAGTCGTACTCAGCAAGACTTACATCAGAACTAAACTACTCATGTTCAAGTATCAAGGTAAAGGGAGGTGGGGTTTCAACAAGCAGAAGTGCCAGCTTTGACTTGGCTAATCCTGAACTATGAATACCAGACTTGAGGTAAGAAGCGTACACGAGTCCACTATCCAAGTATCCAACCAATACACCACTATGGTTACTTCCTCGACTTCCCCACGAGGAGGCACACCATAGCACTCACGCTTATCTTGCGAGTTTTATAAGTATCCAGTTCAAGTTGTCTAATAATCAGGTACAGGTTCCAAGTAGTCCATAACCGCGGACGCGGCTATTCGAATAGTTTTGTTAACCTTGCAAGGGTGTAAACTACACACACATGACCATCGGTTACCGCCAGGTCTCGCCACCGTTCAAGAGGTGACAGCGAGGATGTTCACCACGACACTTCGCTCACAACCGGTCTATTCAAGGAGTCGACTATCTGAGTTTGTCACCGCTCGAGAGTCCGGCCGGATCAACGAAACGGACCCAGACAATGTAGGCAACCGAGACGCCACCTCCGACAGATGGTTTCACTGTCTCACAGATCCACCCACATATCTAGGATGATGCAACATTTCCACTCACTCTTTTTCTATGCCTATGTCAAAAGGAAGGCCCGAACTAATGTGACTCCTAGACGTCAACACGGATCAAGGTACTAGGCCGAGAGGGGTCAGTGAGCCCAATGTGTGGTTGTACTCTTTGTCTTGGATTACCATACAAGAACTCGGTGCTTAAGGCGGTGTTCAACGAGACAACCCACTGTGTACTCCTACACAGCCTCTCATCGTTCACCTTGTATTAGGGTGGATTCACCGACACAGTTTCACTTTCATCAACACCATGTTCACCATCATCCCGACTCACATCAAAAGCTACCTCCTGTAACACTAAGCATGCAATAAGCTATGTCAGCTAGGATTGTGGTTTGCTTACTACTGTGACAAGATGATAGGTCATGCATTGGACATGGGTTCAACTATGCGGTAGAATCGATACAAAGTGATCTCCTAAACATCCATAAGCGAGACTGAGAGGGAATTTGGATTTTATAGATATGATCAATGGGGTTTGCTTGCCTTGCTGACGAGGTTCGATATCGGGGTCTTCAACGAAGGGGGTGGCCTCCGGTTCCGGTTGCACGTCTATCGAGCAAACAATCAAACAAGGTATAAATTTATTTGCATTGCTCAAACACATGATCAATATTGAAATGGTGATGTTCTTGGTCACAATGTGGGTACAATTCCATTTAAAAGAAGTCAAATGCAAAGTCATTTGCAAATGTGCTTCAAATTTGAATTTGAAATAAAGCCATAAGGATGTTTTGCACTGTTCACCCTTTTTAAAATGGTCAAACATGAAAACAGAGCCCATATTCATAATCCTTGGATTTTTCTGATATTTTCAGACATATTATTTAATAAATTTGGAGTTAAAATGAATTAGTTAGGATTTTCCAAAGTTTAATTAATTTTCTGTAATTTCTGGAATAATTTAAATCTCTGGAAAACCTTTAATGCGTCAGCATGAGGTCAGGGTGATGTCACAGGGGGACTGACAGGTGGGGTCGGGGTGTCAGTGACAGTGGGTTTAAACCCGGTTTAATTTAATTAAACAGGGTCATTAAGGGGGGCCAGGGCCCACCAGTCAGTGACCCATGGGGTCAATTAGAGGGTGATTAGCCCCTAATTAACCTCGCCGGCCGGCGTTTAGCCGCCGGTGGCCACGGCTACGGCGGAGGGTCGCCGGAGTGGCTTCCCGGCCACCAGGGGCCTTGCAGAGGGTACCGTTCGGCTCCCCGTGGCCTCGCACATACGATGGACTAGTCCATCGTCGCCGGGGAGGACCACGGCGTCGGCGGCTTCAACTTTCGCGGCGGCCGGAGCCACTGGAAGAAGGCGTCGACGATTGGGGCACGGGAGGAGCCGGGGTTAGGGGAAAACGAACCAAGATCTCAACGGGAGGGTAAAGGAGAAGCCAGGGGAGGCGGAGAAGGTTGGTCGGCGACGTATTTCGAGCTCGAAGCCCACGGTGGCCGGCGGGAGGAAGTTGGAGCTGGCATCCGCTTTGGGGCCTGTGAGCTCGAATTGACGACTCAAGTCTACGGAGAAGACGATCGCGGTTCTGATGGACACGTTGGTGCGGCGCCTCGTCGTCGTTGTCCACGCAGAAGCTCGCCGGCATCCTCCGGCTGTGCTCGGGCTTGCGCGAGATCCGCGAGGTAGGAGAACATGGGCGACCCGTGGAAGAGAGGGAAGGTACGGGGGTGCTCTGGGGCTTGCGTGGCACGAGAAGGAAGGCAGGGGAGGCCTAGACGTCTTCTCCACGTCGAGGTGGTCGTCGGCGTGCTCTGGCCGCCACGGAGCAGCTTTGGGGCGAGGGGGTAGAAGACGACAACGCCTCGGGCTGGGCTGGGCCGGCGAGAAGAGGTGGGCCTTCGCCCGTGGGCGCAAGGTAAGCCCCTCTTCACTGTTTTTCTTTTATTTCTTCTGACATTTGTTCTGTTTTGATAAAACAAATATCAAAACATTTTATAAAAATGTCCAAACAATTTTATAAATCCTAGGTGACCAGTAGCTAGTCACATAAAGAATTTGGACATTTTTGAAATTCAATAAATTTGAATTTCAATTCAAATAGGGGTAAACTTTAATTTCCAGGGCACATTTTGAATTTTTGAATATTCCATGGGCATGGGAAAATCCCCAAACCACTTTTGCAATGATCAGCAACAATTCTAGGAATTTTCCAAACATTCAAATGATTTTTGGAAAAAGATTTTTATCTGGCCATTTGATTTAATTTCTCAGGGCTTTTTGCTTCCCCATTATTGAATTTCATTTGAAATTTTGCATGATGCAAAGGGCACAATCAAACCCTAGCACTTACCCTAGTTGGGGTTCTGACAGCATAGTCCTCAGTATTCCTCATATACTGAATGCATGGACCTTATTCAGATTTTGTGTTTTACTCCTAAAGCACATCGGAATCTGTTCTTCTTTCAAGAAATGTTGAGTCATTCTTTTGTTGGATTCACATCACATGTTTTATGGTAGAATCATATGTCAAAGCACATAAAAGATCGCATGTCCAAGTACATGGTGCATCTCTATTCTTCCATCAAGACATTTCTTGTGATATTTGGATTTTCATCCGTTATATAATTTCTAGCCACAAGAACCTGCTTCTTGTCTAGAATATTATTCCAACCTTCACTTTAGTTCATTAGACGTATCTTAATCTAATCTTATAGATTTCAACATGTAACGTGTTAGTACTTCACATAAGAGAAGATTCTTGTAATCTTGCGTTTTATATGCCTTATGCCCTATATATATCATAATGCATATGTGTATATAAGACAATTCTCTATATACACAATCAATGCATGTCCATATATATACATATGAGATCATTCTTCACACATATCAACTCATATATGTTTGAGAGAATGATCATGCTCCCACTAAAATACATCTATCATATACTCATATATTTGTGGTTTAGCTTTCACCAAGTTAACGTCTTTATTCTTATGTCTTACATAACAATCATGCTCCCAAAGCTCCCACTCAGAAAATGCCCTCTGCATCCCAAGTTTCTTGTAAGTCTTCGAAGCTCCCACTCAGTTTCATGAAACTGCAGCCCGCTCAATATTTTGGTCATTACAAAATCACTTGATCAAATCAAGGTTGAGGGTTCCTGCCTTGAGGTACTATAGTCCATTCATTTAACAAAACAAACTTTCGTCATGCCTATTGCAATTCACTGTCAAATCCCAATTTTAATGAGATGCAATTCTAGGATATGGCCTTATTATAGTGTAAATGAAATATTTTTTTGATCAAAGCATTCCTACGTTTTTGTAGTCAGTCACTAATGAACTTTGGTCATAACAGTTTTATGAGCCAAATAATGCCTTATCCCTGTTACATTATTCTCAATAACCTTCCAGTTTATCGGGAATATGAAATAGCCGATTTATTTCACAGGACGTGAGCCATCCTTTATGTAACTCAATATTGTTTCATTTCTCCTCGCGTTCTAGGCTACCATCATTCCTTTGTATTTCAAGCAGTTTTATTCCTTTTGTTTCATTAAGAAGACTCATGATTATTGTTCTATACAGAACATGTTCATGACAATCTTCTAAATTTAACTGAGGCTTCAACTCATATACCAGGATCAGTCATCTATGGCATACCCTTCCTTTTACAGTGTTGTTACAGCGCAACACGCTTCCGTTGCAATACTCTGATATTCGGAAGGCAAGGTCTAGTACCTCGGTCAAAGTTTCCATTATCTCCCATTGAATCCGTGTCGAGAGACTTCTTCTCGTACTACCAATTAAGCAACACAAATTTTGCTATTCGGGGATAATATGTAATTTCAATCGCTTGCTATTTTAGTACAAATAAATTCTTTCTTTAGAAACTTTCTAACACCATCATTTATGGAGCTATCTTGTCTCATTAGATTCGGGATGGTTTCCTAATTCATGAAGTGGGTGTTTTTAACTTAATGAATTTAAACAACCTTGTTCGTTAACAGTTTTAGTGCAAGGGGAAAGAACGTTTAGACCATACTATAGCTTAGTATGACTACGAATGGTTTAAGTAGTCTAGCACTTTCAACTTCCATCGTAGTTTGTGGTACAACTTCCATAAGCCTCCCATTACGTCAATTTTAATACTTATCACTTAGATCATAGCGTAGTGATTTGTATCCTTATATTCTACTTCACACTGTGATTCCTGAATCCCAATTTATGATCTCAATTGAATACAACTTTCAATTAATAACATGAAGTCTTTAATGATAACTCACGTACCCATTTAGTACATCATTTATGTATACTGATTGGCACAAGTTCTACTTGCTAGAACCTTGTCATGGTCATATTTAATGCAGAGGTTCATAGATCGTGTATCTAATCCATCTCATGCAATCCAATTATGACTTTCATTCGATAATGAATACACAAGTTAGTAGATCATACATTTAATGAATTCATCAGTTATGAAATCACTTTATGCAATCAAATCTTTGACTTGTTGTAATCAAGACAACTTTATCATCAAACATTGAATATCAGTTGACAATAATAGTAGTATTATAAATGCTTCCTATCATGACATAAACCAAGATGTAATCAAAGTATAATCACACTTTATTCATTTAACCAAAATAACTGACTTGTCTCATTACATGAATAACTTTGTATTGCGAGATGCAAGACACTCAACTAAGTGTTCATACTATAATGGTTACATAAGATTTATCTAATACTAAAAGTATTTCCTATGATAGATGTCTCGGCGGAATCCATGATAGCCATCAACTGACTTGATTTCCATCAATCCTTGATTTCACCTCTTCCCGTCCATGCAACGGCAAGTCCTGTTTTCATAAAACAGAATAAGTATCAGATACTCATTAACTGCAAGTGTTGTATAAAGGGAACAAACATTTATAAAGTATATCAAGTATATACCTTCTCCATCCACGACCTCTGCATCCTCAATAGGTGCAATGTCTGCGGCCAAGAGATCAGTCATGAAGTTCTGGAGACTCATATTATCTCCACTCCCGACATAGCTATGAACATAATCACCATAACTCGGGGGAAGCGAGTGCAATAACGTGTTTATCGCAAACTGTTATGTGGTGGTTTCGTTCATTGTCCAATATTCATAATCCTCCACCAGGGTCAGGTACATCTCATGCATCATGTCTAAGTGATCACCAAGCCTTGTGCATTCTTCCATCTTTGTAGATAGTAACTTGATTTCTAACTCAAATCTGGCAACTCTGAACTCATGTATGAACATTGTCTTTAGCGTGTCCATCATGTCATATGTGTCAGTGTCCTGAAACTGAATACTCAAATCCTCTGATATGCTGAAAATCATGACATTCCTGACTACGGAGCACTTCTGTCGAGGAGCATAATGATCAAGTATCCCCTGATCGCCAACATCATTGTCCGGATGTTCTTCCATATGCATTTCTATTGTGAACAAGATGTTTGCTCTCTTGAGCGAAGTCCTAAGGCGTGAGTACCAGTCAGCAAAGTTTGACCCATCTATTCTAAGTCTTTCACCCTCCATGAAGAAAGATCATTCACTTTGCTCTAGTTCATTCATTTTCTACAAACATAATTGCAAGGAACACAATTAAGACTAGTTCACAACAATGAGTTCATATAATCACATTATAAATGAGATCGCACTAAAACAATCATCCCTAAGAAGTTTTAGTGATTACATGATCCAGATTCACTGCCTGCCCTCGAATATCACACGGCCGACGGGTCAGTTTCAAAGGTAGACAACAACTTGTGCGATCACATTAGGTATGTGACTCATGATCGATCTTTCGATCTCTAGTATTCTGAGGCCATATTTGCATATGCTAGGCTCGCAAAATTGACCTCCGTGTTATATGCTGCTCAGCAAGGCCATATCTGCATATGCCAGGCTTGCCGAACCCAACCTCATTCGAGCGCCGTTTAATATATGTGACACCCGGTATGTACAGAATGTCGGCCATATGGGAGATCCTTCCAGGTGGTGCACACTTTGGTAGAATACTTGTGTTTGGCTTTGTTAAGGTATCATCTTATCACATGCTACCGTCGTGTATCCTATACTAGCAAGTTTTAAGATGTTGGACTATGGAAACACTAAGTCTACAGTGTCTCCATTTGAGTTTGCTTTATCATGATGACGTTTACTACTTTCTAGTAACACATAGCAAAGTTATCACTACATCACAATCAAAACAAACGATAGCCCCCACTTAGCAATACAAAGTTTAGACGATCTAGTTGTATATTGCAAGTTTTACGTGGCTGCTAGGGCTTTCATAGTTAAATAGGTTTTAACCTACGAGTCAACCACAACGTCAACCGCACGATTGTCTCTATTACACACCGCACGGGGCCCTCCATTGCAAATGCCACATCCGCTAAAGTAGAGAGACAGACACCCCCCCAGAGCCACTTTATACGGTACAAGCCGTATGTCTAGCGTGGAACCAGTCTTGCGTAAGCGTACGCATAAGGTCGGTCGGGGGCCGCTTCATCAAACAATGCCGCAGACGTGAACAAGTACACGTGGGAGGGTAACAATCATACAATCAACGCCCACATCACCGATGTGTTCTATCCGTACAATAATACTAAGCATAGACATATCTAATGATACCACTGTTGGGGTGCGCAACGGAAAACATAATTTTTTCCTAACTAGCGTTTCCCATAACCCAAGATCTAGCTAGCCGTATTACCGTAACGGAAAGGAGTGCGGAATAACATACCTCGGGGTGTAGTCCGTTGCGCGGGAAACGTTCCTGCAAACATGGTTGATGTAGTCAATCAAGGTTCACAACCCCCTGGCTGTGCTCGCACCCGGATGGGTGTAGTGCCACACATGTAGCACCTCGTAGTACTCGTACACGTACGAGACTCGATGACGACCTCCGATCTCCGATCCAGCGAAGGTGGCGGAAGTAGACCCCCGGAACCGGAGTTACGGCAGCATGACAACCTCCGTGTAGCAGAGATGCCTCAATCCCACTATAGGCCCCAAACAAGGGGGGCCAATGTGGAAGAGACGGGGAAGGGGAGAAGACCGGAGAAAACCGGTCTCAATTCAGAGTAATATTTATTTTCTCACAAATTTTTGTGTATTAAATATGGACCCTGCCCATCTATATATAGGCGGAGGGGAGGGAGTCAACCCCTCTCCCCTAGCAATGTGGGACTAAAGTCCCTTGCTAGGGGAGGGCGCCGGCCTAGGGGGGAGAGGGGGCGCCACCCTCATGGTCCCTAGGGCCCATGGTGCCTCCCCCCTTCTTCCTTTTCTTTTTTCCCTTTATTTCCCCTAATGGGCCTTTTTCTCCACTAAGGCCCATTGCACTATTTTAATTAAAATAAGATGTTTTTTATTATTAATTTAATTAATTAATAACAAAAACATATTATTCCTTCTCCCGGTGCTCCGGAACACCTTCCGGCTCACTCCAAAACTCCTTCGGGTCAACACGAAACTTTTCTGGTGGTGCTTCCTTTTTTCTCCGGGAACTCCGATAGTTCCGAAAAGGTCTATGATTTCATCGAGCCCTTAAGTGTGTTACCCTACGGTCCGAGAACACTCCAGTCATGACCGAGATGAGGCTACGGTCAATGATCATTAGCGGGACCTGGATGCCCATAATGACCCCTGTGCATTTCGGATATCAATACCGATTGGACCTTACGTCGTATAGCATTCCCTTTGTCAGCAATAATGGATTGTTCCGAGATTCGATCAAATACATCTTATGTATGGTTCAACCTCGTTCTAAACAAATCCTTATTCACTCGTTCCCGTGATATTCATCCCCGTGACCTAGTCACACGCTGCAGCTTTATGGATGGAATCTCATCGAGTGGGCCCTGAGTATCTATACATCACATGAATTGACAAATCCAGCTCTTGTAACTATACTCCTCAACATATCTCCACGGAATACCCAAGATACAACCGTTATGACCCGCATACTTCAGTCAAGTGGTGGGATGTAAGTCAAAGCATCCGGGAAGATAGCAATTATGCAGGTACTCACGGTCAAAGGAACGGTCTACTACGTTCTGTAATTACAACACTGAACCTTCATAAGTTTGATCATGATGTAATGCTTAGTTTGGGTAATGTTCATCACGTCACTCATCCAGTGAGGTGACCTCACAGTCAAGAGACTTAATTGTCCATGATCGAGAAACCACGACCATCATGTTGACAATGAACTAGTTATTGAAATAGAGGCTAACTAGGAACACTGGGGGTTTCTATACCACACATGTATCATTGTTTCACTGATATAGTTCTAGCACGGTATGAAAATGGTTATGAACTTGCGTAGATATATTGGAATAGTCATATATTATTTGCCTCTAGAGCATATATCCAACAAAGAGGCCCTTGCCATGGTCAACCTCAGGACTTTCTGCGTTGGCCTCTTGAAGAAGATCCCCCCCCCCCCCCCCCGCTCCTCAAGGAGATTGAGGTGGTCAAAGAAGTGTGGGCTGGCAAAGATCCGTTCACTCCGCACCGCCATACTCGGTCTGGATCGCTCTCTGGCAAGAACAGGTCTAGAGCAACGAAGGCGGAGATCGGCCTTCTCAAGGTGCTGGACATTGATTGTGGCAAGCTACCGGTTGCGGACGGCGCCCTCTCACAGCTCAGGGATTTGTTTGACTCTCCATTGCAAGAACCGCACCTCAAGGCAATTGCGGCCATCTTCGGGGAAGTGGTCCCCATGGATCTACCGTTGTAGGTATTGGAGGGGAAGGCCTAAGCCCCTGGTCTGAGGTCATGGAGCATGCCTGTCGATGAATGCTTCATCCATGGAGTTGGTGTGTTGGAACGTGTTGGGTCTCAATTGCCCGGCACGGCGGAAGGCGCTTAGGGAGGTGGTCGGCTCTCTGTGAGTGTGTATCTTTTGTGTGCTTGAATCTAAACTAGAACGCGTTGATCGCTACACTATCCTGCAGTGCTTCGGTGCGTCTTTTGACGGTTTTTCTTACTTACCTACGTCGGGCACCCGCGGAGGGATTATTCCCGCATGGGATTCTACGGTAGTCCAAATCTCTCACGTGGTGTTGGACACCAACTTCATCACAGTCTATGTGGTTCCGATGGCCGGTGCGGAACAAGGTTGGTGGATGTTCACGGTGTACGGACCGCAGGAGGAGGGGGAGAAAGTTGCATTCTTTGAGGAGTTGGCGGCTAGACACGACCTCTGTCCCGGGCCATGGTTGGCCATTGGCGATTTCAATCTCATCCTCGCGGCGGCTGATAAAAGAAACTCTAATCTCAATCGGAGGTTGATGTCTCGATTTAGGAGAACGATTGACGATCCGGGCCTCAAGGAGCTCTACCTCCATGGGCGTACATTCACTTGGAGCAATGAATGTCTGGAGGCCATACTCATAAAGATCGACCGTACGTTTCTTTCCATCGACTGGGAGTTGAAATATCCCAACTGCATGCTTCAAGCGTTGTCCATGGCGTTTTCGGATCACTGTTGATACGTCCCAAACGTATCTATAATTTCTGCTTGCTCCATGCATGATTTGTGTGACTTTGCCATGTTTTACTTGAACTTTCATACACTTTTTATCATATTTGGACTAACCTATTAACTCAGTGCACCCAGTTGCCAGTTCCTGTTTTCTGCTGTTTTTATATTTCAGGTTTTCCGGCCATTAAAAGTGTCAAATAAATTCCAGAAAAATATATAAAAAAATCAGCGTCCCGGAAGCTTCCCGAATAACCAAGTAAGGGAGTGGACCCACCAGGGCCCCAGGAGGGTCCCTGGCGCCCCCCCCCCCCCTAGGGCGCGCCGGGCACCCTCCTGGCTGCCCTATGGCCCCCTCGGTGCCCCCCTTGGCCTATATTTAGTGCCCGCGGAGAAAACCCCTAATATCGATCTGTTATTTCCGTTCTCCTCTCTGTACCGCCGCCGCCGTTTCAAGATCGGGGCTGCCAGGAGAAGCTGTCCCGGCACCCTGCCGGAAGGAGGAACCCCCTCCGGGAGACCATCCATCACCATGGACGCCTCCCGGATGTGTTGTGAGTATTCCCTCTTGGACCATGGGTCCATGACCAATAGCTATGTGATGTTCTCCTCCCCTCCTTGTGCTTCCACATTCGAGACCTCGTGAGCTTCCTCACATGATCGAGGCACCTTTGTAATTTTATGTGTTGCTATGCTGAGTTTGCTGGGATCTGATGGATTATGAGACTATGTTCAGATTGTTATGAGTAATATATTTGGTTCTCTTTTATATTTGTGTTCTTAAGTTAATTCTTGCATGTTATCTGTTGCCGTATTTTGCTTTGCCAAGTGATTTGTTGCAACTCCAAGAGGGAGCGTTATGCTTGATTGTGGGTTCAGCCGCTTGATGTCTAGCTTGAGTGCCAGAAACATGAGACTAGGGGATGTGTTGTTGCCACCAAGGATAAATCAACGGTGCTTGTACCTGCGGGTGCAAGGATTTTTTTAATTTACGCAAAGTTCTTTTAATGCAGTTGTTTGTTGCTTTGAGTTTACACTTTGGGTGGGATTCGCAACTTAATACTAGCGAGATGTTCTGGATAGATATCTCAAGGTGGATGATTCGTATTAGATGCAGATGGATTTCGGTCTACTTACCTTGGTGTACTTCCCATTGCTTTTGAGCCTCTTCCTTTCTTTTGTAGCATAGTTAGCATTGCGGTGCGTTTATAATCTTGTCAATTGCCCAGCTGTGATTTGTTTACCTCGCTAGCACTTTTATCGTCTTTTGGGAGAGAGACATCACTAGTGAACGTCATGGGATCCCAGTCCATATTTCCACCATTGTTTACACCCTCAATTTACTTTCAGTCTTTACTTTCCGTTGCCACTATTATTATCTCTTGCGTTGATCCTTTGTAAACAGCAAGGCCGGAGGAATTGACAACTCCTATGTACTCGTTGGGAGCAAAGTTACTTGTTGTGTGTGCAGGTCCACGTCAAGCGTTGTGACACCTTCTTGTATTTCTGTGAGTCCTACTGGAGACAAACCTTGGTATCTTCACCGAGGGAAATTTGTTGTTACGCTACATCTCACCTTCCACTTGGGGTAACCAACGAGAAGTGAGAGAACTATCTTCCTCACCGTATCAAGCTAATTTCTGGCGCCATTGCCGGGGACTCCAGTCTACAATATAGGGGAGTTGCACACTATCTTTTATCTTTGCTTTTTAGTCTTGTTAGTTTATCTTTCAGTTTTTAATTTTGTGTCCCCTATCAAAAATACCAAAAATACCTATTACTTTGCTAGTAGTTACCACTATGACTGGTCCTTTTGCCTTTGGTGAGGCAGAAGTACTTACCTTTACTCAGAGAGGTGGTGAAAGTCTGAAAGATGCTTGGTATAGAATTAATGATTATCAAAAGAGGGCCACCAAGAAGCAATCCACTACTATCCTACTTAGAAATTTTTATGTTGGGATCACTTCTTGGAATAGGTTTGTTTTAGACACTCCTATCAATGGGAACTTTATAGAGGCTCCAGTTTGGGAAGCCCTTAATGTTATTGAAAATCTTGTGGAAAGTCTCCCCGTTGCTAGCATTAAGGAGGACATTACTCTAGCTCACATTATGGGAAAACTTGAAAAAATAGAGTTAGAGATGCCAAGTATCGATAAAGTAAATGAGTTGGATCGTAAGATTCAAGGGAATTTGAATAGGCTAGATAGCTCCATGCAAAAAATTGTCAAAACTTTGGAGAGTATCAAATCCCTTGATGAGAAGTCTTCTAGGATAGAGAAGATTGAGGAAGTTATTGAAACTCTAGGAACTACCTTTTCCTCAATCAAAACTAAAAAGGATGAAACTCCGGCAATAAATGAACCCAAGTTCGTTTACGTCCCTAAGGTTCCTCGAGCTAAAGCTGACACACCTATTGCCAAGAGAGTTGAAACAGTGAAGACTTTGGAGGAGACACCTATCTTTAATTTTAATGAAACTCCAATTGATTTTCCTCCTTTTGATTTTGTCCCTAGAAGCATTTTTATTCAGACTTTATTTGAGAAACCTCTTAAGACTATTTTTACTATTGAAGAGCTTTTTGATGATCTTAATGATGGTTTTCTTGATAAAACTTGATCTTTTGCTTTGTGCCTAGCTTAAATGCGTAAAAGAAAGCGCTTGTTGGGAGGCAACCCAAGATGTTTTTACTTCTGTTTTTAGTGGTCTTGATGATTGTTACTACTGTAGCAACATCACTGTATCTTTATTTTTCAAGCTTTGTGCCAAATATAGCTTCATATGACAAGGGAAGTGAAAGTTGTGACATGTTGTCCAGAAAACAGATTATGTCCTCATGACGGAAAAAATAATAGTAAATCACCAGTTCATATTTTTGAGATGCATGTTTTACACAGCATGCTCTATACAATCAGGGAAATTTCGTATGTTATGAGTTTTTTTATTTGAGTTGCATAAGTGCCCCTAAAAAATTCTTTACTACCTGTTGTTCTGTTTTTCACAGATTATGCCACATTTTGTCTCTCCTAACTTTTGCAAACCTTAAGCTTGTTTTTTCTTTGCAGAAACTTTTTGGCAATCTTGAGAAAGAGTATCTCTTCAAGAATATCTTTATTTGCAGTAGAGGAAAATTATTTTAATAGGGTACTAACCTCTCTAATCAGTTTACAATGAGTTATGTATGAAGGGAGTTTTCAAGTGTGCGATGGAAGATGGTGAAAGAAGATCCTGGAGTGTCAAACGCTCAAGATTGGGGATGCCCCCAGGCATCCCCAACAAATATTCAAGGAGACTCAAGCGTCTAAGCTTGGGGATGCCCCCGAGCATCCCCTTCTTCATCAACAATTATCAGTTCGTCCCTCGTTGCACTATATTTATTATCACTTCATGCGTATGTGCTATTCTTGGAGCGTCTCGCTCTTTACTTTTCTTAGGTTTGTTTTTGCTTTGTTTGCTGTAGTAACAAGTTAGACCCTAGCTTTCTTTTGTGTGGGAGAGAAACACGCTCCGCTTGAACTAGAACTCCTCATAGGATTTGCATGCTTATTCCTTAGCTGTGAGTTGTTCTTTTTCTTTTCTTAGTTGTTTCCCTGTTTAGTTGTAGTGGGCATCCCCAACAAATATTCAAGGAGACTCAAGCGTCTAAGCTTGGGATGCCCCCGAGCATCCCCTTCTTCATCAACAATTATCAGTTCGTCCCTCGTTGCACTATATTTATTATCACTTCATGCGTATGTGCTATTCTTAGAGCGTCTCGCTCTTTACTTTTCTTAGGTTTGTTTTTGCTTTGTTTGCTGTAGTAACAAGTTAGACCCTAGCTTTCTTTTGTGTGGGAGAGAAACACGCTCCGCTTGAACTAGAACTCCTCATAGGATTTGCATGCTTATTCCTTAGCTGTGAGTTGTTCTTTTTCTTTTCTTAGTTGTTTCCCTGTTTAGTTGTAGTGCTTTAGTTTTGTTCTAGAGATTTTCTTTTGTCTCAGGTTGAACTTTCTATAGGTTGCATGTTTATCTTGTTTAGAGAGTTTGCCTGTTGCACTGAGTTTTGTGTCTTGACTAGAAAGTAGGTAGTTGAAGTTGCTATTCTCTTTGTATTAGTAACTTGCAATAGTTTTGAGGTATTGACTAGAGTAATGTTTGAACTTATGGTGTCAAGAGCTTTAGCCTATTAGTGATAGATGTCGTATTTTGGGCAATCCGTGTGATTTTCGAAAACCAAAACCCCTGTTGAGAACTCTAGCTACTAGATGGATCACTAACCTATGGAGGGTTCGAATATTAGAGTATCCTCACGTACCATGAATCGAGGATGCGCAAGCATAACCAAACCCCCATACACTCCTCCTCGGCGTATGTCAGAACCCTCTGTTAGGTAATGTGCTAGGATCAAAGTCATCTTGCATCATGTTACAAATTTTAAAAGAAATCATTGAAATCAAATTCAAAAGCAAAATGGGAGAAGGAAACCCCCCCCCCAGATGAATTAATTCAAAAGGCCAGATAAAAATCTTCTCCAAAAATTCATGTTAGATTTTTGAAAAGTCTTATAAATGAGTGTGATCACATATCAAGTGATGTGGGACCCATCCCATGCTCATGGATTTTTCAAATATTCAAACAGTGCCTTGGATTTAATCAAAAACCCCTATTTGAGTTAAGATTCAAATTATTTGAATTTTAAAAAGTGCCAAACTTTATAAGTGGCTAGTCTAATATATTAAGAGGCCATATAAAAAGTTTCAGCATTTTAGAAAATGGCTAGGTATTTATTTTGCTAGCCAAAACAAAAATACAGAAGAAAAATAGAAAGAAAAAGGAAAAGGCAAAGTGGCCCACTCACCTTGGGCCCCAGGCCCAACTTACCTGTACCGCAGTCCAAGCCTGCTAGCCCCTTGTCGTCTTCCCCCGGCGTGGCAAGCAGCTCGCTGGAGCGCATGCCCGCGCCGGCGGCAGCTGCCTGCCTGCCTGGCCCGTCCCTGGCCTTCTACACGCGCCACGGAGACTCCCGTTTCCGTCTCGTCCACTTCCCCCTCTCCAGAGCAAGCTCCTCCCTCTCTCTCGCCGGAATCGGAGACGCCCAAAGCTTGCGCCAGGACGCGCCGCCGCACCCTCGTGGCCACCGGCCTCATCGAGCTGCCACAAGATGTCCAGGACGCGCGTTGTGCTCGTCTTCGTCGCCGTGCAGAAGTAATCGGGCTCGGAGCCACTGTAGCCGCCGCAATCGTCGTCGCCATCTCGTCAGAGCCGCCGCGCGCCATCGTCGATTCCATCCCCACCGGCGCTCCTCTGCCCTCCCCTACCTCGTCGTCGCACTCAGGGTGAGCAGCAGCCCTTTTCCCCTCAACTAGCTAGCCCCCTCTCGCCCTCTAGCTCGATCCGCCATGGGAGCCGGGCAAGGTTGTAGCCGCGGTTGACCATACGCTCGCTCCCGTGCGCCTTCGTCCTCACCAACGTGTCCGTGGTACTCCCGGAGTACCCAGAAGTCGAGCAAGCTACTCCGCGCGTTGAACCGTGCACCCTAGCACCACTCGCGTCGTCGCCGTGCCTCGGACCGCCGCCGGGAAGCTCGTCGTCGTCTCCCCGGACCTCCCCGTGGTCGCCTGCTTGCAGTAGGTGACGCGCACGCGCCTGGGCTACCTCCTGGTGGTCTCAGTGCTTCGAGCCGTCGACGGGAGCACCCTCCCCATGTGCGCCGCCGTGGCCAGGCCACCGGCGTCAAGCCGCCGGTGGGTTAGGCCTTAACCCCCCGCGCTAAACACCCCCTGGTGACGCTGACAGGTGGGTCCCAAGCCATTAATCCTCCCGGTTAGTTTAAACTAACCGGGTTAATTAACCCAGTGACTGGCACCCCGGCCCCACAGGTCAGACCCCCCCCCCACCTAACGTCACCCTTGCGCAAGCCTGACACAGTAAATGAATTTCCAGAATAAAGAGAAATCAGAAAATTCCAGAAATTCCAGAAAATCAGTGAAACTTTGGAAATTCATAGAAAATTCATATTAACTCCAAATTGGACAAATAATATATGAAAAATGATCAGGAGAAAATAAGCTATCCAAATATCCAATTTCAACCATGTTTGAGTTGAATTTAAAATGTGATCAGTAGCATTTGCTATTTGATTTAAATGGAATTAATTCAAATTCTTTTCAAATGCTTTTGCATTTTGAACCATGTCAACATATCACATTTTACTTGAACTTCAGAGGCATATCATACACTTTTCAAAATGGTTCAACTTGATCAAACAATGTCAATTTTAACTTGGCTAAAATGAATTCAAATTGGAGTTTGAATTTGCAATTCAATTTGCAATATACTCCATTTAAATGGAATTGCTTCACACATCAAAGCATATACATCAAGTTTCAACCTTCAACCATGTGATTTTGCATTGTATTTACTTTGCTACCTTGTTTGTTGTTTGTCGAGTAGAGGTGGGACCGGAACAGGAGGCTGCCCCCTTCGTTGAAGACCCCGAACCCGAACCCGTCAGCAAGGCAAGCAAACCCCCATTGATCATGTCGATAAAATCCCACTTCCCGCTCATGTCTCGCTTATGCATTGTATAGGATGATTACCATGCTACGTTTCTACCGCATAGATGAACCCATTCCTTTGCATGACCTATCATTTGTCACAGTAGTAGGCAAACCACAATCCTAGCAAATGTAGGAGTTGATTGATATCATGTGGCCCATGCAATTGTTACTGCTTATTGCATGCTTAGAGTGATACAATGATGTTACTGTTATGTGAGTCGGGATGGTAGTGATCATGATGATGACGGTGGAAAGGTGTTGGTGAATCTACCCTAATACAAGGTGAACGATTAGAGGTTGTGTACGAGTACACAGTGGGTTGTCTCGTTGAACACCGCCCTAAGTCTGAGTTCTTGTGTGGTGATCCAAGATGAAGAGTACAACCACACATTGGGCTCACTGACCCCTCTCAACCTATTAACTCATCCCTTTCGATGTCCAGATGTCGCAATAGTTCAGAGTTCTGGTAGGTTTGTGGCCTGGCTGCTAAGTGAGAGAACGGCTCACCCGAGACCGGCTTATGCACCACGCACACATCACTTGGATCCACTTCGGTAAACCGGCCGGGTTCACGATAGTGGTAGCCAACCCAGGTAGGCGGCTTTCTCGGACTAGATAGGCTATGAGGTAACAGTTGTGGTGAGCATCCTCGCTGGCACCCCTTGAATGGTGTCGAGATCAAAGGCGGTAACTGATGATCATGTGTGTGTAGAGGTACACCCTTGCAGGGTTAACAAAACTATTCGAATAGCCGCGTCCGCGGTTAAGGACTGCTTGGAAAGCTTAGCTTGATTATTAGACAACTTGAACTGGATACTTCTAAAACACACCAAGATAAGTGTGAGTGTTATGGCGTGCTTTCTTGTGGGGAAGTCAAGGAAAGCACCATAGTGGTGTAATTGGTTGGAGAAAATAGTGGACTCGTGTACGCTTCTTACCTCAAGTCTGGTACTCATAGTTCAGGATTAGCCAAGTCAAAGCTGGCACTTCTGCAAGTGAAACCCCACCTCCCTTTACCTTGATACATGTGCATGAGTAGTATAGCTCCTATGTAAGTCTTGCTGAGTACGACTTTGTACTCACGTTTGCTTAATCTATGTTTTAGATGAACCCACTGACCCCGAAGGTGGCTTCTTCATCGAGCTCGACGACTGAAGATCAAGCTAGTCTAGTCCCAGTCAGACGACTGGTTCCCTCGTGGAGGGCTTGTGTTTAAATAAGGCTTCTTAAGCCATTTGTTAAACTTGTCTGTACTCAGACATACTTTGCTTCCGCTTGTTTGTTGTAATGTTGGATCACATGCTTGTGATCTCTGTGTGCACTCTGTGAGAGTTATCAATAAAATGTATACTTTGTAGAGAATTGCAATGATACCTGTTGTTCATACAAGGCATGTGTGCTGCGTGTATGTTTATAACATGCATGTCTTTGTATGGGTTTTCGAGACCTTAGTTGTGATCTGGCTGGCGGTCTTTCATACACCAAGTGGCCCTTAGATGTGCGCAGCTTGGGGCATCGCGATGCGATTGCTCGAGACTCCGTCTCGTGCACACTTTGTGGTATGATCAAGCCCGCCCTAGACCCCGACTAAGTGATCGGGCTGGAGTAAGTCTATGTAAGAGTTATGAGATAGTCGATAGTATGGTTGAGGCGACTTGTCTGTGAATATGGGGGTTCATCACCCATATCATTAGACTTGTGTGCGGATGATGAGGACCCATCTCAGTTGATCATCCGGCCTGGATGGGATGCCCCTCACGTACGATGCTTTCCGAGAATGTTCTGTGCTTGGACTTGTCTGCTTAGACAAGTGGGTACGGTTCTCGGCTCTCCATATGACTATGTCGTAGCGGGACTTGCATACGCTAACCCCGGGTCCCGACAGACTTGGTATCAGAGCAGGACTGACTGTAGGACTAGTAGCCTTGGCCGAAGTCGAGTCTAGCCTTCTATTGTTATATAGTTACTCTGGGTATATAAGGGAACAACGTAAGGCTTCTTTTTTCTCCTTACCCCCTTCGTTCTGAGTTCTGAGTCACCCTCATCTTATTCTACGGGAAGATAGGACTAGGCTCTCCTCTGTCTGATTAGAACATCTCGTTGTTTGCTTCCTTGTAGCCGTAGGAAAGTTGTGATCGGTTGGTTAGAGTGGTTATGCTCCCTGATTTATTACATCGTATGTAAGTGTTGTTTACATGTTGTAAGAAATTGTCTCTTTCTTGCAATTACAGCCGTTATGCTGTCCGAGTCATTCCAGGTTTATCTCATAATCTGATGCATTTGCAAACTCTTTCTTTCTGTTTCAGATGGCAGATCTTCCCCCTCGGCAGATTGTTCGTTTGACCAGGTGCCTCGGTGTGCGTGGCCATCCCGCCACGTTGGTTGAGATGATGTCCTATGTGGGATATCGATGGTACCCTGAGTACACAGTTGAGGAGCAGTTCCTTGACTTCAACCAGACCCAGTTCCACTGGACTGTCAGGATTTACCCGCACCACAATGGAGTCACTCAGCCTATCCACTTTGTACATGGCATTGGCATGACTGAGAACATGGTTGTGCAGGATGCTGCATACTCATGTATTACCCTGCTGAGAGAGGAGCACACTATGCTGAGAGAGACCTCGTTCCGCTATATCCCTGCTGCACTTCCAGGAGAAGAGGGATATTACACCGGACTCTACTCAGATCACTCTGTAGAAGATCCAGTACTTCAGATGACTGCTAGGTTTGCTAGTGATCGAGATCGTGATGCACGCGCTCTCCGTTTTGAGCTTCACGCCACCCGTGTTCGTCTGTATCGAGCACTGACACTCTTGGCATCCTTTGTGAGTGTTGGATCAGTCGAGTATGATGCTATCTACCCTGTGAGGACTCAGATGCCTTCTCGAGTTGCTTGGCCCGAGATTGGAGGCATTTTTCCACCCCGTGGTCCTTTGCTTCCACCGTACGCTGGACCTAGGCCCCATCCTTGCCCAAATGGATATCAGGGTCCACAGGCCTCCGTGTTTTCCGATGGTCACCTTCAGCTACCGGGTTACGCGGGTAACTTTTACGAGGACTACTATGGAGATGGAGATGAGTGAGACCTCATGTGGTCTTACTTAGTGAGGATGTAGTAGTATCTTAGTATATTGTACGCAAGGTGTCTAAATTCCAGAGGCTTAGATAAATAATGTATAGGAAGTCAGAGTGCCTCTGAAGGATGTATCATCTTCATCACGTTTGTATTAGCTTGGTGCTTGTACTAAAATGATGTATGGTTTGTATGACAGCTTGTGAATATATGGCTTGTATGCTTTTATCACCATGTTGTCAAGATGATTACTTCCTTTGCTCTTTAATCCTTCCAGTACTTCAATACCTTGATTAGACTCTTCCAATCAACTCTGTTTGACTTTGGTTTTTCACCTTCAGGATGTCTCAAGGAACCCGTGGCCAGCTTGGTCGTGCCCAGGGTCGTGGGAATGAACAGGAGGAAGGCAACCTTCCACCCCCACCCACGATGGCTCAGGTTCTGATGGAGGTTGAGAGGAACCGCCGAGACTCTCACCATTTGCTGGAGGTCATTGCCCGCAACACCACTCAGCAGCGCAACGATTTGGTGTCCCTGAAGGACTTCATCCGGCTTCATCCCCCGGTTTTCAGTTACTCCACCGAGCCCCTTGAAGCCGATGACTGGCTTCGCAGCATCGAGAGGAAGCTCCAGGCAGGCCGTGTTGCAGATGGCGACAGGGTCAGCTATGCCACCTATCACCTTGAAGGTGCAGCTAGCTCTTGGTGGGAGAACTTCCTGAACATGCGTCCCGTTGGACCGCCCACATCTTGGGATGAATTCTGCACTTCCTTCCGCGAGCACCACATTCCCAAGGGTCTTATGGACCGCAAGCGTGAGGGGTTCTGCAACCTCACCCAAGGCAGAAGGATTGTTGACGAGTTTAGTCGTGAGTTCAACCGACTAGCTCGTTATGCTGCTGAAGAAGTCTCCACTGACGCCAAGAAGCAGGAAAGGTTCCGTCGTGGACTCAATTCTGGACTCCGTCGTGAGCTCAACCTGCATGACTTTGCCACATTCCAGGTCCTTGTCAACAAGGCCATCAAGGCAGAGGACATGAACACCCCCAACGACTTCCACAAACACCCTAGAGATGTTGGTTCATCCAGTTCCGGCTCTCAGAAGCGCAAGATCTGGATCCCTAACAGTATGTTCCGCCAGAACAACCCGCCGAGGCCATCCTATGTGGCGCCTCGTCCACCAACTCAGTTCCACCCAGCCCCACCAAACAACCCAGCTCCACGCACTGTCTTTGGAGCCTGTTACAAGTGTGGTCAGGCAGGCCACTACTCCCGCGAGTGTCCCCAGAACCAGCTCCAGAATCAGAATGCTCCACCCCGTGCCGGAGGCAACAACAATGGTCGTGGCAAGCCCCCCCAGAAGGTCTACACCACCAAACCCACTCCTCCCGCCACTCGTGGACGTGTGAATCAGATTGCCGCCGAAGAGACTGACGACACCACTGACGTCATTCTTGGTACGCTCCCAGTCAATTATGTTCCTACTTCCGTTCTTTTCGACCCAGGAGCATGTCATTCATTCATGTTAGAAAGTTATGCACTTCGTCATGAGTTATCTTTTGTTGAATTGTCCACCCCAATGATTATTCAAACTCCAGGATCAAGATGGCAAACTAATATAGTAAGCCATGGTAATCAAATTGCAATTGAGGGTTTAGTATTCCTTGCTTCACTCATAGCCCTCAAGTCTTCAGACATTGATGTCATCCTTGGCATGGATTGGCTATCAAGACAAAATGCCTACCTTGATTGCAGAGGCAAATCAGTGAAACTCACCCACCCTTCAGGCAAGACCGTCAACTATACCTCACCCAGAACAAGAACCCAAGTGCATTCTTTGAATGTACTTCCCCTTCCCGAACTTGAAGATATTCCGGTGGTTCGTGACTTCCCGGATGTCTTTCCTGAAGAGCTGCCGGGAATGCCACCCGACAGATGTGTAGAGTTTATAGTGGATCTTGTGCCAGGAACCGCACCAATTTCTAGATGCCCATACAAAATGGCCCCACGTGAGTTAGCTGAGCTTAAAACCCAACTGGAAGCTTTGTTGGAAAAGGGCTTCATCCGCCCTAGCTCATCGCCATGGGGTTGCCCCGTTCTGTTCGTAACGAAGAAAGATGGAACAGAAAGGATGTGCGTAGGCTAACGCCCGCTAAATTTAGCGACGATAAAGAACAAGTACCCATTGCCCAGGATCAATGATCTTTATGATCAACTTGCAGGATCCTCTGTCTTCTCCAAGATGGATTTGAGATTAGGTTATCATCAAATCAAAATCCGAAACGAGGACATTACCAAAACGGCTTTTACTACTCGTTATGGTCTTTACAAGTACACCGTCATGTCCTTTGGTTTGACCAATGCCCCCGCCACTTTCTCACGCATGATGAATTCGATCTTCATGGAGTACTTAGATAAATTTGTTGTAGTTTATCTCGATGACATTCTCATCTACTCGAAGAACGAAGAAGAACATGCCGAACACCTAAGGCTGGTATTGATGAAACTTAGAGAGCACCACATGTATGCTAAATTCTCCAAGTGTGAATTTTGGCTACCAGAAGTGACCTACTTAGGCCACGTGATTTCTGCAAAAGGCATTGCTGTGAATCCCGAGAGATTTCAGGCCGTCCTTGACTGGACTCCACCTAAATCGGTTAAGCAAGTTAGGAGTTTTCTTCGCCTAGCCAGCTATTGTCGTCGCTTCGTCGAGAACTTTTCTAAAGTTGCAAAGCCTCTAACTGAACTCCTCAAGAAAGATAAGAAATTCCTATGGACTCCCAAGTGCGAGGAAAGCTTTCAAGATCTAAAAAGAAGACTGACTTCTGCACCCGTACTTGCACCTCCGGACACCAAAAAGGATTTCGAGATCTATTGTGACGCATCACGACAAGGGTTAGGATGCATACTTCTGCAAGATCGACATGTGGTAGCTTATGCTTCACGCCAGTTGCGGCCACATGAAGAGAACTATCCTACCCATGACCTTGAACTCGCTGCCGTAGTTCATGCCCTAACAACTTGGCGACATTACCTCCTTGGTAATCGTTGCGAGATCTATTCCGACCACCAAAGCCTCAAATACATTTTCACCCAGCCAGATCTTAACCTCAGGCAAAGACGCTGGATTGAGTTGATAAAAGATTATGACTTAGGAATTTCTTACACCCCAGGCAAAGCCAATGTCATGGTTGATGCACTAAGTCGTAAGTCGTATTGTAACAACCTTATGTTACAACAGAATCAACCACTTCTTCATGAGGAATTTCGCAAGCTCAATCTTGAGATTGTTCCTCATGGCTATCTTTCTACCTTGGTGGCGAAACCAACTCTTGAGGATCAGATCATAGTTTCCCAAAGGCGTGCACGAGGTGTTCGTCGGATCAAGGAGAACATTGCTAGCGGAGTTGCTAAATGTTTCTCCACAGATAGTAAAGGAACGGTATTCTTTGAAAATCGTTTGGTAGTACCTAAGAATAGGGAACTAAGGCAACTCATTCTCAAAGAAGCCCATGACACACCCCTCTCGATTCATCCCGCTAGCACAAAAATGTACCGAGATCTACGCCAGAGATTTTGGTGGACTAGGATGAAGAGAGACATTGCTCAATTTGTTGTCGAATGTGATGTTTGTCGTCGCATTAAGGCAGAACATCAAAGACCTGCTGGTACACTTCAACCTTTGCCTATTCCAGAGTGGAAATGGGACAAAGTCGGTATGGACTTCATCACCGGCTTTCCAAAAACCCAGAAAGGAAACGATGCCATCTTCGTTGTCATATATAGGCTTTCCAAAGTTGCTCACTTCCTTCCAGTTCGCGAGTCTATAACTGCTAGCCAGTTAGCGGACTTGTACGTATCTAGAATTGTATCCCTTCACGGTGTTCCTTTGGAAATCAATTCTGATCGTGGTAGCCTTTTCACCTCTAGATTCTGGGGAAGCTTTCAGAATGCTATGGGAACTCATCTCTCCTTTAGTACAGCTTTCCATCCTCAGTCTAGCGGTCAAGTCGAAAGGGTTAACCAAATTCTTGAAGACATGCTCAGAGCTTGTGTTATCTCATTCAGAAAGAATTGGGAGAAGTCTCTGCCATTCGCCGAATTTGCTTATAACAATAGCTTCCAATCTAGTCTGAACATGGCTCCTTTTGAACTCCTATATGGACGACGATGTCGAACACCATTAAACTGGTCAGAAACCGGTGAAAGACAATTCTTTGGACCGGATATGATCAAGGAAGCAGAAGAGCAAGTTCGCATTGTTCGTGATCAATTGAAAGCAGCCCAGTCTCGTCAGAAAAGCTACTATGATCGTCATCATAGGCAAGAGAGCTACAATCTGGATGAGAAGGCTTACCTTCGGGTTACTCCTCTGAAGGGAACCCAACGTTTCGGTATCAAAGGCAAGTTGGCCCCACGTTACATCGGACCTTTCCGCATTCTTGCTAAACATGGAGAAGTTGCCTACCAACTTGAACTACCCCCGCACCTTTCCCGAGTACATGATGTATTCCATGTGTCCCAACTCAGGCGTTGCTTCAAGGACCCCATCCGCGAAGTTGACCATGAAACGCTTGACCTCCAAGATGACCTTTCTTATCGAGAATACCCCGTTCGTATTCTTGATTCCGCAGAGCATGTCAGTCGTCGTCGGAAGATTAAGTTTCTGAAAGTGCAATGGTCACACCACTCTGAGAGAGAAGCTACGTGGGAAAGAGAAGACCGTCTCAGTGCCGAGTATCCCTCCTTCCTCCCGCAGACTTCTGAATCTCGGGACGAGATTCTTTTGAGTGGGGGCGAGTTGTCAGAACCCTTTGTTAGTTAATGTGCTAGGATCAAAGTCATCTTGCATCATGTTAAAAATTTCAAAAGAAATCATTGAAATCAAATTCAAAAGCAAAATGGGAGAAGGAAACCCCCCCCAGATGAATTAATTCGAAAGGCCAGATAAAAATCTTGTCCAAAAAGTCATGTTAGATTTTTGAAAAGTCTTATAAATGAGTGTGATCACATATCAAGTGATGTGGGACCCATCCCATGCTCATGGATTTTTCAAATATTCAAACAGTGCCTTGGATTTAATCAAAAACCCCTATTTGAGTTAAGATTCAAATTATTTGAATTTTAAAAAGTGCCAAACTTTATAAGTGGCTAGTCTAATATATTAAGAGGCCATATAAAAAGTTTCAGCATTTTAGAAAATGGCTAGGTATTTATTTTGCTAGCCAAAACAAAAATACAGAAGAAAAACAGAAAGAAAAAGGGAAAGGCAAAGTGGCCCACTCACCTTGGGCCACAGGCCCAACTTACCTGTACCGCAGCCCAAGCCTGCTAGCCCCTTGTCGTCTTCCCCCAGCGCGGCAAGCAGCTCGCTGGAGCGCATGCCCGCGCCGGCGGCAGCTGCCTGCCTGCCTGGCCCGTCCCTGGCCTTCTAAACGCGCCACGGACACTCCCGTTTCCGTCTCGTACACTTCCCCCTCTCCAGAGCAAGCTCCTCCCTCTCTCTCGCCGGAATCGGAGACACCCGAAGCTTGCGCCAGGACGCGCCGCCGCACCCGCGTGGCCACCGGCCTCATCGAGCTGCCACAAGATGTAATCGGGCAGAAGTAATCGGGCTCGGAGCCACAGTAGTCGCCGCAATCGTCGTCGCCATCTCGTTAGAGCCGCCGCGCGCCATCGTCGATTCCATCGCCACCGGCGCTCCTCTGCCCTCCCCGGCCTCGTCGTCGCACTCAGGGTGAGCAGCAGCCCTTTTCCCCTCAACTAGCTAGCCCCCTCTCGCCCTCTAGCTCGATCCGCCATGGGAGCCGGGCAAGGTTGCCGCCGCGGTTGACCATACGCTCGCTCCCGTGCGCCTTCGTCCTCACCAACGTGTCCGTGGTACTCCCGAAGTCCCCAGAAGTCGAGCAAGCTACTCCGCGCGTTGAACCGTGCACCCTAGCACCACTCGCGTCGTCGCCGTGCCTCGGACCGCCGCCGGGAAGCTCGTCGCCGTCTCCCCGGACCTCCCCGTGGTCGCCTGCTTGCAGTAGGTGACGCGCGCGCGCCTGGGCTACCTCCTGGTGGTCTCAGCGCTTCGAGCCGTCGACGGGAACACCCTCCCCGTGTGCGCCGCCGTGGCCAGGCCACCGGCGTCAAGCCGCCGGTGGGTTAGGCCTTAACCCCCCGCGCTAAACACCCCCTGGTGACGCTGACAGGTGGGTCCCAAGCCCTTAATCCCCCCGGTTAGTTTAAACTAACCGGGTTAATTAACCCAGTGACTGACACCCCGGCCCCACAGGTCAGACCCCCCCCCCCCTGACGTCACCCTTGCGCAAGCCTGACGCAGTAAATGAATTTCCAGAATAATTCCAGAAATTCCAGAAAATCAGTGAAACTTTGGAAATTCATAGAAAATTCATATTAACTCTAAATTGGACAAATAGTATATGAAAAATGATCAGGAGAAAATAAGCTATCCAAATATCCAACTTTCAACCATGTTTGAGTTGAATTTAAAATGTGATCAGTAGCATTTTCTATTTTATTTAAATGGAATTAATTCAAATTCTTTTCAAATGCTTTTGCATTTTGAACCATGTCAACATATCACATTTTACTTGAACTTCAGAGGCATATCATACACTTTTAAAAATGGTTCAACTTGATCAAACAATGTCAATTTTAACTTGGCTAAAATGAATTCAAATTGGAGTTTGAATTTGCAATTCAATTTGCAATATACTCCATTTAAATGGAATTGCTTCACACATCAAAGCATATACATCAAGTTTCAACCTTCAACCATGTGATTGTGCATTGTATTTACTTTGCTACCTTGTTTGTTGTTTGTCGAGTAGAGGTGGAACCGGAACAGGAGGCTGCCCCCTTCGTTGAAGACCCCGAACCCGAACCTCGTCAGCAAGGCAAGCAAACCCCCATTGATCATGTCGATAAAATCCCACTTCCCGCTCATGTCTCGCTTATGCATTGTATAGGATGATTACCATGCTACATTTCTACCGCATAGATGAACCCATTCCTTTGCATGACCTATCATTTGTCACAGTAGTAGGCAAACCACAATCCTAGCAAATGTAGGAGATGATTGATATCATGTGGCCCATGCAATTGTTACTGCTTATTGCATGCTTAGAGTGATACAATGATGTTACTGTTATGTGAGTCGGGATGGTAGTGATCATGATGATGACGGTGGAAAGGTGTTGGTGAATCTACCCTAATACAAGGTGAACGATGAGAGGCTGTGTAGGAGTACACAGTGGGTTGTCTCGTTGAACACCGCCCTAAGTTCGAGTTCTTGTGTGGTGATCCAAGATGAAGAGTACAACCACACATTGGGCTCACTGACCCCTCTCAACCTATTAACTCATCCCTTTCGATGTCCAGATGTCGCAATAGTTCGGAGTTCTGGTAGGTTTGTGGCCTGGCTACTAAGTGAGAGAACGGCTCACCCGAGACCGGCTTATGCACCACGCACACATCACTTGGATCCACTTCGGTAAACCGGCCGGGTTCACGATAGTGGTAGCCAACCCAGGTAGGCGGCTTTCTCGGACTAGATAGGCTATGAGGTAACAGTTGTGGTGAGCATCCTCGCTGGCACCCCTTGAATGGTGTCGGGATCAAAGGCGGTAACCGATGATCATGTGTGTGTAGCGGTACACCCCTGCAGGGTTAACAAAACTATTCGAATAGCCGCGTCCGCGGTTAAGGACTGCTTGGAAATCTTAGCTTGATTATTAGACAACTTGAACTGGATACTTCTAAAACACACCAAGATAAGTGTGAGTGCTATGGCGTGCTTTCTCGTGGGGAAGTCGAGGAAAGCACCATAGTGGTGTAATTGGTTGGAGAAAATAGTGGACTCGTGTACGCTTCTTACCTCAAGTCTGGTACTCGTAGTTCAGGATTATCCAAGTCAAAGCTGGCACTTCTGCAAGTGAAACCCCACCTCCCTTTACCTTGATACATGTGCATGAGTAGTATAGCTCCTATGTAAGTCTTGCTGAGTACGACTTTGTACTCACGTTTGCTTAATCTATGTTTTAGATGAACCCACTGACCCCGAAGGTGGCTTCTTCATCGAGCTCGACGACTGAAGATCAAGCTAGTCTAGTCCCAGTCAGACGACTGGTTCCCTCGTGGAGGGCTTGTGTTTAAATAAGGCTTCTTAAGCCATTTGTTAAACTTGTCTGTACTCAGACATACTTTGCTTCCGCTTGTTTGTTGTAATGTTGGATCACATGCTTGTGATCTCTGTGTACACTCTGTGAGAGTTATCAATAAAATGTATACTTTGTAGAGAATTGCAATGATACCTGCTGTTCATACAAGGCATGTGTGCTGCGTGTATGTTTATAACATGCATGTCTTTGTATGGGTTTTCGAGACCTTAGTTGTGATCTGGCTGGCGGTCTTTCATACACCAAGTGGCCGTTAGATGTGCGCAGCTTGGGGCATCGCGATGCGATTGCTCGAGACTCCGTCTCGTGCACACTTTGTGGTATGATCGAGCCCGCCCTAGACCCCGACTAAGTGATCGGGCTGGAGTAAGTCTATGTAAGAGTTATGAGATAGTCGATAGTATGGTTGAGGCGACTTGTCTGTGAATATGGGGGTTCATCACCCATATCATTAGACTTGTGTGCGGACGATGAGGACCCATCTCAGTTGATCATCCGGCCTGGATGGGATGCCCCTCACGTACGATGCTTTCCGAGAACGTTCTGTGCTTGGCCTTGTCTGCTTAGACAAGTGGGTACGGTTCTCGGCTCTCCATATGACTATGTCGTAGCGGGACTTGCATACGCTAACCCCGGGAACCGACAGCGTACTTGTCTCTTTGTGAACCTCCTGATTAGATTGAGAGTTACCGATAATAAGTGCATGAGTTCTTCAGACTAATGTGAGTATTCGAAAGTTGACAATTCCACCTCTCATATTTTTCTAGCCTCTCATGTGACGTGCATTGCCTCCTTCTCACTCCAAGAGTTGGCGTCCACCTTCACCGGTACATCCAAACCTTTGGCATGATACGCTCTGTCGTCATAAACCTCCTTATATCTTTCCTCAAAACAGCCACCATACCTACCTACAAGGCATTTCCATAGTCTTTCCGAGATACATTGCTGATACGTCCCAAACGTATCTATAATTTTTACTTGCTCCATGCATGTTTTGTGTGACTTTACCATGTTTTGCTTGAACTTTCATACACTTTTGAGCTTATTTGGACTAATCTATTAACCCAGTGCACCCAGGTACCAGTTGACATTTTCTGCTGTTTTTGTATTTCAGGTTTTCCGACCATTAAAAGTGCTCCAAAAAATCCGGAAAAATCAGATAAAAAATCAGCGACCCGGAAGCTTCTGGAATCACCAAGGCAGCGGAGGGGGGCCACCACCAGGAGACCAATAGAGTCCCTGGCGCGGCCCCACCCTAGGCCGCGCCAGGAGGCCTCCTGGCTGCCTGGTGGGTCCCCTCAACACCCCCCTCCGCCTATATTTAGCCCTCGGGGTGAAAACCCCTAAGACCGATCTCTTTTCGGCGATCTCGCCTCTGTACCGCCGCCGCCGTTTCTAGATCGGGGCTGCCTGGAGAAGCTGCCCCGGCACCCTGCCGGGAGGAGGAACCCCCTCCGGGAGACCATCCATAGCCATGGACGCCTCCCGTATATACCGTGAGTAGTTTCCCTTGGACCATGGGTCCGTGACCAGTAGCTATGTGACGTACTTCTCTCCCCTCTTTGTGCTTCCACTTTCGAGACCTCGTGAGCTGCCTCACATGATCGAGGCACCTTTGTAATTTATGTTGTTTCTATGCTGAGTTTTCTGGGATCTGATGGATTATGAGACTATGTTCAGATTGTGATGAGTAATATATTTGGTTCTTCCCTTTTATATTTTGTTCTTGAGTAAATTCTTGCATGTTCTCCGTTGTCGTATTTTACTTTGGCCAAGTGATTTGTTGCAACTCCAAGAGGGAGCGTTATGCTTGATTGTGGGTTCATCCCCTTGATGTCTATCTTGAGTGACAGAAACATGAGACTAGGGGATGTGTTGTTGCCACCAGGGATAAAACAATGGTGCATGTACTTGCGGGTGCAAGGATTGTTTACTTTACACAAAGTTCTTTTAATGCAATTATCTGTTGCTTTGAGTTTACACTTTGGGTGGGATTCGCAACTTAATACCAGCGAGATGTTCTGGATAGATATCTCAAGGTGGATGATTCGTAGTAGATGCAGTTGGATTTCAGTCTACTTACCTTGGCGTACTGCCCATTGCTTTTGAGCCCTTCCTTTCTTTGCAACATAGTTAGCATTGCGGTGCCTTCATAATTCTGTCAATTGCCCAGTTGTGATTTGTTTACCTCGCTAGCACTTTTATCGTCTTTTGGGAGAGAGACATCACTAGTGAAAATCACGGGACCCCGGTCCATCTTCACATTACTGTTTACTTTCAATCTTTACTTTCAGTTGCCACTATTATTATCTCTTGCGTTGGTCCTTTGTAAACAGCAAGGCCGGAGGAATTGACAACTCATCTGTACTCGTTGGGAGCAAAGTTATTTGTATCTGTGTGCACGTCCACGTTAAGCGTCGTGACACCTTCTTGTATCTCTTGGAGTCCTACTGGTTTGATAACCTTGGTATCTTTACCGAGGGAAATTTGCTGCTACGCTACATCTCACCTTCCACTTGGGGTAACCAACGAGGAGTGAGAGATCCTCACCGTATCAAGCTAATTTCTGGCGCCGTCGTCGGGGACTCCAGTCTACAAGATAGGGGAGTTGCACACTATCTTTTATCTTTGATTTTTAGTATTGTTAGTTTACCTTTCAGTTTTTACTTTTGTGTCCCTTATCAAGAATACCAAAAATACCTGCTGCTACTATGGGTTCCAATGAAAACACTAAGTTGTGTGACTTCACCAGTCACAACAACAGTGACTTTATCTGCACTCCTATTGCCACACTTGCCACTTCATCTACCTCTTATGAAATTAAACCTGCTTTGTTAAACCTTGTTATGAGAGATCAATTCTCTGGTGCTGGAGATGATGCTGCTTTACACTTGAATAATTTTGTTGAATTATGTGATATGCAAAAGAATAAATAAGTAGAAGGTGATGTTGTTAAGATCAAGCTTTTTCCTTTCTCTTTGAGGGACGGAGCTAAAATCTGGTTTCAATCTTTGCCTAGGAATAGCATAGATTCTTGGGATAAGTGCAAAGATGCTTTTATTGGGAAGTACTACCCACTTGCTATGATTATCCAATTGAGGAGTAACATTATGAATTTCAGGCAATTGGATAATGAACACGTTGCCCAAGCTTGGGAACGTATGAAGACGCTTGTCAAGAATAGCCCCAAACATGGACTGACTACCTGGATGGTTATCCAGACTTTTTATGTAGGCTTGAACTTTACCTCGCGGAACCTGTTAGATTCGGCCGCGGGCGGAACTTTTATGTCAACCACACTTGGTGCTGCGACAAAGCGACTTGATGAGATGATGTTGAACTACCCTCAGTGGCACACCGAAAGATCTCCAACTGGTAAGAAGGTAAATTATGTCGAGGAGATCTCCTCTCTAAATGAAAAGGTTGACCTTATCATGTCTCTACTTACCAAGAAATCTCCTATTGATCCTCAAAATGTTCCTTTCAATTCTTTGGTTGCTCAGGATCAAGTAGATGTGAACTTCATTGCTAGAAACAATTTTAATAATAATGCTTATAGGGGCAACTTTGCTAGTAATCCTAGGTCGTTTCCATCCACTTATGGGAACAACAACACCTACCCTAGCAACAAGAACCACACCTCTGAACTAGATAGTATGCTTAGAGACTTTATCACTACCCAAAAATCCTTCAACAAGAATGTGGAAGAAAAACTAGCTAAATTACATAATCTTTGTTTGAAGGTAGACAACTTAGCCCTTGATGTTGAGATGTTAAAAATTAGAACCTCTCCCCTTGAGGAGAGTAAGGTCACTCCTATTAATGCTATCCAGTTACAAATCAATGAAAATATTAGGATGATGGCTAAACTCAAAGAAAGATGGGCTAGAGAAAAAGAGGAAGAGGATAGAATTAAGAGCCTTCCTACCTACCACATAGTAGCCACTATCCAAGTAGTTGAGGATGTCCAAACTGTTAGCACCCATCACACCCCTAGTCCCACTGGACCTATCAATGGTGATGCTACCACCTCAACCATAGATGAAGAAACCTCCATGAACATAGAGGCTTTCAAACAAGTGAGCCTAAATGATATCACTACCTCCTTGATAGATAGTAGTGACCTAGACTTTTACAACTGTACTTTACATGAAGTTATTGGTTTCCTACACAAGATGTCTAGAGACCCCCACACTAGCACACTTAATCTTGCCTTCACAGAGCATATCACCAATGCTCTAATCAAAGTTAGGGAGGAGAAGCTTAGACTAGAAGCCTCCATACCTAGGAAGCTAGAAGATGGTTGGGATCCTATGATTAAAATTAAATTGAATAACTTCTCTTGTTATGCTCTTTGTGATGTTGGAGCAAGTACCTCAGTTATGCCCAAAAGAATGTATGATATGCTTGAATTGAAACCTTTTGATCCATGTTCTTTTGGTGTTCGTCTCGTTGATTCTTCCGTAAAGAAACCTTTGGGGAAGATCGAAGATGTTCTTATCATTGCCAATGACAATTATGTTCCCGTTGATTTCACTATTATGGACATTGAATGTGAACCTTCTTGTCCAATTATTTTGGGACGTCCTTTTCTTCGCACAGTTGGTGTTGTTATTGACATGAAAGAGGGGGATATCAAATTCCAATTCCCTCTCAAGAAAGGGATGGAACATTTCCCAAGGAAAAATATTAAGTTACCCTTTAAGTCCGTCACACGGGCTAGTTATTCTCTTGAAAAGACTTGATCTTTTGCTTTAAGCCTAGCTAATGGCTCTAAAGAAGCGCTTTCGGGAGGCAGCCCGCAACGAATTTAGGTTTTTATTTTTTTCTTTTCTTCTGTTTTTAGTGGTCTTGATGATTGTTACTACTGTAGCAACATCATTGTATCTTTACTTTTCAAGATTTGTGCCTTTTATAGCCTCATACGACAAGGGAAGTGAAAGTTGTGACATGTTGTCCAGAAAACAGATTATGTCCTCGTGACTAGAAAAATCATGGAAAAATCCCAGTTCATCTTTTTGAGCTGAATTGTTTACACAGCGTGCTCTATAGAATTACGAAACTTGCGTATGTTCTGATTTTTTTGATTTGACTTGCAGAAGTACCCCTAAAAAATTCGTTTCTACCTGCTGGTCTGTTTTTCACAGATTCTGTCTTGTTTTGCCTTTTCTTCGTTTTGCAAATCTTAAGCTTGCTTTTTCTTTGCAAAAACTTTTTGGCAATCTTTATAAACAGTAGATATTCAAGGTTATCTTTATTTCCAGTAGATAAACAATTATGTTATTATTGGTACTAACCTCGCTAATCAGATTACAATGAGTTATGTATGAAGGGAGTTTTCAAGTGCGCGATGGAAGATGATGAAAGAAGATCTTGGAGTGTCAAACGCTCAAGCTTGGGGATGCCCCCATGCACCCCCAAGTAATATTCAAGTAGACTCAAGCGTCTAAGCTTGGGGATGCCCCCGTGCATCCCCTTCTTCATCAACAATTATCAGTTCGTCTCTCGTTGCACTATATTTTTATCACTTCATGCGTTATGTGCTATGCTTGGAGCGTCTCGCTCTTTACTTTTCTTAGGTTTGTTTTTGCTTTGTTTGTTGTAGTAACAAGTTAGACCCCAGCTTACTCTTTTGTGTGGGAGAGATACACGCTCCGCTTAAACTAGAACTCCTCATAGGATTTGCATGCTTATTCTTTTAGTTGTGAGTTATTCTTTTTCTTTTCTTAGCTACTGCTCTGTTTAGTTGTAGTGCTTTAGTTTTTCTAGAGCTTTTCTTTTGTTTTAGGTTGAACTTTCTATAGGTTGCATGTTTTATCTTGTTAGAGAGTTTGCATGTTGCACTGAGTTTTGTGTCTTGACTAGAAGTAGGTAGTTGAAGTTGTTGTTCTCTTTGTAGTAGTAACTTGCAATAGTTTTGAGGTATTGACTAGAGTAATGTTTGAACTTTTGGTGTCAAGAGCTCGAGCCTATTAGTGATAGATGTCGTATTTTGGGCAATCCGTGTGTTTTTCGAAAACCAAAAACCCCTGTTGAGAACTCTAGCTACTAGATGGATCACTAACCTCTTGAGGGTTCGAATATTAGACTACACTCACGTACCATGAGTCGAGGATGCGCAAGGATAACCAAACCCCCATACACTCCTCCTCGAGGTACTTGTCTCTTTGTGAACCTTCTGATTAGATTGAGAGTTACCGATAATAAGTGCATGAGTTCTTCGGACTAATGTGAGTATTCGAAAGTTGACACTTCCACCCACCTATACTTTTTCTAGCCTCTTCGGTACCGTGCATTGCCCTTTCTCACCTTGAGAGTTGGCGCATACTTCGCCGGTGCATCCAAACCCTTGGCACGATACGCTCTGTCATCATAAGCCTCCTTATATCTTTCCTCAAAACAGCCACCATACCTACCTACAAGGCATTTCCATAGCCTTTCCGAGATACATTGCCATGCAACATCCACCTTCTTATGACTTGATCCTCAGGTCATACATGCTACTTGCTTGGTCGATGAGCCGCATGCTAGTTGGGCCTTGCCCTAATCATTGCTACATGACGCGCTAGTATCATTGCATATCCTGCTATCCTGGCAGAGGCATACATTTGCATCATGATAGTTATATCTTCTTTATGTGAGTACCCTTGTAAAGTGTGAAAGATCTCCTATATTCTTGTAAAATATAGAGTGTTGCCCCTAAAGTGAGGAAAATATCCCAAAGAGGACAAAATCAAAAGATCCCAAAGAGGACAAATGAGAGTTAAATATAAAGAGCCATTGAGGCCACCAAAAAATACAAAAAATAGAAAAAAGAGAAAAAGAGAGAGAAGGGGGCACACTATTGTTCCTTTTGAGAGATCCACACTAGTACTTCATCCTCTATCCCTCGTACTCCATAGAGATCATCATACATGCATATAGCTATGTGGGGACCCTTCACACTAAAAAACTTGGCTTGTATATTCCAATGATGAGCCTCCTCAAACGAGCTCTTAGGTCTTCTTGAGCAAGCAATTTAGATGCACCCCGACTAGTTCCCTTGGAGAGATTTTAGCTCACATGTGCATCCGTTGCATGGCAATCCCTGCTCCTCACATCATATCTATCATATGGTCTTCTCTCGCCTATGATTGTCCTCATTGATGTGAGCCTTTCACACCTTTTTGTCTTCCTCCTCCACCTTCTTTCAGTTTCGCCTTTTAGGTGTCAACTTTCTTGCTCACGCTCATCCATTGCATGAGTGCTCAAAATATCGAAAGGGAGTGGATCAGTTTGACTTGTACCTGGCTAGTGGTCTGGGGACGAATCAAGATAAGAATCCAAAGGAGACGAAGTGTGAAACTTTAGTAGATAGTTGTTCTCAACAACCTTTTTTCTCTCTTTTTCCCAGTCCCCTGCTTGCACGCAAACACCATCTGGAGACATTCGAGTCACGGATAGCGAGAGCTCTTGCACCTTTTGTTCTTTTGTTGCTTGTGTCAATGCTAATATAGACTCTTGCTTGTTAAGACTTGAATTGAATTGCATGCTTTGATTGCTTTACTTAAAAGTCCTTATATAGTTGTGTGGCATGTCACCACAGAAATTATGCTTGTTATCATTTACCTACTCGAGGACGAGCAGGAATTAAGCTTGGGGATGTTGATACGTCCCAAACGTATCTATAATTTCTGTTTGCTCCATGCATGTTTTGTGTGACTTTGCCATGTTTTGCTTGAACTTTCATACACTTTTGAGCATATTTGGACCAATCTATTAACCCAGTGCACCCAGCTGTCAGTTGTTGTTTTCTATTGTTTTTGTATTTCACGTTTTCCAGCCATTAAAAGTGCTCTAAAAAATCCGGAAAAATCAGTTCCGGAATCACCAAGGCATCGGAGGGGGGCCACCAGGAGGGTCCCTGGCGCGGCCCCACCCTAGGCCGCGCCAGGAGGCCTCCTGGCTGCCTGGTAGGTCCCCTCGACACCCCCCTCCTCCTATATTTAGCCCTCGGGGTGGAAACCCCTAAGATCGATCTCTTTTCCGTCATCTCGCCTCTGTACCGCCGCCGCCGCCGTTTCTAGATCGGGGCTGCCTGGAGAAGCTGCCCCGGCACCCTGCCGGGAGCAGGAACCCCCTCCGGGAGACCATCCATAGCCATGGACGCCTCCCGTATATACCGTGAGTAGTTTCCCTTGGATCATGGGTCCGTGACCAGTAGCTTTGTGATGTACTTCTCTCCCCTCTTTGTGCTTCCACTTTCGAGACCTCATGAGCTGCCTCACATGATCGAGGAACCTTTGTAATTTCTGCTGTTGCTATGCTGAGTTTTCTGGGATCTCATGGATTATGAGACTATGTTCAGATTGTGATGAGTAATATATTTGGTTCTTCCCTTTTTTATTTTGTTCTTGAGTAAATTCTTGCATGTTCTCCGTTGCCGTATTTTACTTTGGCCAAGTGATTTGTTGCAACTCCAAGAGGGAGCGTTATGCTTGATTGTGGGTTCAGTCTCTTGATGTCTAGCTTGAGTGACAGAAACATGAGACTAGGGGATGTGTTGTTTCCACCAGGGATAAAACAACGGTGCATGTACTTGCGGGTGCAAGGATTGTTTACTTTACGCAAAGTTCTTTTAATGCAGTTGTCTGTTGCTTTGAGTTTACACTTTGGGTGGGATTCGCAACTTAATACCAGTGAGATGTTCTGGGTAGGTATCTCAAGGTGGATGATTCGTAGTAGATGCAGTTGGATTTCGGTCTACTTACCTTGGCGTACTGCCCATTGCTTTTGAGCCCTTCCTTTCTTTGCAGCATAGTTAGCATTGCGGTGCCTTCATAATTCTGTTAATTGCCCAGTTGTGATTTGTTTACCTCGCTAGCACTTTTATCGTCTTTTGGGAGAGAGACATCACTAGTGAAAATCACGGGACCCCGGTCCATCTTCACATTACTGTTTACTTTCAGTCTTTACTTTCAGTTGCCACTATTATTATCTCTTGCGTTGATCCTTTGTAAACAGCAAGCCGGAGGAATTGACAACTCCTCTGTACTCGTTGGGAGCAAAGTTATTTGTATATGTGTGCAGGTCCACGTCAAGTGCCGTGACACCTTCTTGTATCTCTTGTAGTCCTACTAGTTCGATAACCTTGGTATCTTTACCGAGGGAAATTTGCTGCTACGCTACATCTCACCTGTCACTTGGGGTAACCAACGAGGAGTGAGAGATCCTCACCGTATCAATTGACATGCAACATCCACCTTCTCATGACTTGATCTTCATGTCATACATGCTACTTGCTTGATCGATGAGCCGCATGCTAGTTGGGCCTTGCTCTAATCATTGCTACATGACGCGCTAGTATCATTGCATATCCTGCTATCCTAGTAGAGGCATACATTTGCATCATGATAGTTACATCTTCTTTATGTGAGTACCCTTGTAAAGTGTGAAAGATCTCCTATATTCTTGTAAAATATAGAGTGTTGCCCCTAAAGTGAGGAAAATATCCCAAAGAGGACAAAATCAAAAGATCCCAAAGAGGAAAAATGATAGTTAAATAGAAAGAGCCATTGAGGCCACCAAAAAATAGAAAAAAGAGAAAAAAAGAGAGAAGGGGGCACACTACTGTTCCTTTTGAGAGATCCACACTAGTACTTCATCCTCTATCCCTCGTACTCCATAGAGATCATCATACATGCATATAGCTATGTGGGGACCCTTCACACTAAAAAACTTGGCTTGTATATTCCAATGATGAGCCTCCTCAAACGAGCTCTAGGTCTTCTTGAGCAAGCAAGTTGGATGCACCCCCACTAGTTCCCTTGGAGAGCTTTTAGCTCACATGTGCATCCGTTGCATGGCAATCCCTACTCCTCACATCATATCTATCATATGGCCTTCTCTCGCCTATGATTGTCCTCATTGATGTGAGCCTTTAACACCTTTTTGTCTTTCTCCTCCACCTTCTTTCTGTTTCGCCTTTTAGGTGTCAACTTTCTTGCTCACGCTCATCCATTGCATGAGTGCTCAAAATATCGAAAGGGAGTGGATCAGTTTGACTTGTACCTGGCTAGTGGTCTGGGGACGAGTCAAGATAAGAATCCAAAGGAGACGAAGTGTGAAACTTTAGTAGATAGTTGTTCTCAACAACTTTTTTCTCTCTTTTTCCCAGTCCCCTGCTTGCACGCAAACACCATCTGGAGACATTCGAGTCACGGACAGCGAGTGCTCTTGCACCCTTTGTTCTTTTATTGCTTGTGTCAATGCTAATATAGACTCTTGCTTGTTAAGACTTTAATTGAATTGCATGCTTTGATTGCTTTACTTAAAAGTCCTTATATGGTTGTGTGGCATGTCGCCACAGAAATTATGCTTATTATCATTTCCCTACTCGAGGACGAGCAGGAATTAAGCTTGGGGATGTTGATATGTCCCAAACGTATCTATAATTTTTGCTTGCTCCATGCATGATTTGTGTGACTTTGCCATGTTTTACTTGAACTTTCATACACTTTTTATCATATTTGGACTAACCTATTAACTCAGTGCACCCAGTTGCTAGTTCCTGTTTTCTGCTGTTTTTATATTTCAGGTTTTCCGGCCATTAAAAGTGCCAAATAAATTCCGAAAAAATTATATAAAAAATCAGCATCCCGGAAGCTTCTCGAAGAACCAAGGAAGGAAGGGAGTGGACCCACCAGGGCCCCAAAAGGGTCCCTGACGTGGCCCCCCCTAGGGCGCGTCGGGCACCCTCCTGGCTGCCCTATGGCCCCCCTCGGTGCCCCCTTGGCCTATATTTACTGCCCGCGGAGAAAACCCCTAATATTGATCTGATATTCCCGTTCTCCTCTCTATACCGCCGCCGTCGCCGTTTCAAGATCGGGGCTGCCAGGAGAAGCTGCCCCGGCACCCTGCCGAAAGGAGGAACCCCCTCCGGGAGACCATCCATCACCATGGACGCCTCCCGGATGTGCTGTGAGTAGTCCCTCTAGGACCATGGGTCCATGACCAATAGCTATGTGATGTTCTCCTCCCCTCCTTGTGCTTCCACTTTATAGACCTCTTGAACTGCCTCACACGATCGAGGCACCTTTGTAATTTTATGTGTTGCTATGCTGAGTTTGCTGGGATCTGATGGATTATGAGACTATGTTCAGATTGTGATGAGTAATATATTTGGTTCTCTTTTATATTTGTGTTTTTAAGTTAATTCTTGCATGTTCTCCGTTGTCGTATTTTGCTTTGGCCAAGTGATTTGTTGCAACTCCAAGAGGGAGCGTTATGCATGATTGTGGGTTCAGCCCCTTGATGTCTAGCTTGAGTGACAGAAACATGAGACTAGGGGATGTGCTGTTGCCACCAGGGATAAAACAACGGTGCTTGTACCTGCGGGTGCAAGGATTTTTTACTTTACGCAAAGTTCTTTTAATGCAGTTGTATGCTGCTTTGAGTTCACACTTTGGGTGGGATTCGCAACTTAATAACAGCGAGATGTTCTGGATAGATATCTCAAGGTGGATGATTCGTAGTAGATGCAGATGGATTTCGGTCTACTTACCTTGGCGTACTACCCATTGCTTTTGAGCCTCTTCCTTTCTTTTGTAGCACAGTTAGCATTGCGGTGCGTTTATAATCCTTTCAATTGCCCAGCTGTGATTTGTTTACCTCGCTAGCACTTTTATCGTCTTTTGGGAGAGAGACATCACTAGTGAACGTCATGGGATCCCGGTCCATATTTCCACCATTGTTTACACCCTCAATTTACTTTTAGTCTTTACTTTCCGTTGCCACTATTATTATCTCTTGCGTTGATCCTTTGTAAACAGCAAGGCCGGAGGAATTGACAACTCCTCTGTACTCGTTGGGAGCAAAGTTACTTGTTGTGTGTGCATGTCCACGTCAAGCGCCGTGACACCTTCTTGTATTTCTGCGAGTCCTACTGGAGACAAACCTTGGTATCTTCACCGAGGGAAATTTGTTGCTACGCTACATCTCACCTTCCACTTGGGGTAACCAACGAGAAGTGAGAGAACTATCTTCCTCACCGTATCAACTGCCCGCTTCACCTCTCAATCGAGGAGCTCCCTTCATCCCACCGTAGGTTCCAATTTGAACTATTCTGGCCTAGAATGGATGGTTTCGAGGCGGCCGTCCAGGAAGCATGGACTTGTGACCCGGGGATCACGGAGCCTTTCGAGCGGCTTGATGTGCTCCTCAGAAATACTTCGCCATTCCTCTCTTCTTGGAGTCAAAAAAAGGTTGGGAACATCAAGTTGTCGATAGCCATCACGACCTATGTAATCAGGTTGTTCGACAGCGCTATGGAGAGGTGGCGGCTCCCCGGCCCGTAGGCATGATTGCGCCAGGAACTGAAGAAGGCGCTGCTGGGGCTGGGCTCACTGGAAAGGACGATCGCTAGGCAACGGTCCCGTGTGCGCTGGCTTGCAGAGGGAGATGCCAATACGAAGTTCTTCAGATTATTGCCAATGGACAGCGGGCCAAGAACTACATACCGGTTATCAACCACGAGGGGCGCACAATCACTGATCAGCTGGGCAAGGAAGAGGCTTTTTTAGGCGTACAATGGACTCTTGGGCACGGCGGCTGCCAGGGCGCACTCGATTGACCTGGACTTCCTCAACCTGGCTCCCATTGACCTTTCGAACCAGGACAGGATCTTCTCGGAGGCTGAGGTCTGGGATGTGATCAAGTCAATGCCTGGTGATTGTGCACCTGGACCGGACGGCTTCATAGGGCTCTTCTTCCAGAAGGCCTGGCCCATGATCCGGGGTGATGTGATGGCGACGCTGCAGAAGTTCTTCCTGGACAACAGGCGCGGATTTGGCAGGCTTAACCAGGCGATCATTATTCTCTTACCTAAGAAGCCGGATGCATGTGAGATTGGGGATTTCTGGCCTATCAGCTTGGTGCACAATATACCAAAGATTGCCTCCAAGCTCTTGGCGACGCGGCTCGGCCGTCGGATGTCAGAACTGGTGCACCCCAACCAGTCGGCATTTATCAAAGGTCGCATCATTCACGACAACTTCATGTTGGTTCGGCAAGTAGCGCGGAATCTGCACCGGCGCAAGGCTAAAGGGGTGCTCGTTAAGCTTGACATCTCTCGTGCTTTCGATACCCTGTCCTGGCCCTTTCTCTTCGAGGTTCTGCGATCTAAGGGTTTTTCGGCGACTTGGTGTGCCTGAATCGCCACCCTCCTGACTTCTGCCAGTTCGCGCGTCGTGGTCAACGGCTTCCAGGGTAGGAAATTCGCCCATGCGAGGGGTTTGCGACAAGGCGATCCACTCTCGCCTATGCTTTTCGTGATTGCCATGGACGTGCTCTCGGCCCTCCTCATCAAGGCGCAGCAGGCCGGGATGTTGAGCAGCATGAATGGTTGCTCGCCTATCCAGAGGGTCTCGGTCTACGCCGATGACGTGGTTATCTTCATCAAGCCATCGACTAGTGATCTTAGCTTCATGGTGAGAGCGCTTCAAATCTTGGGCGAAGCTTTGGCTTGCGAGTCAATTTTCAGAAGTCCTCTGCTATTCTAATTCGGGCTGAAGAGGAAGATGCGGCGCGTGTGGGAGCGGCGCTGCCTTGCAAGCTGGACAAGTTTTCGTGTAAGTACCTCGGCCTCCAGCTCGCGATCAAGCAGCTCACGCGATCGGAGTGGCAGCCGATCATCGATAGCACGCTCAAGTTCTTGCCCGGTTGGGTGCGAGGCCTGATCACTAGACCGGGTAGGCTGGTTCTCATCAACAGCGTGGTCCGGGCGCGACCTACACACCACCTCATTGTGGCGGGTGCACCCCGGTGGGCGATCGATCGCATTGACAAGGGTTGTCGTGCCTTCTTCTGGGCTAGCACTGAGGATCTACATGGCGGGAAGTGCTTGGTTGCTTGGAGGCATGTCTGTCGGCCAAAGGATCTTGGAGGGCTCGGTGTGCTGGATCTTGAGAAGAACGACATCGCTCTCCGTCTGCGCTGGGAATGGATCCGGAGGACGGATCCCATGAGAACTTGGCAGGGGCTGGCGGCACTCGGTGATGCTAAAATGCTTGCCGCCTTCAGGAGCCTGGTGCACTGGCGGTTGGGCGATGGTGCGAAGATTCTTTTCTGGCAAGACCGCTGGGTTCGCGAAGCCAACATTGATGAGCTTGCCCCCAGGCTCCGTCGGCGCATCCTTACAAGATTGGCGAATAGACGGTTGGTGATAGATGGGTTGCGGGATAATAAGTGGATGACGGACCTGCCTGACGATCTCGACACGGAGGAGCTTGCCCAATTCATTGGCCTCTGGGAGGCGTTGAGTGCGCTCCAGTTGATGCCTGGGGATGAGGATCTAGTCGTATGGCATTGGTCTGGTTCTGCGGGTCTATTCTTCCTCCTCGACATACAAGATGCTGCACCACGGGGCAATCATGTTCCAGCCAGCCTCTGGTATCTGGAAATGTTAGGCTCCCCTGTCGTGTCGACTCTTCATGTGGCTCGCTACACAGTATAGGGTATGGACCTCGGATTGGTGCGTTCGGCATGGAATGCATGACACTCCGTTTGTTTGCGTGTTCTGCGATCAAGGGCTAGACACGGTTGACCACATTCTTATCCAATATGTCTATGCTCGGCAAGTCTGGACACGGTGCCTCGGGCGGTTTGGGTTCCCTCTCTCACTCTGCCCTGACAATGGAGATCGCCTTGATGATTGGTGGCATGCGGCACGGAAACACATCCCTAAGGATGGACGTAAGGGTTTTGACTCCTTGGTCATCCTGAGCTGCTGGAACCTTTGGAAGCAAAGGAATGGTCGTGTTTTCGGAAACAACGTGCGCCTCAACGAGAAGGAGCTGGTGGATAGGATCAAGCATGAGATGCACCTGTGGACACTAGCTGGAGCCCGGAGGATCCCTAGATATCGTGAGGAGTAGTGTATGGCTTGACTAGGAGTGGAGTGCGAGGATTTAGATGGGTTGGCCTTAGTATAGCATGTAATACTCTTGTACCTTTGTTCTCTCCTTCTATAAAGCTCTGGTACGCCTTTGGCGTACCCTCGAAAAAAATCAAAGGGAACATAATTGTCATTGACAATGATAAGAACATCGTCGATCTTCCCCAAAGGTTTCTTTATGGAAGAATCAATGAGATGAACACCAAAAGAACAAGGCTCAAAGGGCCTCAGTTCAAACATATCATACATTCTTTTGGGCATAACGGAGGTACTAGCTCCAACATCACATAAAGCATAACAAGAGAAGTTATTCAATTTAATTTTTATCATAGGGTCCCAACCATCATCTAGCTTCCTAGGTATGGAGGCTTCTATTCTAAGCTTCTCCTCCCTAGCTTTGATGAGAGCATTAGTGATACGCTCTGTGTAGGCAAGATTTAGTGTGCTAGTGTGGGGGTCTCTAGACATTTTGTGCAGCAAGCTAATGACTTATGAGAGGGTACAACTATCAAAATCAATATCACTACTATCAAAGGTGGTAGTGTTGTCATCTAGACTCACTTGTTTGAAACCCTCTATGTTCATTGGAGTTTCTGCTTCTAGGGTTGAGGTATTAGCATCACCATTAATAGGTCCAATGGGACTAGGAGTGTGTTGGGTGCTAATAGTTTGGGTGTCCTCAACAATTTGGATAGTAGCAACAGTGTGGTGTGTAGGAAGGCTCTTAATTCTATCATCTTCCTCTTTTTCTCTAGCCCATCTTTCTTTAAGTTTATCCATCATCCTAATATTTTCATTAATTTGCAATTGGATAGCATTAATAGGAGTGGCCTTCCTCTCCTCAAGGGGAGAGGTTCTAATTTTAAGCATCTCAACATCAAGGGCTAAGCTATCTACCTTCAAAGAGAGATTATCTAACTTGGCTAATTTCTGTTCTACACTCTTGTTGAAGGCTTTCTGGGTAGTGATAAAGTCTCTAAGCATGCTTTCTAGTTCAGTTCTTGTTACTAAGATAAGTGTTGTTGTTCCCATAGTTGGATGGAAACGATCTATGATTACTAGCAAAATTACCCCTATAAGCATTGTTGTTGAAGTTGTTTCTAGCAATAAAGTTCACATCTACTTGTTCCTGAGCAGCCAAAGAATTTAAAGGAACATCATGAGGATCAATAGAGGGTTGCTTGGTAAGTAGAGACATAATCAAGTCAACCTTTTCATTTGGGGAGTGATACGTCCAAAACGTATCTATAATTTCTGCTTGCTCCATGCCTCTTTTGTGTGATATTGCTATGATATTGATGAACTTCCATACACTTTTGATCATATTTGGACTAACCTATTAACTCAGTGCACCCTAGTGCCAGTTCTTGTTTTCTGCTGTTTTTCTATTTCAGGTTTCCCCCATATTAAAAGTGCTCCAAATTCGGGAAAATACAATAAAAATCAGCACGAAAGAAGCTTCGGGAATCATCCGGGGGCAGAGGAGACCCACCAGGGCCCCAGGCGCCCTCCCGGCACGCCCTAGGGTGGGGCCACGCCAGGGGGCCGTCTGGACCCCTGGTGGCCCCCTGGCTGCCCCCCTTCGCCTATATATCCCTCGTGACGTGAAACCCCCGTGACGGGAACCCTTTTTCTCGATCTCTCCTCTGTTCCGCCGCCGCCGCGCTTCCAGGATCGGGAGCACCAGAAGACCTCTTCCCGGCACCCTGCCGGAGGGAGGAATCACCTCCGGGAGCTTCTCCACCACCATGGATGCTTCCCGGATGAACCGTGAGTAGTCCACCTTGGACCATGGATCTATGATCAGTAGCTATGTGATGTTCTCCTTCCCTCTTTGTTCTTCATGGATTAGACCTCGTGAGCTGCCCTACATGATCGAGGCACATATGTAATCTTTCTGTTGTTGCTATGCTAAGTTTGCTGGGATCCGATGGATTATGAGACTATGTTCAGATTGTGTTTGAGTAATATATTTGATTCTCCTCTTTTATATTTATGTTCTAGAGTAATTCTTGCATGTTCTTCGTTGCCGTTTATTGCTTTGGCCAAGTAGTCGGTAGTGACTCCAAGAGGGAGCGTTATGCATGATTGTGGGTTCATGCCCCCTAATGACTAGCTTGAGTGACAGAAACATGAGTCTAGGGGATGTGTTGTTGCCACAAGGGGGAAAAGAACAGTGCTTGTACTTGCGGGTGCAAAGATTGTTTACTTTACGCAAAGTTCTTTGATGCGGTTGTCCGTTGCTTTGAGTTTACACTTTGGGTGGGATTCGCAACTTAATACCAGCGAGATGTTCTGGATAGATATCTCAAGGTGGATGACTAGTAGGTTGATGCAGATGGATTTCGGTCTACTTGTCTTGGCGTACCGCCCATGCTTTTGAGCCTCTTCCTTTCTTTATAGCATAGTTAGCATTGGTTTCCGCACATAATCCTGTCAATTGCCCAGCTGTAATTTGTTTACCTCGCATGGCTATTTTATCGTCTTTTGGGAGAGAGACATCACTAGTGAACATCATAGGACCCTGGTCCATATTTTCAAATACTGTTTACACCCACTATCAATTTACTACTTTATTTACTTTTCCGTTACTATCACTATCATTACTATCCCATGCGTTTTATCCTTTGTAAACAACAAGGCCGGAGGAATTGACAACTCCTCTGTAATCATTGGGAAGCAAAGTTATTTGCTGTGTGTGCAGGTCCAGGTAAAGTTAGCAACCTCGGTTGTAAACGGCGCCATTGTTCACTTCACCACCTTCTTGTATTTGTTGGAGTCCTATTGGTTCGACACTCAAACCTTAGCATCTTCGCTAAGGAAAATTGCTGCTATCTACATCTCAACCTTCCACATTGGGTAACCAACGAGGGGGCGTTAAATCGTACCATCAAAAGAGATTTCTGGCGCCGTTGCCGGGGACTCCACTCTTCAAGATAGGCGAGTTGCACACTATCTTTTAGCTTTGCTTTTTAGTCTTGTTAGTTTACTTTTCAGTTTTTGCTTTAGTGTCCTTTATCAAAAAACAAAAAAATAGTTATCTTGCTTGCTACTACTATGGGTTCCTCCGAGAACACCAAGTTGTGTGACTTCACTAGTCACAACAACAGTGACTTTATCTGCACTCCTATTGCTACACCTGCTACTTCAGCACCTTCTTATGAGATTAAACCTGCTTTGTTGAACCTTGTTATGAAAGATCAATTCTCCGGTGTTGGAGATGCCGCTGCTTTGCACTTAAATAATTTTATTGAGCTCTGTGATATGCAAAAGTACAAAGAAGTAGATGGTGATATTGTTAAGCTTAAGCTTTTTCCTTTCTCTTTGATGGGCGGAGCTAAAATCTGGTTTCAATCCTTGCCTAAGAATAGTATAGATTCTTGGGACAAGTGCAAGGATGCTTTTATTGGGAAGTACTACCCACCTGCTAAGATTATCCAATTGAGGAGCTATATTATGAATTTTAGGCAATTGGATAATGAACACGTTGTGGAAGCTTGGAAACACATGAAATCTCTTGGTAAGAATTGCCCTACGCATGGTTTGACTACTTGGATGGTTATCCAAACTTTTTATGCAGGCTTGAACTTTACCTCGCGGAACTTGCTAGATTCGGCCGCGGGAGGAACCTTTATGTCAACTACACTTGGTGCTGCCACAAAACTACTCGATGAGATGATGACCAACTATTCCCAATGGCACACCGAAAGAGATCCAACAGGTAGGAAGGTAAACTCTGTCGAGGAGATCTCCTCCCTAAATGAAAAAGTTGACTTGATTATGTCTCTACTTACCAAGCAATATCCTATTGATCCTCATGATGTTCCTTTAAATTCTTTGATTGCTCAAGATCAAGTAGATGTGAACTTTATCTCTAGAAACAACTTCAATAACAATGCTTATAGGAGTAATTTTGGTAGCAATCCTAGACCGTTCCCCTTCAACAACTATGGGAACAACAACACTTATCCTAGCACCAAAAACTCCACTTTTGAATTAGAGAGTATGCTTAAAGACTTTATCACTACCCAAAAAGCCTTCAACAAGAGTGTAGAGAAAAAACTAGAAAAATTAGATAACCTCTCATCAAAGGTAGACAATTTAGCCCATGAAGTAGAATTGCTTAAAATTAGAACTTCTCCTCTCGAGGAGAGGAAGGTCATTCCTATGAATGCTATTCAAATGAAAATTAATGAAAACATTAGGATGATGGCTAAACTCAAAGAGAGATGGGCTAGAGGAAAGGAGGAAGAAGATAGAGTTAAGAGCCTTCCTACACACCATACCATTGCTACTGTCCAAGTGGTTGAGGATATCCAAACTCTTAGCACCCAATGCACCCCTAGTCCCATAGGACCTATTAATGGTGATGCTACGACCTCAACCGTAGAAAAAGAAATTCCTATGACTATAGAAGCTACCAAACAAGTGAACCTAAAGGACACCACTACCACTTTACTTGATAGTAGTGACCTTGATTTCGATAATTTCACCCTTTCTGAAGTTATTCGTTTCCTTCACAAGATGTCTAGAGACCCCCACACTAGCACACTTAATCTTGCCTTCACGGAGCATATCACTAATGCTCTCATTAAATCTAGGGAGGATAAGCTTAGGGTAGAAGCCTCCATACCTAGAAAGCTAGAAGATGGTTGGGATCCTATGATTAAAATTAAGTTGAATAACTTTTCTTGCTATGCTTTATGTGATGTTGGAGCTAGTACCTCCGTTATGCCCAAAAGAATGTATGATATATTTGAATTGAGACCTTTTGATTCTTGTTCTTTTGGTGTTCGTCTTGTCGATTCTTACGTAAAGAAACCTTTGGGTAAGATCGATGATGTTCTTATCATTGTCAATGAAAATTATTTTCCCGTTGATTTTACTATTATGGACATTGAATGTGAACCTTCTTGTCCAATTATTTTGGGACGTCCTTTTCTTCGCACCGTGGGTGCTATTATTGATATGAAAGAAGGGATTATAAAATTCCAATTCCCTCTCAAGAAAGGGATGGAACATTTCCCTAGGAAAAATATTAAGTTGCCTTTTGAGTCCGTCACACGGGCTAGTTATTTTCTTGAAAAAACTTGATCTAATTGCATTAAGCCTAGCTAATGGCTTTAAAGAAGCGCTTTCGGGAGTCAGCCCGCAACGAATTTAGGATTTCCTTTTTGTTTTTCTTCTGTTTTTAGTGGTCTTGATGATTGTTACTACTGTAGAAACATCATTGTATCTTTACTTTTCAATCTTTGTGCCATTTATAGCCTCATATGACAAGGGAAGTGAAAGTTGTGACATGCTGTCCAGAAAACAGATTCTGTCCTCGTGACTAGAAAAATCACAGAAAAATCTCAGTTCATCTTTTTGAGCTGAAATTTTTACACAGCTTGCTCTAGACAATTACGGAACTTTCGTATGTTCTGAGTTTTTTTATTTGAGTTGCAGAATTATCCCTAAAAAAATCTTTACTACCTGCTGGTCTGTTTTTCACAGATTCTGTCCTGTTTTGCCTCTTCTTCATTTTGCAAACCTTAAGCTTGCTTTTTCATTGAAAAACATTTTTGGCAATCTTGAGAAATAGTATATCTTCAATAATATCCTTGTTTCCAGTAGAGAAAAATTATTTTATTATGGGTACTAACCTCTCTAATCAGATTATGATGAGTTATGTATGAAGGGAGTTTTCAAGTGTGCGAGGGAAGATGATGAAAGAAGATTCAGGAGTGTCAAGCGCTCAAGATTGGGGATGCCCCCATGCATCCCCAAGAAATATTCAAGGAGACTCAAGCGTCTAAGCTTGGGTATGCCCCCGTGCATCCCCTTCTTCATCAACAATTATCAGCTCGTCTCTTGTCTCGCTATATTTTTATCACTTCATGCGTTATGTGCTATGCTTGGAGCGTCTTGCTCTTAGGTTTTATTTTTAGTCTTCTTTAGCTTTGCTTGCTGTTCATAACAAGTTATAACCCAGATTTCTTTGTGTGGGAGAGAAACACGCTCCACTTTCAAAATCTAGAACACAACATAGGATTTTTCATGCTTATCTTTGTTGTGTGTGTCCTCTATTTTTTTCATAGTTACTGTCATGTTTAGCTCTTAGTTTTCATGCTTATCTTTTTAAGAGATTTTGTTTAGTTTTTTGCTGAAACTCTCTTGAGTTTTCATGTTTATCTTGTTTAGAGAGTTTGCCTGTTGCACTGAGTTTTGTGTCTTGAATTGAAGTAGGTAATTGAGGTTGCTATTCTTTTGTAGTAGTAACTTGCAATAGTTTTGAGGTATTTTTTTGAGTAATGTTTGGACTTTTGGTGTCAAGAGCTTTAGCCTATTAGTGATAGATGTCGTATTTTGGGCAATCCGTGTTTATTTTCAAAACTTACAAAATTAGTTGAGAACTTTAGCTACTAGATGGATCACTACTCTTCTGAGGGGTCGAATATTAGAGTACACTCACGTACCATGAGTCGAGGATGCGCAAGGATAACCAAACCCCCATACACTCCTCCTCGGGGTACTTGTATCTTTGTGAAACCTCCTTATTAGATTGAGAGTTACCGAAAATAAGTGCATGAGTTCTTCAGACTAATGTGAGTATTCGAAAGTTGACACTTCCACCTTCCCATATTTTTCTAGCCTCTCCTGTGCCGTGCATTGCTTTCTTCTCACTCCGAGAGTTGGCTTCCACCTTCGCCGGTACATCCAAACCCTTGGCATGATACGCTCTGTCATCGTAAACCTCCTTATATCCTTCCTCAAAACAGCCACCATACCTACCTATCAAGGCATTTCCATAGCCTTTCTGGGATATATTGCCATGCAACATCCATCTTCTCATGACTTGATCTTCATGTCATACATGCTACTTGCTTGATCGGTGAGCCGCATGCTAGTTGGGCCTTGCCCTAATCATTGCTACATGACGTGCTAGTATCATTGCATATCCTGCTACACTGGCAGAGGCATACATTTACATACATCATGATAGTTACATCTTCTTTATGATTTGAGTACTTTTGTAAAGTGTGAAAGATCTTCTATACTTTTTGTAATATATAGAGTGTTGCCTCTAATAGTGAGGAAAAGATCCCAAAGTGGACAAATTAAAAGATCCCAAAGAGCACAAATTAAAAGATCCCAAAGAGGACAAATGAGAGAAATAGAAAGAGCCATTGAGGCCACCAAAAAATATATAAAATATATAAAAAAGAGAAAAAGAAATAAAAAGAGAGAAGGGGCACACTACTATTCCTTTTGAGAGATCCACACTCGTATTCCCTCTTATATCTTGTACTACATAGAGATTATCATTCATGCTTATAGCTATGTGGGGACCTTCACACTATAGAACTTGGCTTGTATATTCCAATGATGAGCCTCCTCAAATGAGCTCTAGGTCTTCTTGAGCACGCAAGTTGGATGCACCCCCACTAGTTCCATTGGAGAGCTTACCTTAGCTCATATGTGCATCCGTTGCATGGCAATCCCTACTCCTCACATCATATCTATAATTTGGCTTTCTCTCGCCTATGATTGTCCTCATTGATGTGAGCCCTTCTCACCTTTTTGACTTCCTCCTCCACCATATTCTCTCTTTGCCATCCTAAGTGTCAACTTTCTTGCTTACGCTCATCCATTGCATGAGTGCTCAAAATGTCGAAAAGGAGTGGATCATTTTGACTTGTACCTGGCTAGTGGTCCGGGGATGAGTCAAGATAAGATTTCAAAGAAGACCAAGTGTAAAACTTTAGTAGATTGAGTTCTCAACACAAAAATACTTTTTCTCGTATATCCCTATCCCCTTTCTTGCACACAAACACCATTTGGAGACATTCGAGTCACGGACAGCGAGAGCTCTTGCACCTTTATGTTCTTATGTTGCTTGTTTCAATGCTAAATATAGACTCTTGCCTGTTATGACTTGAATTGAATTACATGCCTTGATTGCTTTACTTAAAAGTTCTTATATGGTTGTTAGCATGTCACCACGGAAATTATGCTTTTATCATTTACCTACTCGAGGACGAGCAGGAATTAAGCTTGGGGATGTGTAACAGCCCAGATTTCACAAAAATTAAAAAAAATTGTTTTCGGTGTGAATTGTTTGATTGTCTGATTTGTTTGCGGTGTTTGCATCCCCGATTTATCGATCGACGATTATTTTCCCCCTCTTATCTCGTACCGGACGGAGACCGACCCTTGACACCCTAACACTCGACCTTTGCGACACCGGGTTTCGCCCGATCACCGTCGTGAAGACCGCGCGAGACCAGCCGCAGCCAACGGAACGAAAAACCCCGTTTAATAATTAAACGGGTTATTTTTATAGCGCGCCGGAAAGTGTTCTCGGAACGGTTCCAGTTCGAGGTGAACGCCGCCGGCTCGACGCGCTGATCGCGCAGTTCGAAGTTTTACCCGAATCGGAGGTACTGCGGACCCCCGACGGTCAGAAACGTAAACACCGCGCGCGCGAGAGAAAAAACCGGGGATGTTTTTGCAAACTGCCAGCCACCTGGGCTATATAAAGACCACCACACTCCCACCCCTTTCTAGGGTTTCCCTAGCCTAAAAATTGCAGCCACACCCCGAGGTTTGCTCCAATTTTCGCCCAAAACACCCACATCCCGAAACCCTAGCCTACCAGTGATTTCCAGCCGTCAGATCTGGGAACGGAGGTCCCAGATCGTGCCACGTGTCCCTCCACCAACCTCCACCCATCCCTCTCTGTCCTCTCCTCCCGTGCCCGTGGACAAGCCGCCGCCGGCAACGGCGAGCTGCCGCGCCGCCGCGCGCCTCCGGCCAGCCGGACCGCTGCTCGCCACCGCACCCCTCCTTCCCTCTCCTCCCTGGTCTCCTCTCCCTCTCACCTCTCTGTGCCGCTTGCAGGCCGTCGTCGCGTCGCGCCATGGCCAGTGGCTGGCCGGGAGCCGAGCTCGCGCCGCCCTGTTCTCCTCGCCGGCGACCACCCCGGAGCCGCCGCGCCCGGATCCGCACCCCGCGCCGCCTCCTCTGGCGTCCAGTGGCGCGCTGCCTTCGCCTCGCCTCGTCGCCGGTGAACGGAGCCGGCCGCCGCCACCCGCATCGATCCAGGCGGGATCGAGGCCCCGAGCTAGTCGCCCCAGCCGCCAAAGTGGGCCGGCCTCCCACGCGCCAGAGCGGCCCAGCTGCCAGGCCAGATCCAGCCCACCAGCAGCCGCGGCCTAGCTCGGTGAGCCAACGCCCCCTTTTTTTTCTTTCTTGCGCTAGTGGGCTCGGCCCAACAACGTGTAGCGCCCGTGGGCATATTTTATTAAATTGCGCTCGCCCCTGTTCAGCCCAGTACCAGTAGATTTCGCGCCCGTTAAATGTTTTTTTTCCTTTTCTAGTTTATTTAAATTGGGAGATTGTATTTTTTTCCGGTGCCCGTAACTTTTTAACGGTAGCTGGGATCGCGACGCTTTAAACATGAAACTTGCTTAGTTTTTTTGTGTAGTTTAATAAAATGTGCTCTTTTTCCATGTTTGACTTTGTTTACATGTTGTTTACCTGCTAATTACACTGCCTGCCATTGTAAACTGTAATTGCCATAACTTTTTAACCGTTGCTCTGATTAAAATGTTTCTTATATGTAACTTGACTAGAATTGCATATAGATTGTGTTTATGCTGCTCTTGCTTGCTAATAAAAATAATAAAATATTGTTTAGGGCAAAAAAGTACCAAATTCCATTTTTATCGTGGGGTCCGCAATAGTTTGCCATGTCTAGGATTTCACCCCACTTAAATTGACTAGCTTAGGTAGTTTATTTATGCTTCACCTCTTGCCATGTTTGTGTGATATGCCATGCTTGAGTGAGATGCCATGTTAACAACCTTTGCTCATGTTGTGTAGCTAAACAACTTGAATCATTGTAAATGTGCGGTATCGTCGTGTGTGACGAGTACTCCACTTAACTTGTTAGTAACCGCTCTCGACGGTAGGTGCGATGTCTCGTGTTGCCTTCTTGTTGATGCTTGCTCGTGTTTGCTTCGTAGTAATAGATGCTTGCTCGTCGATTGCTTTCCAGTGTTTACCGTCTTGTGTGCTTCCGCGGGTACCTCTCGGAGACGATGCGAGCTTGCGATCAACTACACCTTCGGAACCCGACTTATCAACAGGCAAGGACTATGCATTACTTATGATCCATTCTATTTCAACCAGCGGTTTGCATGCTAGTCTAGGTTAGGTTCGATGTTTGATCCTACCACATGTTTACATCCTCTTTCAAACCGATACAGCCATGTCCCCCTCCCAGCAAACCATGTACTGCTATGTTACTATTGCTCGTTGCTCATCCCCTGCTTAGTATGCATGCTTAGGATGCTACGATGTTACTCTGTTACTCCTTGGTTTGGGCTATCACATTATTATATTGTTGTTGATGATATTGATTATTATAAATGTTGACTATATTCGACGAAGGATGGAAGGTCTAGGCTATCCCGCCCCGATGCTTTGTTCCATTCGAGTCACCTAGGACCCGAGTTCCGGGTATTGGTTTTAAGACTAAGCGTGCCTAACCGCGTGTGGGATTTTATGGGGTCCCATTTTCTTACCTACCTAGCTTCAAACATTTCTAGTGGTGGCCCAAGCTGATTTACCATTTGAAACCGTGTGTGTGCTGGTCGGCTGCCAGTACTTTTCAAACCAACCTGAACCAGTGAGGACATAGTTACCTTGCTGGTCCACCTTGTTCGGGTGAGGACCCGGTTTCCCATGTGTGATTAACCAGCTATCCAAACCTGCGACAGATGGTAGAGACCGATTCGAGAGATCGGCCGACTTTTGAGTTGGGTGTCGACTCACCGGGGGCCACCCAGATTTGTTCGTTGTTAGTTAGAGGGACATGTCGTTTCGGATCTCTCGGAACTAAATCATAAAACGGTTGCCTATAATGGGTAGCAACTGAGAGAGATGGGTGTGCGTGCGGAGCCTTGTAATGGACAGTTGGTACACCCCTGCAGGGTTAAATCTTTTCGAGAAGCCGTGTCCACGGTTATGGACGACTTGAGACCTACTCCTTGTTCATAGACAACAACAAATGAGATAATCTTAATATAACTTGATCAACGTGTGTGTGCCTTGACTGCTTCTTCTTCGTCGGGATGCGAAGAGGAGGACAAGGATAGGATAGGTGTTATGTTTGCGTAAGTAGTTGATAGCAAGACTTGTTGGAGGCGATTCCTCATCGAATGCTTGGCTTCTTATCTTACTCTCTAGATCGTTAGCCACTTCATAAATGCTAGTGCGGCAGCAACCTCAGCACTTACCCCATCCTTACCGTAAACTACTAGTTGTCCTAGAATGACGAGTGATGAAGTCCTTGCTGGGTCAGAAGACCACTACAGTTGGATGCTGAGTACCTAAGTACTCATGATACTACCCCCAACCTCTTTTCAGGGTTCTTGTTCGACAACAGGTATGGTGATCGACGTTTCACGTGGAGACTCGACGACGACTAGTTAGGCGGATCCCGACGGAGGGCCTGGACCCGTGTGGTTATGGGGACCGATGTTTTTCTCTTTGCCAGTAGGCAATTGATTGTAGTCTGTACCCAGACATGTATCTTTCGCTGTTGTATTGTATTTAAGGCAGTTGTATGCCGATTGTATGAGATGTTGTATCCTTGTATCTGTAATGTTGTGATATCATGTTGGAAATCCGGGGCATATGGCTATGTCATATGTCGCGGTGGGACCGATATGTGCTTCGTCCCCGGATCTGGATGGAAACATCTAGATCTGGAACAGTACCGCATATCGGGCCTTACAGGATGTTGATACGTCCAAAACGTATCTATAATTTCTGCTTGCTCCATGCCTCTTTTGTGTGATATTGCTATGATATTGATGAACTTCCATACACTTTTGATCATATTTGGACTAACCTATTAACTCAGTGCACCCCAGTGCCAGTTCCTGTTTTTCTATTTCAGGTTTCCCCCATATTAAAAGTGCTCCAAAAATTCGGGAAAAATACAATAAAAAATCAGCGCAGAAGAAGCTTCGGGAATCACCGAGGGGGGGGGGGGTGGGCAGAGGGGACCCACCAGGGCCCCAGGCGCCCTCCCGGCGCGCCCTAGGGTGGGGTCGCGCCACGGGGCCGCCTGGACCCCTGGTGCCCCCTAGCTGCCCCCCTTCGCCTATATATCCCTCGTGATGTGAAACCCCCGTGACGAGAACCCTTTTTCGCGATCTCTCCTCTGTTCCGCCGTCGCCGCGCTTCCAAGATCAGGAGCACCAGAAGACCTCTTCCCGGCACCCTGCCGGAGGGAGGAATCACCTCCGGGAGCTTCTTCACCACCATGGATGCTTCCCAGATGAACCTTGAGTAGTCCACCTTGGACCATGGGTCTATGATCAGTAGCTATGTGATGTTCTCTTTCCCTCTTTGTTCTTCATGGATTAGACCTCGTGAGATGCCCTACATGATCGAGGCACATATGTAATCTTTCTGTTGTTGCTATGCTGAGTTTGCTGCGATCCGATTGATTATAAGACTATGTTCAGATTGTGTTTGAGTAATATATTTGATTCTCCTCTTTTATATTTATGTTCTAGAGTAATTCTTGCATGTTCTCCGTTGCTGTTTATTGCTTTGGCCAAGTAGTAGGTAGTGACTCCAAGAGGGAGCGTTATGCATGATTGTGGGTTCATGCCCCCTGATGACTAGCTTGAGTGACAGAAACATGAGTCTAGGGGATGTGTTGTTGCCACAAGGGGGAAAACAACGGTGCTTGTACTTGCGGGTGCAAGGATTGTTTACTTTACGCAAAGTTCTTTAATGCAGTTGTCCGTTGCTTTGAGTTTACACTTTGGGTGGGATTCGCAACTTAATACCAGCGAGATGTTCTGGATAGATATCTCAAGGTGGATGATTAGTAGGTAGATGCAGATGGATTTCGGTCTACTTGTCTTGGCGTACCGCCCATGCTTTTGAGCCTCTTCCTTTCTTTATAGCATAGTTAGCATTGGTTTGCGCACATAATCCTGTCAATTGCCCAGCTGTAATTTGTTTACTTCGCATGGCTATTTTATTGTCTTTTGGGTGTAAACAGTATTTGAAAATATGGACCAGGGTTCACTAGTGATGTATCTCTCCCAAAAGACGATAAAACTGCTATGCGAGGTAAACAAATCACAGTTGGGCAATTGAGAGGATTAAAAACGCACCGCAATGCTAACTATGCTACAAAGAAAGGACAAGGCTCAAAAGCATGGGCGGTACACCAAAATAAGTAGACCGAAATCCAACTGCATCTACTACTAATCATCCACCTTGAGATATCTATCCAGAACATCTTGCTGGTATTAAGTTGCGAGCCCCACCAAAAGTGTAAACCCAAAGCAACAGGCAACTGCATTAAAAAGCACTTTGCGTAAAGTAAACAATCGTTGCAACCGCGGTTACAAGCACCGTTGTTTTTCCCCCTTGTGGCAACATCACATCCCCTAGACTCATGTTTCTGTCACTCAAGTGTGTCATCAGGAGGCATGAACCCACAATCGAGCATACTACTTGACCAAAGCAATAAACAGCAACGGAGAACATGCAAGAATTACTTAGGAACAAAAATATAAAAGATAAGAACCAAATATATTACTCAATCACAAACTGAACATAGTCTCATAATCCATCAGATCCCAACAAACTCAGCATAACAACAACAGAAAATTACATATGTGCCTCGATCATGTAGGGCAGCTCACGAGGTCTAAACCATGAAGAACAAATAGGGGAGGAGAACATCACATAACTACTGATCATGGACCCATAGTCCAAGGTAGACTACTCACGGATCATCCGGGAAGCGTCCATGGTGGAGGGGAAGCTCCTAGAGGTCAATCCTCCCTCCGACAGGGTGCCAGGAAGAGGTTTGCTGGCGCTCCCGATCTTGGAGGCACGGCGGCGGCGGAACAGAGGCGAGATCGCGAAAAAAAGTTCTGTCTTCGGAGGTTTCGCGTCACGGAGAATATATAGCCGAAGAGGGGCAGCCAAGGGGCCACCAGGGGTCCAGGCGCTTGGCCGCGCCAGCTGGCCTCCTGGGGCCTTGGTGGGTCCCCTCTGGCCCTCATTCCGGACTCCGAAAGCTTTCGTTGCGCTGATTTTTTATCTGTTTTTTCCCGATTTTTTGGAGCACTTTTAATAAGGGGAAAACCTAGAATAGAAAAACAGCAAAAAATAGGAACTGACACTGTGGTGCACTGAGTTAATAAGTTAGTCCAAATATGATCAAAATTGTATGAAAGTGTATCTAAACCATAGTAATATCACACAAAACATGCATGGAGCAAACAAAAATTATAGATAAGTTTGGGACGTATCAGTTGCCCGAGGGCTCCGCATCCGCATCCGCGACACGCCACCACCACCTCTGATGCCGCCGCCACCTCCGCCGGATCAGAAGCCGCCACCACCTGCCGCGCCATGGGATTGGTGGGCGCCGAATTTCCGGCCGCCCTACCAGCCGACGCCGCCGCCACCCTACGGTCCCGGGGTGAACTCGCCGCCGCGCCACAACATGCGGAGCCTGAGCCGTGGCGCGAGGGCTACCAGTGGGAGGGCGTCAACACCTTCTGGGTGTACGCCCCAATGCCGGCCAGGGCGGTGCCAATGGACGCCACCGACGAGGAGGAGGCGCACAACATGGAGTAGACGTACACGCGCCATCTCGCGTCCGAGCGCGCCGAGGCCGACCACCTCATGAACGAGGAGTACGCCGCCTCGCACGGTGCCGTTGCCGTCAACCCGCCGCGCAGCGCCAGGGAGGCCCGGAGGGAGGAGAAAAGGGCTCGGCAGGCCGAGCGCGCGGCCATGGAGGAGCGCTGGCGACGCGAGTTCCCCTGTGCCGCCGCTAATCGTCGAGCTGTCAAGCGGCGAGGACAACGGTATGGATGACGACGGCGACGGCGCGTAGGGTTTAAATTCTTAGGGTTTTTAAATTTTACTTTTAGTTGTAATAGACGGTTAATTAATTAATTTAAATGTTTTATTAGTTAATTTCTGTTTAAATATGCGTTTGCGTCGGTGTGTTGGACGACCGCGCATGTCGCCGAACAGAAAGCCACATACGCGCAGACACAAACGCATAAACCGAACAAAAACCGAACAAATCCGACGTCCTTTTGTGCCCTCACTCCGAGACACAGGACGGGCAATGAGCGAGAAATAAAAGTGGGTTGGATTCCAGCCTGGGGTCCGTCCGTCCGTCGCTCAATCATTTAATTAGAAAGAGAAAAAAAATAAACTCAGAATATTTCTCCTCTCTCTCTCTCTCCAGGAGTGGGGAGGCAACGAGGAGGGGGACGGCGGGGACGCGACTCCGCACACTCTTGCGCACGAATCATCCAGGTAAAAACCAACAGCAACACCAAAATTTCCGCTGCTTGTTCCAGATTACTGCTGCTCACCTAGGATTTCTCTGCTACGTTTCATGCCTTGCTGCTGCGGGAGCAGCGTCTGAGCTTGGTGCTTGCTAGGGTTTGTTTCTTCGTACTCGATCTTCTCTTATCTTCTATTCTCTTCACCTAGGATTTCTCCGTCTGCTCGGGTAGAGGTTGCAGGCAGCTTACTACTGTGTGATTCCTTGAGCTTGGCCGGGTTTGGGTTGTGGACTAGTATGAGTTAGGGTTTCCAGCGGCTACTCGGGTTAGGGTTATCTCTAGCGTCAAATGTTTTTTTCCTTCTACCATTGTCCTTCTGTTGCCAGTGCTTTTACCACTTCTGTCCTTCATATTACGCTTCTGTTGTTCACATGTTTTCTTCTCTTCTAGTGAGTACTACCTTCTAACCTACTGTATTTATTTACCTTAATGTACTTGGCTAAACTATTTCCTGCAGCTAGAGCAATAAGCATCACTCGGATGCCCGGGGCAGACCTGCCACCGGTAATGGAGGTAGCAAATGGAGGAACATCCACTGACGTTGTTGCTTCTGATGACAAGGATAATACCAATATGGAAGAGGCTGGCGACACCAAGGATGTTGCGGTAGCCAATACTGATGCCAACCAACAGCATAAATCGTCACTAAACAACCCATCTGATGGTGATGCCAAGATGGAGGAGGCTGAAGATGCAAAGGACGATGATGTGAAGCAGGTAGGTACAGAGGATGTCAAGTTGGGTGCCGCAGACGATGCAGATGCCAAGGAGGGTAATGGCGCCAATGCAGCACAGCAAGAGGATTCCAAAACGTCTGGTATTGAGGATGGAGTTGCAAATGAAAACGACAACACCAATGCAGCACAACACAAGGACTTGAAAATGGTTATTGCAGAGGATGCAGGTGCAAAGGAAGATGACAACGCTAAGGCACCAGAATGCAAGGATCACAAAACCTGTGGTGTGGAGGATGCAGATGCAAAGGATCACATTGGTGCCAGTGCTGAAGAATGCAGTGATGACAAAATGAATACTGTAGATAATGCAGATGTAAAGGAAGGTAATGATGCCAAGGCAGCAGACAATGAGGATGTCAAAATGGTTGGTGTGGATGATGCAGATGCAAAGGAAGATAATGGCACCAAGGTAGCAGAAGATGAGGACGTCAAAATAGGCTTCACGGAGGATATTCATACAAAGGAAGATAACAACAGCAAGGCAGCAGAACATGAGGATATCATAACAGGTGTGGTGGAGGATGCGGATGTAAAAGAAGATACCATTCCCAAGGTTGAAGAATGTGAGGATGTCAAGATGGCAGAGGCTGAGACCAAGGCAGGAGATGCAGAGTTCGGAGATACAGGGCATAATGAAGAAAAGGATGTGAACACAGAGGTCAAGAAGGATCTGAAAGATGCAGAACAATGTCGCTCTGAGATGCGTGATGAATCGAATGAGCAAGGGAAGAATGGCGTGGCTCGGCAGCAAGAAAATAAAGCTGTAGAAATGAGTGATGATGATAGTCGATCGGAAGAGGAAGCACAAGAGAAGGGCTCTTCTGATAAGAAAGAGGAAGGACGGGATGGTAAGTCAAACGAGACTGAAGACAAACTTGAAAAAGAAAGTGCAAACAAGGAAGCCAAAAGTTTAAAGGAGGCCAGTGAGGTAGACAAGAATGTGGAAGAGAATAAGGAGGAAACACCTAAGAACAAGAGGGCAAGGAGTGCTAGGGATAGAAGCCAGGGACAGGACAAAAAACAGCATGGGTCCAAATCTAGGGAAGCCAAAGGTTTACTCAACAACCCCAGCCCTTATGGTATTGAGCGCCCTCAACGTGAGAGGAAAATAGTAGAGAGGTTGGTTGAAGTGATTGATAAGGAGCCAAACAGGAACTTCGTAGTTGAGAAGGTTCGTTGCTTGCAGTCCTTTATCTCACTTTTCCCTTTTTCCTTTTGGCTCTGCTATAACTTCTGGTAAATCTTTTCAATGCAGGGTCGTGGTACTCCTTTGAAGGATATACCAAGTGGTATGTCCCTATGGCACACTCTTTTTTTTACTGTTTACCTGCTTTATTCTTAGGGGCTGCATACAGACAGGCCTTTATCGCGCTTGGTTAAGGCTATGTTCTTCTTGCATAAGCATTTGAATCTGAGCACACTTGTCCTGATGATACATGGTATTACTGAATTTGGGTAGACGCCTGTTGTCAATTTAGGTGCATTTTAGGTCCCAGTTAAAATTGTTTTCTGTATGAGTCTATATCGCATGAATCATGACCAGTTTGTTCCTGATCCGCCAGTTGAATCAGCACATTACATGATGTATTTGCCTTTGATATGTTTGGTAGACATGTCTGTACTGTAACTTTATTTATATCTATATTTATTACCCCAAATGTGTACAGATGCTCTGTCCTTAAGCCAACACCTTTTCACAACCCTGTATTCAGTTCTGAAGCTGCTAGTCTAAACTAGTTTGCTATCACTAGCATATGTGTGTGTACGCGCCTTATTTTGAGGAACTCAGGTGGTGTTTGGTTCTAGGGCAAGTCTGAGTTGGTCGAGTATAGCCCAACCACGTGGTTAGGGATAGCCACTTTTTGTTGTTTGGTTGAAAGGATGAGAGGTGGTTAGGGATAGCCATTTGTGTGCGATTGAGAGGGGATATGAGATGCATGATTGTTGAGGTGGTGAGATATTGTCCCTGTTACAAGTAATTATAGCAACATTGATAAAACATTATTTTTGTGAACGACTATTCTTTTTGTTGTCCATCTACAATAATTTTTGAATGGCGAATTTGAATGTTTGATAACAGCATTATTTTGAAAATAAAAAGTGAGCTTTAACACCACAGCCCAACATTATCTAAAGCATTTTTTTCATATTGAAATATACAACAAGCATACCCGCAATACGGCCATGAATCATCTAAATTTTTACAATAGTATACATACACAAGTTTACACATTTTTGTTTGTTTTTGTGTACATCCGCAATAGTCTACATAACATGCTCACAAGTAGGTTATTGAATTAGCAACCGTTCAAGCATACATACACAGGTTTGCACAATCGTCCAAGAATTCATCAGATTAGATGTCTCCTTTGGGCTGCAAGACAAAAGGAAACAAACCAGAGAGAGGAATTGCAGAGAAGGGAATCGGAGCAAGCGAATAGAGATGATAGGCCCAGCCGCAGACCTTGGTGGTGCCCGTGCTTGTGGGCTGCTCGGCCTCCAGCATGAGGTACGGTGGAGCAGGAAGCCAATCTGGAGCACCGCAGCCATGTCAACTGCGCCTGTGTTCACCTTTGCGAGATACAGCGTTGCGAAGCCTCATCTGTGCACGGTCGGCGTGATTCGTCACAGCTCAGTTGTGTCTCTCCCAGTTCGTGTTTATCTCCTCGCATGCACAAGGCACGGGAGAGGGCCGAGATAGAGAGATAGATAGAGAGAGAGAGAGGGTGAGACTTGCGCCGCTGCTGCGCAATCTCCTGCTGCCACTGCCCGCCGCGACAGAGAGCGTGAGAGGTGGGGAGATAGAGAGTTGGGTTTCAATTCAGGGGAGGTGAGACCAAGCGAAAAATATTTTGCACGGGACGCGAGGGAAGGGGAGCGCGGGCCGCAGGTGGTTGCCGTCACCCGGCATATTCTCTCGGCTCTGCCCAACCAGTTTTTAGAGGAACATTCCCAGATTTTTGGCTATCCCTAATTCCCTATCCTTTCCTGCCTTCATGCCAAACAAGTAGTTTCCCTGACAAAGTTGGCTATCCCTGTCCCACCGAGGGATAGCCAGTGGACCAAATCCCACCTTAGTGGATGTGTCGTCCTTGATTTTCCACTGAGAGAAGTGAGAAGCTATGTGAACAAATTAGGTGCTGCATGCATTATTTACCTAGATTAGACTTGCAAATATAGCACAGTTTTGCTCCAGTGAATGCTAATTTATTGCAGAAGAGAGGATAGCTTCCATGGGAAATAAACATTAAAATATGATTCAAATTATACTGTTAGTCATTACTGAAGCTCAGTTATAAGTGAACTGTATTAGATGCAAACTTTCTTGTGTACTCTGGCCTGATTTGAGTGTCCACCAGTAAGTAAGAGGAGGCCAAATGGCTCCAGTCACTAGCAAGTTTTTTTATTAACATTAGTCAAGTGCTAGACTTTTGTATCTGTATACTGTTATATCACATCTTCTGCTGTAATTTGAATGGGGTCCAACACCAACAATAACAGTTTGATTCAAACCTGTAGTTGTGACCTGACTGAAATTCATGGGCATCTTGGAGAGTATCTGTGTCTTGAACTCTTAATGATGAGTAGCTGAACTATATTTTTTTTCTCATCTGGCTGGTGATTTGTTGTACTATCAACAATTAACCAATAATAAATTACATTGGTGTCAGTTATAACTTCGATTGCTGCATTGGCATTTTATGTCCATGTTTTTGATAAAAAAAGAACAATTGTGACTGTCTTTAATTTTATGGTTCCAGCTCCCATAGTCATGCGTGTGTGGTTGTCTCCCTTTCCTAATGCACTTCTAGTGTCCGCTCACTGTTTTGATTTTTGAAACTTATTTACAGTAGTGCAGAGGTTAACAAGGAAGAAACCTGCTGATCTTAAATTTCTTCACAATGTTCTTTTTGGGAGGAAGGGCAAGGTAAACATCTGAAATATCTTAATGTTCTCCTTGGGATAGTTGGTATTGAGAAATTTCTGTTGTTGTTTGCATTTTAATTGCTTCCTGTTCAGCTGGACTAAAATTGTTCCAGTAACTTTGCATGCTGAACTTCCCAAGAAGCACTAGTTCCTCTGGACAAGTTATAAGCACATATGCTGTCCAATTTTAGACTGAAAAAGGTGTATACTACGATATTCCCCTAGAACAGGTGTATGCCCAAATACTATCTGGCAACAAAAGGTAGCAGGAGGAACAATGTAGGAAAATTGCCAAATCTATTATACAATTGTACAACACCTTAAGCGATTAACACTGTTCTCTAGTCAAGCATTTTTTCTTACTGTGTACTGCATGGCTTATCAAAATGCCATATTGAAACAGCAATGGGTAGGTTGTGGTGCATTGGGAAGCTATCTTTACCGACCAGTTCAATTTCCATTTGCAAAATGGATTACCTCTATTTCTATGATTTTGGTGGTTAAATCTTAGAAGACATCTAGTTCGTTTGGGTTCTTATTCAAGTAAAACACAACTGCTCTTAGTTCCATTCCCTTCACAATATCTCTGAAGTTATATACTTATATTCGACTGATGTAAAAGCTGGAGTTCTCTTCAACTCACTCATCCTGACATCTTCTCAATGTTCCAGACTGTCGATTTTAAAGGCCATATACTTCAGTTCTCTGGATTTGTGTGGCATGAGAGCGATGTAAGCTGCTTCAAAATTTGAACTGCTCATTACATTTAGGTGACGGAATAGTTTATTCATTAAAGACTTCTATTTATCTGCAGGAAAAGCAGAGAGCCAAGGCAAAGGAGAAGCTTGACAAATGTGTCAAAGAGATGCTGGTGGATCTCTGTTGGCTTCTTGCTATTCCGGTTCCCAAAACAAACATCAGAAAGGTGATTTAATGTTCTGTTTATAAAAGTGTTTTTGTTAAGATAGACACGGTGCAATAGCGTAGTGCATACAGTGTGGCATCTAACATAGTTTTGGATAACTCATATAGGAAGATATCGTGGCAAAGCTGTTGGACTTCATTGCTGAACCTCATGCTATGCCTGATTCTGGCCTCTCTGATGACCAGGTAAGAACACGAATTATTACCTTACAACCCTATCTTGGTAGCAGCTGTACCTCAGTACCTTACTGTTGTGATGTTTTTATGATTGGGATTAGAATGCGTGATAATTTAATAATGTATTATATATTTTTCTCCGTGTGCTTCATTCTCTCCTACTGTTTAGGGATCAAATTCTAGGAAACGCAAGAGAGGGGGCGGTAGTTCAAGCAAGACTTTGGATATCACTTCCAAGAGGTCTAAGAAGGTATGGTGCCAAATTTGTCAGATGGAACCTGTTGGCTCTGTTATGTTCAGTTGCAATTTTTGCATATGCCATATTACTATCCGCAACATTTTTAGCCTACCCCAACTTGTTTGGGACTGACAGGCTTTGTTGTTGTTGTTGTTGTTTTGCAATGCAATCGGTGTGGCATCTTCTCGATACTGTGTTGAAGTTTGTACATACAAGTGAAGTTTATATATACATGTACATACAAGTGAAGTTTGTGTTTATCTTGTGACGAGTTAATGTAGCCACACCGACGACCATCATTCTTCAATGTTAAAAATCTTGTTTCACTCTTTGTTATTGCTTCAGAAATTTGCTGATGACGTATCTCCAAGGCGAAAGCAAGTTCTGGAGTATGATACGGATGAAGATGATCAACCTATGAATTCTGATAGTGAGGAAGATGCAGATGAATCTCCTGATGAACAGGAAGATGGCTATGACTCTGCGGAAGAAAAGGCAAGTAGGAAGTCCTCAGAAGTAAAAGATTCTGCAGGTAAAAAGAAGGCTGCTGCAGGGGGCACCCATAGGACAAGTCCTCCAAGGACAGCAAGCAAGGCTGCGGGCAAAACATCACCATCCAAAGGTTCCATGGAAAAGGGAAGCCCTGATGAGAGTGCAAAGGTCTTCTCTAGGAAGAAGAAACCAATCATATCAAAGCATACTGCAAGCTCTGAAAAGGTGATAGAAGACAATAAGTCATCAGGTAGTACAATCTACTTAGACCATATACAATGCAAGGTGCTTAGAAGAGGTGTTTAGAGAAAAAACCAGATTATTCTTTAAGCACTGGTGCTTAGATGTAACGGGTAGACGCTTAATTAGGCACCTCTCCTATAGAAATAAGCACTAGTGCTACAAAAAACGTCGGTTTATTTTGCTAAGCACTCCTCTAAGCACCTTGCATTTACAAGGCCTTAGTAGTACCTTGTATATTACTCCCTCCGTTCCAAAATAACTGTCTCAACTTTGTACTAGCTCTAGTACAAAATTATACTAAGGCTAAGGCAGTTATTTTGGAACGGAGGGAGTATATATGTGTTCTTTTCTATAATGTTTGGTAATTATTAGTTTAGTTCTTGTTATCCATGTGGAGTATGGATTAAGTGGTTGTTTCATGACAGTTCCTGTATACTCCATTTATTTTTCGATTTCTAAGGCCCTCATTCCAGTACTTGATGCAGTTATTGCTTATTGCACAATCTCACAAGTCTCCTCCATTAGAGCATATATGATGTGAGATTGTCCTTCAAATCTAATGATATTTTATCTAGGTAAAGAGGCAATGAAGAGCAAAGGCGAATCGGCAGAAGGGGGTCTGCCCAGTAAGGCTGAGTTGAAAAAGACCATTATCGGAATCCTTAAAAAAGTTGACTTCAACACGGTTGGTTACACATTGATCATTGATCTCACCATTTTATCATTTGGTGTGCGTATTTGTTTCATAAATATAGGTGGTGTTTCTACAAAAGTAAAATCCGAGGTTAATTTGTACAGTTGTATTGTTCAAAGCTTACCTGCCCTTTTGTTTTTTGTCTGCTCTAGTGTCTAATTGAGGACCTCTTTTTTTTTACTTGAAATTTCTCATGTGGAACTGACATATTTGTGTATCTAATTTTGCAGTCTACTTTTAGCGACATTCTTAAGAAGCTGGGTAAGCCTTTCAGATATGTTTTGGTTGTCATTGCGGTTGTGGAGCATGTATGCTAACAAATTCCATATTATAGATGACCATTACAAGATTGATCTGACGGCTAGAAAAGGAGCTATCAAAATTATGATTCAAGAAGAGCTGACGAAGTTATCGGAGCAGGAAGATGAGGGTGAAGATAAAAAAACGGATGCGAAGAAGAAACAGTCGCGGCGTTGAGCAAAACACCGCATGAAAAGCATTGTGAAACACCATAGCATTAGCAGCGCCCATTGTTGATTATTTTGTAATACTTAATGCCTACTTCACTTTTGCCTTGATGGGCGGTCCTATGTTAATTACGGTTTGCAAACACCAAAATCCTACCCCTGTTTGTGTATTCGAAAACATAACCTGTAGCTAACTGATGGGAGACACTTACTGCTAGGTAACATTTGTTTGTAGATCTGCATATGCTGTCCTAAACTCTTAAATGGTGGTGGCGGAGCATGTTGGATACTTTTCAATAGGGGTGACAATATACATGTCACGTTCTTTGAGTGAGGGAGGTAATCCGAGTGAACGATCCTTCTCCAAGCCAGGTAGAAACAAATTAAATGTTTTTGTTTGCTAAAAAGACCATTCCAGCAAATGTTTTTAGAAATGCCATGTGAAAAATTGAATAAGAATTTACCATATATTAATGTCGCACTGCATGGTGAGGATGAGACGGGGAGGCTACCGCTCGCTTCCGCTCTGAGCCCTCTCTCTCGGCTCGCCACCGACCGCCGTGCACCACTCCGGTGCCGGCGTCCACCCCACCCCCCGGCCCTCATGGCCTCCCAGGTCTCTCTTCGCGTCCTCCTCCTCTGAGCCCGCTCCGCCGCCGATGAGGGCGCCGCTGCGGTCCATGGTCGTCGTCCCGGAGGTGGTGGGCACGGCGCTCGGCCCCCTCGTCCAGGGGCGGGCTGCCGCTGGCTGTGCCCGGCCGGCTCAGGGCGGGGCCGCCTGCCAAGCTGGGGGTGGGAGGCAGGCCCGTCGTTCGTCTCCGCCTCCGCCTCCGCCTCGATACCGTCGGCCCTCGCCGGCCCGTCGCGTGGTTCTTCCGACCTCTCGACCTACGGCTTCGAGGCTGCCGGCGGTGCTGTATGGCTGCTGTTACAACTGTGGAGATCCGGGTCATATCTCGGCCATGTGTGACAACGAGACGCGCTGTGTGCGCTGTGGTGGGGATGACCACATCTCGAGGGGCTGCACTCGCCCGAGGAGCCCGTCGCCGCTCTTCGACCCGGCCCTCCTGGCTCCCGCTCTTCGACCTCGCCCCCTTCCTGCTCGCGTGTCCCCCCCCCCTCCCCACCGCCGGCCTTGGCCCTAGCACCTGCTCCGACACACACCTCCCTCCCCCGCCGCCACCGCCGGGTGCTAGGCGCCTGGGGGGTTCGTGGTGCGCCGTGGCCATGGCCGATTCGGGGGCAAGCGGTTCGGGTCCGGAGCTTGCGGTCCCCTTTGAGGCTGAGCGGCCGTGCGTGGTGCGGCATGAGGTGGTGGAACCGGTGGAGTGCCGCTTCATGGATGCGGATGAAGACATGTGGAGGCTGGAAGCTGAGCTGACCCGTGCGGTTGTCGTCACCATCACGGGTACGCGGTCGGCGATCAGCCCAGATGCGACGGCGGCGGCCATTCGCGTGAAGTTCGATGTGGGGCATGATGGCCTGTCAATTTGGCCCTTTCATCCGGAGGACTTCCTGGTTCTCTGCCATGACAAAGCCCTGCAGGGCAGGATGGTGAGGCAGGGCAAGACCGAGACGCTGGATTTCTCCTTGTCACTGCGACCATGGCCCCGGCAGGCGCAGGCAACGGGAGTGGCGCTCTCCTTTCTGGTCCCTCTCAGGTTGTTGGGTGTTCCGGCCCATGCGTGGTCTCGGCGTACGGCGGAGACGGTGCTGCGTGGTTTTGGGTTCGTGGCTGGTGTGGTGGACAGGACTGCGAGGCGCTCCGACATGTCGAGCTTCGATGTTTGGCTTCGCACGGACGACCCCGCCCGCATTCCGGCGTGGCGCCGGCTGTTCACCAGGGAGCCGCGGCGGGGCAGTCTTGGGCGCGCACAGTGTGGGGATTGCTTGGCTTATGCCCGGGTACACGCGCTCTGGTATAACGTGGATATCTTGCTGCTTAAATGGGAGGCGCTATACTTGGTCACGGTTAGGGGACTTTAACCTAATTATGAACCCCGAGGACAAGAACGGGGTTGTGGGAAATCGTCGGCTCATGTCGCAGTTCAGGGCTGCGCTTAATCGCCTCGAACTGAAGGAGGTGTACTTAAATGGGAGGCGCTATACTTGGTCAAACGAGCGTCAGCAGGCTACGCTCGAGAAGATCGACCGCGTGCTTAATGATTGGGATGACCTGCACCCGTCTTGTTTCCTAGGAGCACTGGGGACGGCGGTCTCCGATCACTGCCCTCTCCTACTCGACCTCAATGCGGAATGGAGGATGGGCCGGCGTTTTCGGTTTGAATCGTTTTGGCCCAAGGCCCCCGGGTTCATGGATACTGTGGCGGCGGCCTGGAGTTCGATCCCAGCCGTGGGCAACCCCTATGTGGTCCTGAATAATAAACTGTGGGCCACGGCAAGAGCCCTTCAACGGTGGAGCTCAAAGTGGATCGAGAACGTTACCCTGCAAATTGGGATCGCCCTTGAGCTCATCCTTCGCCTGGATGTGGCTGCCGAGTCTAGGGCCCTCACGTCCAGGGAGATTGGGCTACGGCAAGTCCTCAAGCGGAAGCTTCTAGGCCTGAGGAGGTAGAGAAGACTGTTAAATCTATGCCGCTGGACAAAGCGCCGGGGCCGGATGGTTTCACCGGCCGTTTCTTTAGCTCATGCTGGCCAATCATCAAAGCAGACCTTATGCGTGCGTTCCACCTCTTCTACCAAGGCGATATGAGGGGATTGCCGGTGATCAATAAGGCGCTAGTGGCGCTACTCCCCAAAGTGGATGGGGTGGTGGATATTCGGGACTTCCGACCGGTGAGCCTCATCCATGGGGCAATGAAGATCTTTGACAAAACGTTGGCATCAAGGCTTGCGGTCGATCTGCCGCGGCTAGTAGGGGCTCACCAAAGTGCGTTCGTCAAAGGGCGATCTCTCCATGACAATTTCATGCTGGTTCAGCACACGGCGCGACGGCTGCATGCCCTTGGGAGCCCTACGGTCATGCTGAAGCTAGACATCACGAAAGCTTTTGATACGGTGCAGTGGCCGTTCCTGTTGGAGGTCCTTAAGAAGATGGGCTTCGGCCCAAGGTGGATCACTTGGATCGCGAACCTACTGGCGACTTCCTCAACCCGGGTAATGGTGAATGGGCTGCCGGGACAGGCCATCCTAAACTGTCGGGGCCTCAGGCAAGGAGATCCATTATCTCCCATGTTGTTCATCTTGATCATGGAGCCACTTCAGCGTCTGTTTGAATTGGCGGCCTCGAGAGGACTGCTTGCCCCCTTAGCCAACTCGGGGCTCCGGCAGAGGATGTCCATCTTTGCGGACGATGTCACGGTGTTCGCCAAGCCGATTCATACGGACTTGCGGATCCGTGGAGAGATTCTAGAGGCCTTTGGGATGGCCTCCGGCCTAGTGGTCAATCGGCAGAAGAGCGCGGCATACCCCATCAGATGCTCGCAAGATTAAAGCCAGTTGGTGGAGGATGTGCTGCAGTGCTCCATTGGTCAGTTTCCTTGTCGATACCTGGGGCTCCCTCTGGTGCACAGATCTTCGGAAGCAGTCAGCCGCGCAGCTCAGCTATCTGGTGCAGCAGATTGCTGACCGACTTCCCACGCGGAGAGGTTCGTCCCTACCGAAGAGTGGACGGCTTCTGTTAATCAACTCCGTGTTATGCGCTATGCCGGTCCACGCCATGCTTGCCCTTGAGATGCCTGTGAAGACCATTGTGTACATAAACAAGGTGTTGCGTGGGTTCCTTTGGTGTGCCAAAGCGGAGGCGCACGACGGCAACTGCGCGGTGGCCTGGGAACTTGTCTGTTCCCCACGTTGGGCAGGTGGACTGGGGATACCGAACCTGCGTTGGCTAAATGCTGCAATGCAGGCTAGGTGGCCGTGGCTCATCCGTTCGGACGCTTCCAAGCCATGGAAAGAGTTCGACATTCTGGTACCCCGAGACTCGATGCTTCTATACCGAGCGGCGGCTGAGGTGACCTTGGGGAATGGTGAGAGGACGCTATTTTGGGAGGATCGTTGGTTGCATGGCTATCGTATTGAGGATCTGGCGCCGCGGATTTACTCGAGGATCTCGGCTGCAAACTGTGGCACCTTGACAGTTGCGCAAGCATTACGAGAGGACGCCTGGCCCCGGAAAATTGGCATGAGCATGGACGCTATCGAGGTGGACGAATACTTCATGCTTTGGGATTCGGTGGTGGCTGTGGAGCTCATGGAAGAGTTGGAGGACGACCTGCGTTGGGCATGGGAGCCTAATGGAAAATTTTTGGTAAGGTCAGCATATGCCGCCAAGTTTGCAGGTAGGACGATCAGCCCAAGTTTTGCACTCACTTGGCGATGCCGGGCACCGCTGCGATGCCGTTTTTTGTCTGGCTGGCGATCCAAAATCGATGTTGGACATCAGACCGCTTGGCACGTCGGGGGCTCGAGCATCAGAAGGCCTGCCCGTTCTGCAGTCAGTGCGAGGAGAGCATGAACCACATCATGCTCGGATTTGTCGTTGCGAGATCGGTATGGTTCCCGGTCTGCCAGGCTCTGAATCGGGAAAGTTGGGTGCCATCCGAGGTGGACGAGCTAGGCGTGTGGTGCAATACGAAGGACACGTGTGATGGGCAGCAGAAGAACGTGCACACCCTGCTGGTGCTGGTCATGTGGGAGCTGTGGAAGCACCGGAATGGCATTGTATTTGATGGGCACTCTCCCTCTGTGCAGGCCGTGCTTAGGAGGGTTATTGAGGAGGCACGAGTATGGCACCAGGCAGGGCTTCTTAGGGGCGACTGGGAGCCGTTCTTTCAGAGGCTGACCTTGTGGGCGAATGGTGAGAGTTAGATGCTAGGAGTGTAAGAGTGGACTGGGGCACCCCACCCCATGTAAGCATTGTGGAAGGGCTCTTTACCCCTACCCCTATCTTTAATATATGATACACATGCTTGTGCGTATTCGAGAAAAAAGAATTTACCATATTGTATGTAAAAATTCTTGCCATGCTTGGTCTACGATAAGGAGGAGGTCTCATCTATTGTTAAAAGCAACGATCGTAGGGATATGGGCCAAACAAAGCCACATCCAACATGTGGACACACCATCAACAACACGACCCTACGATGGTGCCTACGACTGCCACCAGAGACGGGGGTGACAAAGGGGGCACTGGTGAGGCGTTTGCCCGCCTGAAGTATTCTAGTGATGATGCGTTAGTACCTTGCATGGAACCGCGTTGAGATGTGCACGAGGACATGGCAGCAAAGGACGGGAATTAGGATGACCAGCAGGGTCGGAGCCAGGATTGGGCCAAGCCCCGGGCCCCAAGCTTCTACAATGTTGCTACAGTACCATTGCATGCTACAATAAACAAAGTACTTGGTCTGCATGCCCCCGACCTGGGTCCTGGATCCGCCACTGATGACTAGGTAGATTGGGATGATGGACTACCAGACATCGTTGAGGAAACCACAACGACTCCGTGGACATGTGAAAGTGCAATTATACCTACTGCGGTTGTGGTGTTGATTACAATATGATTTGCGCGGACTAATGTTGGTTGTCTAATTTATCTCACGACATTGATTTCTTGGTGTCGTCTACGAACTTATGTGACCCCTAATATTCAAAAAGGGAAAAGACACCGTTCTTTGGGCTTGGAAGATTTTTTTAGTTACTTCTTGAGTCGTAGGAACCGCCACACTATCAAGATGTGTCATGGTGATTAGGGTATAGGGGAACTCCATTTTATCAGTCATCCATTGTTCTATTGCTCCTCCAACTCAAATTCTCAAAACACGACACATCAAATTCATTTCCTGGCTAAGGAGGCAGTTGTTTGAGCTCTCCTCCGCCCAAACGACTTCGTCCCGGCCGTCGTCGAGGGCTTGTACTCCAGGAGTTCGCGGCCTATGAGCAGAGCATCGGTCGGTGAAGGTTGCTGCGGGCGAGGTGCTGAGGTGCTCAGTGCATCATCGACGTGTGGCTCCTGTCGCGCCGGTGGGTGGTTGGAGGAAGCCTCCTACTCCTCCCTAGTGTTGTTGTTGACGGTGATCTCCTTCTGAGCACGGGCGTTGGCGTTGGCGCTGGGCCCGCGTGGCCTCCGCCTCGGCCGGCCACCTCGTCCGCCGCGGGCTCGATTGGTGCGAGTCGTGACCATGGAGATGTCGAGGTCGGAGATGTGAAGACGAAGCCCCCCTACCTGGCACGCCAAATGTCGGAGAGACCCGTCTGAGGGAAACCTTCTAAAACCCTAGTTCAAACACCAGGGGCTTGGCTTCACGATCTCAACGACGACGATGGCGAAGATGGTCGGATCTGCGAATACACCACACAAACAACGCAGGGAGGACACAAGGAGCTACCATGGAGGTGTAAAGCCATACTCCTGCATGTCTGCGATTGAGAAATGTGCTTTCTCTCTCTCTCTCCGGCCGAAACAGTTAAGGAGTGGACGTTCACCCGATAAGGGCAATTTTCTGCCTATCGAATGAACGACCGTTTCTTCGCGACCGTAACTCCGAATGAGGTGATTCAAAAGCCCAGGTTCACCATTTTCCGAGCCCGTTTCGTTGGTGCAACTTTCATGATGTTTTGACATTGTGAAATTGACCCTTTTGCCCCCGGTGGTCGTTAGGCCTCGCCGGAGAATCGTTGGTCCCGTCAAATCTTTTAGGAAGGTGATCGCACGTCCGCCCGGTGTATTCATCGACCCCCAGGCAAGCAAGCCGTATGATATATGCTCTAAAGCATTATTCCATGTTGTTCTTGTGTGTTTTAAATGTGATCATGCTATGTTGCTCTAGCGATGAATTAAACCCTAATATGTTGACTTGACTCGACATGCTTATACCATGCTTGCGTGATATGCTTATATTAATCATGCTATGTTCACTCGTAAGTATCATGCTCGTGCGGTTCATGACATGCCTACCTTATATGATAAGCTAGAAGTAATCATGCCATGCTTACTTGTCATTATCGTGCCCATGTTGTTCATGTCATGCCCATGCTAGTACCCCGTTCATGTTGACCATATCCATGTTCATTTGTTGTTCTTATGTATGGATCATATGCCTCCACCATGCTTGTATGGTATCATGTTGTACAAGTATTGCTGTGGTATATTTTGTTGCTATGCTTCATCATATGTTGCTCAGTTAAAATTGATGGTAGGATTGTACTGGAGTAACCATTAATCAAGTGCCACCGAACTGAGCTTTACTAGTGCAACCACACTCGCCTGTATGGGAAGGCCTTGACCCGGTCTATCGGTGCGCTCTCTTATTCGTATCACCAATGAGGCGAGGTTATATGCCCGCGCTCTCTTATTCGTATCACCAATGAGGCGAGGTTATACGCTCGCGCTACCGTGATCAGGTAGGCGGCGATAACCTTGAGAGCCGTTTTTTTTATATGGATCCAGTCCCCGTTTGGGACAACGTTGTTGACCATGCGATGGCCGGTTGCCATGCGATGGAAGGTGTTTGGAGGACACATGGCTACCGAGGGCATGGTTGTGCCAGGTGATACAGTAAGTGAGGCACGTGGTAGAACATTCTTGTTGGAGAAGTCCTAGTCCACTCCTATGGTATGAGTTCCAGGGTTCCTGTGCGACAAGTTCCAAGGTACTGGATGGAGGAAGAGCTCCATAGTGTGGGTAAAATGCACAAACTCTGCAGAGTCAAAAATCTATTCGAATAGCCGAGTCCACTGTATTGGACATAGTTCGTACTAGGTCACACTTGGGATCAACATGAGTTTGGTGGGATGAACGTGTTGAGTTTGTGGTCGTGCGACGGCCCGTATATGTTGGTGGTCATGCGATGACCCGGATAAGTTGGTGGTCGTGCGACGACCCGTATATGTTGGTGGTCATGCGACGACCCGGATATGTTGTTGGTCATGTGATGAACGGTATGGTTGGGCGGTCATGCGATGAACCCTAACCCGTTGAGTGGTCGTACGACGACCCGAGCGAGTGGATTGGTCATGCGATGACCCGTCATTCGAAGGTGGAGTCGGTAAGGACTCCGAGGTAAGCTGCATGATCATGCGATGATAATGCGTGTCCCCTGCGTTGGTTGTTATTGCACTAGTCTTTCTCATGATAGTATGCTCATTTCATAATGTTAACCTTACTTGAACTACTATGCCATGATAACTAACATTGCTCTAATAACTAATGCATGCTTTAATGCCATGGATTGCTTTGCTTGGTGTATATCTTACTTGCTTTGCTTGTTGGCGAGTACATTCAAACGTACTCACATGGCTTTGTCCCTGGCTATTCGCGTAGCCATATTTTCAGGTTTACCTAAGGATCCGCTTTCCCTAGGAGGAGTCGAAGCGTTCGCGAGCCAGGAGAGTAGCCCAGTCAGATCCCTGTGGATTGGATCCGCTCCAAGTCCGTGCTGCCGTAGACAATTTATATTCCGCTTCCCCCATCTCTGTAAGGAACCAACTATGGTTGTAATATATTGATCCAAGCCACTTTGGCTTATGAATCCAATTACAGTTGTGCCTGTGTTCTTGGTACATGTTGTAAGCGCGCACACCAGAGTGATTCCTGGGCTGGCGTGTGGGCGACGTTCGCATGTGTACAGTGGTATTCAGGCAGAGCGTCACAAGACATGGTATCAGAGCAGCCAGGCTAACTGTAGGTTACCCCTAGCTGGATTCATGGCCTTTTGCTCAGTAGAAAGCCCAGATGGATTTCAGCCATCTTTGCCAAATCGGCACGGCTACTAGTGATCAAAAGGCAATGTCATAGGATTTCCCTCTCATCTATACCCCAACTCTCATGGCATTCATCTTCGGTGTGAAATTATCGCACTGGGCAATGACCGTGAGCCCTTAAACCCCCTAGGTAAGCCAGATATCCTCACCCTGCTTGCTAACCGTGGTATATCTCTCCTTATATCTAGTTTCCTTTGGGAAACGCCAGTTCTATCTTTCCTAAACAACCTTAGACTAGTTGACTAAGCCACCTTGGCTATGGTCATGCAGTGAGTTTGATGTTATCCCCGAGGAAGTAGTAGAAGCTTTACGCCAATTGCTACCAGAAGCATTGTGTGATTTTGCTTCTAAATCCCTAGAGAGGCATCGAGTGCGCTAAGTTAGTGTTGTTAGTGGATCTGCATTCGAGTGTTGATGGACCGTAGAATTCGAGCTTTGTTTGCTTAGTGGTTTCTGGTGTTTGCTGTTCGCTCCGTCTTTGTCGGTTTTATTGCCAAGGACAAGAGAATGCGAAGAAGGATGTGGAGCGTGCTTTTTGTGTCCTCCAATCTCGCCGGGCTATCGTTCGACATCCTGCTAGAACATGAAGCACCAAGAAGATGTGAGAGGTGATGACTGCCTGTGTGAACATGCACAACATGATCATAGAGGATGAGCATGATGAGAGTCTCTTCGACCAGGGCTTTGATTATCACGGTGAAAATGTTGAGCCTGAGCATGCACCGACAACATTTACACAGTTCACCCAATTTTATACAGAGATGCGTGATTATCAAAGTCACATTCAACTTTAGAATGATTTTCTTGAGCATATGTGAGCACACCTTGACAACCGATAGATGTATGAACTCTTTTTTTTATTTTAATGTATTTGTGATAATTTGGTTGTAATAAACTATGATATTTTTATGTGGCTGTAAGATTATTTATTATTGTGATGAAACTATATTTTTATTGCGATATATGCAAATTCGACCGCAACTATCGTGCCGACAACAAATGGATCGGTAGTTGACCGCACCGGCTAATAAAAGACGGGCGCACCTGTACTTTGTACCTTCAGGCAACCTAAACGGATAAAACACACATCCATTTAGGTCGTTCGGTTAAAGTTGGCCTAAAAGAAAGAAGAAGTTTTTTTCGCAAAAAGAAGTTTAGCTTAAATATGGAAAAGGATAATTCTTATAGAAGATGAAGTGGGCCTTTTATAGCTCCAGTTGAAATATACCCTTTGGGGTGGCCAAACACATGTCATAGTGCTACCCCCACCCCACCCCGGCAATGGCTTTGTGACAACCAGAAACTGACTTCGAGTCAATCCCCTCGAACAGGCGACTCGGATGTTCGTTAGATATAACGCCATTGGAGGTGCTAGATTACAAAGGTGACCAGTTTCAAAATGATTCTGCAGTTATCTATGATCGACATCAAAAGGTTCGCATGTCAACAGAGTTAAATTAGAGGGAAGCCAAAAGCATCCCAAAATGTTACTACAATACACCTTTTTTAGGGTAAATGCCAATCCGGCAGCTCTATATTTCATGTGAAAACAGGGCTACATCATTTGCAAGCAGATCTAAGAGAAAATCCGGGGGGGATCATCAGTCCACACAACCGTGGTTGATCCCTCCGCCTTCCTCGCCATCTCATGCGCTACCAAATTCGTGTTTCTAGGACAATGACAGAAAGAAATAGAATTGAAATTTCTACTAAGGAAGAAACATTCTTCATAAATCGCCGTTGCGGCTCCCAGAGAGTTCCCTCCCTCTTGCATGACTGTCACCACCTCCAAGGAATCGAGCTCCATTTCAAGAGAATGACAGCCCATATCCGCCACCAGGAGTAGCCCATTTCTTAGAACAATAGCTTATGTAGTCGCCGCGTTCGAAGCATGCGGTAGTCCTGTACAAGCAGTAGCCACAAAGAACCCCGATGAGTCGCGGATTATCGCACCAGTAGCACCTACTCCTCGGTCCTCATGGAAGCTAGCATCAACATTAAGTTTCTGGGCACCCAGCCTGGGTTTAGTCCACCCCTTCTTGATCACCGCTTTCTTCTTGTAATTGTATGCAAGCGCGAAAGTTTTTGAGATAGCAGAAATTTCCAATGCTGATTTGGAGGGGGCCAACACTTCCTCGCCATGCGTCGTCTTCCTCCGTTCCCACCATATGTACCAGGTACCGACCGCAACTAGAGCAAGACGCTCCGAGTCCAGCCGGTGTATAGAAGCCAATCTGAAGATTTCATACAATATGGGTTCTGAATGACCAATGCTCCTGCCAACATTTTCCAGAGTGTGCTCAAAACCCAGCTTCACCCAGATTTCTTTCGCTCGGGGACACTCAAATAGGGCATGGTTCACCGTTTCACAGTCCCGGTGACACAGAGGGCATTGAGAGTTGGGGATCATATGGCGGTTAGCCAGGATTCCGAGGCAGGGAATAGCCCCTAGCAGGGCTCGCCAACAGTGGATTTTTATCTTGGCAGGGACTTGTAGCTTCCACAGGGTCTTCCAAGTAGGACTAGCACTTGAGGTGTATGAGTTATTTGTTCTCAACTTTCGTCCATATTGGAAATCCCATTCCGTGTGATATGAAGATTTGACAGAAAAAACCCCGCTCTTCTCCGGGTGCCAGGCAATAAAGTCATCCAACATCCCTACCGCCAAAGGAATACTGAGAATCCGATTTGCATCAATGGGCCAGAAGATATCACGGATGAGTTGCTCATCCCACTTTCTAGAATCTGCTTCAATTAGTTCAGAGACTCTTGAAAGGACTACATTCCCTCGAGGCATAGAGATCTTCCTTGAGGGGCTGGTCAGGATCCAATGGTCATGCCAAATATCTATGGAATTACCGTCACCCACCCGCCAAATGTATCCATGCTTAAACGCTTGTAGACCAGCCCATAAGCTTTGCCACGTGAAAGAACTTCCCTTCTTGAGAACAAAATTGATGAGATCATCGTCTGGGAAGTACTTGGCCTTGAGCACCCGAGCACACACAGAGTCTGGTTCAGCCAGCAATCTCCAGCTTTGCTTAGCCAGCAACGCAAGATTAAAACATTGTAAGTCCCTGAAACCCATTCCCCCCTGGTGTTTGGGTATGCTCATTTTCCACCATGGAAACCAATGCATACGTTTCTTGTCAGCAGTGTCTCCCCACGAGTATTGGGAGAGCGTCGATGTAACCGCATTGCAAATTAACTTGGGCAATTGGAACACAGACATATCATAGGTGGGTATGGCCTGCAGGACGACCTTTATTAAGATTTCCTTTCCTCCCAAAGATAGGAGCTTCTCCTACCAGCCTCTGATTCTGGCCAACACACTGTCAACAATATGTTGGAAACAATCTGTTCGTTCCAACCCCACAAGAGGGGGTAGTCCCAAATATTTGTTAGTGATAGCTTCGGCTAGGATGTTCAATCTTGTGCATACCGCCAATTTCACCGTAACCTAAGTGCACGGGCTGAAGAAAATACTAGATTTTTGATCGCTAACCAGTTGTCCCGACGTTGCACAATATTTATCAAGTACTCTCCTTAAGTAATCTGCATTTGATTCATGCGCTCTCATAAGGATGAGAGAGTCATTCGCAAACAACAGGTGAGATATAGCAGGAGCGTCTCTACACACCCGGACACCCACCAAATTACCAGTTTCCTCTTCAAAAGTAAGTAGGCTTGAAAGTCCCTCCGCACACAGCAAAATAAGTGTGGTGACAAGGGGTCCCCCTGACAGAGGCCCCTCGTAGGCGCAAAAGAATCAGTAAGCGAGCCATTGATCCGTACCTCATATGATACCGAAGAGACACATTCCAAAATGAGTTCCACCCAGACCGGCGAGAAACCCAGTTGGATCATTACTTGGGAGAGGAAGCTCCATTCCACTCGGTCATATGCTTTGTGCATGTCAAGCTTGACAGTGCAAAGTCCAAACTTTCCAACATTCTTCCTCTTTATCGTATGGTAAGATTCAAACGCAAGAAGGAAATTATCCGTGATGAGACGCCCCGGCACGAAGGCACTTTGGATAGGAGAGATGATCTCTCCCAGCAACACCTTCAGGCGAGCCGCGAGGACTTTTGAGATCACCTTATAGATAACGTTGCACAAGCTTATAGGCCGAAATTGAGTGATCACCTCAGGGCTCTCCACCTTGGGGATTAAGACAATAGTGGTATTATTCCACCCTTTTGGGATTTCCTTGCGTTCAGAGCCAGAAGAACTTCGTCAGTAAGATCCTCGCCAATAATGTGCCAAAACCTCTTATAAAACACCGCATAGAGACCATCCAGTACCGGGGCTTTGAAATCCCCAATATTAAACAGAGCCTTCTTAATCTCCTCTCGGGTATAAGGCTTCAGAAGCTCAGCATTCATCGCTGCAGTCACCCGCGGTTTGACCTGTGCAATGGTGCTCTTGTCAATAGGGATATTTCTAGTGCAGAAGAGAGTCTGGAAATAGTTTGATACATGGGTGCTCAAGAGGTCTGGATCATCCAACACATTGCCAGCATCATCCTTCAAATACTGGATGTGGTTACGTTTCTTGCGGGCAATCGCGGCTCTATGGAAAAATTATGTATTTCTGTCGCCCTTACAAAGCCAGTGTGCCCTTCCCCTTTGCATCCAGTAAAGTTCCTCCAGCTTAGGAGTTTTTCAATCTCAACATGTAATTCATGTTGTCTAGCAACAACCTGATCCGAGAGGGGACCTGAGAGTACCTCGTTGAGGGATTTTTGAAGATCTCTCAGTCTGCTTCGTGGCCCTTTGAGCACTGATCTATCCCAGGAATGGAGTGCTTTGTGGATATCACATGTGATGTCGGTGAAAGAGTTCTCCGAACGAAGCTTACTGCTATCCCATGCACTTTGTACCACTTCCTCCACTCCCGTTTCAACAAGCCAGCGGGCCTCAAAGCGCATAGGCCCACACACTTTTTTTGGTTGAGGGGAATTTTGGAACTCGGTGTCAACCACAATTGGTCTATGATCAGATTTGTCAAAATCCTCCACCGTGACCCCGTAGAAGGGGAAAGCATCCGCCCAAGCCAAATTACCAACAGCCCTGTCAAGACGTTCTCTGATCCTCCCTCTCCTCCATGTGAACAGATCCCCTGAGTACCCCAGGTCATCGAGGTTACATGTGTCAAGGGTGGAACTGAAAGCCTGCATGCATCTCTGCAGTTTTGGAATACCGCCCTCTTTCTCATGGGACTGAAGAATCTCATTGAAGCCACCAGCCATGACCCAAGGTAGGTCAATCATAGCATGGAGATCACGAACGTAATCCCATGTCAAGTGCTTTCTCTCCCCACCGGGCTCGCCATAGATGCCTGTGAAACGCCATCCATCCGAGTTGTCCTCCTTAATTCCGATGTCGATGTAATTTTTGTGCACCCGAGAGGATGTGACACCCAAATTTGTCATCCAAATCATCACTAATCCATCACTCCGGCCATCACTTTCTACCACTTCCAGCTCTTCAAAACCCAATTGTCGCCTAAGTTTTTCTGCCTTCGCTTTATCCAAATGTGTTTCATACAGAAACAACACATATGGTGTCACACGCCCTTGGACCCCCAAGAGCGATCGAATTGCTGCGGGTTTTTGCATCCCACGGCAGTTCCAGGCTAGGAGTTTCATTGCGACCGGTGATACATACTAAAACACCTCATCTAAATGTTGTAGAATGAGTGGCTTCGCTGTTTCGATGGTATTTTTTATGGGATTTTATTTTGGATATATGGAAGGGATAAGATTTCCACTAAGTTTCACTCAATAAAAAAAGAACTATATGCTACTTTGCTTTTCTATATGAAGCTTGTATAAACATAACACACAAGATTAATCATAAATTTGTATCATCATTTACACCAAACTCCCCTTTAGGAATAGAAATGCACTTTGAACAACGCAATGCAGAGAGATTGCGTCGAACCTGCGACCTCTTCGCACAAGTGCAATATAAAAAAAGGTCAGGTATCTCATGCATATGTGCTCCGTTTTTGTAAAGATATTTTTCCAACTTGCAAAAGTTGGCATGAATCCAATTAACCCTATTCCAACGATTTCTGTAGCAGTAAATTCAACAGGTTCCAAAATTGCACTATTAGGCATTAAGCAATTCGGGATGCATCAACACCACAATGGACGCTTTAATGGCATAATACATCTGAATCATTTGACAATAACGAGAATTTTTTTTGAATTCTAATTGTCAGGTTACTTTCACGGTTCAGCTAACAACTACGTAGCTAGTAACCAACTGGTGCTGCATCTGGTTAAAACTTAACCAAATGGTGCCTGGAGGAAGAATTTTTCATGCAGAAACTACTTCTCCGGTGTCGAGGTCAGCTGCCTTAGGTTGAACTTCGAAAGTTCTTTGTATCTCTCCACCACTCCAATCATGCATAGAGTCTGCCCATGATTCAAATAATAGTTTATCAGAACCTCAACTGGGACGATCTTACAAATAGCTATATACTACTAGTCCAGACACACAGAAACAGCCACTAGATTAGATATTCCATGTGACCAATAGTAAAGTAAAAAAAACAAGAGCCAAGGCTCTTCGTCTGTTCAGTAATGCTACACCAAGCGACCCTAGGGAGCATGTCGGGCTTACTACAAGATTCAAAGGAAAAAAAGGGTGGGGGAAAACATATCATAAAAGCATAAAATAACTTTTCCAAGTCCATTTTACCTCCAGGATACTGAAATTGGAAATTAATTTAACATGAAGTATGATGGATTCAGAACTTCAGAGTCCAGCTCTTAGCGATTTATTATGTTCATTTTCTCCATCCCCAGATCCTAGTGCTACAATAAAATTTGCAGCACTGGAAGCTGCCTGGATACAGATCAAGGACCATACAGTTTTATAGGTTTTTTTACTCCTGAACATTAAAAGAAACAGTCCACAGTAGATAAATCAATGCAGATTTTGTACATATACACACATGGGTACAGTACCACACGTTCAATCATCGAGATACATGCACATCTCTCGCAGGGAAAATCCCCCATGGCTCTCGGATGCACACGCATCTGATATGGTAAATTTTTTAAAATTTTCAAAAAAAATCAACAATTCTGAAACTTTTATTGAATATATTTGACTTTGTTTCGCAAACAAAAAACTGCTTGTTGTATTCAGAAGAAAAACAATAAAATTTCTGACAGAAAACGTGTGAATAGTCAACTATATGTAGCGTCATTTTTTTTCCGCCTCGAAGTGAACGGAAGTTTTTGGTTCATCAAATCTTCTAATATACTAAAGCCCCTGGGGTAAAAGCCCTTAGAATCAATTGAGTAGTCAATTTTGACTTGGTCAAACATTTTGGCTATGTCTTTAAATTATTAGCCATGGCATTTAATTAAGTAGTCAAATTTGACTTGGTCAACTCCTTATATATTTAAATTATTATTATTATTAAATATATTGCATCTCTTATTTTTTTTAATTGACATGGGCAACATAAAAACACTGTCAACATGTATCTTTTTGAAAAATTTGAGTGTCAATTTTAATATGATTTATATGTTCATGCTATAGGGAATTTGTTGTGAGCTTACAATCAAAACGTTATTGCAGTACAAAATTATTGAGTTCGCGATCAGTCGATTCGGCTCATGCGGTAGATACCACTACAACAAATTTCAACCACGACATACACAACAACAACAACAACATGATATTCAACTTTATAACGTCTGATCCAAACAAGGTTAATTAGTGTTTTAAGGACCCATTGTCTAAAATGTTTAATTTTGAAGCCTTCTCATTCAGTTAAGGTCTTTAATTTACAACTAGATACAAGATTTTGACTATGTGGTGACATCTCTCAATGGATGCATCCTTTTGATATATGATTGGATGGTGTGAGTCTTGGTTGGCAAGAAGGAAACACGCCTACGATATGTTTAGCATCATCATAGCACACGTGGTCAACAACATAGTTAACCTTCTTATGTACGTGTACTCATTAGAAGTTGTCACATAATCGTACGTTAAAAAGGATCCATCCAAACACCATATTACACTAAATAATTTTCACAACTAAAAATATAGCATATATGATAAAACCTATAACCATCAAGGAACATAAACGAGCGCGGCGAAGCGAGCACTGCCCTTCTAGTTTTTTATACCAATTGAACATAAAGTCTAATTTATTTTAAAAAGGTTTCATAAGTTTTTGACTTTTTCTGAAATTACTAAATAAAAAAACGAGTGCACTGGCACCCAAGAGCCAAACGTTTGCAATTCCGCACCCCATTAAACGGGACCTTTCCATCAAGCCCATGCCATGAACAATTAGCACTGAAGCTACCCCTATGAGGACGTCACTACCCTCTCTCCCCCTCCAACACAATCACAGTATGACGTTGGAAACATTGGATTCTCTAGTTACCAGAAGTGCACGATTGCATTGAGGATGGTCAAGGTATTTGGACAAGTACCTCCGGATGTCTAAAATCACATGTCTCGAAGCTATGGTCAGGTTTGCTACTACGGTGGTCAAGGTATTTGGATCGGAGTACTTGAGGGAGCTAACTGCCAAGACACTACACAGTTCATGGCACTATCGGAAGCAAGAGGGTGGACAGGTATGCTTGAATCCCTGGATTATATGCATCGACAATGGAAGAATTGCCCATATGCTCTACAAGGGTTATATCAAGGCCATTGTAAGAAGCCCACCATCATTCTTGAAGCAGTTGCATCACAATTCACAAGACCTCTAGATTTGGCAATCTTTCTTTGAGATGCCCGAGTCTCGCGATGACATCATGTGTTGTAGTGGTTACCATTGTTTGCAAGGTTATTTGTGGGAGAAGCTGCTCCGTGCAACCATACCCTCAATGGTCATGACTACAACATGGGCTATTATCTTTGTCATGGTATCTATCCTTCGTGGGCGACTTTCGTCAAGACCACCTGTAATCCAAGGGGTGAGAAAATATCTCATTTTGCCAAAAGATAAGGATCTGAAAAGGATGTGGAGAGGGCATTTGGAGTGCTCCAATCCCGTTTTGAAGTTGTTCAAGGACATGCAAAACTATGGGATCCAAAGACGTTGTGGGAGGTGATGACAGCTTGTGTGATCATGCACAACACGATTGTGGAGGATGAGGATGACTAAGTTCGCCGCAGTTTGGAATTTGAGCACATGGGTGATCCTATCGAACCTCCTAGCAGAAACCGATGATGTTTGAGGAATTTATCCAAATGCATCAACGAATTCACAATCGAGCAACTCATGAGCAGCTTCAGAATGATACGATTGACCATTTGTGGGCGCTTCAAAGGGAGAACTAAAAAATGTGTCAGAATAAGTTGAACAAATTTGAACTATTTTATTGCAAAACTTCATGTTTGGATTGTCAGGGTTGAGGCACTTCCACAAATTTGAACAAAATAAGTTGAGGCACTTACACAAAATATAACACTTGATAAACACTAGGGATTTAATAGCAATCCAACTGTAGTAGAGAATTCACCTTGGCAATCTGGACAATAATAGTCTTGTCTGGGTTGCTGAGGTCAACTTTGTGAGGTTGAGGTATAGATTTTGCTACTGCATTTATAATTTTCATTCTATCGATTCCTGTGTTTGACCTTGCTTCGTATAACACAGCAAACTGCAAAGATTGAGACAAGCAAGTAAGGTATCGTGTAGAATATTGACAGGAACACAATAAAGCAAACTCCTATCTGGATAACTTTATCATTCTGTGCTGTACAGAAATAATAAATACAATAATAAACATTATAGTGTAGCACTTCAGGCGCAGGAACAGGGAGGGTACCAAATCTTCTTAGAGATAGGTTTTATCTTTAGTTTGCTTGCATATCAAGTTAGTTAATTATTTCCATAGATAAAGATTGTGTTAGTTGGAAAGTTAAGTGGACTTTGTATCAGCCAGCCCTATATATAAGGGAACTAGGTCTTGTACTTGAACATCAGAGAAACAATAAATAAAAGAGGAGGCTTGCCTCCAGTTATCCCCAATCCTAACCGCACTGCGCCCATGTCGCAGAACGATCTGCATGGCTATGCTCTCCAGAGCCTCGGCCATGACATGTTGGTACCAAAGCAGTCGTTCATGGTTGCCAGGCCATGCGCAGCAGGATGGGATCACCGCTGTCCCAGGATGATGTGGAGGGCTTGCCAGAAGCAAGATCATCTGCCTCGTTGACCAAGTTGCTGCCTTGTCTACCGACACTCTTGAGCTCAAGACGATCCCCACAAGTTGATGGAAGATGTGACCAAACTATGCAAAACACAAGGCAGGACGAGTGCGGAGAAGGCGAGCGAACTGCTGACCCGTGACAGCAAACCGAAAGTCACCGATGATGATGTTTGGCAAGGCGCTCCGAAGTTCCAGAAGCTGGAATTTCTGACCTTGGGTCAGAGGATGCGCTCCTACAGCAAACATGTGTGATAAGCAAGGGAAGGAAACCATCTGAGATGGGAGTGTTGGATCTGCGGTAGTCAGAGAAGCAGGACCAATAGAACGGATGGACAAGGGCTCAACCGGAGTAATACGAGTGTCAAGAAAAGTGAGCAAATAGATATCCTTCACTGAAAAGGTCAAGGAAGATGGACACTGGAAGAAGGGACGAGACTCATCAAAGGTCACGTCCCGAGAAATACACATCCGAGGACCAACGGGATCCCAACAACGATATCCCTTATGCTCAACTGTATCCTAAGAAGACACTCAACAGACTGAGCAGTCAGTTTGGTGCGTTCACGTCGGGTAGGTCATAGCAAACACAACCAAACAAACAAAGCGCCGAATAATCAGGAGAATGATCAAAGAGACACTCAAAACGAATGCCACCCTGAAGAGGAATGGATAGTTGAAGGTTGATGCGATAGGTGGTAGTGGAGACAGCCTCAACCCAAGAGTGAGGCGGAAAGCGGCAGTGATCATCAACACACGAGCCGTCTCAAGAAGGTGACAATGCTTGCGCTCAGCTACGCCATTCAGAGCATGAGCACCAGGGCAAGAGAACTGGGAAAACTTGCTCAGTAAGGACTCCATGCAACATCTTGGAGATATACTCTGCAGAGAGTTAGCACGGAACACACGAATAGGCGCAAAGAACTAAGTATGAACTATGGCAGCAAACAATTGTATATAGATAAGACCTCACTACAAGAAGACATAAATATATTCATGTGTGTTAAGAGAAATCATCTGTGAAGATAATATAGTAGCGATGACCTCCGTTCGAGGCAAACGGAGCTAGACCCAGACATCAGAGTGAACAAGGTCGAAAGAAACATCGTCTCGCTATGAGGACAAGGTAACTAGACCTGTTTACCAAGTTGACAACCATGACAGCCTAAAGACACACCACCGAAGACGGATCCAAGAAGACCACGTCATGCTAAGGATGAGAGATGAGAGCCACATAGGTGACCAAGGTGATGATGCCACTGCTGAAAAGAGTTGATAGACACGGCAACAAAGGTGGAGAGATTGGCGGTGGTGGCAGCGGAGGGAAGATGAAGCCAGTCAAGCTACCAAAGACCTTGAGCCACAGCGCCATGGAGAGCATCAGTGTGACGGTAGAACAGAACAAGAGTCAAGTTAAGAATACCCTACAACCGGAGTCAACACTCGACCACCAGAAATGAGCTTAGATGGTAAGTCGAGGAACATGAAAGATAAAGTGCTAAGAATGCCTCGGCCATTAACCGAGAGGGAGGTACCATCAGTAGTAAGAGCATAAACAGGAGAATCAAGAGGTAGATGTACCTGCCTATGTAGAAGGTGGTCTCACAATGCCAAAAGAGTTGGTAACAGAACCAACGATTGAACCTCCAGTCTTACCAACCATACACCAAGGTTGAGTTGTCCCGACTCGGCATCAAGTTCTGAAGGCATGTCTATGTCATGGTGTGTGTCAGCTTCTCATATAGTGGACATGTCTGCAGCTTCCGGCACTCCTAGATGTCATGATGATGCTTGTGCTGCATATGTCCTCTATCTAGCGTTCTACCTAAGTTTTCTGCAAAGTTTGCGCTTATCCACAGCCTTCCAGATGTTGACTCTTTGACAGCGCTATCAGCCACCTGATGACACTATGTACTTTTCATGCAGCAAACCCTAATGACATGTCTTTCATGATGTAATTTTGCTTCATCCCCTATGTATGAGATTTGGCATGGATGTACCTAGGCATATTTCATGTTATGATAAAATGTCAGAGCTATTTATTTGGCTTTGTTCCATTTAAATTCATTGCAACTTTGAATTTCAAGAAGCAACTTCCAAGAATCCTCTATGATTGTTAGTTCACCCCTATCCACAGGATACTCAAAACTCAAGGCACAACCTTAGTTCAGCCTTAAATTAGTTTACTGATAAAATGTGTAAATCTTTGCTGTTTTGAATTGCAGATAGGATATCAACAATTAGCGAGCATGCTATTTCAAGCTAAAATTGAGTTTAGCTTATTCTTGTCCATAAGCAGTAAGCAAAGGCTACTTGAGGACTTTCTGAGTGGTGGGGGTGCCGGAATTGGAGAAGTGGCTCTTGAATGGTCTACATGGTTACAAAGGATGAGGAGAGTCGACAAAACACGGTTATGCAAGAAAATCCCCAAAAGCCCGAATGTGAATGCTGGAGTGGTTGGTTTGATTCCTCCATAGCAAAAGGCTAAACCGAACAGTGTGTCTAAAATCGATAGAGCCATCAGTTGCTGATGGAATTGAACCAGAGGACCTTGATTCTGAGGACTCACCTGCACAAGATGATGTTGAATCTTTGCTAAAACAACTAGGCAACAATGTATAGGCCGAGTACAACAGCAAAGTTAAAGATGCAAATGCATGGAATTGATGCTGCACAATGGAGCTGTCGAGGGGCAATGAACAATGGATGCCTCTTCATGAAACGTATGATACTTCCCTTTCCCCCTTTTGTCGGTAGATTGACAATTGACTTTGTAGATTTGTTTTGTTAACTCAATGCTTAACACTGGGTGCTATTTCCAGGAGCAGGACCAAGTAGTTCCCAAGATGCTTCTCGAGAGTAATCTGATTTCAGGATGTAATTGAGTTTCTGTTCTCTCTATCTTCAGAAGAGGCCCATTTTTCTTTGATATACCAATTCATTGATTTCTATGGTGTCAAAAATTCTAGATGGTATGTTCTCTTAGTTCAATCCTGATAGGCCGTGGCCATCCTCTTCATGTGAACATTTGAATAGTTTTTTTATTTCCTTATAAACTGTTCCAACTCTTATTGCTCGGTGTGCAACTCCTTAAAACTACAATGTTCGACAAAAACAAAAGGATAGTAGTATGAGGTATATGTCGACATGGTTTATATTGAGCTGCTGAAATATATATGCCCTCATTGCAATGCATGGGAAATTAACTAGTGTAACCTGAATCTAGAAGCAACAACACTCCACATTTGTTGAAGATGAAAGAGCTATATAACTAATACTCCGTACAAGAAAATATATAGATCTGAAGCCAGCTGGCTACCGTAGTCTCAGCGCTTTGCCCTATGTTCTCTTACCAGAACATCCAGCAATCAAGTAAAAAGTTACCTTATGTCCCAGAGGAGATTCTTTGGGGAAGTACTTTTCAGCAAGTGGACTAATGGCTCTTGTCACTTCCTCTTCTGAAGCATAACATACCACCTCAGCAGGCAACACCCTCAGAATAAACCTAGAGTGCATTCAAGATGAAAATCTATAAGCAAGAAAATAACTGCACACTCCATATGAGCAAAGATATCATATCTTGACAAACGAGACTTATTGAGAACAAAGAAAGATATATTGCAATAATATCAATTCTGAACCTGGACATATGTTTACGAGTTGAAGCAGCCAAAGACATCATGTTTTGTACAATCTCAACTGGTCCAGGGTCTCTACTACCTCTTTTGTTCATTTGAATGAAGATGCAACCATTGCATCCGGAATCGACACTTGCAAAAAGCCTCTGTTTGAAGTACAATGGTTTTCATCATATGTCCAGTATATAAAGAACAGTGAGGCAAAGACAAAATATATGGACTAGTATGGTTGCATCATTTTCTCATATTAGGGAATTGTTTCTAGAGGGAACAGACATGAATTAGGGAAGATTCCGATTCTCAATAAAGCCTCAGAGTCAAGTTATTAAATATAGTGGCTAAAATGAGGGGTGGAATACATAACTATCTCATCAAATGAGTTGAGTCCTTACAAGACTTACTTACCACACTTGATTGCTCGAGTTTACTTAAAAAGTTGTGCATAACTGTACAGGGATCTGATAGCCAGAATAAAAGAAGTACCAATGAATAAATGGTTAAATATTACAATTAACCTCTGAAGCTAGTTATGGGCAGACTGATACTGAAATATTTCTATCTACAGCATGCTTTTCCAAATTTAGGGCCTGAGCAATATTTCAATATTCAAAAATGATTTTAGCTACAGCATTCATATGATAATGGAGAAAGGATGTGGAGGAACTGGAATTTTATGAGCATCCCTAAGTGAATACTTACTTTATCTAGGATCCAGCAAAATTTCTTATGAGCTATGAATATGAATTCCATGCTTTCATCTTAAAAGAATATAAGACATTTATGGATGAGTAAACTGCACCAAGATTCTTTTTAGCATATCTGACTAAATTTCTCTGCGCAGGTTTCATATGGACTATTTCTAAGCAGAAATGAGCACCTCCTACATATCTCAAACTGTAAATAAATTCATAAAACAAACAGACCTTTTTCCTGTCCCCCAGTTGTTTCAGGTCCTCATCAATTAAATCATCAATAGATTTTTCATTGGACGCTTTTTGTTTACCATTGAACTCTTTCGGTTTATTGTTGGACACTTTTGGTTTATCACTACTCTCTGTTGGTTTATCAGTGGACTCTTTTGGCTTATCAGCAGTGGTCTCTGTTGGTTTATCATCAGTGGGCTCTATTGGTTCTGTCTGTTCAGAAACCAGAGGATCTTCTATACATTGCTTCTTTGGTGCTGATCCACCATCAGTTTCCACCTGTTCTCCACCGTCCTTGCTGGCAACTTCCAAGGTACCAAGCACCTCTTTCTGCTGCTCAGAAGACTTGGCTTCACCTTTTTCTGCATCATTTCCATTGTTAGTCTCCTCCACTGAATGATCTTCATCCTCATCATCAGAGGAATCAAACTTTATTTTTCTGTTTTGCGGCTTGTCAGGGATGCTCTTGGACTTCTCATCAAATACTTTCCCATCAACCAGGTCTTCACAGAACTGCAGTTCCACAATGGAGTATTTCATATCAGCGACTATCCTTGGGAAAAAGCATACTTGCAATAATGGTTACTGCATGTCTTTTGCAGAGAGAGAGAGAGAGAGAGAGAGGTACACTAGGAACTATAACGACGATAGCAGTAAGATTCAAAATCCCAAGCACAACTCTATTGGAAGCCATAATTCAGCGAGCTGCAGTTGTGCTCCTCATGGCAATCAGTAATCACATTTATGAGTGAGTTGAGTTGTGCATTGTGAGTCACAAGGCCATAAAGGTGTAAGCTGTCCCGCTACAATAACAAGTAAAACTTGCAGTGAACACGAGATAGCACTATCACTGAACTTGAAGCAAAACGCACCCGTCTAAAATATACTCTGTCCCTATCAAAATATAAAACTTTTTTAGGCTAAACTAGCTTACAAAAACATCTTATATTTTGATACAGAGGTAGTAGTAATTTCTGATTAGAATTGAATGAGTAATAAAGATCTCGCACCAAGTAGCAGCTGGTGGTGCTGCGCAACGCTCAGGTAGGGAAGAGAGCAGATCAATTAGGCACAGGCAAGTGTCTTACAGTGTCCAGGAGGGAGATTGCCTCACGGGTAGCCTGGTGCTCGCGGCCACCGTCGCAGGTGATGAAGAAGCCCTGCACGCCAGGGCGCAGCGGGTACGCACCCTTCCGCACCGGCTTGACGTGGGGCAGGAACTTGCGCTTCCTCCCCTTGGTGTCGCCGCCGGTGTTGGCGGCGGAGGCCATCTGATTGATGCGGTGTGGCTGCTGGGCTGGGGTGCACGCGTAATGGTTTTCTCCTTGTATGCTGGGCTTTTATATTGGCCGTGTTTTGGTAGCCCTGGAGGACCCTCAACCAGATTACTCGCGAACTGCCTCAAGAAAAAAAAACTCGCATAATTTTCCAAGCATGTCAGAGTTAGGTCCACTACTAAGAAAATTGCGCGTGCATTGCAATGAAAAAAATATATATCAAAAACACATAGCCTAACCCTTTTTTACATACAAGCCAAAAAAAATGTACTTTTGATGTGTCCACTCAATCATATCACACACATATCATTGAATGCCCTAATGTAATGAAATATTTAAAATAATCGTTTGACTTGTCTATTGTACGAGTTCGCTCGCTTTTTAGCGTTCACTTGTTTCATGAAGGGAATTTTGCCCTCATTCGCTTTTCACCATACGTGCTTGCAGCTAATATCTATGTTTTATCTTTGCTTTTTAGTCTTTTTAGTTTTTACTTTTGTGTCCCTTATAAAAAATACCAAAAATACCTGCTGCTACTATGGGTTCCAATGAAAACACCAAGTTGTGTGACTTCACTAGTCACAACAACAGTGACTTTATCTTCACTCCTATTGCTCCACCTGCTACTTCAGCACCTTCTTATGAGATTAAACCTGCTTTGCTAAACCTTGTTATGAAAGATCAATTCTCTGGTGCTAGAGATGCTGCTGCTTTGCATTTAAATAATTTTATTGAGCTTTGTGATATGCAAAAGTACAAAGAAGTAGATGGTGAAATTGTTAAGCTTAAGCTTTTTCCTTTCTCTTTAAGGGATGAAGCTAAAATCTGGTTTCAATCCTTGCCTAAGAATAGCATATATTCTTGGGATAAGTGCAAGGATGTTTTTATCGGGAAGTACTACCCCCCTGCTAAAATTATTCAATTGAGGAGTAACATTATGAATTTCAGGCAATTGGATAATGAACACGTTGCCCAGGCATGGGAACTTATGAAGACGCTTGTCAAGAACTGCCCCACACATGGACTGACTACCTGGATGGTTATCCAGACTTTTTATGCAGGCTTGAACTTTACCTCGCGGAACCTGTTAGATTCGGCCGCGGGAGGAACTTTTATGTCAACCACACTTGGTGCTGCCACAAAGCTACTTGAGGAGATGATGCTGAACTACTCTCAGTGGCACACCGAAAGATCTCCAACTGGTAAGAAGGTAAGTTCTGTCGAGGAGATCTCCTCTCTAAATGAAAAGGTTGACCTTATCATGTCTCTACTTACCAAGCAAGCTCCTATTGATCCTCAGGATGTTCCTTTAAATTTTTTGGTTGCTCAAGAACAAGTAGATGTGAACTTTATCTCTAGAAATAACTTCAATAATAATACTTATAGGAGTAATTTTGGTAGCAACAATCCTAGGCCTTTCCCATCCAACAACCCTAGCCAGAATTATAGGGAAAGAGACCTACCTAGCTATGAGAAACTTATAGAAATAGAAAAAGCCACCAAAAGCTATATGCACACACAGTCTGAACAAAACAAGGCCTTTTCCAGACAGTTAGATGAGCACTCCTCTATCCTGCAAAACATTAGCAAACAACTTGAGGGCCTGAATAGTGATATTTCCAGCCTCCAAACTAGACTCACTGCCATTGAGACCTATGTTTCAAACATGTCTCACACCCAATCTACCTTGATAAACCAGATGGCAGCCAAACCAGAAGTTATCCCCAAGGAAGAGGAAAGAATTAAGAGCCTTCCTACCTACCACACAATAGCCACTATCCAAGTAGTTGAGGATGTCCAAACCGTTAGCACCCATCACACCCCTAGTCCCACTGGACCTATCAATGGTGATGCTACCACCTCAACCATAGATGAAGAAACCTCTATGAACGTAGAGGCTTTCAAACAAGTGAGCTTAAATGATATCACTACCTCCTTGATAGATAGTAGTGATCTAGACTTTGACAACTGCACTTTACCTGAAGTTATTGGTTTCCTACATAAGATGTCTAGAGACCCCCACACTAGCACACTTAATCTTGCCTTCACAGAGTATATCACCAATGCTCTAATCAAAGTTAGGGAGGAGAAACTTAGACTAGAAGCCTCCATACCTAGGAAGCTAGAAGATGGTTGGGATCCTATGATAAAAATCAAATTGAACAACTTCTCTTGTTATGCTCTTTGTGATGTTGGAGCAAGTACCTTTGTTATGCCCAAAAGAATGTATGATATGCTTGAATTGAAACCTTTTGATTCTTGTTCTTTTGGTGTTCGTCTTGTTGATTCTTCCGTAAAGAAACCTTTGGGGAAGATCGACGATGTTCTTATCATTGTCAATTGTTGGGATTCAGAGTAGAAAACAAAAAAATTCGGCACTACGAAACCAAGTCCCAAGAACAGATATAGATAGATGCAAACACAGTTAGCGATCTTGTCACCTTAACAACCGTTCAAACGGTAGTTCTCTCGCAGCGGAAGAAGTTGACAGAGAGTTGAGGAAGATTGACGCGGTGCAATCCCTCAAACAGATCTGATCCGTGTGACTCCCCATGAACAGATCTACTCCACGGAAGAAGATGAAGAAGTCCCTCGAACAAAGATCGAACGCACGATCTCTCTACGGTTGATCCACACGTACGGTGTGGAAGATCCGGCAGGGCTCCGCCGTCCAGAGCTCGGCGCCTCCGGAGTAGAGAGGAGGGAGGAGCAGCACTTCGAGATATGGTGGAGATCAGATCTACAAGAGAGGAGAGAGGAGGGGCAGCCCTGAGGCAAAAGAACAAATCTGTCTTCTTGGGGGTGCCCCCTCCTCATCTATTTATAGTGGGAGGGGAGAGGAGGCCACCTTGGAGGAGGGGGCAGCCCTAGGGGGGCGCCCTAGGGTTTCCCTCCACCTGGTGGGGCGCCAAGGAAGGGGGGAGGAAGCTTCCTCCTAGGCGCCTCCCCCTCATGGGCCTCCTTGGTCCAAGTGCTCCCTCCCCACTTGGGCCTTCCAAGTGAGAGGGGGCCCATTGATATTTAATCCCTTTTATTAATTCTAAAACAATTCTAGAATTCACAAGAAATAAATATTAAACATATTTAGACCATCCCGGAACTTTTCCGGCCCTCCGGTTTTACCCGGTTTTCTCAAAACTTTTTCCCGGTACTTTACCGGTGCCCCGAAACGATTCCGGTTTTCTCTCCGATTAAATCTCAATCACTCAGAAACTTTTCCGGTGTGGTATACTCGTGCTCCTATCACTCTACGACTCAACAAATCTTCCACCCTTAAGTGTGTGACCCCATAGGTTTGGTAGAATACGGACATGAACCGGAAACTTATTTTCCCGCGGAACAATAACCGATAGCGGAGCCATGGACACCCATAACGGTTCCCGTATCTACACGAATATAAATTCGAGTGAAGCACAAGCTTAACATGCGAGTCATGTTTGCTTCACGATACTATACAAGACCTGAGGTGAGATCTATTAGGTATCCGCATGATTAACCATTAACCATTATACCAAGTCATCCTCCTTGTTGTTTTGTTCCATTTTCTCGTTTAGTATTCCGGTATCCCTTGTGATCAATTCACAGTGTCTAGCCAGACGATGTTGGATGCCGTAATACCGAGAGGGCCCACAGAAGTATCTGTCCATCGTTAGAGGAGCAAATTCCCAACTCGAATCGTTAAGTCCCTTGACACACTTTCGGGTGTGAGTGATCAAAGCCGTTATTGCCACGCCTGTTACGGGTGGTGTTGGGACAGTGGCAAAACCCACCCTCCGGTATGAAGTTACGAAACATTCTTATGGTCATGGAGGACACATGCATATTAACTTAGATGATTTTACTTATAACATGGAAACGATGCGATCTCAAAGTAAATCATACAATTGGGTTGGTTCAACACCCTTGTTCTGGCAACAATGTGCTCCCATGTGTTACCGGCATTTCCAACGCCCTATGAACAGGAAAACATGTCATCCATAACACACGGGTTAGTCCTAGAGGCAGACTAAGAACACTTGGTGTTTATACTCCACACTTGCATATGGGTTTTCCTCCGGAGGCAGTTAACATGCTACTTGGCAAACCTCCGCATAAGCCATTTGCAGTTATATCACAGGCATATAAACTTTAATAATGAACCTGGAATTATAATAATACAATTTATTATTGCCTCTAGGGCATAATTCCAACAGTCTCCCACTTGCACTAGAGACAATAATCTAGTTGCATGGTTTACTCAGACCAATGGCACTTTGGTCTTCATGCTCGTTTGTGGTATAGACTTCGTCACAGAGCTTAACGCTTTTAGGCTCGTCTCAATCCTGTGTATCTTAATGTACCCCTTCATCTTTATGAAGTATTTGAAGATAGGGCACTATCGTTCAACATGTTTGGACTACAATAGCTCTTAGCTTACTTTGTTTTGATCATGATGCTCATATCAAAATATGGTTTATGCAGATCAAACGTTCGGAACTATGCCAATCACTATGATGGTGTTCCTAATCCAAATACCCTCCTATGAAACTTCTAGAGTTGCCATGTTTCACGTCTACGTTGTAGAAATCCCGCTATGTGCCTTAGCTTGAAAAGCAATTTTCAACATCCTATTTTGCTACTTAGCTATAGACCGAAAAAGGAAAAATATTACAAATCATTATGAAACTTTCTTTCATCTATTTTAATGAACTCTTTAGTTTTCCTCATAGAACCTTTCTTCATCTGAGGTACTTCAAGAGAACTAATCGACTATTTAGATTAATTTGGTGCTTGTTGCACTTTCAGGATATTCAATACCTTAGTGCTTTATTTTGCTAAAATATTTATTCTCAATCACTCATATGTTATTCACATATATGATTAGAATCGTGCTCCCACTTAATTCCATATCTTATATGATTATTGATGAAATAATAACTTTTATAACTTCATCAAAAACTATTACTCCAGCTCTGTGATATTTGCTTCAACTATGGGCTGATCTTTGAAGCATTCTCACTTTTACTAATATCGTATAGATCATTAAATCCTTTCAGGTTGTATCATGCATACACCCTTTGTTTAATTTTCTCAGAAGAAAAATCCATATGTCATACTTCGGAAGTATGTCGCAATTATCAGTAATTTTCCATACGAACATTTGCATCACTACACATATTGTAGTCAACCTTTTGAACTCTATCGAAAAACTTATTTTGCGATAAGTTGAGCAATATCAACGATTAAGCTATCGTCTATGTTAATATCTATGAAAGTAAAATCCACTCTAATGATCAGGTATCCTTAGGAGGGTTTTACCAAGTTCTCAACTTGATTTAGATGGATGGCTTTCATATAGTTTTTATGGTTTTTAAGCCATACAGTGGAGTTAGTGCTCATCATGGTTTCTTGTAGTTCACAGGTTTATCACACTATAGAACCACCTTGGTCCAACGTGAATTTACAAAGCTGTGTGATACATCATAAGACTTGATCCTTTCATCTCTTGAACACATTTCAGAGTTTCATCATTCCTTTTCATAAAATGTAGGAATTTCTGGTTTGGTCACAGAGTTTATCTCTAGAACGATGTAAGGCCCGATATGCGGTATTGTTCCAGATTTAGATGTTTCCATCCAGATCCGGGGACGAAGCACATATCGGTCCCACCGCGACATATGACGAAGTCATATGCCCCGGATTTCCAACATGATATCACAACATTACAGATACAAGGATACAACATCTCATACAATCGGCATACAACTGCCTTAATACAATACATCAGCGGAAGATACATGTCTGAGTACGGACTACAAGCAAATGCCTAGTGGCAAAGAGAAGATCATCGATCCCATAACCACACGGGTCCAGGCCCTCCGCCGGGATCCGCCTAACTAGTCGTCGTCGAGTCTCCGCACGAAACGTCGATCACCATACCTGTTGTCGATCAAGAACCCTGAAAAGAGTTTGGGGGTAGTATCATGAGTACAGAGGTACTCAGCATCCAACTGTAGTGGTCATCTGACCCAGCAAGGACTTCATCACTCGTCATTCTAGGACAACTAGTAGTTTACGGTAAGGATGGGTTAAGTGGTGAGGTTGCTGCCGCACTAGCATTTATGAAGTGGCTAACGATCTAGAGAGTAAGATAAGAAGCCAAGCATTCGATGAGGAATCGCCTCCAACAAGTCTGCTATCCACCTACTTCGCAAACATAACACCTATCCTATCCTTGTCCTCCTCTTCACATCCCGACGAAGAAGAAGCAGTCAAGGCACACACATGTTGATAAAGTTGTATTAAGATTATCTCAGTTGTTGTCGTCTATGAACAAGGAGTAGGTCTCAAGTCGTCCATAACCGTGGACACGGCTTCTCGAAAAGATTTAACCCTGCAGGGGTGTACCAACTGCCCATTACAAGGCTCCGCACGCACGTCCATCTCTCTTAGTTGCTACCCATCACAGGCAACCATTTTATGATTTAGTTCCAAGAGATCCGAAACGACAAGTCCCTCTAACTAACAACGCACAAATCCGGGTGGCCCCCGGTGAGTCGACATCCAACTCAAAAGCCGGTCGCGCTCTCGAATCGGCCTCTACCGTCTGGACGAGGTCGGGATAACCTACCCTCGCCCGGGCAGGCTCCCTAGCTTCCAGATTTGGACCAACAGGATATACCATCCCACTGGCCCGGTTTGTTTTAAATCCACTGGCTGCAGACCAGTTATGCATGCGGTTTCAAATGGTAAAATCAGCTTGGGCCACCACTAGAAATGTTCGAAGCTAGCTAGGTAAAACAAGGGGACCCCATAGCATCCCACATGCGGTTAGGCACGCTCAGTCTTAAAACCAATACCCGGAACTCGGATCCTAGGTGACTCGAATGGAACAAAGCGTCGGGGCGGGATAGCCTAGACCTTCCATCCTTCGTCGAATATAATCAACATTTACAATAACCATATCATCAACAATAATAATAACAATGTGATATCCCAACCCAAGGAGTAACAGGGTAACATCGTAGCATCCTAAGCATGCATACTAAGCAGGGGCTGAGCAACGAGCAATAGTAACATAGCAGTACATGGTTTGCTGGGAGGGGACATGGCTGTATCAGTTTGAAAGAGGCTGTAAACATGTGGTAGGATCAAACATCGAACCTAACCTAGACTAGCATGCAAACCGCTGGTTGAAATAGAATGGATCATAAGTAATGTATAGTCCTTGCCTGTTGATAAGTCGGATTCCGAAGGTGTAGTCGATCGCACGCTCGCATCGTCTCCGAGAGGTACCCGCGGAAGCACACAAGACGGTAAACACTGGAAAGCAGTCAACGAGCAAGCATCTATTACTACGAAGCAAACACGATCAAGCATCAACAAGAAGGCAACACAAGACATCGCACCTACCGTCGAGAGCGGTTACCAACAATTTAAGTGGAGTACTCGTCACACACGACGATACCGCACATTTAGAGAGGTTCAAGTTGTTTAGCTACAAGTGATCAACCAACGGTTATTAACATGGCAAGGCACCCAAGCATGGCATGTCACACAAACATGGAAAGAGGTGAAGCACAAAGTAAACTACCTATACTAGTCAAGTTAAGCGAGGCAACACTCTAAACATGGCATAACACTAAGTGCCTCACGATGATTAAAGGATTTGGTACTGTTTTGTCCTAAACCATATTTTAGGTTGGTTAACCGCAGAAAACAATAGCATAAACACAAAGTACACGAAAAACTAATCAAGTTACATATAAAGAACACCCCAAACGGAGTTACGGTTAAAAAGATACAAGCAAAACAAGTTACGGGCACAAACTGCCAACATCACGAAGCACTCTTTAGAGCATTGCATAAACAGGATAATCAATGAAAACATGCTCACAAATGACTTGAAATTAAATTAGACATGACAGGGAAGGCATGGCAAAAAGAATCATGCAAACAGGCATCACAGATCAAAAGATATTAAGCAAACAACATGGCAGAAACTATTATTTTATGCTGTATAAACAGGGGTATAACTATATGCAAAAGTGCAGCAACATGACATAGCAATACATGGGCATTAAGTAGACATGATGCTTAACAATATGCATTTGGAATCACTCAATTCTGATAAACGGCCGCGACACACTCGTCGACCGAAGTTGCAACAAAATATAAACAGCAGCACACTAACAGCAGGGTAGCTACTTTGGAGCAAGATACAATCTATATGCAGCAAGCAAATATGGCATGTGAATGCATGGAACTGAAGTATAAACAATGCTTTACAGGATGCAAAAGGAATCAATCAATTCCGACGAACGGTTGCGAAGCAACCGTCGCCCGAAGTTGCAATAAAATAACAGTTCAGCAACAACAGCACAGCTAACGGTCTGGTACACACTTCGACGCAGAAATAAATTATCTAGACGGTCTCAAACGGAAAAACTTTCTACATACGAACGCTAGAGCACGCAAAACTAACCAATTCATCTTTTGGGCGCAACACGATCCGAGCTACGGGCTAAAAGATACGGGCAGCGCAATATTGAATCAGTAGCACATTACACAGGACTTAGCAGAAAAAATACACTGAGAAACAAAATACAAAAAAAATGAAAAGGGCTCTCACCCAGATGGGCCGAGATCATGAGGCGGCTGCGCTGGAGGGGATGGCGGCTAGGCCCTGGCCGAGCTGGGCCACGCAGGCACGCCGGCCCACGTGGCGAGGGCGGCCCAGCCAGGCGGCTGGATCGGCTCGGGCAGCCGTTCCTGAGCGAGGCGGATGGCGGCGGCATGCACGGTCGTCTTCCGGCGAGGGTGGCGAGGAGGCGAGGACGACGGTGGCCGGGCACATGCTGAGAGGAGGGGCCGCCGGATCCGTCGAGGGAGGTCGCCGGCTTGGGTCCGGCTGGCGGCGACGCGAGCCCGGGGCGTCCATGGCGATGTGAGCTCCGCGGGCGGCTCGGCCGTGGCGCGCTCGCCGGCGGCGGCCTGTGGGACAGGAGAGGTAGAGGGGTGAGGCGGAGGTGAGAGGAAGGGGGCGCGGCTTGGCGCGGCCTCACCGGGCTGTGGAGCGTGGCGGCCGGCGGCTGCCGGAGTGTGGCGGCGGAAAACGCTCGGGCGGAGGCGGCGCTGAGGCCGGCCCGTGGCGGCTGGATCTCGACCCGCGGGGCCCGAACGCGGTTGGTGGCTGGCTGGCACGACGTGGCCAGATCTGGGCCGTCAGATCCCAGATCTGACGGTCTGGATCTGATGGGGGGCTAGGGTTTCGGATTAGAGAGGGATTTGGGGGTAAATTTTGAGGCAGATTAGGGGGGTGGCTGCAATTTTCCATTAGGGTAAACCCTAATGGCTGGTTTGGGAGGTGGGGGTCATTATATAGGCAGGTTGGCTGGCCAGTTGACCCAAACGCCCCCGTTACCTCTCTCGTGCGTCCGGTGATCCCGTTCGTGACCGCCGGGACTCCGTACGGACTCCGATTCCGACGAAATCTCAAACCATGCGCTCAGCGCGTCGAGCCCGTCGATCGTACCTCGCTGCGGTGATATTCCGACAACATTTTTCCGCGCCCATAAAATAATCCGTTTATTAAATAAACGGGGTTTTCGTTCCGGTGGCGATGGCTGGTCTCGTGCGGTTTTCGCGACGGTGATCGGGCGAAACCCGGTGTCGCAAAGGTCGAGTGTCAGGGTGGCAAGGGTCGGTTTCCGTCCGGTACGAGATAAGAGGGGTAAAAAATAATCGCCGATCGATAAATCGGGGATGCAAATACCGCAAACAAATCAGACAATCAAACAATTCACACCGAAAACAAAAATTTTAATTTTTGTGAAAACTGGGCTGTTACAAACGAGTTTCTGAGTTTCATTCTGTAGAACCAAATGATTCAATGTAATCATTATCAAGCTATTAGTACTCCCACTTAATTGTTTCAAGAGAGCAATTTTCTCAGGAAAAATCCCATGTCCCATGATAAACATTTTTCCCGGTTATAGTAGTGGAAGTGTTGTTCGTAACATGATGTTTCTACAATAATTTTATTCGGGATTGAGTATATTCTAAATACATATCCGAAATTATGAAACAACAATTGGAGTTCTTATCCATGTCGTATTCTTATAGGGCATTGTTTCAACAAACATATGACGACGCTCTATTTACTTCGTAAGTGGTTTCTCAAAAGCGTTAAGCAGTATAGTAAATGGGAGTGTGGTTTAAGTTCATCACCGACCTCACCATGTCATGCTAGAATTCATGGTAGAAAACTATTTTAATTCCAACATGTCATATAGGGCGTGGTTATGCATCAAGATACTCCGTAGCTATACGGGGTTTCAGGTGACGCTAGTTTATGAACTGACTTCATACACTCGTTGATGTTTGCTAAATTCTTTAACTCATTTATTTTATGATCAGATCGTCAAATATTTGATCTATTTGTGATGATTATTCTCTTTGTGTTGAAACAGTTTTGAACTTATTCAAAATTTCAGATATTATGTCTTGTCTAAATATCGGTATATCTATACAAGTCATTATCACAAAGTTTTATGTAAAGTACTGTTTATTGGTTCTCCACACATCATTATGTGTTATTACCAATAGTTTACTAAACACTTTGAACAAACAATTTTGTCTATTAGAAAAACATTGCATGTGTAAAATGACTCAAAGTCAAGAGATTGAACGACTTCATCGATATGAAGCTTCCGTATGCGCTTTGTTCTAATGCGACTAAGTCATTTATGCTATTACAATAATGGCATTATCATCACTAACTTAATTTATTTAGCAATCAAGAAAATAGACATAACATCAAGATTTCAACTTAAATAATTCACCACGTAGGGTGACATTCAGAGAGTAATAATTTTCGAACAACCATTATTCAAAACATGGATAACACATCCACCGTGTAGACAACACAATACAATATTAATGTTTTACACAACCTCTGAATCAAATAACATTTATTAACTCTAAGATAAATCTTGATAGACGAACGCCGACGGCCTTGGGTGACTTGGGCACCACTTCCGACGCGGACCATCACTTCATTCACTCTTCTCCTTCGAATTCTAATAATTCGTTGTATCGAGTTGCAAAACAAGTGCAATCAATATGGTATCAAATATACCTATGAAGGTGAAATAATGAAATTGCCTATTCGTATAAGTTATTTATACATACGGTGATTAGACCATTCTTCATATCTCCCAGATACTTCTTACAGTTCCTCTTCCAGTGTCCCTGATTACCACCATCATATGGTCTGGATCCTTTTGTATAGATGCTTTCACAATCTTAAGCATAGCGAACAATTCGTCTATGGTCTTGTCAAGCCCATTCATTTTATTATTCATGATAAAACCGTTGTAAGACGGGGGGGGGGGGGGTGACGCAAGGAGAACGTCAGTGCCGAGTGTCATAGGGATCACAAATCCAAGAGCACTTAGCCTCTGTGCGTAACCAACAAGTTTGATCACGTGCTCACTTAATGAGCCACCTTTTGCCATCTTGCATTCCCAAGACTGCTTCATTATCTCATAATGTTCAGTCCTAGCTTGCTTCAGATACAGAGCGTTCAGTTTTGTCACCATGTCAAAAATGGTGAAGTTTCTCAAAACATTTCTGAAGCTCAGTATCCATGCATGTCAGCATCAAGCATTGTACTGCGGCGTGGTCATCCACTTTAGTGACATAGACGTTCTTATCGTCCTACTATGCATCCTCTATGGGAGTTGCTGGAAGAGATGCTATGAGAACATAGTCCTTTTTAAGCAACTTTGAGGACAAACCCAAATTGCATATCCAGTCCGCATATTCGCCTCTATTTGCAGCAAGCATTTCTTTTTCAAGTATCGGTCCTAAGCTAAAAGCATTGTTGTTGCGGGCCATCTCTCTACAACGATATAAACAGATTGATTTAGACATGGTTCAAAATTAATTGAATTAATCTTAACAAGTTTAACCTAATGCTCCCACTAAAACCAATATCTCTCAAAATTGATCTTAGGGTAATCAAGATCCGGATCAATACACCTGCCACCGGTGTAACACTCAGCCATGGAGGGGATCAACCCGGTAGGTCTAACAAAACCAATCACAACCAGTTTGTGACTCTTGTATTAGTCTTTCGACACTTGTGCTTCGAGCTCAGATCAGATAAGCTAGAACGTCAAGACAACCAAGCGCTATTGCTGTGGAGACAACTCAATCCACCTGCCTCTTTGTTACCTTTCCGTTGGTACTCGTGTTACACGACGCACCTCGGGTGGCGTTTATTAGAGACGGTTGCACGGTTGGGAGAGCACGAACTTCTTGATATTTTAAGAGAGATCATCCTATTAAAATTACGACTAGTGCGCAATGAAAACAGGCAATGAAAAGGATTAACATCACAGGCAATTTAATGTGTGTGATATGGTATAGCCCTTTTCTTCAAGAAGCTCCAAGCACCATGCTTTTCTTTCTTCATCTTCTTTTGGCGGAGAGCATCACCTCCACGCACGACACGTCGTCAAGCACCATGACGTATGTTCATCATCTTCATGTAGATACTACAACTATTGCTAACATCTATTCTACTAAAAGAAAATTACATGAAGTTTGGCGCGCAGGCCGAATAAATGACAGTCATATGGCTCCAGCCATCATGCCGTACCATGACATGCAAGTCATGCAAATTTAACATGTACAAAGTATAATCATCTCATACAACTTTTATCATGATGAAGACTATACCACATCACATGTTCCTGCAAAAACAAGTTAGACGTTCTTCTACTCGTTATTTGCTTCTTTTACGTGGCTACTAGGGTTTGCATGGCAAAACGTTTTGCTAGCTACGTAACCACATAAAGCACAATCTTCAAGTTGCTAGATTAACACTCGGGGCGTATCAACCATGAGACTACAATTTAATCTCATGACCCATACTGAACAATCGTCAATACGCGTGATCCCCGTGCTAGATCAACGATCTAACACGCCCCTTTTGTTACACAATTTCTCCACACCAAAAGAAATACCCAAATAATCTTCGCGCGACCAGCATACTCAGGAGCAGCATAGAAGGACCCCGAGGGGCAAGATGTTTGTAAAAAAATCAAGCAATACAGGAGGGATCAACTTGTGCAATTAGAGGGGAAGCAACTAGAAGATCCAGTTTAGATCTATTATCAAAAACCGCACACAATGAAATTTTTTGTGCAATGCCCGTTCATCACTATGAACTCTAATCGAACCTGCATCTATTACTAGAACTAGCTCTGATACCACTGTTGGGATTCGGAGTAGAAAACAAAAAATTTCGGCACTACGAAACCAAGTCCAAAGAACAGATCTAGATAGATGCAAACACAGTTAGCGATCTTGTTACCTTAACAACCGTTCAAACGGTAGTTCTCTCGCAGCGGAAGAAGTTGATGGAGAGTTGAGGAAGATTGATGCGGTGCAATCCCTCAAACAGATCTGATCCGTGTGACTCCCCATGAACAGATCTACTCCACGGAAGAAGATGCAGATGTCCCTCGAACAAAGATCGAACGCACGATCTCTCTACGGTTGATCCACACGTACGGTGTGGAAGATCCGGCAGGGCTCCGCTGTCCAGAGCTCGGCGCCTCCGGAGTAGAGAGGAGGGAGGAGCAGCACTTCGAGATATGGTGGAGATCAGATCTACAAGAGAGGAGAGAGGAGGGGCAGCCCTGAGGCAAAAGAACAAATCTGTCTTCTTGGGGGTGCCCCCTCCTCATCTATTTATAGTGGGAGGGGAGGGGATACCACCTTGGAGGAGGGGGAAGCCCTAGGGGGGCGCCCTAGGGTTTCCCTCCACCTGGTGGGGCGCCAAGGAAGGGGCGCCAAAAAATAGAAAAAAGAGAAAAATAAAAATAAAAAGAGAGAAGAGGGCACACTACTATTACTTTTGAGAGATCCACACTAGTACTTCATCCTCTATCCCTTGTACTCCATAGAGATCATCATGCATATAGCTATGTGGGTACCTTCACACTATAGAACTTGGCTTGTATATTCCAATGATGAGCCTCCTCAAACGAGCTCTAGGTCTTCTTGAGCAAGCAAGTTAGATGCACCCCCACTAGTTCCCTTGGGAGCTTTTGTAACAACCCATTTGCAATAATAAGAAATCAACATGATATTGTACCTTGTCTGATGACTTTGTAACTTGGCATGATGCTAGAGTTTGTCTTTTCATGTGGTGATTTAAATTTTCATTGGTATTGGAGCCCATTTGGTTTGTTTGAATTTGCATCCAAAGTGGTTCAAGAAGGGTGTTTGAAGATTATTCTTTCTTGCATGCATGCTCTCCTTGACCCCAAACTTGGCATAGCCAATTCATTTGCAATTCCAAGGGTTTTTAAAACTCTACCTCATTTTTGCCAACTCTAAAAATGTGGGCCATAGTTCAATGTGGCTTGAATATCAAAATGCACCACATTTTTAGTTGTTCCAAAATTGGCCAAACCAATTTTGTAAAATCCAGAAAATTGCAGGGATCAACAATCATGAGATCATGTATTTTTGTTCCTTGTGGTTTCCTCCCCAATATTCTCCAAACCCTCTTTTTATTTTGTTTAAATAGAAAAGGGGCATTGTTTTCCATCTTGGGATTTTCCCATCATCCAAATTGGTTCAAACCAATTTTGGAGGTTCAACAGTGTTGCAAGGAGTCCAAATATATTTTGTTATATTTTTTTACTCCTTCCTTTTCTCTGTCTTTTTTTTCAAGGGCACTGCTATTTTTTTCTTTAAATGGCAAAAGGCCTAGGCTCCTATTTATTTTCCTTCCAGCAAGGCCTAGCCCGCCTGGGCCTGTTTTTCCCCTAGGCCCAGCCCAGGGCGAACTGGTGCGAGGGGTCGTCTCCCACCTTTACACCGTGGCCTCCCTTTCCCCTCTCTGCTCTCTCACACCGGAGGAGGCCACGACGGCAGGTGGACGAAGACGTGGCCGGAGGGGCCTCCCCCCCTTTATAAGCACGCCGAGGGCTCCCCCAGGGAACCCTAGGATCCATTCCCCCCTTCGTTTCCTCTCGCCGCCGCCGCCATGGTCGTCCTCGCGTCTCCCCTGATCCCCTTGACCGTCGGGCAATTCCGGTGAATTCGTCGCCGTCCGACCGCGTCGTCGACCACGAGCTAGCAGGGAGGTCCCTCGTCGACTTCCTCGTCTTCTCCGAGACCCCCTAGGTGAGCCGAGACCCCTCCGTTGTCCGTAGTTCCCCGTGCACCTCGATCCCGTGTGTCCCCTGTTCTCTCCTCTGTTGAAGCTGTCGCGGCCGCGCAGTTCATGGTCGCCGTGACCGTGGCGAGTTCGGTCCATGCGCGGACGTGCTCCTAGACCATCCAGAGCATGCACGTAGCAGCCAAGGTGACACCTTTGGCCGCGCTTGATTTCGCTCCGATTCAGCCTACGAGTGAACCTGTAGGTGCCCGAGCGCTGTTTTACGCTGTGCCATTCCCGGCGAGGCCGAGCTTCCGTTTTTGAGGCGCCGGTGCGGGCCTGAGCAAAAATTGGTTCGCGGCAGTCGAGTCTAGAAGAGAAGCTGCGCCGCCGAGTAGCCGGTGGCCGGTAGCCGACGCTACGGACGCCGGAAGTTGCCGGTTTGAAACGTGTGTGTTCCCTGTCGGCTTTGTTTTCAGTTTTCCACCGTGAACTTCCGGCGAGTCGAAGTCGTCGTCTTTGGGGCGCTGTTGCGAGCTCGAGTGGAAAATGGATTCATGGATGTCCCATATTCACTCGCCCCCCTCCTTTGAGTCGCCGGAGCACCCTAGCTGAGGCCACGGTGGCCGGAGTTGCCCGTCCGCAGCGCCTATTGGCTGAAGGTTTCAGTCCGTCAGTGAAAATTTTCACTTTCTTCAGTGAACTCGCGCAACTCGTGTTATGATGTGTCAGTTTTGCTTCCCTGCTGTAAGTTGCTCGTAGCGCAACTGGTTGGCACCCTGCTCTCAAGACCAAGAGGTCTCTGGTTCGAATCCCGGGCAGCCCATGCGCCCTTTTTTTTGTTATTTTGCCGCGTCAAGATCTTCTTCAGGTTCAGTCATCCTTAGCCCTGCTCAAGTCGGCTCTTTCCACTCCTGTGTGTAGTGTCGATGCTGTAGCGCAGTGGCAGAGCGGCGTGGGTCTTAACTAGGAGTTCTTGGGTTCGACCCCTCTTGGAGCAATTCCACCACCTTTTTTTTGTGGCTCTGGTTTTCTTTTCTTTCTCAAATCTTCATTTTGTAGCATGTGTTTTCCAATTCAATGCCCACATGTTATACATGATTTTGAGGCAGAAAAATGCAAGGATTAAGATGGTGCTGTCCATTTTATATTTTGAGAAAGTAAAAAATGGAATATGATACATTTATCACGTGTGCCACCACTGACCTTTTCATCCTCAAATCTTTGCATGTCGAGTTTTTTCCATTCTCGTTGATCTCTTCCAGTCATGCATCCCTATCATGTTGTCACATGATAGCAGATTTTTCTACCTCAAAGTTTTGCAATTCCTGTCACATCCTTTCGCACCTTTGCATCTCTGAAACCTTCCGGTGTCAACTTTCGTCGACACCTTCCGTCTTCGGAATCGTTAGTTTAATTTCGCGATGCATTTTCTTATTGTTAACTTGTTATTGTTGTTCATGCCATGTCATGTTGCCATGTTACTTACACCAAAATTAAGGCTATGACCAAAGCCATAAAATATAAATAATTGCTATGAAGATTGTTGACGTGTCGTCAACACCTTCATTGAAATTTGACTAGCTAGGGTCACCTCATGCCTGTTAAACTTGATCATCCCATCCATGCTTGAGCATTGTTGGTCTCAATGTTTACTTGTGTGTTTCTTTGCCGATACCTTACGTTAGCACCTGAGACTGCCGAGGAGACTTACGTGGAGGTTTCCGACACCGAGCCCGAGGACCCTGCTACGTCTGCTTCGACGACCGATTACCCAGGCAAGGGGAAGATTCATACCATTACGTGATACCTTTCTGCCTACCTGCCTAGCTGTATTCTAGAACGTTTGTTTGATCCTATCCACTTGCTCATGCCACATTCAAAAACCAAACAGCCATGATCCCCACATCCCAGCAAAACATTGTATTGCTAAGTTATCGCTGCTCAACCATTGCTTAGTATGAGTAGGAAAACTTGCTGCTTACCCTATGCTATGGTTTGGGATATCATGTTATTTAAAGAAATTGGTTGATATTTATTATTATGATGTTAATTATACTTGACGAATGATGGGAGACTGGTCTGTTCCTGCTAGGTGTTTTGTTCCATTTGAGTCACCTAGGCCCCGAGTTCCGGGTATTGTGTTTCTTGACGAGCGTGCCTAATCGTGTGTGGGATTCTATGGGGTCCCCCTGTATTACCTACCTAGATTCATACAGTTCTAGTGGTGGCCCGAGCTGATTTACTATTTGCAATGTGTGTGTGCTGGTGGTACCCCAGTTGTTTACAAACCACCCCGGGCCAGGAGAACTTGTTCCTTGGCAGGCCCACCTTGTCCGGCTGAGGACCCGGTGTCCCATGTGTGATTCACCGGGTATCCACACCTGTGACAGACGGTAGAGACCGGTTCGAGAGTGTGGCCGGCTTTTGAATTGGGTGTCGACTCACCGGGGGCCACCCGGAATTGTGCGTTGTTAGTTAGAGGGACTCTGACATTCCGGAGTTTCAGGCGTTTACCTAGTGAAGTGGAAACAGGGCATACATGCGAAGCCTATGATGGGCAGTTGGTACACCCCTGCAGGGTTAAATCTTTTTGAAAAGCCGTGTCCGCGGTTATGGACGACTTGAGACTTACTCCTTGTTCATAGAATAACATCAATTTGAATCATGATTAAAACTTTCCTACCGTGTGAGTGCCTTGGTTGCTTTTCTTCGTCCAGGGGGACCGAGAGAAGATCTAGGTTGTGTTATGTTTGACGTAAGTAGGTGAATAGTGGACTTATGACACTATGTCACGTGTATTCATGGATCTTACCTCTACTCTATTAGAACGATAGCCACCATATATGCTAGTGCGGCTGCAACCTTTACCTTTATCTTGTCTTACCATAGGAAGTTAGCTATCCTGTAATGATATAAACTCACCCCTGTTTTCCTTTTGTGCTTTTGCTGTTTTGCCTGATCGGCCGCTGCAGTTGACTACTACCTCGACCCGAGCACTGGACGATACTTCGTGGAGGTGCCCCCGGAGGACGACGATGAGGATGACCTCATTCAGTAGATCCTATAGTTGGGTTCCGACGATCCGTGGGTGGACTATTTATGTGCAGCCCTCTCTAGGGCAATTTGGATCTTGACTGTACTCGGTCGTGATTGTCTTCCGCTTGTTGCATGGTGTCGGTACCCGGGGTTAGCATATGTAATTCCGGTCACAATGCAATCACATGGAGAGCCGAGAGCCGTACCCACTTGTCTAAGCAGACAAGGCCAAGCACAGATCACTCTCGGTAAGCATGGAACGTGAGGGGCATCCCATCCAGGCCGGATGATCAACTGAGATGGGTCCTCATCGTCCGCTCACAAGTCTAAATGCTTATGGGTGGTGAATCCCATACTCATAGACAAGTTGCCTCAACCATGTTATCGATTGAATCATAACCCTTACATAGACTTACTCCAGCCCGATCACTTAGTCGGGATCTCGGGCGGGCTCGATCATACAACAAAGTGTGCCACGTGACAGAGTCACGAGCAATCACATCGCGATGCCCCAAGCTGCGCACATCTAAGGGCCACTTGGTGTATAAAAGACCGCCGGCAAGAACACAACTAAGCTATCGAACCCCACACTAAGACATGCACGTTATAAACATACACGCAGCATACATGTCCAGTGTAAACAACAGGTAATCACAACATGAACTCTACAAACTCAGTCTTTATAACTTCTGCTAAACAGAGCAGACATAGTAGTTGTATTACAAGCAGAGATCACATGGATGTGATCCAACATTACATCAAACATCAACGGAAGCAAATTATGTCTTAGTAAAGACAAGTTTAACAAATGGCTTAAGAAGCCTGAAAGAAAAGTACAACGACCCTCCAGAGGGCACAGGCTGCTGCCTGGAACTATACGACATTGGTCCACGTCGAGCTCGAGGTAGAGGCCACCATCAGGGTCAATGGTCTCGTCTCTAAAACATAGAATAAGAAAACGTGAGTACAAAGTCGTACTCAGCAAGACTTACATAGGAACTATACTACTCATGCACATGTATCAAGGCAAAGGGAGGTGGGGTTTCACTTGTAGAAGTGCCAGCTTTGACTTGGCTAATCCTGAACTACGAGTACCGGAGAGAGGTAAGAACGTACACGAGTCCAAGTAACAGTCTCCAACCAATACTCCACTATGGTGCCTTCCTCGACTTCCCCACGAGGAAGCACGCCATAGTACTCACACTTATCTTGGTGTGTTTTAGAAGTATCCAGTTCAAGTTATCTATGATCAAGTAAAGGTCTCCAAGTAGTCCATAACCACGGACACGGCTATTCGAATAGTTCATTAACCCTGTAGGGGTGTACTGCTACACACACGCTTCATCAGTTACCGCCTGGGGATGGACCCTTCAAGTGAGTACCGGCGAGGATGCTGCCACGACACTTCACTCACGGCACCATCTCTAGTCCTAGGGAGTCGCCTATTTGAGTTGGGACCACAATCGGAATCCGGACGATTGTTCCGATGCGGACTCAAACGTTGTGTGACCGCCATCAAGCTCAACTCGATCATGATCACTTGATTCAACGTGCCCACAACCTACGCCAACCACTTACCTTGGTTCCACCTGCTTGAGATCGTTAAAGGGCGAACTACTTGCGACTCCTTGACTGGTCCGGGGTGAGGTACTAGGCCGAGAGGGGTCAGTGAGCCCAATCTGTGGTCGTACTCTTAGTCTTGGATAACAACACAAGAACTCGGGCTTAAGGCAGTGTTCAACGAGACAACCCACTGTGTACTCCTACACAACCTCTCATCGTTCACCTTTGTTTAGGGTAGATTCACCAACACGTTACCACCATCATTCACATGATCACTACCATCCCGACTCACATCAAAGTAGCCTCAGGTAACAACTCTAAGCATGCAATAAGCTGTAACAATTGCAGGGGCCAGATGATATCAACCAACTCCTACATCTGCTAGGATTGTGGTTTGCTTACTACTGTGACAAAATGATAGGTCATGCAAAGGAATAGGTTCAACTAGCGGTAGAACGTATCATGGTGACATCCTAAACATGCATTTGCGAGAATGAGAGGGAACTAGGATTTTATAGACATGATCAAAGAGGGGGTGCTTGCCTTGCTGATGATCACGATGTAACACTCTTCTGACGTGAGGTTGAACTCGTCTCCGAGATCAACTCTACCGAGAAGAAGCAATCACCGAAGCACTGGAAGTAAAGCACAATGAAGATAATACAATGCACAATCAATATGCAAAACATAGCATGGCAATGTGCTGATGTGACCTATGTTTGAATTGCCACATTTTAATTGAAGTTGATTTGAAAAGTGAATTCAAATTTAAACTCCAAATGTTATTTAAATTTGGTCAACTTGCATTTGCTAATGTTTGTTCATTGGAAACCAAATGGTCATGTGTGTGAAATGCTTCTGAAGTACAAGTGATGTGTGATGCATTTCAAAGTTTGAAGTTGGAATAGCAATTGAATTGATTTTGAATTAAATCCAATTAAATCAAATAGCAAAAGCTATTGATCCCTTTTTAAGAGCAACTCCAACATAGTTGAAAGTTGGAAATTTGGATAGAGGATTTTCTCCTGATCATTTTTCATATATTACACTTTGAATTTGGAGTTATAGTTTAAAAGTTATTCAATTTCAAAGTTTTGCTTATTTTCTGGAATTTCTGTATTAAATAAATTGATTTAGGATTTACTGCGTCAGCACTGCATCATGCTGGTGTCAGCGGTTTGACCAGTCAACTGACAGGGCGGCCCCACCTGTCAGCCTCACTGGGTTAGTTAGCTCTCTGCTTAAATAAAACACGGATTAATTAAAGGCCCTGGGCCCAGTGTCAGTGAGAGAGAGAGATTAGGGGGGGGGCTTAGGCCTAACAGGCCGGCGGCTAAACGCCGGTGGCTTGGGCCACGGCGGCGCTCTCGCCGGAGTGTGATTTCGGCCACAGGGGAGGGAGATGGAGGCACGTGAGCGTGCCTCGCGCTCGAGCGCTTCTCTTGGAGCATGCCGGGGACCTCGAGGAGGTCCTGGGCCACGGCTACGACGACGGGAAGCGGTGGCCGGAGCCCCTGGTCATGGCGAACGACGACAGAGGGGTCGGGAGGAAGCGCGGATGGGGGGAAATGAAGCTCGTGCTCACCTGAACTCGAGGGCGAGCTCGGGACGGCCGGGGAGAAGCTGGACGCGACGAATTAGAGCTCGGGGTCGTCGGCGGCCGGCGGCGAAGTCGCAAGGGAACGTCGCGTCTGCTGCGTCTCGTCCCAAATTGAAGCGGTAGCTCGAACTGGCGGTCGTCGGGGATCCTCGTAGACACCTTGGCTCGCCGGAAGGAGCTCGGTGGCCGCGCTAAACCTCGTCGGTGCTCCGACGGTTCTCGGGTGTGCGCGGAACGGGCAGAGGAGAGAGGGAGATGAACCTGCGAGGGGGGGGGAAGGAACTGGGAGCTTCCAGGCGTCTCCAGCGCGAAGGAGAAGAGGAGGGGAGGGCCTGCGTGGCCGGGAGCATGAGGTGGCGGCCATGCCCGCAGCGCACGGCTCGGCCAGCGCTCCTACTGGCGAGGAGGAAGACGACAGGGGAGGAGATGGGCCGGGCCAGGTGGGCTTTCGCCCGTGGGCGCAAGGTAAGGCTCTGCTCTGTTTTTCTTTTTATTTCTTTCTGTTATTTGTTTTGCCCTTTAAAAAAAATAGCTAGGGCATTTGTAAAAACTCCCAATTAATTTTATAAAACCTAGGTGACTCTATAGAAGTCAACCCCAAGTTTTGGAAATTTTTGAAATTCAAATTATTTGAATTTCAATTCAAATAGGCAAAAGATTTAATTTCCAAGCCACTATTTGGATTATTGAAAAATCTATGAGCATGGGATTAATCCCAAATCACTTTTAAAATAATCAGACTCATTTTTAGGATTTTTCAATACATCCAAATTTTTTTTGGAAAAAGATTTATTTCTGGCCTTTTTATTTAAAATGCTTTGGGGCTTTTCTTTTCCCCAATTCCTTTTCTTTTGCAATTTTTTTTTCAAGATGCAAAAATGCAACTTAGAAAAGCACAAACCTAAAATTAGGGTTTTGACACATGGTATACTTTTGGGTGCACGGACCTCTGAGATGTTGTAATAAATGCGAGTGGCGATGTATGCCCTGGACTCTATATATTTATGTCTTAGTATAAAGTTCATTGTTCTTATATCTATTTTCGAGAATCCGGTAGCGACACAAGTGCGAGTGTCGTGAGTCGGTGGCCTTTTATGCGCTACTAACTTGAGCGGGACGCGAAAGCGACTAACTCGAGTTAGCACCGCATCGGGGGCCTTACAGCTTTTAGCTCACATGTGCATCCGTTGCATGGCAATCCCTACTCCTCACATCATATCTATCATATGGCCTTCTCTCGCCTATGATTGTCCTCATTGATGTGAGCCTTTCACACCTTTTTGTCTTCCTCCTCCACCTTCTTTCTGTTTCGCCTTTTAGGTGTCAACTTTCTTGATCACGCTTATCCATTGCATGAGTGCTCAAAATATCGAAAGGGAGTGGATCAGTTTGACTTGTACCTGGCTAGTGGTATGGGGACGCATCAAGATAAGAATCCAAAGGAGACTAAGTGTGAAACTTTAGTAGATAGTTGTTCTCAACAATTAACTTTTTTTTATCTCGTATTCCCTATCCCCTTCTTGCACGCAAACACCATCTGGAGACATTCGAGTCACGGACAACGAGAGCTCTTGCACCTTTTGTTCTTTTGTTGCTTGTGTCAATGCTAACATAGACTCTTGCTTGTTAAGACTTGAATTGAATTGCATGCTTTGATTTCTTCACTTACAAAGTTCTTATTTGGTTGTGTGGCATGTCAGCACAGAAATTATGCTTGTTATCATTTCCCTACTCGAGGACGAGCAGGAATTAAGCTTGGGGATGTTGATACGTCCCAAACGTATCTAGAATTTGTGCTTGCTCCATGCAAGTTTTGTGTGACTTTTCCATGTTTTGCTTGAAGTTTCATACACTTTTGAGCATATTTGGACTAATCTATTAACCCAGTGCACCCAGCTGCCAGTTGCTGTTTTCTGCTGTTTTTGTATTTCAGGTTTTCCGGCCATTAAAAGTGCTCCTCACATGATCGAGGCACCTTTGTAATTTTCTGCCGTTGCTATGCTGAGTTTGTTGGGATCTGATGGATTATGAGACTATGTTCAGATTGTGATGAGTAATATATTTGGTTCTTCTCTTTTATATTTTGTTCTTGAGTAAATTCTTGCATGTTCTCCGTTGCCGTATTTTACTTTGGCCAAGTGATTTGTTGCAACTCCAAGAGGGAGCGTTATGCTTGATTGTGGGTTCAGCCCCTTGATGTCTAGCTTGAGTGACAGAAACATGAGACTAGGGGATGTTCTGTTGCCACCAGGGATAACACAACGATGCTTGTAAGGCCCGATATGCGGTACTGTTCCAGATCTAGGTGTTTCCACCCAGATCCGGGGACGAAGCACATATCGGTCCCAGCGCGACATATGACAAAACCATATGCCCCGGATTTCCAACATGATATCACAACATTACAGATACAAGGATACAACATCTCATACAATCGGCATACAACTGCCTTAAATACAATGCAACAGCAGAAGATATATGTCTGAGTACAGACTACAATCAAATGCCTACTGGCAAAGAGAAAAACATCGATCCCATAACCACACGGGTCCAGGCCCTCCGCCGGGATCCGCCTAACTAGTCGTCGTCGAGTCTCCACGTGAAACGTTGATCACCATACCTGTTGTCGATCAAGAACCCTGAAAAGAGTTTGGGGGTAGTATCATGAGTACAGAAGTACTCAGCATCCAACTGTAGTGGTCAACTGAACCAGCAAGAACTTCATCACTCGTCATTCTAGGACAACTAGTAGTTTACGGTAAGGAAGGGGTAAGTGGTGAGGTTGCTGCCGCACTAGCATTTATGAAGTGGCTAACGATCTAGAGAGTAAGATAAGAAGCCAAGCAATCGATGAGGACTCGCCTCCAACAAGTCTTGCTATCAACTACTTACGCAAACATAACACCTATCCTATCCTTGTCCTCCTCTTCGCATCCCGACGAAGAAGAAGCAGTCAAGGCACACACACACGTTGATCAAGTTATATTAAGATTATCTCAGTTGTTGTTGTCTATGAACAAGGAGTAGGTCTCAAGTCGTCCATAACCGTGGACACGGCTTCTCGAAAAGATTTAACCCGGCAGGGGTGTACCAACTGCCCATTACGAGGCTCCGCACGCACGTCCATCTCTCTCAGTTTCTACCCATCACAGGCAACCATTTTATGATTTAGTTCCAAGAGATCCGAAACCACATGCCCCTCTAACTAACAACGAACAAATCCGGGTGGCCCCCGGTGAGTCGACATCCATCTCAGGAGCCGGCCGCGCTCTCGATCTGGTCTCTACCGTCTGTCTCGGGTTTGGATAGCCGATTAATCACACATGGGAAACCGGGTCCTCAGCCGAACAAGGTGGGCCAGCAAGGGAACTATGTCCTCACTGGTCCAGGTTGGTTTGAAAACTACTGGCAGCTGACCAGCACACACACGGTTTCAAATGGTAAATCAGCTTGGGCCACCACTAGAAATGTTTGAAGCTAGGTAGGTAAGAAAAGGGGACCCCATAGCATCCCACACGCGGTTAGGCACGCTCAGTCTTAAAACCAATACCCGGAACTCGGATCCTAGGTGACTCGAATGGAACAAAGCGTCGGGGCGGGATAGCCTAGACCTTCCATCCTTCGTCGAATATAGTCAACATTTATAATAATCATATCATCAACAAAAATATAATAAATGTGATATCCCAAACCAAGGAGTAACAGGGTAACATCGTAGCATCCTAAGCATGCATACTAAGCAGGGGCTGAGCAACGAGCAATAGTAACATAGCAGTACAAGGTTTGCTGGGAAGGGACATGGCTGTATCGGTTTGAAAGAGGCTGTAAACATGTGGTAGGATCAAACATCGAACCTAACCTAGACTAGCATGCAAACCGCTGGTTGAAATAGAATGGATCATAAGTAATGTATAGTCCTTGCCTGTTGATAAGTCGGTTCCGAAGGTGTAGTCGATCGCACGCTCGCATCGTCTCCGAGAGGTACCCGCGGAAGCACACAAGAAGGAAACACTGGAAAGCAATCAACGGTCCACCACTATTACTACGGAGCAATACAAGATCAAAGAGTCAACACAAGGCACGGCAACGCGATACGGATCTATCGTCGGGAACGGTTACTAATAGTTTATGTGGGGTATCGGTCACATACGACGAATACCGCACGTTTACGGTGGTTCAAGTTGCTTAGCTACAGGTGATCAAACAACGGTTATTAACATGGAAACTCAAGAAAGCATGGCATAGCATACAAACATGGAAAAAGATGAAGCACAAAGTAAACTATCTATGCTAGTCAATTTAAGTGAGGCACAACCTAAACATGGCATAACACTAAGTGCCGCACGATGATTAACAGATTTGGTACTGTTCTTTCCTAAACCATATTTTAGGTTGGTTAACAACAGCAAACAATAGCATAAACACAAAGTACACGAAAAACTAATCAAGTTACATATAAAGAACACCCCAAACGGAGTTACGGTTAAAAAGATATAAGCAAGACAAGCTATGCACACATGCTGTAAAAACAGGGGTAAATCTATATGCAAAAGTGCAGCAACATGACATAGCAATACATGGGATGAAAGTAGACATGATTCTTAACAATATGCAATTGGAATCACTCAATTCCGATAAACGGTCGCGACACACTCGTCGACCGAAGTTGCAACAAAATAACAGTTTCAGCAACAACAGCACACTAACATCAGGATCACCACTTTGGAGCAAGATTTAATATAGCTAAAGCACCCAAATATGACAAGTTAAAGCATGAAAATGAAGTACACATGATGCTTAACACATAGGAAAAAGAATCAATGCAATAGGCCTCATGGATGAGTCACAATCATCATGCAAAGTTGCAATAAAATAATAACAGCAACACATAATAGCAATTTGTAGCAGTTTAACGGCCTGATGCCCACTTCAACACACAATTACACAATCAAGATGAGCTCAAATGCAAAAACTCACAAAAGACGAATTAAAGTACACGCAATTCTAAGCAACTTTTGTTTTTGGGGCACGTTCATCGGAGCTACGGTTTAAGCGTTATTAACGGTGCAAAATCGAATCAGCAGCAAAAATTTACCAGGGACTTAGCAGAAAAATTAGAAAAACGTTAGGAAAAAAAGAGGAGGGGGCGGCCTGGGCCTCACCCATGGGCTCGGCCCACTCTGGTTGGAGGTGGCCTGGCGCCTGGCTGGGCCTGGGAGGCGGCTTGGGCTGGCCTTGGCCCACGTGGCCGGCCTGGCCTGGGGAGGCCGCAAGGGGCAACCGGCCCAGCCGGGCATAGCGAACGGGCGAGCGGGGAGGCAGGGCCTCATGCCCCTCCAGGACAGGGTCGACGGCGCCGCCGCAGTTGCAGGCGGCCTCCGGCGAGGCATGAAGGTGCGGCTCCGGTCGGGTCGGGCGTTGGGCGGCGAGGAGGTGCGGATCCGGTCGGCTCCTTGCCGGATCCAGGCGGCGGGGGCCGTTTGCGGGCAGCGGCGGCGCTCGGGCTTGAGCTCGCCGGCTGCTGGAGCCAGGACGGGCGGCGGCCTGCATCTGCGAGGAGAAGGGGGGGTGAGACCAGGAGGAGAAGAGAAGAGGGAGAGGAAGAGGAAGGAGGGGTCGCGTGGGGGGGGAGCTGGGTGGCCAGGGTGGCTCTGGTGGCCGGTCGGCCGTGGAGTGCTCGGGGCTGCGGCTGCGGCATCTCCATGGGCTGGGGGCGCGGTTGGAGAGAGAGAGGAGAGAGGAGAGGGGTTGACGTGGCGCAACCGGGCGCGTCCGATCGCGCGATCCAACGGGCGGGAATACCTGAGATCTAGGGTTGTGCGAAAATGGGGGCAAAATTATCAGATCTGGGGCTGGCTAGTGGCTTAGGGAAACCCTAAGTGGTGGGGTGGTCTATTTGTTGGGAATGTGCCCTAGAGGCAAATAAAATATGTTTTATCGAGCATATTCCATTAGTTCATAATACGTTTGATACTATGCTAGAACTGTATTAAGCGGAAACATTAATACAGGTGTAGTATACAAACAACCAGGTCCCTAGTTAACCCTAGTATACTAGTCCATTGGGCGATTGATGATCAAGGTTTCCTGATCATGAGACAATGGCGTCTGTTGACAATGGAGTCGTATCATTGGATAATGATATGATGGACATACACCCACCAGAAGTGTTGCGATGTGATCAAGTCACATAGTTCGACATTGCGATAACTATAACGTAGTGACCAGATCCTTTGACCGTAATGATCATACGTAATTGTCATCTATGAGGAGACTTTGATTTGTATCCCACCGCCTGACTGAAATATGCTGGCCATAACGGTGCACTTTGGGTATTCCGAAATAGATGGTTGATGAGTATGCAAATAGATCAAAGCGGGATTTGTCCATCCGTGTGACGGATAGGTACTCTGGGCCCACTCGGTGATGTTACATCATAAAGTTTGCAAACATGTGACTAGGTCACGGAGTTGTAATATCACGGGAACGAGTAAACTTGTTTGTTGAGAACGAGGACGAACTAGGTATAGTGGATACCGATGATCAAACCTCGGACAAGCAAAGTACCATGGGACAAAGGGAACAGGCACACGGTTAACGGATCCAACAACGATTGAAGTTCATTCGATGGAAGCGCAGGGACTATCAAGGATTGTAACCAGGTCCAATTGATTAGTCATTGATCAATGAGAGTTGTCTCGATCATGTCTGCTGTTTCCCGGACCGTAGGGTGTTACACTTAAGGGTACTCGACGCAGTAAGGATTGATTCGGGATCACCGGAGAAATTGGAGAGAACACCGGAATTGTTCCGGTGATGACCGGAATTGTTCCGATGAAGGCCGGAAGTTGTTCTGGGTATTTTGAAAGGTTCAAAATATATTTAATAATGTTTAATATATGTTTTATTATTTAATTATCTGAATTAAATATTAAAATGTATTTAAATATAATTAAAAATGAATTAAAAGGCATATGGGCCTCATAGGGCCCATTAGGGGGAGAGGGAGTCCTCCCCCATGGGCCATGGCGCCATGAGGGGGCCCACCCCCCTTATTGGTGCGCCACCCCCCTCCCCTTGGGATTAGTCCCACATGGGAAGTTGAGGGGAGGTGGCACCCCTCCTTGGCCTATATAAGGAGGGGTTGGGGTGCCCTTTTAATCATGAATGTTTTGAGAAAAGTTTCTCATTTCTCTCCCTCCTTTCTCCTTCCTTTGAGCGGACTCCCCTTGTTTGGAGGCTGCTCTGGGTTGGGGATTTCTCCACTATACGCACGCCGTCGTGCTGCTGGAATCGGGATCCGAATCCATCTTCTTTCTGCTGCTCTACTGGTTCGGAGCCCGGAGGGACGTCGGGTATACTGTATGTGTATAATCCCGCGAGGCACTACACTTGTGGTGCTACTTCATCGTTGTGGTCGTATCGCGAGGTCTTCATCAGCAACGTTCCGACGGGGACGTAATCCCGTCATAGGTCCGCAAGGATCGGGTGGCTACAGGAGTCATCGTGGATCTGCGCGGCATCGGGGATTGCCGGTACGACTACACCAACCACGTTCATGCGGGAACGTTTCCCGCTTAACGGACTACATACTGGTATGTGATCTATTTCTGTCCGTTACTTGTATCAGCATAGCATAGGTCTTGGGATTGGGTATCGTAGGTCAAGGAAAAATTTGTGTTTTCTGCCCCGAACCCCAACAGTGGTATCATGAGCAAGGCTATGCGTAGATGTATTGTACGAATAGAACACATCTAGTATGTGGGCATAAATTCTCAATTGTTACCCTCTCACGTGTACTCATTTAGCATTGCGGCAATGTTTGATGAAGCGGCCCCCGACCGACCTTACGCGTTTACGCGAGACTGGTTCCACACTTGACATATGGCTTGTACCATATAAAGTGGCTGGGGGGGTGTCTGTCTCTCTGCATTAGCGATGCGAAGATGTTTGCAACGGAGGGCCCCGACAGGGGTGTAATAGAGACAATTGCGGGATTGGTGTTGTGGCTTGTTTTCGCAGGATAGAAAGCGGTTCTTTTCTCGAAACCCCTAGCAGCCACGTAAAACTTGCAAAAGATAAAGTAGAAAGGCGTTTTCAACTTTAATTTGCATGTCGGGGGGAATCATAGCATGTATGATTTATGTTGCATCCTGTTTTGCTAATATGTTAGATATACGACGGTAGCATAATAGGATGATCCCTCACCAATCCAACAAAGTGTCCTTCCTTAGTGAAGCACCATCTGGAAAGTTCTTCATTATGGAGGCATCACGTGTCACACGGGTGTCAAACATTTTTACGTTCACAAGAGATGGGTGGAGCAAGCCTAGCATGTCCAGAAACATGGCCTTGCATACACAGCATATACTCACTAAGGTTATTGTGGCGAGCCTGGCATGTGCAGACATGGCCTCGGGACACAAGAGACCGAAAGGTCGAGCATGAGTCACATGGATGATGTGATTGGCATGATGGCCTACCTTGAACAACATACTGATGGTCGTGTCACACGGGGGAGGTATGTTCTTCAAGGATCGTGTAATCACTTAGAACAAACTATGAGGGATGTTTGTCTGAGTGGGAGTTCCAGAATTGTTTTTGAAACATGAACTCCATATTATGAACTTAATCTTCATGTCTTTGCAAATATCATTGTAGATAACGTCATACCAATGTTTAGAACTATGGCTCTTTTAGTATGATAGAACTTAAGGTAAATGGGTCTTACTTCATTGATGTGTACCAACACCATTAGAGACATACTCGTTAGTAATGACTTGTTAAACATAATACGAAGAACTGCTAGGAGATACACCTGATAACTCCGTATTCAAGGAAGATGATGATGAGTATCGTACTCACCGTCACTTATGAATGACTGTCCAATACACCATACTTCATTCTATGAGTCTGAATTGTGAATGCATGTTAACCAACACGTATGACGTGCTAGGTGAACTTGAAAGCACTTGGTCACAAATCAGAGAAATGGAATATGAGTATATGGACGGGGTTTCTTTCAACTATGGTGGAAGGAACAACCTGCTGAGAAAGTCACTTGGAAAATGTATAAGATACATGGAACACCTTGTGTATAACTTGGACTACTAAATGACTGGTTACTTTGCGATAACTAGGGAGTTACATCCGCTTCCTCCTAGTTACAAAGACCATGTCTGGACTATGTCATGAAGGAGAATCGTTCACCTGTCATGAGGTCATGGTTAAAGTTAAGAACTTTAAGAGTAGAACCAATGCAGGAATGGTCATTGACGGAGAAGGTATATTTGATATACGAGTTATAAATGTCTTTCCCACGAAACACTAATTGCGGTTGATTAAGTATTCGATGCTTGAACTTACTGCTTAAGAGTGGCTTGGAAGGGATGAGGTGACAATGTGTGCTGACGGTAATCAAGATAGTTGATGGTCGACAACACTCTCCCTCTACATCTATCAATTGATTAATATATGAATAAATTTTATGATCGTTTGAATGAGGACTTTATTAGTGTGTCTTGCATCTCGCGAAGACAATTATTCATATTAGTGAGAAACAAGTCAGTTGTTCTCCTTTTATGAATGATATCTATTATGGTCACATTACGATTATGAATGAGTTATTCTTATATTGATGATAGTTGTTTGATCATTTATAAGAAATATTGTAATGCCAAGAAACATCCAGGCTTAATAATGACACTACAGTTTAAGTCATGAATGGTATGATGATGTCTTAAGATACTTGATCTTTTGACATATGCAAACCATGCCTCTGAGGTGAGATGACTAAAACCTCGCATTCTGGTAAAACGGAATGTGTACTGATTGTTGAGTATCATACATTGTGATGTATCGTATGTCAGCATGTAGTGAATTTCATTATTTTGTGAACTTCATATGTGGACTTAGATGAATATATGTATTCACTAATGAAACATGGGTCTGAAATGGTTTGATATGATCAAAAGGGATTTCAGAGTAAAAATGGATATTAAATTAACAAGAAAGACAAGTCTCTACGATTTGATCAAAGTGACAAATGTTTTGAGTTAGTCTTGGGCATAAAGACTTGTGTGAAAGTTGTTCCACAAATTGCAATGTCCTGAGACACTTCAATATGATTGACGTGCCTGAACATTGTGATCATATTCTATGAAAAAGTGTATGGTCTAAGTTATCTCTTACCAAGTTACGTTATTATTGTTTAGAGTTATTAATTTAATATGCAAACACTCACTTCAGCATAGGGAACCATCTGAGTTCGTGGAAACCAACACTATATATGTCATGGTATATTGTGGTTTCTAGGAAGCTTGATTTATGTAAGATAAATTATCTTTGTAGTGTATCCGTAGACAACTATGGATGCATCTTCCACAACTAGAACCAAAAGGAGCAAAACTTGTATTGCTATGTTTGGTGTTTGTCAAGAATTGTTCTTGATAAATGTGGTAATGGAAGAAAAGTGAAAGTTCAACCAAGGTAATTGACCTTGCCTCCAAATGTCAGAGTAATGCAACAGAATATGTTCTGGAAGCAAGACTCTACAATAAGAGGAGAAACTAATGATAAAGATCATGATGTTTCGATGGGAGCTTTTACTGAGAAAGGTAGGATTCAAGAATATATATGTTTGCCCCTGGTGCAAAATGATATTCATGATTCACTTGTCATGTTAATGAAACAAGACATTCCTACGAACTACAAAGAAGCGATGGTGGACCTAAGTACGAGATATGACTATGAGTCATAAAATCCTATGTTGAGTTACATTTAAGATTGCTTGAATCTTATCGAGTAAGGAGGTTACTTGATATTCACAATAACTTCAGAGTTATGAGGAATAAATGTGAACATCAAAGGGACGTCAAGATTGGTTTGTCACAAAGATTGTTTTTGACAAATTCAATGGGTTGACTACAATGTGTAGCAATGCTTGAGTCAAAGGGATATTCACTACGATTGATCCAGGATTGTTATCAATATCGTGACTTCCTCAAATCCTGTATTTGAAGAAGTGTTGTAATTGGTACAACAAGAAGGTTTTGGAAAAACATATGGATACTAGTGTCTCGTAAACTGAATTCTCGATTTGATGAATGATCAAAGGATTTTGGACTTAGCCAAAATATCGAGGAAACATGCATTTGCATGAAACTGAGTGGGAGCTGAATAGTTTTCTGAAACTTGATATATGTAGACGACATATTTTGAGTGGGAGCTATGGGAGTATTATCCTAGCCTTATATGTAAATGACATATTTGAGTAGGAGCCATGTGGTTAGTATCCTGAACTTAATATGTGTCTGACATATCTAAGTGGGAGCCATGTGGATGTTATCCTTGTCTTATATGTGGCTGACATATTTGAGTGGGAGCAATATGAGTGTTATCCTATAACTTAATATGTGCATGACATATTTGAGTGGGAGCATGATAACATTCTCATATATGGATAACATATCATGAATGGTGCAGTTTGTGTTAATGATTATTTGAATCGTTCATAAATGAAGATGAATAAAGTATTAAGCATTGAAGATCTATTAAGATAGATATGTGTTTAATAACATTGAGTCGTAATACTTTCCTGGATAAGATTCTGAAGGAGTTCAGAATGGGACAAGTCAAGAAGTGGTCCTTACTTGTATATCCAAGAGAAGTATTGAGTTAATCTCAGTACAAGAACAATGGTTAATGGTTAATGAAAGAAATGGATGTGCTGGATCCTCTATGCCTTTGTCATAGGTTCTTTCATATAAAACCAGAGTTATGTACTCGACGTAATGTGACCCAAGTTCTTAGTAGTAAGAACATGTTGTGACATGATTTATGAGTAAATCATTGAACAAAGAGTTAAGTTTATCCTTCAGTGTCTGGAGAGAACTGAGGATACATCTCAAATTTGTAAAGGATAGTGGACTTGACCATAAATGTTATGCTGGTTCAAGTTTTGACACTAACCTAGAAAATTGAGATATCATACTAATGAATGCCTAAGTTGAAAGAAACATGGTTAGACATCAAAGTTGCATACAATGCACTAAGGATTGAATCTACATTGATGTGGCTGCTTTAGAAGTAGCAGGAGTTATATTATGGCTTAAGAAGTTCGACTTCTGATTGAGTGAGTTTCAAGTGTGCATGACTATGGGAAAGTCCGCGTGACCCACCGGATGTCATTGCTGTGACACAGCAAACGAAGTCTCATTTCACCGCCAAATATATATACCTCATCATTATAGTGGATAATGAAGGAATGTCAAATTAGGTGACATTATGATTTGCAAAAGGACATACGGTTCTGAATGGTACCCAGACCGTTGATACAACCTCTTCCACGGGCAAGCATGATCAATAAGGAGTTATGATCCAGAGAAAATGCAACTAGTTTATTTGTACTCTAGTGCAAGTGGGAGACTGTTGGGAATGTGCCCTAGAGGCAAATAAAATATGTTTTATCGAGCATATTCCATTAGTTCATAATACGTTTGATACTATGCTAGAACTGTATTAAGCGGAAACATTAATACAGGTGTAGTATACAAACAACCAGGTCCCTAGTTAACCCTAGTATACTAGTCCATTGGGCGATTGATGATCAAGGTTTCCTGATCATGAGACAATGGCGTCTGTTGACAATGGAGTCGTATCATTGGATAATGATATGATGGACATAAACCCACCAGAAGTGTTGCGATGTGATCAAGTCACATAGTTCGACATTGCGATAACTATAACGTAGTGACCAGATCCTTTGACCGTAATGATCATACGTAATTGTCATCTATGAGGAGACTTTGATTTGTATCCCACCGCCTGACTGAAATATGCTGGCCATAACGGTGCACTTTGGGTATTCCGAAATAGATGGTTGATGAGTATGCAAATAGATCAAAGCGGGATTTGTCCATCCGTGTGACGGATAGGTACTCTGGGCCCACTCGGTGATGTTACATCATAAAGTTTGCAAACATGTGACTAGGTCACGGAGTTGTAATATCACGGGAACGAGTAAACTTGTTTGTTGAGAACGAGGACGAACTAGGTATAGTGGATACCGATGATCAAACCTCGGACAAGCAAAGTACCATGGGACAAAGGGAACAGGCACACGGTTAACGGATCCAACAGCGATTGAAGTTCATTCGATGGAAGCGCAGGGGCTATCAAGGATTGTAACCAGGTCCAATTGATTAGTCATTGATCAATGAGAGTTGTCTCGATCATGTCTGCTGTTTCCCGGACCGTAGGGTGTTACACTTAAGGGTACTCGACGCAGTAAGGATTGATTCGGGATCACCGGAGAAATTGGAGAGAACACCGGAATTGTTCCGGTGATGACCGGAATTGTTCCGATGAAGGCCGGAAGTTGTTCTGGGTATTTTGAAAGGTTCAAAATATATTTAATAATGTTTAATATATGTTTTATTATTTAATTATCTGAATTAAATATTAAAATGTATTTAAATATAATTAAGAATGAATTAAAAGGCATATGGGCCTCATAGGGCCCATTAGGGGGAGAGGGAGTCCTCCCCCATGGGCCATGGCGCCATGAGGGGGCCCACCCCCCTTATTGGTGCGCCACCCCCCTCCCCTTGGGATTAGTCCCACATGGGAAGTTGAGGGGAGGTGGCACCCCTCCTTGGCCTATATAAGGAGGGGTAGGTGTGCCCTTTTAATCATGAATTTTTTGAGAAAAGTTTCTCATCTCTCTCCCTCCTTTCTCCTTCCTTTGAGCGGACTCCCCTTGTTTGGAGGCTGCTCTGGGTTGGGGATTTCTCCACTATACGCACGCCGTCGTGCTGCTGGAATCGGGATCCGAATCCATCTTCTTTCCGCTGCTCTACTGGTTCGGAGCCCGGAGGGACGTCGGGTATACTGTATGTGTATAATCCCGCGAGGCACTACACTTGTGGTGCTACTTCATCGTCGTGGTCGTATCGCGAGGTCTTCATCAGCAACGTTCCGACGGGGACGTAATCCCGTCATAGGTCCGCAAGGATCGGGTGGCTACAGGAGTCATCGTGGATCTGCGCGGCATCGGGGATTGCCGGTACGACTACACCAACCACGTTCATGCGGGAACGTTTCCCGCTTAACGGACTACATACTGGTATGTGATCTATTTCTGTCCGTTACTTGCATCAGCATAGCATAGGTCTTGGGATTGGGTATCGTAGGTCAAGGAAAAATTTGTGTTTTCTGCCCCGAACCCCAACACTATTTATAGCCCGGGTGGCTGGCAGTTTGCAAAAACATCTCCGGTTTCTCTCTCGCGCGTCCGGTCTTTACGTTTCTGACCGCCGGGGGTCCGCAGGACCTCCGATTCGGGTAAAACTTCGAACTGCGCGATCAGCGTGTCGAACTGCGCGTTCACCTCGCACTGGAACCGTTCCGAGAACACTTTCCTGCACGCTATAAAAATAACCCGTTTAATTATTAAACGTGGTTTTTCGTTCCGTTGGCTGCGGCTGGTCTCGTGCGATTTTCACGACGTGACCGGGTGAAACCAGGTGTCGCAAAGGTCGAGTGTCTCCGTCCGATACGAGATAAGAGGGGAAAAATAATCGCCGATCGATAAATCGGGGATGCAAACACCGCAAACAAATCAGACAATCAAACAATTCACGCCGAAAACAAAATTTTTAATTTTTGCAAAAACTGGGCTGTTACAGTGCTTGTATCCGCGGATGCAAGGATTGTTTACTTTACGCAAAGTTCTTTTAATGCAGTTGTCTGTTGCTTTGGATTTACACTTTGGGTGGGATTCGCAACTTAATACCAGCGAGATGTTCTGGATAGATATATCAAGGTGGATGATTCATAGTAGATGCAGATGGATTTCGGTCTACTTACCTTGGCGTACTGCCCATTGCTTTTGAGCCCTTCCTTTCTTTGCAGCATAGTTAGCATTGCGGTGCCTTCATAATCCTGTCAATTTCCCAACTGTGATTTGTTTACCTCGCTAGCACTTTTATCGTCTTTTGGGAGGGAGACATCACTAGTGAAAATCACGGGACCCCGGTCCATCTTCATATCACTGTTTACATCCTTAGTTTACTTTTCAGTTGCTATCACTATCACTATCTGTTGCGTTAATCCTTTGTAAACAGCAAGGCCGGAGGAATTGACAACTCCTCTGTACTCGTTGGGAGCAAAGTTATATGTATCTGTGTGCAGGTCCAGGTGAAGTTAGCAACCCTCGGTTGTGAACGACGCCATTGTTCACTTGACCACCTTCTTATATCTCTGCGAGTCCTACTGGTTCGATACTCAACCTTAGCATCTTCGCTAAGGGAAATTTTCTGCTACGCTACATCTCACCTTCCACTTGGGGTAACCAATGAGGAGTGAGAGAACTATCCTCACCGTATCAGGCAACATGATGTTACCTTGGAGGGGTAGACATCATTCTTCTGCTGCCAAGGTGTGTCTGGTTAATGCATGCTTATCTTCCCTCCCTACTTATACTATGGGGTTCTATAGGCTTCCTGGTTCTATCCATGATGGATTCGACAAACATCGTAGTGGTTTTTTTCTGGAATGCGGCTGATAACCGGACGAAGTACCGCTATGTTAAATGGAAATCTATGTGCCTCCCCAAATGCATGGGAGGTCTGGGTATTATAAAAACTTCGGTTATGAATGATTGCCTCATCATTAAGTGGTGGTGGAAAATTTGCACGGGTAGCATGGATGCCTTATGGTTTAGGATTTTGAAGGCTAAATACTTCCCTAACTCCTCGCCTCTATGTGCTTCTGCTGCTGGAGGATCCCAATTTTGGCGCTCCTTGTGTAGACTCCGTGATACCTTCTGCAAGTTTGTCCGCTTCTCGGTCAAAGATGGTTTAGCCGTACGGTTTTGGTTGGACCTGTGGTCACCTGTGGGGCGTCTTTGTGACGTATTTCCAATTTTATTCTCCTACTGCCCAAAGCCGGGGATCTCAATCGCTGAGTTGGACGCGGCTAATTGGGATATTGGTTTTCGTCGGATGCTCTCTCCTGTAGAGCTGGAGGATTGGCAAAGGCTTGTTGTGCTCTTCCCTGTGCTCTTGGAGGGTAGAGATGAGGTGTGTGGACTCTCTCCAGATCCGGGGTGTTTTCGGTTAAGTCCCTTTATGCTGAGCTTGTGGCTGGAAGACGAACTTCTCGTTTTTCCCCGGTTTGGAAAGCTCGTATTCCTCCCAAGATTAAGGTGTTTCTGTGGCAGGCGTTTAAGCTAAAGCTGTCGTCCTCTGACCAGATTCATAAGCGTAATCCGGCCAGATCGGCTAACTATGTGGTTTGTGGAACTACGGAGGACGCCTTGCACATCTTTTTTCGTTGTCCGCTCGCTAAGTTTATGTGGAGTTGCTTTCGGGATTGGTTGGGCAACTCTTGGAACCCTCGGACTTTTGGGGAGGTCTGAAGCTTGGTTCGTCCTTTGTCTATTCGCTTCCGTTGTCTCTTCTGGACTGTTTTTGTGGCGGCCTGTTGGGTGCTGTGGAATATTCGTAACAAGTTAACTATTGAACACATTTTTCCTAAATACCCGGCTATTTTTATCTTTAAATTGATTGGTTTTCTACAGATCTGGAAGCCCTTGTGTAAAAGCGCAGACCTGGAGGATTTGGAGTCCATCATTTCAAGGATGAAGGCTACAACTACTGCTTGTCTTCCGCTACGGTAGTGACTCCATTCCCTCGGTGGCGGCCTTGGCAGCGCTTCAGCTTCTATCTGCTACCCTTACTCTAGCTTTACGACCCTAGCTCACTTCTCCTCGGCCTACGTGCCTGTATGAACTCCCTCCCTAGTTTGGTGATGGCTTAAACTCTATGTCCCGTTTGTCATGGTTTGATGTATGCTGTTGCGGTAGCAGTGAACTCGTTTGGGCCGGTGATGGCTTTATCTATAAAGTCGGGCAATAGCCTTTTATCTATTTTTTACCCATGAGGATATATATATATATATATATATATATATATATGTAGAATCTAATATATATATATATATATATGTGTGTGTGTGTGTGTGTGTGTGAATGTGTACTATTATTATAGGTGCATCGTTTTGGAGCTCGGTCTCTAGTGAGCCCTTTATTTTTTTTCAAATTTTATCAAAATTTATATTTCTATTTATCAAAAAATTATGAAAATAAAAACACATATACATGGAGTCATAGTGTACATGTGTGTAAATTTTCAGGGCAAAATACATTGAAATGAGGTATGTGCAAAAAAAATCAAATCTAAGGCTTTTTAACACATGGTACTATTCATCCTCAAAGTCTATGAATTTGTATTTTTTGTATAGGTCGCATTTCAAGGTATTTCATCCTAAAAGAATTCACACATTTACATTTCATTCTTGTATACTCGCATACTTTTTTCTAGATTTTTTTGAAACAGGAAAGTTTGAATTTTGAACTTTTCAAAAATAAAGGGCTCCATATATATATATATGATTTGCATGTACACTATTATTATTTGTCAACAAATATATCAAATTCGTTGCTGACTGCATAGCCAGCCCATGAACTTTTTTCCACTTGTGTGACTTTGCGGCCCATAAGTGAAGCCCCATCAGCAAACAAAAAGTGAACACATAACTAAAATCGTCTACACCACGATTTAACTGAATAGAGTTTGTGGTTCAGCTGGTAAAGTGATAAGAATGGTCATACGCGGTCGCGGGTTCGAACCCAGCAGCGGCCAATACCGAACCCTTTTTTCACACTTAAAATTGGACTGCGGGTTTATTACACAAAACATTAGGGATTTTTCCGTAAAAATATCATGAAACGAACAGTTTTTCTTTTCTTCACTTAACGGATGGAGTGCGGGTTGATTCAAAAAAAAACTAAGGAGTTTTCTGCAAAAATACATGACGGAAGGAGAAACTCACCTCCCTTTATATATAGAAGAGCATAGCAGATTCTTTATATCCCCGCGAACTGCAAAATAACCGTATGTCTGCAGTTTTGGGCAAAATAACAACTTGAATAGACACCTTATCTAGCCTCGCCTTTTGCGGAAAAAACCCGCGCTCAACCTTTAGAATCAAGGAGTGGGGGTCGATCCTGACGGTGCCCACTATCGCTCGCGAGATTATGTGGGAGAGACATTTCATTGCGGCTGTTCCTGTAAGAAAGGTTTGTCTGGAGAAAAAATGTAACAGCCCGGAAATTCCACTGTAATTAATTTTTTTTGTTTATTTATTTTGTTGCTTGTTAGAATTGTTTGCAGTATTCGTTTCGCCAATTTATTAATTTGTGATTATATTCCCCCTTCTCGTATCGGCATGCGTGACCGAATACTTTCACCATGGCACATGACCTTTTGCGACACCGGGTTTCACCCGACCACCATCGCAACTTCCTGCACAAGACCAACCATCGTCATCGGAACCAAAAACCCGTTTATTTAATAAAGGAATTATTTTATTAGGCGCTGTAAAAATGTTCTCGGTACGGTATCAAAGTGAGGTAGAAGTGACTGGCTCGCCACGCTGAGCGCGTACTTCGAACTTTTCCCCGAATTGGAGGTCATATGGACTCCCGACGGTCAGAAACGTAATCACCGGACGCGCGAGAGAGAAACCGGGAGCGTTTGCGTAAACCTGCCAGCCAGACCAGCCTATAAATAGACCACAACTCTCTCCCACCCATTTATTTTAGGGTTTCCCCTAGTGCATTTTTGCAGCCCCCCCTCCGAGATTGCCCAGATCTGCCCCAAACAGCCACAGATCCGAAAAACCTAGCCCCAACAGCTCCCGGCCGTCAGATCTGACGATCTGAACGCCCACAGGCCTCCACGTCGCCCTTCCCCTACCTCCAGCCGATCCGGGCCGCGCTGGGCCCTCACCGCCGCCGCCGGCCCGATCTGGGCCCGGGAAGCCCGCGCTGCCCCGAGCTCCTCCCATGGCCGTCGCCTCGGACGCCCCCCGCCACCGGCCAACTCCGGCGAGCCGCGCCGGTCGGCCGCCGCGCCCCTCCGCTCTGGTGAGCTCCTCCCTGCGCCGCCCCTTCTCCTTCCTCGCCCTCTCCCTCACCCCTCCTCTCTCTTCCCTACAGCAGCCCACCATGTCCATGGCCATGGCCGAGCTCGGCCAAGAGCTTGAGGCCATGCAACCACGACCACGCCGGCCGCCCTCCGGCCTGGATCCGACCCTCCTCCGCCAGGCCCGGCCATCGCCGGCCTCCCCGTCCCCTCCTCGCACCGCCTCCTCGGCCAAGATCCGCCACAGCCATGGCAGCCCCGTCCAGCCTGAGCTCCCCACCCATGTAATTTTTCTAAGTCCTTTTCTTCCTGTGATGTTTACCTGTTTTGCGACGATTATTGCGAGAGATTCGTAGGCCGTATAGAGTTGCGCCCAAAATAAAAATTGTTCCTTGTGATGTGCTCTAACTTTTTTCTTCAGTGAGTTAATCCATTTAAGGTCATCTAGATGGTGCAATTTCTTGCTAAACACTGCTACTTGATGTTTATTGTTGTTCACTGTTATTTTTAGCAAAGTTTGGTTGATGCTTGCGTCACATCCATGATGCCTATGCTATTGATTCTTTCTTGTGTGTGTTAAGCATCATATGTAGTTGTGTACTTCAACTAGATGAATTCATTTGCCATGTTGACCTGCTGTAGCTATTCCATATCTTGCTCGAAAGTGGTGTAACTGATAATCTGTGCTGCTGTTTGTATAAAGTTGCCTCCTTGACTGTCTTATAGTTAATGATCCATGCTTCATATGCATTAGCTCCAATGTAATTAATTGCTCTTTGTCATATATACTTTCATGCCATGTATTGGTATGCCATGATATATTTTCTGTTCATATTGTTCTTGAGCACAGTGTTTTGATGCCTGGTGTTGCCCTTCTCGGACTTTTTCCTCACGATCTTGGAGCACTTACAGATCCAGGCACTCCACCTCTATCCTAAATATGTGCTCCTCATTGCCACCTTTTCCCACCTCCGCGAGAGCTTCCTGGGCATTACGACCTCGATGGCGCTCTTCCGCTCCTTCTACAGATTGCGGGTGACCGCAGTGTAACAACCCAGATTTCACAAAAATTAAATTTTTTTGTTTTCGGTATGAATTGTTTCACTACAAGAAATATGCTAACTTGTGACCTTTTCTCAGTGACCTTGAAAAAAATGGTTGTAAATCTATGACCATTTCGAACCAATTGGTTGTAAGCTATTTTGGAGGGGACAAACCCGAAAACATAACGACCATTCTGATAAAAAAAGGTCGTAATTTCCATACACCAAATGGTCATAAAGCAGACACCAGTGGTCACACTTGCTAATTTGTATTGCGTTGAAATGACGAGGCGGACACATCAATAGTTTTGCCTATGTGTCATGTCCATGTGTCAATTTCCACTTACGTGTTTGTATTGCACTAAATTTGAACCTGCCACTAACAGATGAGACCCACATCCAACTAAAAAAAGACAAATGAGACCAACACTCTTTTATCGTCATTTGGATCACAATTTTAAAATATAATAAACAAATATTTATAAATGCATAACTATAAATAATAAAGGATAAACAATATAGAATAAAGGCCAATTATGAATAAAAGAAATATTTTATTAACAATGGTTTAAGCATTTACAAATGAATTAAGAAATGGACCAAATAGAAATATTATTACAAAAGAATTGTATTACAATTCTTATTACAAAGAAAAGGAAAATTACAACAAGTAAGTCCTAAACTAAGCCTAAACTAAACCTAGCGACCATCTTTGATCTTCAACCTGCACAAAACAAAACAAAAGAAATGTTTTGTGGGAATATAATTTAGCATTCCCCTTAGGGAAATGCATATATATTAGGGGCTAGTACTTTGGTACTTATCTATATAAGCTAAGCCCGTAATTTTAAATCATTTTGATCATGAACAGTATACCAAAGCCAATGGAACAGTAGCAATTATTCAAAACAGATCAAATCTGCCAAAGGGCCAGAAACCAACAAGGATATAACAAAGCCACAAGCAAGTAATTGAATTGCACTAACCCCATTTAGCAACCAAATATTGAAACACTTGAACTTTCAGTTTAAATCCAGTTCAAGCTCAAATAATTTGAATTCATAAAGGACAAAAGTCCAATTAGGAGCCACAAATATCTGATTTGGGTCAGGATGCACATGCCCTGCCGAATGGGGCACAAGTAACAACCAATTAGCCACCCAACAGCTTACTGGATGTGGATGAAGAAGGAGAGGACATCAGCTCGCAAGCAGCTGTTGTGCATGGCCACCTACACAACCCAGCCGACCAGAAGAGCACCAACCTACAAGTATAAGCCACCAGCCCAAAGAACAGCCTAGGAACACTTATTACAAAAGCAAAAAAAATCAGAGAATGACCACCCTACAATTTCCCCTGTGAAGCAGCAAGGAGGAGGAGGCAACCACAAGAAGCAGGGTATATCAGATTCCACAAGACCAAGCTACTCTGCACCCTAAGGTAGGATTGGAGAGGGATTGTCCTCATCATTCTAGAGTTGCTAGAATTTGTTGCATCACTGGATCAGTGGGTACAGTAGCTCTATGTGCATCCATTTAAAACCTACAGGGCCTCAGACCAGCATCATTGGCCAAGCTAAGCTTAAGAAGTAGTATCTGTTCATACCAAATTGTTGAGCCCAACACAAACATAGTGTAGTATCTGTTCTTATTTGACAACAACCAGGGACAATAAAGCATATGTTCTTATTTAGTAAAAGGGACAACACAACACTTGTTCTTATCAGATTATATGAACCAGAGCAGAACCCAGGTGGAATTGGCTATGGAGTAAACCACAACACACAAACCACCAAGATGCACTGACTAGCATAATCAAAAGCCCAAGGCACACATATGAACATGGATATGCACATGTACAACAACCAGTACAAACCCTAGCCAAAATTGAGTGAAATTTTGCACAGATCACAGATTGAAACGCCACAACCATATGAATTCATAGCAAATAACCTAGGCCACCAATCCAATTGAACTGCACCCGAAATCCCTAAGGAAGGGCACAAGAGAAACCCTAGCCGTGGCACTGGACAGAGCAGGGAGAAGAAGGAGGAGCTCACCTAGGGGGGGGGGGGTTGTAGCCGATGCCGAGCACCACCATGTCGCAGTTGGCACAACACGGTCGTCGTGGCCACCATCCAGCGGGCAGAGCAAGCCGACGTCAACAGTGACGCAGGGGTTGCGCCCTAGCGCCGTCCCACCGACGCCACGTCTCCCGGGAGAAGCACGTCAAAGAAGAGCACCTCCGGGAGGGCGGGGAAGGGTAGAGGAAAGCCGTCGCGTCACGCCGGCGACACCCTAGCCGCGCCTCAACGGAACCCTAGACACGAAGAATCGATGGGGACGACCATAGCCGGCGACGAGCGACGGATCTGAGCGGACCAGCAAGTTCCCCTTCACGAGGCGGATCCGGGGTTGCCAACCACTGCGGCCAGGACCGCCGACCGCGATTGGAATTGGCCAAAGGACATGGCGCCAGGAGGGGATCGAGAGGGAGACAGAGCAAGGGGATCGGGATGGGGCGAAAGAGAGAGATGTCAGGGAGAGGGACCGGGGTGGACTTATGTCCACTGAATGGTGGGCCCAGCAAACCAACTGGGCCCAAGCTACTTATATCTCGCCCTTTAAAAAGAAGGTTGTCCAGGAAAAGAAAGATAAATAAATTTCAATAATGATAATAAATCATTATAAATAAAAACTAAAGATATAATGATATCAGAATTTTGACTAAAGCTAAAATCATAATTTTAGTTGGAATAAAAATAGATGAGAATAAATTAGAAAGTATTTTATAAATATTAAACCCTATTGAAGTTAAATTAGAAAGTATTTTATAAATTAAAAAGGAAAATGGAATAAAAGATTAAATGAATTTAAGTCTTTATAAAAAATAAAATAGATTTATTGAAGTTAATAAAAGATTTATATAAATAAATAAGTAAAGCAAAACAATATTCTAAAAGCTAAATAAAATTGGTGAAATAAAGAAAAATATTTAATAAATAAAAGCAATATTCTAACTATTATAGAGGCACCGACAGACGCGGCAGGGTAAAGACTCGGATCTTAGAAAACTTACTTTGGAAAACTTGTTGTCCATTCCAGTATGCAACAATTTGCACAATATGAGATCATTTGGAAAAACTATCCTTTGAAACTAGCACTAACATCGGTCATTTGGCTTGAAAGTCATGAACCTTCATACTCGATAGCTCATTTTTAGAAGACTTTTTTAAGTCATGACCTCAAAAAAAAAGAGCAAACTATCAACCACATGTAGTTAAAATTTGACCCCGTTTGAGCTGAATCTGCGAAAATTTATCTTTTTCAGAGGAGGTGTATAAAAATCATTTATCATGCAAAAATTTGGTCAATTGTTAATAAAATATGGTCTAGTATTTTTTTTAAATGAAGTGGTTCAAATTCGCACCAAATATTTGGTAGCTTCTTCACAAAACAACCCTACTTTTGGCACTCAGAAAATGAAAAATGAATTTTTCGTTCAAAGAAAATGAAAACCCCCTTTAACAACATTGTTTGAAAATCCAAGATGCACACTTGTGCACAATATGATATCATTTGAACAAAATATGCCATAAATGTGGCCATCAGATTGATCATTGGGCTTGAAAGCCATGAATCTTCACACGTGATAGCTCATCTCTAAGAACAATTTTTTAAAATATTTGCCGTATTACAAGTTTGCTACAACCTGCATTGCCGCTGATAGCTAGGGTTGGAATCTTGCAAAACTCTTGGTAGATCTCTGATTAAATGGGTACTTGTGCACCTAGAAATGATTTTTTGAAAAAATAAAGAGCAAACTATCAAGCACTTGTAGTTCAAATTTCACCCCGTTCCAACTAAATCAGCGGCAATTTGTCTTTTTCAGGAGAGGTGTATAAGAAACATTTTACATGGAAAGTTTGTACAATTATTAATAAAATATGGTCTAGTATTTTACAAAAATGGAGTGGTTCAAATTTACACCAAATATTTGCTAGGTTCTTCACAAAACAACCCTACTTTCGACATTCGGAAAATGAAAAACGGATTTTTTGTGCAGCGAAAATGAAAACTTCCTTTGGCAAACTTGTTGCACATTACAATTTGCACACATATGCAAAATATGAGATCATTTGGTAAAACTATCCTTTGAAAGTAGCACTAACATCGGTCATTTGGCTTGAAAGCCATGAACCTTCATACTCGATAGCCCATTTTGAGAAGACTTTTTTAATAGATTTGCATTATTACAAGTTTGCTGGTTTGTATGGTTACTAGGACATAAATTAGGATGCAACGCAAAGGTTTTACATTTTTTTGAATTTTTTTGAATTCTTTAAGCACCGATTTCAAAATGCGGTCAAAAAATCATGGGCAAAATGTGAGGCAGCTGTAGTTCAAACTAGACCCACTTCCACCTGAATCAGCGGAAATTTGTCTTTTTCACGAGAGGTGGATAAAAGCTTTTGACACCCAACCATTTGGTTAATTGTACATTAAATATGACCTAATATTTTATAAAAATGAGTTGGTCAAATTTTGCAACAAATATACGGTAGGTCCTTCACAAAAAAACTCATTTTGGGCACTCGGAAAATGGAAAATGAAATTTTCTTGCAAAGAAAATGAAAAATCCCTTTAGCAACATTGTTTGAAATTTCAAGATGCACACTGGTGCATAATATGAGATCATTTGGACAAACTATGACATGAATGTAGCCATAAGATTGATCATTTGGCTCGAAAGCCATGAATCTTCACACATGGTAGCTCATCTCTAAGAACACTTTTTAAAAATATTTTCCGTATTACAAGTTTATTATTTGCCCTAGTAAGTTGGTCACATATAATGACACAATGCGAAGGTTTTCCAAATTTTTGTTTTTTTTTTAATTTTCCATGCCCATTTCAAAACGTAGTCAAAACGGCGGGCATGACCGTTCCTAGCTAGTAGTTGAATATTGAATAACTTTTGGTGTTTCTCTGATGAAATAGATACTTATGTACGTAAAAATAATTTTTGGAAAAAATCATGGGCAAAATGCGAGGCAATTGTAGTTCAAACTTGACCCACTTCCAGCTGAATCGCCGAAAATTTGTCTTTTTCACGAGAGGTGGATAAAATCCTTTGACACCCAACTATTTGGTCAATTGTACATTAAATATGACCTAATATTTTATAAAAATGAGTTGGTCAAATTTTGCAACAAATATACGGTAGGTCCTTCACAAAAAAACTCATTTTGGGCACTCGGAAAATGGAAAATGAAATTTTCGTGCAAATAAAATTAAAAATCCCTTTAGCAACATTGTTTGAAATTCCAAGATGCTCACTTGTGCTCAATATGAGATCATTCGAACAAACTATGACATGAATGTGGCCATAAGATTGATCATTTGGCTCGAAAGCCATGAATCTTCACACATGGTAGCTCATCTCTAAGAATACTTTTTAAAAATATTTTCCGTATTAGAAGTTTATTATTTGCCCTAGTAAGTTGGTCACATATAATGACACAATGCGAAGGTTTTTCAATTTTTTTTTTAATTTTCCATGCCCATTTCAAAACGTAGTCAAAACGGCGGGCATGACCGTTCCTAGCTAGTAGTTGAATATTTAATAACTTTTGGTGTTTCTCTGATGAAATAGATACTTATGTACGTAAAAATAATTTTTGGAAAAAATCATGGGCAAAATGCGAGGCAGTTGTAGTTCAAACTTGACCCACTTCCAACTGAATCGACGAAAATTTGTCTTTTTCACGAGAGGTGGATAAAATCTTTTGACACGCAACCATTTGGTCAATTGTACATTATATATGACCTACTATTTTATAAAAATGAGTTGGTCAAATTTTGCAACAAATATATGGTAGGTCCTTCACAAAAAAACTCATTTTAGGCACTCGGAAAATGGAAAATGAAATTTTCGTGCAAAGAAAATGAAAACTCACTTTAGCAACATTGTTTGCCATTCCAAGGTGCACACTTGTGCACAATATGAGATCATTTGAAGAAACTATGACATATATGTGGCCATAAGATTGATCATTTGGTTTGAAAACCATGAATCTTCAGATAGATCGATGACGTGGCGCCCATCCATCCATCCACCCATTTATCCATCCCACATTCATCCATTCGTCTATCCCACCAATACGTCACTCTCTCCCCTCGGTCTCACTCTGTTTCGCGTCCTCTCCCCCTTCTCCCTTTCCTGGCCCCCATGGATCTCTCTCTCCCTCTCTCGCTCTAGCGGCCAGATCCGATGAGCACTGGCGGCGCACAGCACAACCCCGAGCTCCCCTAGGCCAGCATCTCCTTTTACTTCGACTAGAATCGATGCTCACCAGCCCTGACCTCCACTCCACCGCCGGCACCAGCGCCACCTCCCCTCCCCTCTTCCCCCTGGCCGCAGATCCACTCGAGATCCTCCTCTCCCCACCCCCGGTTCATCTCCAATCTGATCAATTGTACATAAAATGTGGTCTAACATTTTTGAAAAACAGAGTGGTGCCTTTTTGCAACATTTAATTGGTATGTTATTCACATTGGAGGAAAAAATATAAGGAAAACAAAAAGAAAAAATACAATTACATATGCTTAATTCTCATTGGTGGAAACGTTTATGCCATGGATCGATGACATGGCACACATCCATCCATCCACCTATCCATCCATCCATCCTTTCATTTATCTAAAGAAAAAAAAGTAGAAAAAGAGAAAAAAAAAACCCCACCCGCAGCCCAACTACCCCAAACCCTAACTCAGATCCCCATCCCCCTCCTCCCATGACGGGATCTCCTCTAAACCTCTCCCCCGATTCAGATCCCCCTCCCCCTCCACCCGCCGTCGCCCCCTTCTCCACCGGGAGGCGACGCCCAAGCTCTCCGCTGGACCCTGTTCTCCTCCGCCTCCTGCCCCTCCCCACGCAACAGAGAGAGAGGCGCTGCTGGCTTGCTCGCCGGCGCGCGCGTGCGTGCTTTGATGCGCGGCGCTCCGTCGAGCTGGCCGGACCGCGGCGCGCGCGTGGCCTACCTAGGGTTTGCGGTGGCTGCGCTACAAGCCGGCTACGGGTCTCCGGCCACCAGGAGTCGACGACGATGACCTCCTCGCGTAGCTGCGACAGAACCCCCTCCACTGCTCCTCTAGGTCTCTCTCTTTCCCCTCACTCTCTCGACTTCCCTCTCTTATTCTCTCTCTCCCTACAGATCCCATCGACCGCACGGTGCCACCACGAATGCCGGAGGGGCCTCACTGGGAGGACGTCATGCAGTCTAGCACTTCGATCTGGACATCAAGGAGGCGCTCGTGAGGCTCCACATGTCCACAGGGAGGTGGTCGACGCCCGCATCCAGCGCCTCAAGCGCGCCATGTACCTCTCCATGAAGCACCAGTACCTCCCTAACGATCTCCAGGTACGTCCCTTCGTGCCCCGATATGCACGGATCTCGCTCAATTCGCATGTGAGCGTGCTGTTTGTGCAGTGTGGATGCTTGGTCCTTGTGGAGATCGAGTAATAGACGCAGTTCCTCTATGTTAATATTACGAGAATGTCATAGTGCATTCCAGTTGAACATGTGTTCTAGATATTTTTGTGGGTAAACATGTGGTCTAGATGATTCTACCTTGCCGCTATTTCTGATGTTTCATTTGGTTTATCTAGGCTGCATTGCCTAAGAAACCAGCGAATTAGAGGGTGAGATTTCAATAGTTTTGAGGAGAAACCAGTGAATTCAGATTTGAGTGAGAAATCTATTCTGGTTTCAAATAAATAGTTTTTTTAACTATGCATAGATTTGTAAACATAAGTGGTTATAGGTTGCTTTGATGATGAATAATAATATTAAATAGATATACTAGATACCATTGTTTTTACTGTTTTATCGACATGCTTTGCTGAATCTGAGTACTTTTTCTTTATTGGATGAACTCATACTGGTTAGTGTTGGTCATATGCGAGTAAACTGGATGCCCACCAGACTAACCATGTCCCAAAGTTATAGTGATACATTCTGTATTACACTGCTAATTCTTATCCAAGTTCATTGTTTTATTTTCATGGTAACTAAATATCGACATATTTGCTAATTGTGTACCTAAATATGACACATGTACAATGGATAAAGGACGATGCTTCTGCTGCCATAACTTGTTTTCTTGTTTACCATCCAGGTACAATGGGAGCAATGCTTCCTAAGTTTTGGAATTGGAAGTTTCTATGAACTATAGCCATGCTCACTTGTAAATCTAACTTGATGTTTATACTGTGAGTTATGATAATGTCCACTTTTCTGTTATTTTTCTCACCCAGAATTAGGCACTAATAACCTTAAAAATGCATTCTTAAAATTATGCATCTGCAGTGACAGTGTGGGTATAACTTTAGTTTATTTGTCGTCCGTGGAGTTCTTGGTGATTGAAAGTCTTAGAAAATAATGGTTGCTTCATTTCATATTATTTTTATTCTTGCATGTGTTCGAACATTTTGGACATTTTGAACATGAAACATGGCCTATTTATTTTTTAACTACATCTATAGATTAAGATTGCAGATTTGATAGAAACAAAGTGCAAGTGGTATTACAATTGAAACACACGGAGTTGCAAAATACATAAACATTACTCTGCTTTAGTTTGTGTTGTTTGACAATTTAGGATTATGATGATACTTACTTTTTTGTGTGCCTTGTTTTTATTTAATCCTTGATCAATATTTTGTAGCTCTTAAACATGTGTCTGTTTCTTTTACAGGAGCTCCAGGCCTAAGAAAGTTGAAGTGCGAAGCCCAGTGTGCGAAGCCCGCCCTACTCAGCAAAGAGTGCATATTATATATTGTAATAGTAGGCATATCTCGTTTGTAAACGAATAAGATTATAATAGACTAATTTAGGTTTTTTTTTTGAATTTCATGTGTTTTGTCTGCTTTGTATGAAATATTGATAAAGTATGTGATTTGAAAATGTGTGAAATGGAAATCTGATCAGGGGATCCACTTATGAAAAAAATTAATAATTTTCGATTTTTTGATGGTGGGACCCATTATGAGATGAATATGATAAGCCACGGTCCAAAAATAAAAAGGCTGAAATGTTGGGCTTGGCCTAAATAACTGATCAAACTTGAAAGGAAAATATATATTAGAAGTATTGAATTGTTGGGCTAGGCCCATATAGACGGCTCAATTGGACCGGACTAATTCTAATCTTCAACCATTCAATTTGGTCATAAAATTTGCCATGTCAGCTTGCCACGTTGGATCTGACGTGGACTAGCCAATAGGCCAATGACCAAACCAATTGGTCACAACATCTACGACCTTTGGTTTGGTCACAATCATCTATGACCATTTCAGAAAAAAGGTCAAAGTGTCCGCTTTGCGACCCTCAGCTTTTGACCAACTGATTTTGGTCACAAAAAGGTCACAAATGAAGAACAGTGACCTTTCAGTGACCAATATGTAGGGTCATAGGTTAGCATATTTCTTGTAGTGTTTGATTGTCTGATTTGTTTGCGGTGTTTTCATCCCCGTTTTATCGATCGGCGCTTATTCCCCCCCTCTTATCTCGTACTGGACGGAGACCGACTCTTTCCACCCTGACACCCGATCACCAAGGCCAGGGGCGCAGGGTAGTGGGTGGTACTGCCCGGAACCTTCCGAAACCTTCCATGACCTTCTAGAAGCTTCCAGGACCTTCCGGGACATATCGGGACCGTTTCGGGACATTCCGGACACTTCTGGAGAACTTCCAGGACCTTCCGAGACCGTTCTCGGACGTTCCGGAGCCATCCGGATAGTTTCCAAGACCATCCGAGTTACAGTTTAAGCCACCCGATGACCGCGAAGGTTGTCGGGATGCCCAGCGATTATCCGGAAACTATTCCGGTTGATCCAGGACTTCCCCAGTACCATTCTCATATGTTACGGAACCACCTGGGACTACTCCAGAGTGATCCGGACAAAACCTTAAATACCCAGAACTACTTCTGGTGCCCTTATGAACAATTCCATAAATCCCAAGAATTACTTCCGGTCCCCGTATGAACTATTCTGCTTTGCGTCCACTAAACCTTCTACCATTCCAGCATTCTAACAGACTACTTCTCGTTAAGTGTGTGACCCAATAGGTTCGGTATAATGCGGACATGACTCAGAACATCTTCCGGACATAGGTCAACAACCTTTTGTCAATAGCCAATAATCAACAGCGGAGCCATGGACACCCATGTTGACTCCCGCACATACACGAAGAAACTTCGAGTGAACCATTATGTTTAGCCATGTACCATTCCCTTTGCTTCGCGATATATGAAAAATTTAGAGGAGAGAAGTTTGGCACCCATGTGTAACCACTTTTGAACACAAGCCACTCGTTATCCTCTTTGCTCGTTTGTCCCTTTTCTCGTTATCGTATTCCGGTATCCCCGTGACTGAACCACAATGCGTCTGGCCAGACTATAATGGATACCGTCATACCGTGTAACATCCCAAAATTCTCTGAATTGTGGAATGTTAATAAAAAATTAAATAGATAATGATTGTTTGATTGTTGTGTTTGATTTTCTCTGGGATTTAAATTTTTTGGAGTTTATTGAATATTAAAAAGAGAGGGAATAAAAGGACTTTCCCTAATATTCATAATTGGTGTTTTTGAAATTTATTATTTAAAACAAAACCAACAAAATAAAATGAGAGAAGGTAATATGACTCCTTCAACTTATTAAAAGTTTGGAAAAGGTTTTAAATCTTTATTGGAATTCTTTTGATTATTCAAAATATTTTTCAACTAAAGGAAAATTCATTTGAGAGGATATAAAATGACTTATCCCCTTTTAAAATAAAGTTGGAAATATTTAGAATACTATTTTAAAGTTTTTAAATTTTACTTTGAGCATTATAAATAACTCTAAAATTATTTTTGGGGTTTTATAATGCTAAGAGAGTTTTTATTTCATTGAAATGATTTATTAAATATTTTAAAAGAGTTGAAAAAGTATTCCAATGAGGTATTTTTATTTTACCAAATTATTTATTGATGAAACAATCTTTAAAATTTATAGTTTATTGTTTATAAATGGGATGTCAATGCTTTTGACCAAATAAAAATATTTAAATAATTTCTTGGACTTTATTTGATTTATGAAAAGTATTTTAAATTTAAATAAAGTATTTAGAAAATGTTTTATTTTTATTTAACTTTTTGGAAAAATATTTTCATTGTTTAATTTTATTTAGATTATTTGATGAATTTAGAATTTTATTTCATATTTTTCCGAGTTACGGTTATTTTTATTTTATTGTTTGAAGTTCGGTTTTTAACGAAAAAGGAAAAAATCCGCAGCATCCGGCCCAGAAGTTATTTCTGTTCACGAGCACAATTGGAGTCCAAGTCGGGCCCGATTCTTTGTTTTTACAGCCTATATATACAATTTAGGATTTTCCTTTTATCTCTTTTCTTTTTCATAAAAAAAAGGAAAAAAACCCTAGCGGACCCGCGGGCCGCCGCCGCCGGGCCCGCCTCGTCGCCGGACCGCCGCCGCCGCCATGCGCGGCCACACCGGCCGCCGCCGCCTACCTCCGCGGCCGTCTCCCGAGGCCAGCCGCGCCCGACCCGCCTCTCCGCAGCGCCGGCTGCGCCACACCCTGGCACCCCCCGCCCCCGCCGTTCTGCGCCGGCCGCCGCCGCACGCGCCGGCCGCGCCGCGCGCCCCCGACGCCACGGGCCTCCGCCCACTGCCGCCGGCGCGCCGCCCCAGCCGCGCCCGAGGCCGCCACCCCTCGCCGGCCTCGCCACCTCGAGCCCCTCGCAGAAACCGAGCACTTCGCCGGAATTTTCGAGTTCGCCGAAGCAAAATTCCGGCCAGATCTGCCCCGGGGACCCATTCGCTTTTTCTGAAGAATTTTATTTACAAACGAGTCCCTGTTGGCAGAAAACCCCCCGGCACCGTAACCGCGATATCTTTTACACCGTAAGTCGGATCACGGTGAATCTTTTTTGCTACGCGCTCGTATTGTTCTGTAGTTTAGCGTGGTATCAACTTTTGCACACTGTGCACACTTTTGAATTTGAGTTTATTTCAAATTCAAATTCAAATTCCGGTGGCCGTATCTTTTATACCATTGATCCAAATCGAGTGATTCTTTTTGCGTTGGATCACTCGTTCCATGTACCTTCTGTTATATGATGTGTACACAAAAATTCATAGGTTCATTGATCTGTTCAAATTCAAATTCAATTCAATTCTACACTCGCTATTACCTGTGTTGTAGTATTCCATTTCACGTGATTCTTTTTGCATATGGGATCATATGAGACATCTTATCGGCAATATCCACATACCATTCATATTGCCATGATCTTTACCTCGTTTTCATAATGCCTTGATCATAATTTTTGTATCGACAACTCCTTATCCATTGACTCTCTCGAGTTCACGTTCCACCGTTCACCTTCGAGCACATCCACACCTTTGCACTTCAAAGCTTTTGTTTTATTGCTAAAACCTTTGGGTTTGTGTTATTGATCTTTTGTTTGTCTCGTTGTGAGGTGATTGCTTATTTGAGTTCCTTCGTTGCGATAGATTGCTCGGAGTGTGACGAGTAGAGTTGACTGGAACGTGAGAGCGAAGATCTTCATCGAATGTATAAGGCAAGTGATGCTTTGACCATACTCATACCTATATTTTCTATATGCATTATGTTAAGAAATATCACCCTATTGCATGATAGGTAGTTTACTTTACTGTTGCTGCAAAACCCGTTAGGATAGCCATATGTTTTGACTTGTCTACTGTAGATCAACCTAGCCGTGTTGTTGCTTTATTGCTATTGCTTTGTAGACGTGGTTTGGGTTGTGCAAATTCATGGAGTGCATGTGAGCTATTTAATAACTTGTGTAGCAACTGTTTAATAAATAGAAATCACTTCTGGACGGGCAGGGAGTGCTTCTTGGGGGCTCATTCCTTATCTAAGGTCGAGACCAGGTTGTACCCCTAATGGTTGGTTTGGTGGTCGAGAATACGTCATGGAGAGTACCCTCTGACGTAGTGGGCGCCGTCCAGGCTAAAAAAGATCAGACATACTTGGTGACTAGAAGCTTACATGTACAGCCGCTGGCCATATGGGCTCTGGCTTAGTTGAGTATGATGTAGGAAGCCTCTCCCGTGCAATGCTAGCAGATGTGATAGGTGGTACCGGCTTGCCGTTGGGTGTAGGTGACCTCTTCTGAAAGACTTCGTCTCAATCTTCGGGTTGAGTCCAGCGGGGAAAGTGTACTAACCTCTGCAGAGTATAAACTAATCATGATTAGCCGTGTCCCCGGTTATGGACATCCTTGAGCTACTAGACATTACTGTTACCGGAGGATCTTGACATATGAATCACCATAATAATTTGAGTGGGCAAGATTTTAATAAAGGGTGTGGATTGAGACTGGTGTGCCCAGTTCAATCGTAAGTAGTAAGTTCAACTTAAAATCTTGACTAGTTTAGTTCAGGAGAAAATTGGCTTTCTGCAAAACTAAACCATAAGCCTTTCCTTTGAATTACCTGGCATGTAGTTGTAGGTCCTTTATATAAACTTTTCCGTGTCACTTGCCGTACAAATCAGATGTACTGACCCGTTGTCGGGCTGTAACCTTCGGTGTTGCAGGTTTTTCAGACGATCAGTAAGGTGCGTTTAGGGGTTGCGAGTCTACACTCAGCATGTTCGCATGTGGCTGTTGATGGGACTCCACGTTATTTGCTTTTGCTTCCGCTATATTTATATTGAATAAGCTAGCCTTGAGCTATGCAACTTGTTATTTATTTACTCTGGATCATACGTTGTAATAATGATGCACTTGTACTTTGATATACATCTATAATACTGTGTGTGCCAGCGAGTTCGATCCAGGGACTGGCACTTGAGCACAGAGACTTCAATTCGGTGTGAATTGGGTCGCTAGAGATGGTATCAGAGCAGTGTGTTGACTGTAGGTTCGTGACCCTAGAAAATGGATAGAAAAAGCCATAGGAACAAAAATATTTTATCACTCTTTGATTACTTACTCTCTCACTAGTATTTCTCATCTATTATTCATTTTCTAAAACTTCTCACCTTGTTTTAGTATGAATACCCCTTGAGTTGCTTACCCCTGAAGACAAGACAATTGAGAAAAACATCATCAACCTCGTGGATCAATAGAAGTTATGATCACAAGAACTAGAAGGAATAACCCACGGTGATCAATAAGTTTGACACCGCGAGAGGAACCTTTAAGATCAGCTTAGCTGAGAAGGATGAAGCTAGAATCAGACCACCACCTTTTATGTGAAGTTAGATGAACGAATTTCGCGTAGCATGATGATATCGTATGTCTTGCACATATGACCTTACTCTAGGTGTTGTTTGGGTGTTTTGAATTTTGTGACTGTATTGTTTGTTGTTGTGTGTTACGGACGAACGTAGGTGTTTTGCCTCTTTTTGTTTGAGTGCATATGTTTGGTGTTATCTTTAGTTGTTGTCTGGTCGGTGTTATAGTTTTGCCCTAACCCTTGTCGTATGGGCTTAATAGATGGAGTATGAAGTAGGACTCGCCTTTTCTGGGGCGATGTCGAGACTGAAGGTGGAGCAGTGGATTCATAGAATGGAGGAGCACATGAAGATAAACAAGGTTGGAAGTGAGGACATGGTCCCCTATGCAGTTAAGTACTTGGTAGGAGAGGCTGCTACTTGGTGAAGAATGCACCAAGCAATTGACGAATCACGAAGGAAAATTACTTGGAAGGAGTTCACAAGGATTTTGTTGGGATCCCGCCTTGTCACCCCGATGCAAAGGACGGTAACCCTTAAGAGGATCCGTGCCTGTAAAATTTGCGGGGAAGTAGGACACTCCCATGAAGGACACCAAGATGGATGTCCCTATTGTGAAGAAATTCACTCGGGTGAAGAATGCCCCACTGCACAAGTAACATGTTTTACGTGTGAAGGAACTGATCATTACCCCGCTCAGTGTTATTTATTTACTCTGGATCATACGTTGTAATAATGATGCACTTGTACTTTGATATACATCTATAATACTGTGTGTGCCAGCGAGTTCGATCCAGGGACAGGCACTTGAGCACAGAGACTTCAATTCGGTGTGAATTGGATCGCTACATACCGAGTGGGCCCGAAGTGAATATCTTCTTCATCGTGAAGGAGCAAATCCCATTCTTGAACTATCACAGTCACTAGCCACACCATCTGACATACCCAGAACTTATTTTACTACTTCCCATTTACGGGAGGATTCATCTAAGAACCAAAGCATGTCTTCCTGTGCGAAGCAACTCGATACTCTCATGGGCTAAGGAATTACGTATATGATAACATTTCATGATATGAATTATAACGTTGTTACAATGTGATCTCTAAGTATATCATTCAATACTGGGGTCGGTTCAACATCATTGTTCTGCTAACAATATGTTCCCATTGCTACTGACATCCTTGTTACAAGAACAACGTCCATGATTAAGAAAACGTAATCATCAGTTAGCACATGAGCTGGTCTTAGAGGCTAAACCAGGAACTCTTGGTGTTTACATTTCCACACATGCAAATGAGTTTTCTTCTGAATCTCACAGTCAGGGTCATTGCAATTATAGCACAGAAATATAAACATTAATTACGAACATGGAAATATATATAATATTTTATTATTGCCTCTAGGGCATATTTCCAACAGTAACTATATTAATTCTTGCTCCAAAGTGGTGACCCTGCTGTTAGTGTGTTGCTGTTTATATAAAGTTGTTACTTTGCTTCCCTATATCTTTTTAACCGTGCATCCTATTGAGCATTGCAATATGTCATTTTGATCTATGCCAAGTCTAATTCCATTATATGTATTGCTTTGTCATGTTTACATTTCTGGTCATAGATATGTTTAGCTCCAAAGTTGCTATCCTGCTGTTGTTGACAGCCACCTCTGTTTTTCTCTAAGTCTGCAACTTTTCAATGCCATGTTGCACGCTTAATATCTTTTGATCTGTTATGCCTATGACCTTGATTCTTGTTTGTACCTGATCATCATCATGCCTAATCCATTATCATATATTGCTATGTCATGTTGCTGCACTTTTGCATATAGTTTTTCTCCTGTTTATACATCATGAAAATAACAGTTTGAGCATGTTTGCATTCATTATCCTGTTTATGCATTGCTCTAAAGTGTGCTTCCTGATGTTGGCAAATTGTGTTCCAAACTTGTTTTGCTTGTATCTTTTTAACCGTAACTCCGTTTGGAGTGTTCTTTACATGTCACTTGATTAGAATTTCATGTAATTTGTGTTTATGCTATTGTTTGCTGCTGTTAACCAACCTAAAATATGGTTTAGGGTAGAACAGTACCAATTACTTAAATCGTTGTGGGGTACTTAGTGTTATCCCATGTTTAGGTTGTGCCTCACTTAGATTGACTAGCATAGATAGTTTATCTTATGCTTCACCTCTTTTCATGTTTGTGTGCTATGCCATGCTTGGGTGAGATGCCATGTTAATAACCTTTGCTCATGTGGTGTAGCTAAACAACTTGAACCTTTCTAAATGTGCGGTATCGTCGTGTGTGACGAGTACTCCACTTAACCTGTTAGTAACCGCTCTGGAAAATAGATGCGATACCGTAGTGCACTGTCTCGTGTTGTCTTCTTGTTGATGCGTGCTCGTGATTGCTTCGTAGTAATAGATGCTTGCTCGTGATTGCTTCGTAGTAATAGATGCTTGCTCGTCGATTGCCTTTTCTAGTCTTCCCTTCTTGTGTGCTTCCCCAAGTTCCTCTCGGAGATGTTGCGAGTTTGCGATCGACTACACCTTCGGTTTTGTCTTCTTATCAGGTAAGGGGGAGCATATATCATGCTTATAACTTTCAGCTCACTCGCGCCTAGGTGTAGGATAGAAAGATTGCTTGATCCTACCACTTCATATTCATGCCTCTCAAAATAAACCCAAACAGTCATGTCCTCCACATCCCAGCAAACCTTGTTCGGCTATGTTACTTTTTATTATATTTATTGTGGATGATATGATTATTATAATGTTGACTATATTCGACGAAGGATGGAAGGTCTAGGCTATCCCGCCCCGACGCTTTGTTCCATTTGAGTCACCTAGGACCTGAGTTTCGGGTATTGTGTCTCTTGACGAGCGTGCCTAATCACGTGTGGGATACTATGGGGTCCCCTCTTCTTACCTACATAGCTTCAAACATTTCTAGTGGTGGCCCAAGATGATTTACCATTTGAAACCGTGTGTTTGTCTGTCGGGTCGCTCCTAGCAGACTTTCTTTAAACCAACCCGGACTAGTGGGGACATGGTTTCCCTGTTGGTCCACCTTTGACCGGCGAGGGCCCAGGACCTCACGTAGGTGTCCCGGTAACCCAAACCCTGTTGAGATGGAAGAGGCCGATCCGAGGGCGCGACCGGCTTTTGTATTGGGTGTCGACTCCCCCGGGGCCACCCGGATTTGTTCGTTGTTAGCTAGAGGGACCTGTCGTTTCGGATCTCTCGGAACTAAATCATAAAATGGTTGCCTGTGATGGGTAGCAACCGAGAGAGATGGGCATGCGTGCGGAGCCTTGTAATGGGCAGTTGGTACACCTCTGCAGGATTAAATCTTTTCGAGAAGCCGTGTCCACGGTTATGGACGACTTGAGACCAACTACTTGTTCATAGACAACAACAACTGACATAATCTTAATAAACTTGATCAACGTGTGTGTGCCTTGACTGCTTCTTCTTCGTCGGGATGCGAAGAGGAGGACAAGGATAGGATAGGTGTTATGCTTGCGTAAGTAGTTAATATCAAGACTTGTTGGATGCGATTTCTCATCGAATGCTTGGTTCTCATCTTACTCTAAAAATAGACCGTTAGCCACTCATATATTGCTAGTGCGTCTGCAACCTCACCACTACCCCCATCTTACCGTGAGAAGTTAGTTACAATACTTATGATATATTCTCACCCCTTGCTTTCCTTTTCCCTTTTATGTTTTGCCTGATCGGTCGCTGTAGTTCATTACTGCCTTGACTCTTCTTCTGGACGCCTTCGTGGAGACTCGACTACGACTAGTTAGGTGGATCCCAGCGAAGAGCCTGGACCCGTGTGGTTACGAGAATGGTGTGTTTTACCTTTGCCACTAGGCATTTTATTGTAGTCTGTACTCAGACATGTATCTTCCGCTGATGTAATGTATTTAAGGCAATTGTATGCCGATTGTATGAGATGCTGTATCCTTGTAGCTGTAATGTTGTGATATCATGTTGAAAATCCGGGGCATATGACATTGTCATATGTCGCGGTGGGACCGATATGTGCTTCGTCCCCGGATCTGAATGTAATCATCTAGATCTGGAACAGTATCGCATATCGGGCCTTACACGCAGGGACCGATAGCTCGGTGTGTCTCCTTCCGCATCGGTAAGGGGATGGCGACATGCATTATCCCAATGGTGGTGTCGAATAAGGTGGAGAATTTCAAGGAGCACTGGATCTACATGGATACAGGCTGGGGCGACCCACTTTTCATGATTCCCGAGACCCCGACGGAGGAAAACGTGGTTTGGGGGCAGGCGGAGCTTGCCAACCTAGAGCTGGCTCCAGTCGTGGAGAGGATGAGCCTCCTACAGAGGCACGACCTGACGAAGATGATGGTAGTGAAGGACTTTGTCTAGCGCCGCATTGCACCCCTCCAGTACCGCTTGCGGTTGCTGTGGCTTTACATCAAAGAGGAATACAAGACACTAATGTGACCGTCAACCATCCTATCAGTGCTTCTGAAAATCCATGTAAGGATGCAAATGTGGGAAATAATGAAACTCGTAATCATATATCAAATTCGAGGACGGTTTTTTATGAAGTGGAGGATGATAAGATCATAGTTCATCGAATTTACTACAACTACCAATTTTGATAAGAAGTGTGATTCCACTTATATTTCAGAAGGTAGTATTTTGGAAAATCCTACCAATCAGTTTGGATCATTCTCTTGTATTGTGAAACATGAAAATAAATACAAGGCTCTATCAGAAGCTAGAGATCCTATGTCATGCAAGGTTTCCATTGGAGCCAATCTGCGCAAGAAAGAAAAGAAGTCATGTGTTCAGATTGGACCAATCACTACTAGGAAAATGCCTTATAGTGGCGTCCTTTTTTGGGCCTTTAGTGGCGCATTTCTAATGCGCCCCTAAGGACAAGCCACTAATAAGGCCTTAATAGTGGCGCATTTCAAATGCGCCACCCCTAAGGCTCTTATGCGTGGCGCATTTCAAAATGCGCTACCCATAAGCCCTTATTCGTGGCGCATTCTGCAAATGCGCCACCCATAAGAGTCTTAGGAGTGGCGCATTCTGAAAATGCGCCACTATTAAATTTTTTTTGATTTTTGAATCTGGATCTGGATAACGATTATTTTAAAATATTTTTTTATTTTTTATTTTTTTCTTAATCTCAGGTTAGTATGCTTAATGCCTGGTCACTATGCTTAATTTCAGGTCTAACTGACCGCTTAACTTCTCAGTTCTATTCAACTCCCACTCCAGCTCACTTAGCAGGCACTTGTTGATATATTTATCATATAAATCCTATTAAACCATGTTGATGTCTAGAACCTTGTTGATGTTCATGGGTGTGCTAAAATTTTCAACATTTTTTTAAAACTTCTCGATCGGTCCTCTAGCATATTTTGAACTTTAAAAAAAAATGAAAAAATAATTTTTAAATTTTTATTTTTAAATTTTTATGTTACTAGCTAAAATTTTGAACATTTTTGAAACTTCCCGATCGGTCCTCTAGCATATTTTTATTTTTTATTTTTTATTTTTTTCTGTTACTAGTGGCGCGTTTCATACAAAATGCGCCACTACCAAGTTTGATTTTTTTCCATTTTTTGGCTCCAGATCTTGAAATGCCCGTAACTTTTTTTCTGTTAGATTTTTGAGGATTCTAAAAATGTTCAACGGGTTCCCCCGATTAAATTTATATATAACTTTTCGATTAGATGATTTTTCATATAAAAACTTTTTCATCAGAGTTCGTATGCAAAAGTTATGCCCATTTTACAAATTCTCGAGAGATTTTGCAAAAAAAGTCGGAATTCATGTTTGTAATTTTTCCTATCAACTAGGCCACATATCACATGGGAATCTTATTTTCGTTTATTTTTTTGACATTCCTGTCATTTTCTATTTTTTTCAAACTGTAAAGGCGGTCCACCCGGGGGGGGGGTGGGGGTGTATTTGTGTGTTGAGATTTTTCCCTCACATTTTTTAGGAAATCATAGGGAGCGAACGTTCGCTCCAGAATATGGCAAGAGCGAACGATTTACATGGCAACTGCAGTACAAATGTATGACAATTCAGAGCACATGATTGCCATAAAAACTCAAAAACGCAACGAGTTGCCATGCGTTTGTACTGCAGTTGCCATGCGGTTTGTACTGCGAGTTGCCATAAAAACGTTCGCGCTTTCCATGTCCTAGAGCGAACGTTCGCTCTAAATTGCCATCCCATTTTTTTGTTAGTAGTGACCAAGTGTCATATGCAGCAGTACATGGTGAGCGAACGTTCGCTCCAGGACATGGCAAGAGCGAACGATTTACATGGCAACCGCAGTACAAATGTATGGCAATTCAGAGCACATGATTGCCATAAAAACTAAAAAACGCAGCGAGTTGCCATGCGTTTGTACTGCAGTTGCCATGCGGTTTGTACTGCGAGTTGCCATAAAAACGTTCGCGCTTGCCATGTCCTGGAGCGAACGTTCGCTCTAAATTGCCATCCCATTTTTTTGTTAGTAGTGACCAAGTCTCATATGCAGCAGGTGAGACCCATTTAGATGGATGCCACATGGCCGATACAATCTTAAAGCACAGTTTCACTTGTCATCCGTTTCTTTATTCCCACTATACGTATTCTATCCCGTTGTTGACATACATATGCAAATCAAGTAGGTGCGGTATGCGGTGTCCTCTCTGCTGCTCTCAACCATGGCGGCGCCGAACGACCTCGGCATCGACGGCCGCGCTGCTCCACGTTATCAAGACATTTTTTTGAGCGGCGGCGCTGAATAGCCTTGACGCCGACGACCAATTGAACTCATAGACCATGGCGGCTGCACGGAATCAAGACTGCACATGTATATTTTGGTTGCGCCTATATATACATACATTTTAGTCACCATGACCAAAGAAGTACTAGAGATCATGTTCATTGTCAAGTTCACCGGCGCCAACATGAAAGAGTGCAACATCATGGAGCAACTTGATATGTTTTGGTACGCTGCCATGGTCAAGGAGTTGTCCCGTCGCCCACAACAACGCGTCTTGACACACGGCCGCCATAAAAAAGGAGACTCGCCGACCAGCAGTGTGGCGTGCGGCTGCCATGATTGTACAGTCCGATTAGTCGCCGGCAACGAGGTCTTGGTAGCGCGGCAATGCGTGGCCACCGCCGTTGAGGTTATTAGGATACGCCAACCCTTGCCAACTTGTACAAGTGCCTACTATATGTACAACGGGAACGAAAGTTGTGATTGAAAACTGGTGTAGAGGGATTCGTGCTTTAATAGTATACCGGCCACGTGGCAACCATTGAAATGGGTCTCATCTACTGTATAATGAGACCTGGTCTCATATAATTTTTTTTCGATGCAATCTTTACCTAATAATAAAGGGAGGTGATTTTCTCCTTCCGTTGGCGTTTTTACAAAAAAGTCCCTTTCTTTTGGCTTAATAAACCCGCAGTCCCTAATAATAAAAGGGAGGTGAGTTTCTCCTTTCGTCGGCATTTTTACAAAAAAGTCCCTTGCTTTTGGCTTAATAAACCCACAGTCCATACGCTCTGAAGAAAAAAGGGGCAAAAATCTCGCGTTGAATTGCTCCCACGAGTGATCGAACCCTGGACCTCTCGGTCGCACAATCGGCACGCTACCACTGCGCTATTTGAAGGGTTACAAGAATATAATAAATTACGGAACATATCGTATGATACACGGTATAACTGAAGCTAAAAAAATGTGACTCTTATAATATACTGTACTCATTCAAACAACTCCTAGATAAAGGATTCTGGGCAGCATTGAGAATTTGAATTTTATTTCTTAATACATCGAGCTAATGGATATTACTTTCCCTAATAATAAAGGGAGGTGAGTTTCTCCTTCCGTTGGCGTTTTTACAAAAAAGTCCCAACTGGCGTCGAATTGCTCCCACGGGTGATCGAACCCCGGACCTCTCGGTCGCACAATTGGCACGCTACCACTGCGCTATTTGAAGGGTTACAACAATATAATAAATTACAGAACATATTGTATGATACGCGGGATAACTGAAGAAATATCTCACGCCGAAAAAATGTGACTCTTATAATATACTGTACTCATTCAAACAACTCCTAGAGAAAGGATTTTGGGCTGCATTAAGAATTTGAATTTGATTTCTTAGTATATCAGGCTAAGGGATATTACTCCAACATATAAAAGACAGACCAAACACCGGTTAAGTGGGGCGGTTCGTTGGTTTAATAACACCGGCCAAGCTTGCCCACCCTATGAATTTAATAACCACCGTTGACCTTAAATGGAACCCATGACGACTTTAAGATTCATTTCATGATTAATGTGTGTTTCATGTGTATTTATTTATGACCTTAGTATGCGCCTCTCGGTCGTCAATGACATCTTTGAAATGTCGAACTGTTTGACATTTTGGTGAATGGGATAACTGGCATCTTTCTCACAAAGAATTTACTACATAGTGTTATGTACTAATTTTCTTTTTCAAATCCTCACAAGGACTACAAAATTTTTAAATTAATTTTAGAAGCGGATTGATACTTAATTCATAGATATTCTATATGTAGAAAATAATGTTTATACTTATAATTATGGCACTATTCAAGTATTAACCATTTATTTATTTGTGGATGTTTTGGACAATAGGTTCCACGACTTCAAATTTTAATTGGAAAATTAAACTATGTATATGCCATTAGTGATTTCAAATAGTGGATGTCTTGAGCTATGCTAATAGAGAAAGACAACTTTTTTTCATTACAAGATGCATGCATATTTTGTACAAAGATTAAGGATAATCATAGGGAGCGAACGTTCGCTCCCGGACATGGCAAGAGCGAACGAGTTACATGGCAACTCAGTACAAACGCATGGTAAATCTGGCACCCGATTGCCATAAAAAATAAAAAACGCAACGAGTTGCCATGCGTTTGTACTGCAGTTGCCATCGCGCATGAATTACAGTTTTCATAAAAACGTTCGTGCTTGCCATGCTCCAGAGCGAACGTTCGCTATGAATTTCCATCCAAGATTAAAAGGTTTTGATGTGATGCTGAACAAAATATATAAAGTTGATTTTATGTACATCATACGTATTTAATTATAAGATTAAGTTTTTCTTCAGTTGCAACGCACATGCAACCTTCCTATATATACTAATATGCACCTACAGATGTACTCATATGAAGCACACTAATTGCTAGAAATAAATAGACTTGATAATTTTCAATCTTTAGTTGGATATTTGCTGATTAAAATAAATGATCCTTTCTATATTGAATTTGTGTATACCCGACTTCACCATTGTTTAGCTTCCTTTCTGATGTCAGGGCACAAGGAATGTAAGATCCAATTTATCTTCTTTAGTTTCTACACTAGGGTACTTCATTATATGTATTGTTGTAGAGACATCGAAATCCTCAAGGTGGCACATTTTTTTTGCTTTTGTAAGGAAAGGTGACAGACTTGTTCTTATTATTCGGAGAGGTTAGTCACATATTGGTGATTGTTAGCCACTTGAAGTGAATGGGAGAGGAAAGAATGATCTTTCCTTTCCTTTCACAAATAATTCACAAGTAATGCAGGCTGTGTGCATTTGCCGATTTCGCTGATGTTAATTTTGTCTTACTAGAATAGTGCATCAAGGATTGTTCCATATATCTCATAAGAATGTGTTTAAAGTGAATTCTTCTGAGGGATGAGACATATTGATTTAATTATCAAAGCCCTTCGAGTCTATGTCTGCAATCTAAAAGCTTTAGAAGTTTTGCCAAGTATCATTATTTTAAAAAGGGTCATCATCTTCTCAAGCGGTTGAAAATGCATATTATACTATGGTTATGAGATGTGTTTCTATGGTGCTTGAAGAAAAAAAATACTAATACCAAGGGCTTTACTATTAATTGGATTATATTTTATTATTGGATGTGTTCCTATGCTATCCTTAATTAATAAATTTCCAAACATGACTACCCGGGTAAGTGCGGCACATCTGTTGAATTCCCCCTTTGATGTGCGGCACATCTGTTGAATGTACCCATTGATCATTGTTCATAGGATATAATATGGTATTTTTTTGTAGAAACACACTGGCATTAGTGGTGTCATAGGTCGTCCTGCCGGTCTCAATGGACGCAACAAGGAAGGATGTCCTAGACCGGATACTCATGCAGGCGGTCTTCGACAAGTACACCTATATGATGACGACCGATGCTCATATGCTCCCTAGGCCGGATCATTGGGTAGAAGAGGATTAGGAGGCCATGGCGGAATTGGGTCTAACCGATGCCTTGAGGACCTTATCGAAAATAAGACTATGGTGACATGTCCTGTGAGGCCATCACGGTGAACCTGACCGACCAGGCTTAACGACAATATTGCTTACACGTGTACTGAGTTGTACATGATCCAAGGCAAAAGGATATCAACTGGAACACTGTAATCCCCATTGCAACGCACGTGCATTTTTCCTAGTCAGACATATGTGGAGGAAAAGTACCATATCTCCCTCGTACGGAGTTGGTTTGGCCTGTGTAAAGTACTCATTGGAAAGCTTATGCCACGTCCTTTCCAACATGTCCATCACAATTGTAGATTTTGCGTAAATGGTTCTCAGTTTCCAAAACAATTCATGAGTTGTGGTAGTCCAAGTTAGTTTTGAGTCGTGTTCGAGTCTGACTTGGGCTGGCCTACATGCCATATAGCCTGGTGACGGCGCGGAAAATTCTAATGTAGCCCGAGCTACATGTAGCTCGTTTTTTTGAAAAAATAAAAAAGAATAATTAAACAGTTCAAAAAATTCTGATTTTTTTTTGAATATACATACACATGTATATGACATTTGTGCAAAGTTTCATACCATTATACTTTAATGCGCCGCGGAAAACAAATTGATAAATATTTGATTTTAAATGGGCCTATTTCTTTTTCTTTTTCGGTCAAAATTTTGTTTTTTTGTGCAGAATGCATATTACAATATTTTTGAACCAAATTTTACATGTTTGTGTGGAATTCATGTAAGTTACCACAGAAAAAAAATTCAAATTTTTTTGAAACTTTTAAATATATGTTTTGAATTTTTAAAAATAAAGAGCTACATGTAGCTCGAGCTACAGAAATTCGCACTCGGTGACGGCGCCCCTATAGGGGGGATAAGTTTTATAGTTATACTAGATGATACCCCGCGCGTTGCTGCGGAAATCATTTGCAATATATTTTAATTGATTGATTACATGAAACATGAATAGTTGAATTAATAGTATATAAACTAAAGTATAAAAATACATTTTATGTATTGTATTTTATTATTGTGTAGGTAAAAATATTTATTAAATATAAGTAATGTAATATAATGAAAAAATCCATGCATGTTGAGTGAGTTGACATGTGTCATTATATTGATGTGTGCATGTGATTAACTAATAACTAAGAACTTGTTCTTATGTATATTGTGATGAGTCTTTTATGACGTGACATGTATGCATGTTAAAAGTGATGTAATATAATAGGAAAAAAATCAATGCATATTGAGGAAGGTTGCATGTGTCATTAAATGGATGTGTGCATGAGATCAACTAATAATGAAGAACTTGTTCTCATGCATATTGTGGTGGGCCTTTGATGAGGTGGCATGATTGCATGTTGAGATAGATAAGATAGTGGGGATGATCTATTATAGTATTATAGATTCATGGTTTCCCTTCCCATTTTCCTGCTCGATTTTCCTACTAGGGGTGTTATCTTGTTCTATCGATTGAAATCTGATGCTGCTTCCACGATCCTTGTCGGCTGCTGAAGTTCGTGATCAGGTGATTTTCTACTGGGTGCGTGCTAGAACTTTGGGGTTCCACTTTTCTAGATCATGCTCATCTGAGGCACGGGTTGGAGAGTTGTCGCTATTTGTGATTGCTAGTGTAGAATCAATAAGTGGTTGTTTCTTGTTTACATTGTTGGATAATTCAGATTTGGACAATTGTGACATATATTTGTGTCCAATATATCAATTGCAAGTGCTTCAGATATTGCTATTAGTACATTTACTTATTGTGCTCATTTAACATAACCATTATTTCTTCATCGCAGCCACAACATGTCCCGTCGCCGACAGGTTCCAGCCCAGCCATGCAGTCAAGGTGCAGCTCACCTCGGCTACTTAGCAGTCCTTCGAGCTCCAGTGGTACTGTGGTTTTCCTGGGAGGGCGTTATTCTCAGTCGGATGTTATCGCCTTTGGGGGAATCGCCATGGAGGCTGCGGTGGGCGTGCGGTCTAGTGATCGCATCCGCGCGCAACCTCACGCAGATGACACACAGCTGGAGCGGGCATAGCGCCTCGCATATGCAAAGGACAATGTTCCCTCGCCAGGTACATGCTTTGTATCGAAATATTCTCTGAATTCTTTTACTAACGAAGTTGTAGTTGGTAGAGCATCTAAGCTAGGAGTGTGTTTAGGAAAATCACCTAGTGAAGTGGAAGCAACGGTTAATAGAATTAAATATGTAGATGTCCAGCGCACATTAACAATTTTAAAGAAGAATGAGGAAAAAATCAGAGAACAATTGCATAACGAAAATAGCTTGTTTATAAGCAAAGCTATGGACATGAGTGAAGATCTCTATTTAGAGGAACATGGCCTCACGGATGATCACAAGGATCAATCCGATACGGTCATAAAAAAGCCCAAGAGGGCTTACCGCAAAAGAGATTTAGAAAACACGATTATCCGTAGAAGTGTAAGACTAAAAAATAAGATTTAGTTTAATGAAAGGCGGATTTTGGAACAGCGACGGCTTTGGGGATACAGCTAAACATATTTTTGTTCGTGAAACTTTCCAAGAGCACAAGCTAGATTTTTTCGCGATTTCGGAAACTGGAAGAGACAACTTCTCAGTACCGTTTTTGACCCACCTCGCAGGGGGGTGCGACATTCATTGGTATTGTCTGCCACCTCAAGGAAGATCGGGGGGTATGTTAGTAGGCATAAATGGGGGCACTATTAAAGTTAAATCCGTAACTTCAGGGGATAGGTGTGTAAGATTTCACTTAGTGAATAAATCAGACAACTTTGAATGGGGTCTTGTACCTGTTTATGGTGCAGCACAAGATGCACAGAAACCAGAGTTTCTAGCAGAGCTTGTTCGCTATTGCGAGGACGATTCTTTACCCCTGCTAGTAGGCGGCGATTTTAACCTTATTAGAAGACAAGAAGAAAAAAACAACAATAACTTCAATGGTAGATGGTCTTTCATGTTCAATGCAATTATTGAGAGCCTCCGATTAAAAGAGATCGAGTTGACAGGCAGACAATTCACTTGGGCAAATCGCCGAGACACACCCACTTTCGAAAAGCTAGATAGAGTGTTAGTCAGCGTTCCTTGGGAGCAGAAATACCCGCTGGTTACGGTACGAGCTTTAGCGAGAGCTGAATCAGACCATACACCATTGTTACTAGATTCTGGAGAGCAAGCGCATCTAGGTAATAAAAACCACTTCTCTTTTGAATTGGCATGGCTTAAGCATGAGGGTTTCTTCGACTTGGTTAAGAAAATCTGGACCAAGAGGGTCCAAGGGAATACACCCCTGGTGATATAGCAGAACAAAATAAGAAAATTACGCAATTTCCTTAGGGGTTGGGCAAGAAATTTAAGTGGAGTTTATAGAAAGGAGAAAGAAAGACTAATGAAGATTATTGAGGAGTTGGACGTTAGAGCTGAGAGTAGCATTCTTAATGAAGCCGAAAATTCAAGCTTAAGAGAGGCTAATGATCTTTTGGCAAAATTAAGGAGAGATGAGGAGTCAAAGTGGGCGCAGAGGGCTAAAGTAAAGCATATTCAGGAGGGAGGAAATAACACGAAATATTTCCATCTAATCGCGAATGGCAAGCATAGGAGAAAGCAGATTTTTCAACTAGAGCAAGCTGAAGGTATAATCATTGGGCACGAAAACCTTAAAGCCTACATAACAGAATTCTATAAGAAACTTTTCGGTGACCCAGAACCATCTTCGGTTACCTTAGTGGAGACGGAAATTAGTGATATACCCCAGTTAAACGAACAAGAAAATAGGATCCTGACCTCAGACTTCACAGAGAAGGAAATTCATGAGGCTATACTAGAAATGGAAAAGAATAAAGCACCGGGACCAGATGGGTTCCCAGCGGAATTCTATCAAGTGTTCTGGGAGGTTATTAAAGAGGATTTGTTGGCCATGTTTAGGGATTTTCAACAGGGAAAATTGCCTCTACATCAATTGAATTTCGGCACCATTATCTTTCTTCCAAAGAAAGAGAATGCAACTCAGATTCAACAATACCGACCAATATGTTTACTAAATGTGAGTTTCAAGATATTTACAAAGGTGGGCACAAACAGGCTAACGGAAATTGCGCATAAAGTGGTTCGGCCAACGCAAACGGCATTTATGCCGGGCCGACATATCTTAGAAGGAGTTCTGGTCTTACATGAAACGTTACATGAAATACATCGAAAGAAGCTTGACGGAGTGATTTTAAAACTTGATTTCGAAAAAGCATACGACAAAGTCAAATGGAGTTTTCTCCAACAAGTTTTGCGCATGAAAGGGTTCGATCCAAAGTGGTGCCAATGGATTGAAAAATTCGTGACTAGAGGGAGCGTCGGCATTAAAGTAAATGACGATATTGGTCACTACTTTCAGACGCGTAAGGGGTTAAGGCAAGGAGACCCGCTGTCCCCTATCCTTTTCAATCTCATTGCAGATTTTCTTGCCATTTTAATCGCAAGAGCGAAAGAAGATGGTCAAGTTGGGGGGCTTATCCCGCATTTGGTAGACGGGGGAGTGTCAATTTTGCAATACGCCGATGACACAATCATCTTTATGGAGCATGATTTTGAGAAAGCCATGAACATGAAACTAATTCTAAGCCTTTTTGAGCAACTCTCCGGGCTAAAAATAAACTACCAGAAGAGTGAGCTTTATTGCTTTGGCGCCGCTAAAGATGTGCAAGACGAATACAAAAATTTATTTGGATGCGAAGAAGGCACATTCCCTTTTAAATATTTTGGTATTCCTATTCATTTCCGCAAGCTTAAAAATAGTGAATGGAAACCAATTGAAGACCGATTTGAAAAGAAACTTGCTAGTTGGCTAGGAAAATTGTTATCTTATGGAGATAGACTCATCCTTATTAATTCGATCCTCACAAGTCTACCTATGTTTATGCTATCTTTCTTCGAAATTCCAATAGGAGTACGAAAGCGCCTAGACTTCTTTAGATCAAGATTTTTCTGGGACAACGATGGGCTTAAAAAGAAATATAGGATGACTAAATGGAACATTATTTGTAGACCTAAAGATCAAGGGGGACTTGGTATTGAAGTATTAGAGCTGAAAAACAGATGCCTTTTAAGCAAATGGATCTTTAAAATTCTTCACGGGGATGGGATGTGGCATGAACTCATACATAACAAATACTTACACTCAAAACCGTTGTCTCAAGTTGAGGCAAAGCCCAGTGATTCACCGTTTTGGAAGGGTTTAATGAAAGTAAAACCATCTTTCTTCAGTAGAGGGCACTTCCAGATTGGCGATGGGTTGGACACGCGTTTCTGGGCATACTGTTGGTTAGGGGACGGACCTTTATCCACACAATACCCAACGCTTTATAACATTGTACAGGATAAGCATGCTACGGTAGCCACGGTACTTTCGCATAGACCACTTAATATTCGGTTTAGGAGGAGCCTAACTGGTAATAAGTGGATTTTATGGCTACATCTGGCCGAACGACTTATGCATATCAATTTAACCCATGACCAGGACAGATTCGTTTGGAACCTATCAAGGAACGGCGATTTTACAGTTAAATCGATGTACTTACATCTCATGAATGACCATACTCAATACCTGCATAAATATATTTGGAAGTTGAAGGTACCACTAAAGGTTAGAATCTTTATGTGGTTTCTGCATCGCAAAGTCATTTTAACAAAAGACAATCTAGCAAGACGCAATTGGCATGGAGATTCAAAATGTTGTTTTTGTAATCAAGAGGAAACAATACACCATTTATTCATTGATTGCCCGCTTGCTAAGATTATGTGGCAAATAGTTCATATAGCTTTCAACATCCCTGCACCAACTAGCATAGATCACCTTTTTGGAAATTGGCTTCAGGGCATGGATAGAAATGATAAAGAACGTATCCGAGTGGGTGCATGTGCTTTACTTTGGGCTATATGGAACACTAGAAATGACTTTGTCTTTAACAAACAGAGAAAATCTTCCTTCTTGCAGGTTATCCCGCGAACTACGCATTGGATCCGTTTGTGGTCCTATCTACAACCGGAGGAGCAGCGACAGGACACGGATACTGGGTGCAGCCGTTTGGAGACGGTAGCTCGGGATTTATTCAACCAGTGTTGTTGGCGTCCTGTTGCTAGAATTTCATATTGATCAGACACGACATGTATCCCTTTCATATTTTTAGATGGTTGATCCATGTGTCGACCTTGAGTGATCCATGAGTTGTAAGATAGATACTCTTTAAATAAAGTAATAAAGGTGGCCGTATGCATCGTTTTGATGCAGAGGCCGGGGTATCCCCATTTCAAAAAAAAAAAGATCGCTGAGCTGCTCGATATATTGAAAGATTGGGACATATTCTGGACGCCTGTAGGCTGTTGGTGTCTACCCCTTGCCCTAACACTCAACAGAGCTCTCTCTCTCACTTAGCTGAAGGTAGAAGAAGGAGACAAAGGAGTTTTTCTTCCCAGCGCACGAACGCTGCTGCCGCACGTACGCCCTCTTTTTCTCTTGAGCACGAACTCCACCGCATTACATCGATCACAGCAATGACTTTATACCAGGGCCAGCGCTGGGCCACTACCCGCACGCGTCTACCCACTACTCCGCCTGGTCCGGCCCCGCTCCTTGCGCGCCCACGACGCGCTCTTGCACGCGCTCGCTGCGCAGAGCTCGCAACAGACCATCGCGATCACCGCGCCCCGATCGCCAACGCCTTTTGACTCACACACCTACGACCTAGCCCTACAGGTATACGTACGGTGTACACACACGGACACGCCCGTGCAACACCTATATGCACACACGCACACGCCATACACAAGTCGGACCATGCCGAGACTAAGGCCATACCATGCCCAGACACAAGGCCAAACAATGCCCAGACAATGGTTCGGCTCGGCGACACCGGCGCGCGCACGCACACACAGCCGACGCAGTCGCCATGGCTTATTACTAACCCACCCCCCTAAGCCATGGCCTAGAGGAGGCCGTCGTCCTCTACGCCGACGTCCGCCAGCAGTGCACGCTCCGCCGCCGGCTCCTTCCGCAACTTGGGGCAGTCATGCTTGAAGTGGCCGTGCTCGCCACACTCGTAGCAGCGCCCGCGTCGGTTGCTGCCATTGACCGAAGCACCGTTCCTCCCGTCGTCGTCGTCCCGAGCGCCGCCCCGCTTCCGTTCCCGCGCTCGCCACTGGGCCGCCGTGTACATGAGCTGGCCGTCCACCCGCTCACCGCCCGCCTGTCCCTGCCGCCGTAGTCGCTCGTCGAAGGCCTTCAGGCGACCGAGCGCGTCCTCGAACGGGACGGTGGAGACGTCGCAAAACTGCTCGATTCCGGCCACCGCCGCGTACAAGCGATCTGGCACGGAGTCGAGGAGCTTCTTCACCATCGCGGCGTCGTCCAGCGTCGACCGAGTCCCGCAAAGCGCGCCGCCATGCCGCCGAGCTTGCCGGCGAAACCATCCAGCGTGTCTCCCTCCTCCATGCGCAGCATCTCAAACTCCCCTTGGAGAGTGCCCAGCCGCGCCGCCCGGACTCGGTCCGCCCCGACGAACCTCGCCTTGAGGCTCGCCCACACCTCCTCCGCCGTCTTCTTGGACGCAACCTGCAGCAGAAGATCCTCAGAGAGCGCGCGGAAAAGGTACGCCCGCGCCGGCTTGTCCTTCTTGGCGATCACGGCCGCCGCCGTGTCCTCCGACGGCTCCACCGCCTCCCATAGCCCGGCAGCGTCAAGGTCCGCCTCCACCTTGATCTCCCACGTGATGTAGTTGTCACCCGTGAGCTGTGGGACAGGATGCGACAACGTGCTCCCCGATCCGCCACCGTACGGGACGAGTGGCATCGCCGGCGTGCTCCTCTGAACCCGTCGCTCTGATGCCAATTGTTGGTGTCTACCCTTTGCCCTGGCACTCAACGGAGCTCTCTCTCACTCAGCTGGAGGTAGAAGAAGGAGACACAGGAGTTTTTTTTCCCAGCGCACGAACGCTGCCGCCGCACGTACGGCCTCTTTTTCTCTTGAGCACGAACTCCACCGCATTACAACGATCACAACAATGACTTTATACCAGGGCCAGCGCTGGGCCACTACCCGCACGCGTCTACCCACTACTCCGCCTGGTCCGGCCCCGCTCCTTGCGCGCCCACGACGCGCTCTTGCACGCGCTCGCTGCGCAGATCCTGCAACAGACCAGCGCGATCACCGCGCCCCGATCGCCAACGCCTTTTGACTCACACACCTACGACCTAGACCTACAGGTATACGTACGGTGTACACACAAGGACACGCCCGTGCAGCACCTATACGCGCGCACACACACACACGCCATACACAAGTCGGACCATGCCGAGACTAAGGCCATACCATGCCCAGACACAAGGCCAAACAATGCCCAGACAATGGTTCGGCTCGGCGACACCGGCGCGCGCACGCACACACAGCCGACGCAGTCGCCATGGCTTATTACCAACATAGGCGTGCATCTATTACTATGGCTTTACACCGGAGAGGAATACAAGATGCGGCTGTCCAGCGAAGATCTCCCAGGACGACTGTGAATGAGGTGATGAGGCGCCTCTTCTCGACGAATGATGTGCGGGAGCTGCCGAGAGCGGTGCCGGTGTTCTTCTGTCACAACCGGCAAGAGCTCATCAAGCGGATGCCGCGGTTCGACTAGTGGGGCCTGGTCCCGGAGGGGCACTTCGGCCCTCGAGGCAACCCATTGGCAGTGTTGCACGGCTAGGGGAACATCGACGCAGAAGAGGCCTTGGGGGCCCTACTCGATGAAAGGGCGGAGTGGGTGCTATTTTGGAAATATGCCCTAGAGGCACATAATAAGGGCTCGTTTGATTCATAGGAATTCCATAGGATTCTTGTAGGATTTTATCCCATAAGATTTTTTTCCTACGTTACTCATTTGATTCATAGGAATTGTTCCTATAGGAATTTTTCCCATAGGAATTTTTTTACTTCTTCCTATAGGAATCCTAACATTCACTCTAACCTCTTTCTACAATTCCTTTGATGAAATCAAACAAAATTTGGTGCAAGCAAAATCCTATAGGATTGGAGTGGGCATGTCATTGCAATCCTATGCTTTTCCAATTCCTATGATTTTCCTACCCTATGAATCAAACAAGCCCTAAAGCATGTTTACTACTACCTCTGATCCTCAAAAAGTGTCATAAGTTACATTATGAACTACAACTATCTTAGTTTTTTTTTCAAGAAACTTTTTTAGGATCGTAGGGAGTATCATATTTCATTAGTTCAGAAGAAGTTTAATACCATGCTATAACTGTATTAAGCGAAAACATTAATACACATGTGGTATATAAAGTTGTAAACAAACCAGGTCCCTAGTAGCCTTTATTCAACTAGTACGTTGGTCAACTAATGATCAAGGTTTCCTGATCGTGAGACATTTATATCTATTGTTGATGGGGTCATATCATTAGGAGAATGATGTGATGGACACACACCCAATATAAGTGCTGCAATGCGATCAAGTCACAAAGTTCAATGTTGCCATAATTATAAAACGTAGTAATCTACTTCTTAGACCGTGCGATCATATTTAATCACTATCTCCGGAGGGTGCCTTGATTGCATCGACCATCACACCGTAACATGGTGATCATAAAGGTGTTTCTCACGTATTCCGAAGGGATAGGTTGAAGCATATGTATCGAGATCGGGATTTGTCCTTCCGCGTGACGGAAAGGTACTCTAGGCCCACTGGTGAGATTACATTCGAAGCTGCAACGTGTGACTAGGTCACGAGGATGGAATATCACAAAACGAGTTAAGTAGCACTTATCAGTAACGATATTGAACTAGTATGATGATACCGATGATCAGATCTCGGATAAGCCAAGTATCGCAGTGATAAAGAGAATATGACTCGATGTTTAAGGTTCAAGCTATGAAGTAAATTCGTGAAAGCACAGGGACCATCATGGATTTCTAGATCTCTCTATTGTTCATCAAACGGAGAAGTGTCTCGGTCATGTCTGGAGTTTTCCGTATCATAGGGTGGCACATTTAAGGGTATACATGCTTAGGGATAGATTCAGAGTCATCGGGATCATCGGAGAAAGAAGAGAGAACTCCGGAATTGTTCCAGAGGGGTGTCGGAAAAAGTTCCGAGGTTCTAAAATGTTCATAAAGTTATTTAAATATGTTTTAGTATTAATTAATTAATTAAATATTATAAATTTATTCAATTAATTAAATAAAGTGGATAAAGCCCTAGTGGGCCACCTTGCGCCCATTAGGGGAGGAGGCTCCCTCCCAGCGAAGGGGAAATGGCGCCATGGGCCAAGAGGTCCACTAGGGTGCCGACCACCCCTCTCCCCCTTGCGCCATGGGGTTTAGTCCCACATGGGGGATGGAGGGAAAGTGGTGCCTCCCCTTCCAAATATAAAGGGAGGAGGGGAGCCCCCCTCCTCAACAACAATTGATTTGCCCTTTCTCCCTTCTCCTCTCTCCCTCTGTGTCTCCAACGTGTGGTTCCCCAGATTGGAACAAGCATACGAGGTTTGGAGACATGGGACATTGGAGAGGTCTCCACCATACGCACGTCGTCGTGCTGTTGGATTCTCTGTCTGGATCTGTCTTCTTCCGCTGCCTCTGGTAGACCGGATGACGAGGGGATACCCCCACGACTCCTTATCGTGAGGGTACCTGGTGCGTGTCGAGGTCGGCGGCCCACTAGAAGCCTCGGAAGGCCCAGCATCAACCCATCCAAGGCACCAAGGGCTGCGTTGACATGGAGTCCAAACTAACATGGAGTCGAAGACTTGGCGGCCAAGATTAGTTAGAATAGGAAAGTCTCCTTGTAAAACTGGACAGACTCCTCGAGACCTAGCCCAGTATATAAAGGCTGGGAGAGGAGACATCTAGGACATCCAATATCCACCGCAATACTTCTGTCCTGAGCAATCCACCGGAATCACCACCATAATCGTCTCCACCATATAATACATCGAGCAGGAAGTAGGGGTTTTACCGATCGAGGGGCCTGAACCTGGGTCAATCCCTGTCTCCTGTTAGCCGACGAGATCACCAACCTCACACTTCTTCCCCTTCAATCAACCCAGGGTACCTAACCATGGGATTTGCCGAGGACAACCCTCGTCAATTGGTGCCTTCTGTGGGAAATACGCAGGTTGGACTCATGATCTCGGTGGTCCATCACCAGCAGCCGACAACTCAATGACTTCATCAACATTCAATGCTTCAAAGGCTCGGGCAGAATCCAATCTGTTCGAGTCCATCGGCTTCATCGTGCACCTTCCAATCCTGCGTTCTGTCTTCTCAGGCCTGGACGCAGGGACAAACCTAACCTTCGGAGGTTTACCGATCTACATCAACCATTGGGGCATCACCTACCTCACGGATCAAATCCAACCGACACTCGAAGATCCAAAACCTACACTAACAGCGGCATCTGCACCCGTCAAGATCGGCAATGAGTTACCTCGCACGAAGGCACCCGCCTGCATGGCGACTCCCATCGTCGACCAAGCCACCTATCTCTCCAACAACCAAGACTGCATCGACGACGAAGCACCATGATGGGAAAATCGTGGAAGATCAAGGCACACCACACCAATGCAGGCGTACATGACTAACCCAGGCGCACCAACTCCTTCCAATAAAGGAAAAATCGTCGGCCCCAACATTTACGTCAGAACCAACGCAATCGGCAGAAACGGTGAGTTCCCAAGCGACGTCACACCAACCATTAACCTCGGCAACCCTGCAAGTGCACCCGCCAGAACGGTCACCCTCGAATCTCCTGGAAGTATTCCACAACGAAACGCCACCTTGGCAGAAGGAAGAAATCCCGCGAGTGCACCACCCAGAGCACCGAATCTCGAAGCACCCGCAAGCGCACCACAAAAAGGTATAAGGATCGGAGGCAACAACGCCGCGAGTGCCTTACCAAGAGGCAAAAATCCAGGAGGAAGCACCCCGGCGAACGACCAACCCGAATGCAGCGGACGCATCGACAACCCAAGCACAGTCGCAGCCGCACATACCACCAAGAAAACTTCTAAGGAGAAAATCGTTCTACCAAGAGAGACCACAAATAGAATAAGAAGAGCAGTCGTCAACGCCATGACCCTACCACGCGATGCCCCCAGGGACGAGCTCATGGCTTACAACAGAATGTCAAGAGAAACCACGGAAGATAACCAAAAAATACGACTCGAGCTCGAGGAACGACGGCGAGTCACGGACGAGTCAAGTTCCAGGTGCCAGACATTTTCAGAAGAATTCTTCGGTTTCAAATCACCTTATCAGCGCAAGTCAAGATTCAATAGCATGAAGTGGAAGTACAAGGATGCAGTCACTCGCAACCTGAAGGACATGTTCCAGCTTGAAGAAGACAACTACGAACCTGAAGAACAACTCACCCCAGCCAAAGCACTGGTCGCCGCAAAGACATACCTCCATTATGCACAGACTGGCGAAAAATAGGAGGTACACCGCAACACAGCGAGATCGCTCAAACTTATGAATGAAGCACTCGCCGTGCCCGCACCCAAGAAGGCACCCGCAAGATGAAAGACTTGCAGGCTATCACCAGGGGGAGATCCAAGCTCACCCGACGATGACGACGACAACTACCGCTGCGGCCGTAACCGCGATACAAACCGCGACCGAGACGACCGCGACAAGGATCAAAGACTTGAAGACCGACGACACGACGCTTGCGACGACATCACACAGAACAAAATCAACTAAGGACGTCACAGATGCGTGGCTCGAGGAAAATACTCAGACATCTCGGAATCAGATAGGGGCACTGGACCGTGCGGGGGACTCTTCTTCACACGAGAAACACACGAAGCTCAAATGCCCCAAGGATTCAACCCAACCTCAGCAAACCCCAAGTTCGGTGGACTCAAAGAAACAAAAGGCCGCGTCGATGATTATTTAACATTAGTAAAGTTTCAAAGAGGATCCAATACCACAATCATGCAGTACGTGCAGCTTATGCTCACTGGATCAGCGAGGCACTGGTTGAAAAACCTACAACGCGGATCGATTAGCTCATGGAGACAATTTTAAAAACTTCAAATTAGCGTACAATTTACCAACGTCACTCGAAGAACTGCAAGCCTGCAAGCAAGGATCACGAGATTCATTACGCAGCTACATACAAAGGTGGACCATACTACAAAATTCCGCATAAGACATATGATGGTACGAGAGATGATAACGGCTTCTCGCCCTTCGTTGGTTACCCCAAGTGGAAGGTTGAGATGTAGATAGAGGAAAATTTCCCTTGGTGAATATACCAAGGTTGAGATCGACCAGTAGGACTCCAAGGTCGACAAGTAGGTGGCAAGGAAACAATGGCAACGTTTTTAAGACAAAAGTTGCTTCCTTGACCTGGACCAGCACACACAACAGATAGCTTTGATCCCAACGAGTATAGAGAGACTGTCAATCTCTCCGACCTTGTTGTTTACAAAGGATTAAACGCAAGGGGATAATGATAGTGATAGCAACTGAAAATAAAAGCAATAATAAAGTGGAGGTGTAAACAGTGGTGGAAATATGGACCGGGGTCCCATGATGTTCACTAGTGACGTCTCTCTCCCAAAAGACGATAAAAAGGCTAATGATGGGTCAACACATTACAGCAGGGTAGTTGACAGAATTATAAACGTACCGTAATGCTAATTATGCTACTGGAAAGTAAGAGGCTCAATAGTATGGGCAGTACGCCAAGACAAGTAGATAGAAATCCATGTGCATCTAATCACTAATCATCCACCTTGAGATAGCTATCCAGAACATCTCGCTCGTATTAAGTTGCAAGCCCCACCCGAAGTGTAAACTCAAAGACAAACAATTGCATTAAAAATCTATGCGTAAGGTAAACAATCCTTGCAACAACGGTTACAAGCACCGTTGTTTTCTCCCTCGTGGCAACAACACATCCCCTAATATCATTTTTCTGTCACTCAAGCTAGACATCGGGGGGAATGAACCCACAATCATGCATAACGCTCCCTCTTAGAGTTACTATCTACTACTTGGACAAAGCAATAAAAAGCAACGGAGAACATGCTAGAAGTACTCAAGAACAAAATATAAAAGGTAAACCAAATATATAACTCATCAAGATCTGAACAAAATCTCATAATCCATCGGTTCCCAGCAAACACAGTAACAAAAATTACATAGCTGCCTTGATCATGTAGGGCATCTCACAAGGACTAAACATTGAAGAACAAGATTGGAGAGAAGACATCACATAGCTACTGGTCATGGACCCATGGTCCAAGGGGGACTACTCACGGCACATCCAGGAAGCGTCCATGGTGGTGGAGAAGCTCCCGAAGGTCAATCCTCCCTCCGGCAAGGTGCCGGGAAGAGGTCTTTTGGTGCTCTCGATCTTGGAAGCGCGGCGGTGGCGGAACAGAGAGGTATTTCACGATGCGGGGTTCTCCTCGAGGATTTCTGGGACGAAGAGGTAATATAGGCCAAAGGGGGGAGCGATGGGCCACCTGGGGCTCCCAGACGCCCTGGTGGCGCGACCAGGGGTGGGGCCGCGCCACCTAGCCGGCTGGGCGCCAGGTGGGCCCCCCTTGTCCCTCCTCCGGGGTTCCAGAAGCTTCCGTTTCGCTGATTTTTATTCTGTTTTTTCTGGAATTTTTTGAGAATTTTAAATTGGGGAAAAATCACTACAACTAAAAGACATCAGCAAATAGAAACTGGCACTGGGTGCACTGAGTTAGTAGCTTAGTCCAAATATGTGTAAAATGATATGAAAGTGTAGCAAAACATGTAGCAATGTCACATAAAAGTGCATGGAACAATCATAAATTATAGATACGTTTGGGACGTATCAACATCCCCAAGCTTAATTCCTGCTCGTTCTCGAGTAGGTAAATGATAACACAGATAATTTCTGTGGTGATATGCTAACACACATATAATAACTTCAAAGTAAAGCTAGTAAGATGTGTAATTCAAGTCAAGATAATAACAATCAAGAGTCTTAGTATTAATTCTAGCAAAGCATGAACATAAAGGTGCAAGAGCTCTCGCTGTCCGTGTCTCGAATGTCTCCAAATGGTGTTTACGTGAAATCAATGGGAGATGGGATTAGAGAATATATAAAAATAGTTTAATTGAGAACTCAATATACTAAAGTTTCACACTTGGTCTCCTTCGGGATCTTATTTTGACTCATCCCAGACCACTAGTCAGGTACAAGTCAAACTGATCCTCTCCCTTTCGACTTTGAGCACTCATGCAATGGATGAGAGCGAGCAAGATACGTTGGCACTTAGGATGGCAAAGAGAGAAATGATGGGGAAGGAAGAAAAAAAGGTGTGAAAGGCTCACATCAATGACGACAATCATAGGCGATAGAAAGCCAAATGATAGATATGATGTGAGGAGTAGGGATTGCCATGCAAAGGATGCACATATGAGCTAAGGTAAGCTCTCCAATGGAACTAGTGGGGTTGCATACAACTTGGCTGCTCATGAACACCTAGAGCTCATTTGAGGAGGCTCATCCTTGGAATATGCAAGCCAAGTTCTATAGTGTAAGGGTCCGCACATAGTTATGCATGAATGATAATATATATGGAGTACAAATATGACTATGAAGTACAAGTGTGGATCTTTCAAAAAGGAATAATAGTGTTGCCCCCTTCTCTCTTTTTATTTCTTTTTTTCCTTTTTCTATTTTTGTATTTTTGTGGCCTCTTTGGCTCTTTCTATTTATCTCTCATTTGTCCTCTTTGGGATCTTTTATTTTTTCCGCTTTGGGATCTTTTCCTCACTTAAGGGTAACACTCTATATTTTACAAGAATATAGAATATCTTCACACTTTATAAGAAGTACTCAACATAAAGAAAGATGAAAACTATCATGATGTATGCAAATGTATTTCTATGCCAGTGTAGCAGGATATGCAATGATACTAGCGTGTCATGTAGCAATAATAAGGGAAAAGCCCAACTATCATGCGGCTCCTCGATTAGGCAAACGCATGTATGACATGAAGATCAAGTCATGAGATGGTGGATGTTGCATGTCAATGTATCTCGGAAAGGCTATGTAAATGCCTTGATAGGTAGGTATGGTGGCTGTTTTGAGGAAGATATAAGGAGGTTTATGATGACAAAGCGTATCATGACAAGGGTTTGGATGCACCGGAGAAGTATGCCCCAACTCTCAAGATGGGAAAGGGCAATGCACGGTACCGAAGAGGATAGAAAAATATGGGAAGGTGGAAGTGCCAACAATCGAATACTCGCATTAGTCCTAAGAACTAATGCACTTATTATCGCTAACTCTCTATCTAATCGTGAGGTTCACAAAGAGATGAGTACCCCAAGGAGGAGTGTATGGGGGTTTGTTTATCCTTGCGCATCCTCGACCCATGGTACATGAGGGTACTCTATATATTCCAACCCCTCCAGAGGTTAGCGATCCATCTAGTAGCTAGAGTTCTGAACTAATTTTTGTAGTTTTTGAAAATAAGCACAGATTGCCCAAAATATGACACCTATCACTAATAGGCCCAAGCTCTTGGCACCCTAATGTCCAAACATTACTCAAATCAATACCTCAAAACTATTGCATGTTACTACTACACTTGTAATAGCAACCTTAATTACCTACTCATGCAAGACACACAACTCAATGCAACAAGCCAACTCTCTAAACAAGATAAGCATGAAAAATCAGAGAGTTCCTAGAACAACTTAAAAAAATCTCTTAAAAAAATAATCATGAAAACTAAGAGCTAAGCATGACAACATCTATGAATTAGATAAAGAACACACAAAAAGGAAAGATAAGCATGCAAGCCTATGTTGTGTTCTACGGTGGAGTGGAGCGTGTTTCTCTCCCAAACAATGAAGGCTAGGATCCAACTTTTTATGAACAACAAGCAAAACTAAAACAAACTAAAAATTAAAGAGTGACACGCTCCAAGTCTAGCACATAACATATGAAGCGATATAAATATAGCATGGAGAAGGACGAAATGATGATTGTTGATGGAGAAGGGGATGCACGGGGGCACCCCCAAGCTTAGATGCTTGAGTCTCGGATATTCCTTGGGGTGCATGGGGGCATCCCCAAGCTTGAGATTTTGACACTCCCAGATCTTCTTTCATCATCTTCCTTCGCATACTTGAAAACTCCCTTCATATAAAACTCATCATAAGCTGATTAGAGTGGTTAGTACCCATGATAAAATAATTTTTATCTACTGGAAATAAAGATATTCTTGAAGAGCCACTGTTTCTCAAGATTGCCAAAAAGATTTTGCAAAGAAAAAGAGGGCTTAAGGTTTGCAAAATGATGAAAACACAAAACATGCAGAATCTGTGAGAAACAGACCAGCAGGTAGTAAATAAGTTTTTCTGGGTACTTGTGCAACTCAAATAAAAAAATCAGAACAGACGCACGAAAGCCAATTGTATAGAGGACACTTTAAAAAAAATTCAGATAAAAAAGATGATCTGGTGATTTATTTCCAATTGTTTCGTGAAGGGGACAAAATCTGTTTCTGGACAGCATGTCACAACTTTTGAACTTTCTTGCAATAGGAGGCTAAAACTTGCCACAAAGCTCTAAAATAAAGATACAATGATGTTGCTACAGTAGTAACAAGAATCAAGACCACGAAAACTGAAAGTAAAAAACATCTTGGGTTGCGTCCCAACAAGCGCTTTCTTTTATGCCTTTTAGCTAGGCATGATACAAGAAGATCAAGTGGTAACAATTGAACCATCATCAAGATCATCAAAAAGCTCTTCAATAGTGCAACTAGTCTTAAGAGGACTTTCAAATAAAGTCCTAGTTATAACACTTCTAGGAATAAAAGCAAAGGTTGTAAGATCAATTGAAATTTCATTTCTAATTCTATTCAAAAGCGACATCTCTTCCAAAGTATTCATAGTTTCCACACCCCTAGCAATAGATATATTTGTTTCGGTTTGAGGAACCTTGGGTACGTAGACGAACTTAGGTTCCTTCTTTGAGGGGGTTTCTACCTTTTTAGTCTTGCTGGAGGATAAAGTAGTTCCTAAAGTTTCAATGATATCCTCAATCTTGTCAATCCTAGAAGGGTCTAAATCATGGGATTTAAGTGTCTCCAAAGTGGTATAAATTTTGCATGGAGCTATCAAGGCTATTTAAGTTCCCTTGAATCCTACGATCTACTTCATTTATTTTTCCCATACTTGGCATCTCTAGCTCTATCTTATAAAGTTTTCTCATAATGTGAGCTAAAGTAATGTTCTCTTGTGTACTCGCAATAGGGAGATCTCCAAAAATATTTTCCATAACATTAAGAGCTTCCCAAACTGGGGATTCTAGGAAATTTCCATTGATAGCAATGTCTAAAACAAACCTATTCAAGAAGTAATACCAGCATAAGAGTTTCTAAGCAAGATAGTGGTGGATTGCTTCTTGGTGGCTCTATTTTGAGAATCATTAATTCTAAACCAAGCATCTTTCAAACTTTCTCCACCCCTTTGTTTGAAGGTGAGAATATCTCCTTCAGGTGCTACTCCAAAGGTAAATGACTTAGACATACTGACTTAAACAAAACAAGGTAACTATTTTTTCTTTTGTGATTTTTGATAAAGGACACTAAGATAAAAACTGAAAGGTAAACTAACAAGACTAAAAAGCAAAGATAAAAGATAATGTGCAACTCCCCTATCTTGAAGATTGGAGTCCCTGGCAACGGCGCCAGAAATTTGCTTGATGGTACAAGAGATGATAACGTCTTCTCGCCCTTCATTAGTTACCCCAAGTGGAGGGTTGAGATGTAGATAGAGGCAAATTTCCCTTGGTGAAGATACCAAGGTTGAGATCGACCAGTAGGACTCCAAGGTCGACAAGTAGGTGGCAAGGAAACAATGGCACTGTTTTTAAGACAATGTTGCTTGCTTGACCCAGACCTGCACACACAACAGATAGCTTTCCTCCTAACGAGTACAAAGAGGTTGTCAATCTCTCTGGCCTTGTTGTTTACAAAGGATTAAACGCAAGGGTATAATGATAGTGATAGCAACTGATAGTAAAAGCAATAATAAAGTGGAGGTGTAAACAGTGGTGGAAATATGGACCGGGGTCCCATGATGTTCACTACTGATGTCTCTCTCCCAAAAGAAGATAAAAAGGCTAATGCTGGGTGAACAAATTATAGCTGGGCAATTGACAGAATTATAAACGCACCGCAATTCTAATTATGCTACTGGAAGTAAGAGGCTCAAAAGTATGGGCAGTGCGCCAAGACAAGTAGACCGAAATCCATGTATCTACTCACTAATCATCCACCTTGAGATATCTATCCAGAACAACTCATTGGTATTAAGTTGCGAGCCCCACCCAAAGTATAAACTCAAAGCAACAAACAATTGCATTAACAATCTATGCATAAGGTAAACAATCCTTGCAACCGTGGTTACAAGCACCGTTGTTTTCTCCCTAGTGGAAACAACACATCCCCTAGTCACATGTTTCTGTCACTCAAGCTAGACATCGGGGGGGGGGGCATGAACCCACAATCATGCATAACGCTCCCTCTTGGAGTTACTATCTACTACTTGACCAAAGCAATGAAAAGCAACGAAGAACATGCAAGAATTACTCAAGAACAAAATATAAAAGGTAAACCAAATATATAACTCATCACGATCTGTACATAATCTCATAATCCATCGGAGCCCAGCAAACACAGCATAGCAACAACAGGAAAATTACATAGGTGCCTTGATCATGTAGGGCAACTCACAAGGACTAAACATTGAAGAACAAGATTGGAGAGAAGACATCACATAGCTACTAGTCATGGACCCAAGTGCAAGGGGGACTACTCACGACACATCCGGTAAGCGTCCATGGTGGTGGAGAAGCTCATGGAGGTCAATCCTCCCTCCGGCAGGGTGCCGGGAAGAGGTCTTCTTGTGCTCCCGATCTTGGAAGCGCGACAGCGGCAGAAGAGAGATGTATTTTGCGATGCGGGGTTCTCCTCGAGGGTTTCTGGGATGAAGAGGTAATATAGGCCAAAGGGGGGAGCCAGGGGCCACTTGGGGCTCCCAGGCGTCCTGGTGGCGCGACCAGGGGTGGGGCCGCACCACCTAGCTGTTGGGATAAGGGGCAGGAAACACAATTTTTTCATACCTACGATATCCGAAGCCAAGATCTATGCTATGACGATGTAAAGTAATGGAGAGAATCAGAGTTCATACCTTTGAAGACCGAAAGAGGGAAACGTTCTTGCGAACGTGGCTGGCGTAGACTCAGAACTACGACCTCCCTGTCGTGTAGAAGACCACCGGCGATGGAGACTCCCGGTTGACCTCCAGCGATGAAGTAGCACCACAGGTGTAGTGTCTCGAAGAGATTGTACTCGTACGGTACAATCGATGTTCCCTCCGGGGCCCGAACCAGGCGAGCAGTGGAAGAAAGACGGATTCAGATCCCGACTCCGGAAGAGCGATGGCCTTCTATGGTGGAGAACTCCACACTAGGTGTAGACTCCAAACAAGGGGAGTCCACTCACTAGGTAGGAGAAGGAGAGAGATAATATTGTGTGTTGGGAAAAGGGGGGTGTACCCCTCCTTATATAGGACAAGGGGGGGGTGCCATCCTCCTCCCCCCCGAGGTGGGACTAAACTCCCAAGGGAGGGGGGGGGTGCGTGTAACAGCCCAGTTTTCAGAAAAATCAAAAAATTTGTTTTCGGTGTGAATTGTTTGATTGTCTGATTTGTTTGCGGTGTTTGCATCCCCGATTTATCGATCAGCGATTATTTCCCCCCTCTTATCTCGTACCGGACGTAGACCGCCCCTTTCCACCCTGACACTCGACCTTTGCGACACCGGGTTTCACCCGATCACCGTCGCGAAAACCATACGAGACCAGCCGCAGCCAACGGAATGAAAACCCCGTTTAATAATTAAACGTTTTATTTTTATAGCGTGCCGGAAAGTGTTTTCGTAACGGTTCCAGCGCGAGGTGAACGCCGCCAGCTCGACGCGCTGATCGCGCAGTTCGAAGTTTTACCCGAATCGGAGGTCCTGCGCGGACCCCCGGCGGTCAGAAACGTGAGCACCGCGCGCGCGAGAGAAAAACCGGAGATGTTTTTGCAAACTGCCAGCTACCTGGGTTATATAAAGACCACCACATTCCCACCCATTTCTACGGTATCCCTAGCATAAAATTTGCAGCCACCCCCCTCCACTTTGCCCAGTTTTGCCTCACAGATCCCAGATTTTTTCGGGCCGTTCGATCCCGCGATCGGACGCACCGGGGTGCGCCACGTCGGTGCCCTGACCAATCTCTCTCCTCTCTCCTCCTAGCCATCCCGTGGAGCTCCTCCGTTCGCCGCCGCCTCCATGCGCCTCCGGCCGGCGAGCCGTGCCCCGGCCACCCCGCGGCGCCTCCTCTCCCTCCTTCTCCCCCTCCCTTCCTCCTCCCTTTCCTCTTCTTCCTCTGCTCACTGCCTCTACTCTCTCCCTCACAGGAAGCCGCCGGCCGCCGCATGCCATGGACAGCCCGAGCCCGAAGCTCGCCGCCGGCCCTCGTGCCCCTTGCCGCCGGGACCGGATCCAGCCGGATCCGCGTTGCCCCGTGCTCTCCTGGTCCTCCAGCCCCGCCTCCTCACCCCTAGCCGTCGGTGGCCGGCGCGCCACCGGCCAGCTGCCGTCGCCGTCGCTCGGGAGCAACCCGAGCCGGTGCCCGATCCAGGCCTCCAACCGCCATGGGCCCAGCGCTCCCAGCCGGCCCACCAAGCCAGAGGCCCATCCGAGCCGCACGGCCCAGCAACGGCCAAATCCATATCCAGCCCCATGCCAGTGGGCCGAGGCCCACTAGGGGTGAGGCCCCGTATTTTTTTCCTTCTGCAGTTATTTTTCTTTTTCTGCTAAGTCTGAGATTATTGCTGCTGTGATCAGTTTTGCAACGTTATTTCCCGTTGATCCGTAGCTCCGATGAATGTGCCCCCAAAACGAAAGTTGCTCAGTTTTGCGTGCTCTAGCATTCGTATGTAGAAAGTTTTTCCGTTTGAGCTCATCTTGATTGTGTAATTCTGTGTTGAAGTGGGCATCAGGCCGTTAAACTGCTACTTTTTCCTATTAAGTGATGCTGTTATTATTTTGTTGCAACTTTGCATGATGATTGTGACTAATCCATGAGGCCTATTGCATTGATTCTTTTTCCTATGTGTTAAGCATCATGTGTACTTCATTTACATGCTTTAACTTGCCATGTTTGGGTGCTTTAGCTATATTAAATCTTTCTCCAAAGTGGTGACCCTGATGTTATTGTGCTGTTGTTGCTGAAACTTTTATTTTGTTGCAACTTCGGTCGACGAGTGTGTCGCGACCGTTTATCGGAATTGAGTGATTCCAATTGCATATTGTTAAGCATCATGTCTACTTTCATTAAATGTATTGCATTGTCATGATATGCTTGCTGGTTATATATATTTTCTGCTCTAAAGTTGCTATGCTGCTGTTGTTGACAGGCACCTCTGATTTTCACTAAGTCTGTTACCTTGCGATGCCATGTTGCATGCTTAATATCTTTTGATCTATGATGCCTTTTTCCATGATTATTTTTGCCATGCCTTCCCTGTCATGTCTACTTTAATTTCATGTCATTTGTGAGAATGTTTGCATTGATTATCCTGTTTATGCATTGCTCTAAAGTGTGCTTCGTGATGTTGGCAGATTGTGCCCGTAACTTGTTTTGCTTGTATTTTTTTAATCGTAACTCCGTTTGGGGTGTTCTTTATATGTAACTTGATTAGTTTTTCGTGTACTTTGTGTTTATGCTATTGTTTTCTGTTGTTAACCAACCTAAAATATGGTTTAGGAAAGAATAGTACCAAATCTGTTAATCATCGTGCGGCACTTAGTGTTATGCCATGTTTAGGTTGTGCCTCACTTAAATTGACTAGCATAGATAGTTTACTTTGTGCTTCACCTTTTTCCATGTTTATGTGCTATGCTTGCTTGAGTTGCCATGTTAACTACTTTGTTGATCACCTGTAGTTAAACAACTTGAACCACCCTAAACGTGCGGTATCGTCGTGTGTGACGAGTACTCCACTTAAATTGTTAGCAACCGCTCTCGACGGTAGGTGCGATGTCTCGTGTTGCTTCTTGTCGATGCTTACTCGTGTTTGCCTCGTAGTAATAGATGGTTGCTCGTTGATTTCTTTCCAGTGTTTACCTCTTGTGTGCTTCCGCGGGTACCTCTCGGAGACGATGCGAGCTTGCGATCTACTACACCTTCGGAACCCGACTTATCAACAGGCAAGGACTATACATTACTTATGATCCATTCTATTTCAACCAGCGGTTTGCATGCTAGTCTAGGTTAGGTTCGATGTTTGATCCTACCACATGTTTACAGCCTCTTTCAAACCGATACAGCCATGTCCCTTCCCAGCGAACCTTGTACTGCTATGTTACTATTGCTCGTTGCTCAGCCCCTGCTTAGTATGCATGCTTAGGATGCTACGATGTTACCCTGTTACTCCTTGGTTTTGGGATATCACATTATTATATTGTTGTTGATGATATGATTATTATAAATGTTGTTTATATTCGACGAAGGATGGAAGGTCTAGGCTATCCCGCCCCGACGCTTTGTTCCATTCGAGTCACCTAGGATCCGAGTTCTGGGTATTGGTTTTAAGACTGAGCGTGCCTAACCGCGTGTGGGATTTTATGGGGTCCCCTTTTCTTACCTATCTAGCTTCAAGCATTTCTAGTGGTGGCCCAAGCTGATTTTACCTTTTGAAACCGTGTGTGTGCTGGTCGTACGCCAGTAGTTTTCAAACAACCCGGGCCAGCGGAGACATGGTTACTCTTGTTGGTCCACCCCAAGGAGCTAGGGGGTTGTCCACATCTGTTTGGGAAACTAACACGACCTCATCCAAACGGTAGAGGCTGATTCGAGAGCGCGGCCGGCTTTTGAGTTGGGTGTCGACTCACCGGGGGCCACCCGGATTTGTGCGTTGTTAGTTAGAGGGACCTGTCGTTCCGGATCTCTTGGAACTGAGAGAGATGGACGTGCGTGCGGAGCCTTGTAATGGGCAGTTGGTACACCCCTGCAGGGTTAAATCTTTTCAAGAAGCCGTGTCCACGGTTATGGATGACTTGAGACCTACTCCTTGTTCATAGACAACAACAACTGAGATAATCTTAATATAACTTGATCAACGCGTGTGTGTGCCTTGATTGCGTAAGTAGTTGATAGCAATACTTGTTGGAGGCGATTCCACATCAAATGCTTGGCTTCTTATCTCACTCTCTAGATCGTTAGCCACTTCATAAATGCTAGTGCGGCAGCAACCTCACCACTTACCCCTTCCTTACCGTAAACTACTAGTTGTCCTAGAATGACGAGTGAAGAAGTCCTTGCTGGGTCAGATGACCACTACAGTTTGATGCTGAGTACTTCTGTACTCATGATACTACCCCCAAACTCTTTTCAGGGTTCTTGATCGACAACAGGTTTGGTGATCGACGTTTCACGCGGAGACTCGACGACGACTAGTTAGGCGGATCCCTGCGGAGGGCCTGGACCCGTGTGGTTATGGGGATCGATGATTTTCTTTTTCCAGTAGGCATTTGATTGCAGCCTGCACTCAGACATATATTTTCCGCTGTTGTATTGTATTAAGGCAGTTGTATTCCGATTGTATGAGATGTTGTATCCTTGTATCTGTAATGTTGTGATATCATGTTGGAGATCCGGGGCATATGACTCCGTCATATGTCGTGGTGGGATCGATATGTGCTTCGTCCCCGGATCTGGATGGAAACATCTAGATCTGGAACAGTACCGCATATCGGGCCTTACAATGTCAAAGTCTAAATATGTGTTTTGCAAATAACCATTGTAGATGGCTGCACCTCGCCCCTCATTCATCTTAGGGTCATTCCTAGACAAAGACAAACTGAAAACCGATGGGTCAAACTTCACCAACTGGTTCCGCACTCTGAGGATTCTCCTCGTTCCCCTCAAGATGGCATACGTACTAGAGGCCGTGTTAGGTGACGAACCACCAACACACGCTAGTCAGGATGAGAAGAATGTCTACCTCTCCAAGACGGATGATTACAACCTTGTCCAGAGTGGAATGCTTTACTCCATGGAGGCTGAGCTGCAGAAACGCTTTGAGAGGATGGGTGCATATGAGATAATCACCGACCTCAAGGCCGTCTTTGCACCCCAAGCCAGGGCTGAACGTTATGAGGCTTCTGAAGCTTTCTTCTCAGTAAAGATGGATGAGCATAGCATTGTTAGTGAGCACGTGGTCAAGATGTCTGGCTACGTTGAACGCTTGAATGCTCTGGAATGTCAGATTCCAGATGAACTTGATGTTGAATGCTCTGCAGTCGCTGCCCCCTAGCTACAAAGGCTTTGTGTTGAACTACAACATGCAGGGGATGACTAAGACCCCTTCTGAGTTGTTCGCCATGCTGAAAAATGTTGAGGTTGAGATCAAGAAGGATCATGCTGTATTCATGGTCAACAAGACCGTTGAATTCAAGAAGTCTGGCAAGAAGGAGAAGGGAAAGAAGGGAAGCCCGAAGAAGGGTGACAAGCCAGTTGTCACTTCTCGTAAGGCACCCAAATCTAGACCCAAGCCCGGCGTTGAGTGCTTCTACTGCAAGGGTGATGGTCACTTGAAACGCAACTGCCCCAAGTACCTAGAGGATAAGAAGGCTGGCAAGATTGTCAGAAGAGACAAAGGTATATTTGATATACACGTTATTGATCTTTTCTTAACAAGCGCTGGGAACAAACCATGGATATTTGATACAGGATCTGTTGCTCATATTTCTAACTCCAGGATCTGTTGCTCATATTTCTAACTCTTCTCAGGGGCAATGGAATAGGCGACGCTTGATGAAAGACGAAGTGACGATGCGCGTGGGAAACGTTTCATTTTCTGACGTTGTCGTCTCTCTGCGGAAATTTATCTCGACGGAAGTTCGTCGTCGACATGGAGCCGAGTCCCTTGTTGGTGGTGTTGAAGGACGTCGACTCTATTTTCTCTCCCCTCCTCTCCCCTAGATCGTCCAGGATCTCAGGACGAGATCCTCTGTTGGTGGTGGTGAATTGTAACAACCCGAGATTTTCACCCAAATTAAATTTTTTGTTTGTTGCTTTATTTTGTTGATTGCTAGAATTTTTCGCAGTATTTGCTTCGCCGATTTATTAACCGGTGAATATTCACCCCCTCTTTCTCGTATCGGATGCGGGACCGAACCTTTTTCCCAACGACACACGACCTTTGAGACACCGGGTTCCACCCGAGCACCGTCGCAACATCCGGCACAAGACCAACCATCGCCATCGGAACGAAAAACCCCATTTAATAATTAAATGGGTTATGTTTTTGGGCGCCGGAAAATATTCCCGGAACAGTATCGAAGTGAGGTACGACTGACGGGCTCGACGAACTGAGCGCGTGGTTCGAGATTTCGTCCGAATCGGAGGTCGTATGCACTCCATGCGGTTAGAAACGTGGAGTACCAGACGCAAGAGAGAAACCCAGTGGGCGTTTGCATAAACCGGCCAACCAGGCCAGCCTATAAAAAGACCACCACTCCCCCTAGCTCTTCTAGGGTTCCCCCCTTGTAAAAATTGCAGCCACCCCCTCCAAATTGCCCATATCCGCCCAAAGTCCTCCCACCTTGAAAGCCCTATCAATCTAGGCGATCCCAGTCGTTGGATCTGCAGATCAAGGCCTCCCGTGGTGCCACGTCGCCCCAACCGGCTCTCCAATGAACCGGGCCCCGCAGGGCTTGGAGGCGCCACGACAGCCCGCCTCAGGCCCGATCTGAGCCGCCGCCGCCCATGGAGGAGTGGAGCTCCCCCGTCCGAGCACCTTCCCGAGCCGCTGCCGCCTTGCTCCGGCCAGCGAGCCCCCACAGGTCATGGCTGTCGCGCCCCTCTCCTTCTCTTCCCTCCTCCTCTGACCTTCCCATCTCTTCTTTTTCTCCAGGAGCTGCCGCCCGCCATGGAGGGACGAACCAAAGCTCCATCCGCCGCCGGATCCGGCCACCGCGCATAGACCTGACATTAGAAACCTCTGGGCCGACTTGCATACGAAGGCCCACAAAGAAGACCCGACCAGGAGTCGGACGTGCCAAGCGTGAAGATTGAAGCCCTAGAAGGAATTCGACTTACCTTGTATAGCACATAGTAAATTTGTAAAGTAGAATAGAACTCCACCTCGTGTAGGAGTCGGACTCGCGGAATCCCGGGAGCCGGCACCTTTATAAGCCGAGGTCCACAGGAGCCAGAGCCAGAACTTACCTCAAGCCAGGACTAGACAACTCGCGATACAACCTAGATCTCCACGAGACTAAGGTTGCGAAAGATCACAACTGTAATCGATAAGCTCGGCTCTTCCTATTGAGGAGTCGATCCTACAATAATCAAGAACCAGGAGTAGGTCTTTACCGCATCGACCGGGCCAAACCTGGGTAAACCGCCGAGTCCCGTGTCTATGTCGACTCTCTCCTCGAATTCGCCTCGCAAAAAGGTCCCATGATAAGTCCGACTCAGCGGACATCTGCCGTGATTTCCCCACGACAGTTCGCGCCCACTGTCGGGACCCGGGGTTAGGGTATGTAATTCCAGTCCCGATGCAATCACATGGAGAGCCGAGAGCCGTACCCACTTGTCTAAGCAGACAAGGCCAAGCACAAAACACTCTCGGAAAGCATCAAATGTGAGGGGCATCCCATCTAGGCCGGATGATCAACTGAAATGGGTCCTCATCGTCCGCTCACAAGTCTAAATGTTTATGGGTGGTGAATCCCATACTCATAGACAAGTCCCCTCAACCATGTTATCGATTGAATCCTAACTTTTACATAGACTTACTCCAGCCCGATCACTTAGTCGGGGTCTAGGGCGGGCTCGATCATACAACAAAATGTGCACGTGACAGAGTCACGAGCAATCGCATCGCGATGCCCCAAGCTGCGCACATCTAAGGGCCACTTGGTGTATAAAAGACCGCCAGCCAGATCACAACTAAGGTCTCAAAAACCCATACTAACACATGCATGTTATAGACATACACACAGCACACATGCCTAGTATGAACAACAGGTATCATCACATAACTCTACAAAGGGTATCTTTATTGACTTACACATAGAGCATACAAAGATCACATGTCTGTGATCAACATTACATCATACAACGGAAGAAAATTAGGTCTGAGTACAGACAAGTTTAACAAATGGCTTAGAGAAGCCTTGTTCAACATACATGCCCTTCCACGAGGGACCAGACTGCTGTCTGGAACTATACTACCAAGGTCAACGTCGAGCTTCACGAAGGTGACTTCATCGGGGTCCGGGTTCTCATCTAAAACATAGAATAAGCAAACGTGAGTACAAAGTCGTACTCAGCAAGACTTACATCAGAACTACACTACTCATGCTGAAGTTTCAAGGTAAAGGAGGTGGGGTTCAACATGCAGAAGTTCCAGCTTTGACTTGGCTAAACCTGAACTACGAGTACCAGACTTGAGGTAAGAAGCGTACATGAGTCCACTACCAAGTCTCCAACCAATACACCATTATGGATACTTCCTCGACTTCCCCACGAGAAAGCAGGCCATAGCACTCACGCTTATCTTGCGAGTTTTATAAGTATCCATTCAACTTATCTATGATCAAGTAAAGGTTTCCAACTAGTCCATAACCGCGGACACGGCTATTCGAATAGTTCATTAACCCTGCAGGAGTGTACATCTTCACACGCGTGTCATCACATATCGCCTCATTCTTGTCACCCTTCAAGCGGATGTCGGACGTGGATGAAACCAAGGCACTACCTTCACATCACCTTCTCTAATCCAGGAGTCGACTACCTGAGTTTGTCACCGCTCGAGAGTCTGGCCGGTTCCACGAAACAGACTCAGATAATGCAAGGGACCGAGACGCCACCTTTGACAGATGGTTTCACTGCCTCACAGGTCCACCCACATATCTATGGTTAGGTCAAATGGAAAGCCCGAATCTAGTGTGACTCCTGGACCGGATCGGGTACGTAAAGAGGCCAAACGGGGCTCCCATAAAACCCTACATGTGGTCATACTCTTTGTCTTGGATCACAAAACAGGAACTCGGGGCCTAGGCAGTGTTCAACGAGACAACCCACTGTGTACTCCTACACAGCCTCTCATCGTTCACCTTTGTTTAGGGTGGATTCACCAACACGATATCATTTGCATCACTGTGCTCATTCATCCCGACTCACAATCATAAACATTCTCATTGTATCACTAAGCAGCAATAAGAAGTAACAGTTGTAGGGGCCACATGCTCATCATTCAACTCCTAAATCTACTAGGATTGTGGTTTGCTTAATACGGTGACAAAATGATAGGTCATGCATCGGAATAGGTTCAACTATGCGAAAGAACGTGTCTCAGTGATCTCCTAAACATACATAAGCGAGACTGAGAGGGAAGTAGGATTTTATAGACATGATCAATGGGGTTTGCTTGCCTTGCTCACGATACACGGGACTTAACGGTGGTCTTCTTCTTCGGGGGTGATCACTGTCTCGGAACGTCTGTTATCGGAGGCAATCATCAACAAGGGGGGACAACTTCGGAAGTAAAAGCACAAGCACATGTTTATGTTGTCACATGATGTATATGGTACTGGTATGTTCACAATTTAATTTAATTGAAGTGTATTGCAAAGGATTTTGCAAATTCAAACATCAAATTTGAATTCAAATTAATCCATATGCACATTTGCTACTGTTCCCACATTTTAAAATGGCCAAACATGAAAAGAAAATGCATATTCTTAATCCTTGCATTTCTCTGATAATTTTTCATATATTATTTATTAAATTTGGAGTTCACATGAATTAGTTATGATTTTCTAAAGCTTAATTGATTGTCTGGATTTTTCTCTGTTTTCTTTAATTCTTTTAATTTCTGGAAAAAGGTTTATTGCATCAGCATGATGCAATGCTGATGTCACAAGGGGGGCTGACATGTGGGGCCAGGAGGTCAGTGGAAGTGGGAGTTAACCCCGTTTTAATTAGATCTAACAAAGGGGTTAAGGGTTGGGGGGCCCACCTGTCATAGGCTTAGGGGTGGATTAGGGGGGGGGGGGTTAGAGCACAGGGTTAGCCCTTAATGGCGGGGTTGCCGGAAAGCGGCCGGAGCTTCGCCGGAGTTGGATTTAGGGCATGGGAGAGGGAGCTGGGGGCACTGGGCGTAGCACGCGTTCGTCCGCGTCGTCCAGTGCGATCTGGGGGTCATGGGGATGCTCCAGAGCACGGCTACAACGTCAGGCGCGGAGGACGGAGTACTGGAGAGTGGGGCACGAGGCTACGGGCTACGGAGAGATGCGCAGAGGAGCTGGGGCGAACGGGGAGCTCACCCTGGTGCTACTGGAGCCGACGGGGAGGCCAGAGGGTGGCTGGACGAAGTGGAATCCCTCGCCGGAGTCCTCTGTGCCCGGCGGCAAGACCTTGAAACTGGCGTCGTCTCCGGGGTCGTTCGGGCTCGATTGAGGGCGGAATTTGATGAAGGCGACAGGTGCAGGTCTTCTGGACACGGTGGCTCGCCGGTAGGGGCACGGTGGCCGCGCTGGCGCTTGACGGCGGCGACTTGGTGCGCTCGGGTGCGGTGAGATTGGGAGAGAGAGAGCATGGAGAGAGAGCTAGAGGAGGGGGAAAGGACTGGGGAGACGCCCAGGGCCTCCACGGCGCAGATAGGTGTCGAGGGGGCAAGCAGGAGGTGGCCAGCGGCGTCGGCATGGTCGCCACGCAGCGGCATGCCTGCCTATCATGGGGAAGAAGACGACCCTGCCCTTGGGATGGGCCGCTTCGGCTAGTCGGGCCTCTTTGCCAGGTAGGCCTCTTTTCTGTTTTTCTTCTTTTCTTTTTTATTCCTGTTATTTGTTTTTCTCTGGTAAAAAAATACCATAGCATTTTATAAAAATGCCCAAATATTTTTATAAATCCTAGGTGGCCAATAGCAAGCCACTTGTGACTTTTGGGCATTTTTGAAATTCAATCAATTTGAATTTCAATTCAAATAGGGTCAAATTTAATTTCCAGGGCACATTTCAAATTTTTGAATATTCCATGGGCATGGGAATGAACCCAAACCACTTTTAAAATGATCACCATCATTTATAGGAATTTTCCAAATATTCAAATGATTTTTGGAAAAATATTTTTATATGGCCATTTGAATTAATTTCTCAGGGCTTTTCTTTTCCCCATTTTTGAAGTTCTTTTTGAATTTTTCACATGATGCAAAGGACTCACGCAACCCTAGCACTTACCCTAGCTGGGGTTCTGACAACTCGCCCCCACTCAAAAGAATCTCGTCCCGAGATTCAGAAGTCATCGGGAGGAAGGTGGGGTACTCGGCACGGAGGCGGTCTTCTCTTTCCCAGGTTGCTTCTTTCTCAGAGTGATGTGACCACTGCACTTTGAGAAACTTGATATTCTGATGACGAGTGACACGCTCTGCTGAATCAAGAATACGAACAGGGTACTCTCGATAAGAAAGGTCATCTTGGAGATCAAGCGTTTCATGGTCGACTTCGCGGATGGGGTCCTTGAAGCAACGCCTGAGTTGTGACACATGGAATACATCATGTACTCGGGAAAGGTGCGGGGGTAGTTCAAGTTGGTAGGCAACTTCTCCACGTTTAGCTAGAATGCAGAAAGGTCCGATGTAACGTGGGGCCGACTTGCCTTTGATACCGAATCTTTGGGTTCCCTTCAGAGGAGTAACCCGAAGGTAAGCCTTCTCATCAAGATTGTAGCCTCTTGTCTATGATGACGATCATAGTAGCTTTTCTGGCGAGACTGTGCGGCTTTCAATCGATCACGAACAATGCGAACTTGCTCTTCTGCTTCCTTGATCATATCCGGTCCAAAGAGTTGTCTTTCACTGGTTTCTGACCAGTTTAGGGGTGTTCGACATCGTCGGCCATAGAGGAATTCAAAGGGAGCCATGTTCGGACTAGATTGATAGCTATTGTTGTAAGCAAATTCGGCAAATGGAAGAGATTTCTCCCAATTCTTTCCGAAAGAGATAACACAAGATCTGAGCATGTCTTCCAAGATTTGATTAACCCTTTCAACTTGACCGCTAGATTGAGGATGAAAAGCTGTACTAAAGGAGAGATGAGTTCCCATAGCATTCTGAAAGCTTCCCCAAAATCAAGAAGTGAAAAGGCTACCACGATCAGAATTGATTTCCAAAGGAACACCGTGAAGAGACACAATTCTAGAGACATACAATTCCGCCAACTGACTAGCAGTTATAGACTCGCGAACAGGAAGGAAGTGAGCAACTTTGGAAAGTCGATCAATGACAACGAAGATGGCATCATTTCCTTTCTGGGTTTTTGGAAAGCCGGTGATGAAGTCCATACCGACCTTGTCCCATTTCCACTCGGGAATAGACAATGGTTGAAGAGTACCAGCAGGTCTTTGGTGTTCTTCCTTAATGCGACGACAAACATCACATTCGGCAACAAATTGCGCAATGTCTCTCTTCATCCGGGTCCACCAAAATCTCTGGCGTAGATCTCAGTACATTTTTGTGCTACCGGGATGAATGGAGAGGGGAGTGTCATGAGCTTCCTTAAGGATCAGCTGCCTTATGTCTTTATTCTCAGGAACTACTAAACGATTTTCAAAGAATATCGTTCCTTGATCATTTGCGGAGAAACATTTAGCAACTCCGCTAACAATGTTCTACTTGATCTCTTGAATACTACCATCTTGTTTCTGGGCGGCTATGATTTGATCCTCAAGGGTTGGTTTCGCCACCAAGGTAGAAAGAAATCCATGAGTAACTATCTCAAGATTGAGCTTGCGAAATTCCTCATGAAGAAGTGGTTGATACTGTTGTAACATGAGGTTGTTACAATACGACTTACGACTTAGTGCATCAGCCATGACATTGGCCTTGCCTGGGGTGTAAGAAATTCCTAAGTCATAATCTTTTATCAACTCTATCCAGCGTCTTTGCCTGAGATTAAGATCTGGCTGGGTGAATATGTATTTGAGGCTTTGGTGATCAGAATAGATCTCACAACGATTACCAAGGAGGTAATGTCGCCAAGTCTTCAGGGCATGAACTACGGCAGCGAGTTCAAGATCGTGGGTAGGATAGTTCTCTTCACGTGGACGCAACTGGCGTGAAGCATATGCTACCACATGTCTATCTTGCATAAGTATGCATCCTAACCCTTGCTGTGAAGCGTCACAATAGATCTCGAAATACCTTTTGGTGTCTGGAGGTGCAAGTACGGGGGCATAAGTCAATCTTCATTTTAGCTCTTGAAAGCTCTCCTCGCACTTGGGGGTCCATTGGAATTTCTTATCTTTCTTGAGGAGTTCAGTTAGAGGCTTTGCATCTTAGGAGAAATTCTCAACGAAGCGGCGACAATAGCTTGCTAAGCCAAGAAAACTCCTAACTTTCTTAACTGATTCAGGTGGAGTCCAGTCAAGGACGGCCTGAACTCTCTTGGGATTGACTGCAACACCTTTTTCAGAAATCACGTGGCCTAAGTAGGTCACTTCTGGTAGCCAAAATTCACACTTGGAGAACTTGGCATAAAGGTGATGCTCTCTAAGTTTCATCAATACCAACCTAAGATGTTCTGCTTGCTCTTCTTCGTTCTTCGATTAGATGGGAATGTCATCAAGATAAACCACAACAAATTTATCTAGGTACTCCATGAAGATCGAATTCATTAAGCGCGAGAATGTGGCGGGGGCATTGGTTAAACCGAAGGACATGACGGTGTACTCGTAACGACCATATCGAGTAGTGAAAGCCGTCTTGGGAATGTCCTCATCTCGGATTTTGATTTGATGATAGCCTAATCTCAAATCCATCTTGGAGAATACAGAGGATCCAGCAAGTTGATCATAAAGATCATTGATCCTGGGCAGTGGGTATTTGTTTTTTATCGTCGCTAGATTTAGCGGACGATAGTCTACGCACATCCTTTCTGTTCCATCTTTCTTCGTTACGAACAGAACGGGGCAACCCCATGGCGATGAGCTAGGGAGGATGAAGCCTTTTGCCAACGAAGCATCAAGTTGGGTTTTTAGCTCAGCTAACTCATTTGGGGCCATTCTATATGGACGTCTCGAAATTGGGGTTGTGCCTGGTATAAGATCAACTATGAACTCTACACACCTATCGGGTGGCATCCCCGACAGCTCTTCAGGAAAGACACCCGGGAAGTCACGAACCACCGGAATATCTTCAAGGTCTGGAAGTGGAAGAACATTCAAAGTATGCATCTGGATTCTAGAACTGGGTGAAGTGTAGTCAATGATCTGGCCTGAAGGATGGGTGAGTTTAACTGATTTGGCTTTACAATCAAGGAAAGCATTCTGCGTTGATAACCAATCCATGCCTAGGATGACATCAATGTCCGAAGACTTGAGGGCTATAAGAGAGGCAAGGAATACTAAACCCTCAATTGCAATTCGATTGCCATGGCTTACTCTATTAGTTTGCCATTTGGAACCAGGAGTTTGAATGATCATTGGAGAAAACATTTCTTCAAAAGGAAATTCATGACGAAGTGCATAACTCTCCGACATGAATGAATGAGAAGCTCTTGGATCGAAAAGAATGGAGGCGGGAACATGATTGACTGGGAGTGTACCAAGGATGACGTCGGAAGCAGCAGTGGTTTCCTCAACTGAGATATGGTTCACATATCCACTACTTGTGACTGAAAGCTTTGCTGGAAAGGTTTTGGTGGGGGATTTCTCTGGAGGCTTATGACTAGGTCGACGTGGTGCCACCAACACTGTAGGACATTGTCAGAAGTAATGGCCTGTCAGACCACACGTGAAACACATCCTGCCTGAATTGTTGGGAGCAGGATTACTTGATTGCCCACCATCATTTCTGGGAGGAACAATGTGTTGAGGTGGATGGCATATATTAGATGGTGGCCTCTGAAGAAAGTTTTGAGGTATGGCACTAGTTGGAATCCATATTCGGCGTTTCTGAGGGGCTGAACTAGAAGAAGGAGCAAGCTCAAGAGCATGCTTGCGGGACTCTTCGAACACTTCATTGCCATGCTCAGCTCTAAAGGATCTGTTGACTAAATCCTCAAAGGTGGAAAATTCAAGGAGGTTGGGATCATGGCGAAGGATAGGGCTAAGTCCTTTACGGAACCTTGCCTGCTTTCTGGCATCGGTGGTGATCTCAGCATGGGCATAACGAGCAAGACAATTGAACTCCGTCACATACTCATGAATGGACATCTCTCCTTGAGTCAGATTGCAGAACTCTTCCTTTTTGCGCTCCATTAACACATCTAGAAGGTGGTACCCTCGAAAGGAATCACGGAACTCCTGCCAATTCACTATGTGACCATCAGGCTGCATCGCAACATAGTTCTCCCACCCTTCAGCAGCAGCATATTCCAGAAAGTATGCCGCGAATATAACTCGATCATTGGGAGCAACATGTTTCGTGTCAAGCTTACGCTCGATTGAACGGAGCCAATCATCAGCTTCAAGGGGCTCAGAAGAACATCGGAATACCGGTGGCTTGAGGAGGATGAAGTCCTGAATGCTCACAACCACATTGCAATGACGTGAGGTATTCTGCTCGATGAGCTCCAGAAGACGTGTTTGATCACGTCGATTCTTCTCAGCTTCCATCATGATTTCCGCCGCATAAGGCGGTGGTGGAGGTGCATCATCATTTCGATTCTGATCACGGTCTCGATTGCGACGAACAGCACTCAGAGTTCCACCTGACATCCTTTGTGATAAAAATCAACAATCAGAACAGGTTGTATGATGGAATCAAAGACAAGAAGGACATGATGAAGGCGGAAAGATTATAATGCGAAGGCAATGATTCATAGAAACACAGGATAAATCGGGCAGCATAACGGCTACACCGGGATAGAAAACAAGACAACCTCGAGGAGATTGGACAGAACTTCCTCAAGGAACTCAAAAACACGGAGACTCTGGACGACCACAATAATCCTACGGCTACAAGGAGGCAAACAACGAGATGTTCTAGTCAGACATAGATGAGCCTAGTCCTATCATCCAGTAGAAAAGATAAGGGTGACTCAGAACTCAGATCGAAGAGGTAAGGAGAAAAAGAAGCCTTATGTTGTTCCCTTATACCCAGAGTAACTATATAACTATAGAATGCTAGACTGGACTGCGACCAAGGGTTGAATAATCCTACAGACAGTCCTGCTCTGATACCAAGTCTGTCGGGACCCGGGGTTAGCGTATGTAATTCCAGTCACGATGCAATCACATGGAGAGCCGAGAGCCGTACCCACTTGTCTAAGCAGACAAGGCCAAGCACAGAACACTCTCGGAAAGCATCAAACGTGAGGGGCATCCCATCCAGGCCGGATGATCAACTGAAATGGGTCCTCATCGTCCGCTCACAAGTCTAAATGCTTATGGGTGGTGAATCCCATACTCATAGACAAGTCGCCTCAACCATGTTATCATAGACTTACTCCAGCCCGATCACTTAGTCGGGGTCTAGGGCGGGCTCGATCATACAACAAAATGTGCACGTGACAGTGTCACGAGCAATCGCATCGCGATACCCCAAGTTGCGCACATCTAAGGGCCACTTGGTGTATAAAAGACCGCCAGCCAGATCACAACTAAGGTCTCGAAAACCCATACTAACACATGCATGTTATAGACATACACGCAGCACACATGCCTAGTATGAACTGTAGGTATCATCACATAACTCTACAAAGGGTATCTTTATTGACTTACACATAGAGCATACAAAGATCACATGTCTGTGATCAACATTACATCATACAACGGAAGAAAATTAGGTCTGAGTACAGACAAGTTTAACAAATGGCATAGAGAAGCCTTGTTCAACATACATGCCCTTCCACAAGGGACCAGACTGCTATCTCGAACTATACTACCAAGGTCAACGTCGAGCTTCACGAAGGTGACTCCATCGGGGTCCGGGTTCTCATCTAAAACATAGAATAAGAAAACGTGAGTACAAAGTCGTACTCAGCAAGATTTACATCAGAACTACACTACTCATGCTCAAGTTTCAAGGTAAAGGAGGTGGGGTTCAACATGCAGAAGTGCCAGCTTTGACTTGGCTAAACCTGAACTACGAGTACCAGACTTGAGGTAAGAAGCGTACACGAGTCCACTACCAAGTCTCCAACCAATACACCACTATGGATACTTCCTCGACTTCCCCACGAGAAAGCACGCCATAGCACTCACGCTTATCTTGCGAGTTTTATAAGTATCCATTCAAGTTATCTATGATCAAGTAAAGGTTTCCAACAAGTCCATAACCGAGGACACGGCTATTCGAATAGTTAATTAACCCTGCAAGGGTGTACATCTTCACACGCGTGTGATCACTTATCGCCTCATTCTTGTCACCCTTCAAGCGGGTGTCGGACATGGATGAAACCAAGGCACTACCCTCACATCACCTTCTCTAATCCAGGAGTCGACTACCTGAGTTTGTCACCGCTCGAGAGTCCGGCCGGTTCCACAAAACGGACTCAGATAATGCAAGGGACCGAGACGCCACCTTTGACAGATGGTTTCACTGCCTCACAGGTCCACCCACATATCTATGGTTAGGTCAAATGGAAAGCCCGAATCTAGTGTGACTCCTGGACCTAATCGGGTACGTAAAGAGGCCAAACGGGGCTCCCATAAAACCCTACATGTGGTCATACTCTTTGTCTTGGATCACAAAACAGGAACTCGGGGCCTAGGCAGTGTTCAACGAGACAACCCACTGTGTACTCCTACACAGCCTCTCATCGTTCACCTTTGTTTAGGGTGGATTCACCAACACGATATCATTTGCATCACTGTGATCATTCATCCCGACACACAATCATAAACATCCTCATTGTATCACTAAGCAGTAACAGTTGTAGGGGCCACATGCTCATCATTCAACTCCTAAATCTGCTAGGATTGTGGTTTGTTAATACGGTGACAAAATGATAGGTCATGCATCGGAATAGGTTCAACTATGCGAAAGAACGTGTCTCAGTGATCTCCTAAACATGCATAAGCGAGACTGAGAGGGAAGTAGGATTTTATAGACATGATCAATGGGGTTTTCTTGCCTTGCTGAAGATACACGGGACTTAACGGTGGTCTTCTTCTTCGGGGGTGATCACCGTCTCAGAACGTCTGTCATCGGAGGCAATCATCAACAAGGGGGGAAAACTTTGGAAGTAAAAGCACAAGCACATGTTTATGTTGTCACATGATGTATATGGTACTGGTATGTTGACAATTCAATTTAATTGAAGTGTATTGCAAAGGATTTTGCAAATTCAAACTTCAAATTTGAATTCCAATTAATCCATATGCACATTTTCTACTGTTTCCCCATTTTAAAATGGTCAAACATGAAAAAAAATGCATATTCTTAATCCTTGCATTTTGCTGATAATTTATCATATATTATTTTTTAAATTTGGAGTTCATATGAATTAGTTATGATTTTCTAAAATTTAACTGATTTTCTGGATTTTTCTCTGTTTTCTTTAATTCTTTTAATTTCTGGAAAAAGGTTTATTGCATCAGCATGATGCAATGCTAATGTCACAGGGGGGCTGACAAGTGGGGCCAGGAGGTCAGTGGAAGTGGGAGTTAACCCCGTTTTAATTAGAGCTAACAGAGGGGTTAAGGGTTGGTGGCCCCACCTGTCATAGGCTTAGGGGTGGATTAGGGGGGTTAGAGCACAGGGTTAGCCCTTAATGGCGGGGTCGCCAGAAAGCGGCCGGAGCTTCGTCGGAGTTGGATTTAGGGCACGGGAGAGGGAGTTGGGGGCACTGGGGCGTAGCCCGCGTTCATCCGCGTCGTCCAGTGCGATCTGGGGTCCTGGGGATGCTCCAGAGCACGACTACAACGACGGGCGTGGCGGCCGGAGTACTGGAGAGGGGGGCACGGGGCTACGGGCTACGGCGAGATGCGCGGAGGAGCTGGGGCGAACAGGGAGGTCACCCTGGTGCTACTGGAGCCGACGGGGAGGCTGGAGGGTGGCTGGACGGAGTGGAATCCCTCGCCGGAGTCCTCTGTGCCCGGCGGCAAGACCTTGAAACTGGCGTCGTCTCCGGGGCCGTTCGGGCTCGATTGAGGGAGGGATTCGATGAAGGCGGCAGCTGCAGGTCTTCTGGACACGGTGGCTCGCCGGTAGGGGCACGGTGGCCGCGGTGGCGCTTGACGGCGGCGACTTGGTGCGCTCGGGTGCGGCGAGATTGGGCGAGAGAGAGCGTGGAGAGAGAGCCAAAGGAGGGGGAAAGGACTGGGGAGACGCCCAGGGCCTCCTCGGCGCAGATAGGTGTCGAGGGGGAAAGCAGGAGGTGGCCAGCGGCGTCGGCATGGTCGCCACGCAGCGGCCTGCCTGCCTGTCCCGGGGAAGAAGACGACCCTGCCCTTGGGCTAGGCCGCTTCGGCTAGTCGGGCCTCTTTGACAGGTAGGCCTCTTTTCTGTTTTTCTTCTTTTCTTTTTTATTTCTGTTATTTGTTTTGCTCTGGTAAAAAAAATACCATAGCAGTTTATAAAAATTCCCAAATATTTTTATAAATCCTAGGTGGCCAGTAGCAAGCCACTTGTGACTTTTGGGCATTTTTGAAATTCAATCAATTTGAATTTCAATTCAAATAGGGTCAAGTTTAATTTACAGGGCACATTTTGAATTTTTGAATATTCCATGGGCATGGGAATGAACCCAAACCACTTTTAAAATGATCACCATCATTTATAGGAATTTTCCAAATATTCAAATGATTTTTGGAAAAATATTTTTATCTGGCCATTTGTATTAATTTCTCAGGGCTTTTATTTTCCCCATTTTTGAATTTCTTTTTGAATTTTTCACATGATGCAAAGGACTCAAGCAACCCTAGCACTTACCCTAGTTGGGGTTCTGACACCCACCGTGGGGCCTGCGCTCGCAGGTGTTGATATTCTAGGAGGATCACTGCAAGGTATGGAAGGATTCGTTGCTGGGCGAATCACCAGAAGCCGGGATGGAAAGCTCTACATCGATGACTCAACTTGGGGCCCTGAGGCCAATTCCGTCGAATCCGGGTATCGGTTCCCGATCGGGTCTATTCACATCTTCATTGGGAAGACAGACGGATCTGAGCCAGAGCCAGATCCTGAAGTCCCCATGGAAACCTCGAGTCGACGATATGCCGGCTCAAGGCACACTTTTGTTGGGTTCCTTTCTAGATCTCCAGAGTTGGAGAGATTTGTCGAGTCCCTGACGCCCGACGCCTCAAAAGAAACATCTGACGCTGACTCACATCCCAGTGAAACAAGCCTCTCAGATACCGACTCCATCCGATCTGCCGGGAGCAACAGACTCGGCCCGGGAACAACAGAATACGACCCCGACTTCCCGCAGTATGAGGCTCCATACTGCGTGATAGTGTTCATGACAGGCACCGAAGAGCAGGGATGTCAGGGGGCTCAGGGCGCAGCACAAAATTGGAACGTAGAGACGGCTCACAACACGGCCCCTAATCCAGATAGCGAGCAGCCATAAGTTCTCATGGGAGCAGAAGTCCTCACAGATGCCTTAAACGCCTTGGACAAAGCCTTAGCTACACCAATGACTGCGGAAAACCAGGAATCCTGGAGAACCAGGGTCAATGGACTCAAAGCCCAGGTGATGAGCACACGGAGGGAAATTAACTCCCAGAACGCACATATGGTGAAGAGAGAAACCCGACTCGCCCAAGAAACTAGGCACTTACAACACGAGTCGAAATTGATAGAAGCTTAGAAACTAAGTCTCGCCAACACACGCCCTGCAGGGCCCGTGAGCCGGATTCCCGCTGATCTCCAGGCACGGGTACTATTCCAGGATACGCATCAGTCGACTCCTCCAGGGTACACGCCACCAAGGCAACCTGCCCCCTCACCACGACAGGAACGGTTCCATACACCTCCGAATCATTTCAATAACCCCATGGCTAACGTGGTGGCAGCGACACGGTTCCTCGCCAGCGTGCCTGCGCATGGAGACACTCCGGTGGACCAGGCCACTCAAGGGGCAATCAATTTTTTCAAAACTGCAATCACACATCAAGCCCAGTACTCACAGGGATTCTAATACTTACATGAGACCCCATATCAAAGTGTGAGCCGGCAAGCGGACTCACCGGCTCCAGCCGGCTCGAGCAGCCATCGCTAGCGTAGAGCTCCACCACCTCGGGACCCTCAAGGGGCAATAAGGATCCAAGACCTACCGGCCGGCTCCAATCGCGAACGCCGCGTAGAGCCGGAGGCCCAACCTCCACCCCAAGATCAAAACATCGAGTTCACCAGAAGATCCGTGGGCAACCGATGCCTGGTGCCGGCTCTACGAAATACACGCTTGCATTCAGATTTCAAGGGACCACGTAAGATCGCGAACTATACAGCTGACATGGACCCGATAGCTTGGATCGCAAGTTATGACCTAGCCATGGACATGTTAGAAGCCAGCGAAGGAGTTTGCGCCTGTTACCTCACAGTGATGTTGGAAGGGCCGGCTCGCACATGGTTCAAAAATCTCCCAGAGAACTCTGTCACCTCCTGGGCGGATCTCAAGGAAAAGTTCACCAAGAACTTCCAAGGCACTTGTTGGCGAGCTACCACAATTGTTGACTTGGAGCATTGTGTCCAGAAGGAAGGATAGTCGACCCTGAGTTGGTAACGACGGGTAGCAGCAATAATCCACTCCTCGGACACTATCACTGCCCAAACAACCGTCATTGTCTTGGAAAGGAACTGCAAGTTTGAGCCCCTAGTGCACAAGCTATTGGATATGTGCCCTAGAGGAAAATAAATAAAGATATTTGTCACATATCTGTTTGTTCATAATACGTTATATATTGTGCTAGAACTGTATTAAGCGGAAACATTAATACACGTGTGATATATAACAACCTGGTCCCTAGTTAAACTCAGGCATACTAGCTCATTGGGCAATTGATGATCATGGTTTCCTAATCATGAGAACATAATAGTCTATTGACAATGAGGTCATATCATTAGGAGAATGATGTGATGGACACACACCCACCTTAAGCATTGCAGTGTGATCAAGTCACATAAGTTCAACATTGCGATGACTTAATAACATAGTGACTGAATCCTTAGACCGTGATGATCATACATAATTGCTAGCTATTAGGATGCTTTGAGTGTATTAACCGTTACACTGAAACATGGCAACTGAAAAGGTGTATCTTCGGTATTCCGAATTAGATATGTTTAGGAGTATGAAATATATCAGAGCGGGATTTGTCAATCCGAGTGACGGATAGGTACTCGGGGCCCACTCGGTGGTGTTGCATCAATAGCTTGCAAGCAAGTGACTAGGTCACAAGAGATGTAATATTCACAGACGATTAAACATGTTATGTCGGAGACGAGGAAGAACTAGGTATTGGATACCGTTGATTATACCTCGGACAAACATAGTACCAAAGCACAAAGGGATCAAGTCATATTGTTAACGGTTCAACAGGGATGAAGTTTATTCGATGGAAGCGTAGGGGCACATCAATTATAACCAGATCCCACATGATGGTCATTGGTTAGAGAGTGTCTCGATCATGTCTACTGTTTCCCGGACCATAGGGTGTTACACTTAAGGGCAATCAATGCATTAAGGATTGATTCGGGATCATCGGTGAAAAGGGAGAAAACACCGGAAATGTACCGGGAGGTGCCGGAAGCTGTTCCAGATATTTTGAAAGGTTCAAAATAACATATATTAATGTTTAAATATGTTTTATTATTTAATTAACAGAATTAAATATTAAAAATGATTTAAATAATTAATAAAAAATGTGAAAAGGTATTTGGGCCATAAAAGGCCCATGAGGGGAAGGGGGAGCCTCCCCCCTTGGGCTTGGCGCCAAGGGAGGGGCCCATCCCCCCTCCTAGCCGCACCACTCCCCCCCCTTGGGGGTTTAGTCCCACATGGGGGAAGGGGAGGGGTGGGGTGCCTTTTTCAATACAACATTGAGTTTCTCTCTCTCTGTTTCTCCGACCTAGAGCGGACTCCCCTGGTTTGGAGTTTGCACCTGGTTGGGGGTTTCACCATCATCCGGACGCCGTCGCGCTGCCGGAATCGGGATCCGGATCAATCTTCTTTCCTCTGCTCTTCTGGTTCGGAGCCCGGAGGAACGTCGGTTGCACCGTACGTGTGTAATCCCGCGAGGCACTACACGTGTGGTGCTACTTCATCGTCGGAGGTTCTTCAACACGACAGGGAGGTCGTAGGATCAGAGTATACGCCAACCACGTTCGAGGAACGTTTCCCTCTTTCGGTCTTCAAAGGTATGAACACCGATTCCTTCCGTTACATACATCAGCATAGCATAGATCTTGGGTTCGGGACTCATAGGTAGGAAATTTTTTGTTTTCTGCGCCGATCCCCAACAGTGGTATCATGAGCAAGGCTATGCGTAGATGTATTATACGGGTAGAACACATCTAGGATATGGGCATCAATTCTCCAATTGTTACCCTCCCACGTGTACTCGTTTAGCGTTGCGGCAATGTCTTGATGAAGTGGCCCCGACCGACCTTACGCGTTTACGCGAGACTGGTTCCACTCTTGACATATGGCTTGTACCATATAAGTGGATGGGGGGTGTCTATCTCTCTAACATTAGCGACGCGAAGACGTTTGCAACGGAGGGCCCCGACAGGGGTGTAATAGAGACGATTGTAGGATTGGTGTTGTGGCTTGTTTTCGCAGGATAGAAAGCGGTTCTCTCTCGAAACCCCTTAGCAGCCACGTAAAACTTGCAAAAGATAAAGTAGAAGGCGTTTTAACTTTAATTTGCATGTAAGGGGGGATCATAGCTTGCATGATTTACAGTTTTACTTCCTGTCTTGCTAATATGCTAGATATGCGACGGTAGCATGATAGGATAATCTCTCTCAATACCATGATTGTATTCTCCCTTAGTGGGCACCGCCTGGAAGGATCTCTTTATGATAGGCAGACCATGACGATCGGGTGTCATACATATATTAGAGATCGCATGAGGTTGGGTTTGGCAAGCCTAGCATATGCAGATATGGCATTGCTGAACAGCCATACACTAAGGTTCGACTGGCAGGCTTGACATATGTAGATATGAGCTTGGGATATGGATGACCGAAAGGTTAAGCATGAGTCATATAACGGATATGATTGGCATGATGGCTACCTAGGGAGATGTGTCGTCGGCCGTGTGATATTCGAGGACGATCATTCAAACTAGGATTATGTTAATCACTTAGTAAATTTGGAGAGATGTTTAACTAAGTGGGAGTTTTAGAATTAATTAAAATTGAACTCCAATTATGAACAAAGTCTAAATATGTGTTTTGCAAATAACCATTGTAGATGGCTGCACCTCGCCCCTCATTCATCTTAGGGTCATTCCTAGACAAAGACAAACTGAAAACCGATGGGTCAAACTTCACCAACTGGTTCCGCACTCTGAGGATTCTCCTCGTTCCCCTCAAGATGGCATACGTACTAGAGGCCGCGTTAGGTGACGAACCACCAGGAGACGCTAGTCAGGATGAGAAGAATGTCAGATTCCAGATGAACTGGATGTTGATAGGGTGCTGCAGTCGCTGCCCCCTAGCTACAAAGGCTTTGTGTTGAACTACAACATGCAGGGGATGACTAAGACCCCTTC